>PCDJ01000008.1:2400000-3600000 GCA_002778245.1 Raffaelea albimanens | reverse complement strand
TGACTGTGGGCATTTCTCTGGGCGTGTCCGCCGGTGCTTCTGGGGACCTATCTGTCGGCACCGGTGGTGTGTCTGCCAGTGGATCTGCTGGTATTTCTGCAGGCATCTCGGTGGGAGCGTCTGGCCGCGACCCTGCTCAGCCGGCATTGAGCAGCGATGCGGCGACCACGAGAACCCCACCCGTCATCTGGAGCAGCTCTGGCTCAGTGGTTATGAGCTCGAGCCCGACGCATTCTGTACCCGGCAGCTCCTCGACTGATCCAGTCGTGAGTTCTTCATCGACCTCCAAGTCTGGCAGCGACGAGCCCACGACAACCATCACCAGCACCATCAGAAGCACGGTAACGACGACTACAACTAGGCCCACACCACAAGATCCATGGTCCCCATCTACGTCCTCCATAAACAATTCCATTACTTCAAACTACGGAGGCACGCCTGTGCCTTCTACTTCGAGCTCGTCGTCTCCTTCGGCATCTATGTCGGTCAACACCACAGGGCCGGTTCCAACACGCTCTGCCACCTCGTCTGGAAGCTTTGATAGCACAGCGACAACAGTGGAGACTATTACACCATCCGACAGCCAGGTAGACCCGGGGACAACATCCAGAAATGGATCATCTAGTTCTGTCCCGTCCACGACAACTCCAATCTCGTCTTCTTCTGGTAGTTATTTTTCAACCACAACTACAGTCGAGACAGTCAATCCGTCGTCAGGTAGTCAAGTCGACCCTGGGTCCACCTCGAGTAGTGGCCCATCAAGCTATGCTCTGCCTACTACGCCTCCAGTTACGTCCCTTCCCAGCAGCTATTATTCGACTACGACTACAGTTGAAACTGTCAGCCCGTCTAGCAGCCAAGTCGACCCTGGCACAACTTCAAGCAGCGTCTCGGCCAACTCGACCACCATGACTTCGTCGTCTTGCGAGACAACCACAGACTCTTCATCCTCGCAGACGTCTGTAGCCACGACCAGCTCGGGAGTGACATCCCCTACTGCAAGTTCGTCGAGTAAAATTTCGTCATCGTCGTCTACACAATCCTCGGCAACGTCACCGTCTGTTACATCTTCCGGTCAGACGTCCTCCACGTCCTCTGGCTCGACACCTAGCGGATCTGATTCCGCATCTTCGAGTCTTATTTCTGAAACGTCTACAGTTCCCTCGACGGTGTCGTCGCGGTCGTCTTCCAAAGCTCCACCAAACACCTCCTCGACAGTGTCATCAACTTCGGACAGTCCATCATCAAGTCTTATTTCGGCTACTTCGACAATCCCGTCTACTGTGTCATCCTCGGGAGTTACCTCGTCAACAGCACCCTCAAACACTTTGTCAGTCCCGTCCTCGAGCTTGATATCAACAACGTCGACAATTCCGTCTTCGAGTCTCATATCGGCAACCTCGACGGTTCCTTCGACAGTGTCTTCTTCGAGGGTCATTTCTTCCACCGGCTCTACAAATTCATCGTCCGTTCCGTCGACGCCTTTAGAGTCTTCGGCAAGCTCAACGCAGTCGTCCTCATCGGTGTCGTCTTCTAGCGTTATATCGGCAACGTCCACGGTCCCTTTGTCGTCGTCCTCAGTCCCATCTTCCAGCCTTATATCAGCCACGTCCACAGTCTCGTCAGCTGTGTCGTCTTCGGTAATTCCTTCTTCGACGTCATCCTCGAACACGTCTTCAGTTCCGTCGACGTCCCAGTCGGTGTCATCCTCTAGCCTTATATCGGCTACGTCGACGGTTCCGTCAACCTCGGTCCCCTCGGGCTCGTCTTCAAGCCTGATATCGACAACTTCCACAGTTCTCTCGATCTCAGTCTCATCTGGCTCGTACTCGAAGTCATCCTCGTCAGTGCCATCTTCAAGCCTCATTTCTGCAACCTCGACAGTTCCATCGTCTTCATCATCGCAGCCGTCTTCAAGTCTCATATCAGCGACATCGACTGTCCCGTCGACAGCTTCGTCTTCCGGGGTCACTTCTCCAACTGCATCCTCGAATACGTCTTTGGTGCCATCGTCAAGCCTTAAATCGGCTACGTCGACGATTCCATCGATCTCAGTCTCCTCTAGTTCGTCTTCAAAGTCGTCATCCACGGTGCCATCCTCGAGTCTCATTTCTGCGACGTCTACCGCTTCCTCATTTTTATCGTCGGTACCATCTTCAAGCCTTATTTCGGCAACATCCACAGTCCCGTCGACTTCATTGTCGTTCTCGACGTCGCCGTCTACAGGATCGTCTACAGGACCTACTTCACCTTCCACAGCGCCGTCAACTTCTTCCTCGAGTGTCCCTACACCCTCTACAGTGCCCTCAACATCTTCTGGAGCTACGTCTCCCTCCTCGTCACTGTTTCCATCCACATCTTCAAACTCGTCGTCTTCGGTTCCTTCGACATCGTCTACACGGTCGACATCATTCACTTCCGGATCTTCGTCTCTGCCTATTTCGACATCTTCGACGGCCTCGTCTAATTCTTCGTCAACCTTTTCGAGCACTTCATCTGTCCCGTCCACGTCTTCCGTATCAAACTCTTCGTCGGTACCGTCAACATCGTCCACGGTGTCCACTAGTTCAGTGCCTTCAACATCCTCTACAGTGTCGTCGCCATCAGTGACAAGTGTTCCGTCCACAAGCGTCTCTGGTTCGACATCAGTCCCGACGTCCAGTCGATCCGGTTCAACGTCGGTGAACACAACCTCGCAAGATCCTACGGTGCCTTCAACTTCCTCGACAGTTTCGTTCTCTAGCACCGTGTCATTGACGTCTTCTTCGATATCGGCCAACTCGACATCGACCTTGTCCACCATTACATCCTCCAGCTCCAGTGCCAGCGGCAATGTAACTACTCCACCGACGTCCAGTGTGCCGAGCTCGACCCAGTCGACCAGCAGTGTGTGCAGCTCTTACCAGGGCATTGAGATTGTCGTCATCATTGATGTCATTGAGATCTGTCCAGACAGTGGAGGTAAGTAGAGTGTCCACAGGAGGGTTTGAAAGAACACAGCTAACAACAGTCCAGTGACAACTACGATCACCACTGATGTCCAGACTATCACACAGTCTGTGTGTGCTACAGCGAGGTCCTACACGAGCACCGACCCGGCCACAGACACGATGCCCTGTTACGGATGTGTAAGCATTTGAAATAAAGAAAGTGTTCTCAGAATCCATCTGACAAGAAACAGGAAAACGGCGGCTACAAGGCCGGCCACAACCGGCCGGCTGCTGTCAACCCGGAGCCTACCCCCACCAGTGTTGTCCAAACGGTATACTCGACCCGTGTGGCGACGACCACGGCGTTGGTGGCCCGTGGAGAAGCAGTGCCCGGGCGACATGTCAAGAAGGCTGCGGGTGTCAAGTCGGCATCGGCCGGTTTTTGGGGAATGTTTGTCATGGTGATGGTCGTGGTCATGATCTAGGACAATATCCTTTTGCCCTGTGTATACGTTACATACTGGCCTAGATCCAGTCTCTTCTCTTCATTCTGTGCTCAGCACACTTGTTTGTAGTTGCATACAGTGGACGGATATTTGATTTTGATTTTGATTGTGCTCCTAATCTGCTCTTACTGTGCATCTCATATTCTGTGGGGTCTGTTCCCCACCCAATCCACGCGTCCGCAGCCGGGGAATACGACTGGCCGCTGGCGCCGACAATCCAGAGCAACTCGGAATTGTGAGTGTCCGATTATTTGGCTGCTTCTGGTAACCAGCAGCGGCCAGACCATCGGCGGTCGGCCATCTTCACGTGAAAGGGGTAAAATCGCAAAAGGAAAGAGCCCGGCACGAATAGGGACAAGAACGCCAGGTGCAAGATTCCTGGTGGCAGCCATATGGCGCATTCTCGTTAGAAGGAGCGATTGACCCACACGGTCGTGCCCACGGTCGCTCTTGCCTCTTTTCCCCCGAGTCGTAGATGCCACTGTGAGGTTTGATTTTGACGGGTTACCAAGACATTTCTTCACCCTGCTGTTTGCTTGTCGAGGTTCTTCTCTTGCCAGCCAGTTGGGGCTTCCCTTTCTTGACTTCACTCTCCCATTCGCACGATTTCGGCCAATCATTCCTGTCAGCCCCTTCCTCTCATCCCACCAACCAACGCGACCGGGCGTCTGCCACCCCGCCGCAGGCCAGCATTCTTATTTGCCGTCGCTAGACAGGCACAGCCAGACTGACCAGACTCGGTCAGGCTACTGAACAAAGACTTCTCTGACGCTGCCTGTTGCCAGTCTTCAGGTGTCCCATTGACCCCCCAAACGGGTTGCCAAAAACTCTCCATCGGCCGACCCAACGTTTCGCGGGCGGTTTTTACGGAACCCCTCCTGCCCCCCCTTAGGTTGGCCCCTACGTCCAGTCACGTGTCAAGGCTGGACCCAGAAGCGAGGCCAAGACCAAGTGTCCCCAGCGCAGCCAGCAGGCGAGTCGAAAAAAAAGAGACGAGCAAGAAAAAAGCAGACGCTGCACTTCCAGGGGGGCCACAATTAACCTCCACGTCTACGCTCACACGTCCGCACCGCTTTCTGGCCTTCTGCCTCCCTTCCCATTAACTTACTCAACGCCTCTCGCCTCGCCAACGCCCTCTGCCTCGCGCTTTCCCTCCTGGTTTCCACCACCACCCACCCCTTTGGCTGACCGTTTCCATTATCCCTCCTGGCCGCCCGCTCCTCTCTTCGGCTCTCGCGTGCCTTTCTCTCTTCCCCCTTCAACGACCTGCCGACGAACTCGGAGCACCAAAAAGCTCGGCGAGCCAACTCGGGAAAAACGAGACGAATATCGACATTCTCGACGAGTTTCTGCTTTTTTATTTCCACATTTTATTTTTCTATTCTTTTGCTTTCTTTTTGCCGTCTCCTTTACGAGTGACGACAGCGGCCTGAAGCTGTTTTATTCTTTTTCTGCATTCTCCCTTATTCTATCGATTCCTCTGCGGATTCCCCTTTTTTTGCTCGATTGGCTTTTCGCGACGATTGACGGCTAGACGACGACCGACGACCGACAACCGACAACAACAGACGACTCGATACCTCGCCGACTGACCACAACCCAACCCCCCCCTCCTCCCTCCTTTTCTCTCCCCCATGTCGACAACTACAACCACGTCGGGCCTCACTCGGCGAAGAGGCGGTGCTGGCGGCGGCAGCACTTCGGCAGGCGCATCAAACAGCGGTGGCCCCGGCGGCGCGGCCACCAACGGCGACAGCTCCGACGGCGGATTCGGCAAGGACAACAATGGCCCGGAGACGAGCTACGAGCAGGGCGACAATGGACACAAGATTGCGTTTGACCCGCGCGACCTGAGCGAGAGCGCAGAGCGGAGCAAGCAGCCCAAGCTGACACTGATGGAAGAGGTGCTCCTGCTCGGGCTTAAAGACAAGCAGGTGAGTGGGCGAACGGCACAAGGAGTGGTGGGCAGACGACGCCCAGCGGTTCTCGACGTGTCATACTAACTTGGCCAGGGCTACCTTTCCTTCTGGAACGACAACATCTCATATGCGCTCCGCGGCTGCATCGTCCTCGAGCTCGCCTTCCGCGGCCGCATCAGCATGCAGAAAGACCCCTCGCGCCGCCGCTTCCCCCTGGCCGACCGCGTCATCGAAGTCGTCGACGAAACACTCACCGGCGAGGTCCTGCTGGACGAGGCCCTCAAGATGATGAAGGCCAGCGAGAAGATGAGCGTCAGCGCCTGGATCGACCTCATGAGCGGTGAGACCTGGAACCTCATGAAGATCGGCTACCAGCTCAAGCAGGTCCGCGAGCGCCTCGCAAAGGGCCTCGTCGACAAGGGTATCCTGCGCACCGAGAAGCGTAACTTTTTGCTTTTCGACATGGCTACCCACCCAGTCGCCGACGGCGGCGCCAAAGAGGAAATCCGCCGTCGCGTCCGCAACGTCCTCACCCAGCGCACCGTCGTCCTGCCCCCGACTCAGTTCCTCCCCGAAAACATGGAGTTCCGCTACCTCCGCACCATCACCATGGTTTGCGCTGCGTATGCCGCAAACGTCCTCGAGAACGCGCTTAGCACGCTTGGTCATGAGGCTCGTGAGCGTGCGTTTTCTCAGACCGACGAGTTGCTAGCGGAATACAGCCAGTTCCCATTCGGCCGCAAAGCTACCGGCAACGGCATAGGTGCAAACTTGCCACAGGTCGTGTCAGAGGTACGTTTCTTTCTCTTTTTCTTTATTTCCTCGCTCTGCTCGTTTCTTGTCTTTCCTCGCTCGATCCATTGTCCGCTAACAAAAACAGGAGGTCAACAAGTCCAAGGATAAAGAGCTCCAGCTCGAGGTTGTGGCTGCCTGCTTGAACGTCTTTACTCGCCTCGACTCCATCCTGTGATGAGTCCGACGAATCGATCCAGAGACAGAGCTTTTGCTATAGCCACACACAAAAAGACCACGG
Source organism: Raffaelea albimanens (assembly GCA_002778245.1). Lineage (NCBI taxonomy): Eukaryota > Fungi > Ascomycota > Sordariomycetes > Ophiostomatales > Ophiostomataceae > Raffaelea > Raffaelea albimanens. Next base: position 3,593,612 of record PCDJ01000008.1, on the reverse strand, counting down.
TCCTCCACGAAACCCGCACCCCTCCTCCCAAGACACACACCTACACACACACAAACAACACACAGACAACACACATTACAATTCTACGATGATGAACAAACACAAAAAATACACGGGATGCATTCAGGATGCATGTTTCTACATTTGCTGAGTTGGGAAGAAGGATGAAGACGAAGAAGATGCCGCCCAGCAAATGAGCATTACTGTTGGAATAGGAAAAAGCCAGAGAGGACGTCGAGAGGAGGGAGAGGAGGGAGGCAGGACGACGTAGGACCATGACACGAGGACCAGGGGAACTGAGGACGGGACCGACTTTTTACCGGGAGAGACTACTTCAGACTGGTTGGGCGAATGGGCAACGGATGCAAGTCTTGCAAAGCGGTTGTGCTGCTGTTGTTATTGTTGTTTTCTTTCTTTTTTATTGTTCATTACTTCGGGTTACGAGGAGGGGGCTATTTGAGAAGGGAAACTACTTGTTTTATTCAGGCCGGGTTGAGAAGGGAATTGCCAAATTCTTATTATTATTGTTACTTTTACTTTTGCTTGTGTATGCCTGTCGTCTTTTTTCTATTATTTTTTTGTTCTGTCATTCTTGTCTCCTGGAGAAAAAGGAAAAATCAACCCCCTCGCAAGTGGACACGACCCGGCGTTTTTTTCTCTCTGTTGCTCTGTTTGCTGGTTGGTTTGTTCATGACGGTTTTATTTTTGCCGTTTTGTTGGTTGACCTTTGCTATCGTTGGGAGGACGACTCTCTCTACTGCAGTTACTACCTACAACCTCCATGCAGGCGAACAAAAAACAATACAACATTAGTATCAAAACATATCAATATCGCACATGGTCAAGCAAGCCAAACACTGTCAACACAGAAGACACTTTTGTTTATAAAAAAGAATATATCCGGCCCATTTTTAATGCTAAAAGAGTATCTCTATTGAACGCCAGTAAAATGCAGCATCCCCCATTCGGCTCTCTTTCCACAATTATAAGGTTTCGAGTTTTTTGTTTCTGGGAGTGGCTTGTCTCCTCACTTCCGTCCAAAGGCTCCTTCAAAGCCTGGCCGGCCCTTGCCGCCCTTACTCCGGCCGCCGCCGGCACCGCCTCCACCCCCGGCTCCAGCACCGCCCTTCTTCTTCTTGCCCAGCCCGGCCTTGTGCAGCATCTTGTCCTCCCGCCGCTTCCGCAGGTTCTCCTCGCGCTTCCGCTGCCGCTCCTGCCCGGCCTTTTCCACGCCCGCCTTGCGCTCAGCCCACTCCTTTTCGCTCTTCTTCTTGGCCTTCTCCTTGCGCTTGATCGCCTTTTTCAAAATCTGCTCAGTCGACCGCGCACCGCCCTCGCCACAAGACAGCGCCCCCGCCGCCGCCGCACCCGCCGTCAGACCCCCGCCGTCGCCCCGGCCCACGCCGCTCGCCCGCCGCCGCGCCGCCAGCCACCGCTCCTTCTCCTCCACCTCTTTGCGCGTCGCCTCGTCCATGCCCGCCAGCCGCTTCTTCTGCGCCTCCAGCTTGGCCAGCTGCGCCTTGACGTCGTTCGACGCAGGGCCCTTGTGCTGCTTCTTGTCGGACGATGCCTCCTTGACAAACGACAGGTCGTGCGCCATTTGCGCCCCGTCGGCAAACATGACCCGCCCAAACGACAACTTTTCTCCTCCTCCGCCTCCTCCCTCGGCACCAGTCGGCGTGCCCCCAACCAGCGGCGAGTCCCGCGCCGACGCCACGGCCTCTTCCCGCTTGCGCTCCTCCTCCAGCTTGGCCTGGCGCCACTGCTCCTTCTTCTTGGCGCGCTGCTCGGCCTGTTTCTGGCGGCGGGCCTCGATGAGTTCCTGGCGGGTGCGGATGGGTTTGCCGTCCTCGCCGTCGGCCTTGCGGGCGGCCCTCAGGGCCTCGATGCGCGCGGCCAGGCGGGCGCGCAGGGCGGACGTGTCGGCGGGGATTTTGAGCGTGGGTCTGTTCTTGCCGCTGGGCGGGGCTGGATCCCCCTGGTGCGACTCGACCGTCGTCGTGCTCTCCTCCTCCTCCTCTGCAAAAGTGCCGGAAGCGACAGTCTTTTCGGGCTGGTCAAATGTCGGCGAGGCAGTGGACGAGTTGTCTTGTTCGCTGGCGGCGCTGCCAACGTCCTCGTCGCCGACGAGGGCGGAAAAGTCCATTCCGGGTTCGAGGTCGTTGTCCTGGTTGTCGTCGCTGTCGTCGTTTTCGGTGGACTCTTGGATATGTGTCGGTTCGGCGTCGGCCATTTCGACATCAGCCACTGTGGGCTCTGGTGCCTTTTCCTTTTTCTCTTTTTTTTCCTTTTTTTCCTTCTTTTCCTTTTTCTCCTTCTTGTCTTCCTTGTTGTCCTTTTTTTCCTTCTTGTCTCCCGTGTCGTCCCCCTTCTCTGCCTTTTGCTTCTTCTTTTCAGCCTTCTTCTCGGCCTTTTTCATTTTTTGCAGGAGCTTCTTTTCTTGTCTTTGGGACAGGTGGGCCTCCTCCAGGCTGATGCCCTGGTCTTCTTCTTCATCCTCGGCATCGTCCGCCTTGTCGTCGGCGACCTCTTCAGCATCGTCGGCTTTGTCGGTGGTGTCCTCCGATTTTGACGAACCGTTCTTGGACAGCTTCTGCTTCTTGGTCGGGTTCTCGGCAGGGGTGGCGGCCTGCTTTCTCTTCTTCTTCTTCAGGCCCTCGCCCGGCTTCTCCTTGACAATTCCTTCGACACTGGCCTCGTCGTCATCGTCATCGCCGTTATCGTTGTCGGACTCGTCGACATCGGACTCGTCGGTTTTCCGCTTCGGCTGGCTGCGGGCAGCTTCTTCGTTGATGATCTCCTTGACGCTCTTGTTCAGGCTGTTTTCCGGGTCGAGGTTTGCAAGCCGGGCAGCCTTCTTCTCGGCCTTGGTCTTCTTCTTTTTCTGCCATTGTTCCTGATTCGGTCAGTATACGGCAGTTAAGAGTGTCGAAATACCGGCGTTCCCAACGTACACTTGGCTCGTCTCCATTGCCATAGTAAAGCTTCGCTGGGATCAGCGACAGCAGGCCATCAAAGGCCATGGATGTCTGCTGCAGGCGCTCCTATAACTCGAGGTTAGTTTCATCTTCATTTGTCTCCCTCGTGCCGTCTCTTTTTTCGCCCTTTCATCCGCCTCCTCGAGCCACTGTGGGGATGACAAACCTGCAGCAAACTGTCCCCCATTTTGTCGGTGTTTTTATGATAAATTGCGGCAAAAAAAGCCAATCAAGGTGTTCTCCCTATGCTACAAATCTATACAATGTATAAATCTGTCGAGGAAAGAAACCTTTGTAAGTCCGCTTCCTTACTCGTCGCTTCGCCGTTCGTTTGCTGGTGGGAGGCGTACGGTGGTTTCAGAAAATTTCCCACGGCAGATATTTTTCTTATGGGACTGGCTGGGGAATTTTGTCGGTGTGCTGCGAAATCTTGGCATTCTTTTTTCTGCCGGCTTACTTTGGACCCACCAATATAAAAGCGGTATGGTGTGAGGTCCCCATTTATTCTTGACCATGCACGTGTGTTGGCACGTGATTATCACTAACATGGTCTCTCCCCCTTTCTCTGTTCCGATATATTCTTTGATTAAAACAAATGGTATGCAGGTTTCTTAACTTGTAGTTCTTGTGCAAACAATGAATTCTCTCCCCAAAACATTGCTGAATAAGGTATTCTTGCCACCCACCATCTGTATATGTTCCATAAAACAAAACGCCAACCCAGTTGAGTCCAAGAAACAAATCCCCCAGAGCGTAAAAAAACAAATAATGAACACTCTTAAAATAAATCAAAGAAGAAGAAATGCCTCCCAAAAAAAACCTAGAAAAGAAAACTCCTATCAAAAACTCCAATGCCATGCAATTGATGAACGATTTCATGCCCAAGCATGAATGAAAAACCAGGCCACTCAGGCACAGACAAACCGGGACAAGTCTAGTCGTCTGGGCTTGTCACCATCTGCTCCAGGTAACCCCTGGTCCTCGTTTTCCTCATCTTCCGCGTCACTATCGGGAACGATTTGATCCTCGCTGCCTTGTGATTTGTTGAGTGCCTCCACCTCGGCCATGTCGGCTGGCGGCAGAGGGACAAATGACGGGTTAATCGGAGCTAGCGGTGCTCCGATACGCCGCCCAGGCCTAGGCACGCCGGTCTTCTTCAGCGGTGTCCCCTCGGGGCGTGTTGCTGACATCGACCGCACCAAATCACCCAAACCGCTTCTTGGTGTCTTCTGTGTCTGCTTGTCCGTCTTTTGTGACCTCGATAAAGCTTGACGGCCGGCGGTGGCAGATGGAGGCGTGAACGCCTGCTGCTTCTTGATGCTGGAAACTGTTTGGCGTGGTATGCTCGAACTAGGCGTCGGCAGGCCGTGGACAATGCGCGCGCCAGGGGCGTAAGAAAAACGATTAAGAGCCAACCGGCCTGCCGGGGTCTCCTCCGCCTTTGGTTTCGCGGTTCTCCGTCTTGCTGGTTGTGCAGAGTTCTCTCCACTCGGACTTGCTGGCACCTCAATGCCGTCGCTCGCCGGAACAGAAACTGGGGCGTCTGGTTTACCAATGGATGATCTCGAGGAAGACGCCGGTAGTTCTGGAGCATCATCCGGCTCCGTGACTTGTGTGTCCACGTAGATCTCCACAGATGAAGCTTGCGTCGACTTCACAGATGGGGTGGACGAGTCCCAGCCGTCCAAATCTGACAGGATCATCATAGCCTCCTCGACAGAATCGTCCGACATGAGTAATGTATCGGCATTGAAGCCCTTGCCCTTCTTCGACGGGGTGGGGTTGCTTGCCGCGGGGGTTGAAGCAAATGAGAAGTACTTGCTGCGTTCCGTTGCCGGTGGACTGGCGTCTGCATCCTCTGGGGATAGCCGTTGCTTTTTCTGCGGCCTGGTTGAGAGGGGTGTTGTTTGGCGCAGTGCACTACGAGCAGATGCTCCGGCTGACAACGGAGATGAAGATAACTGCGAGGATTGCTGCGGTGGAAACATGGAAGAAGTCTTACGCCGAGTCAGGCTGGAAGTCCTTGTTGAAGACGGCGGCGGCGGAAGGTTCAAAAGACTGGACAGTGGCTCAGTTTGTCTCCGACGCAGTTGCGGAGCAGCTCCTGTTGTATTCGTTGCTAGCCGGCCGGCCTGAGGAAGTGTTGCGCGGCCGCCATCGACATACGGCCTGGGAAGAGGAAACACTCTGGGAGTGAGTCCGTTTTGTGTCAGGGCTGCCACCTGCTCACGGTCAACAGCGAAGCAGTTGGTATCCATGGCGCCTAGTGGAATGCGACTAGCACCACCATCAGACTCTCTCTTTTTAGCAAAGTACGTGTCGATGGGCTTGCCGAGAGGTTGCTGGCTGCTATTGTTGGTGAATGGAGAGGACGAATTGGGCCCGAATGTGTTGCTCGCCTTCCGCTTCTTGTCCGGCGACGAGGGCTGTACCACAATGGGTTCTTTTGTAATTGGGTTGACATCCCCCAATGCAATAGCATGTGCCATCTCGTGGCTAATTTTGTCGCCGATGAACCGCATCTCGTCGACATCCAGGCCGGAAGTGTTGGCCGTCAGCAGGACAAGTTCCTTCTTCACCGGACAAAAGACACGCTGGTGCAAAAAGGTGAGCTCGGCCTGTCGGAAGGCAGCGAGATAATTCTCAGAAACTTTGAACTTGCCGTCGAACTGAGCCATGCGGATGACCTTTTCAACAGTCTTGTGCTTTCGGATCATGCGGTATGCAGTTTTGAGGCCAAGATTCCCGATGCCTTCAAGGTAGTCGCAGCCGCTGAGAATGGCCATGTGACGGAACTCCTTGTCCGTCCAGTCGGTCAAGGCAATTTCACGGCAGGCACAAAAGTCGCGACGGTTGATCTCCACACAGCGGCCCTGCATGTCGAGTTTAGTCAAAAGACGACGCGCGCCAAAGACCAGCAGATCGGAGTCTTCTGAGAGAATGCCGCTGACGAGGCCTTCGCGCTCCAGATACACCATCTGGGCGTCGGCCTCGTAGGGTGCAACGACGTAGGGCAGGCCCAGCTTCTTCAGCTCCTCAATGAGCTCGCGGGCCATCTCGGGCGTGATGTCTATAGCTTTCTGAAACTCGAGATAGGCCTGCTTGGAATTGCCAGCACGAAGCAGTTCCTGGCCAGCCTTGCAGCTCTCGGCGCGACGCTTAGCACGCGAGGCCTCAGTGGCGGCCTTGCTGGGCAGGTAGTCGCCGTCGAAGACCAGGTAGGGAGTAACGCCAAAGTGCATCGCCATGCGGACGCGGTTCATGACGCTGTCGACATATCGGCGGGTGGGTTTGCCTTGGGCCAGGTCTATGGCACAGCTAATGGCACCTCGGTGCAGCCATCCGTACGCGTCGACGGCCAATGTCTGGCCGTCGTACTTGCTGAGATCGGTCTGTCGCTGGATGGACTTGAGAAGGGGGAGGAGGCCTGGGGGAGAGGGTTAGTAGGAGGAAGATCGAAGGAAAGGGGGTCGAGCAGCCACAAGGACGCACCTTGAATGCCCATCCTGACGGGCAGAGGTGCGCAGCACCCGAGAGGCAGCACAAGAGACACACGGCTGTGTCTGGATCAAGCAGCCATTTGCCGACGACGAGGTGTAAGTGAACAGCAGGATCTAGTCGGATGTATTTAGTCGGATGGCGAGGGTGGCGAGTCGGCAGAGCTGCGAGAAATGCCAGAGAGTGGCAGAAGAATGCTGGACGAGACCTGTCGGTTGTGGACGCAGAGAACGCGAAATGAAGGCAAGCCACACAGAGACAGTGGCACGTCGTATGTCGTGTCGTGTGTATAAGAGACGTTAAGCAAGGGGCGATAGAATATCAAAAGACGTCAAAAAGAGACAAAATGTGCAGAAAGCGTTAAAAAGTTAAAAGGAATCATTAAAAAGTGTCAAAAGTCTTTGAAAATTGGAAAAGAGCTCCATACCCGGCGTGGCGAGACCAAACCGGAAGGCACGCTTTCCAAAAACGCGGAGACGCTCGAACGTGCCTTCCTCCGCGTCCACACTGAAATCGAGTCCAGGCACAGAAGGCGCGTTCCAGCGCGTGCTGGGCCGTCCTTGCCCAATGTGGCTTAGCGACAGCGGGCCGTATTTCCAGGGCAACTAGGCGTGCGACCCCTCCCCCACCACTGTGCAGAAGAGTGGTAGAGCGGCCTGGATTTTAATTGGCTGCAGCGGCGCGAAAGTAAAGAAAAAAAAAGGACGGCAGAAAAAAAAATAGCGGTGGGCCACGAAAAGCTTCATCACTTTCCACAGCTACATCGTCATCGACCACGACTTCTTGACGACACACCACATACCGACACCATGGCTAAATCACTGGAAAAGATGCGCTTAAAGATTGCCAAGAAGCAGAAGGGCAATCTGGGGGCGCTGCACGAAAAGTCGCGCGATTCCCGCAAGCTGCACAAGGCGATCGTCCGTGATGGCCGGCTGGAAAAGCTGGCCGCATCGAAGCGGAAGCAGCACCTGCCGATGAGTATGTTACAGCATCCCTGCATTGCCAATTTTGCCATTTGCTAACGAGATCAGGGGATCGGGCTGCTTACTTCCAGAGCGTGGTCATGGAGAAGGAGTCCCGGCCGCTCACGGCCGACGAAATCCAGGAGGCAATTGCTGGGTAAGTGGCTTTTCTTCTTTTCTGCTCTGTGACACTTGATCGCTTTTAAAAAAAAATTGTCTGTCATTTGATTTCTCGTTATACACGGATGCTGATCATTTCCCTCTCTGCAGATTTATGCATCAGTTCGACGAGGAGCTGGCCGAGATCAAGAGTGCGCGCCGGCCCGGCCGGCCGGCCAGTGCACGCGAAGATCTGGTCAAGATGAAGGTGAACGCACTGAAGAAGGAGCTCAGCATTGGTTTCTGTAAGTTTGGCCTTGGTGTCTAATTCGGTATTGCTTATTCCTGCTAACATCCCCAGTGGTTCCCGATCTGTCCAACCAGGACAACGTCACGGCCTTGGAGCGCTGGGAAGGCGGCTGGTCTCAGCTGACCGGCATCAACTGGGTCAAAGTTACCGACAAGGGCGCCGTTCGGCCTGCAACATTCCCTCCCAAGGAGTAGAGGATGAAGAAAACAACATGGACAGAGACACGCCGAATGTTCACCTTTTTGTTTTTGCCACGTCCAGAAACATTGAAAACGCCGACTCCTCGGAGGTCGAGAGAGCACCTTTTTTTTTTTTGCCTGCGCTTGCAAGGGCTGTCAGCACATGGGGGTCTCTTCGCTCAGCCAACCGCAAGTCTCAGACCCTTGATCTCCGATTGTCCGAACTGGTGGGCTCACTTGGCTCGGCTTCACCTTCTCTGTTTTCTGCGTCTTCTGGGAAGAAAGTTGGAGAAGGATGGAGAAGGATGGAGAGTGGTGGAGAGAGGTGGAAAGAGGGGGAGGGCAAGTCGAGCCCTGTCTCAGAGCAGGCTGGCCCGTCGGAAACAGAATGGAAGATAGATGGAGAGGGAGGGGGGGTGTTGTGGGCGTCTCTAGGGTGTGCCTAGTCTGCAGACATTGGGCGACTCCGACAGCCGTAGCGATGTTGCAGGAGCCTTTTTCGTTTGCACCCACCCCCTTGCTGCAAGCTGCCGAGGTGCGCCGTTTCAGGAGCTGCCCCAGAAAAGAACACTGCCCAGCCCTTTTCTGCCCCTCTTCTCGGTCTCTCTCGCTCTTGGGATGTCTCCTCAGCCGACCGGCGGCTCGCATGATCCCGCCCTCCCCTACGTGCCCTCCCCCGCTCCTTTTTTCTCTCCGTCCCCGCGGTCGCCAAACCCCTGTCACACATCACTTGCACATCACATCAGCGTTGCATCAGCTCGACAACCGTGCAGCTGTCGCGGGTCCTGTGTGTGTGCTGGCGATGTTGTGTCCCTGGTTTTTTGTTTATTGCGGTATCGCGGTATCTGTTTCCGCTAGTCGTTTCGGTGGTCATTGCCGTTACCGTTGCGTTGCCGTGGCTGTTGGCGGGCAGGCCGGTTCAACATGGGGGGACATGGGGGCTATTCGTACCTCTTCCACGGCAACATACGTCAGGAGATGGTTTTGCTTTTGTGTTGTCTGTGCTGTCTGTGTTTACATGCGATGCAACTGTCAAGATATACATGGCTCGACATAAAGAGATGTCATCAATTTAATACCTTTGCTCCCGTCTGGAGTTTCGTCTTGTGTTTGCTCCTTTATGTCTTGTTTACAAAGAATTGCATGCTGCCTTTGTATTGTGCTCCGTGTCAGTCTCCCTGATGTGTGTGTGTCCGCCTTGGACAAGGGTTGACCTACACCGTAACACCCTTTTCCCAAGCGACTCGGTGAACCCCATCCCCAAGTACTTGAGACAGTGCTGTGTGCTCTTCTTTTGCCCTCGAAAACTTGCGACTGGCCGTCCTTTTTCACCGTCGACATCCTTGTAGAACCCTGGGCCAAGGGCCTGTTTGTGGGCGCACAGCAAACGCCACATTGGAACAGACGCCGTAGCTACCCGTTGCAGGCGCTGAAACCGGAAGACACCCCGACGAATCGGCTGCACAGTACATCATTGTACATGGCACATGGTATCTTGCAAAAGTACAGCCCACATTCTTATCCCCAGGGCTATTGTTGCCCTGGTTAACACTTTGTCTCTTAAATGTCTATTCGAAACAAGTCGATTGATCTCTCCTCCTCCTCCCTTTTGTTTCTATATCGGTTTGATCTCACGTCGTCCGGCCCCTCCTCCATCTCGGGCGCAACATTGTACAATCCTTTCAGTTATCTAGATTGAGTTTATGGGTCCAGAACATGCAGGGCTTGTTGTTGTTGGTAGACCCTTTTCAACCTTGTGGCAATTCTGTTTGAACCTCTTGCCAACTACCCGAGTTTCACTCTTTTAAAATATCACATTTCTTCAACATAACAACCGAAAAAAGTCAATCTATCGTGGCAAACATGGTGACAAAACATCTGCACGAGAAACAAAAAACACATGGGGTTGTCAGCGCCTTGGGCAACACTGCGTTTGCGTGGGGTATATATGGGGGGAAGGGGAGGGGAGGGTAGTAACCTATCTTGCATATGGGATGTCATAGGCGACCCTCCACATTCTTTTTTTTTTGTATTTGCTTTGGTCCTGTTGTGTATATCTGGTGTTGTCATTGTCGTCGTGTCCCGGTGTACGGGTTCTAGGTTTGACAATTGAGGTTGAAGTGCGGGACAGTCTGCAGGATTGTGTGGGATTTGCCTCTAGCAGTAGTGTCTTGCGGGATTGCATACGGGCATGTGTGCGTGTCTGCAGAGAAATGTTTGCGGAATAGACCGCATCTCTTCACAAACGGGTCCTTCTGCAATTCTCCAGCATGTGTGTGTGTGTGTGTGCCTGTCATACCCAGTCGAGAAGGATCAGAGCGGAAGGGAACGGGCGGGACCAACACCGGCAGGCCAGATACACACAAACACACGCACGTACGCACACACATGTGTACATGCACACACTTCTCATAACTCACACACATACACGCACACATACATGCCGTTCACACCACTTACACCATACACACACCATACACACCATAGGCCACACACACCCGTCTAAGCGGGTCACTCCTTGCAGAAGAAGGTTTTTTTATGGAGGTTCTGGGGGAAAAGGACTGTTTTCTCGTTGCCCTTTTTGTTTTCACGACAAGAGCTAGGCCGGGGGTTGTTCGAAAGGGAGGGAGGGGAAAGACGGGTAGTGCTTGTGTTGGATGAGATCTGGGCCGGGTTGGGAAATATAAAAGTCTCTTGTCTCCTCGTGGGAAACGATAAAAACAAAATCTCCCCATTGAACACCCAATTCATCTTTACTTTCCCCTTCTTTTCTGGCAAAAGAAAAAAGTCAACTGGTTTTGGCATTCAACACAAAATCGATTGATTCGACAACTTCGGCTCTTGGCAACTTTATCAACTCACCTCTTCAAGTAAGTCTTCCTTTGTTTTCCATCTACATGACTCCATGCTAACAAACAGACAGACATGTGTGTGTACACTTCTCACGTTCGCATCTGCTGCGCCTGCCGCCATGAAGACACTGTCCTCATCTCAGAGAGCCTCTGTCCGGCGGCACGGCAGAGCGGCGTCTTTGGCAGCTGCGGGACAGGAACTGCCACCAAGCGCAGCCCAACATACCACCAGTGCTGGGGCTGCAAAGACGTCATGTCCATGCACATTGCCCAAGCAAGACAGCCCCGGAGGATCAGTCTAAAGCATTGAAAAGAAAAAAAAAGAAAAACTCAACAAAATTCGTGAAAAAGACAAAAGAAGACATGAAAAAGTACGACTTACGACATGACGACTCTATGACGGCATACTACAGAGACTGGACGCTCTCCAAAAAGCAGAAAACAACATGAACTGGATTCAGGACTGCATGGGTGTCAAAAAGGGCCGATACTGGGAGCTGGGACTCTCGTTGGGAAAAGACTACAGGGGGCAAGGACAAGCATTTTTTTTGGTATTCCAGTGCGTGAGCATGAGAAACTTTGGAAATCATCAAAAATCACAAAAACGGGAAAATTGGGGGAAAACTTGACGAATTACTAAAAGCATGATAAACGGACTTTGGATAAATATCAGAAAAGGGAAAAAACAAACGAAGCATTGGACGAGGCACAAATCTTTCACTTTTTAAAAGGGAGGCTTTGGGGGGGCAGATGACGTCTTTTTGCAGCGGCATTGCCGACGGTTGGGAGGGTTACAGTTTTTTTTTGGAGATTTTCAGGGATATATACCGAGGGGCATCTTGGGGGTCACTTTAAAAGGGAGGCTTATTGATTGTTTCTTTGTTCGCAAATGTTGGGTGATATTTTAAGTTTCTGTATCGTTTTCCAATTCCCGTTCTGAACGGCCCACATCAGTCACTCACAAAATATCACGTGAACCGTTTGGGGATGGTCAATTGGTCCGTGCGTTTGCCGTTAAAGCTGATTTTGACTTTTTTTTTCGGCAACAAGCTTTTGACACTGGTCGGTTTGACAATTTTCTTCCATACATTGTACATTACCCTGTGTCTGTTTTTTTGTGTGTGTCCTCACCTTGTTTGACTTCTTTTCTTCCTCACTTTGTTCGATTTCCCTCAGCCACAATGCTCTCCCTAAGATCAGTTGCCCGCTCGGCCCCTCGCGCCGCTGCCCGCCTCACCTCCCAGTCGGCCCTCCGGACAGCTTCGTTCGGTGCTGCCCGTCTGGCCGCCAGACCGACTATCAGCTCCTTCCAGCCCAAGATTGTGTCCGCCTTCTCGACCTCCCCCTTTGTCTGTGCACCGGCCAACTCCGAGGTCGACAGCGAGCTGTCGGCCAAGCTGGAGAGCGAGATCCAGTTCGAGACCGAGATCCGCGAGAACGAGCCCGAGGCCACCAGCGTCAAGGATTTCCTGGAGAGCGGATTGTTTGAGATTGAGGATGTGCCAGGCCGCGAGGAGGTAGTCCTTCGCCGGACATACGGTGCTGAGAAGTAAGTGGCATCTGCCAGACCACGAACAGCCAACTTTTAAACCTATGCTAACACCTTCTTCCCCCCCCCCCCCCCCCCCAGGATCTCTGTCACTTTCTCTGTTGCCGACCTGTCCAACTACAACCCCGACCTGTTCGAGGAGGACGACGCCCTGGCTGACGGCGAGGAGTCGGGCGACATTGACGCCGCCGCCAAGGCCGAGAAGGCTGCTCCCGGCTCCGGCGCCGAGGAGGAGGCCGAGGACGACCTGGATGCTACCAACCCCACCGCCGTGCCCTGCCGGCTGTCCATCGTTGTCGAGAAGCCCGGCCAGGGCGCCCTGAGCGTCGAGGCCACGGCCCAGGACGGCTCGCTCATGGTCGACAACCTGTACTACTACAAGGACGCCGCCCACGCCCACGAGTCGACGGCCGAGGTGGCCCACGCCGCCCAAAAGGTCTACCCGGGCCCCGTGTTCGGCAGCCTGGACGAGGACCTGCAGGTGCTGCTGGACCGCTACTTGGAGGAGCGGGGCATCACGCAGGCACTGGCCGTGTTTGTGCCCGACTACCTTGACGCCAAGGAGCAGCGCGAGTACCTGGGTTTCCTGCAGAACCTCAAGACCTTTGTTGACGCCTAAGCGGTGAAAGGGGAATGTAAAGGAAAAAAATAATTAGGAAAAAAAGACGGCAATTTACGTCTAATGCAGTTACGATCCTCACTCTAAATTGTACGATAGACGTTCTAGTGCTCTACTTTTGTGTGTGTCTCTCTCTCTGGTCTACATATATATAAAAGGTCTTGAAAAGTTACTTTAGTGTCTATCTCTTGTGTATATCTTTGTGCCCAGTTCTTGTCTACTGAATCTCCCATCTAAATAACATTAGCCAAATATCTCGTAACCTGTTCGAACAAATGAAATATGGAATTACACTCTCGATCGGCGAGCAACCTATTTACTGACGAACCGTGCACCCAGAAACGAGTGCACACATTAAAAAAAAAAAAGCAAAAACTTCAAACGCCCAAATAACACAGTGTACTATGCAACCATACCATCGTCATCACCATCACCTTCACACCCTCTTCCTCTGACATCACGGCCACAAGAGGTACTGTTTTGTCCTGTATGACCTCCCATGTTCCTTTTACCGTGAAAATCATCCTCAGCTCGTATAGTCTATAGAATATGTATATATGTAACATAAAAAACGTGGGAAAAAAATGAGAGCGTGTATCTTGGTGGGGAAATCTACACCCGGCTGTCGTATCATCCTCCTATTATGCCAAGTGATAACTGGTTGCGTATGTGCAAAATGGGGAGTGCTTTCTTCATCTTCTTGCTGGGAGGGCATAAGAGCTTCCCGAACAGTCGTCTATGCCACTTTTTTCCATGTCCACTGACTGGACTCGTTACTGTTTGCTCTTCAAAAACAAACGAAGCCTTTTCCGTTATTATGCCTTTTCAGCAGTAGTGGCAGGGGTCGTGGCAGTATTGGTGGCAGCAGTCGCAGCTGCGGCACCAACAGAGGGGGTATCAACAATGCCGTCAAGGCTCCAGTCGGCCTTCTGGGCTCGTTCAAGCACCTGACGGCCCTTCTCAGTCAGTTCTGGCTTGCCGCCGTTGCCGGTCGGCTGGACAAAGAAGACAGGCTTCCAAACCTCGCCAGTGCGCTCACGCTGGCGGGCCTTCTCGCGCTGGTTCTCCTCGAGCTCCTGCTTGACAGTGGTGGCTTTTGAGTACTGCTTCGACAGGATGGCTTTGGTGACACCACCCCACAACTGCAGGGACTCGTGGGGGAGCTGCAGCTCATCGGGCGGGATGACCTTGGGGGCGACAGTGAGAGGAGCAATATCGATGATAGTGGTCTGCGCTTCTGGGGGGTGCGAGTTCTGAAGGGTAAGTTAAGAGGTGGAAGAGGAAGAGACAAAACGAGGCAGGAACAGAACTTACAAATGGTTTCGGACCAATGGTAAAGGCAATCTTGTCCTTCCACGCGCCACTTAACCGCACCAGGATGTCGGCATCAGGGACGTCCTTGATGCGCGTCTTGTTGTCATTATCTGGGTCGTAGCGGAAGATGATGCCCTCCATCTTGTTGGTGCTGCGGCCCAGCCAGCCATCGTCGTAGTACTGCAGAATAGCCTTGAGCTTGGTCTTGGGGCAGGTAATGTAGGCGACGTCGCCGACGCTGACGCTCAGAGCGCCGCGGAAGATGCCGCCAAGATGGGCGGCGGGGTGGGTGAGCTGGTAGGTCTCATGGTCACGGCGCTCGAGCGTGATAAAGATGCCCAGGTTGTGCTCGCCCGGCATGACCTTGATAGTGGTGCCGGTGAACTTGGCCGTGATCTGGTCGAAGCCGCGAGCGTGCAGACCACGCTCAGGGCAGCTGATGTAGAAGGCGCTCACGGGAGGGTGGTGAGAGGTCTGCTCAGTGAGGTACGAGACGCGCACCTTGCGGTTGGCCGGGTTGGTTCCGGTCTGGGGGACCGAGACGCTGGAGGTGCCATTGGTGGCATTCGAGGAGCCGGCCGACTTGCCAGACTTGATCGAGCGGGTGGATTTGACGCTCGAAGCCGAGCTGGCACCCGCTAGTGCTGCAGAGCTGCCGTTGGCGCCATTGGCGACGCGGGGCAGCTCCTGGTGGACGATGTGTGGTGCGTTGTCCTCGGCGTCCCAGTTGCAGCGGAAGAACTCGCCCAGACACGAGTTGTAGGGCTTGCAGGGCTTGCCCTTGGCGTACTTGAGGTCCTTGGTGAACCAGAAGCGCAGGACCTCGAGCATGCGGTCCACCGGCTCGTCGGAGGTGCCAATGGCAATAAAGGTGTTGGGGGCATCGAGATAGTTCCAGTATTCGAGGTTGGGGGTGGGCTCGAGCAGCTGCGACGGCAGCGAGAAACGCACAGAGGCGAGGTCGGCGACGCCGATGAACCTGGGCGGTTAGCGGCAAGCCGAGAGCGAGAGGGAATGGTGCGATACCCCTCGGATATATCTATGTGCCAACTCACTTTCTCAAAATCGAGATAAACGTCTTCAGCTTGGAGCCGTCGCTATGGGGCTCCTCGGCTTCGGCCACGGCAGCCATGGTGGGCGTAATAAGCGAGCTAGGTCGAGTGTACTGCGATACAGACACGGAATGTCAGTGTCGAGTTGCGAGAATAAAACAGAAACGACAGCTAGCTGCACGGGGGTTAAATCGGCGTCACACTGGCAGATTGACGCAAGGCGGTGGCGAGAGGGCGACGTTGCTTACGCACCAAAATGCGACAGGCACAGCCGCATGCAAAGCCGTGTGTAAAGGCCGTGTGCAGCAGAGCCAACCTCGACCTGAGAGGGGCACCGATAAGTAAGTCAAAGGCCGGACAGCAGCGAAGAGGAAAAAGGGACGAGATGGACAAAAGGAGGACAATAAGGGAGAAAGAAGGGGAGAGTGAAGAACGGACGGCGCGAAACGGAAGATGCAGCTGTCGGGCGAGATCCAGAACAGACGCCGACACCACCAACAGGAGACGGTGAGCAGCTGCAGGGGAAAACGAAAGAGGCTATTTGTTGGGCGAATCGCCAAAGAAGGTGAAGCTCGAAAAGTCTCACGACAGACTGGCGGTCGGCCGGGCCCACTTGTCACTCCTTTTGCTGGTTCTTTCTGGTCCTGTCCCTTTTGCACTTATGTCTGTTTCCTCTTTCCCTTTTCTTTTTCCCGTTCTTCAGTCTCTCCAGACGAGTCGCACCTTCCTTCTGGTTTCCGGTGTTCTTGCGTAAAACTTACTTTTTGGCCCTCGTTGTGGTGGTGGCAACCCCTCCTTCGTCGGGTCTGGCCCGCTAACCGGCCGGGCTTGACGTAAGCGATAAGCGATAACAGCTGGGGAAGGCGCGCAGGCAGGTGGCCAGAGGAGGCAGTAGGGATGGGACGATAGAGCAGCGAAGGGGGAAGGAGCGATGCGGGCCGTGGGCGAGCTATAAAAAGAGAGGGGAGGAGGAAAGAAGAGACGAAAGAAAATGGACCAGCGGAAAAAGCACACAATCAGAAAACGGAGTCGAGACAAGATGCGGCAAGTGATTGCCAGAGCTAGGCGAAGCAGCGATAACGACAGGACTGGCGTGAGGCCGCGACGAGACCTCGTGGGCCGTCCTGGCACTTTAGCGGCGACCTCAGCTGGGGTGGTCACTTGCTGGGGCTTGGGCCAGCCACTGGGCCGCTTCGGGCCTGTGCTTTGGGGTCTTTCTGTGTGTCTCTACAGCCCTCCCGGCGAGCGCTTGCTCACGCCAACAGTCTCACTCACGTTCACAAACTGCTGGGCGATCTCTCGGGCGCGTTTTTTGTTCGCATTCTTTCTGCAGGCTGCACTTGGCTGGCTGTGGCGATCCTCGGTTGCGTGCTTTTGTTGGCCTGTCTCCCCTGCTTTTCCTCGTGAGAATGCCACGGGACGCCCTCTTTCTTCCTTTATCTCCCCCATCCTCCACCCGTCCTCCGCCTCTTCGCTGCTCTTTTTCAACTGCTATTCGCCCTGTCTCTCTGTCTTCAGCGGCGCCTGCACCACCCGAGCTCTATCTCCATCCCGGCGCCAGCAAGCCTTGCCGCCCCGCAAGCCAATCATTTCGCCACGGGCCTCGATGGTCGGCCTGGAGCCGTCCACGGCCCATGTAGCACCTGGGCGACGACGACCACATGGCCCCTCTAGTGACGGGCTGGTCACGCCTCGAAGGGCGACACACCGTCCTCTCCGCTGATTCTTTCCACCACTTCTTTTCTCGGACGGCGGGCGGCAGCGACAACAGGCGCATGTGCCGAAAACAAAGCAGCAAGTTCAAAAAGTACCGGCCCAGCTTGCTCTCGACCCTATTCCAGCCACGAAGGATTTTAGGCCTTGTGTGGATCGCAAAAAAGGGCTGAGAGACAGGCCACAACTACCGGAGGATGTCCGTCCAAGGGGCAAGCGATCCGTCGAGGATAAGCCTGTCAAGGGGCAGATACTAAAATCGTGGGAAGACGCGCTATGTTTTGGCGTGTTTGGAGTCCTTCGGTTTTCGGTGCTGCTGCTGCCTGGCCTTTACAAGTTTCTGCTCGAGATTCCGATGCAAGCGGTTTTCGAGTGCCAAGGCTGTGCCTTGCAGCCGAGACGACTGTGGCAGACCCAAGAGGCACAGCTGTCAGCAACTGCGAAAGGGTCCAATCACCTCGTGGCTTTTCCCCAGCCTGAACAGTAGCAGCAGCCGTGAGGGAAACTGGACCCGTCGAATTAAACAGCACAGTTAACAACCAGTCAGGGCTGGGCGCAACCCAAGAACCGCCTGCGCTACACAAGGCTAGCCGGCACTGTTGCAGACAACAACCCAGAAACGAAACGGCGCACACGGCCACGAGCCTCGGCCGCGCACGCATCACGACCATTAAGCCTCGGTCTCATGCAAGTCACAGTCCGTCTGCATGGCCGGCTTACGAGTACAATGGCTTGCAGGATTGCACGGCCTCCTCTAGCATTAGAAGTTACAACTGCAAACCCTGAACCAGGCTCGCCCAAGTTTGCACTCCACCGCGCATCCTTCACGCCTCTTCTACAACGGTCCATTGTGGTCCATCAC
This sequence comes from Raffaelea albimanens, assembly GCA_002778245.1. Taxonomy (NCBI): domain Eukaryota; kingdom Fungi; phylum Ascomycota; class Sordariomycetes; order Ophiostomatales; family Ophiostomataceae; genus Raffaelea; species Raffaelea albimanens. Next base: position 3,575,622 of record PCDJ01000008.1, on the reverse strand, counting down.
GGTCCATCACGGTCCATCGCGGCCCATCGCGGCCCATCATGGGCTCCCACGACGTTTCTTCGTACGATCGGGCTGATTATTTGCGCCGAATATACCACAGATGAGGAGGATGGAGATGAGATGCAACCGACTAGCTGGTCCAGGGTCACCAGCTCGCTGGGATAGCCCCAGAACGTTTGGCCCTTTGGGGGCTGCCCAGCCCTGGCCGTCGAACCACTCCCACGTTGCAGTTGTCGCACCAGGCCTGCACCACTGTTTTCATTTCGGAGGAAGCCTTGCGCCTAGGGGGTGCTTTCCGGGCGTTTTCTGTTTTTCTGGCCTTTATTTTCCAAACTGCCGCGCAGAGCGACGGCAACATCAAACAAACGACCCGAACAGGCAGCTCTTTACAATGTATGCAGGGGGGGTGGAAGGCGACGCGCGCGCACAGCTGGGGAGCTGCAGGGGGGGTCAACAGACAAATGGGCTGCAGAAGGAGCACAAGCTTAAACGATAACCTGGCCTGATGTCTCGAGTCTCGACTGATTCATCTCGTGGATGGTCTTGATTACAACATTGCTTAATGTCTATGGGAATTACTCCCGCAATTTAGCTGGAGACCAGCGCAGTCTAGACCTCTACTCGTAGACCCGCGTCGAGAGAACGGGGACAGTGCACACGGTATGGTCATTTCCATAAAAATTTCCATGACTTCCGACTTTCCAGTTGCTTTCAATCCCCCTGCCTTTTTTTCTCTCTCGGTCAGGCTGGTTCAGACGAAACGCCAGAACGGGCAAAAGCAAATTGTACAGTGTGCAATCTCTTTTTTTTTTTTTTTTTTTTAACGTGCGTGAGCTGAGCATGTGTCCATCTGGCGCACACCACAAAGTAATACCCGTAAGATGTCCGTACAAAGTATTGTGTGGAAAGGGGAAATGGGACAACACTTTTACCAAAAAAAAGTTTCCCTCCCCATGGAATGATTGAATTGCACCGCCGCCAGACGATCAGGCGAGCTCCAGTAATTTTTTCTGTACGGCGCAGTGACAGGTGACAGGAGAGAGAGAGAGAGAGCGTGTTGTGTGTGTATGTAATAGGGGAATATGCTGGGGTGTGCATGTCGAGGACACGCTAGGAACACGCTCCATCTGTCGGGAAGGGCGACGACTTGGACCAGGAAGGCAAGGAGGAGGACAAGGGAAGAAAGAATAAAGAGAAGGATAACGAAGGGGGGGCGGGAAAGGAGAGGAGGGTGTCGGTCTATCCGGAGACGTTGGGAATGTCCCAGGAGTCTCCCTCCGTGATGAGGTGCTGGTTTGAGAGCGTCGAGGGTGGACTGTACATGTCCATAGTATCAACAATACAAGGTACGTAGGTAGTACTGTGATTCTTTATCTGAGAGCAGTAGAAACGATTCAGCCGCGTCGGATGAGAAGGGATGGAAACGAACAAATTAACAGACGTTCAGTAGACAATTGAAAATGACGAGTCAATGACGTTTGAGTGCTCCATTGACCTTGTAGAATCGACTGTTGGATGTCCCGTTTGGAAGAGCTGCTCTGCCGTTGGCAGCCGCTTTTGGCAGCTGCATCTGGCAGTTGACCCAGTTGACGTCTTACAAAGACAAGGGCAAAACGGAAAGGACAAAAAAAGACAAAGACAAATTTATTAATAGGACGGCAATTCTTGTGTTTCCAACACCATGGCGAGTTCAAAGCGCAAAACACGAGACGTATGGGAGAGACAGAGTTAACCGACGGGAAATCTATATGATGGGAATGTGATCTGGTGGCGGCAGTACAGACGATCTGGCGGGAAGACAGGGGGGGGGGGATGTTGATCTTGGGAGAGTTCATGTCACAGCTTGGACGGTCAATGTCACGGCTTTGGTGGGTAGTCGGCTGCAGTAGCTGATCTGTCGCCACGGCTTTGACTGTTGTCACGATTGCGGCTGGCATGCCACTTGGTGGTAGTACGGCTGGCGACAAGTCGGTGGCAGTGGTTGATCTCGGTTTTTGTCAGAGCTGCTCTGGCTTTGTCACAAGTAGCAGGCTCTCGATCTCTCCACTGCCTGCAATTCTTCCACAATCTGGAACTGCAAACAGCCAGGGACGGACGACAACTGCAAACGTAGAAGCGATCGACAATGGCGAAAAAAAAAGACGACCGGCGTGGAGAGCCTCGCAAAAAAAAAAAAAAAAATAAGAGAGACGCGCGCACACCTTGGGATATATATACACACCTCGGGCGGGACGAACAAGAAAGGTGAAAGGAGAGGGAGGGGGCTTCGTGTTTTGAGTGTTGATAATGCAATTCGTCTCATCCCCTCCCCGTGTTAATGAGCTGTGCCACATCCTATCCGTTGTAGGACGTCTACTATGTCCTAACCGTCCGAAACGGCATGAAATAACGGGACGAGGTGAACACGAGAAGAGCGCCCCAAAAAAGGGAGTATTAAAGAATATTAACAGGGCTCGAAAAGAAAAAGAATAGAAGCAAAAGAAAAAGGGGGACCCTTTTTCGGAGCCCCCGCGTAACACTGTAGGATACTGTGCGGCAAGATGTTGGTGTTTCTGTATCTTTGTACTCTCGCCTTTACACAATACCCAGCCGATTACTGGCTCTTACCGTTCACGTCTGGTTTAGAGTATGCTGCAGCGTGCATCGTGCATGTTTGGGTCTGTGAATTCTGTAATGGCCCTGCTATGATCCGTGAGGGCGGACAAGCCGCCACAGCTCCTCCCTCGCGTTTTGGAACGTTCTCTTGCCTCCCCTGGATGAGATTGGATCCGGTTCTAGAACCTCGTCCAAAAAAAAAGGTCCAAGCACCCTGCAACAACCCCCCAGTTTTTGGGAGGCTTGGACACAGCTGTGAGATATACGATCTGTCAGGGTCTAGACAATGGGCAAGAAAGGCCAAGAGTTACAGACTGGAACAGAGGTCGTGATGTTTATTTTTGAGCTCTCAACCTGCTGTTAACCTTTTTTTCACTCTTTTATTCTTAAACTCGCTGCGTCTAGATTTGCAGGTTCCCATATTATGCTTGAAAGCGAAAAACAAAAGGGTGGGTTGGGTAGCCGAAACGAAATCCTTCAGGACACCTGAAAAAAATAAGCTCGTAAAATTCGGGATTTTGTCTCGTCGTCAATCGCGGCAAAAGCAAGAATAGACGGGGTGCGGATAGAGACGAAGGACCGTAGGCCGGTTCGCCTACGTCGGTCACAGAAAGGATGCTCGTATTGGCAAGGACGCGCAGCCGAATGCAACTATTCGGCGAACGTTGTTATTTTAAGAGTAAAAGAGCAGTGAATAGAGACAGCAAACCAAAAAGGCCAAAAACAGTAGGGCTTGTTTAGTAGCGTCCGACAGAGGAAAGATTCATGAATATCAGAGCAAACAGAGTCGCGAATCAATAAAGATGCAATAGGGCAGATCAATTGGAATTATACCGTAACAGCCGTGATACAATGTCACGTTTGCCATTTACCATTTACCAGAAAACAACCACAGATGGTAACCTCGTGTTGATAAAGGAAAAAGATGCTACAATGTCCAACGTCAAGGCAATAGACAATGTCTTGTGCCAACAATCTCTCCGGGGCAGAGTTGCATCGCCGTTGGCAAAGATTGGCTCCAGAGGCAAAAATAGCAGCCGATCCAGTACAGATGCAATGGCGAGTGTGGAGAGGGCAGATAGAGATGTTCATGTGGCTGGCAGTTGTGGATGTCGATGGCCATCCGTGGTCGTTGACGGCAATTGTGACGTCTGCTTTGCACGGTCTGCTCACTCCTTGCTTCCTTTTCTGGGTCGCCCATTCTGTATCTTCCATCGTCCCTTCCGTCGTGTCTTCCGTCGCCTTTTGCTTTCTTTTTCTTTCCTCATTCCTCGGCAAACACATCTACCACCCCCTGTTCTCCTGCTACAACACTTCTCCATAGCGGGATGCAACTGTGCGTGCACTCTCTTCTCTACAAGCACACCCACCCTCTTGCTTTCTTTTTCTGGAGATTGTTCGTGGGGACCATTTTTCGTTCGTTCGCAGCCCGGGTTCGGTTTGGGCCACACAGCACAGCCTCCCCCTTTTTCATCAAAAAGTGGACACGCTTGTTACAAAAAGACTCGAGAGAAAAAGAAAGCAACTGGAGGCGATGCTGAATCAGCAGAGATAAAAAATAATAAATATAATCAAAAAATAAATAAATAAAATGGAAAATAAACCGTAAATAAAATCCACGAATGCTCATACAGCATTTACAGAGGAATGCCTACACACACACACACACAAGCTACACACCCAAGTTGTGGAGGAGGATCTCCGAGCCGGCTGACGTCATGCGTCAGAGGAACAGAGGTATGGCTGTTTCAGGGCTGCGCGTGACGGACGGGTTTGTTTTTTTTTTTTTTTTTTTTTTTTTTTTTTTTGCAGTGTTTTATTGTTGGAATTTATTGTTTTTTTTAGTGTTGGCTGCCTTGGGGGTTTCTTATTTGTCTTTTGACTAATTAACCACCCCAACACTTGTGTTTCAAGAGGTCGAAATACACCCGTAGCGCATTTTTTTTTCATCATTTTCAGCGCCATCTCAGATAACCCCCCTCCCAAAAGTAATTAAACCTAGCGCGAGTTCTGGATAATACACTGTATCTTTCAGTCCAGGGGAATTTGCCAGCCGTCTGTCTTGTCTCTTTGAACTAGACCGCTCTTCTTTAATTGCCCTTTGTCTCCTGCAGCGGGTGTCCCATCCTGCATATGCAGCCAGATGGAGCAGCGCGAGACGAGGATGTAGGCCAGAGCAGACCAGAGTAGACCAGAGTAGACCAGACGAGAACTACTCGTAAACTGGAGTCAAGATGCTCCGTAGAGAAACGACTCCGAAAAAGGACGCCGTCATTGTCCGCTGAGAGGGCACCAATTCGGTACGCTTGGTGGGCCGAATCCCATTTAAAATCCCCAAAAATCTCCAAAAAAAGACAGACTAATGTCCAAAGACCGCCCAAGAACAGAAGAACGACACGGACAACAACAGACAATTCTTCCTCCACCAAGTGCCATCCAGCCTAAACCTAACGTGCTAGATGCAGGGACGGAGACTTGCCCGAAAACACTTTCGGCTCGTGTGTGAGTAGTGTTCACTCGTACATTGAAGTAGTGTGTGTGAGTACGTGTAGTGTGGGAAGAGTATGGCCATTCCCCACGAAAGTGAGCGGGCCGGTGATGTCATGGTGCTTGGGGTGTACGGCCAATTTTTGCCGATTGCTCTTTTTCCATTTCCTATCGCGCTTGTTTGCATGTCACTTCCCTTTTCATCAGAGTCTCAAACAGTAAAAGCAAAAAAAAAAAAAAAGCTCATTCTCTGACGAACCGGAGGACACCACCACTACAGGGCGGGACCGTCCACCGCACGGGCGGCGGCTGAGAGGGAGCTAGAAGAGAGAAAAGATGAACAAGATGAAGAGTGAGGAGCTCAGACATGAAGAGGCTGTCTCAAGTCTGACTCTGCCTTGAAGAATCGAAATGCCATGCCTGTCCCAAATGGCCGGATATTAAGTCAACACGCACAAGTACCATTCCTCGTGTTAACATACACTGTTGCAATGTGTGCACTCTCCAGAGCGCGCGCGGCATCAAACCGAAATCTCGAGATTTTTTTGACTCTTTTCTCTCGCTCTCTCTCACACTGTCCATCCCACACACCCTCCCCTTCAAAATTAAGAAAAGCACTAGCCGCCCACTAGCCAGTGCGCTCGAACGCGTTGGCGTGTGGCCTAGCGTTGAGGGCTAGCGCGGATTGTTCTGTAACTCTCTCTCTCTCTCATTCAGTCGTTCACACTGTGAAGAAGGCTGTGCCTGTGTGGGTGGTGCCTAGTGTGTGGTTTTTTTTTTTCGCTGGTGGGTTATGCCCGTGTGCTTGTCTACTAATACTGCCTAGCTCCCCCTAAAACACACACTTTTTTAGTGATGTTGTCCCACACACAGTCCGCGGTATGACGTCATACCGTGCAAGCGCATTTCTGGCCACGACGCTCTTTTGTCACTGTCGATACCATTGTATGCTCTTTCGTCTTGTCTTTTTTTTTTTTTCGTGTCTCTTCTTCTCCTCTTTCTCCTCTATGCGCCGCACGGCCTGGGTCTGTACTATGTAGTGGTGTGAACAATTTTTTGGGGGGCTTTCTGTTAAACTCTGTTAAACCCCTGTGGATTGTCTGTCGCTGGCACTGGGTAATAGCCGTCCTCCAGCCCCGTTCCTCTCCGTCCATCTGGCACGCTGTGTGTTCCTGTAAGATACGTATCTTGTTACTTGTAGCTTGGTATCAAACATTCTCGTCGTTCAGCTCAACATTTCAAACACTATCTTTTCTCTTCATCTCCACCATTATATGCTCACCCCCACGATGTTGGGCCAGCCCTGACAAGAGTACACCTCGGCCCATTCACTCGCAGCACAGCTCTTCTTCTCCTTGGCCCTGTATGGAGCTTGTCTCTGGTGCTCGCTCCCCCGTGGCCCTTGTTGCGTCGCATTCGCCGCAAAGTCCACCCTCCATTACATGGTTGGGTGCAGCCGCCCTTCTTTTCTGCATGCATTGCATGGCATGCATAGAACAGAAGAGTAGCCTACATATGCTACGGAGCATCTTGTCTCCATATGGAGTAGCAGTATTCCCCCGACGACGCATGTCCCTTATTTTCTGCGACCCAATATTTCACTGCATTGGAAACCCGTTCGTGATCTATCATTTTCGGCCGTCACAATTGACACCTTTTTTTTTGTTCTTTCCTCGCTCACGGGGAGGGGGGGGTCGGAGAGAGAGAGGAGGGGACTAGGCATGGCAATAGCATGGGTCCTCCTGCTGGGTCCGTGGAAAGGGTCCCATGGAAATGACGGCGTTGGTTTTGCCACTGCCGCTATTGCCTTTCCGTTCTCCATAGCTGCCGTCGTTTTAGTTTGAGAGTGTGTGAAGAACCGAACATGGACGGCACACACAAGCGAATAAAAAAAAAGAATAAAGCACTTGTAAAACGAAAAAGTATTAATCTATGATACCCTACTGGACGTGGGATAATACGAAGTTCCCCAGCATGACGACATTTCCCTTGGCGATTAGTTCTGGCAGAGCCATGCGGCGACATCGTGGAGACGCGGAGGTAGCTTGTCATTGTGTTCAAGAGTTTTATTGATCGGTGGTTATTTTTACTTGTAATATTGACCTAGAGTTATTCCACGCGTGTAGCCCATTGTTTCCTGTGTTTTCTGTGGCTCAGTTGGCTCAGTTGAACAATACTTTGCCCAGGGGTTTCTTCTACAGTATCTCTGCCAGCTAGCACTACAACCTCCGACACCTAACCCTGGTATTCTTCCCCCCATATTCCCACTGTCTGGAGCCGCGGGCAGGCCAAAAAAATGTGTTCCAACAACCAACTTACCCAACTACGGGCGGAGGACACGTGTATTTCATTGCATGGCCGGCCCCAACATGGTTAAAAATGGCCGTCGGATTCTACAGTATTACAGGGAGTATTAGCACCGATTTAACTGTGCGGCAGCCGCCGTAAGGGAAGACTGTGGTTTGGGTATCTTGGAGATAAAGACGATAAAACTCGCGCCATTTGGCCCGAGACCCTGAGATTGGCTGGATATCAACGCATGTGGCGCTTGGCCAACGTCACTTTTGCCGTCGTGTCTTTTTTTTGTGAAAAAATGTTTACAGTATTTGCAGTGTTGACAATGTTGACAATGTCGCATCGCAGAGCATTCTACGCCATTTACTCGATCAAATGTGTCTTTCACTCCTTGCTCGGCCCTTTATCTTCGGCTTTTTTCTTTTTGTGGTCCTCGGCTGGCATCCTGGGCTGAGGCACACAAAAGACCGTTTCTGTTTCGCTTCACCGAACGGCACTGTCTCTCCGCCGACCGCCCGCCAGTCCGTCGGCCGGCCTGTGCACCCGTCATTTAGTGTGCTTTTGCAGCCTTGACAAGAGCTGCTGCTGGTTTCTGTTTCCTTTTGTCTCATTGCCCTTTTAGGTTTCGTTTCTTTTTTTGGTCGTTTCTTGTCTTCTATTCTCTTTCGGCTCGTTCTTAGCTTCTTATTGTTGTGCTTCTCTTCTGCTGTTTTCTTTATTTAATTGTTTTATTCGATTCCGTCGCCCGTTTAGGCAAGTCACTTGTTCGCTCTTGCCCCTCGACGGCTCCTCACATGTCTCGTATCTTTTATCTGCTTTCTTTGTCCGAAAGCCGTCCCTGTCCGCTAGTGCTGTTCGCTGTCCACTGGCTGGCGGCTGGCTATCCGCTCAAAGGTCAACATCCTCCGTTCCTCGCGCTGTCTCCTCTTTGCCGTTTTTTTTGTCTCGTCTCCTCCCGCCTCTTGCGGTCTCCTCTTGTTGCTCGTCTCCTGTTTTATTACATCTCCGGCTCCTATGTCGCTTTGTGGCTTGCTCCTCTGTGGGTTTATGTGGCTCCTTATTCGTTTCTGGCGGCCCTCTGTGCGCCTGCCTGCGCTACTTTAGCGTCTGGGGTCCCCTGTCAGACCGGGGACTGTGTTGAAATACAATGACGTCATCGAGTGCCAGCCAAAATGGCAGGGACCATTTCCCCTGCCACATTGCCAGCAGACACTTTATGTAATAGCCAGCAGCCACAGGGGATCTTCATCTCGACACCCCATTCCAACGTGTTTGGTGTGAGCGTGTACTCGTATGGGAGCTTGTACCCAGTAGTATTACCCAATACTCGTTGCTTTGTACTTTGTATTACAGCCGTCTGTCAACCTTGCCTTTCCACCACCCTGCCCTCACATCCCCCCTACCTCCCCCCTAGGAGCCCTACCACCCGGGCGCGCGATCTGCTGGCTGTTAGTCGGTTTCTGCATCTTAATTTCTCCGCACGTTGGATTCCACAGTCCTCCGAAGGAGTGGCTGGTGTGTTTGGGCTGCAGTACGATGTGACATGGTACCATATCGAGTGCGATAGACTGACAGAGCAGACAGACAATGATACCTTGCAAAGCGTGAATGTCTAGACTTGTCTGGAGGTATGCCATCCATGCTCGTACATGTCACAGATGCCCTTTCACACTTTCTCATGCAAGAATGCTCTTGTTATGACGCATTTCTCGTCTGTCCACATCTTCCCCTCCCCTCTCCCCGTCCTCTGGCACATGCATTGGCATTGGCTTACATTGCACATATTATGCACTTATCTTGTAACCTGTGATACCGTTCCCATGGTCCCTTCACCCCGTCTGTCAGGAAGAGACAGTGAATTCTCCATGGCCGGCCACGGACACAGTGACGTCTGTGTTGTGGATTCGCGCGAGAAAACTAGACAAGCTCAACTCCACTCTGTTGCAAGGGCTTTTGCTTGTTTGGGAATGGCATCCGTCCAGATGTTTACATTGGAGACAGCGCCAGCCAGATACTATCGCAGCAAGCATGTCAGATACTCCTCCATACTCTGCACGAATACGGCTCGCACACCGTAATTATACTAGTCCAGATTAGCTATGCTCCGTACGGCAAGAGGCTTCCCCCACGAGCTGGGCGCCGGACCCGAGCTCTGCAAACGCCGTCGTAAGATGCGGATAGCAGGTGGCAGCAGCGGTCGCAGATGTCGGCCTCTTCTTTCGTCATTGTACAGAAAGACGGACAACCAAAGCAGACTCCCCACTCGTATACAACATGCCTTCTCAAGCTTGCCCCATCCCCCGTCCAGCCAACGACGGCCGCGAACCTCAACCCCAGTCGCCTGCGCATAATTCCATGCACATACTCCGTACAAAGAGGAGCACCGTCCATCTTTGCCCCTTCAAGGCGCCGTTGTGGCCCGCCGTGCCCACCAGTTTCCGCTATGATCATGGCTTGCCACACCAACACTCCCAATGCCCACTGATCGGCAGTCCCTTCTTCAGATAGACTTTGCCCTTGCAAGGAGAAAAATAAGGGGGGGCGGCCGTCCAAACAAACGAATGCGGCGAGCGGAACAGCTACGTCAGAGGCGTTTTCGGAGCATGTAAACCCAAGGGTCTCTCATCTCGCTGCACCCTTTGTGGCCGCACGCGCCACGACTCTCCCTACCTCAATACACGCACACCATGTGGGCTACGTAACATGCGAGGCAGATAGTTCCAGTGGCGCCGATGGAACTGAAGCCACCAGATGGCAGTGACTGGAGAAAGTAATATCGCTGCTATTTTGGCACTTTGTCTAAACATAGTATTATTGCAGCTGGCCGTTTTTTGTGTGTGTGCACTTTGTGGATGACGGAGTGCATCTCAGCCATCTCAAGCCGCGGTTGGCGGGCGAATCGACGGAGGAGTGGCCGGTGTGTCGATAATACCAAAGAGGAGGCAAAAAATGGCAAGAGGCAAAACGGCAGATCGCAACAAAACAGAGCACACAAGGGAGGCAAATTATAACAGTTGACACGTTTCTACCCATGTACAGTATTGGGGAAAACAACACTGCCCATGCTAAGGTGGCCATTCCAGCAGATCTGGACATAGTGTGCCGGCACTGTACTCACACGGCCGTGCTTGTTGCAGCTTCGCGCGGGCGGGTTCAACGACAGAATGTATTATCTGAAAAGAGCAGCCGCCGTCTCCCTGGCCCGCCGTTGTGCCGCCGCCACAGAACAAGAGTCAACAACAAAAAAAAAAGAAGAAGCTCTCCGTGGCGTGCTGGGCGTGCTGGGCAGGACAAAGCGTAGGAGGTAAAAAGGTAAAACGCAAAAGGGCAAGAGGGCCCACGATGACGATCGTGCCTGCCTGTCTCGTCCAGACTGTGTCGTGCCTTCCTCCGGCTGCTCTTGCTCTCGGTTTACTCGTACCCTCTCCGTCGGGATTGTAGTCGTCGAGACGCTAATTGGTGTTGTTACGCCGTTGTGGGTGCGCATCCCCCCCGTCTCCCTTCGCGCCTTCCCCTCCCTCAAGCGCCGCTATGCGCACACCCCCTCCTTACGCCCCTCCCCTGGTCGCTCGTCATCTCGCCGCACCCCCTTCCTTCCTGTTGAAAATAAATAAAATAAAGGAAGAGAGTAGAGGAAGGAGAGACCAGCAGCCAGAGGGCAAGAGCACAAAAAGAGCAGAAAAATAAAAAATAAAAATCACCCTGGACATTGAGAAACACCCCCGGCAAGAGCCAATCTCGAAATCCAATCCTCTCCAGACAATCAACAAACACATCGACTTGTTCTTTCTTTCGACAAAGCAATCCCTCGCCCTTTCGGAAGACGAAACCTATCCAGCCCTCCCACTAATACCGGCTGCCGACCGCCCTGCACGCTCCCCCACGACGCCCTGTGTTGTGTGCATTGCTTGCTGCGGTCGCATCGTGTCGGCCAGGCTAGCCGGGCCTGTCTTGTCGACACCACCACCACCAAAAAAAAAGAGCTGCGCCCGCAGAAACACATCCATCCCCATTGACGCGGCTCTCTTTTTCGCGAGAACACAAACTCTTCGACGTCCTTACGAACCTTTCTGCTTTTTTGCATCGGCAATCCCTATCATTTCGGCGTCTCCCTTTTTGGTGTGATTTCGGCGTCTTTTACTTCGCTTGGTCCATTGATCTCACGCCTTTTCCCGCGCTCTCTCTTTTCATTTATACGCCGGCTTGAAAACTTGGCCTTTTTTTGCAGCTTCTTTCTGTGTGCAATAGTTCTTTTTCACCTCTTTTCGTTTTTTTTTTTACCTCTCTCGCGCATCGCCGTCTTCTCGACGCAGCTCTATACGATTGAGCTTTGAGAAGGGCAGTTTGACCGGTTCTTTCTCGGGCGACGACGTTTCTGGCTCTTTTTGATGCTGGCTCTCTTTTGACTCGTCTTGTCAAAATCTGTTTTGTGTCATTATACATTTTTGCCTCTGTAACCCTTTTTTACGATCTGTATCTCGTGCGCCCGTCGTCCTTCGCCGTTTTTTCTGCCGACTTCGACCTCCTGATCGAAACTCGCACCACCTTGGGTCTTCCACCCCCAAGCACGGCTTTCACGATTCTCTCTCGCTCCCCCAACCCCTGTCCAGCCCTCACCTTCGCCACCCAACAGGCCAGTCCAGGCTCTACGCACCTCACCCGTATTTTCTATCGACTTGCGCGGCCCCCCGTATCCGATCCTCTCTGCAGTCTCATTCTATGATCCGTTATCGACTGAATCTGTTCGACTCGCCATTTCCTCCTCCTGTGCAGCCCCCTTCTCCTGCTTCGTTCGCTGGCCGACGGGGTCCTCGTCCTTTTCCTTCTCTCTAAAGCAGCCGCGTGTACTCCTCCTAGCCCTGCTGTCCCAGCAGGGCACGCCTGGATCTCAATCCAATAATGTTTAGCCAACGGTAAGTTTGCAGTTTTTTTATCTTGCATTTTTTGCGCTCGAAGGGCTCGAACTATACAAGAAACCGAGGCCAAACCCGAAACACTTTGAGAAAACACATGTTCAGAAGTGTTGACAGTTGCCAGAACTAGCTCCCAGAAACCAGACGACGAACTGCTCGCAAACTTCCGCCAGCAGTTCCCCGAAGTTGCAGCCACAGCCTCGACCACAACAGCAGGAATTACCGTCTCGACTGCTGAACCCGTTACCGTCATGGAGAACGTGATCCAGACTACCATGCCTGCCCCGGAAAGGTAAGATGACTGCCCGCAGGGATTCTTCTTTGATCCTTGGCGGCTGTGCCGCCTCCATCCTGTCACTTCCAGCGCTTTAGTTCCCTGCTGCTTTAGTTCATCCGTCCCTGTTCTCCTATTATGGCATCCTTTGGGACCTCCGCTGGCTTCTTTGCTCTTTCTGCTCCATTTTCTTGTTCTTGTTTCTTCTTTTTTTCCCTCTTTTTTTCTTTCTTCACAACTCGAACTTTCTTGTACTAACATCCTCCCCCCAGAAACAGTATGAGCCACGCTGTCTTCCCTGACCAAGACCAGACGCCGCGCGCGTCCGGCAACGAGCCATGGCGATTTACGCCCTCTCTTCTGGATCCCTCCTCCTCCTTCTCCTTCCCCTCCTTCCCTAACACCACAGCCGGCTTCTATGGTCCAGCACCAGGAACTGCAGCTCCGCCAAACATGTACCGTTCACAGCCTACCGACCTCGCCGCCAACCAGACACTAGCCATGAGCATGGGAATCAACGCTCCCATGACTCTGCCAGCCGCAGACGGCACCATCCACCCCGGTGCCACGGCATCCAATCCGGCAATGATGGATCTCGGTGCTGCAGCTGCGAACGGCTTTCAAAATCCAACCGCCCTTCACCCCCAAGCTCTTCACACATTCCAGCCATTCCAACCCGCCGTTTCCCAGTCACAGTTTGCGCCGCCGTCTGGCTATATCCATGACGGTACTTTCGATGTGATGGACCACGACGGCTCGCCTATTGTTGGGCCCGGAGCAGGACCTGTCCCAGCCGTGGCTGCTTTCCCGCCTGGACAACCCGGTCTCATGCAGTTCCCAGGACAGCCGCAGCCTCCACAGCCGGTTCCCTTTAGCACGGCCAACGCGGGCCCTTCTGCCATGGCTAACATGGCCATGTTGAGTTTGCCTTCGTCCGCAGAAAAGTTCCGCTTCCACACAACTCTCAATGCCCCGACAGCAATGATCAAGCATGCCGACGAAATTCCCATCAGCTACCTTAACAAGGGGCAGGCCTACTCCCTATCGATCATCGACTCCGAGCCTGAGCTGCCCATTGTGCCAGGCACACGGTTCCGCACATATGTTCGCATTTCTTTCGAAGATGAGCAGCAGCGCCAGAAACCAGGTGTCTGTTGGAGCCTGTGGAAAGAAGGACGGGGCACCAACGAGGCGCACCAGCGAGGTGGAAAGCTGCAAGCTGTCGAGTATGTCGAGGCTGGCCAGCCGGCAGAGGGAGACGACAAAAGAACACGCGTCGAGCTTGAGAGCGCTTCCTTTGATGGATTTTCTGTTATCTGGACTCCAGGAATTCACGGTGCCGTGGAGTGCAATATTGCTGTGCGGTTCAACTTCCTGTCGACGGATTTCAGCCATTCCAAGGGCGTTAAGGGAATCCCCGTCCGTCTTTGCGCCAAGACAACCCGCTATCCCGTTCCGCCTCCTCAGCAACAGCAGCAACCAAGCGGATCGGACGAGAAGTCCAAACACGACGGTCCTGAAATTTGTTTCTGTAAAGTGAAGCTCTTCCGTGACCACGGTGCTGAGCGCAAGCTGTCGAACGACGTTGCCCATGTCAAGAAGACTATTGATAAGTTGAAGCAACAAATCGCCCAGGCCGAGAGCGGAATGAAGGACTTTGGCAAGAGGAAGCGGTCAGGAGGTGCTGCTGCTGTCATCGCCTCGCAGCAGCCAAAACCCGCGCAAGATCTACAGCGGGTCGGCAAAGCGCCCAAACACAAACGGACATGGTCCATGTCTTCTACGAGCTCTGGCGGTGACAACAATAGCACGAAGGGTGGAAACTCTGGTTCCAACGGCAACGCAGCCAACGGCAACTCGTCAGCTAACGGGGGCCGCCTGGCAGTGGAGGAGGACCTGCACAGCAAGCTTCAGAACCTGCAAGATATGTTCTCCAGCACACGGCCCGTCAGCATTCTATTTTTGCGCGGCGACGAACAGGACGATCCAGACCTGCATCCTGTGTCACTACCTGGCGAGCCGGCTGACCTGACCAAAGTGGAGTCGCGCGACAATCTTCTGGCGTGGCGCGATCAGAGCGGCCGCAGCTCCGTGACAGGGTCGTCCATGGTGTCGCCTTCTCCCAGCTCGCTGTCTCTGCACTCGCAAGTGTCGGTGAATGGCGGTGCGAACGGAGCCAACGGCAACGGTACAGCCGCCGGTAGCGTGGGACAGTGGTCCGACTACCACGACGACCACCTATCGATTCACCACGCCTCTATGCCCCGGCAAGGCACCGACCATCTTACCAAAGTAAGCAAAACTGATGACGAAGGCAACCTGAGTGGCTGGATCGAGGCCCTAGGTGTCGATCCCCTTTACCGCCCGCCACCCGTGTCTGACCGTACAAAGCCTGTCGCATGCTTTTACGTCCTGCGTCGCAATGGCCCATCTAGCACAAACGGAAGCGCCAACGGAAGCGCCATTTCCCTGGAGGGCACAGATTCGCGCCGCGAGTTCCACCGTGCTGTGTATTTGATGAAGCGCTCTATCGGGGAGCTTGTTGGCCGCATCGCAGCCAAATGGAAGATCGAGCCTAGCAAGGTAGCACGGACGGTTCGTGTACTACCTCAAGGCCTCGAAGTTGAACTAGACGACGATGTGATCGCCGAACTGCCCGAGGGCCAGGACATGGTTCTCGACGTTGCCGAGGTCCCGGTGGCACAGACGATCAAGAAGGATTGGGACATGGCCATTGACGACGACGACGAGTCGGGCCAACATGTGGGATACGAACTTCGGCTGTCTTTTTGAGAGCCTCACGACCAACTCATCATCTTCCTCATCTACATTCCGATATACGCGGACATACTATCACTCAGATCCCTTAACAGGGAGTGATACATAATAACCAATTGTTTTATGACCCCCCCATTATATACACGCAAGGAATCCAATGACTCGAGAGGACGGCGATCCTACCTCGAACGTGTTCCTTGCCCCTTTGTTCATTTTCTGCCCTGTCATACTCTAGTTGCTTTGTTTCTAGCCATGTCTTTGTTTTATTGATCCCGTTCCTGATCCTTTTTTTTTCTCTTTTTTTTTCTGCGCCTGGTCTTGTTTCTCTCTGTTTGTTTTTGTGTGTTCTCGTGTCTACAGTTGGAGGCCCACATCGGCGATATTCAAGTGTTTTTCTTACTTATTGTTTCTTTTATTTTTTTATTATTATTATTATTTTTTTTTTTTTTACAAAAACGATACCATACTTTATTTTGGAGGGCCCCTTACCTGGCTGTCTCGGATTAGGCAGGCCGTCTTTTTGTGTGTCTCCCGCAGGTTTTTTTTTTTTGGTGTAAGGGGATCGGTAATTATTATAGCCTTTTGCGATTCCCACGGACGCGGGCTTATCTATGTGTGTGTCAGTTTTCCTATTTCACATGGTCTTTGTGGAGACGGACGTCTGTGAGTGAGTGTGAGTGTGAGCGAGTTGTATGAAATGAATGGGTTTCAAAACAAAAACGGTGCTTGGCACCGTGCTAATTAATGTGGACAAATGTGTGTGTGTGTGTGTGACAGAAAAAGGAAGAGAGAAAAAAGGAAAGTTTTCAAAAAAGAGCACCCCAAAAATCGTGGCAGCAGAGGACGGTCCGCTTGCCAGTGTCAATTATAGTTTTATTGCCTTTGCCTTTTTTTTGCTCATCATGTCGACTCTTCTGAGAGTATATCTAATGCAGCGTGTGATTTGTTTCTATTCTATCTTTCTTTTCTCATGCCGACTCGACCTGATATAATAGCTTATAACAGTCCCAAAGTACAAAATGCGTATGCAATGTTCCAAGATGCGCTGTTTAAATGCCATTCTCTCTCGTGGTCTGTTCATCCACCTATGTATACAGTTCGCTGGTCGTCTTTTTCTAGTATATATTGTTTCGCTATAGCCCGTGAAAAAGGGGCTCTTCATCAACCGCTGAAAAAACAAAAACAAAAACAACGATGCTCGCTCGCTCGCTGGCAAATCATAAAAATAATCGGTCGAGGTGTCAAGTTAGCCACGCTCCATCAGCCAGACGCTTCAAGCAAATGGTGACTTTTGAAACCTTTGCCCTTTGCCGTCTCTTCTTGCTTACAGACTTCCCCTTGCACCCTTTGCGAATCGCGGGCCGCAGCATTGCTCCATGCTCCTTGGCTTCAGCTGGGCATTGTAGAGCCGCATCGAGTGCTCGACGGCCGCCGGAGACGGTGACTGGAACGGGTTTTGCTTGAACATGTATTTCAAAAACTCAATGTTGCTCTTGCCGCCTCCAATCCCGGGGCCAATGCCCGAGCGGAATCCGCGGTAATGTTTCCCGGTGAGGAGATTCCAGGCCATCCACAGGACATCCTCGCGTGTCGGGTCGGCTACCTCCAACCAGACCTCGGGCCTGTAGCCGACGTCGGCCGGGCACGTGAAGACGGATGCCTTGGCCCTCGCGGCAAAAGCCACATCGGCATGGTTTGGAATCGGCAAGCTGCCGTCACCAACACATGACTCGAACGCCACTGTGCCTTTGAACCTCTCGGCGTATTGCAGACGCTCCTCAAGAGGCGGGGCGATCTAGCCACCGCTGCAGAGGAGGTCGTATGGCAGCTTTGAGACTGGCCCGGTGAACTGATTACACTTGGTACCATCTGGCATGTCGAACCCAACAACGCGGACAATGAACACTGTAGACTTTTGCTGACGGTTCTGCTGCTGACGAGAGCTTTGGAGATCCCTGCAGCCAGACCGTCTGGTGGCCTCGTCGCCAAGGCCAAGAGCCTCAAAGGCGCAACTGTCGACGCCGCAGTCCAGGGCCAGGGCCAGGTCGGCTCCTGATACGCGCTTGTACTGTATCTCGATATAGGCACTCTTCTCATTGGTCACTCCACCTCGAGCCATCAATCCATAGACAGTCGCCTTGTTCCATTGGATGTACTTGTCGAGGTGAAAGTGGTCGTAGGTGCCGTCGCCAGTGGGCTTGCTGCGCCGCGTGATTAGTGTCTTATCGCCTGAGACGCCAACGCCACGTGGGAAGCACCACGGAAGCATGGGGCTCTGTCGGCCGTCAGCAGGATTGGAGCAGCGGAAGTCCAGGATTTCGGAAGCCAGGTCGTATGAATCAGAGTTCTTGCCGCTGTAATAGATCTCGTGGAGATTGAAGAGTTCCTCGATTACATCGGCGAACGTGAGGCCCGTGAAAGGTTGGAGACCCGCCGCAGTGTCTGCCCGATCCGAAACGACATACAGATGGCGGCTATCGTGAAAGAAGACGCTTCTCAATCGCTGGTCGGTGCGTAGCACCTTTGTCCGCTTGGGGTTCGAGGCTGTATATGATGCCCGCATTGGAGGGGGCGGGATGCGTTTGGGAAGGGTGGCCTTTTTGGCGACTGGCTTTGGTCTTGAAGGGGACACGGCTGGTCTCTTTTGAACCCCGTCGGTTCGAGGCATCAAGTACTTTTGCAAGTGCTTATCCATGAACAAGGAAGAGATCTTTTCGTCATGGTCACTGCCTGGCATTCCTAGCAGACCTTCCTCTGCCTGTGGTGTCGTGATGCCCCGTTGGTCGTCACGATTGGAGTGTTTGGACTGGCCCTGGCAAGACTTCTCCTGCACGTATTGTCCCGCAGTTTCAAACGCTGGTGGCACAAGCAGCATGTCCTCAACGGCCTGCTAGGAGCTAGAGATGCCGTTGCTTCTGGCAAGTCCCGGGAAATTATTCGGGACCCGGGCTTGCTTCTCGGGCTTGGAAAAATTGGTTGTGCCTGTCTCCCTCCGTTGGTCCTCCATTTTGGACTTTCCAGGTACGAAACGCCCAAAGAAGTGTTTCATACCGTCAGGTTCGCTGTTCGTGGCAGAGAACGCAAATTTAGGTAGAGGGAGAGAGGAGACGGAGACGAAGGTTTTCAGCAGTCTAGGTGTTCTAGGTGTTCTAGGTGTTCTAGGATGAGAGAGGAGTGCTAAGAATGATCTCTAGGAATCTGTAGAAGCAGTAGGGTACGGAATGTAGAAAAAAATAGGTTTGTGTCGCGAGAGATGTTGCTGGATTTTCTGGTTTGAAATACCGGCAGTCTTTGGGTGCGCTTGTGTTGGTCTGGAGGTGGTTTCCCCTTTGGGATGGCTGGCCAGCAGTATCGCTCTTTCCCGTTCAGCAGCAGCAACTCTGTCTCGAGCATCCTGCCTGCCTGGTTGGTTACATGCCGCCACAGCCTGCATATTCCAAGCTACGCATCGCCCCAGTGACAAACACGTCTCGGTCCACGAAGCAACTGCAGCTGTGTCTTGCCTGACGAGGTTGCTCCAGGGCTCTCACTAACAGCACGCGCTGCGTTGCCCGTGATTGGGCAGCCCCATGTGTCATCCAGGCCGGCAGAGGTGACTTTTGGGGTGTTCTAGGCGTGCACCAAGTCGCCCCAAGCAGCCCCGCCACGTGAAGGCTGGCCAATCACAGCGGCGCTCAGTCAGAAAAACAGCCCAAGGGATGTGGCTCTAAAAATTTACAGGCTGCTAAAAAATAAAATAAAAATAAAAATAAAAAAATAAGCCAACACGACCAGCCAAAAAAAAAAAACATCACCGTCCCTCTTTTCGCCCTTCCTTTCCTTTCTCCTTCTCCCCAGCCCACCCGCACAGGTCAGCAGCGCAGCACCGCCTTGTCAATTATCCTCCCCCCGCAGGTGTGCGTACGGCATTCTCCTCCCCCTTTCTCCGCCTCTCGTCTTGCAGCCGCCTTGTTGCCTTTTTTCTTTGTTTGCCAAGGGATTCTCTCCATTTTTCTGCCCACCATCGACTTTGGGCATCCTTTTTGCACAATCCGCCCAAAAGCCGTCTCCCACGTGGCCGGCGACCGATCCGACTCCGCGCATCCGCCTGTCGAACGACTGTGACCGATCCGAGACGTCCGTTTCCGTGATCTGCGTCCGCCCTGTTGCTGTTGCCCCAGTCTGGTAAGTGAGCATGCGGTGAATCGCCGTGGCTGCGAGGAGGGCTGCAGGGATGCATGTGACCAGGCGAAAGTGCATCTGCACGGTGTGTCGTTGTGGCCGTGGCCGGCAGCCACGATGCACGAGACGAGCGTCGACAAGACGCGCACGATGGGCCCGGCCTGGCGGGCGCACCGCTGCTGTGCAATGCTGTGTTGCGGCGAGGCTGGCCCGGCGCACTGCCATCGGCATCTCCCTTTCCAGACCCGCGGATCTTTTATCGCGTCGAACTCGGTTCTGTCCGTTTGTGCGCTCTCGTTTCGTGGACTAACCATACGCCCAGACTCGAGACACCCCTGCTCGTCGACTGCACGCATCCGTCTGCACCAGACCGACCCTTTGCGCCCAAGCCAACGAAACAAAGAACGCCAGCATCGAGCGCCCAAGACGCGGCTCGTAACTCGAACCTATACTACTCTCTTCTCTCCATTACGGTCTTTCTGTGGCTTTCACTAGTCATGGCCAGCCCGCTGCAGTTTGCCTACCGCACCCAGAAGGCGATCGGCGTCTTCGACACCGAGCCTGTCTACGAGTCGCTTCCCGGCTTCGTGGCCCCCGAGGGGAACCTCCGGTGCTGTGTCTACTCGCCATGCGGCCGCTACTTTGCCTGGGCCTCGAGCGAGACGGTTGCCGTGTGCGACGCGTCCGTGGGCCACGTGCTGAGCACGTTTGCCATTTCCAACGTGTTTGAGCTCGGCTTCTCGCCGCGCGGCACCTACATCAGCACGTGGGAGCGCCCCGCCAAGGACGAGAACGGCGATGCCACCAAGAACCTGAAGATCTGGCGCTCCATTGCGGAGGGTGGAGCCGTCACGCAGCCCGAGCCCCTGGGCCGCTTCGTCCAGAAGTCCCAGGCCGGCTGGAACCTGCAGTACACCGCCGACGAGGAGTTCTGTGCGCGCTCGGTCACCAACGAGATCCACTTTTACAGCAGCTCCGATCTCAGCACCGTCCACGACAAGCTGCGTGTCGAGGGCGTGTCCACCTTTGCCCTGGCTCCGGGCAAGACCCATTCCGTTGCCGTGTTCATTCCTGAGCGCAAGGTATGCATATCCCTTTCATTTTTTCTGACGAGTTCGTCCGTCCAGGTCCTAACCTACACCAGGGCCAACCCGCGGCTGTGCGCGTCTACAACGTCCCCCACTTCAACGCGCCGGCGTCGCAGAAGACGTTCTTCAAGGGCGACAAGGTGCAGCTGAAGTGGAATGCGCAGGGCTCGAGCCTGATCGTGCTGGCGCAGACGGACGTGGACAAGTCGAACAAGAGCTACTACGGCGAGACGACGCTGTACCTGCTCAGCGCGACGGGCGGCTTCGACGCCCGCATCACGCTCGACAAGGAGGGCCCGATCCACGACGTCGAGTGGTCGCCGAACTCGAAGGAGTTTGGCGTTGTGTACGGCTACATGCCGGCCAAGACGACAATCTTCAACCAGAAGGCAGAGGCCAAGTTTTCCTTTGCCCTGGGCCCGCGCAACACGATCACGTTCTCGCCCAACGCACGCTTTGTGCTGGTTGCCGGCTTTGGCAACTTGGCCGGCCAGATCGACGTGTACGATCTGAGCAAGGACTACCGCAAGGTCTGCACCATTGAGAGCGGCAACCCGAGCGTGTGCCAGTGGAGCCCGGATTCGCGCTACCTCATGACGGCCACGACATCGCCGCGTCTCCGCGTCGACAACGGCGTCAAGCTGTGGCACGTGGGCGGCGGCCTGATCTACAACTCGGACATGGTTGAGCTGTACAATGTGATTTGGCGGCCGCTGGAACAGACGGCGCCAAAGGACACCCGGGATCCGCTGGCCATTGTGCCGGCCCCGCACTCGTCCGCCGTGGCGTACCTGGGCACTCGCAAGACGCCCTCGAAGCCTATGGGTGCTTACCGCCCGCCTGGCGCTCGCGGCACGTCGACTCCGCTCCACTTCAAGCGTGAGGACGAGGGTGGTGCAGCCCACGTCGTTAGCAACGGCACGGGCCTGAGCAACCTGAGCAGCTTCGGTACTGGTTCCAACGGCTTCGGCCGCGCCCGCCGTGCTGTCCCCGGAGCTGAGCTTGTCGAACTTTCGGCGTCGGCCCCGGTTTTCGTCCCGGGCGCGGAGCCGGCGGACGGTGCTGGCGAGAACCTCTCCAAGTCTGCGCTGAAGAACAAGAAGAAGCGCGGCAATAAGAAGGCCAACCGCGACACGGAGCCGGGCAACGGCCAGGAGGGCGGTAACAACGGACTGGCCCCGCCGTACGGCAACGGGTCTAACGCCGCCGAGGGCCGCAGTCCCGAGCGTCGCGGCCAGAACCAGCGTGGCAACAATAACAACGGCGCCGCGGCTGGTGGAGGTCGCAACCGCAGCAACACGCAGCGCGGAAACAACGTCGGCGCGCCTGCTGCCCCGGCCTCTGCCCCGACTGCCCCTGCCGCGGCTGCTGCTGCGGCTGCTGCCGCTGCCGAGCAGGCTGCTGCTAGTAACCAAAGCCCGGCCGCCAAGAAGATTCGCAGCCTGCAGAAGAAGATTCGTGCAATTGAGGATCTGGAGATGCGGCACGCCGGCGGCGAGAAGCTGGAGGATACGCAGATTAAGAAGATTGGGACCAAGTCGGCGGTTCTGAAGGAGCTTGAGGATCTGGAGCGTCAGCAGTAACTGGGCCTGTGCGGGGGTGAGTAACACTTTTTGAGGAGGAGGAAGTTATGTGTTATGAGGCCCACCTAGAAGGCATTATCAGGTAGACAAAAAAAGGAAACAAAACATAGACCGAGCATAGTGGATATGACGGAAGGCCAGAGATGAAGAAGCCCCATGAGGCAGGAAAAGGGGGAAGCATCAGAAAAGGGACTGCCACTGCTTGGAAGTGTGCATTTTTTGAGACTTTTTTTTTCGATTTGGACAAGGGGGCCTTGGGTTATGGGTGTGGGTGCGTTGTGTCCAGGCATTTCCAAAATGAAAAAAAGGTGTTTTTTTACCCTGGCTCTCTGGCATTTTTCTAATTGATATTTCTTACAACTGCGTTTTCTTTTGTACCTTTCGTACCCAGGTTTTTTTTTTTTCCTTCATTTTTCTTCAGTCTTTTTCCTACGTCTTGTTTTCCTTCACTTTGTTGCATTGGGTTACAAAAAACAATGAATTATTCTGAGCGAGTTTTTCTTTCGGACGCCAGGGCAAGAAACAGACCAAACAAGAAGAGAACAAGAATGTGTCTACTACGTGATAAACTGTGTGGTTCTGGAAGTGACGGCTCCAGTTTGACAGCTGACGGGAGCCTTGCTAGACCGGTAGTCAACCCTACAATGGATGTCCTTGCACACTAATGCACGAGGACCAAGGCATTTGGCCAAATCCCGGGGGAGGCACTAACTAGAGCGGACTAAGAAAAAAGGTTAAAAAACGGAGCAAAAAAAGAAAAGAGAAACACTAAAATAAAAGTAGTAATGAATGTTTAAGCCGTTGTGATTGGGCTTTCTCGTCTGTTCATAACGTGTACAGCCAAGGGCGCACGTATCTCGTTCTCCTCGCTCTTTGCTCCAACTCTTTCCATCTCCCTCCTCATTCGTCGTCTCGGTCGCCCCCAAATGGCCCTGTCTCATCCACCCACCACCTCGTTTGGTTTTTACTCGTGCGAATCCTACAAAGGAACACGACCGGCCAGCCAGCCAAGGCTGATCCCCTCCCCCAGGATATCTCTCCACTTTTTCATCCTCATCGTCCGTCGTGATCTCTTCCAGCGGGGTCCCCACAAGTTTTGTGAACCGCTCATCGAGAAAACCATGTACATCACTGTGGTTGCTTAACAAAAGAAATGCATTGCATGGATGGCAACATCCTCTTGTATCTTGAGCCTTGTCTCGTGTATATGGGCATTCTTTTCGTCCGACAGGCTGTATTATATGGCAGTGTTCGTCGTGTGTTTTTGTGTTTTTGTGTTTTCGTGTTTTCGTGATATGTGTAATCTCTTGTGATACCATTCCTGTAATACTCAGGGTACGCCTGTCTTGCTTCCTTTTGTTTTCTCCTGCTCCTTGCATTGTCCAAGAAATGTGTCGCGGCCACCGCCAAACCGCTCCCACCCCCCCGCCTCCTCCCAAGCCTGTCCAGCCCACATGACTGGAAGAGGCTCACCCTTTCTTTTCATGCCTTCAACTCAACTCTTGTCCTTCTCTCATGTGCTCTCTTGCCATCCATCCACATCCCTGCTCGTACGGTTACTCCACTTTCTGAAAGCCAGCTCTTGATCATTGTTCATTGGCCCTTTTTCTTTTATTATTATGTCATGATTCTGGGCGCATTTTTCTTTACTTTTTTTCTCACTGCTCGTGTGATGTTGATTTCCTCCCTTGGCCTGTCCCCCTCTTGTGGCTTTCCTTCTTACCTCGCCTCCATCACCAGCGTTCATCGACACAAGATCGGCCGCAAATGGACCGAACTGAAAGATGGCTTGCCAAGCCGGTCTCACTGAACCCGAAAAGTTGGAAAGACAGAATTGTATTTGGCCATTCTCACTTGCACAACCCGACACAGCCAACAGGCTTGGTATCCAGGCAGGGTATCCAGGTTGGTCCAACATGTCTCCCCAGGTTGGCCCAGCATCGCACTCTGTACTGCTTCCACCCCCCCTCCCTGCTTCCCGCCCTGTGATGAACCGAGCAAAACACGAACTGGCCGCTTTTGGGTAGTCCTGAGAGCACAGAGCTGCAGAGTGCCTTGGATCCCCGGTTTTCAGCCGTGTTTCCTGGGGTTGGTTTACCGTGTATGCAGCTGCCGTACTCTTGTGGGATCCAACGGTCCTCTCTCTATCTACACATAAAAGTTTAATAGGATTAATTCATATATTAAGCCCGGACACCACGAAGAGCTCCATTCGTTTTGTCATTTGCTTTCTCACCCTGTCTATTACTTCTCACAGAGCTCTCAGGAGGTACGCCTTTAACTCGTACCTTTTGTCACTTTAAGCTTGGCTTGACCTCGGAACACACACATTCACCTCACACACCACCACCCACCACCGACAATGCCGTTCTACCGTCGCACGATTGTCGTCGACGACGACGCCATCACCAGCGCCGTCCAGCTCACCTCCCGCCAGTCCCTCGTCCCCAACCTGCTCGTCACCATCCTCTTCTTCCTCTGGGGCTTTGCCTACGGCCTCCTCGACGTCCTCAACAGCCACTTCCAGACAACCCTCAACATCACGTCCAGCATGGCCTCGGGCCTCTCGTCCGCCTACTTTGGCGCCTACTTTGTCTGCCCCCCGACCGTCTCCGGCTGGATCCTGCGCAGGTTCGGCTTCCGCGTCACCTTCATGGTCGGCCTCGCCGTGCTGGCCATTGGCTGCCTGCTGTTCTGGCCGTCGGGCGTGAAGCAGTCGTTTGGCGGCTTCTGCGGGAGCATGTTTGTCGTTGGCGCGGGGCTGTCGACGCTCGAGACGGCCGCGGACCCGTTCCTGTCCATCTGCGGCCCGCCGCGGTACTCGGAGATCCGGCTCAACATGGCGCAGGCCGTGCAGGGGATCGGCTCGTTTGTGGCGCCTCTGCTGGCGTCGCGCGTCTTTTTCGCGCACACGCTGGACAGCGAGCAGGGGCTCAAGAACGTGCAGTGGGTGTATCTGGGCGTGGCCGGCTTCGTGGCGCTGCTGATTGTCTTGTTTTTCCTGGCCCCGATGCCCGAGATCACAGACGCCGACATGGGCGCCCAGGAGGGGGAGATTAGCAGTGTCGACCCGGGCCCGCTGCGCAAGCAGGCCAACCTGTTCCTGGCCGTCATGTCGCAGTTTTGCTACGTCGGTGCCCAGGTGGCAGTAGCAGTAAGGGTCCTTTTTTTTTTTTTTTCGTCAATGCTCTTCCATGATTTCGCCAGCTAACTAACCGGCTCAGAATTACTTTATGAACTTTTGCGAGGAGGCCGGGCGAAGTCCTGCTCAGAGTTGTATGTGCCTCTGCTTGGTGTGTTCCTTGTATTCCTACTGACAGAATAGCCGACCTGTTGGCTGTTGGGCAGGGCCTCTATGCTTTCAACCGTTTCGTGGCCGGCTTCCTCCTCATGATCCCGGCCTTCAAGCCTCGATACATCCTGACCGTCTACCTCAGCCTCTGCTTTGTCTTTGTCGTCGCCGCCATGAACTCCAAGGGCACCGCGTCCATTGCCATGCTCATCCTCGTGCTGTGCTTCGAGTCGGCCTGCTTTGCAACCATCTTCACCCTTGGTCTGCGCGGTCTCGGCCGCCACACAAAGATTGGTGGCTCCCTGCTCGTGGCCGCCATTTCTGGCGGCATGGTCTTCCCGGCCATGACGGGTGCCGTCATTGACCGACGAAATGCCCATATCGCCATGGCCATTCCCATGATGGGCTACATTCTTGCATTGATGTAAGTTTTTTTTTTTTTTTTTTTTTTTTTCTTTCTTTTCTCTTTTTTCTTTTCTTTTCTTTTCTTTTCTCTTTTCTCTTTTCTCTTTTCTCTTTTCTCTTTTCTCTTTTCTCTTTTCTCTTTTCTCTTTTCTCTTTTCTCTTTTCTCTTTTCTCTTTTCTCTTTTCTCTTTTCTCTTTTCTCTTTTCTCTTCTTTCTTTTCTGGGTCTATTTATTTACTTTTCCACTTTACTTGATAGATACCCCATCTATGTCAACATCTTCAAGCGTGAAATGATGGACACCCACCGAACCACCGACTACGGCGTCGAACCTGTCAACAACGACAAGCAGCTCCAGCTCGAGGCAACTACATCCCAGGCCGAGAATGCCTCAAATATCCCCGAAGTTAAATAAAATGCCTACCGAATCCGGATTTGTGGTGTTGTTCTTCAATGGCCATTGAAGTCTTATTCGATTTGGAAATCGTGCTTTACAACAATGATACCTCTACACGGTTTTTTGTCAAGCTTGAATCGATGCCTCACGTCACTCTAAAGCTTTCAGAAGCATTCCAGGTGCAATAACCTTGGGATTTAAATCTATCTAGGCGCCGGCAACAATAAAAATGGACTTATACAATCTCATGAAATCCAAAAAAAAAAATGTTGCCGTTGCAAAACGACTTCTAAACCCCCCCCAAAAAAAAAAAAAACGCCCAGTGTGTGTATGTCTGTCCCTGTGTATGGTGTAATGTGTATGGTGAAAGGTGTACCGTGTAAGGCTAGTCTGGATTGCGCTTTTCGTGTCCGTCTTTCCTGTACTGTACCCAGCAGCGCATGCAATGTTGTCACAAAAAAAATACAAGCTGATGCAATTTCCCCGAATGTCGTTGGCTTTTCCCAAGCAGAAACACGACTACCCGTTTGCCGAATAAATATCCTCTTCTTCCTCCTGCATGCTGTAGTCCTTGCTTGTTGTGCTCCACACAGGTTGCCAGGAAAATGGGCTCAAGGGCGTATTCACGCTGCTTGGACTGTCACTGCTTGCGCCAATGGCAGACGATGCCACAGCATTGGCTATTGGCGGCGACTGCTGTCGTGCCATGCTCGCGTCTCGAGACCCTGTACGGCTCCTACTTGGAGAGGGAACTGCGAAAGAGCTATTGGCCGAGCCACTGCGGTATCCGGCTCGGGAGCTGCCTCGGGAATCTGGAGGCTCTCGACTTCGAGAGCGGCCAGTCCGTGCTGACCCAGCCATGCTTGACATCGTGAACGGCCGTCCATCTAGCACATAATCGGAGTGAGGGTGCATGGCATTGGCATCCTCCAAAAACACGGGGGTGGCACGGCGGACGGGCGGCGGTTGTAGGCGCTGCGCATTAGGATCCTGGAAAGCCTCAACTCCAAATGGATTGTTTTCTCGGGGCGAAGGCTCCGTCTGGACCACAGATGGTGACCGGCGCGGGTTGTTGGGCAGAGTCAAGTTCACCAGCTCTGGATCGTCTTGTGCGGTACCACGGTGGCTGTGACTGTGGTCGACATTAGGATCGTCAATAGGCCCCTGTGTAGTCTGGAAATGCGACTGTTCACTGGTGTTGCGGGACATTGGCAGCGAATGGTAGCCGGATGGCAGTGTCTGTATTGGCTGTGCCAAAGGCATCTGAGGGTAAGACTGAGACATTGGATCCTCTGTGACTCGATAAATGCGGGCCCCATCATTCAAGAACCTAGGCAATGGCTCGGTCTGAGTCTGCGAGAAATGCAGCTGCGGGGGCCACGACGACGATAGTTCAGCGCCCGCTGAAGCAGGCGAGCCTTGGTAGGCAGCAGCTTGGTTTCCGTCGGGAATTGTAATTGTCGAGAGGGGAGGTGTGTCCGGAGAGCCGTGCCTAGACAAGCGCGAGAACCACGACGAAGATGTCGAGCGTTTCTTGGTCTTGTGCATCGTGCCAGGCGCATCTGAGCTATTCCGGGCATGCTTCCCCAGACTGCCTGGAGGACTGGTACCCTCGGACTCTGATGTGGATGGCTTCTTAGATGGCATAATTCTCGCGATTTTGCTCTTCACCGAACCCGGGCTTGAGCGCCGGCTTCTCGACCCTTTGCCAGACTGTCGTGGTCGGATACCGGAGATAATGCCATATACTGGCTCCTTGTTGATGCTGCTCTTGGGCCTGTCGACGACGACGGACCAATGCGATCCCAGGTGCCGCTTCTGTTCCGTCTTCACAGTTGTCCTGTGCTTCGCCAGAGATAGCAACCGCTTGGGATTGCGCAAAGGGGTTTTGTCATTCTCCACAGACACAGGAGAGCTATAATAGGTCTCCGGTGACTGACATGTGTCCATGGATGGGCTGCAGTTCTCATCTGGGGGCGTTATCCGAGGCGCTGACTTGGGGGTTGATCGCCGAGAGGACCCAAAAAAAGAACGCTTCTTTGCCTTTGGTTCGCTTCGGGCGTCAAAAGTGAGTGTCGGTGTCCGGGATGCAACAGGGCTGATTTGGCTAGGAGCCTCCGACTCCCAGCTGTTGGAACGGTCGAATACAGAGATTGTCGGGTCGTCAACAAGGCTGTCGTCACCCGCCGAGAAGGAAGTGTCCACAATATGCTTCTGGGTGATCTCGGAAAGGTGCGCAACGGCCTCCTTGGAGACATCGAGGCAGTGATTGATGCCCACCCGAGCAGTGGCCAAGCCGTAGGACAGGCTTCCGCGCTTTTTCTCGGCGTAAGCCAAGTGCTCCAGCAGCTTCTCGCCATGGACAGTAAACCTGCGGTAGTCATCGGACAAGCCATTCCGGGCGTCATGCTTGTTCTTCTTCTCGGATTCGTCAAAGGAGCGACAGAAGACGTTGGCGGACTTCTCTAGCCAGAAATCGTGGTTTTTTTCCTCGGACAAAATGTTTACCACAAAGTCCTGGACGACGCTGTGGATGCGGAGAGTGTCCACAGCCTCGCTCTTCCTCTCGGCGCTACGCTTGGAGCTCTTCTGGGAGTCGCCAGATGCCACTTTGTCAGACTCTGTCCGCTCGACCAAGCCATATCCAATGAGGGTGCTGAGGGTATTGTTCAAGGATTTGGTCCTCAGTTGCGTATCCGTGGCCAAGACTGACGTGGATTTGTCCAATGCTCCAAGCCCTAGTTTGTATCACAAGCTGTTAGAAAACTATCTGACGCCGAACCAATTAAAAAGGGGAAAGTGAAGCTCACCAAGTGCAACCATGCCAAAGGGGATCCAGTTGTTGAAGAATGCCAAAATTGACATCAGATTCACGGCTTCCTTTTGCTTATGGCTGAGATCTTGCCATACCAGGCGGAAGGTGCGCAGTTCACCTGCTTTTGGATGGTCGTTGTATTTCTTCAGGTACTTGGAAAGCGGCTCTTGGGTGGCTACGAGATGCTTTGCGGCCACATCGATCATCGCTGGCAAGCAATCCATGCGCCTCACCAGCTCAAGAGCGTGGCGGCTGTCGTCTTCAGACCAGGGCTCAGTCTTGCCCATCTGGGTGAGCAGTAGATCGCGAGATTCTTCAGGCCCGAGAAAACCAAGTTCCATGGTCTGGGGGTTGTCGAAGAAGTGGCTTCCAACGACGGCCCGCTCTGTGGAGGTATAGATGAGGCTTGTGCGCTTTGTGCTTGGGATAAACCTGTGGATGCCGGGGGTAGTGAAGTGGATGCCATCAAAGACAAGGAGCCAGTCGCTGAAGCTCTCGAACCAGTGGCGGACAATGTCAACGATCTTGTTTGGATCGTACAAATCCTGGCTCTGGTCCTTTTGCTTCAGGTCGCGTAGAGCATCGTTCTTGGCGATCTTCCAGTAGGCCTGCTCCATCTCGGGCACGGACTTGGCACGGATCCAGAATATGCCACGTGGATAGTCAGACCGGTGAGCGTAGACGTACTGGCGGGCCAAATGCGTCTTGCCACCCCCTGGGAGGCACCGGATGAGGACGGCCGATGTGCCCTCGGCCCGTTTCTTCTTGTCAGAAAGCTTTTCGTGGAGCTCCAGGAGCTCTTCTTCACGGCCGACAAAGTGCGAGTTGGGCCGAATCGACTCCGGGTGAATAAAGGGCGGCCCTTCTGCTGAGGATGATGACATGTCCGAGGTTTGCGTGCAGCTGTGGCCAGGCACATCAGACGCATCAGTGCACGGCATTGGAGAGGTTCCGGCGTTGTTGGTTTGAGCAGCACCGCTGAAGCTGTGTTCCGGGACAAGCGTGCGCTGGCTTGGTTCCTTGCTGAGCTGTCCTGTAGATGGCAAAGTAGATGTTAGCACGGTGGACCCGTAATATATAGGATCCGATGCTTGAAACGGAGAAGAAAAGAAAGCAGTGGCAGGAAGGGCTAAGAATGAAGATGGAGTGGAATGTACATACCAACGACTGCTAGGTCACTTGTCTGTGCCGTCTGCAAAAAACGGAGGTTTGCAAGATTTTGGTTAGCAAGATACTCTTTGGGTTACTCGGTAAAAGCCGTAGACGTGAAACATACAAAAGAGTGGCCGTTGTCTTTTAGCTCCTCGAGCATGCGGTTGGAGCGGTAGGCTTTCACTGCCTCATAATCTTCCCAGCACTTGGCAATAGCAGCCGGGGAATCAATGACCCATTCCCGAATGCCTTGAGAAACGTTGAGGTAGCCCGGGGCGTTGGGCGTGTCGAATTTGCACATGGTCGAGTGGTCGGCGTCAATGGTAAAATACGTCGAACCGGTCCACGTAGGGCTAGCCGAGCTAGATTCCACGATTTTGACCTGCGTGATCGGTGTTATCTTGGTCGCTTGACCTTCGCGGGCAATAATGATCTTGAATTTGTCGTGGATCTCCGCGAAGCGGATGTCGATATCCCTGAGAGTCTGGCTATTGTTCGTGAGGGTCTTGAACAGAACGACTTCAGCATTCTTGGCAATACCCCCGAACTTGTAAGCCCAATCAGCCAGCCTGGAGCCGGTGTGTGGGGTGCCAAGGAAGATGATGCCGTAGGTGGACAGGAAGATGGCCCTTTGGTCCGGGACGCTGTTGGCTTCGTTGCTTTGCAGGAGAGCGCGCTTGACGACGATGCCGCCGAGACTGTGAGCGACCCAAATGATCGGCTTGCGAGTGGTGTCTTTGCTCTTGCGGTATGCCAAGAGGTTGGCGACGAGCGTCTGTGCATGTTCGAAGACAAAGTCCTGGCTAGGACTGTGGCCACCCTTGGCAATGAAGTCGGCGTTGTACCCGAAGACCAGCACGTTGGCGGGTTGGTCCTCGAGGGATTTAGGCAGCAGATCTACCGGCCAAAAGGTGCCGGTTTTGCTCGTCCAAGTTTTTTCGGGCGAGCCGCCGAGGCCGTGGACAAGCACAATGTCGGCCCGGGCCTGCGGGTGGGTGTAGACACCGGTGATCTCGATGCGGGAGATATCCCTATTGATAGTGCCGGTAGCCTTGATCGTTAACAGTGGATTGTTCGGGGGCAGTAGACGGCCAGGGGGGCTTACCATGATGGCGGCTTGTGTTGGGGCGAGAAAACAACAACAGGGTACGAATGGGGTGTGAACGGGGTGTGAATAGGGTAGAGATGGGATGGAAAGAGGAATAGAGTACAATGATGGATAGCAAGGCAAGATGGTGGTACAGGCAAATGAGAGAGAATGGAGAAAACAAAAAGAGTGGCTTCCAAAAACAAAAGAGCGAGAGGGGGAGGAAGGGGTAACGAGAGAGGAAGAGGAGGAGGTATGGAGCTGAGAACGAAAGGGGTGGGCGAACAGAGACAGTGGTCGACTGAATCTTATAATGCCTGGCCCTCGAGGTCAGGCCGGCAGAAACTGCCCCCCGAGCCCTGGACGGGCCAGAGGGAGCACAGGAACGGCACAAGAAAACGGCGCGTGAGGGCTGGAGCACACGTGGGAAGTCTTGTCCGGGGTGGTGAGAGAGGTGATTTCGCAGACTGGGCTTGGAGACTGGTCAGCGAAATGGTCGGGGTTGGGGAGAGAAAGGGAAGAAAGAGGAGAAGGCAGACAGACAGAGGGTGGGAGGACGTCAATATATGCCCGGAGGCGCAAGGCTGCAAAATAGCAGAGCGCACAGGAAAGCAGACAGGAGGGGACCAAAGGGACACACAGGAAAAGTATAGGAAACCAGGCGGGCCCCAGGAAAGGCGAAAGCAAGAGACAAACCAAGCGACTGCTGCAGGAGGGAAGCAGAAAGATGGCAGGGGGGCGTGTGCATTTGCGGCAGGAGCCTGCAAGCCCTGCGGCTGTTCTCGTCGATCTGGGCTTATGCCGGGCGTGGAGGCGTGCGTGCCGGAGAGTGCGCGCGTAATGCGTGGGTGCGAATGTGGACGGGGTGTTCGGCAGGGCTGTCTCAAAGACTTTGTGAGGGATGTTCGTGGAGATGGCGAATGGGAGCTGCAGCTCTTTGGGAAAAGGAAAGAGGGCTGCGGAGAGCCACAGAAAGCGTTCGGACGGCAGCGCAATCAGACGGGCGAAACGCAGGTCGCCGTTTGGGATGATGGAATGCGGAAGGAGCGCAGGGTATGGTAAGATACTATGTAGACACACAGCATTCAAGCTCCGGCGTGCCTGCCTCGCTCTTTCCTCCTGTCTCGGCACTTGCCCATCGCGCCTTCCTGTTCCTCCATCCTCTCGATCTCTGCTGATGTTTCCCTTTCGAGACGGTCACGACGCTATTTGCCGGCAGCCCGCGGAATCTATACGAGGCAACGAGGCTAGAAACAGCAGCGAGACAGCAGCTCACGAGGTAGCGGCCGTTTGAGACAGGACACCCTCAAGACACCAACTTCTGGGGGGCCACCACCCATGAGGCCGACCCTCAGGCTGCGCCGCCGGTCTCAACCCCACCCACACCACACCTTCCCGCCGCCAACCCTGGTCCATTGCGCCTTCCGGGGAAACGCCTCCCCTGCTCGGTAGCCGTAACGGTCCACTGGAGGGCCGTCACGGGGCACCGCCACAAAGGAAGTGTCGAGGTGTTACGAAAAGAGGTGGTGCTGTGGTGCTGTGGTGCTGTGGTGCTGTTGTGCTGCCAGCCTTGCTGACTACAAACAAGCGACCACCAAAGGAGGAGTTGAGCAAATTGACAATTCAACTGGACCAAGAAAAACGAGTCAATCCTGATAGGGGATTCTAATTTGGGAATTACCAAAACTACCCAAGAACTACCCAGAATTGCGTCTTCTGATTCGAGAATGCCTCGATGTGGTCACAAAGTAAGCAGCCCCGTCTGATACGACAGAAACTCCCTGAAAGCCACCCAATTTCGACGACCACAGTCAGAGTACGGTCACATTAGAGGCCGTCCAAGCGGCCGACCCAGGTCCAAGTCCTGTCTGTCCAAGGCTGTCCTAGTGGGACCGCAACTGACTAGGGACGAGACGCAGACCAATAGGCCCTCAGACCATTGTTGGCCGTGGTCCTCAGTTGCGGCCTGGGGAAGCAACAAGGGAAAGCAAACGAGAAAGAATATAAATAAATCCACGATTGCGAAACAGAGTCTGCCCGGAAAGGCAGAATCAGAGCACACGAATCAAACCTGCGAAATCCTGCGCCTTTTCTTCTTCTCCAGACTTTAATGCAGCCTCCTGCAGATGGCAAGCCTAGAATCCGCGGCCCGCCAGCTGGCAGTGCATGAAGAAAAGATCCCAGGCACCAAGGGAGAGAATCGCATGTTACTGGCAGACTCAGCGGGAGGGGACGCTCTCCGCGCTAAACCACTGGCGCAGAGTGCACTCGTTTCTGCTGCAGAAGTGTGATACATGCGCCCCACTTTTCCAATGGCCAGCTTTTGCTGTGTTTTCATACGTCACGGCTGTGCAGGGCAGGTGAGCGCAGCAACAAAGGCAAAACACTGCACAGCAAAAGGCAGGCGACTGCAACACTGCACACCAACTGCAATATCCTACCCAGACGACAAAGAAAGCAACAGCCTGCGGCCATCCGCGACCTGGACCACAATAAATTTGCCCTGAAACAGAACAGCACACAGCGCATTGGACCAAAAAAAGCAGCAAGGGCGCAAAATGCCGTCAGAGGACTACTCGGACAGAGACGAGGCCGCATCGCGGCGGCCAGAGAAGAAACGAGGCAGTGACAGACGGCCAGACAGAGACGGCAAAGATAGACGATACGACGACGACAACGACGACGGCGACGACGTCGAGAGGAGACGGCACAGACACAGCCATAGGTCCAGACGAGACGACAGAGACGATGGCCGCAGACGGTCGCGGTCGCCAGAACGGTCACAGCGAAGGAGAGACGAGGCAGCTGATGGCTCTGACGAGGAGATGCCAAGGCATAGAGACAGGGGACGGGGCAGGGATCGACGAGACAGACGAGACCGCGACAGGCGCCGACACTCCCCAGACTCTGACGAAAGTCGAGGGCGACACCGCCGTCGAGACCACCGCGACCGCAAAAGAGACCAGGACAGGGAACGAGACAGGCACGATCGCGAACGGGAAAAGAAGAGGGCCATCGCACCACCGGCAGACCCAGTCAAACAGCGCGGGCCCCTGCCCGACCAGGCCGACTCGTTTGTTGTCGTGCAGTACCAAGAGGGCAACACGGACGAGCCGCCACCGCCGCCGAAAGAAAAGCCGAATTTCGGCACGACGGGTGTGCTGGCTGCCGCGTCGCACGCCGTCGCGCAGGCCGACGGCAGCGTCGTGACCCTAAAGTACCACGAGCCGCCCGAGGCGCGCAAGCCGCCGAGCCGCCACCAGTGGCGCCTCTTTGTGTTCAAGGACGGCAAGATTGTGGACACGGTGTCGCTGTCGGCGCGGAGCTGCTGGCTGGTGGGCCGGGAGGCGAGCGTGGTGGACATGCTGGCGGCGCACCCGAGCGTGAGCAAGCAGCACGCGGTGCTGCAGTTCCGGCACGTCGAGAAGCGCAACGAGTTTGGCGACCGGGTGGGCGGCGTCAAGCCGTACTTGCTCGACCTGGCGAGCGCCAACGGCACGCTGCTCAACGGCGACCCGGTGGCGGCGCAGCGGTACGTCGAGCTGCGGGACAAGGACATGGTGCAGTTTGGGCAGAGCACGCGGGAGTATGTATTGATGCTGGACAAGGAGTGAACGTGCCATGTTGGACGCGATAAAATAGACATATACCACTGAATATACCTCTTCACATTTACACGCTGTCAAGTGCATACACGTTTTTTTTCCTCTCAGAAATGCATGAATTCTCAAGCTATGCATAAAAACACAAATCAAGTCTTATTCCTGCTTTTGTTCCTCATCTACACGTCCTCGTCTTTCTACCGTGCTTCTCTCCCTTTTCACAACCACCTCCATACTCCCCCTTCCCCCCTATGCCAACGAAAACTCGGCAACTTCACCCATGTCTGTCTTGACCTCACCAGCCACCTTGTACGCCAGCCGCCACCGCAGCTTGATGGAGTCGACCTTTTTGGAGTGGTCGCCAGCATGCCAGACCTCCATCGACTGGGTGACGCCGCGGGCCTGGTTGGGTTCGAGGTTGCGGCTGGACTGGGGCTGGAGTTTTAATTCGTAGCTCTGATTTGTTAGTGACTAAAGTAACGAGCGAAGCGAGGAACGAATACCAAGAAAAAAGCAAACGAGGAAACGGGTAAAGAAAGAAAGATGGTAACTCGAGCGAAGCGAGGACAGAAAAAAACATGCCTTTGTAACTGCAGTCTGGAACTCGATATCGGTAATTGGCTGTGGCGTGCTGTTGGAAAACGAAAAGACCATGCTAATGGCCGGTGGCGCAGTGGCAGACCGATGGGCAACGAGCTCGATATTGACGGCACCGTTGGTGCTGACAACGGCCTGATGTTCTTTTGGTTTTGCGGGCGCGGGCGGGAGAGCCGAGGAGAAAGACCACTCGTCGTCGTCGGCCGCAGCCGGTGCTGCGGGAGCAGGTGCAGCAGCATGTGCTGCCGGCGCCGGGCTGGCCGACTTGGACGATACTGCGGCGAGAGCAGCAAACGGATCGGATGCCGGTGGCGACTTGGGCGGTGCCGCAAAGGCCGAAGAACCAGTAGAGTGCTGGTAGCTGGGTGGTTGGGGCGTCCCGGACACAGACCGGGCAGTCGGGGTGCCCGACGACGCAAACGACGAGTAGAGAGACGAAAAGGCATCGCCGCCAGCGCGGGCCGGTTGGGGAGATACCGACGGCGGCGGGTTGACGGAGCCAGTCACAGGAGGTGGTGATGGCGTGGGCACGTTGCCTCTTGCGGTGCTGTTCTGGGTCACAGACGACAGCAGGGCCGGGCCGGGTACGTCTGTCAAAGTTAGTTTCTTTTGTTCCTCGCTTCGCTTGCTTGCCCTTTTGTAGCCCCCACAGACAGTCTTTTGTTCCTCGCTTCGCTCGCTTGCCCTTTTGTAGCCCCCACAGACAGTCTCTTGTTCCTCGCTTCGCTCGGCCCACTTACTATTGTTGGCTCCAAATCCAAGAGCGATGCCGCCTGGCTGGCCAAAACTGGTTGCTGGCTCGCCAAAGGACAGCCCCAAAAGGTCGTTCTCAATGCCCGCCGTCTTGTTACCCGCAGGTGCTGGCGAATTGCCATTTGTCCCTGATGGCCCGCCTGCTGCTGCTACTGGCTCTGATGGTGGCGCGTTGTCCGTAGTCGACTCCTCGCCAAAGTCAATCAGCGACAGCTCCTGGGTCGCAGAAGGCTTGCTGCCACCAGCGCCGCCACCACTGCTGCTGTCCGCCGTCGGAATCGGCGCGCCTTGTGCAATCTTGTTGGCCGACTCAATATCGCCCTTCTTCATCAGCTTGTAGCGCTCGACCGTGCGGTGTATGCTGTCGTTGATCTCCAGCAGCCGCGCCACGGCCTCGTGGTCCTCGGACTCCTCCTCGCACATCTTTTGGATCTTGGGCTGCGCGCTCGACAGCGCCGCCGCCAGCTCGCCGTAGACGTCGCCGTCGCCCGTCATGCTGTCACCCGGCTTAAAGGCAGCTAACCGCTCTTCCAGAAGGGCTGCCTTTTGCTGGATCTTGGCCACCTCTTCTGCTGCCTTGGCCCGGTAGTCAACCTTGGACCGCGTGTCGTAGCCGGCCATGATCTTCATCAGCCGGTTGGCCTCCTGCAGGTCCTCTGGGGAACCGCGACGGATCAGCTCCTGCAGCTTGGCCGACTGGGCCTCGCGTTCCTCCTCCTCCATTTCCTCGGCAGATTTTAGGTTCTGAAAAGTTAGTGGCCATTGTCCTTCTTTAAGCATATCTGGGTTCTTCCACGTACATCGCTTGGATTCAACACGGCAGCGTCTTCGCGCCGCACTTCCGGAAACACGTATCCCTTGTAGCTCAGCAGCCGGTGCATGTCCCGGATAAAGCCTAGGTCCTCCTTATAGCGGCTTGTCTCGCATATTGTGCCCCGCCACTCCTCGATGGCGCCCAGGATCTTGGTCTGCACCCGCGTCGGCCGCATCGGCGGCCGCTCGGGGAACCGGCGCACGAGCTCATTGAGAAAATCCTTGGTGCTGATCTGCAGGTGGAACGGGTAGCCGCAGTTCTTGACGCAAATGTCCAACAGGTTGAGGGCCAGCAGGGCGACGCTGGGATTGCGGTGGTTGATGTAGCCCACAATGGCCGTCGCGGCCTCGCGCGGGGCGCTGCCCTTCTTCGAGTTGATCAGGTCGGCGATCTCGAGGTTGAGTGCCAGGTTCGGCTCGTAGTTCTCGGGGCTGCATGCGCTCTGGATGAAGCGCTGCAGCTGGGACGGCGCCGGGTAGGCCATCTCGCCCCAGCGGTCTCTAGCCGCATAGCGGGCAGAGGCGGCCTCCATGGGGGGCTGGCGGATCGGGGGGGGTGTTGGGGGTGTGTAGAGGATGGATGTATCGGGATCCGTGTATCAGGAGCGATCGCGCACAGTCGTCCGTGCTTCTGTCGGTCGATCGGCGGTCGTAACTATCGTCAACTTCGGTTTCCCCTCCACGTACTCGTATTCTTGGCTCTTCTCGCTGACGTCGCCCTTCTTTCGTGCTTCCAACAGTTGTAATGCGTCCGGAAACTAAATAAACAGCTCAATTCGCAATCGGCGGCGTTGTCATTGGGGGCGTCGGAGCAGTGATGTGGCCTCTGGGGGTGCACCTGTGGATTATCAGGCATCCGAGTAAAGGAGGACAGCTCCAGCCCTCAGCAGTGGCAACGCAATGGCTGCGGTCATAATAACGGTTGGCCCCTGCTACCGTGTCAGAACGTTTCAGGCACTGCTGTGTCGCACTGTATCCCACTTGTGCGATAAGACCCCGCGAGGCGATAAGGCCTTAAATTTCTCTAAATTTATTCTTTCCTATCGAGGAAGTCGCAATACAATCTCGACCAGACATTGCGACAGCCATCAACCCTACAGCACGCACACAACCTCCATCAAGATGGTCCGACACAAGAAAGACTTCCACGGCAAGGGGAAAAAATCTTTCCATGGCCCCCCGCGATCTCGACCGGCCCGCGATATTCGGCGCGACAACAGCGGCGCCGAAGGCGACGACGAGGCTTCCTCTGCCCAGGAGTCCTCCTTCCACGGCTCCTCAGGAGGTGGACCAGGACGGCGGCCAGCCTTCAAGGCCGCCTGCTGGGATCTGGGCCACTGCGACCCCAAGCGCTGTTCGGGCAAGAAGCTTATGAAGCTGGGCCTGATGCGCGAGCTCCACCTGGGCCAGCGCCACGCCGGCGTGATCATTACACCAAACGGCAAGCACGTTGTCAGCCCGGCAGATGGACCGCTCCTTGTTCAGTTTGGCGCGGCTGTGGTGGAGTGCTCGTGGGCGCGCACCAAGGAGGTCCAGTGGAACAAGGTGGGCGGCAAGTGCGAGCGGTTGCTCCCCTACCTGGTCGCAGCAAACACTGTCAACTACGGCAAGCCGTGGCGCCTAAACTGCGTGGAGGCGCTGGCAGCTGCCTTTTATATCTGTGGCCAGCCGGAGTGGGCCGAAGGAATTCTGGCACCGTTCTCGTACGGCCAGGAGTTTATCAACATCAACCGCGCATTACTGGACCGGTACGCATCATGTGCCGACGAGGCCGAAGTCAAAAAGACGGAGGAGGAGTGGATCGAGCAGCTCGAGAAGGAGTACGCAGACAGCCGGGACACAGCCAAGAGCGGATCCGATATGTGGAAGGGTGGAAACGCAAACTTCCGGCCGCCGAAGCCGGCAAGCGGGAGCGATGACGACGAAGACGGTGACGGGTCCGAAGAAGGCGACGAAGGCGACGAAGAGGAGAACGGCGAAGACAACACAGACAAAGACCCGTTTGCCATTTCGGACGACAGCGACGACGATGCCGAGATGGAAGAGATCCGGCGAAAAGTTCTTGCCTCGAGGCCGTTCGCCAACCCCGTCAAGGACGAGAAAAAGAAAGCACCCGAGACAGCAGTGCCAAATCCAGAACGACTACGCGAAGACTCGGACGCCGAGCCAGACTCGGATAACGACGAGCAGTACGGGTCCGAGGACGACGACGATGAAGACGACGCCGAGTTTGACCAGATTATCATGGCCACCCCAGTGACAGACCACACGGGCGTGGCCAAGCTGAAGCGGGACCGAGCCAAAGCGGCAATCTCGACAAGGACATTTACGTCAAATTTTGTGCCGGCGAGCAAACGGGCATGAGAAATACGGAGATGCGATAGGAATATACGAAAAGAGAGATGTGATATTACAGGTCATCTACATACGAGATCCCAACGCCTTTTGTTTGTTTGCTCAAAATGATCCCGGTGCCGTCCAATGTATGCCGGCCGTGTATATTATGTACATGTAGGAAATGACAAGTATAAAACAGAGAGAGAAGTGAAGAAGTAGAGAAACATGACATACAAGACGTTCAGATGCGGCTTAAAGGGCCGGCAACAGTCGAGCAGCGCGAGGACACCGAGGAGTGAAGGTAGCGTAGCAAGACCTGAATCAGTCGAAGCGAGGACCGCGCATCCAAAGCTTACAGGTATCTCTTTTCAGTGACTTCCTCGTAGGCCTGGATGGTGTCGCCCACCTCCATGTCCTGCCATTCCTCAAAGCCCATGCCGCACTCGGCACCCTTGCGGATTTCCGCGACTTCCTTCTTGCCCTGTTTAAGGGATTCGAGTTTGCCTGCATTGTTAGTAAGGGGAAAGGGCTCTTGGTAAAAAGAGAAAAAATTGTAACACAGGAAAAACTCACCATCAAACACCTTTTCGCCCTTCCGGAAGACCCGGTACATTCCTGCGCGTGTCACCAGACCGTTCCGGATACGACAGCCGGCAATGTTCTTGTACACCCGGCCGCGGATGTTGATTGGGAATATTTGCAGGACTTCGGCCTCGCCGAGCACGCGGCTCGTGACCAGGGGCGCCAGCTTCTCGGACAGCCGCTTCTTGACGTCGTCAATCAGATGGTAGATCACAGTGTGGTCCATAATGGGCACGCCTTCACCCTCGGCCATGTGCTTGATGTTGGGCGGGACGGGCATGTTGAAGTTGACAATGGCGCTGCCAGTTGCTGCGGCGTGCTCCACGTCAAACTCGGTCACAGCACCGGGAGTCGACCGCAGAATCTTGGGCTGCACCTCGTGGTTGCCAATCTCCTGGATGGCCGCGCACACAGCCTCCACAGAGCCTGTGACGTCACCCTTGACCGTAAAGTTGACCGTGGTCGGTCCAGTATCCTCCTCCACTGCTTCGTCCTCCTTGGCGGTTTCGTTGTCGCCTTTCTTGTTCTTCTTCTTCTCCTCCTCGGCCTCCTTCTTTGCTGCATCCAAAACTGCCTTTTCGCGCTCTCTGCGCTCTTGCGCTTCGTACTCTGTTGCTGCAGTTCCGCGGTCCTTGATCTCCTCGCGATACTCCAAGGCCTCCTTGACACGCGCCTCGTTGGGCGCCTGCAGGACCTCGTCACCTGCATCGGGCAGGTCCTTCCAGCCCAGGATCTCGACGGGGGTTGCCGGTGGTGCCTCTTCGATCTCAACACCAGCCTCGTTGCGCATAACGCGAATCTTGGCCCACGTAGTGCCGGCAGCAATAATGTCGCCCTTGCGCAGCGTACCGCGCTTGACCAGAACAGACGCCGAACGGCCCACAGACTTAACGCTCGACTCGAGCACCCAGCCCTCGGCCATGCCGTCTGTCTCGGCACGCACATCCAGGATCTCAGACAGCGTCAGGATGTTCTCCTCGAGGTCGTCCATGCCCTGGCCTGTGCGGCCACTGACACACACCACCTGCACGTCGCCGCCAAAGTCTTCAATTTCGACGCCGTGACGTGCCAGGTCAGACTTGACCTGTTCCACGCGGGCCTCGTCCTTGTCGATCTTGTTGATGGCCACGATAATCGGCACCTTGGCCCCCTGCGCGTGCTTCAGGGCCTCTAGAGTCTGTGGCTTGACACTGTCGTCGGCAGCCACCACCAGAATGACAATATCCGTCACATTGGCACCACGCTGACGCATCGTCAAGAAGGCCGCGTGGCCGGGAGTGTCCAAGAAGGTGATTTGCTTGCCGCTCGACAGCTTGACAGAGAAGGCACCAATGTGCTGTGTGATGCCGCCGTGCTCCTGTGCCACCACCGACGACTTGCGCAGCCAATCCAGCATGGTTGTCTTGCCGTGATCGACATGGCCCATGATGGTGACAATCGGGGGTCGGGCCGGCAGTATCGACGGGTCTGCGGGTGGTGGCCGGGCTCTGAGGTCCACCTTCTCGCCAATGTCCACTGTCGGCTCGTAGCCGTACTCTTGTGCAATCAGTGCTGCCGTCTCGCCGGTCATGATGCTCTCAGTGGTGATATCCTCGAAGCCGAGCTCGCCCAGCTGCATCAGGAAAATGTGTGGCTTGACGCGCAGGGCTATGCCCAGGTTGCCGACACTGATGAAGCCTGGTAGCAGAATCGGAATGGGTCCCTTGGCAGCCGCCTCCAGTTCCATCTCCTTCTGCCGCTTCTTCTCCTCCTTGCGCCGCCGCCGCTCCTCGGCCCGGTCGGAAAACTCGTCGTACTCGTCGTCCTCGTCCATCCTGTTGTAGCCCGTGTTGCGTCTCCGCGTCTTCGTCTTGGTCTTGCGCTCCTTCTCCATGGCACGGTCCTTGCGCTTCCTCTGTTGGGTCTCTAATGAATCGAGCTCATCCGGAAAGTATGGCACGGCGTCGTCCATAGGCTCGAGGTTAACGGCGCTCTCCACCGCTGGGGCACCCTCTGCTGGTGCGCCTCCCCGTTGCGACTGGGCTTGCCGCGGCGGTGGCCTCCTCGAGTCTTGCCTCTGTCTCTGCGGCGGCCTTTGCGACCTTGCATCCCTTCTTGATGGCCCCCGCTCGTGGTTGCCGCCACTCCAGTCCCAGTCGCTCTGTTGCGCCCGGGTGGGATCTTGCCTCCGCGGCGATGGGTCCCCACCGATTTGGTTGTTCCAGCCGTTTCCTCCCCGGCTGAACTGGTTGTCGCGACTCGGTCTGTTGTTGCCTCCAGGCCCTGGTCCGACTGAATTCGATGACGTGAGCCCTTTGTCTGGGCCAATCGAGTTCGAGTTGGGTCCTATCGCATTGTTCCTCCTTGCTCCTCCTGTTTTCTGTATGCGCGAATCCAGTTCAGACCAAAAGGACGAACCACCTGGTGACCGCCGAGGCATAGAATTGTCTGGTCTGTCTGGTCCCGGGGCGCGTTGGTTTGCCGAATCGAAAGGTCCCGGCTGCTGGTGCCTGCCCATGCCGGCGTGCCGATGGGGGGCCGGGGGGTGACGTCGGCGGGGCGTCAGCTGGCCCCAATTCGAGTTGTCTTCCTGGCTGGTCCATCCGCCGCCGATGGCATTGCTACTGCCCAACCCGGAAGAAGGCCTGCTGCCAAAGTCAAAGGCCGGCGGCGGTCGTGGAGGGGCAGCGGGTGGGGGTGGTCGCAGTGGTTGAGCGTTCTGCACGGGTGGTCTGTTCGGGGAGCTCTGCGCTTGTTGGAGGCTGTTGCCAAATGCATCTAGGCTTTGAGGCACCCGTCCAAAGACGGGCGACTGGCCCCAGGGTCGCGACGGCCGCTTGGCAGCATCTTCCGACTGAAATCGATGCTGCGAGGCTAGGCCGGAGGAGCGGGCGAGGATTGTCGATGGGAGCTGGATGCGGCAGAGCAGACAAGCCGATGGCCGCGAGCGCTGATGGTGTTAGCAGATGGGGAGGTGTTGGACAAACACGATATGCCAAAATGGCAACGCCAATAGTGACGAGATGCCAAAATGGCCAAAGGACTGATAATCTGCAGCAATCACACACCTTGTAAAGCTTCCCGGTTAACATGGCGACAGTTTAGGAAAACAAAAAGCCTTGTGCTTCCATGTGGACTGTTCTCGACTAATAATTCAATAGCAATCGATCGAATTGTCCGTGGTAGGTCTGGGGGCGATGGTGCCGAAAGTGTCGACAAGAAAGAGTTGTTGCCGAAAAAAGCGTGGAAGCTTCCGAGAAGGTCACCAAGTAAAGTCTCCTCCTCACTATTAAAATTTTGAGATGCAGTTCGCGCGCTGCGCGAGCGGACTTTAGTGCCTCGAGGATCCACTTTTGAGCACCTGCCGGAACGGCCGCAAGTCCACACTGTCCGTCCAGAGCCCCTGAGAGGAAGCTAAAGCCGCCACCTATTACAAAGGCAAACAGACGTAGCTATTAGGGGAAGAACTCGATGGAATCCTGAAAAAGGGCTGCGACTTGTGGATATTCAATGCTTCATAACCAGTTGCCAGGCACATTGTCTTGCTGTCAGAAGTCGCCAATGACCTGAATATTGTCCCTTTACGAAATTAAGTCGACTTTTCCTTCTCTTTCTCGCCGACCACCTGGTCTCGTGCTCGACCTAGACGAACCCCCTCGAGACGACCCCCCTTGACGACAGACCCTCGAATATCCTCGAACATCCCCGAATACCTCGTTAACTTCACCCCAGAATGGCCCCGAAACGGACGGCCAAGGGCCGCAGCAAACATGCCGCCAGCTCGTCAAAGAAGCGCGACGCCTTTGGCGCCCCGCCCGGCCCTTTCCAGACGGCCCCCGAAACCCTCCAGCCGTTCCTGGACGAGCTCTCGACCAAGCAGTGCTACGTCGCCCACATCGACTCCAAGCCCGCATCGTTCAAGCGCAAGATCTTTTCTGTGCCGATCCTCATGAACGTCGTCGTCGCCGCCCTGTTCGTCTGGCGCCTGTGGTACATTGGCCCCTACTACTGGAAGCTCATCGAGACCGCCCTGGGGTCGCCCAACGAGCTCACGCTCAAGGCCGAGGACATGGAGTGGCTCGATCTGGCCAAGACTGTGGGCCGCCGCGGGATCACGTTTATGCTGGACCTGTGCCTCGCCATCTTTGTGTGGCCCTGGCCGTACGAGTTCCTCGTCGGCAACATCAACGGCAGCCCCGTGCGCTGGCGCGTGGCCGTCGGGTTCCGCGACAAGGAAGTCTATGTGCGCCGCAGCCGGGCGTGGTACCACACGACGCGGCACGGCGGCGGGCCTGCCGTTTCCAAGAACCGGGTGGACGTGCTGACGGACGCGGACGCGCGCAAGATCGTGCTGGCGCACGTTGCCAAGGCCACGTCGCCCAAGCTGGTCGACGAGAAGACGGGCTACCTGAGCATGGACGAGCACTGGGACCTGGACTGGGACCTGATGGTGTGGGCGACTGCGCTGACCGACGACGACAAGAGCCAGCTGACGCTGGACTCGTTCCGCACGCTCGTGCTGCTGCACAGCGAAGAGTACGGCTGGGTCACGGTCGACTCGGAGGCCCTAGAGAGCTTCCACCGCTCGAGCGGTGACCTTGTCGGCAGCAGCTCTGGTCTTGGCGCTGAGGAGGCGAGCCCCGAGGATGATGCCCGCCGCAAGCAAGTCTTTGCTTTCCGTGATGCGCTGGCTGCCATTGGCAAGGAAGACTTGTTCTTCCGGTGGATCGAGATTATCCAGTACGAGGCATCACGGCCCGGCGGCCTGGGCGACATGGAGCACCAGGCCAAGGTGGCCATGCAGGTGCGCGAGCTGTTCCATTCCAACGGCATTGACTTTGATGCCGTCTGGAAGGAAGCTGTCGGCACAGATGGAACTGAAGG
The DNA here is from genome assembly GCA_002778245.1 of Raffaelea albimanens. Classification (NCBI taxonomy): domain Eukaryota; kingdom Fungi; phylum Ascomycota; class Sordariomycetes; order Ophiostomatales; family Ophiostomataceae; genus Raffaelea; species Raffaelea albimanens. Next base: position 3,530,753 of record PCDJ01000008.1, on the reverse strand, counting down.
GTTGGCCGGCATGTAAGCATCTTCTTGTCTGTGGCGCATTTGTACAATATAGCAGTTTTGCGGATTTCTTGGTAATGCACATTAGTTTGTTGTTTGTGTTATGCCTTTGGCGGGTTATATTGGCACTGGGGTTATAAAAGTAACAAAGTTTGGGGTTATTCACGAAAAGAAAAGGGAAGCAAAGCGTAGAAACTGTGTGGTTGGCACCACGGTTTCTGCGGATGACGACGATGGCAAATCATAGAAAGGCACGGAACACTAATAGACGAAAATGGACGGACGAATTTAAAACTGAATAAATATGCCAAAATCGTTAATTAGATTTAATGGTTGGCAAGAAAGCAACATACCCACCCAGGGCAACATGCTTTCCTAAATACGCATAGACTACAAATAAATCAATATGCGTTTGTGTCTCTGCATTTGCTTGTATATGCACATGGTACGCTTGGTCGTGAACAACATGTCTCCGTTTCTCCTGGTGTTATTTATTTCTTGCCCCTTTTCGGCTTGCCCATGGCAGCTTCGCGCAGCTTGGCTTCTCTGGCCTGGATCTCCGCCTTCCGGGACTTTTCCCTTTCCTCCTTTTCTTCCTTTTCGGCCTGGGAGGTTGTTAGTTGGAGTCCACAAGATAGTAATATGACATAGTAACACTGGTAAGAGTTCCGGTGCCACAATCAGTAGCCTAGGAGTCTGGGGGGGGGGGGGGGGGTCTTACCTGCTTCCGGGCGGCTTCCAACTCCCGCTTCTCACGGATAATTGCCAGCCGCGCCAGGTCAGCCTTGGCCTCGTCTGTCTTGCCGGCCTCGTGCAGCTTCCGGTACCGCTCCTTGGCCTGCTGCGCCTCGAGCGACTCGCGCTCCTTCCGGCTGGCAGGCGCCGCATTGACCTTGAGCTTCTTAATGCCGTTGGCCGCAGCGTCTACGCCGTCGTTTGCAGCCGGTGCTGCTCGTGGCACGGCCGTCTGCTTGCGGCTGGCCTTGGAGTGGTTCGGGTTGGCAGGGAGGTCGTCGTCGTCGTCGTCGTCATCTTCCGAGTCACTAGACGGCAGATCGCCGACCTGCACGGCGCGACCCTTGGCGCGGGCAATAGCCGCATCCTTGCGGGCCTTCTTCTCCTTCTTGCGGTCCTCACGGGACGCCGCTGCGGCGGCTGACGAGCCACCAGCAGCATCGTCGTCCGAGTCGGACTCCTCTTCCGAGGAGTCCTCTTCCGAGTCTTCTTCAGAGTCGCTGTTCTTTTTCTGGGCGTCCTCACTCCACATGCTGATTTCGTTGCCGTCGGCATCGAGGGGTCTGAGGTCACGAGAGAAGTGCTTGCCGCCTAGGGGGGAAGGGATTAGAGAGGGGGGGAAGAGTCAAACAAAGTTGGGCGGGTCTGTACATACCACCGCGTGTAAACTTGCGGAACTTTCCACCACGGCCGCGAGAGTTGGCGCCAGGAGCTCCTCTGCCAGCCATTTTGATTGTGATATTTCTTGCACACGTGAAACGATTTAGACGAGTGGGAGCGGTTGTGCTGTCGAACTGGTAATAAGAGACAAGTAGGTAGCAAGTAGTCGAGTCTTGGAGAATAAGTGTATGAGGGGTGAAGGGCGAACAAAAAAAATTGGCGAGCTGATAAAGAAAATAAAAGCAAAGGGAGTAATAAGGTTCAAGATGAGTGCGGTTGAAGAGAGAAATACTGTGAAGAGAGGGGCAAACTTTGACAGTGCAGCAACACCACAAAGGGCCAACCACAACTGGCTGGTTCAAGGCGGGGGGAACCAGCGGGCAGACAGGCACACGCCCACACACACCTGGCGGCCTGGTTATGCACTTAAGCACGCTAAGCCTTCTGGCCAGCCCTTCCCTTCCCTGTCGTAACGCAACCACAGAAGTTTAATTTGACAGTGACTCGGCTGTATTTAAGGGATGATGGGGAAGCTAATGACGTCTTTGGGGTTTGAAGAGTCATACTGATTGCGAGATACCACAGGATGACCAGAGACGTGCAGGTAGGCGCACCGAGACTCAGCTGTGGCCCCCATCTAACAGCCGATTCCAGGTTGGACGCAGGGTCGTTTATTCTTTGTTACGGCACGCAACTGCCCAATTCAGAAGGTGGCAAGCGCAGTACTCTGTAGTTTCAAAATTGCACAGCACTTAACGCGCTGTGAGTCATGGTCGCGGTAGTAGTCTGGGTGCGTCGTGGCTAGCACACAAGCCTGTTTCGGGAAGGATAAGAAAAATAGATATGCAGCAAAGCCATACAGACCTGGGTCAGTGCTTGGCGGGGGTCAGGGAGGGAAAAAAAAAAAAAAAAAAAAAAAAAAAAAAAAAAAAAACTCCATGGCAGAACAAATAAATTAAATCAAAAATTAAAGCCGAAAAATTGCCCTTTTCTTGATTCGCGAGAATTTTTTGGTCTTGATGTTTTCTCTCCTCTTTTCTCTCTTCAATAAAACTGAAATCCTCCAAATTCACTCTGGCTTTAGCCCTTTATGCGCATTCACGCTTTCCCATGGCAGGTCTTGGAGGGGAAACGGAGGAGAGAGGAATCTTTTAAAAACGTCGATAACTTACCCTTTGGGTGTCTGCGGCTTCGGCTGCTGGTGGCATCTGGAGAAATTTTCACGTCGGCACATTGCATTTTTCATCAACGCTGACCATGCCGTGTCATATCCATCATTATCATTATCGTATCTATTGTAGGGGTATCATGCGTGTGCCAGAGCCGTCGTCTGGTCTTAATTATGCTGCGTATTTGTGTTATGCGCGTCGCGTTGTCGTCATCATGTCCGTCGTGGCCACCAAGCATCACCAGCCTCTATCCGCAATGTCTTGCCACTTGCCACCACGTGCACACACGCGCGTCACGGTGCCGCAAACGACGCCAGCAACTCTGCCGCCCCGAAACGCATCTTCCTACGCTTGGGCGGTTTGTGTCCAGGTTCGCCGGAGTGGCTGGCCCCCCTGCTGCGCTTCGCTTTCCATTCTTCAATCTTCTCGGGAGTCCGGAAGAACATCAAGTTGTCCAGTCCAGGCACGAAATGTACGAGCTCGTCCGTGTCGAATGCAGGCGCGTGGTCGCCCACCTGCAGAGTCGCAAACGGCCCACGCGACATTTCGAGCTTTTTGTCGCCGTAGATGCGCTGGATCTCGAGCACGTCCATCTGGTGCCAGTGTCTATATGTAGCCATTTGCTCGATCCGCTCGAGAGCCGTATGGTCCGCCGCGAGCACTTCTTTGCGATCGCTGGTGGTAGTGCCGAAGCCATTGGCCGAAAGGTACGAGTACAAGTCGTAGGCCCACAGCTGGCTGTCGTCCACGGAAACGGACGGCTGGGCGAGATGACTGAAAAGGATAACGTCGGACCCGGTCTGGCTCCATCGCCCGTACTGCAGCCCATCCGCAATGGCGCCGAGACAGTTGAGGCTGTATTTGGGGGCGTCATGGGGCATGAAGAACGTCCAGCCATGCTCAGCCGCGGACTCTCGCGCGTGTTCCCACCCCTGGCGGAAGGCCATGACATCAACCACGGCCAGCGAGGGCAGCTGGCTCAGGAAGGCCAGACACCCAAGCGACAGGTCTTTGTAGCCCGCCCACAGCCGCAGAATTCGAAGCATCGGCAACGGATTGTCCTGCGACGCCCAGCCCTTGACCAGCCGGTCGCTGACCTGGTCGAGCTCGGGAGAGGGCCCGTCGGCCAAAACGCGCGTCGGCTCGTAGATCTCGAGCACTCCGAGATTGGGCATCTTGGCCAGCACCATGAGCTGGTCTGCCGGGATGCTGGTGTCCCGCGACGACACGATGGAAATGTGCGAGATGAACTGAGACGGGGACGCGCTCAGCTGCTCCGTGTAGAAGGACAGCGGCATCGTTGAAATCCGGACATTGCTGGCGTACAAGTGCGCTTTTGGAGGAAATGGCCCCTCACTTCCGGGCTCCATATGCTCGAGCAGCATGCTCCATAGATGCACAGACAGGTTATTGCTAAAAAAAAAAAAGGAAGGAAGCTCCCGTCAGAACCAGCCATCGTGGACTCTGGTTTCGCCAGTTTCGTCGTGACTTACGTCTCGCTCAGCCGCTGGTACAACTGCGCAACGAGCCATTTCTGAAGCTGTTCGAAATGGCCTGGAACCAGGTCTTTATTGTGCTCGCATACCACTTCCAATGCCATGTCGGAAAGACATCTTGGGCCACGTCTAGCAACGCGTGGCGGTCTTGGTCTCTTTGGGCTTGGAGCCCGGCTGGCGGAGCCGTAGAAATTCCACGGCTGCATTTTAGCCAAAATTAAAGACACTGCGGCGTATTGAGCAAGCCAGGAAAAAATTTAAGAAAAAAAACTAGATGCTGCTTGTGAGGATACTCCGTGGGTGTTTGTGGGAAGGGTTTGGTTCCAGGTTTGATAGCTGTCGTGGCGGCGCGTCGTGAGGCTGCCAATAACAAACTTATTAAGCGGGTCGACACCCTCTGTTCTTCGTGCTTTCCCTTCCTGCCAGCAGCTCCTGGGCTGTCAATAACCGATGTTTTGGGTGGTTAATTATAATAATATTTTGTTCAATCAAGCGGCCTTTTATTTTATCATTCACTTTTTGCGTCCATTTGCTCTTCAGTTCTTAATGTTAAAAAATATCGCTTTTTTCACTGTCATTTATGTCATTCTCCGGGCGACACGGTTATGTACACATTCAATCTGCTACAACATCGGCTTCAAGTCGTCAGCCACACGGAACGGTGCCTCTGTCTTGCTCTTCACCTCCTCCACAGTCACGCCGTCGGCAATCTCAACCAAAGTCAGGCCGTGGGCAAAGTCGACATCAAAGACGCCCTGAGTAGTAGTTAGCATGGATGCCAATTCCCGAGCAGGAAAGAACACCACTAGAAAGAAAGACATACCAGTTCTGTAATAATCCGAGACACGCAGGCCTTGCCCGTCAACGGGAAAGCGCACTGCTTGACAATCTTGGGGTTGCCCTTGCGGTCTGTGTGCTCCATCGTGATGACCACCTTGGTCTTGCTGGGGTTGCTGACCAGGTCCATGGCACCGCCGAAACCCTTGACCTTGCCCGGAAGCATCCAGTTTGCCAGGTCACCGTTGGCGCTGACCTGCATGGCGCCCAGAATTGTCAGGTTGACCCGTCCGGCACGGATCATGCCGAAACTCTCCTCGCTGCCGAACACGGCTGCGCCAGGGTTGAGCGTCACCGTCTCCTTGCCGGCGTTGATCAGGTCGGCGTCCTCCTCACCCTTTCTCGGGTAGGGGCCCAGACCCAGAATACCGTTCTCGCTCTGCAGCTGCACCTCGACGTCGGCCGACACAAACTTGGGTGCCAGCATGGGCATTCCGATACCCAGGTTGGCATACATGCCGTTCTTGAACTCCTTGGCGGCACGGCGCACAATCAGGTCGCGCTTGGCTGCACTGCTGCCAGCACCGTTGGGCTTCTTGGCGGCAGCCTCAGCGGCAGCGGCGGCTTGCTCCTCCTCGGTGAGCGTGAAGACATACTTCTCAATGTTCTTGGGAGCGGTGCTCTGGATGACACGCTGGACGTAGATGCCCGGCAGGTGGACAGCTTCGGGGGGGATCTCGCCGGGCTCGACAATGTTCTCGGCTTCGACAATGGTCATCTTGGCGTTGCGGCCCATGGCGCCGTTGAAGTTGTGTGCCGACAGACGGAACTGGCAGTTGCCGAGACGGTCGGCGCGGTAGGCCTTGACAAATGCGTAGTCGCCGGCAATGCTCTCCTCCAGCAGGTATGGCTTGCCGTTGAACACACGCACGTCCTTGGGCCGCGAGAACTCGGCAGCTTGGCCGTTTTTGTCGTTGCGCAGCGGCAGCTCGCCGGTCTGCACGACGGTGCCCAGGGCGGCCGGCGTGAAGAAGGCCGGGATACCGCGACCACCAGAGGAGCAGCGCTCGGCCAAGGTGCCCTGCGGAGTGAGCTCGAGCTCGACCTCGCCGGTGAGGTACATCTGCTCCAGCGTCTTGTTCTCGCCAATGTACGAGGCAATCATCTTGCTGACCTGCTTCGTCTGCAGCAGCTTGCCAAGGCCGCTGTTATCCGTTCCGGCGTTGTTGGAGACGGCTGTCAGGCCCTTGATGTGGGGCATCTTGACAACGGTCTCGATCAGAGTGTCAGGCACACCCGACAGGCCAAAGCCGCCGCACATGAGCGTCGAGTTGGGCTTCATGTCCTTCAGGGCCTCTTCCGGCGAAGGGAAGACCTTGTTGATCGCAGACCTCCGGGATGACGCCGAGAAGGCGCGCGCAAAGAGAGCGGCATGCTGTAAGCAGGGCCAGCCATCGGTTAGTGGACCTGCGAGCTTCCGAAGGTCATCGGGTACTGGCAACTCACATTTGTGCCATATCTCGAGTACGCCCGCAGGCTCTTCAGACAAGTTGTCGCCGAACGCATTTTCGCTGGCTGTGGAAGTGTGTCAAGGTGAGCAGAGGAGAGAGAGAAAGAGAGAAGAGGGGAGGTGAAGTAATGGAAGGAGCAACCCTGCTAAGTTGAAAGTGCGGAGTTGTAGCTGCAGGAACGTTTTAGAGCTCCAAAATCGGCAAGTGATCCAAAACAGGCAGGCACGGCCAGACACTCAACACAGCAGAACTGCGAAAATTCCGGAACAAAAAAAAGAGAAGCAGCTGCCAGCAAGACTAAAAAAAAAGTCAAGGTCACAAAACGGTTGCCAGCCTCGTCCGCAGCGAGGTTTCTACAGACCTATGGCGGGCGGGAACGGAGAGGTCGTCGGCTAAGACCATTCCCCCTCTCTTTCGGTGCGAGATCCGAAATGGCAGAATGCTCCCGGTGGGGCCGCATTCCGACAGCGTTCAGTCTTCTTTGGAAGCTCTGGGCCTCCGTTTTTGGCAGGCGGTGCTTACCCCATACCAAACCAATCCGATTTCGGCTTAATGTTCGGCAAAGATCTATGGCATTTGGCCAGCATACTCGGCCACTGCAGGCCGAACTTTCCCCCACGGTCCTGCACGGACCGCACTTGCCGTCGTGCGCAGAGACATTCGAGTTTGGTACTGACGCTTTCGCTGCTTACAGCATCAGGTGACCCGGAAACGGGCAAGACGGGCAAGGCTGGCCACAGAAGAGTTAAAAGAAGACGCAAGGAACTCTCGAGAAGTGCACAGAAGTGCACTGCGACTCAACCCGGACTGGCTGCTCAACACACAGGTTTTGTTTGTTCCTGCCAGTGATTTACGTGCTTCCACCGCCGAGTTGCTGCCCGAGCTCCTGTTTCGGACTCGTCTCTGCGGAATACCCGCGGAATTCCGGCGGGACCTCTGCGGGACGGCTGCGGGACTCTTGCGGAATTGCGGAATTTCGGCGACCAGCCTTGGCCAGCTCGGTCAGTTGGACATGTCATAAATGAATTGGAAAAGCCTCCTAATCTCCTAATAACACCATAACGCTACTTATAACATGCAGAAAGAGAGAACACCGAAGACAACGAGAGCGGGTGGGTAAAAAGAACAGCAGACAGGCATGGTTTATCGTAGGACAAGGCCGCACGGCCAAGGGCAGGCAAGTGGGGGAGGCAACGGCGTCGATCAAGATGGGAAAGGGAATCAGGAAGCAGAACAGCAGAAGCCCCCTCTGCAATGAGGAAACGAGGGCAGATAACACCGGAAAAACAGACAAGGAAAAACAATCGCAACCAACAAATCAAATCAGTAACAACAAAGAGCGCTCCAATTCGCAGCTCTCGTCGCACTACAGTCTATCGCCAGTCTCCTCTGGATGGCCATGCAGTGTCGGTGAACAGCACTTGCATGTTCTCTCGCTCTTCCACCCCTTCTCGTCTCTATTTGTGTGTATCCGCGCCGCCTTGCGTTTAATGTGTAACCCCGGTGCGTCGTCAAGAAAATGCGGCAAGCTGGCTGTAAAGCAGAACAAAAAATCATGGCGTTAGGAACACGCTGGTCCGTTCCTCTGACTCGCCTCCAGTTACTCCATGGTCTCCAAAAAGACAACAACAATAACGCTGGTGCTGATGCTTCCTGATTCTGCCGTGGCGAGTGTAAGTCGCATCATGCGCGCTTTTATTCTCGTGTGAAGTTAAGCTTAGCATTTGTCTGATCAACTCCGAGCTTTCGATCACCAACTCAACTACGACCGGTGAACGACAGGTGATGGGGCTTTAGTTGGAGCCACCTGGCCAGCTTGCTCGGCCGTGTTGAAAGTCCATGAACCTGAGGGTGTTAGTTATGCTTGGGGCCATCGCCACATTCTTCCTCGCACTCCTCTCCACTTACCATTGGCCAGGTTCTCGGCAGTGTCCTCCAAGAGAATCACCCGCCGGTTGTTGCAGTATGCAGTTTTGTCCATAATGTCGACCTTCATCTTGGAATTCGCTAGCTCGCCCACGGGCTTCTCGAACATCTCAGACAGAGCCTCAACTGCCATCTCCAGGTCCTTCTGGTTGTCTTCAAACATCTCCGTCAAGTTGTTGCGCGCCAGGTAAAAGGCAAACGCATACGTCCACTTGAGGGTCTGCCGGCAGGTCTGCAGAGCTTGCGAGGCTGCGTTGAGGTACTGCACTTCAATCCAGGACAGGCCAGAGGAAGTCTGTAGCTGCACCATCTTCTGCTCGGTGCGTGTGTATATGTCCTTGTCCAACCGTGCAGACTGCTCGTGGTTCGCGTACCGATTGTAGTAGTGAAGATACCGCTCAAGCGAGACACGAGACTTAGCCTGTGCATCCCGCGCCTCGGCTCCACTGCGCTCCTCAAACCTGTTGCAGTTGTACCAGCTGGTGCCGTGTTCCGACCAAAGTCCCATGCACATCCAGCAAAACTCGTACTTGCACTTCCTGCAAGTCATGTGGTTGCAACCTCCGTTCTTTTCAATCGTGGAGTTACATTTTGGGCACTCTTTCGTGTTGGCTGATATCCAATTGGCTGTTTCAGAGTCATCGGCACACTTCTTGAGCCACTGCTTGACCAGCTTGCAGGGCGCAGGTTGATGGTCTTTGAGGCTGCAGCCAAAGCAGAAGCGGTACCCGCAGGCACACTCCACCGTCGGGACAATTCTGTCCAAGTCCTTCTTCTTCACGGAGCAGTCAACGGCGTTTTCGCAGTCCGGGGCCGGGCACCACTTAAGCGAGTCCCTGTCCTCGACGTAGGTACGGTTGAGTAGCTCGTGATAGCGGCCGGTCAGGTCAGGAGTGACGAGAACATCCAGAGACTTGGCGTCTATGATGCGGCCACAACCGACAGAAGGGCACTGTATTCTTGCAGCTTCGCCCTCTTCACGGATCTTCTGTGTGAGGTACTGACGGTAGCAATCAACGCAGAAACGGTGACCACACTTCATGGCAAAAGTCTGCAAGTCGGGCCCATCCTCGCAGCAAATCTCGCACATGAAGTCAGGGATGACCTCCAGACGGGGGGGGCCGGCAACGTTGGGTCCGAGGCCGGCCGCCTCGAGGACCTTGGTGGGACGGTCCATGTATTCTTCGATGAGGCGCTCGCGGTTCCAGCGGAAGTGCCGAAGCAGGATGGCTGCGTCCTCGGGACGCATTTCCAAGATTAGGTTGACGTCATGGATCAAGTCGTCCTGCTGATGCTGGATGTCGTAGGGATTGTAAACTTTGAAGTCGACATCATATGCCCGTTTCCGCTTCTCGCCAACGGCTTCTTTGCCGAGGTCTATGTCGACGTCGTCTGGGTCTTCGTCAAAGTCATCGAAGTCTGATCGGCGCGGGGAATATTATTAGTAAGGCGGACAAAGAAAAATCGGAAACAAGGGAGCGTGAGAAACAAAGCAACATGATGATGCGCATCAACCCACCTTCGCCTTCCGAGAGGCCATCTCCATCGTTGTCGGAGTACTCGTGAGACACGTCATCCTCACTAGAGAGCGCCGACATGAAGTCGTCGTCGGAATCCATGGCGTTGGAGACTGTGGTCTGGGGTGTTGGGGGTCCTTTGAGCGCGGCAGGCAGCGCGGGCAGCACGGAGGTCGAGGCCGCTGGCTTGGAACAGGCCTTTTCTGACGACGCCGCAGAGGCGGTGGCGTGCAGGTCGGCGGGTTTGGGGCCCTCTGGGGGAAGTCTCCTCTGGCGAAGAGAGCGTCCCTCGGTGGGTGTCGTCGCCTCAGCGGCCTTCCGCTTGGGTGGTCGTGAAGGAATGATGGATGCTTTCCACGCTCGTCAAGACAGGCTGACGAGCTGCTGAGGCGAGGATGTGTCGGTGGAAGGTTGACAGGAAGCCGGTTGGGCTGGAGGAGGGACTGATCTCGGATGGCCTGACGAGCGAAGGGCGTAGGCCTAGGGAAGTGTGCAAGTGCGTCACAGGTGGCCACGGCTGTGTGTTCTCAGCCTTCCCGGAAGAGGGTGGGAGATCAAAAGAATGAAATAGGAAAGGGAGAGGCACGCCAGATGCAACAGCGTTAGGCAGCAAAAGCCCGAGCGCAGCGGATGCAGTCGAAGATGAAAGGAGACGGGTAACGACCGTAGGGCAGACCTGTCAAAGTGTTCGTTGTGGCAAAGAGAGGAAGAAGGCAAAGAAGGACATGCCTGACTTTGGGCGGACGGAACCCCTCATACAGTGTCTCGAAATTGCAGTGCACAGGCGCACTGTGCCGAGGCCTCTTTGTGAGCAGTGCAAATCCCATCGGGTCCGAGCGGCCGGCGAATTCACCGCAGTGGCGGCTGACTTCACAGTTGGCAGCACTGTGCTTATGTCACGTGGGGTATGCTGCCTGATTCAGGGGATTCGACGGATTTAGACACCAGTGGCGCATGGATCGGATTTGCGCTATGTAAGCGAAATATTCCTTTCCTACTAATCATGACTCCCACAGCCTCATTGGCCTCCCTGGCCTCACGCGTGTCCCATTGGCTTCTCTGCCCCGTTGACACCTCCGCATTGGCCTCATTGCGGTTCAGTCTCTACGCCGTCGGCGAGAAGAGTCACAGTGTGTGACTCTCGTGGACGCCGCGATTATTCCTGACAGATCCTCTACCAGTCCTAAAGCGGTGTGTAAGCAAGAGGCAGCGAGCAACAACTGGGGGAAAGGGAAAGAAAAGAAAAGAAAGAGCTCTCCCTGGTCGTCAGGCTCTTCTTACCTTGGAAGCAAAGACTTTGTCGGCCATAGAAACTGCAAGCACACGGATTAGCGTCGGTCGACACGGCGTCAAGCGTATTTTTAGGAGCATTGCCAGGCATCCGCAGGCCACCGCCAAGGCATCGCCAGGTTTCCCCGCGTATTCATACATACCATCCGTTCCGGTGTTGTCGGGCTCGACGTGGGCGCTCTTAATCTTGCCGTCCTCAACGACCAGGGCGTAGCGCTTCGAGCGCGGGCCGCCGAAGAAGGGCGTGGCGTCAAACTCGAGGTCCAGGGCCCGCGTGAACTCGCCGGCTGGGTCGCCGAGGAATCGGATCTGCCGCTCTCTTTAGTTTCTTGCAGCATGACCAAACCACAGACACCGGATTCAACTCACTCCAGATGTCTGCGTGGGGTCCAGGACGTCACCCCAAGCCTTCATACTGTAGAGAAAAAGGTTGTTTAGTAACTTGCTTTGCAATTGTGGCACATAATCGCCCGTCGGGGACTACTGCGGGGCTACCCACACAAACGCGTCGTTGACCGAAACAACAAAGACCTGGCCGGCCTCCTTGAGCTTGGGATGGGTGATGTACGACGGAACATGCTTCGAGGAGCAGGCGCCCGAAAAGGCGCCAGGAACACCGACAATGATGCCGTCGCTCTTCTTGAACTCCTCGGCCAGGTTGACCTTGTTGCCGGGGCTGTTCTCAACCAGCACCTCGATGCTGGGAACCTCCTCGCCAACCTTGACATAGGCCGGCGCGGAGGAGTGAAATCCCTGGGAGGCCATTCTGGTGATGATGGGGGCTCTAGCAGCCGTTGCAAAGGGGGTTGTCAGAGGTGTTCTGGCAGTAGCGGCAGCAGCTGTAGCTCTGGTGGATGCAAGCACAGAGCGGGTTGCAAGAGCAGCAGGGCGGAAGATGCGGACGGAAGCCATCTTTTCTTCGGGCGATATATATGCGGGTGACTGGCGTGGGCGTCTTCTTTTATGCTTGTGTATTCCGTTTGCGAGCGGAGAGCGGTCGAGCGTGGGATCCAGGGGAGCACCAAGAGAAGACACCAGACACCACCAAGGATGCCGCCAGGGACACCAGGAGGGGAAGAGCTTTGTGCTGTCGCCAATGACGTCGCGGGGAAGGTCTGGAGCTCAGCCAGCCAATCAGAGGCTCTCGCGTGCTTGTCGGCACCTCTTTGGCCCAGACATGCAACTAACTTGTAACGTTGAAGCACCACAAATGCTTGCAAGCGGCGATGGGTATTTGGAATACGGCTGCATCAGGATCTCAAATAAGGCTGCTTCTACTGCAGGAGGAGTGGTATTTGTGTTGGTCTCTGGATCCTGCTGCCCGGCTTGCGAGGCACTAGTTGCCCGCCCGCCTCAAGTCTCCACCAGTTCGAGATACCGGACGCCCTGGTCGAAAAGTATGTGGAATCAAGGCTGATCACGCCTCGTCTGTTCCGAGTGTCCTGCTTCCATCTTCCCGAGCGGAGGATGCGTCTCTAGATATACGTAGTAGACGCCCACGTCTGGCTGCTATGCGTGCTTGGCAGGCACCAGCAATCGACGCCCCGCCCGCAGCATCGCTTCCTAATGTCCGTGCCCGGCTATCATGATGCTCAGATCCGCGACCCCGAGAGCCGTCCAAAATACCACACAAATTTGGCAGCACGCAAGGCATGTCTGCAGTATAGCCAGGGCCCTGTCGGGATGGAATGCCGCCCTCTAGCAGCCGCCTCACACGCGGGTGGGTTGGCCGGCTCCGGGCGGGGCGTTTTCCGATTTGCCGGGGGTGCATCTTTCAGATGTCTAGCGGATGGCCTAATCCTTGCCATTGGCTGCCTTGGCCAGAAGGTCCCTCATGCGCTCGAGCAGCTCACTGGCCTTATCTTCCGGCTCAGACAGCCCTCCTAGAGCAATGGTCTTCTCCCGTGATTTGGCGCCACGGGTGATCTCGAGACTGCTCTTGGGTACGCCCAAAGCCTGCCACCAGATGCTAATGTGAGTCCACTGCCAGAAGTTGAGGTCACCACATGAAAGGAAGTAAAACAGTGTTAACCCACCTTGCCGAGAACACCGAGGACGGCTTTGTTGGACTCGCCATCGCGCGGCTGCGCTGACACACAGATCTCAATCACGTCGTCCGTCACCGAGGCCACGCCTTCGCGCACCTTGCTCGCGCCAGGCTTGACGTGGCACTGCAGGTAGAGCGTGCCTTTGGGGGACTTTTTGGAGCCGGCGACGTATCGCAGAACAGACGCCATTTTGGCCTGCTTCTTTTCTTTTCTTTTGCGGTTGTTCTCTGGTTCCGCAGTTCGCAGGTTCTTTCTTCTTTCCCTTTTCGGCGCAGTTCAGACGCAGGCGGATGCACGTCAAAGTGGTGGTGTGGTTGGTAGGTTGGAATGGCTGCTCGCGCCAGGCGAGCCTTGAATGTTGCTCGTATGCGGGGTATGCAACTAAACGGATATCTCGACAAAATCGCATACACTGTACGCAAAACATAAAGGGAAGTTTCTTTTTCTTCCTGTCCCAGACATTGGACCCAACTTTCTGGGTTTTCTCCTGCTTCATGCTCCTGCTTCTGAACACAACCACCGTCGCCTGCTGAACGTCCTCCGAGTTTCGAAATCAGCGGATGCCTCGGCCTCTTGGCCGTGCCAGTCCGCTAGGCCGGCCGCCTCGAGTGCTTGGGGCGCCGCGAGTGCTGACGCCGCCCCGGCCTGCTCCCCGTCTTGTCGTTCCTGCTGTTCCTCTGGTGGCTGGAGCCCGCACGCGGGATGATGCTCGGGGTGTCTGGAAGCGGGACGAGTTCTTGGAGGAAGCGGGAGGGTTATCGACAAAAGACGTGTCAGTGGTCCTGTAGGTGGCACAGACAGTCAGCGGACCAGGGGATGCAACGCGAAAAAAAGCCAAAAGGAGACAGGGCTGAACAGAAAAGGCTAGAAGGCAGGGAGCTGAGCACTTACATGAAGGTTGTCTCACCGTCCAGGTCGGCGACAGGTCTGTCTGGGCCTCGTAGAATACCTGGGGTCTTGGTTAGGCGGGGATTTGGCGCATGGAGGTGGGAACCAAGACGGAAAAAGAAAGCATGGCAACTGCCAAAAAAAAGCTGCGGAGTGATACCCAAGAGGGCAGGGGGCTGCTGCTCACCTGCGGGCGTGTCTATATTTCCATGTGCTTCTCCAGCCGCAGCTTCTTCGTCCTCTCGCTGCCTCGCTCGCCGAAACGACTCGGACACGGGCGCCTGCAGCAGGTCTGTATTAGCATCTGGGACTGCCGAGCCGCGCGCGCGCAACGCAGTGACTGGGAAAAAGCAAGCAGCCAGAGATAACAAGTTGTGTAAGAGAAAAGGGAAATTGGGAGGGTGATTGGAGGGGCCCTGGGGGGACACCAACCTCGGGAAAGTCGACGCAGTAGGCGTTCATGTTGAGGCCGTACATGAAGCTGGCAAAGCTCTCGCTGAAGCGGGCCAGGCTCTCGTGCATGAGCTGGAAGTGCATCATGTTGGCCTCGAGGTCGGCCATGGCATCGGACAGCTCGGCGAAGGCGGGCTCGAATGTGTTGAGCGGAAAGGACGCGTCGCCGTGGACGCTGTCGCGGGCAGATTCGCGGAACGACGAACGCGACGACGGCCGCAGCGGCGTGGTGGGCCGCGAGGTACGTGAGCGCGATGTCGAGCGCTGCCGCGCGGAGGATCCTTGCGGCTCGGAAGCCATTGCGTGCGGGTGTGTATGGGCGAGTGTTTCTGGCGTCGCGGGCTGGCAGCCAGGTCGAGCGAGAATGTGTCAGAAGAGGTCGTCGTTGAGTGGTTGCATTTGCTAGCTGAGCATCATCGACCAAACCCACACCCGATTTGGGCGTTGCATCTGAAAGGGAAAGCGCGCCCCTCGCGCTCCCCCCCCCTCCGCGCCCCCAACAGCAACTGATCGGCCGCAGGCGGGGGCGCGCTAACATCGATAGATACATAGTGCTACCACGCTGTTCGAGCGCTGTCGTCCGCCATTGCTGGCACTGCTCGCCAACCACATGCAAGCAGCCGTCGTGCAGCCTGCTTCGGCACGTGCCCATTTCAGAGCGCTGTCGTCCCCCTCCTCGTTCCCCCCAACAACACGATGGGCTCGCCCAGCGACAAAAGCACGCCCAAAACCCACGAAAAATGCCCGCCGCCTACATGTGATCTGCGCTGCTGCTTGCCTTTCCTATCCTGGGTGATCTGCTGAAAGAACGCTCTTCCCCTCAAATCCGGGGAGACGGTGGCCGAGGCATCTGCCGCCGGGATGCTTTTACCCCAGCTTTTGGCGCCTGTCGCCTTGTGGGCTGGGGGTTCGGGCTTTTTCGCGCCCTGTATGACCCCCAACGGTACCCTAAAGTACCCCCTGTGCGACCACCTGCAACGCCTGTGGCCCGGGGACAAGGCCCGCCACGGCGCCAGGGCAGCGCAGGGTCGCTCCTTCCTGGTGCCGCCACATGTATCTTTCCTCGTCGTCATAGTCTGGCGCCAGTCGCTCTTTCCTTGTGATCCTCGCTCTATCAGTCCCAACGCACCGCCGTCCACCCCTCATGCTGCTCCTGCTGTCTTATTAAAGGCCCCGTCCGTCCCTCCTCGCCCGGCCTCATCTTGAGTCTCGCTCGTCCCGTCCATCTCCTCTCGGCCACGCCTCTCCCACACCGTCGACATTGGCCCCAGCATTTTCCTAGGTCGCAGCATCTACCTAGTATTTTTGTCTCCTGTCTTCTGTCTCCACCGCCGGATCCCGGAGGCACCGCATCTGCGTTGCTTACGCCTGGCCGCTCAGCCTCCTTTTCCGTTCCACTTTGCTCAATTTGCGGCCTCTGCGCTCCTGTGTGCTCCTGCAGCCAGCTGTAAAGTCAGTTCCGCCCTCTCGGTCAATGCCCTTGTTGTGCCGCTACTCTCTCTCCGGGCTTCCCGTGCTGCACGGCCCTCCCCAATTGCATGTTCTTTAAGTTCTTTCTCCTGAGACTCTGAAATTGACCAGCATTGTTCTGCATATACCACAGGCTTGCTTTCTCTCCTCTAAGCCTCCCGGCCGACCCGTCCTCCCTCCATGCGAAGCTCTCTGCCGCTGCTCCGTCCAACAGCCCCCAGAGTCCTCCGACCTCTGAGCTGCTTGTCCAGCCCGCCCGCCTGTTCTGCATATCCGTGCGTGAACCCCAGTGTGAGACCCAGTGCACCTGCTCGACCGCTCTCACGGGCGGCAGCAGTGACCCCGAGACTTCCGTGTCCTCGACGGCCGTCGTCTGACTTTGCTCGTGCTCCACACCCAGTGCTCGAGGCATCTAGCTTCACGCTCGCTGTCCTATCGGCCACCCTCGCCCTCGGCGGAGCCGTATATTACCAGGCCTTCCATCGACCGTCCTCGACTGCTGAAGACGAAAACCCTCTTTCGTACACCCTTCTTTTTGACCACTCCGGCGAACCCAACATGGCTATTGAAATCCAGCCAGGCCGCCCCGGCAACCTGACCCCGGAGCAGCAGGAGAAACTCCGCCAGTTCTGGATCACCCTTTTCCGTACCTGCAAGTACGAGTACCCCGGTGCCGAGACTGCCATCGCACAGATCGCCACTAAGAGCTCCACTGCCGAGTCGGCCGCGCCCGCCGAGAAGAAGAAGCGCGGTGGCTTCTTCAAGCGGGGCAAGGACGAGACTCCGGCCAAGTCCGGCGGTGCCGAGGCCGACAACGACAAGTATGGCCAGGGCAAGATTTTCCAGGAGGCCCTCGCCAGCATGGGCCCCCAGTTGATTCTCAAGACCCTGTGGGACATGACAAAGCAGGACCACCCCGATGCTCTCGCCCTGCGCTTCCTGCGCGCCCGCAAGTGGGATGTCGACAAGGCCCTCGTCATGATGATTTCCACCCTGCACTGGCGTGCCGTCGACATGAAGGTCGACTCGGACATCATGTACAACGGTGAAGCTGCCGCCGTTGAGGCCAGCAAGAGCTCCGACCCCAATATCCAAAAGAACGCTTCCGACTTCCTCAACATGATGCGCACCGGCAAGGTCTTCCTGCACGGCCGCGACAGTCTTAACCGGCCTATCTGTGTTGTGCGTGTGCGCCAGCACAAGATTGGCGAGCAGACCGAGGAAAGCATGGAGCGTGGAACCGTCTACACCATTGAGACGTGCCGCATGCTCCTGCAGGCCCCAGCTGACACTGCTGTGAGTACAGACTATATTTACACTTATCAGACGTATTATGGCATCTAATCTGGGGGATCATTTGACTAACACTACAACAGCATATCATTTTCGATCTGACCGGCTTCTCCCTTTCCAACATGGACTATGTCCCCCTTAAGTTTATTATCAAGTGCTTCGAGGCCAACTACCCAGAGTGTCTAGGTGTTGTTTGTGTTCACAGGGCACCGTGGATCTTCCAAGGTTCGTTTCTTCTCTGCTGTTAGCCACCTTGTTTCATCTTTACTACTAACACGCATCACAGGCATCTGGAAGATAATAAAGGGATGGCTGGATCCTGTGGTTGCCGCCAAGGTGCAGTTCACCAACAACGTCAAGGACTTGGAGCAGTTCATTCCCAAGGCCAATATCCTGAAGGAGCTGGATGGTCCTGAGGACTGGGAGTTTAAGTTTGTCGACCCTGTCCCTGGCGAGAACGACCTGATGAACGACACGGCCACCCGCGACAAGCTGGACGCTGAGAAACACGCTCTGGTCGACCAGTTCCAGGCCGCCACGGCTGAGTGGATTCTGTGCCCGCCCGAGAGCGAGCAGAAAGCCTCGATCCTGGCCAAGCGCGACGAGATTGCCGCCCGCTTGGCCGAGAACTACTGGAAGCTGGACCCCTACATCCGGGCCCGTGGTGTCTACGACCGCACTGGCATCATCCAGCCAGGCGGTATTGTCGACTACTACCCGGAGCGGAAGACCAATGGTGCCGCCAATGGCAACGGATATGCCAATGGAAACGGTCACACCAACGGCTACACCAACGGTGTGGCGCACTAGGTCTAGGTCTGGTGGCACGAAAACGGCGGTTGTGCGGCGATCATCGCAAAGTGCATATACGCTTGAATCACTTTGGAGACCCCGGTTTCGGTTTCGGTCTCGGTCTGGAAGTCTCACTGGCATCCACACCTGCACACCCCCCCACACGCGCTCGGCGTCTCACCTTCTCGCACGCTCTCGCTCTCTGTCTTCTGTCTCTCTGTCTCATCGTCTTCCACCTCCGGCTTCGCCTTCTGTCTTATTCATCTTGTTCTCTTTTCCACTCTGCTTCATGCTTCTTCCTCATACCTATTTTCTCGCATCTTTTCTTGCCTCTTCTGTTTCTTGTCCTTTTCATCTCTCTCTCTCTCTCTCTCTCTCTCTCTCTCTCTCTCTCTCGTACTCCTCGGTAACTCGTCCCCTTTCTTCTCCTTGCTGGTTTTGCCTTTCGGTTGTAAATGATTCCATTATATGGTTTATTGTCCATGGCTGAGGAGACGGCATATAACAGTCTGCCTCACGTCCACTTTATTGTCTGTAACAAAGGAAAAATAAAACGGTGTCTCTGTTCTAAATGCTTTCCATTGTGTTGCACAGTCGTGAAATCGGAAATGTTTTCCTCCTTTGTTTTTGGTCAAGAAATGGCCTCTTCCGTCGAGCGAAAGATCTTTTCTCGAGAGCAGGGTTTGATTCTCTCTTTTTTCAAATCCGTGACTTGAGTTCTTCAAAGAGAGCCTTGAGCTTGTCCATGTCGGTCTTCTGCATGGGCCAGCCAACGCCCAGACCTTCTTCTTCATTGGGCTTGGGGATCTACAACGCCACCTAATGTCAGTATTCTGTTGCTCTTTTCTTCAATGGTGGGTTGTACAGTGTCAATAGTCTGATAAGACGAAAACTCCCCGTGGGCATGAGGCGTCCTTGTTATTAAGAGGCGTTGGGTTGTGGCGGTTGGTGAGGGGAATAGGGGAATAGGAATAGACAAAACAAGAAAAAGCAATCAACGATAATCGGGGGAGGGAGGGTATTGTTCATTTACCATGTGAAAGTGAACCTGGTTGCGGGTTTTATGTTAGTCGGTCATACTCTATACGAGAACACAGCACGAGAAAGAAGACGACAAAAGGAAACGCAACGAGGAAACACAGAAAGCACAGAAACGAACAAGGGCGGAAGGGGCGGTTAACTCACATGGTCGACCTCCTGGTGAGCAAGACGGCCGTTGTTCTGCAAAATGTTGTAGTTCTCGGCACCGGTGGCCTTGGCTATCTTTTTGGCGATCGGCTAGAGAACAAGGCAAACGAAGGAGAGTCAGCAAGGGAGAACGGAGGAGGGAATACATCATGGCAAAAGATCGTCGTCTTTAGTGTGGTGGTGCTGAACACGTAAGATGGGATTGGCTGGTCGGCCTTGGCTGTTTTTATAATGACAACATTCCCAAGCCGGAACATGTTTTTGCATTGCCTCTTCAAAAGGGGGGATATTCACTTACCAGAATATCACTCAGATGGTCGTCCGGGATGTCCAGGAGCTTTGCGCCATGGTACTTGGGAATCACAAGCTATTCGGTAGTTGTTAGTAGTGCGTTTCGTGCTGAGAGTTCTAAACTTGGGCAAACAAAGCAGTGCGCACCGCATGGCCCTGGCTGAGAGGGTTGATGTCGAGAAAGGCAAGGGTCTTTTCGGTCTCGTAGAGCTTGAAGCAGGGAATCTCGCCTGTTTGTTTTCCGTGGTGAGTATTTTTTTTTTTGGCATTCGGCATTCAGTGTAAGGAAAGCAAGCAGCCAGCAAAAGAAATCAGAGAGAGAACAAACCCTTGATAATCTTGCAAAAGATGCAGCTGGCCAATGTCGACATGATGGCGGTTGTGGGAGTGCGAAACTGATTTGAATTGGATATATAAAGAGGAATCTGTGAAAAGATGATTCATAAAAAAAAAGAGGGCAAGAATTCGGGCTTTGATGCGGGCCACCGGAGAAGGAAAGAACGAGACCGTCAGATGGAAGATGACGGAGAGCTTGGCTGTACCCCGCGTCTCGCGATGGAGATTCTCGCAGTGCGGGTACTGTCTTGAGTGACTTTACACTGTGTCGGCTCTGGGGTGAAGACAACAGCAAAAAATGAGTGAAAGGCAGTGAGGGTGAAATAAAAAGAGGCGATTTTTCTAGAATTTTCTCTGTATTTATTGACAGTCAAATGAGGCGTAAAAAGCACAATAAAAAAGTTGCCCAAAAATGCAAAAAGAAAACTCGAACTCAGCGGTTCGCAGATTGGGTGCCAAAGATTAATGAGCGGAGTCTTTTGGGCCGTCCCACGGTCATCTCTGGTAAAAGGCAAGAGGTGAGTTCGCTAGGATAGTCCCACTCCAATTAAAATTTTGGTGTTATTTGGTCTTTTAAAGGGCCTCTTTAAAGGTGGGTCCTCCCAAAGAGCTGCCCCTCTGGCAGCCCGTCGCGCGCTTTGCCAACCCCGCCACGACTGCCTGACTTGCTGTCTGCCTGTCTGCCCTGTTTTCTCGCGTCTCCGACCTGTTGCGTCACCCGTTTTGCTAGTACTTTTGGTCATTGTGGTATTCTGTGCTTCGTGTTGCCTTGCATAGTAACCCGGGCTTTCCAACGTCTCTGCTTGTCCTCTTCTGCCACTCGGCGCATGTCTCATTTTGTCTCCTCACGCAACGTCATCAGTTAACACGCCCAGGAAGCTTCACCTTGCGACCCTGCGACCTTGCGACCCAGCTTGCGACATCGGGTCTATGATACATCGAGATTCTGTGTTGTGTATTTCCAGCGTCACGTTGACCTCCCCTCTCCCTCACAACCATGACCAAGTACCGCACCACGCCGTTGTTCGGCTCGGCACTGACCGTGGACCTCCCTGACAACTTTGCCGACGTCAGGTTAGTGAACCGTTTGTCTGCGTCCCTGCCCGCTGCCTGCTAACTCTTTGTGCAGCAAACTTCGCCAAGTGCCCGACAACCAGGAAGTCTACATCGACAAGAACGGCTTCACCAGCATCATCTTTGAAATCTGCGAGCGCGTTGGGCCCTCTGGCAGCGGCCCCGAGATCGACGGCAAGGCACTCTCCACACACCTCGAGGAGCTCGTGGGCGACGACGTCGATACCGTGCGGGTGTGGAACACGACAGAGACCCAGTTCAGCTCGCTGCCCGAAGACATACCCGCCTACACCCTGATCGCGACGCAGACACCACTCCCCGAGACCAAGGACTCGTCGTCGTCTGCCAAAAACGCGCCCGACTTTACCGCACTCATCCTGACGCTGCTGCGCCTCGAAAAGGAGCTGACAGACGTGCTGATCACGATCAACGTGCCGCACATCAAGGGCGAGTACGACGAGGACGACGTGGACCTGGCAATGGGCAAGCAGGGCGAGCTGATTGGCGATGCCGTCGACTATGCGTCGCGCATCTGGTCGTCCTTTACAGTAAGGGACTGGAATCTGTTCAACGAGGTATAAGGGAGGGAAGAACACGGACAAGGTTGGAACAACAATAAAGAAGGGCAGTGTTGTCGCCGGGAGACGGCTGGCACACACTTGTTAGGATATATCTGTGCACGGCAGACTGGACTCTGGCTGCATGTGGGATCTGGAAGGCGGTTTCCCTTTCATTGATCTAGTCTTTTGGGTTGGGTTTTCACGAAAATGTCTATCAACGAATGTATGATGAAGCATTTGGGCATGCTGCCTCCTTTCGTTTTATTTTTAACGTTCTTTTTCAATTTGGTAGAATCAATCATCTTGAACATCAAAGAATTCTTATTAAAAATTACTGCCAAATGTAATGTAATGCTACTTGTCTCCAGAAGTGCCTAAAATGTACATGGAGACTTGGTGAGTTAAAATATACGCATGTAAATAGTATATAAACACCAAGAATGCTTTTGTTTTCTTTATTCCCGGCGTGAAGCAAGCTTATATTCGGCATCTGGAAATACGTTCAGTCCGATTTTAGTAGATCGACAATACGATCCTATTGTAGAATTGCTCTTGTTATGTCACGCGAAATATACAGATTTAGTATAAACAAACAATTCTTTAATATTCATGCAGGTTTCTTTAAATCAGCAACAACAGCAACGAAAAAGCACAAATATTTTCTCTTTTGTCTTCATTACCCGGTTTAATGCGAAACTAATATCAAGTCCCTGAAAATGCTAATATCGTACATAATTATACAGTTACAAAACCGGTTCAACAAAAAACCAGAGACACAACCCAACGCCACCACAATATTAGTCCAAAGTTAAATCGACAACGGCCTTGCCCAGTCGGTCGACTTCGCCCATCGAGTCAGTCTTTGAGGCCCTTTTCGAGGCAGCAGGCTTTCCGTTCTCCTTGTCCTCCGCACCGAGAGCCAGCTTGGTTGCCTTGGCCTGTGCCCACTTGTCGGCCACCAGCTTCATGATAAGTTTCTGAGGACTGCCGGGGTTCTCCTGTCGGACGATGGGCATCTGCACCTTCATGAACTTTTGGTACTCTGACGGCTGGGCCGTCGTAGAGCTGGACGTAGTGCCAACCTTGCTGCCGCCGTTGAGGTCGCTAGAGGTCTTTTTCTTTGCGCCACTTCCTCTCGGCACCGGCTTCGTCTGCTGCAGTTGGCCCTTGCAGACACCGCACCGATGCCGCCCCGGGTCGATGCTCTTTGAGTGCCGCTTGTACTCGGCCGCGCACATGTTGCACGCCCACACGTACTTGAAGTCGATCTCGTACGAGTGCTTTGTCGTCACCTGGATGCCGCGGTCGGCAAACCGCTTCGATACTTTTGCTCCCCACGCCTTGAACTCGCGGCCGTGCGGGTTGCCCCGGATGCCGCTGACCATAAAATTGGCCAAGTGGCAGAACTCGTGTGCCAAAACGTTGAGCAGGCGGTGCTCGTCGTCAATAATCTTTTCGGCCAGTTCAATGTATGCATGGTGAAGAACGCGCGTTTCCGTTTCTGACGCTCCTGCGCTGCCGACCACTTTTTTTGCGCGAAGCGTCTCCCGCCGCCAGTTGGCCCGCCCTGCTGTCGTGTTGAGCTTGTTGGTCCAGACAAGACGCACGCCGCCAGTTGCCTCTGCCAGTCGGCCGAGCTCCCCGTCGGTGACGTGCGTGTCCAGCTCAGCCAGAAACGAAGCCGCCATATCGTGCTTGGCGTTCTGGAAAGCCTTCTTGGCTTCGCGCTTTTTCTTGGCCTCGTTCACCTTCTGGGGCGATGCCTTGTTAGCGTCGAGCTCCTGCAACTTCTTCTTGTTCTCCATCTTCCTCTCTCGCATGGTGCTGTCGTCAAAGAGCAGTTTTCGTGGCGAGTGCTCCATATTCCAGTCGTCGACGATCTGCTGGTCCCAGAAGTCGTTGCTGCTGGGACGGTGAGGAGTCATGGGGATATGCGGCAGTTTTTTAGTCGGAGAGACGAGACCGGTTGGCCGCTTGGTTGGCGGAAGCTTTGGCGGAGGGGTTGACTGTCGTGAGGGCCGTGAAGGCTTTGATGAGGCATCGTCTGGGTCATCTCTGTGGTTTTTGTTAGTCTCTTTCCTTCCCCAGTGACGAATGCACTCAACGACCATAGTTGTACGCATCGACTTACAATGTCAAGCCGCGCAACGGCTTGGATAAAGCATCGACGATGTCTGTGAGTGATTCTTCCGCCGAGAAGAACAGCGTGCTCTCCTCCCCAAGTTCAACATCTGGCTTGTCCTGCGATTGTGATGTGAGGGAAGAAAGGGGTTTCTTGGTTGCAGCTGTCTGCAGTCTAGATGCGTGGCGAGGGGTCATTCGAGGCACCGCTTTTGACTGCTTTTTGGAGGGCGATGGGAAGAAATCGTCCAGTGAGCCGAGAGAGAAATCATCATCCGATGAGCTCTCCTGGAAGTCTGAATCATCATCCTCCCCATCCTCGTCTTCGTCGTCCTCATCTTCGTTCAATTCGTCGTCGTCGCCGTCGGTCTCGGTCTCGGCCCTAGCCTCGTCTACGTCTCCATCATCGTCGTCGACCTCATCACCTTCAGTCTTCTCAGTCTTGCTTTCATCCTCCCCCCCTCCCACTTCCTGGTCACTTTCGAATGTCACATCCTCAATCACGCTGGCTTCTTCCGTCGACAGTTCTCCGCTATTGTCATCAGGTAAGTCTGATATGCGTCTTGTTCTTCTCGTTCTCAGCTCGACCCGAGGCTTGGGCCGCTTCTGGAGCAGGCTTTCCCGCGATTTGGGAGCGACTTTTGGTTGGCCTTGCTTGATGTCGCTGGCAACAGTCCACGGCCGCAGAAGAGACTCGTCGTTATCGATCCTCCCCAACTTCCGCCGCCGGACGGTACTCTTAGGCGGCACCGTTTCGGTCGTTGAACCCGCTGCCGTCTGTTTCTTCATTGGAGTTTTTGCAATGCTCTGGCTGGATGGCCTTGTTGCTCTTGGTGTTCTGGATAAGCCGGTAGTACCCAATGGTCGGCGCAATGCCGGAAAATCGAAATCGTCGTCTTCATCGTCGCTGTCGAGAACAATCCGTCGTGCCATGTTTGTGGAATGAAGCGCGATGTCGCGAGTGAAGCCTTTCTACGCGAAGGTGATTATCGCGAGTCTAGGAGGTTGTGCTTGGCAAACAGATACAGGGTATCTGCAATCTGCAAGCATATTTCTTGAAAACTCGAGAGCTAGGTTGATACAGGCATTTCAACCCCTCTTGCAACGAGCTGCCTTTCTTCCAACTTCAGAGCTAGCTTGTTTTCTCCCGTTTACACGTTGAGGCCGTTGTCAAGACAACGGAATAAATCACGTGCTAACACACGTTGAGTACCTGAAACGCTACGCTTAAAACTTCGGGCAGTTGGCGCTTGTTGGTAGTGCAAATTTTGCATCTCAATTTTCCTGAGCTCGCTTTTATTTTTAGTTTCATTTGATTTTAATTCCTTCCTTTTTTGTTTTTCTATTTGCCCTGCATTTCAGGCGGCTTTGACAGCCAGAGGCACAGTAACCCACACAGTCTGACTACAGTGGTGGGCACCGTACAACTGCCAGAATTGTGGGCAGGGGCCAATCGATTCCAAACGATGGCTGATGGACGTCTTATCAGGGCGTATCTGGTGGTGTGGTATTTTGCCAAGGCCCCACGGACGCCTGGAAGGGGCCGGTTAGAAATGAGAATAGGATTTTGCAGAAATTGATTACCGTCTGGTTGGACAATGGGGGCGTGGTTGGAAAGAGGTTGGAAGTGGCAGCAATTGCGAGGTTGGAAGAGCAAGTCTCTGGCAGAGTGAGAGGCCGAGATGGGTGGGTGTGGCGCAGGACCCTCTTTCTTGTTTTTTTTGCAGAGTAGCATGCAAAAAACGGAGCCTGGGAGAAATGAGCCGGGCTCCATGCTCCATGGGCCGCGTGTGCTTTGACAAAGTACGGAGAAGTGAGTCGCGGAAGAGCAGGACCAGGCCTGATAGGGTTGAGGGCGATGTAATGGGTGCAATGGAGCAATGGCGCATCAGTGGGTGTCTGCCTGTGTGGCGGCCGCAGAGCCAGATACGAAGAGGCAGTTACGGAGTAGTTATATATTCTCGCGGCAGATACGAGGCAAGATGCTCGTGCCGCAATCCATCAGGAAACGGGATGCAATCTATCAAGGGAAAATCAAGGGAAACGGCACATCATACGCCATGCATACTATGTAGTGAGACATCCGGGAAGCGGGCTGCTCAATGCCGTGGTTCGAACGGGGCACCAGATGGCGGGCGAGCCGGTTGGCACTGGGAATCGAGCTGTGCACTTTGTAAGCACACGACCTGGGTGTAAGCAGTCGTGGGCAATACAGTGCATCTCGAGATGCAGCTCATTTAAGTCGCGTGCGGCACCGTGGCGGCCGCCATGGCTGACCGACAAGGGGTTGATTTGGAGCTTGATTGTTCAGCACAGACTGGTGTGAGGGATACAAATGGCGGCGTACCTCGCACGGAGTACGGAGCTCTGGCGTGGCCGCCCTTTCTTGACAGTTCGCAGCTCGGCAGGGGACGCATGGAGTAATACCACGCAGACTGCGCACCTACCGTTGGATTCCACGGCATCTCACGGAGTTTGCCATCGGTGGTAGCGATGTTCCTCATCAGGAGAGCGGCAATACAAAAACGGAAAGGCGACAGAGAAAAACAGGAAAAGACGGAACTGGTGTAGCCAGGGAAAAGGGGGCAAATGAAGGATCTCGCAGCTGAAAGGAACACGCTAGGCGTGGCTCCTGTGTGCTGGCGACCTCTGGGTCTGCCCGGGCTAGCACGGTGATAAGCATGTTTTGGGTGGGAGGGAACCTCTGCCGGGCGTGACTGCTCTGGCTGCTCTGCTACAAAGTACATATAGGCCGACGCGTCGTCCATTGGCTGTAGGGGGGATGGAGGGTGGTGGGTGGCAAAGCGTCACGGCGCTAGCTGCGTACCTTGCATGCCAGCAAGAGATGACGAGAAGAGGAAGAAGCAAAGAAGAAGGGGGGAGGACAGAAAGGAGGAGAAGCGAGAGACGGAGAAGAAGGTGTTCCATGTACCTCGCACGCAATTTGAGGTGGGCGGTACATCCACCAAGATTATCGAGCGAAAAATAGAACTAAGGTGCTTAAAGCACAGGAATCAGCAGAAACAATTAAAGCTGGAAAAACGGGGCCAGTTGAAAAAAAACGACGGAATAAAAATAAACCAAAATAAAAAGCGAAAAAGGCCACGCACACTGATCCATCGTGCAGTTCGCCACCTCGTGTTGCCGGGCTACTGTCGCACCCAGCACCTGCAAGTTCGTGATGGCTGCCGTGTCGTGTCGCTGGTTCACCAGCTGTCCTTGGTGTCATGAAGAGTACGAGAAGGTCGAGAAAGTACGAGACGAGTTGCGAGGCGGCGAGACTTCAAGCCTGCCCGACGCGGTCTTCTGCTGCCGGCAAGACGTCTCGCCTGCGCCAAATCGCCCAAGTTGGACACATAGCCGTAAGACAGTATTCTGGCGCAGTACTGTGCATTGCTGCGGCTCACAGTCCCCATCGCTGCTGCCCCTTTTCATTCCCCTCCAATTCTGCTGGCACGTACAGTGTATCTCACCATGTCAGATACTCGGGGTACGTCGCTTCGGTACATGGAGGCACCGAGAGCTAGGCACAAACGCCCGCGCAACAGAACTCCTCAGAGGTACTGCCTGCGTATCCTACCAGAGGCAGCACTTTGGCTAGCCGACCCACCGCCCCACCACCCTGCTGGCGATTGCCCGCCATGGCCCCAGCGTCCCCCTGTTGCGTGCATTCGCTCACTCTGAGCACTGGGGCCTGCACTAAGCCGTAATCCACTCCTGCTTCAGTGGTTGCAGTCTCTGCAATGCTGTGTACCATGTAGCATCTTGCCTGGCACCGGTGGAAAAGTCTCCGACCAAGCCTCTGTAAAGCCGGTCGCTCCTTCCAAATCCCCTGCCCCCTTTTCTCCCTACGAAACACCGACCAGCCCGCAGCAGCCCACATAGTGCCCCCTGTCCTGACCCCTTCTGGCTCCCTCGCGCCTTCCTTAGCAGCTCCACAATCTCTCGATCTGGGTCTCTAGGCCTGGTCCCCGCTGTCTCCTGCTCCAGTCTCCTGTCTGGTACCCAAGCTACTCCTGTCTCCTGCTCCTGTCTCCAGTGCCCCGTCCTGCTCGAACCCTGGCTCCTGGCTAGTCCTGCCGCCCAACAGCCAACCCCTTTCGCCCTCATGGCTGTGTCCCATCGCGCCGCTGGCTATCGTAATTGAATCCCGCCAACATTCCTGGTCCTGTCCTCCCCGACCTACCCTTCTCTCCTCCCTGGCTTTCTGTCTCTTTTTCTCTTTTCCTCTTTTGCCTTCTCTACCACGCCTCTCTTTCCCTCTCTTTCCCTCCTCCTTCACCCTCGCGATCCTCACTCGTTTTTTTTGCACGTCCTTGGCTGGAGGACACCGACTTCGTTTTGCGTCTTCTTCGCACCACCACCCGAGTCTTCTCGTCCCTCTCTGCGCTGTGCGGCTGCTCTGCGACCTGCAGAACGACCCGCAGACACGCGAGGACCAGATTTCTGAACGGGCTGTTCATCCGAAGGACCACCTCGTGAACGTGCCGACCGGGCCTCCTTTTGGCCTTGTTTTTCAGCTGCTGGCTCCACGCCATTTCGCTCTTTATTATCTTTTCTTTCTTCGCTGCTCACCTTTTTTACTACTCCCTTTAATACCTTGGCAACTGCTGCGACCAGCTTGCCTCGCCTTTTCCGAGCCTTTTCCGACACCTCGACCCAGCCAGTTCCGAAAGTAATATAGAATATCCCGCGACGCAGCCCAGCTGTCCCCTCGCTTTTACTCTCAAGGCGTTTTTCGCTCCGGATTCGTTCGCTCGCTTTCCAACCTCGGAGTGCCGCCGCTCGCTCAAGAACCACCCAGAACCAGCAAGGGATCGGAAGTTCAACGGTGACGCCTGCCGCCGTTTTCTTGCTCAATCCAATCCTGTGGCCGGCCACACAACGGGTCTACCTAATTCGACCGCCGTTCACCACTCGGCAGTCTATTACTTTACACGCTTCGTTGCTCCGACGCATCGCGGCTTGCCTCACGTCTTTGCGTGTTCCCATTAAACCGCCTTATCCATGAGTGTGCTGTGATTGGTAAGTCTCCCTCCCGCCAATCAGCGCCCACGCTTGCTCCGGTTTCAGCTGTGCAGCACTGCCTCTTGTCAACACAACAACAACACCCACACCAGACACGCAAGCCTGCCTCTCTTGTTCCCTTCCCACCCCTCCACTTTGTTGCCAAGTCCAGTCGTGTTTTTTTTTCTCTCTTTTTTTTTCTCGCGTGTGTTGTTCTTCCCGATGAACCGTACTGCTTCGATTCTTTCTCCCTTCCGCTCCCGTACCTTCTCCCTTCCACCCTGCTGACCCGTAATGTAGACGACTTGTCAAAATGTCTGGATACCAGGGCCACAACAATGCCGGCGGAGGCTACGACGATGGTTACGGCCATCAGCAGCAGCAGGGCAACACCGACTCGTACTACCAAGACGAGCACCAGCAGTACTACGACCAGAACGGTGCTGGTTACGACCAACATGGCCAACAGGACGGCTACTACGACGAAGCGTGAGTGCAAATGTCCCCCACGGCAGTCCGGCACCAGACCCATCTACTTAAGGTGCCAATCACTGACATGATCCCAGTGGCTACTACAATGCCGACGCCAACAACCCGTACCACCAGGATGGCGGTTACTACGAGGGCGGCAACGACCAGTACCAGGACGACTACTACAATGGTGGTGGTAACCACAACGGCTACTACGACCAGGGCTACGACCAGCCCGGCGGCTACGCCCAGCCCGGCGGCGGTCGCCACGGCTCCGAAGAGGACTCGGAGACCTTCAGCGACTTCACCATGCGCTCCGACATGGCCCGTGCCACTGACATGGACTACTACGGCCGCGGCGACGAGCGCTACGCCTACGACGGCCAGGGCGCCGGGGCACGCGGTTTCCGCCCTCCTTCGTCGCAGATCTCATACGGCAACAACCGGTCATCTGGCGCCTCCACGCCCAACTATGCGCTGGACTACGGCAACGTGCTGCCGGCCGGCCAGCGCTCCCGTGAGCCGTACCCGGCTTGGACGTCGGACGCACAGATCCCGCTTTCCAAGGAGGAGATCGAGGACATCTTCATGGACCTGACCGCCAAGTTTGGTTTCCAGCGTGACAGCATGCGCAACATGTACGACCACTTGATGACCCTGCTGGACTCGCGGGCGTCGCGCATGACCCCCAACCAGGCTCTCCTGTCGCTGCACGCCGACTACATTGGCGGCGACAACGCCAACTACCGCAAGTGGTACTTTGCCGCCCACTTGGACTTGGACGACGCCATCGGCTTTGCCAACATGAGCGACAAGGGCCTCAGCCGCAAGTCGCGCAAATCGCGGAAGAAGAGCAAGAAGAAGCAGCAGGATACCCATCCTGAGAACGAAGACCAGGTCCTCGAGGATCTGGAGGGCGATCAGTCGCTTGAGGCTGCCGAATTCCGCTGGAAGACGCGGATGAACCGCATGTCGCAGCACGATCGCGTGCGCCAGATCGCTCTGTACCTGCTCTGCTGGGGCGAGGCCAACCAGGTCCGCTTCATGCCCGAGTGCCTGTGCTTCATCTTCAAGTGTGCCGACGA
Source organism: Raffaelea albimanens (assembly GCA_002778245.1). Classification (NCBI taxonomy): domain Eukaryota; kingdom Fungi; phylum Ascomycota; class Sordariomycetes; order Ophiostomatales; family Ophiostomataceae; genus Raffaelea; species Raffaelea albimanens. Next base: position 3,500,598 of record PCDJ01000008.1, on the reverse strand, counting down.
CTACCTCAACTCGCCTGCATGCCAGAACCAGGTGGAGCCCGTCGAGGAGTTCCACTACCTCAACAACGTCATCACGCCACTGTACAACTACATTCGTGACCAGGGCTACGAGATCCTCAACGGCATCTACATTCGTCGCGAGCGTGACCACAACAAGATCATTGGCTACGATGACTGCAACCAGCTGTTCTGGTACCCCGAGGGTATCGAGCGCATTGTCATGGAGGACAAGTCGAAGCTGGTCGACATCCCCCCGGCTGAGCGCTACCTCAAGCTGCACGAGGTGAACTGGAAGAAGTGCTTCTTCAAGACGTACAAGGAGACTCGTTCGTGGTTCCATTTGGTTGTTAACTTCAACCGTATCTGGATTATCCACTTGACCATGTGGTGGTTCTACAACGCCCACAACGCCCCAACTCTGCTCGTGCCCCATTACGAGCAGCAGGTCAACCAGAGCCCCCCCGCCGCTGCCCAATGGTCCATTGTCGGTTTCGGTGGTGTCATCCCCTGTGTCATCCAGATCATCGCTACCCTGTCCGAATGGGCCTATGTGCCTCGCCGCTGGGCCGGTGCGCAGCATCTGACCAAGCGTCTCTTCGTTCTGATCGGTTTCCTGGTTATCAACATTGGCCCTGGTGTATACGTCTTCATGCCTGAGTCTGACACTGCTGCCTACACCAAGAAGCAGAAGAGCAAGGTTGCTCTCGTGCTCGGTATCGTTCAGTTCTTCATCGCCCTGGCCACTTTCATCTTCTTCTCGATCATGCCACTTGGCGGTCTGTTCGGCAGCTACATGAGCAAGAACTCGCGTCGCTATGTCGCCAGCCAGACATTCACTGCTAGCTGGCCACGCCTCAAGGGCGGCGACATGGCCATGTCCTACTTCCTGTGGGCGGCCGTGTTCGGTGCCAAGATGGGCGAGTCCTATGTCTACCTGACTCTATCCTTCCGTGATCCCGTTCGGTACCTTGATATCATGAACGTCAAGAGCTGCCTGGGTGACACCATCCTCAAGAAGTACTTGTGTGACTACCAGCCCAAGATTCTGCTGGGTTTGATGGCTTTCACCGACGTCATTTTCTTCTTCCTGGATACCTACCTGTGGTATGTGCTGCTGAACACCGCCTTCTCCATTGCGCGGTCGTTCTACCTCGGTTCGTCTCTCTTGACGCCGTGGCGCAACATCTTCTCGCGTCTGCCGAAGCGTATTTACTCCAAGGTTCTGGCCACCACCGACATGGAGATCAAGTACAAGCCCAAGGTCCTCATCTCGCAGATCTGGAACGCCATCGTTATCTCGATGTACCGCGAGCACCTGCTGGCTATCGACCACGTCCAGAAGCTGCTGTACCACCAGGTTCCCTCGGAGCAGGAGGGCAAGCGCACTCTGCGCGCGCCCACCTTCTTTGTGTCTCAGGAAGATCACACCTTGAAGACCGAGTTCTTCCCCATGTACAGTGAGGCCGAGCGCCGTCTGTCTTTCTTCGCCCAGTCGCTGGCCACCCCCATTCCAGAGCCGCTCCCTGTTGACAACATGCCTACCTTCACTGTCATGATTCCCCACTACAGCGAGAAGATTCTCCTGTCGCTGCGTGAAATCATCCGTGAAGATGAGCCATACTCGCGTGTTACCCTTCTGGAGTACCTCAAGCAGCTGCACCCGCACGAATGGGATTGCTTCGTTAAGGACACCAAGATTCTGGCCGATGAGACTTCCCAGTTCAACGGTGACGGCGACGAGAAGAATGAGAAGGACACCGCCAAGAGCAAGATCGACGACCTGCCTTTCTACTGCATTGGTTTCAAGTCCTCCGCCCCGGAATACACTCTTCGCACTCGTATCTGGGCCTCTCTGCGCTCCCAGACTCTGTACCGCACTGTGTCTGGTTTCATGAACTACAGCCGTGCGATCAAGCTTCTGTACCGTGTCGAGAACCCTGAGGTCGTCCAAATGTTCGGTGGCAACTCTGACAAGCTCGAGCGTGAGCTTGAGCGCATGGCTCGCCGCAAGTTCAAGCTCTGTGTCTCGATGCAACGCTACGCCAAGTTCAAGAAGGAGGAGATGGAGAACGCCGAGTTCCTGCTCCGTGCCTACCCTGATCTTCAGATTGCCTACCTGGACGAGGAGCCTCCTCTGAACGAGGGTGAGGAGCCGCGTCTGTACTCCGCTCTGATCGACGGTCACTGTGAACTGATGGAGAACGGCATGCGTCGTCCCAAGTTCCGTATTCAGCTCTCCGGCAACCCCATTCTCGGTGACGGCAAATCTGACAACCAGAACCACGCTCTGATCTTCTACCGCGGCGAGTACATCCAGCTGATCGACGCCAACCAGGACAACTACCTGGAAGAGTGCCTGAAGATTCGCAGCGTCCTGGCCGAGTTCGAGGAGATGAAGGTTGAGAATGTTTCGCCGTACACGCCCGGTGTCAAGAACGACACGCCCGCTCCTGTCGCCATCCTGGGTGCTCGCGAGTACATTTTCTCTGAGAACATTGGTATCCTTGGTGATGTCGCTGCCGGTAAGGAACAGACGTTTGGCACGCTGTTCGCCCGTACCCTGGCTCAGATTGGCGGCAAGCTGCATTATGGTCACCCTGATTTCCTCAACGGTATTTTCATGACGACTCGTGGTGGTGTCTCCAAGGCCCAGAAGGGTCTGCACCTGAACGAAGATATCTACGCCGGTATGAACGCATTGTTGCGCGGTGGTCGGATCAAGCACTGCGAGTACTTCCAGTGTGGCAAGGGTCGTGATCTTGGTTTCGGCTCCATTCTCAACTTCACCACCAAGATTGGCACTGGTATGGGTGAACAGATGCTGTCTCGCGAGTACTACTACCTGGGCACGCAGCTGCCACTAGACCGTTTCCTATCGTTCTACTATGCCCACCCTGGCTTCCATCTGAACAACATGTTCATTATGCTGTCGGTACAGATGTTCATGATCTGCATGCTGAGCTTGGGAGCGCTGCGCCACGAGACCATTGCTTGCAGGTACAACCGCGACGTGCCCATCACGGATCCTCTCTTCCCCACTGGTTGCCAGAACACGGACGCTCTCATGGACTGGGTCTACCGCTGTGTCCTGTCTATTTTCGTCGTCTTCTTCCTCAACTTCGTGCCCCTGATTGTCCAGGAACTGACGGAGCGTGGTCTGATCCGCGCCGTCACGCGTTTCCTCAAGCAGTTCTTCTCTCTGTCACCCTTCTTCGAAGTGTTTGTTTGCCAGATTTACGCCAACTCTGTCCAGCAGGATCTGTCTTTCGGTGGTGCGCGCTACATTGGTACCGGTCGTGGTTTCGCCACTGCCCGCATTCCCTTTGGCGTGCTGTTCTCGCGTTTCGCTGGTCCTTCGATCTACTTCGGCGCTCGTCTTCTGATGATGCTGCTGTTCGCCACAGTCACTGTTTGGCAGGCATCGCTGACGTACTTCTACATTTCGCTTCTGGCTCTGGTCATCTCTCCCTTCCTGTACAACCCTCACCAGTTTGCCTGGAACGACTTCTTCATCGACTACCGCGATTTCCTGCGCTGGCTGTCTCGTGGCAACTCTCGCTCGCACGCCTCGTCCTGGATCGCCTTCAGCCGTCTGTCGCGTACTCGCATCACTGGTTACAAGCGCAAGGCCATTGGCGACCCGTCTGGCAAGCTTTCTTCTGACGTCCCTCGTGCTGCCATCACCAACTTGTTCTTCAGCGAGATCCTGTCGCCCTTGCTGCTGGTTGCCGTGACTCTGATCCCATACCTGTTCATCAATGCTCAGACCGGTGTCCTGAAGCACAACCCCGACGCTAAGGAAACGGCATCCCTGATCCGCGTGGCTATCTGCGCATTCGCTCCCATTGCTGTCAATGCTGGCGCTCTCGGTGCCTTCTTCGGCATGGCCTGCTGTATGGGCCCGCTGCTCAGCATGTGCTGCAAGAAGTTTGGTAGCGTTCTTGCTGCCATTGCCCACGCCATTGCTGTCATCGTCATGATTGTGTTCTTCGAGGTCATGTTCTTCCTGGAGGGCTTCAACTTTGCTCGCACCCTGCTGGGTATGATTACTGTTGTCGCCGTCCAGCGTTTCATCTTCAAGCTGATCATCTCGCTCTGCCTCACTCGCGAGTTCAAGTCTGACCAATCGAACATTGCCTTCTGGACAGGCAAGTGGTACTCTATGGGCTGGCACTCCATGTCCCAGCCTGCCCGTGAGTACCTCTGCAAGATCACGGAGCTGTCCATGTTTGCTGGTGACTTCATCTTGGGCCACTACATCCTGATGATGATGTTCCCTGTCATCATCATTCCCAAGATCGACATGTTGCACTCGATGATGCTTTTCTGGCTGCGTCCCAGGTATGTAGTAACATGAACTTCCCACTCCCGCCTCTATTATACAGAATACTAACACTCTGCCAGCCGCCAAATTCGTCCTCCTATCTACTCCATGAAGCAGTCCAAGCTGCGGAGACGTCGTGTGATCCGTTACGCCATCCTGTACTTTGTCATGCTCATCATCTTCCTGGCAATCATTGTCGGTCCTCTCGTTGCTGGAAAGAACATCAGCCTCAATATGTCTCTCCTCACCGACAACCACCTGCTGCAGCCCACTGGCCTAGACAATAACGACACCTTGGGCCGTACACAGACAGGAACTGGCGCTTCCAACTACACTGGCAGTCGGCCTTCGGCCACCGGCAGTGGCAGTGGCACTGCTGGTAGCTCGGCCACCGCCAAGATCCGCCTGTTTTAAGCAGAAAGCAGGACAGCCAGCATTGAGCAAAACCACAAGCTTGCGGGATCAAAAAATTGTATGATATGAAACGTTACAAGCCTGACGACTTCCTCCGATTGCAACATGGAGCAGGATAATGTTTTTCTTTTTTGGCTTCCGTGGGACGGATATGTTTTATACGTCACAGCGGGGGGCACTTGATGCAACAGAAAAATCGAGGAAGGCTATCTGGTGTTTTTGCGGAACAGGTAGCCTTCTGGTTGAGGGAGGTGTTCTCGTTTTCCCCCCCATTTTGTCTCCCCCATTCATTTTTACAAAGACGTTTTCACTTTTTGGGTTGTTATGTTTCTGCGTTTTCTTGTTTTGCTTTTTTCATCTGCCGTGTGTTTGCTTTCTTTTTCTTCTCTTTTCTTGTCTTTTTTTGAGTGGTTTCTCACTTGGGGTTTTCGCCTTTTCCTATTTATTATACGAGGCGGAGGCATCACGGTACATAGGATTTATTAGATTTATTTTCTTTCTTTTTTACCAGTCTGCATACAAAGCTTCTTGGGGAGGTGAACCCCGAGAGCATAATAAAAGAGTTCATGAACACAGCCTTGCAAAATTCCTCTAATGTCCCGCGTGTAAAGTGCTCTTTGTACGACGGGGAAAGTGGTGTGACGCTCCTTTCGCATTTGGGAGTCTTGCTCAGGAGATGGATGATATTAATAACATGTTCTTGTATTTCTGTTTGTTTCTTTGTTCTGCCTTGCGCTACCAAAAAGAAAGAAGAAGCCCCTGCCCCCAACACCGTATTGTTAAGTCTCCCATTCTATCCATCTTTTTTTTATTTGAAGAACCCATGCTAACCCCCCTCGTATAACAAACAGAAACCAGATAACGTAAGGAGGAGGGGGCTCAGTCGCTTCCAGACGATGTCCCATCATCGTGTCTTTTTTTTTTTGTTTAATTGTGTCTTTGCTCTTCTTATTTCATTATTAAAATATACTTATTAAAAAAAGTGAATGCCGTCGCTCTTGCCTCGTGATGATATTGTGTGTGAATGGTTGATTTTTTTCTTTTGGTTGTTTCCCAAGGAGGACGAACGAGGAAAGAAGAAATTAAAAGAAATTAAAAGAGAAGAAAGAACTGCCTCGTGCATAACTGTCTCCTCTTTCCTTTTTGGTCTCCGCGGGCCCTTAGTTCAGAGAGGGAACTGTCGGCAGGAGCTTGCCGCTGGCCTTGCGGGTCATGACCTTGGTGATGGCATGGCGGATGGTGACGCCGGCCTTTTCCAGGTCCTTCTTGGACAGACCGGCAGTGACGCAGACCTTGAGGGCGGGCTGGACGGTGTAGTCGCCGGCCTCCTTGGGGCTCAGGTTGCTGTTGATGGGAGCCGTCTTGAGGCGTGTAATGAGGACGCCGTTTGCAAGGGCCTAATATTGTCAGTATGTGGACATTGTGCATGTGGGAATCTATAAAAGAGTAAACTGTTTTTGCTCACCTCGTCGACACACTCCTGGAGCAGCTTCTCCTGGTCTTCAATGGTAAGCCCCTTACTCCGCACCACGTCAGGCTTGAGGACCAGGAGCTGGATCGGGTTCTCGGGCGCGCTGGTGCAGTTGACCCAGTCGCTGCGGGGATCGAGCTGTGCGCGTACGACCTTGATGCTCTCGCGGCCCTGCTGCAGAATGTCCGGGTTGAGCGACAGCAGGTTGATGGTCTCGCTGGCAACGGTGGCTAGCATGGGAGACAGGGCGGCAGAGAACGTGTACGACGTGGCCATGATACGCTGGTGCGCAACAACGTTCTTGGCACCCGCACAGAAACCGCCACCGGCGCACAGAGGACCAGCCAGCGACCCGACAATCATGTCGACCTGGGACGAGTCGACGTTCTGGGCTTCAGTCAGGCCGCGGCCGGTGCGGCCAAGCACACCGAAAGACCAGGTCTCGTCGAGGATGATGCGGAACTTGTACTTTTCCTTGAGCTCGATCTGGGGGGGGGGGGGGGAGGGGGTTAGTCAAGAATTATATACATGGCGTGGTTTGAGACAGTCTCGCTGGGGTAACGTACCAGCTTCGGCAGGTCAGACTTGTCGCCAGTCATTTCAAAGAGACCCTCGGTGACGATGAAGCGGCGAGTCAGCTTCTTCTTGCGTGCCTGTTCCTGGGAGACCTTCTTCATCAAGGACTCGAGCTGTTCCATGTTGCCGTGGTCGTACCAGTAGATGTTGCTGCGGGAGATCTGGAGACCGTTGCGGATGGAGAAGTTGACGCCGCGGTCGGCTACAATGACGTCGCCACGCTTGCAAAAGGCAGGGATCACACTAGAAATCGTCGAGTAACCCTGGGCGTAGACAATGCAGTTTTCGGTGCCGAGGTAGTTGGCAATGTCGGACTCCATCTTCATGTGCACGTCCATGTTGGCGTAGAACTGCGGGGGGCCGCAGGGGCCGACGCCGTAGTTGCGCAGGGTCTGGACGGCCTTTTCCTTAATGATCTCGTTGGCGTTGAAGTTGTAGTAGTTGTAGGACGCCAGGTTGACGACGACGCGTCCGTTAGACAGTTTGCACTTGGGGCCGGAGGGGCTGGGCAGTTAGCAGGGAAGTGGACGAAAGAGAACTCGAGAAGGATATGGCAGTATCAAATATGTCAAAGATCATGCCAAAGATCAACATCAAAGACCAATGCCAAAGATCAATGTCAAAGATATCAAATATCAATATCAAAGCAAATGACCAACTTACCCAACAAGGACGGGCGTCTTCTCCGCATCGAGCTCCTCCAGGGCCGTCTTGGGCGCCACCAATGGCTCGGGCGTCCAGTCGTCGACCAGCTCGTCGATTTCCTGAAAACAGTCAGTCCCACGTGCAATCCCGGCCACAAGTGTAGCCAATGTGTCCTCCCCCCATTCTTCCAAACGGCGGTAAACATACATCTTCGGTGAGCTTGATAAAGTTCTGCTTGGAGGTCGAGTACGACGGCGACAGCAGGTACCAGATGAAGAAAATGACCAGCAACAGCTCAATGGCCGACCGGACAGGATCGTTCTGGTAGCTCGACCGGACGTAGCGGATCAGAACGGCCGACCCGGGGACTCGCTTGAAGGTGTGCGAGGCCGAGTCCAGCCACACGGTCACGTGGCCCGGGATCTCATAGAAATCCATGGCGGACTGCTGGCAAGGAAGCGACAGGGTGAGGCGGTCGGGGCGGTCGGGGGGTCGAGGGTCGAGAGGAGTGTGCGTGTCGAGGCAGGCGAGGAGAGGAGGAGGGTTAAGGAGCGGATTGTCGGTAAAATGTGAAAGTGCAAGAGAGAAAGGTTGAAGCTGACAAGAGCCACCCCAAAAAAAGTCGGCAGGTTCGGACAAATTGGCTTCTGCGCGTTTGCCCGCAGGCAGGACGTGTTTAAGGGGCAAGAGTGCTGGGGACGAGCGCCCTAGATAACGATAACGGCCTTACTAATCCCAAAAGGGGCAAGACATAAAACGTTCTTTCCCCGGCGCAATTTACCTTTTTACTTTGTATGTCGGTCACGTGCGTCTTTGGCAAATCTTTGCATTTCTTTTCAATCTTATCAGAGAAATTAACTTGCAAATCATCTCTATTCTAGTGAATTTCTAATGATCTCTAAAATGTGGTTGGTTGCAAAAGCCAACAACCAATGGTTTTCAGAACCAAGTCACCGCCATAAGCGGTCTAGTTGAGGGCATTGGGAGGCAGGCTGTCTGGGGGGAAGCAGCGGTCAAAGTAAGTTCCCTGCAGGAGGAATTGTCAGTAACTACAGTCTTTTTACGCTCAAGAAAACTTAAGAAAACTTACGTAGTTGCCCCACCACTGGACCATTTCGGTGTTGGTCAGGTTGATGCAGAACATGATGATGGTCTGGCACAGCTGCGTGCCACAGTCCAGGCCAACACCCAGGAGGTAGTTGTACTTTCGGAACCTGTTTTGTGTGTTAGACACAGTGGTTAAGAATAATGCTTGGCGGAAAGAAGCACTCACCAGACTGGCCGGTAGCGAAGCATGAAGCCCATGAAAAAGAGCGACAGCAACGCCGAGGTGAAGACGTTGACACTCTGGGAGACAGGAGTGATGTAGGCGCCGTACATGATGACAATCGGGTTGCAGCGAGTCTCCAGCTCCCAGTGCGGCTTCCAGCGGTGGACGAGGTACACGAGCGTGACCAGAACGGGCCCGATGAAAAAGGCATAGTAGATCCAGTTGTACGGAGAGCTGTTGGAGAAGATGACGCGGGGGCCAAGAACACCCCAGAGCACAGACAGAGAGTAGTAGTTCTTGGTCTTGAGGGCCAGCCAGGCATTGCTCTCGAGTGTGCCCGTCAGGGTGGCCTTGCCGATGCGGTCGATAACCAGGCGCATGATGCCGTAGTTGACAAAGGGACCGAGGAACGTGCCCCAGACCTGGCCCCAGAACATCTCCTTCTCGGGGATCTTCATGTAGAAGCCAAACTTGTAGTCGGAGATCAGATTCAGGTTCTGCTCTAGAATCTGACGGCCAAAGGTCATGCACGTCAGCACGGCGCTGGGGTTGCCCGGGAACATGGCACCGGCCATGAGCTCAGACAAGAAGGCCATTCCGATCTGCAGGTTGGCGACACCCCAGAGAATACCGTTGGGGAACGTCGAGATGGCCGAGACGAGACACACGACAATGAAACCCCACCATGGCAGCTCAAAGTGGCCGCCGTAGAGAGTACCAAGAGACAGAGCAGCGCACACAACCAGCAGAGCAAGGTACCACCAGTGAGGCACGCGCTCGGTGTGGGACATGAGCTTGAGGTACGGGTCGTTGTAGTCACTGCGGCGGCCCTTGAAGGCTTCGACAATGGCAACGTACGAGCTGTGGCCGTACCAGTAGATGGCATAGAACAGAGCGCCAGTGGAGCAGGCGAAGCCCCAGAAAAAGTACATGGCGTACGAGGCAGACCAGTACGGGATGGAGTACTCGTCCATGGCGGTCTGGTTGAGCTTGTACTCGGACGTCATGACCCGGCTAATGTTGTAGGTCTGGCCATCCGCGTCGAAAGTGCCAGAAGACATGGGCGGGAAGTTGAGCGCGTTGAGGGCGTTCTTGAAGTACATAATCGGGTAGACCATCCAAGTTGCAGCAATGGCACCAACAATGGTCGAGGCGTTGACCCAGAGCGGGGTGTAAAGCGGCGAGAGATACGAGGCATAGTTCCAATCGAGCGAAATGTCCAAGATACCGAAGCCGTAGTAGCCTGACCCGAGAAGGTATCCGATCCAGTTGCCGTGGGTGAAGTAGCAGAGAAGAGGGAGTGACGACAGCATGGCTGAGTTGTTAGTCGGGAACTTTTAGCTTGCTCTAGTTTTTTATCACCTTCCACTTACGGAAAATAACACCAGGAAAGAACTGGTAAAAGAATGTGGCGATGCCGACATAGATGAAGAACTTGAGTGACTTCTTGGTGACGGAAGGGTTGCGGTGCATGGCGTTGAAGAGGGCAACATTGGGCAGAACACCGGGGTAGTAGATCTTGGGCGGTCGGACGAGGATGTCACGGAACAGGCCAGCAAAGCCGTAGCCGATCATCTGGGTGGTCAACAGGAAGATGATTCCCCATCCAGCGTTGGTCTTCTTGCCGTAGTAAAGCTCCATGGCAGAGAGGGGGCCGAGACCATAGGCAGTGTAGCACTGTCATGTTAGTCGATACAACGACAAGGAGAGAGACTGTAAACTTACACTGCCCCAGTAGGCAACCACAACCAGAGCGTGCTCCTTGGCGTTCCACGGCCCCGGGTTGAGGCTGTAGGTGCGTCCGAATATGGTAAAGCCCTTCCTGGGCAGCACGCGGGCCAGAAAGTCGCCCATGCCCCATGACAGCAGCTGGACGGCATAACTGGTGAGGGTGCTGCTGTACGGCTTGAAGTAGTACATGGTGGCGATGGCGTCGCCGACAATGACCCAAAAGGCAGAGAGAAAGAAGAAGCGGAAGGTCAGAATGGGCTCGCTAAAGTCATTGTGCAAGTCGACCGTCTTGGCGACAAGCGGAATGGGGTAGTCCTTCAGACGCGGATCGATAAACTCTTCCGAGTCTTCGGGCACGTAGATCTTGGCAGCATCATCGACGATGGATTCGCCGCTGCCAGAGATGACGTCAATGTCCTCGCCATGTTTCTCGTCGTAGGCATTGGCGTTGGCTGGGGACTTCTTCTCGTCGACGATTTGGGCGCCAGAGGTGAAGGCCCGGTCATCATGGCCGGGCTCGATGGAGTCGACAGCAGTAACAGGCATGGTGAAGAGTGCCACTGGAGCCTACGTCCTGTTGTGAGGCAAAGAGGTGTGTCTGATAAAGACGGCACGACCAGGAAATGGAATGCTTCCCCTGCTTCTTAATGAAGATCAGCCGGGAAAGATGCTCTTGGGAGCGGGGACGGGGGGGCCTATAGATATATACTCGCCCTGATAGCCAGGGCCATGCGCCTGCTGGGTGGCACGGCGCGGTTGCAGACAGACTGGGTAGTACGGATAGATGATAGACCCATGCCAATGCGAAGAAGGAAAGACGATGAAAGAAGCACGCCTACATAGTATGCCCCAATCACCGGACCAAGTCGGGCTTCACCCCACACATGCCCTTGCTTCAGATACGACGGCAAGTCGGGGCAGAGAACGGCCGCATTACACACGGGCTTCGCTTCCCAAAGAGGCAAAAAACAGTCCTTTGACGCAACTGCCACCAGGACAGCGGCTGGGCGTGGGTGAACGGGCCATCAGACTGCTGGACTGAGGGCCCATTGGACCACGGCTGGACCGAGTGGGACGCGATATCACCAGAAAGTCCCAGTCCGCTCCGCTGGCATGATACGACTGGGGTAGTCTTCGAGTCCTGGGGATAAAGGAATGGTTGAAAGTGCAAAGTGTACAAAGTATCTGCAGCAATGCAGAACAGCCTGCGGCCAAAGAATATGCTTCTTTTGCTGTTGGGATGGCCTATCCGGCTAATTGGAGCGCCTTCCTTTCTGGGAACAAGCCATCCAGAGCTACACCGCTACAGCCGGATTAGGCAGTTGATTGGCAGTGTGAACTCGCTTGTCGCTGGCCTCACATCAGGGGGGGGTTGACGAGATAAGGATGACTTTGTAGGACACCCACGTGCCAATGTCTCGCATTCTCGGGGACACATGATTGCTCGGGGGGATATTACAGTTTTTCAGCAGGATGATCTCTGGCTGGCTTTGTCTCTTTGGGAGTTGTGCTCTTGGTGCAGACGTTATACCAAATGCCGTTGACGGCCAAGCCCCAAGACGCGCTTATAAGGCTTGGAAAGCTTAATGTGCTTGGGGTCTTGGGCTCGGAAGGCTTGTGCGGGCTTGTGCGGGCTTGTGCGGGCTTGGGCGAGCTTAATTTCACAGAGTGTCCAGTCCCAATGGCCCTATCATAATGGCTTCAATGGCACAATAATTGGCCGCGTTTGTACCAACCGGGCGATAGCAACGTTTCACCCGTATTGAGATTGGCGATAAGGGAAACAGTCCGAGATAATACGAGGCAGTATCGACAAGCACGACGAATGCCATGTTACAATGCAGACAGACACTGAAAAGCGAGGGCCGCATCACGATTACGGCGAGAAGCCGCGGCTTGTGCTCTCCGGTAAGAATGCCTCCTCCAAAGCATCTCGCTACGGGGCCTTGTTGCAACCACCTTCCCGATTGAACAAGCTGTCATATTTTGCACAAAGACCATTGTGATTGTCTGCTCGGGCCCTTTGGCGAATTGTCGATCGTGTCTCCTCTACGGTTAGTCCTGGCTGCGCCGCATCCTGGCACTCTCTATCAGGCGTTTAGTACTGGCGAGCTTCTTTTACGAGCAGAGCTGCATGGTACTTTCCTGTAGCGTAAGACGGGGGAATTGAACTGTTTTTTGAAGAGCACTGCTCGTTGAGACTCACGACGAGAGTGATAAAACTTTATCTGGAAAGAGGCGACTGCAACAAGCATGTCTTGTTGCGGCAGGCTGGAAAGCGGCTCGCCGGAATAAACGGCATGATCAGCGACACAATCATTGTCGGTACAAATATCACGCAGACGCCGATGGTTGCGGATTGAGACGAGGAGGAGCCTTGTGATAAAAAGTATACTGCCAAGAGTGAAGAAGCGCATGGGTACGTAGGAATTGCGTGATCAGGGAACATCTACTCCGGTCAGAAGTTTTTTCCACCGCAGATAAGCCTGCAATTCTCGTTAGCCTTGCGTCCAGCTCATCTTCTGTGTACTTCTTTGTTGGCCATACTCTGCGTTGCCCTGGACGTTGTGCGGTTTTGGAAAGACACGCCGCAGCCGACAGATCGGCATCACGGCTGCCATCGCTTCGGGTAGCCACCACATCGAGACTCGCCCCAAACACGGGCTCCCGTATTGAGAGAGCCATCCCGGATCTGGGCTTTCACTGAACAGCCCACGTCGAGACAAGTTGCGTGTGGTCCGGTAATTGACCAAAGGACTGTATAAGCAGTATGCAACTATTACGATTATGCACTTACACATTCCAGTGTGGAAACGAAGTGGGCCACCAAGGACCACAGACAACGAACGACTGCTTTCTTTCTGCGTATGACTAAACAACTTGGCCTATTTCCAAGACAGTTTCGAAAAGTTCAAGACATTTTCGACAAGCAAACCAGAGATAATGGAACCGCTGGGGAGAGCCCAGGCACAGCCGTCCACTCCACATGTGCTCAACGTTCGACCCATTTCCCACACCCAAACTACAGCTCAACATGCTGCTGCTCTCAAGCAATTCCATGCATTGATGGAGCATTATGATGACGACCGGCACAAAGTCCACAGTCCGGGATACGACAGGAGAAGACTCGTCGTGGAGACGTACAATTTGGCACGCTCCGAGGAGTCTCAGCAAAGCATTCTCGATGAATTTTTCGAGTTCACAAACATTCCACTCGAAGAAGGCCGCCTGCTGGATCTGAGCGATCCCACGGAAGAAGCCAAGATCCGCGCGATCGTGTTTGAGTTTGCCGATTTCCTCCTCAATAGTTTCTTTAATCCTTGTAAGCTTTCTTTCTTTTTCTTTGATTTTTTGCTTCTTCTTTGCTTTCTCTGCTTCTGTCTAATGTTTCATTTCTTAGTGAAAACCGCCGCCCTCAAGACGCCGGCTACCACGCCCGCATCTGAAAGTGCCATGGACAGGCTACGGCGGGATCAGCCGGACTTTCAAGGCACGCCTGAGCGGATATCAACCCTCAGGGAGCAATGCCTCACACGGGATCGACACAAATGCGTTGTAACCCACAAATATGACAAGGCCTTGGCGACGACTCGTCTCAAGGCAGACCCTCGCAGCACGGTACAGGACGACGACGGCAAGCAAATCAGCGGACGCGAGTTGGACTTTGTGGAGGTTGCACACATCATTCCTCATTCGCTCATGCAGCTTGAGTCGGATGGAACCTTGGTATGTAGGCTGTAGCCACACACACACACGCAAAGCAGTAGTAATAACATGGCGAGCAGGACCCGACCAAAAAGGTGGCTTTAAAAATCCTAAACATGTTTGACAGCGGCGTGGTTCACACGATTGAGGGTGCAGAGATCGATCGTCCCTTCAACGCCATAACCCTCACCTTGTCCATGCATCGTGACTTTGCCGATTTTCAATTGTTTTTCGATCCAGTAGATGCCGAGCAGCACGAATACAAGATCGACTGCTACAACCATGACCTTTTCGATGGTCTTCCGGTCAGGCAGACGCTCTACCTCAGCCCAGAACGGACAATCGACCCTCCTTCACCGCGACTCCTTGCCATTCACAAGGCCATCGCTGACATCCTCCATCTCTCCGGTGCCGGTGACTACATCGATGTCCTAAATCGGGACGTGGAGGAATACGGCGTCCGAGCTGACGGTTCGACGGATCTGGGAAACCTTGTCGGACTTCATTTGGGTAGTTGGCCGACCCAGGTAGCGCAGTGATGCGGAAAAGACGTCTCATTTTTTTTTTTCAAAGCATCGCGAGGTTCTGACTAGACACAAGAAAGACGTTACCAAGCGGTAGAAATCACGTGTGTCTTGCAGCATCTGGCTTTCAGCCCTACGGCATTCTGAATACATAAGGTTTGTATTACTGGCCTAGTTTCAGCGTTCTTGTTAGATAGAGAAGCAAAAATCCACAGTAAGCCCGGGCAGTTTTGCAGTCCCTGGCTTGCTTAGTCTGGGATTTTTGTTTTAAAGTGTCATTTAATTTTGTTCATGCTTCCGTCTTCCCTTTCCTTCCATTGCGACTGCTTTAACGACGTTTTTCACTGCCGAACAGAGATGTCTACACGGATCCTAGGCAGTCACCCCCTCACGATGGACGACAGCTCAGTTGTGGTGATCGGGATTCAGTGGAGCAAGAGAACTGGTAGCCGACGGGTTTGGAGCGGCAAGCTCTTCGAGCCGGATACAGGTAGCCGACGACTGATAAGGCTTGCCAGTCGACGAGCATCCTGGGATGAGGGGGCATTGCAACGATGATAACACCCTCGTCTCTATCGCAGGCCACTCAGGCAGACCTGATTGCGAAGCAGGTCCTGGAAACCGAGACTGTTCTGTCTGCCGTTTTTAATTTACGGGATTCTTTTTTGCTGTCTAATCGACCTGGCGGCTCAAGTGGCTCGTGGCGAGCTGCAGAAGGGCGACCCAGAGCAGGCCATGACCCGCATTGGACCAGCTGGCTCGCTGGTGCTGGTGTGGATGAGTGCCCGAGACAGCCAAGCAGCGTACCTTGGGCTTGGCGGGCGACTGCTGCGCTGTCTCAAGACATATCCCAACATTTACGAACTCGTGGGCGCCTCATCGGTATCGACAGAGGATGGGGGGGCCGATGGCAGCCCAGAGATTGTGTTCATGGAGCCGGAGCAGATCACGGGCCGGGTTCAAGGAAGGGGCATATGGTGAACAGAATTGCATGATATGCCTTTCTATCTAAACATGCAAAACTCACAAGTTGCGCGTCCACCCCCCTTCGGCCTCGAATATCTCTCCCGTGAAAAGTTCCCGTACCGCAAGGGGCATGTTGAGAAATGTATACACAAACTAAGTCCTGACTTTGTCAGAGAACCACTTGAGCGTCTCGAACCGCGTCAACGTCAGAGGTGCTGCGGCCAGGAGCTGTCTAATGTCATCTGCCGAGTGCAGTCGCTCCTTGGCTGCCTTTAGAAACTGGTCCAGCTCGCACCCAGTAGAATGCTGCGAGGCATCGCAGACGATCCTCAGCCTTGTCCGAGCTGCCGAGGCTGCGCACCACATGGCCAGCACCTTGACGCCTGGGTCGCCAAAGAAGGCGCCACACCCCCACAGGCCGGCGTGTATTTCGCTGTACGGCGGGCTTTTGCTGGAAAAGGCTAGGCTTGCCTTGCGTATCTCGCGGTCAATGTTGGCCGGCAGCAGATCCGGCAAGCCATGGTCATTGGACATCTCGTCGATTTCCAGGGCGTCCATGAACAGCATGGTGCGCTTGCTCCAGCCATGCAGGCCACCCCCGGGTTCCGGCATTGCCGTGTGTGTGACATCCCGCCTCGCTCCAGTGACATTGACCATTGCCTGTGCCCCAGTGATCACCAGGACTTGGTTGTCTCGCAGCGGCGGCGCAACCAGCACGGCCGGGCATGCTTCTGGCGAGATGCCCACGTGCACCTCCTCCTGCGTCCCCGACTGCCCAAAGCCAACGAGGCGGTTTGCGGAAACCACCGCAGCTCCGCCCGGCAGGCCGAGCGAAGACGGCAGGGTGTTGTGTTTGTCGACCAGTTCAACCTCGATGGGGGCAACAGGCCGTGCCAGCAGCTTGGCGTCGGGAAACTCGGCGTCTGTCGGCGCCGCGCACAGCTCGTACTGAACAGGCCATTCGTCCAGCGACGCATTCCACATTTCGGTGTTGTCGGCTCCCTGCTCAAAGTACAGAAAGAGTGCCTCGAGGTAGCATTTTGCGGCATTCTCATGGCGCTGTCCCGACCCGTACCAGATGCCAAAGGCGTATATGCCGTCGTCTTTCCACGGTGGCTGGGCAAGCGTGCAGAGAAACTGGTGCACCACAAGACATGCCACCTGGCGACGTGACAGTGCCAGCTTTGTCGTATGGGGGCCCTGGAGCACTGGGATGTGGTGGCTGGGGAACAACGCGGGCAGTTCCAGGGCGAGGTCTCTTAGACAGGGCCAATGCCTGGACAAGAAATGCGGCCGGGAGGTTAGAGCAGACCTGATGAGTCCGTAGTCGCCGGCCGATCCAGCGGACCCGTGCAGCGTGAAGGCTAGGGTTTCCAGGATGTCCTCCACAAACTGCGACGGAGACGATACGGGCAACGCGAGGACGGCCTCGAGAAGAGGCCAGAATTGGACGTGGCCATTGTCGTCTTCGTCGGCCTCTGGGCACACGCTGAAGCGGTCGAGACACGTGTACGACGGCGAGGAGGGGAGTGTGTATACGCTCGCCATGTTTGGGGGAAGTTGAAGCGCAGACAGATTAGGCACCAGCCCGAGCTGAACTCTAGTCAACGGCCACGTGATTTTCAGTAAGTCAAGGAGATATAGGAATAGCCAACCCCTTTCACTTTATAATTGAACAGCAAGTAATAACAAGATAGGGTACAGTATGCTACAGTTTGGTGCCAGGGGGTCGAGGCTCCCTGTACCAGTCCATCCCGATGTCGGACGGGCCGGTCCACGACTGGGTGAGCAGCCACCAGGTGACGATGCCGGCTGTCCAGTTCACAGCCACTGCTGTCCAGTGCACAACCACCAGCAGCAACGACAGATGCGACAGCAGCAGGGACGCAAACGCCCGGCGTGCGGCCTCGGTGTTCTGGATCTCCCGCTCCATCTGGTCGACGACGTGCCAGATGAGGCTGTCGTCGTCGTCTTTCCTTCGGCCCTTCTTCCTGTCGGCGATTCGCTTCTCGATCCTCTTGGTCCATTTGTGCCAGGCGTCGCCGATCCGGCTGCCCTCGAGGAACGGCTCCGTCTCCAGAAAGCGCACCCACTTCTGCACCACCTCCTTGGCCGTCTTCAGGTCGCAGTCAAACCACTCGTCGTGCTGCGTCCCTCTTGGGGCAGCGTCGGTGTCGCTCTGCGAGCTGTTCCGGCGCGGTCTGCGGCAGAGAAGGCACGGCTCCTGCACCAGGCGGTGCCGCTGAAGCGTCGTGTGTATGAGCGACTCGATCTTGTGTGCCGACGCCCGCACGGGCATGTGGAACAGCACGTCCAGCTCTGGCACGCATTTCCGCCAGTCTTCGAGGCGTTGCATGAGGTTGCCCGTTCTTGCGTACCCGATTTTGACGATCCCCGACCATGAGCGGCTGCGGAATATGTAGATGTGGCCCGCGGTTTCCTTCCCGATGGCCTTCATCTGGCCCAGCAACTTGTTGACCTGGTCGACTGCTTTTTCCTGGGTGTATCGCTGGAACTTGGGCCTGTCGCGACGTCGGTCTTTGGCGGCCGCTTCATTTTGACGAGCTGCATCCGCGTCGGCTTGATTTGATAAACCCTCAGGGGACAAGGCACCCACTGACGGCAAGCGAGGATATAGGGGGGCAGCGGATCCCGGGGTAGTGCTGTCGGTGACGGATATTTTGGGGCTGGGGGTGACGGGGGGGGAGAGGTCAGAAGAGCCGGTGTCCGGGACAGAAAGGTTACTTTTCCTGCCAGCGCTGGACTGGCGTGATGGGCTTGGCGGTGTGATTGGAGAGCCTGGGGCTGGTCGATCTGGCGTGTCAAAGACCGAACTCACAATCGACCCAGCCGGGGAGACTGATCGAACCGAGACTGATCGTGTCGAGCGTCGCCGTGTCGAGACTGGTGTTGCCGGGGCAGGCTGCGCCGAGACTGGTGTTGCCGGAGTTGGCTGTGCCGAGGCTGATGGGGTTGGCTGTGCCGAGACTGATCGTACCGAGCCCCGCCGTGCCGAGACTGACCGGGCCGCGGCTCGTCTTGCAGGGGAAACGTCAGAACAACGGCGGCTCTGTGGGATTCTTGGGCCGGCCGACGATGCTCTGGCTGGAGTGGAAGGGACGATGATTGTCGGAAGATCGTTGCCCCAGTCCCTCAGTGGCAGCTGGGACATGGGCAAGTCCGGCTTCAATTTGCGGGCCTCTAGGTAGCGCGACCAGAGCTTCCGGTGCCATGTCTCGAGGACGGAATCGGCTGCATGCTCGAGTGCTTGTCCACCGACAGCCTGCCCAAAGACAGCCCGTCTGGACAGCTTTCTAAGGCGGATCTCGGCTTTGGCAGAAGGAAACTCGGTCTCGAGGAGTTTTGCCAGAAGCCAATCGATCTCTTCGAGGTTCTCTTCGACGTCAACGTCGACGTCTTCTTCGCGGGCTTGCGGGATGTCCAACAGGTCTTGCAGAGCCGCGAGACTGGCGAATCGCAGCTTGCCGTCTGAGACAAGAAAGGTCTCCGCAGGGAGATCCTGCTGAACGCTGTGCTTGGCCATGGTGTATGTCGTGGCGTGTCGAGTCCAGTGGATCGAATGGTTGCTCGGTAACTGTCAAGCACATCTTGGCTGGACAGGAAAGCCATATATGTGCCGGGGAAAGCGGCTGCTTGCCATTGCGAGACGCCATTCCTCCGGCCCCTGGCCGTTCAGGTGGCCGACTGGGGGGTAGTTAGCCTGAAGGAGGCTGGTAGGCCATGCTCATGGCTTTCTCCGGCATGGCCGACACTGGAGGACAGACCCCTGTGTTATTTTTGGGCGAGAGCTGCAGTCCTGTGTGGCAGGCTGGATTCGTGCTGGGTAGGAGGCCGATAACGTACGTGGGCAGGGGGGGTCAACGGACGAGAACGACCGTCCGCAAAAAGACCGGACGGCGCTGCCAGGGCGGCGGTTGCAAACCAAAAGAATAGGACCTGTCTGTCCTAATGCGGCCCGTCACGCTCCAAACCCATTTGTCTCGTAGGGGAGCACTAGCGACGATAGGGTGGGAGTGAAGGATTCAGGTGCATCCATATCTGCAGCCTAATCTGCAGCCCTTGGGAACCCCCTCCCGTCGCAGGCTGTTGGGTGTGATGGGCCTCAAACAGCGCTACCCGCCAAAGGGAAAGGCTGCTAACGCATCCCCAGGGGTCTATTCCTGGCCATGGACTGGACTGCGTGGACAAAGTACTACTATTCGGCGCAGGTTCACGTGTTGTGGCTAGCCTCGGAGTAGGGGACGGCTCAGACACGGCGCAGGCCAATGAGCGCACCTTGCAGGAGTCTCCTACATGAGGGGCCTGCTCGTTGGTGACGTTTCGAGCATAGTACAAGTCTGGTGGTTCAATTCGGGGAGATTGAGAGATTTATGAAAAGGCCAACCAGCTCGATCGTCAGCCGGAAACCACTGGAGAAGACAATGTCAATGCCTCCTGGCGCAAGATCCCATGGACATGGACCAGTTCGGGCTGCCTCGCGTGAACTCGGGGCACTGCAGGGCTGCTTTGCAAGGCAACTCGCCTGCGAGAAGCCGATGGCCAGTCAAATTCTGCGGTTCGCTCGTCGGCGGCAGGGCTGGAGAAAGGGGGAACACCGCCACCCCCAACGCTTCCCGTCTTGTCCAGGCGCCTGCAGCTTTCGCCTTCCTATTGCAGAATGCTGCGTACTTTTGTTTGTACAAAGTAGCAGGTCTTTTTCTACTTTGTAGTTCGACGCACAACTTGTTTTACAGCAGCGATCACGACCAATTCGCATGGCTACCTCTTGGATTTCCACCCTCCGTCAGATCCCACGACGAAACGTAGGCATTTACTACTACTAATGCTCCACTTCTAAGCCCCTATTTCTTGCTCTCAACCCTTCCAAGCGTGCTCGTCGACCCCACGGCCTTGCAGGCTTCCTCCCACGACGTGTCCCCCTCGTACAGCTGGCTGCGCAGGTACGCCCAAGCCATCCGCTGCACTGTCGCCAGCCGCTCGGGGCCCTCGTCCTGGCACTCCTTGGCATCCCAGCCGCTGATGCCGCCAAAGCCGTGCTTCCCACCAGCCACCATGAACGCGTCCTTGGGCCCGGGGGCCAGCATGTACGGATCCAGGCCCCAGTCGGACCCGCGCACCGTCAGATACGGGTTGACGTCCTCCTCTCCCCACATCACCAGAGCCGGCGCCGCCATTGCGCTGAATTCGAGATTGTAAAAGGGCATCAGGCTCTTGCCGCTCTCTGACAGGTCGGCGCCTCCGCTGCCCGTGCCGCCAATAATGACGCCCGTCTTGATGCGCTTGTCGGCCAGCCGAGACTTTGTGCCGTCGCGCGGGTCCGTGTTGGTGGCGCCCAGCAGGGTGCTGACGGTCAGCCCACCGAGTGAGTGGCCGACTGCTGCAACCCTGCTGGCATCCAGGCGGCCCTTGATCAGGGGAGCTGCAGATTCGATCTCGTCGAGGCGGTCCAGGATAGCCGACATGTCGGGGCCGCGCGTGTCCAGGTACAGGTCGCGCACAGTGTCTGCATTGTTCGGGATGCCAATGTGGCGGGAGCTCAGGTGGGTCGGCTGGAAGACGGTAAAGCCATGGGCAGCCAGAAACTCGGCCAGAGGCGCATAGCCCTCGAGCGAGGAGAGGTGGTAGCTGGGCCCGGCGCCGTGGGAAAGCAGAACAATCGGAAGACCAGTTCCGGTGGCCGGGGCAGTGACACGGACCTGCAGGTCGACTTTGCGGCCAGGGCAAGCAAGCACGACGGGGCTGAAGGAGACAATGGGGGCGGTGTCATTGACCTTGATGTTGGCGGCCAGGCCAATCTCGGCGTGGTTGGTGATCTGCATGGTGTTGGGTGGTACTGCGTGTAAGTGGACTTGTGGTGCTGGATCTTTGAGTTTACATTCTGTCTCTACCCGAATTCTTATATACTCGATGCTCTCTCTCTGGCCCTTCTTGCCTCGTACGATTCTCTGGAATGTCCTGGCTCCATGACAAGCAATGGTGTTGGTCACGACAATTGCCAATCCAGGCAGAGGTTCCGCGGGAGTTAAAGCAGGTGCCGAAACTCAATTGTAAACTCCAGCATAATGGCGGTCTTAAGCAAAGCTAGTCTGGATCCTGCAACTAAACCCGCGAGAGCATTGCCCGGAATAGGACAGCGCGCGGGTTAAAATGGGGTCGACTGGGGAAAGTCGAGGAAAGTGGGATGCTTTTAGTGCAAATGGAACGCTGGCGTTGTCCAAGACGTCTCTTTTGACGATAAAGATTCAGACAGACTACGTCCTCCCACAAAGCGGCCGGATGAAAGAGAGACAGGCCATGGAGACAAGGATATTACGGAGAAGTGCAGGCGTAGTTGAGGGGAATTAAGCCTCTAGAAAATCACACCCTGATTGATCAGCATCTATGCCCAGACTTGTGGGCCCCGTAAATCTCGCCAATAACACGCCGTTCCGCGGCGACTAGAGAATCCCGGCCAGCCTCCCGAGCACAGGTTCACAGGCAATTACCACCAGCCCACCTACAGCCACACCAGTCCTAAAGAGCCGCGTCTTCGCTGATCAGCCACGACATGTCCTCCATGCCCAGCAGCCAGTTCTCCGTGTCAAAGTTAATGTCCTGGATCACGCCCTCAAAGTCGGCCGCCACTTCCGCCGGCCGCTCCTCGTCGGCTGCCGCTGCATCTGCCTTGCCGGAGTTCTGCACGACCGAGACCGTCTGGGCCTGCATCTGGAAGTTCTTCACACAGGGGCCGATGGCCTCGCACAGGTGTCCGTGGGACTGCAGGATTGCCTGGGCCTTGTTGAAGAACTCGTGCGGCATCGACCCAAACATGTCGGGCCGTAGCATGGCAGCCACCAGGTGCTGTGACGCCACAAAGAGAAAATACACCCGGTGCCACCAGCGGATCAGCCCGATTTCCTCCTCGGGATTGTAGTGCTCCTCCACCAGCACAATCAAGTCCCGGGATGCCTCCACACAGAGCGACGCGCAGTCGTGCAGCACGCGGAATGCCAGGCTGTGCTCGCTGGGAGGCGCCCGCACTGTCTGGTACTGGGGGAGGCAAAAGTGTGCAAGCATGGGCCGGAACAGTAGAGACCGGGTGTGCGCAAGGCTGCAGGGTTAGCGTGGGCAGGGACGTGCCGCATTGAACATCACCGACTCAGACTTACCGGATCTGGATTGATGCTCTCTGTCTCTTCAATGCCCGGTCCATGTTCGGCGGCACCGTATCCGGCCGCAGGATCGTCGGCAGGTTCTTCTCCCACTTGCGGGTCGCGGCGTCGATTTGCACGGCCACGTTGAGGTCATTCTGCAGGATCTGCGGCAAGCCCAGCTCTTCAGCAAACCGGCTGCTCGACGACATCTGAGACAGCATCGTGTAGCCTGTGATTTCGTGCAGCTCGAGTGCCTTTTCCAGGTACAGCGCTGCCGGGGTTTGGTCCAGCGGTGTCGAGTACTGGGGGACAGAGACTGACAATGGGATCATTGACGTCCGTCCAAAGGTCCATGCCAGCTCTCTGCTCCGTGTCAGCGTTCCGGCTCGTCTGATGGTCGAGGGCAATTCACCCACCTGTCAATGCACACGCAGACAAGCCACACCTGTCTCCGTAGGACGTCTTCTGCCCGGGGAGCTACCCCTGCCTGTATGCAGGCCCACTGGATGCCCAGGCCCAGAGCCATGCGCACAGCAATGCCGGCCACCATCCACGTGCGGTGCAGGTTGGACGTGCACTGCAGAAAGCGGGTGATCAGGAGCAGGCTCTGGACGGCCGCGATCGTGCCTGGCTCCCACATGATGGACTCGGGCTTCAGCAAGGACCACGAGCGCTGGAAGAAAGCCTTGGCCGCTGCCTCTCTCTCGCGCCGCGGCTTCGACTCTTGGATCTGCGTCGCCAGTGCAAAGATGGCATTCAAGGTGCAGAGGAAGATGCGCTCGTCCACGCCCGGGTCGTCCCCGTTGTACACGGCGCGGTACGACTGGCAGAATGCATCCTTGTCGAGCAACGGCTCCAGCGTGTGATGGGACTGCCAGAAGATGTCCAGCAGATAGTCAGCGTGCTTGCGCGGCGGCAGCACGCTGGCAAGCTGCGTGTCCTGTTCCGGCGGCTGCACCGGCAGCGGGCCAAACAGGGGGAAGTCAGTCATGGGAAGCTGGCAGTGCTTCCGTGTGGTGAACTGGCTGACCCCGAGCCTGGCATCAATGGTAGCCCGGACATTGTTGATAAAGTCGCCCGTGTTGCTCCGGTGGTATCCGCTGTGCGCCTGGATGTCGGCCGGCTGGCTGGAGCGGATCGACACGGGGCTGAAGGGGGCCAGATGCGACAGCGACGGCACAGGCGGCCGCACCTCGCCGGACGGCGTCGGGTGCAGCAGCGGGGCAGTGGCAGACCTGGCCGGGCTGGGCCGCGAGGCGGTGCTGGCCCGAGCAGCCGCATAGGTGCAGCTCTCGCGGAGGTGGCTCTTGTTGAGGCAGCGGCTGCACACTGGACGGCTGCCGTCGCACTTGAGCTTGCGCACGCGGCAGGTATTACAGGCAATGGGCACTTTGTACCGCCGTCTGGGCGTGGGAGTCGGGTTGAGACCCGAGGGGGTGGACGACATGGCTCGAGTTTGAGAGAGACTGGGTGGGCAGGTGTTCCGTTCTTTGTGCGGGCCCTCGATTTATTAGACTGTCGTTTCCGCGCCTCTGGCCAATAGAGTGCCGTTCCGAGCTCGGATTGCCCATTCCGATGTACGCTCCAAGCAGCCCCCTTCCACGGCCACGGCTCCGACTTGGGCAATGGACATCTGTAGAATTCCGTGTCACCGGACGACGGCCACTGCTGCGACGATTCCATAGGCCGCTCGGGACGAAGCAGTGGGCAGCCGATCCCAGCGCGGCTGTCCGAGGCTCTGCCGTCTCTGATTGGGGGTTGCGCACTCTTGTGCTGCCCTATTTAAGACCTCTTCCTTCTTGTGCTTGTCTGCCTTTTATTTCGAGTGCTGTTTCTGTCGTGGCCGGTGTTTTTAAAGTCGGCGTGGTCGAATTCCACTTCTGCAGTGTATTAGTATATAATTTCTCCCGACCACCTCGACACGCGACACCATCTCTACTCCCATGCATCACCATGGCCGGCCCTAGTGAAAACGACAACAAGCCCGAGGAGAGCGACTCTCCCGCATCTGTCCTCGCCCAGGACGACGCCGTCGAGGACCCGTTCGGCCACTATGCCGGCCAGGGCACCCCAGAGGACCCGTACGTCATCGGCTTCCAGCACAAAGACCCGCACAACCCCATGCACTTTTCCACCGGCCGCAAGTGGTTCATCACCTCTGTCGTCACTCTTTCCGTCTTTTCGGTGACGCTCACGTCGTCTGCGTACTCTGTCTCGTCCGGCGAAATCATCCCCGAGTTCCACTGCAGCCACGAGCTCTTCACCCTGGGCATCTCTCTGTACGTGCTCGGCTTCGCCGTCGGCCCGGCCCTCTGGGCGCCCCTGTCGGAGCTGTACGGCCGCTACGTCCTGTACATTGTCACAATGGGGCTCATGACGGCATTTGTGGGAGCCGGGGCTGGCAGCAAGAACATGCAGTCGTTGCTGGTGTTCCGCTTCCTGTCGGGCATGTTCGGCGCCTCCCCTCTGACGAATGCAGGAGGCGTGATTGCCGATCTCTTTCCGGCATCGCATCGCGGCCTGGCCCTGGCCATCTTCTCGGCCGCGCCGTTCCTGGGGCCGGTGCTGGGCCCCATTGTCGGCGGGTTTGTCACCATCACGGTCGGCTGGCGGTGGGTGCAGGGCGTCTGCTGCATTTTTGTCGGCGTCGTCTGGGTTGTCGGGGCTGCCCTGCTGCAGGAGACGTACGGGCCGCTTCTCCTGCAGACAAGGGCCAATCGGCTCGCCCGTGAGACGGGCAGGGTCTGCATCACCACCGTGGAGAAGCACTCGGGCCACCAGACAGTGTCCCAGGTCTTTTCCAAGACGCTCAAGCGGCCGTGGGTGCTGCTCTTCAGAGAGCCCATCGTCATGGTGGCCTCCATCTACCTGTCTATCCTGTACGGCACCATCTACATGTTCTTTGCCGCCTACCCCATCGTGTACGCGCAGGGCCGCGGCTGGAATGCCGGCATCAGCAGTCTTGCGTTTCTGGGGCTGGCCGTGGCCATGCTGTTGGGCCTTGCCTACACCATCAACGACAACCGACGCTACCAACGCCTCGGCGACAAGGCAACCCCCGAGTCTCGCCTGCCGCCCTGCATGGCCGGGGCCGTGTTGCTGCCCGTCGGCATGTTTGCCTTTGCGTGGACAAACGGCCCCGACATCCACTGGGCCGCGATCATCATCCTGGCGGCCCCCTTTGGGTTCGGCACGGTGCTTGTCTTCATCTCCGTCCTCGGCTACCTTCTTGACTCGTACGCCATCTACGCGGCATCGGTGCTGGCAGCCACGGCCATGCTGCGGTCCCTGATTGGTGCAGCGTTCCCGCTCTTCACAGTGCAGGAGTACCGCAACCTCGGCATCCACTGGGCCTCCTCGGTCCCCGCATTCCTGACGGTGCTCTGCCTGCCGTTTCCGTTTGTCATGTACCGCTACGGTTCCAGGATCAGAATGAAGTGCAAGTACGCCCATGAGGCCGCCATGCTTCTGGAGCACCTCCACTCCCACCACCAGGGCCCTCCGGCCACCGACGACGGGAGCAGCGGGAGTGAGAGCGAGGCACGAGCGGAGACGGGGACCGAGGTTTAAGGTTTGAGGTCGGAGACTTTTCCATAAAAATTATACGACCAATGAAAGATAATGGCGGTCTTGATTTAACATAATAGAGGTTTTTAGTAGACGTTATCTTCGGGTCCCTCTTCCCGGATAAGTTTGCTTTGACAACTAGTTTGATCACTATTTACATTGGGAGCCGCGGAGTTGTGGTGGACGGCGGGCAGATGCACTGTGTCCAGCTGGGTTAGCGGCGGAAGCAGAGGAGCCGCCGTGATACCGTCCTGGATGTTGCCCCAGCGGCTGTGATACCACATCGCAGGGTAATCAGCAAGTGTGTATTTAACTGGCCTTCTCTCGTTCCTGTCAAAGTTGTATGCAAACGATCACATTGAAAAATATAAAATATATATTAAAAAGACCATTTTTCTTTTAATCCCACCAACCCATCATGTCGAAAACCACCCCCAACAAAGTGCACGTTGCCGTCATCCAGGCCGAGCCTGTTTACCTGGACCTGGACGCCACGACCGAGAAAACATGCAAGCTCATCGCCGAGGCTGCCGACAACGGCGCTTCCATTGTTGCCTTTCCCGAGTGCTGGCTCCCAGGCTACCCCTTCTGGGCGTGGTATGCCACTGCCTTGGCCTCTGGCCGTTTATTTTGCATTTTCTCATACCCGTAGCACTCTGCTAACTTTCTATCCCTGCCAGGAGCCGCCCTGTTGACACGGAGCTCTCGTCAACGTACATCCGCAACTCGCTCAAGGTCGACACGCCCCAGATGAAGAAGATCCAGGAGTGCGCCGCCGCCAACGGCATTGTCGTGGCGCTGGGGTTCTCGGAACGCGACGGCCACTCTCTGTACATTGCGCAGGCCATTATCGGCCCGGACGGGAAGCTGCTGTCTCTTCGCCGCAAGATCAAGGCCACGCACGTGGAGCGCACAGTCTTTGGCGACGCCTCGGCAGAGTGCCTGGACATTGCCGTCGACACCCCGGTCGCCAGGATCGGCGCCCTGTCTTGCTGGGAGCACCTCCAGCCGCTGCTCAAGTGCCACGCCTACAGCCAGAAAGAGCAGATCCACGTTGCCGCGTGGCCCATTCTGTATCCGCACAATGACGGACCGGGCCTGTTTTCCATGTCTGCCGAAGGCTGCCGTGCTCTTTCTTCAGTCTATGCCATGGAGTCGGGGACGTTTGTGCTGCACTCCAGCGCCCTCGTATCGCAAGCAACTCTCGATCGCCTAAAGATTGAGGGCAACTTGTTTGGCAGCCCGGGTGGTGGTGCGTCGGCCATCTACGGGCCGGATGGCCGCAAGCTGTCCGAGGACATACCCGAGACAGAGGAGGGCATCATCTACGCCACGCTGGACCTGAACGACATCCATAATGTCAAGGGCTTTGCTGATGTCATGGGTCATTACAGCCGGCCAGACCTTCTGTGGCTGGGTGTCGACGACAAAAAGAAGTTGTGCGTTCGTTGATTGTGTAGGTTTGGGTTTATTGTTGTATATCAATTCGAAGCAAGTTTCAATTTTAAAGCATGTTTAATCAGTCAATCAGTCCAATTCAAAGCCATACTCGTAATTTAATGTCCAAGCGGTCCAGATAGACTCTTGGAGTGGAATCTGTTCTCCCGCTGCCCCGTGTGCATCCCCTGCCCCTGGCCGGCCAGCGTTTCCGTGCAGTATATCTTGCATAAACCCAGTGGGATAGTTGAGCAAGCCAATGTCAGCAAATGGATCTGCAACGACAGGATTCATCGTGTCTTGCCCGTCGCTGCCGCCGAGAGGTGTGTCGGGTATGGGGGCGCTGTACTGCATGGGGAGAGCAGCAACAGCCTTCCACCTGTAGGCCAGCTCTCGGAGAAGCATCACCGCCCTGCGGGCCCTTGGCCACCGGTTTTGCATCTCCACCAAGGCTGCGAAACAGGCCCTGAACCGGCTGAACAATTGGCTGCAGATGGCTGCGTCCTTTGAAGTGTAATTCAGCAGGTGCGTGATGGCGGCGGTGAGGATGCAGTGGATGGCGAACGGAGGCGCCTTGTCCATAGCCCCCGTTTTCCGGCATCCGCGGATAAGCGGCACCATGGCGCCGGCCGCTGCGGCCATGGCGCGCATCGCGAGACGGTATGCGTTGCTGTCTTTGCTTTCCTGCAGATAGGGCCGGTGGATCAGGAGGTGCGACATGTGGTACGTCATGTGCAGGAAGAGCACCGTGGGGGGGTTGTCTTCCTTGCGGGGCTGGATGCTCTTCTCCAGCTGCCGGCGGAATGCAAGCAGGTGCTCCCGTGCATCAACCAGGATGGAGTATCGCGCCATCTCGTCAAGCTGGTGGAACCGGAAGGAATATCTGCGTCCCGGGTCAGAGCAGTGCCCCGAAACTCCATTGCAAGGGGTACCACTCACATGCTGTCCATGTACTGGTCATGGATGAACCACAGCCGGCAATGGGCGTCGAAAACGGTCTCGTCGATAGATGGCGCACCCTTTGTGGAGTTGATAAACGGCGGGATCCTGACACGGGCCCACGGAACCATGCAGTTTCTGCCGAGGAGACTTGTGGCAACCCTGGACATGTCAGCCTCCAGAGCGATTGTTCAGGGCCAAGGGGAACTTGCCGGTCAACAAATATCTGGGCCCAGGCTGCACGCACTCTCTGGTCCCGCGGGCCAGAAACCTCCGCAGAGGCAGAACTCAAAGTCCCAGCAGGGATTTCCTTGAGGTTCTCCAGCGAGCCGACGTGGAGACCAAGGTGAAGAGACAAGCTGGCGGCCATGGCTGCGACGATCTGTTAGTGGCTGCACAAAGAGAGCCAAGCACGGCGTTAAGGTGTCTCACAGTTGTACATCCACGCCATGTTCTCGTGCTCCAAGGCCAGTTCTCTCCAGCACAGGATGGTCACGGCCTGGATGGCCTTGACGCTCGGGTGGTGCCGACAGCATGGGAGAACAAGATCCTGGGCCTGGTTGGAAAAGTCGATGCCGGATTTCTTGGCAAGAGCATCATCGGAAAGAAGCGAGCCGGCGGCCATGACTGCCAGCCAGAGCAGCTTGGAGCATGGGGTTGTTTCCCGGATGGCCTGCCGCGTGCAGAGAGCGAAGCCGGGCTCCACAAACTGGTGGACAGGGTTGATGTAGGCCATGAACAGGCCAAAGAAGGAGTCGGTGAGCGTCTCGCCGCATGGGATTCTCGGGACTGCAGATGAGACGGCATTCCAGACGGGCTGCTCCAGCAGGTCTGCTCTCTGGTCGCCGTCGTCTTCTCGGTAGGCCTTGGTCGACGGGAAGCAAAAGTTGCCAGACGGCCCGGTGAAGGAGGTCTCGCCATCCTCTCGCACTGTCATTCGCCACAGCATCGAGCTGATGTCGTCCACTGCAAGCGAGTGGCTGTCGGCCACGGCGCCAGGCTCGGGCTGCTGGCTGGTTGTGGGGGCAGCATCGTCACCTCGATCAGGGGTTGGGTGCACATCCGCATCAGCTCTCGCCTCATCTGTCTCGAGGAAAATGCCCGAGACCTGGGGAGGCCTTTGTAGAGTGGGATTCAAGCTTTCCAGCCGTCGAGTGTAGTCTTTCAACGCGGCCACCTGGTCCTCGAGCCCGCCAATGTAATTTGCGTCATATTTCCGCCTGACGCTGCTTGTAAGTACGGAAGTCATCCACATCCAAATGCACAACGGGGTTGACACATACTTTTGCGGTCTCTCTGCTATGTACTGGCACTCCCGCCCATTGGCATCACACCATGAGCAGACTGGCTTTGTCCCATCACACTGGAGACCTGTCAGCAGCTTCCAGGCCAGGGGGGGGGGTCGTGGATATCGGGGTTGTCGCAGGCCTCGTCCTCACCTTTCGCTTCCTCTTTCGGCAAGATTCGCAGGCTACTTTAGTGCGGGTGCCCTCGCTGTCCATATTCCGCTGCCTTGGAGTTGTCGTGTTGTGGATGCCAGGTGTGTGACTCCGGCCTGCAGCAGCACTTCTCCACATTCGCACTGTGCTAAGCTTGACCGGGCTCCCCTTCAATCCTCCTCCCCGGAATGCGTATTCCGGCGATTGCATGTGCCAGAATTTGTACAATGGGAGCCCCGTGTGTGTCGGCGGTGGCCATGGAGGCCTTCATCCAGTGCCAGTCCGCGGCCGCTTTGTCGACTTTCATCCTGGCTTGACATCTCCTCGCCTTTGAAATGGCAGAACCAGAATCGCCCAGAATCGCCCACCATCTGGAGACAGGACTCCTCGACGGCGGCAGTATCAGGGACTCCGGGTACAGCTCATCTTCTTCGCCCGCCCCGGAGAGCAAGCCTGCCGCTCCGGAAGGCGTTCCTTTCCGGCATGAGCTTGTTCCGGACAAGCAGCTGGCTGTCGTGACGCCCAAAGTGGGCGCGGA
This sequence comes from Raffaelea albimanens, assembly GCA_002778245.1. Classification (NCBI taxonomy): domain Eukaryota; kingdom Fungi; phylum Ascomycota; class Sordariomycetes; order Ophiostomatales; family Ophiostomataceae; genus Raffaelea; species Raffaelea albimanens. The sequence goes on along the minus strand of PCDJ01000008.1, from coordinate 3,469,898 downwards.
TCTCGATCTGCACCTCAGAACCATCGACGTCCGGCAGCCACGGCCAGGCGAGGCTGTGGTTCGCATTCTGTACTCGGGGATATGTCGCAGTGTAGGGAGATTTGCCTTTCTGCCTGCGATTTTCGTGCTCTTCTCTCGCTGACGCTCGCAGGATGTCTGCTTCTCTCTCGGACCCGAGCCTGGCTTCCCTGCTCGCAACCACATCCCTGGCCACGAGGGCCTGGGTCTTGTGGTCGAGGCGTTCGACTCTGTCAACCTCGGCCGTCTCGTCTCGATTCGCTATCTTGGGTCAAGCTGCCAGACGTGCACATACTGCCTCCGTGGGATCGCGACGTCGTGTCCTTTCCAGCTGGACGCGCCAAAGCACATCTCTGGCACTCTCCAAGACTACGTCACTCTCCCTTTGGCCTGCCTGCAGTTTCTGCCGCAGCACCTCATGGATGGGAGCGTGAGCCCCGGCGCCTATGCTGCGGCGCTCTGCTCGGGGTCCACGGCCTTGATGGGCCTCCGTGAAGCCCAAGTCCGTCCCGGCGACGTCGTGGTCATTGTGGGCATCGCCGGTGCAATCGGGCATCTTGCCGGGGCCATTGCGAGAAACGTGCTTGGTGCCAAAGTCATTGGCGTCGACCTTGGCTGGAAAATCGAAGCACTGCAAACGGCGGCGGAGTTCCAGGGTGTTGCTGATGTCTTTCTGCCTGCGCCCTCGGGACATGGTGCCGGTGGGTTTGACGGGACGTTTGAAGCGTCCTTGCTAGAGGCGTGCCGTGGCCTGAGACTGTTCCAAGGAGTCCCCCGTGCAGCGGAGTCTGTCATAAATTCTGCAAGCTCGGCGGGTGCCTTTGCGAACCTGGACAGATATGTCTGCGATGGCGGGAGAGTTGTTTGTCTTGGGTAAGTGGCCAAGTCGCTCGTCTCTCTTTGGGGGCTTTCGCTAACCTGGGTCTTGCAGCGTGCCGCGCGGGGACTGCAGTGTCTTGGTGCCTCTGGCAGCTCTTGTCGAACGCAACCTGCATGTGTCTGGCACTCTCATGGGCGGGCACCAGGAGGCTGTGAAAGTCATGGAGTTCATCAGGTCGGGCCAGGTCAAGCCAGTCATTACCGAGGTCTCGCTCCAAGATGTCCCCGAGCAGATGGGGATGCTGGCACGCGGCGAGGCCTTTGGCAAGGTGGTTGTTCGCATGGGGATCCGCTGAGCAGGAGGGCTTTATTTCGTTCTGTACATTGTGTGCTGCTCTGTATTTAGAATAACCTAGCAAAGCCATGCTACATGTTCTCGTACAGGTCGTGGAAGCCACTGTTGATGTCATTGGTGGTGTACCCCCATGGCAGTGTTTCCAAGGCCAGGTCAGGCTGCACTCCCGACCAAAACGACATTTCCGGCATTGGAGGCACTGTCAACGATGGATCCAGCCGAGCACCAATATCAGCCCAGCCAACACCATCGCCCACCATGTCTATACCTGCTCCCCCCAAGGCTGGCTGGGCACCTGCGTCCACTGCTGGGCTGTCAGAACCACCGCTTGAAGAGGATTGAGGCAAGTCGCCGCGCGCAGTCCTAAAGTAGTCGTCTGCCATTTCCTGGACACTTGGCCAGTATCTCCCCGGGGGGGTCCAAGAGGCCGACAGCTCCTGTAGGGTCTTGATGCAGGACTCGACATTATTCATATCGGTGCTTCTTGACGGTTCGTCCCTTGAACTGGCCGAGTGGAAGCTGACGAGCGCCGCAGAAAGCGTGCAGTGTGTCGCCGTTATGGGGCATCGCCGGAAACCCCCAAACTCCTGCCGGTATTTCTCTCCCAGAGAGCAGATGTCCTTGGCCGCTTGGAGACACAACGAAGCCGCCTTTTGCGACAGCTCGTCTTGGCCAGACGCTGCGACTGCTGGAGACGTTTGCTGTTGTTGTTTGGGGAGGAAAGGTTTCGTCAGGAGAATGGCCGAGGTATTGTAGACCATGTTTAGCACGTAGGCATGGGGAAAGCGCTCTCCGCCTCCTCCACGGGCAACTTTGAGTTCTCGCGGAAGGGCAAAGAACCAGCCCTTCAGGGTCAGGAGACAGGTGTCAAAGAAGCTCCGGCGCTGCACTTCATGCGCCAATCTCTTGGGGGCGTATCTGCAGATGGTTAGTGTCGGGGGCGCGTAAAGAGGCGGCTCGCTTGAGCAGCAGGCTCACAAATTGAGGAGGATCTTTTCCAGGATCTGGCATTGGCTGGAAAGAGCCCGATGCAATGCCACCAGGGAAGCGGTGCCCGCAAAGGTCGGTCTCTGAGTGGCGTAGGAGGTCTGGAGGGGAAGCACAGACGGCATATTCACCACTCCCTGGGAATCCTGGTTGGCCATTAGCAAGTGGTCAGCCAGGCCAAATTACGGGGCTGCATCTCCTACAAGCATTGTGCAGACTCGGCCGGTGTAGCTGGCCCAGAGTTTGTCTGTGCAGTACAGGGACCAGTATATCTGCCTGCGTAACTCGGCCTCCTCTGCTGTGATGCGGTTGGGTCCTGACAGTGCCGAAGGGTCCAGGTTGAGGCCCATGTCGAGAGCCAGCCTGGTGGCCATGCCGTGGTGCAGCCACCCTGCAGCATCCGAGCCAATGGCCTGTTTCGGGGGGGGGCTGCCGTCAGAAAGTGTTCCATGTGTCGGTGGAAGCAAACAGGCAATGAATACTCACTACATAGAGATTTGCCATAACCCCAAGCGATTGGATGGTGGTGATGCTTGGCGTCTTGAGGTCAAAATGCAGGAGCACTTCGGCCGACTCGAGGAAAATCCTGCCGGCGGAGTTGGGGTCGTCGGGGTCAGACCGTACCTCTGGCCGGTCAGAGTAGCGCGCGCCAATGGCCAGGATGCAGTTGAGAAGCAGCAGGCTGCAGTATCTTCCATTGTTTTCCCTGCTTTCTCGGAACAGCCGTTCGTCCACGATCTGGCACCAGGGCTGTTCCCATTGAAAGTACAGGTCGACCAGGTGGTTCATCAACTCGTCCGGGATTTTGCTCTCGGCTGCCAAGGTCTGTGCGTATGCATTTGACCACTTGGTGGTTGCTGACGCGAACGTGGCAGCGAGGGTTGAGCCGGGCGACTGTCCATCATCTGAGCCATGGTGAAGTCAGAAAACAAGCAAGAGCAGCAGAGGGGCAGGCCACTTTAAAATGCTCACCATGAGCACAGAGGTCCAGACGGCCGCTGGCTTTCCCGTAATATCTTGCCTCGCTCTCGTGGTTGGTATCCTCGGCTTCGTCAAGACACAGGGCCCCGTCGGCAGCCGAGTCTGGCTCTTCGTCTGCTGCGGCCGTGGTGTCGGGGGGTATGGCATCCTGGGCCATCAGCTGTGCCACGGACGCGTCGACGTCGATGGAATGGAACCAGAGAACCTGCTCGAGCACTTTGACGCGAGCTTCAAGCAGGCGAACATATGACTTGGGCGCGGAACCCCGGTTGTCCTCCTCCGTGGTGTACGTGCAGTCCGTCTTGCGGCTTGTGCATCGTGAGCACGAGGGCTTCTTGCCGTCACACTATATCGCCATCAGCTTGAGTAGCAGCATTAGCAATCACAACGGGGTAGAGCTCACCTTTGCCCGTCTCCGCCGGCATTGTTGGCAGGCCCTGGAGGCGTACTTGCTCCGAGCTGTCCCTGGCGGGCGCTGTTTGGGCTTGTCGGAGGGTGCATTCCGGGCAGTTGGCGACGCAGCCTCCATTGCTGAGCCGATTTCCCTTTGCAGGAATAAAAGACGCAAGCTGTAGCGACGTGCTGCGGAGTTCTTGAGGGATTTGTCAACCTTGCGACGCCGGTCTCCGAAGTCGTCGGGAGAACTCCAGAGACAATGATGGAATTGCAGGAGGAATTTGGATTCCGCTTTGGATTAGTCATGCGGCTCTCAGAGGTGTATTTAAACCAACAGGGGGAGCTTGCTTGCTGCTTTTCCAGCTGCCAGACAACTCGTTTTCTTCGCCATAAATCAATCAACAACATGTCCCATCTCAGATATTACGCCTACGAGGGCGTTGGTGTCAGGAACCGCGCAAACTTTGCGTACAGCCAGGCTGTGCGGGTCGGAGACCGCATTGAGTGCTCAGGACAAGGCAAGCCAGCCCTCGTTGCTAAGCGGGCTGTTCCAGGCATTCCAGCCGTTCCATTCCAGGCTGCTAACCCGTTGTGTCTGTCCAGGCGGCTGGCATCCGACCACAGGGGTGTTTGAAAAGGAGATCAACGCCCAGATCGACCTGGCCTTTGCCAACGTGGAGCGGTGCCTCACCGACGCCGGGGGCAAGGGCTGGTCGCAGGTCTACCGCGTCAACTCCTACCACGTTCCCATCAACGACGAGGCTCTGGCGGCCATGGTGCGCAACTTCCGAAAGTACATGCCCGACCACCAGCCGTTGTGGACCTGCGTCGGGGTGACACGCCTGGGCGAGGACGACATGCGGGTTGAAATCGAAGTGGTGGCCCACGATCCGGAGGCTGCCGCGAAATGAGGTGCAGATAAAATATGGAAATAGATAAAAATAAAAACCTGGACGATAATACAATCTACTGTTGAGCGGCTAGGACATTGAGGTGCTGCACTGTGGTTATTTAGATTGTGTTTACACGTAATAGGAAGTGTACATTTGATTTCACCAGAACTACTAACACGAGTACTTGCGTTCCCCTAAAATTCACAGCGACACTCCATTGATCCAAACACCTAATCAAGATTTATACTACGATTGAAGGGTTAAAACACCGCTGAAGAAAGACTCGGGTTATGTAGGTACTGCCTAGTACTTTCTGGATAACCATAGCCCACTATCTCAATATCCTAGGCCTTCATGTCAAAACTGCCGTGCTACTGCAATTCCTTGGTCTTGATAGCTGTCTGCTCCTCCGCAGCTGCAGCTTCTCCGGTAGAGGAGGTCTCAGTAGATGCCTGGATAGTCCGCAGTTGCCGTTGCCAGGCCCTTGATCGCCACGCGGGGATGCGCTCTTGGAACAATCGATCGACCTGCCATGCCAGTGTTAGTCAGTGGGTGTCCCAAGCCTGGGTCTCAAAATCCCCGCGAGTCCCCATACCTCTGCCTTTGAAAGACCGGCGAGCTCCGGGACACATCCGTAGGCCCAAATCAGAGCCAAAGCGGACGTTCCGAACCAGATAAAAGACACATATGCGCCCAGGTTGCCGGCAGTAGCGTCGACTATGTAGGGCGTGACAAAGCCAATTAGCCAGGTGACAACCCAGTAGATCGTGAGAACAACCGAAGACTGGTAGACCCGCACGCGGTCCGAGAACGGCTCTGCCATCAGAAGCCAGCCTGCCACGTAGAAAGTTAGCCAGCGCAGCGGGTTGAAACGCCAGGGACTACTCACCCCCGGTGCCCCAGGTCGGCGCATAAAACACAATAAAGAACACGGCGCCGACAACAAGCATTTTCTCGTCGGCATTGGAGCCTGGTGCGGCGCTGTGGATGATGCCCGTCAAAAGCTGGGTCAGCGCCATGAGAATGCCACCTCCGACCAGAGAGCGCCGCCGCCCAAGCTTCTCCAGGAGGTAGATGGACGGCGCAGTGAAGATGCAGTTGACAAGGGCCAGAACCAGGGAAATGAGGTACGAGTTGTCGACGCCGGCGGCCTTGAAAAAGGTTGTTCCATAGCCAAACCAAAAGGTACAGCCCGTGCCAATGGAGAAGAAGGACATGGCAACGCCAATAAGCGTCCGTCGCAGGTCGGTTCCACGGAAGGCGTCCAGCATATTCGCCGCGCCCAGATCGTTCTGGCGGGCAAGATCACGTTCGACCAGTTGTATGGCCTCCTCGATCTCAGGCGCATCTGGCTCGGCATTGCGCAGAACAGCCAGCGACCGGCGTGCTTCGTCGTGCTTGTTCTTCCTGGCCAGGACCAGCGGAGACTCGGGGCAGATCAGGCAGCCGACAGCCACGACGATGGCTACAAAGAGCTGGAAGGCAATTGTGATTCCTGGACCAAGTGTTAGTGAACCAAGAGCCAGAGGTTCAGTCGGTTGGGGGGGTAGGGGACTTGCGCCAGCTCCGAGAATCGGGATATTTCGACGTGCCATAGCTGATGCCACACGCAAGGACATTCCCCAGGGTCAAAAATTGCAAGTACAGGGCCATCAGTGTTCCTCTGTTTGTGGCAGTCGAGCACTCCATCAGATATGCAGGCGTCTGCCATTGTCAGTCTTGTGTCCCAGAAGCATGGGGAACGGGCGGTGCCTACCGTGACCGAGATGAAGCCCAGCGCGATGCCGAGCAGAACACGGCCGATGATAAAGACGACAGAGCCCTTTCCGGATATTTGGAGAGAAACGCCAGCGGCGTAAGCGCACGCTGCGGCAAACAAACACCCTCTGCGGCCGACTGGGAAGAAACACATATCAGCACGGTCACCTCCACCGTTGGCAATGGCGCGGCTTACTTCTGTCGGTAAGATAGACAACCAGCTGGCAGCCCACCAGTGTTCCGATGACAAAAAGCGAAGAAAACATGCTCCTGGTGTACGGCGTCAAGTACATGTCGCCTCCAGCGCTGTCTCTGGCCCCGTAGCGACGGATAAAGTCTGAAGAGCCCAGCACGCCGTTCAGGTAGCCAGAATCGTATCCAATGGTTGTGGCTCGACAAGTTAGTCGGGGCCGGAGCTTGATAACCGGTGTGGAGGCTTGGGCAACGCACCAGATGAAAATATCATCACATAAACGAAGATTTGCTTGGAAAGAGGCATGTTGGCGAATGGTGGTGGCGTGTAACTTGTGTAGAGGATAGGGCGTCAATGCCATCGGGATATTGAGTCTGTTGACAGTACTTGGTCTTAAATATAGGTCCATGGCTATTGGGTACTTGGGATGCAAACAGTTGCTATCTCTTGTCATAGGATTGCATTGTTTGAAGATAAGTACTACCGCCAAACGAGGCTTATCTGTGGAAAAATTAGAGGAATTCAGATTCCTTGAGGGCTGAGCGGAAAGCCATTTCCTCGCGCTATGCCACAGCAGAGACAGAGAACGATAAGAAAGAAAGAGACCGAGACCTGAGAGAGCATGCACGAAAAAACGCGGAACCCGATTTGATATCAATTCAAGTTGATATCACACACGTCAAAATAATACGATTCAACGCTTCGATCGCTTCGATTGCTTCAACTGCAAGTCAACCTTCATCTTGGCTCCTTGCCCTAAACCTCTGCCACGCTCACGCCCGCCTGCTTCTCGGTGACCACGGACAACGACGGCATGTCAGAGTGCCTGATGCCGTCAAACAGCTCGTCGATCTCCTCAAGAGTCTTGCCCTTGGTCTCGACCCAGAAGAAAAAGACAAGGGCAAAAAAGACAACGTTCCAGCTGGCATTGACCATGTACGTCTTCCATCCGATCGCATCAAACATGTAGGGGAACACCATGGTGACAAACACGCCGCAGGCCTTGGCCAGCATGGTGAACATGGACATGCCGGTGGCGCGGATGTTGTAGGACAGCACCTCGGGCGGGTACATGTTGGTGAGCGGCGTCAGGCCAAAGGCGTAGGCGCCCAGGAACAAGAACATGGTGGCCACCGTGCCGTAGACGCCAGACGGGTTGGACGACGTGCCAAAGACGGCCGTCATAATGCCGACAAGGTAGAACATGACGGTGCAGGTGCCCAGAGACACGAGACACAGCATTCTGCGGCCGATCTTCTCCGAGAGGAGGGAGCCCAGGACGGCAATGACAAACTGCCAGGCCTGCAGGACGAGGTTGATCTCCATCTGCGTCTTGGACGACGTGATGCCGGCCTGGCTCAGCATGGTGCCATAGTAGTAGGTGATGATGTTGGAGCCGGTCAGCATGGTCAGGGGGGCCACAGACAGGGCCAGGTACAGCCTTTTCCGGTTGGGTGCAGTGCGCACGATCTCGCGGAAGCCAAGGCTCTTTCCGTCAGACTTTTCGTAGTCGAGAGTGTCGACAATCTCCTGGTACTGGACGCGGACGCCTGCATCGTCGCTGCTGCAGCCGTTGATGCGGGCGAGGACTTGCAGGGCCTCGTCGTGGCGGTCGTTGTAGATGAGCCAGCGAGGAGACTCTGGCAGGACTGGGATGATGGCGAGAACGCAGAGGGGGGCGAAAGCCTGGAGAATGGAGGGGATTCTCCAGGCCCAGTCGGAGGGATCTAGCTGTTGACTCTAGATGGTTGAGTATCATATTGAGTGGGATAGGTGTGGTTTGGTATGTTTCTTTTCTTTTTTTTCTTTCTTTTTTCTTTCTTTTTTTCTTTTTTCTTTTTTTTTTTTTCTTTTTTTTTTTTTCTTTTTTCTTTTTTCTTTCTTCTTTTTGTTTTCTTCTTTCTTTTTTAGACATATTGACTTCCTCTTTCGACTTACACCATAGCAAATACCCGTGGCCAAGAAACCGCCTAGAGCCCAGCAGGTAAAGTACATGCCAAGAGCAAAGGATCGAATGCGTGGCGCCGTCGTCTCAGACACATAAGCACTGGCGGCCGTCTGGGCAAGGCCCATGCCGAGACCGACAATCATGCGCCCGGCAATAAACATGGCAATGTTCTGGGCAGCGCCGCTAATGGCAGCACCAACAACGTTCAGGATGGCACTAATGGCAATTCCCAGCTTGCGGCCCTTCCAGTCGACGAGGTAGCCGGCAACGGGGGCAATGAGGATAGAGCCCAGATACGTAGCCGTGGAGTTGACAGCGATCGTGGCAGTGCGGAGGTGGAAGTAGGCGCCATAGCTGGTCATGACGTTGACGGAGCCCATGACGGAGCCATCGTAGGCAATGGTGACCGAGTCGACGATGCACACCGAGATGACCAGGGCCGTGGTCAGGCTCATCCGAACGGACTGGGGGAGTCTCTCCAACATGGTGGGCGTATGTGGCCGGGGGGTATGGAAATGGGGGAGGAGGCTGTTACACGACAGCTGGAGGTCTGAGCTTTATAAGAGAGCTGCCACCTTTGGCTAAGCTGAGTGGCCATCCCGGCCGAGATGCCCCGGAGGCATCAACAGGGCCAGACACTGCTGCATATCTGCGAGCAGATCAGAATCGCCCATCACAACCCATGGGTAGGAGCGGGGAACCCCTATCACGCAAATCACAGGCGGCAGTTTGTTATCTGGTGCTCTGGAGGTGGAGCCGGGCCTCGCATTTGGGGGAAGGCGTAGGCCCGGCATGCCTCCAGGTCCAGGGTGGCGAGACGGTTGAAGTCGAGCCTGATGCCCGTCTGGCGGCCGTCCGGCACGCTCGCCGTAGCGGATGGGTGGCCTGGGCATCTCGAGGTCTGTTCCCGCCACGAGACCCTGCACCGTGTCGTTGAGGCCGCCCCAGTCGCTCATGACCAGCCCTCGTACCCCCATTCCTTGCGCAGCACAGCGTCCAGCAGAAACGCGCTGGCGTCGGCATGGTGTCTGTTGATCTTGGGATACGCCGCCATGGCCGCCAGCCAGATGCCGCATGGGACAAAGGTCGTGTGGGTGCCGTCGATCCACGTGGCGCCGCGCACGCCGGCAGGGCCGTCTGTCGTCTTCAGGCTGCGCATGCCGAGACGGCCAATGCCGAGCGTCTCCCACATGTTCTTGCCGGCCACCAGCAGGCACTTCTCCTCGAGCGACAGCTGCCGCAGCAGAGCCTCGATCCTGGCGTGTTGCGTCATCCCGGGCAGCGCGTGTCAGTCCTCGATGAGTCGTATCAGTGTATCGCTCCTAGTTGGGGTGCCGCACCCTTTTGCCAGGACGGCACGGCCTAGTGTGGCCCTCGCAGGTGGGCGAGTTCGCCTTACGCTGTGAATACTTTGTTTTACAAACAACTCCACAGTGGAGGTTTTTGGGCAATGGGGTTGATGGGTGACTTTAGTCCTCCTCTAAAGGCAGCTCCAATGTCCTCCCCTTTCGCATCATTTCCTCCTCCTCGAGGGTCTCGGCTTTGCCCCGTTTTGGGTAGCTGGCCGCAGACAGCAAATTGGATTCGCCCTGAATGTAATCACCCCAGCCAACACCCCCGGACTTGGCCGCGTAGCATTGGTAGCGCGGCCATTAGCGGGGGGGACTGCCACCAGATGGACTTGTCCGCAGGCTGCTATCTAGACAACCACCCACCGCTGCCCCGGTATCAGATACCAAGACTTGGCCCGGGAGACTGCCGCCCAGGTGGATTATCATGGAGCCATCCATCGGCGCGTTTTGCAGTCAGCAAAACCACCCTGGCTGCTATTCGCTGTCGATGGGTGTTTGCTTTTTTCAAAGTAGATTAGGTAGTTTTGAGGTAGTTTTTTATATTTCTGCCGTGTAAGTGAACGCACCCCCTATTTATATTGCTTAGTTCACAGAAACTGACGGCCTCTTGGAGCCTCTCTTATTTTCCACCCCTCTGTTCACATCATCTCGCCAGATGGGCTTCGAAAACAAACGCATTGTCGTCGTGGGCGGCGGCCTTGGCGGCATGGCTTTCATGAACTCGGTGCAGCATGCCAACCTGCCAAGCGTGCACCTGTACGAGGCCGCCTCCCAGTTCACCGAGGTGGGTGCCGGTGTCAACATCACGCGCAACACCAACCGCATTCTCGACGCCATGGGTGTCGGCCCGGACATGCGGTGGAAGTCGTCCCGCGACCCCCCCTGCTACATGGAGTACCGCCACTACCGCACGGGCGACTATCTCGGCCAGATCGACGAGTTTGGCGAGCCCAGCTCGCGCCAGATCCACCGCGCCCATCTGCTCGAGGCCCTCAAGAAGAACGTCCCCGATACGCTCATCTCGCTGGGGAAGCGCCTCGTGGACATTGAATGGAGCGCCGACAAGAAGTGCTACGTCCTCGGCTTCCAGGACGGCACCACGGCCGAGGCCGACATTGTCGTGGGCTGCGACGGCATCAAGAGCGTCACCCGGCAACACCTGGGTCTGGCGGACCACCCGATCTACTCGGGCCAGATGGTGTACCGCGGCTACGTCAGCTACGACGACCTGACGCCCGAGACTGCTGCCCTGCTGCGGAAAACAGTCAACTTCCGCGGCCCCAAGCGCCACGTTCTGACGCTGCCCATTGGCAACGACGACTCCAAGACGGCCCGCGTGGGCATCATTGGCTTCATGACGGAGCCGCTGGAGGGCTGCAAGTCGGAGTCCTGGCTGGCGACGGCTCCCATCAACGACCTCCACGACCACGTCAAGGACTGGTGCGGCGCCGTGCAGGAGATCATCTGCGGCCTGCAAAAGGGCCACCCCGACGGCCAGATCCTCAAGCAGACGCTGTACGTGCGCGAGCCGGCCGACAAGTGGTTCGAGGTCCAGAAGGACTGCCCGGGATCGGGCATCATTCTCATCGGGGACTCTGTCCACTCCACTCTGCCCCATCAAGGTATGCGAACAGAACACGGAAAGAACAAGAACCACCACTGACACACCCAGGCCAAGGAGCGTGCATGGCTATCGAGTCGGGCTTTGCACTGGCCCAGACGCTCAAGAACTGGAAGACCAACGACCTGGGCGCAGCCTTGCAGTATCTGCAGGACCTGCGCAAGCCTCGCACTGACCGCATCACCCAGTCCAGCTACGAGACGGGCAAGATGGCCAGCGCCGACCTCCCGGAAGACCAGTGGGCCGCAGCCTTCAACCCGTCGATTGTGCGCGAGCGGATGCGGTGGGTCATGGAGTACGATTTGGTCGGCGAGCTGGTCAAGGGCCTGGAGCTGGACGGGACGTCTGGGATTGCCGGCATGGCAGAAGAGCCCGAAGTGCCAGCATCGGTCAAGGTGGCCAGCTAGGAAGTGGGACGTAGAATACAGCAAATAGAGTTGATAAATGAAGTGAAATTGAACAACAGTCTGAAGTGAGCCTGGGCCACGGAATTGTGTATTTGCTGGCATTCCTGATTCAGGAGCAGTCGCTGTGATACAGCCTCGCTCCTGCTGGCCAGCACACTCGCTGATCTCCGTGACCCACCGACCTCCTCCTATCTATCACCAAGTACGTGTGTTATCTATGAGTTTGCGTGCTGTCGTTGGTACTGCTTGGCTTTTATGTTTCTTGGCTGGCGGTATAAATCAAGCGAACGGCTGGTTTTGTTTTGCTTTGTTTTGTTTTTCCATTTACTATTGTCGTTGTCAATGTTTGCCTCTTTTATCTCCGTCATATAAACTTAGACATCTTTTCCCTTCATACCAGCCCGGCGAGCGAAATGCCAGTGGATGAAAAGAAGGGGGGCGAGTCCGACCACAGTCGGCCAGCCCCTTCCATCGCAGAAGAGCCGGCTTCCGAGCAGACTGCTCTCCAAAGATGGGTCAACAAGCTGGACAACATCCCCGGCCTCGAGAAGCGCGGCATTGAGCGTGTGCCTCCAGAGTGCCGCCACCCCAAGGTCACGACCGGCAGCTACGTGCAGATGTTCCTCATCTGGTTTGCCATCAACTGTACGGCAAACAACATGACTGTGGGCATCCTGGGGCCAGCCAGTTTTAGGCTGGGCTTCAACGACGCCATCCTGTGAGCCTCGTCTTGTTTCGCTGTTTTGCGGCTGTTGCTGACCAGCAGATGCTGCCTCTTTGGAACCATCTTCGGCTCCGTCTGCACGGGCTACATTTCCGGCTTCGGGCCCAAGTCTGGCCTGAGAACGCTGGTGGTTTCGCGCTTCAGCATGGGCTACTGGCCGTCCAAGCTGTGCGTGCTGCTGAACATTGTCATCGAGGTCGGCTACGGCCTGGTGGACTGTCTCATTGCTGGCCTGATCCTGTCGGCTGTCAACGGCCACGGCATGACTGTCATTGTGGGCATCGTCGTCTCGGCAGTCACGACGTGGGTCATTGCCACCTTTGGCATCAAGTGGTTCCACGCGTTTGAACGGCAAGTCAATCCACACACGGGCATCTGAGCGCTATTTGCTCACTCTACTAGATACGTGTGGGTGCCGACGGTCCTGCTCCTGTTCATCCTCATCGGCTCGGCTGGCCCCAGCTTCAACGCCATGAAGAAGTCGGAGCATTCCGGCGCCACTCTCGCGGGCAACCGCGTTTCCTACTTCTTCCTGGCGGCATCGGGCCCGCTTGGATGGGCCCCTGCCAGCGCCGACTTCTACGCGTACTACCCAGAGAACACGTCGCGCTTTATGACGTCGCTCATGACGGGCTCTGGCATCACCATTGGCAAGCTGCTCATCGAGTTCCTCGGCATTGGCCTTGCATCCGGCGTGGCCACCATGCCTGCGTGGGCAGCCGCGCTCGACCACTCGGCCGGCGCCCTGATCACCGAGGGCTTCGCCCCCCTGGGCCACTTTGGCAAGTTCTGCGCCGTTGTCCTGGCGCTCTGCGTGTCGGCCAACAACATCCCCGGCACGTACGCCGCCGCCCTCAACTTGCAGATGCTTGGCCGCTGCTTTGCCAAGATCCCCCGCCCCATCTGGTCGACTGTGGTGACCATCATCTACACGGTGTGTGCCATTGCCGGCCGCGCCCAGCTCCTGGCCATCTTCCTCAACTTCCTGAGCCTGATCGGCTACTGGGTCATCATCTGGATCGCCATCACGTTCGAGGAAGAGGTGCTGTTCCGACGCAGCCGGGGCTACGACTGGAGCCGCAGCGCTGACCAGTCCTATCTGTCCATTGGCTCTGCTGCCTTCCTGTCGTTCCTGGCCGGGTGGGCAGGCGCCATTGTGTGCATGGGCGAGACGTACTACACGGGTCCCATCGCCAGCATGGTTGGAGACTACGGTGCCGATGTGAGTCTTCCCTTCCAGCCTATAAAAGTCGATCGTCTCTAACAGTGCACAGCTTGGTCTCCCTGTGGGCATGGCTTGGACAGCCATTGTGTATCCCGGGCTCCGCTACTTGGAGCTCAAGTATGTCGGCCGCTAGTTGGACGCCTGGTCGTCTGCGTGTAGGTGTAGATAGTATTTTATATAGTGCTCCAGATTGTAATGCAATTCGTCGTTCTGTCCACTTTATCTCCGTTGCATGGCCCGTGTCCACGAGCAACGTCGGGAATTTTGATGACCTGGCATGTAAGCCCTATGCTGTTTAATATACATTGGATATATATATGCAATTTGCCATCAAGGCCCAGCATTCGTTGCCGGCTTCCTCGTCCTATTTCTCGGAAGCCTCCGTCTTCTTCCGTAGGTAGTCGTCGTAGCGAAGGTAGGCACCCAAAAGAGCCTCGGCGCCAGCAGCGCAGCTTACTTGTTAGCAAGAGGAAATACCAAATAATGGATAACAAGGGGGAGCAAAAGGAAATACCAAAACTAATAATGGATAGCAGGGGGGGGGGCTTACTCTTCGGGACGAGAATACTCTGCTGGGTTGTGGCTGACACCATCCCGGCAGCGCACAAAGATCATGGCCGTTGGAACCTTTAGGCTGGTGTAGACGCTGTCGTGGCCCGCGCCACTGACCAGCTCCATGCTGCAGTTCATGCCGTTGAGCGAGTCCCGGACGCATTGCACCATGACCTTGTCAAAGTGCAGAGCGGGCGAGTCCCAGAAACGGTCTATGGTCACCTTGAGGCCGTGCTCTTTGGCAATCTCCTGGAAGCGGGCGCGGCACAGCTTCTCGACCTCCTCGACGTCGGCGTCCAGGGGCGCGCGAATATCGAGGCCCATGTGCACCTTTCCGGAGATGGTGTTGATGCTCTGGGGGGTGGACTCGATCACGGCAATCGTGGCGCGCGCCTCCCGGGCAGCCAGCTCGCCGGTGGTCACAAACCGGTTCGTCTCGACAATCATCTTGGCCGCTCCGAGGAGGGTGTCGCTGCGCCGGTTCATGGGGGTGGTGCCGGTGTGAGCCTCGCGGCCGGAGACGTCCACGTTGTACCACCGCATGGACTGGACGCCCTTGACAGCGCCGGCAGCAGCCTCGGCGCTGTCGAGAATGGGGCCCTGCTCGATGTGGACCTCGAAGTGGGCAGACAGGGGGTTGGCCTCGTAGGAGCATGCGATTTCGCCCAGGTAGCCAATGCGGGACAGCTCCTCCTTGAGGGTTTTGCCCGACAGGTCGGACCGCCCGTGGCCGTACTCGGTGGTGAACGCACCGCCCCAGACGCCCGAGGCTAGCATGGCCGGCGGGAAGCGGGCGCCCTCCTCGTTGGTCCAGTCAATGACGGCCAGCGGCGCATAGGTGGTGATGTTGTTGGCGTGGATGGTGCGCAGGACCTCCAGGCCCGATGTGACGCCCAGGATGCCATCATACTTGCCGCCGGTGGGCTGGGTGTCCAGGTGGGAGCCGAGGCCGATGGGGGGCAAGCTGTTGTTCTGGCCGGGCCGGATGGCAAAGATGTTGCCCATGGCGTCGATCTTGATGTCGCAGCCGCACTTCTTGGTCTCCTCGATAAACCACTTGCGCACCTTGCTGTCGTCGTCGTTCAAGGTGAGGCGGTCTGGGGATCAGTTAGAAGGGACGAGACTGGGATCCAAGAGGTGTCCATCGCATAGAACATACCCATGCCGCCATCAGGCGTGCTTCCCCATGAGCACGACTCGAAGAGGGTGTCGACCATGCGCTTGCTGTCGGTCTTGAGGTGAGCATACTGTGACGGCAGCGCCGCGGGCTCTGTGCCGAGGGAACCCATTGTGCCGACGAGATGTTGGGACGGTCTGGCTGTCTGGAGTAGACTAAACGCGAGCAGCAAGCAAGGTCACCACGATGGCTGGCTGGCGGAGAAGAGCGAATATGAGCCGGCAGGACTGGGCTATTTGGGGGGTGTCTGGTGGTGGTTTCCAGGCAGAGTTTCTGCGGACTGCATTGCATTCGATTTTGACTTATTTCCCTTTTCTGCCCAACGGAAGATCTCCCCAGTCCCGCAGCCGTTTCACCCCTCAATCGGGTGGCGGGAGCCGGTGGCTCGACAGGCGCATATCTCGGCCACTCGAGGAGTGGTCCGGGGGGAGGTTCAGGCTACCCCACTTTTTGTGTTAGTAAAAGTGGGTTCTCTATCGGGCATCTCCTGCGAGCGCTCTTCTCCGAAGGAGCGCGGGATTCTCCTCTCTGATAAGTACAAGGGCTCGGCTGCCACCTGGCCGGACATATCCTCTGCTTGCCCTGCGAGCATCGACTACAGCGCAGCTGCCTCACAGGGCTCGGTGCCCATGTCCGCCATCCCACAATGGTCTCGCAGTGTCAGCGGAGCATTCTGTCGTGTTCGCGATGCCGGAAGCGGAAGATGAGGGTGAGTCGGGTGGCTACAGGGTCGTGATATGCATGGTTCGGTGCTGACTCGCGCCAGTGTGACCGGCAGCTGCCCTCGTGCTCGCAGTGTGTAGCTGCCAAAGCCGAGTGCACCGGAATCTCGGCCAACGCGTCGACCAGCGTGCCTCGCAGCATTGTCCAGCACCTGGAGTCGGAGATTGCCCGCTTGGAGACGGAGCTGCTGCAGGACGGCAAGCTCGAGGTTGTCCATGCCTCGGACATCCTGCTGCAGATGCCCTCGTCGGCGCGGCCGGCCCTGGCCAGCAACCCGGCCAGCAACCCGGCCAGCAGCTCGGGGACTCTTGAAGCAGAGACCCACGGGGCTGCAGGTCGAGAGGCATATGCAGCACAGAGACCTCCTGCGGCGGGCCCTGCGGCGGGCCCTGCGGCGGGCTCCCCCAGCTCGAGCCAGGGCAGCGACGACTTGCGGACGTTTATCATGTCCAGCAAGCCCCTGCAGGCCATCGTCTCGGCCACCCTGCCCTCTGGCTCGGGCGCCACGGACCTGCTGTCACGGGTCCGCATGGGGATCACGCCGTCATCGGCTCGCGTGGCCGAGAGGGGCAGCAGCCGGACCTCGTCGTTCGTCCACCACCCCAAGCCGACAGCTCCCGGCAACAAAGGCAGCATCCTGCTCAATGCCAGCGTCCTCCGCATCATCCCGGCCGACATTGTGCAGCGTCTGATGCGCAAGTACCTCAACACTATCCATCTCGACAATCCGTTCCTTGTGACGGCCACAGTGGTGCAGCAGTTCCGCAATGTCGCCGAGGCCCTGGGCTGGCAGGAGACCCAGCCGCACCGGCAGACTCCCGCGGTCGGCCCGGGGGCTGCCGACACGTCCGTGGCGGCCAGCCACGACTTTTTGGTCGTCTATCTGATTCTGGCCGTCTCTGTCATGCTGGGCTCGGCCAACGACGGCCACGAAGAGCGGTGCATGGCGCTGTCGGCGTCGCTATTCGAGGAGGGCATCCAGCATCTCTACAACCTGCCATCGTCCTCGTCTGATATTGCCTGGCTGCAGGCCATCTTGCTGGTGCTGCTCTACGCCACCGTCTTCCCGCGGTCTGCCAACGTCTGGGTCCTGTCCGGGGCCGCCATGCGCTCGTGCCTGGAGCTGGGTCTGCACAGAGAGCCGCCGGCCTCCATGGGGCTGGATCCCGAGAGCCTCGACCTGCGGCGACGCATCTTCTGGGCAGCCTACTGCATGGATCGGTCTATCTGCTCGGCCCTGCAGCGGCCACTGTCCACGCCCGATGCGGCCATCAGCACCAAGATCCCAGCATCAATGCAGGACGACCCGTTCCTCGGGTCCATCGTCTACCACAAGCTGCTGTCCGAGATGCTGCATGTGCACTTCCACCGCGAGCCCATCCCGGCCGACATGCCCACCTGGGAGGACTGGCTGGCCAACATGGAGCAGCGGCTCCGGTCGTGGAACGCCCTGCACAGCCAGGCCTCGTCGCATCACGAGTCCACCGAGTACAGAATGGCGCGGGGGCTGATGATTCTACACCGGCCGTCTCCCCGCGTGCCGCGTCCGTCGCAGCACTCGCTCCTCGTGGCCTTTGAGGCATCAGCAACGGCCGAGCGTCTCCACCACGAACACATCCGCACGGGGTTCTTCCGGCGCCCGTGGCTCTCGGCACACTACACGCTCGAAGCGGCCACGGTGATGCTCTTCTGCTTGCGGCACGGCCACGCCGCCATCACAGAGCGGTTCACGCCGGCGCAGATCTTTGACATGGCCAAGCTGTTCACCAGCAACTTTTTGGCAATTGCAGCGCGGGGCTGGCCCGAGGTGCGTGTCTACGCGGGAGTCTACGAGCGGCTGCTGGGGCCATTGCTGGAGCGCATCTTCCTGCAGTCGTCGACGCTGAGCGACCGCTTTGGGCCGGCACAGGATGCCGAGCTGATGCGGCTTTTGTATCCCGGCCCGGCGCATCTGGAGAATCTCCGCGTGGGGATTCGGCAGCAGGAAGAGTTCAGCCCGTTTGACTTTAGTTTGTTCATGGCAGAGGATGAGATTTGGAGCGCCGGGCTGGATGTTGGCGATGGCCATGGGGGTCTTGGTCTACCAGGGGAAATGGATTTTGACATTACTGTATGATTCGGAGTAGATGGGTAGATGGTGTTATTGGGGACAAAAAACTGTATACCGTGGTGTCTATGGCCAGTGCCCTAGGGGGGGTTCCTGGGGGCTGCCCTCTGTCGTAATGGGAACTCTTTATCGGACAAAATGGCCGAACCAGCGGGTCATGATATCCAGGCATGTAGCTGACTACATCTTTTTCTTTTCGTACATGCAGCCAAAGCTCCTGGGCATGTGGGCAGATGCAGAAGAGCTAGCAACGATTAATGGTAGGTTACAGCAGCCCCTGGCATTCCCGGGGGACTACGACGCCTGGGACCGGGAATACTGCCAGAGCACCGCGCTGCTCAACGCCCACCTCGAGGAGTGGGCGGTGCTGACGGACGCAGCGGCCAACGAGGCCTTCAACGTGCAGGACGGCACATCGTTCACATGGGGGCGGTTCTGGATCTACCTGGCACGGTGGTACGGCACGACGTGGGCGCCGCCCGAGGCCGACGAGGCAAAATACCGCGAGACGCCGTCGCGGTACGACGAGACGCCGCGGGGCTACGGGCCACGGGGGGTGACGTGACGCGGTCGACGTTCAGCCTGCTGGAGTGGTCGGACCGGCCGGAGGTGCAGCGGGCCTGGCGCGCGCTGGCAGCCGCGCACAGCCTGGCCATCGACCCGTTCACCGAGGTCAACCGGTCGCAGATCTTCAGCATGACGGACTCGGCCGTGGTGGGGGGGCGCTGTCGCTCAGCATGCGCAAAGCGCGGCGCCTGGGCTTCCACGCGACGGCGGACTCGTACGAGTCGGTCTTCCACACGATCCGCGACCTGGCCCGGCTGAAGGTGGTGCCTCCTCCGGCAGCGGCCGAGTTTGAGTGAGCGGGACGAGGCTCTAGAGGGGCTGTGGGGAACCTGTACTTACCCGATGGAACCTGCTGCCACCCGTTCACGCCTGGAGTATCCCTACTGGGCTGTGACTGTTCTTGCCTGTTCTGGCGGTAGTACCCCGCACGGGGCGTCATTACGCGACAGTAAGTGGAGGAGGCCGGTACATATTGAAGCCCACTATGCATGACTCGCCCCAGAAATCTGCTCTTTTTTCAATGGCCTGCACCGAGCCCGCACATCTCCAACCGCAATGCTTGCCTGCGAACGCTGCCACGCGCGCAAGACCAAGTGCGATCGGCGCCAGCCGCGCTGCTCGGCCTGCTCCAAGAGCCACTCGCAATGCCACTACCGCAACAGGCGCCGCGACCGCCAGGAGTATGTCAAGACCATGGAGCAGCGGCTGCGGGCGCTGACGAGCGAAAACGAGCAGCTGCGGCAGCGCGCGGAGCTGGGGCTGGGCCTGCCGGGCCTACCGGGCCTGCCGGGCCTTTCGGGCGGCCTGCCGGGATCTCCCGTGTTGGCCGTGCCGGCCGCCGGCACCTCGGCTGAGGAGTCGGAGAAGGACGACCTGATGGGTGATGTTGTTCTGGCGCAAGCACACCAGGCATCCCAGGCATCCAAGGCATCCCAGACATCCCCCAGGCATCCATCGCGGGCGCCTCCCAGACGGTCACTGTCCCGCTCCGGAGACACCCAGCGGCCCCCGGCCACCTACGGCAGCCCTCCGACGCCGGCCTCGTCCCGCCAGCACAGCCAGCACGCCGCGGGCGAGGAGGAGCCGCGCTACCTCGGCTCGTCCAACGGTGTCGGGTTCGTCGACGTGGTCGAGCGCGTGGTCGATGCATCGCACAAAGACGGCCTGTTTGGGCGCATGTCCGACAGCCATGTCCCCCAGCCAGACCCGTCCCGGCCGTCCCTTCCGCGCACGCCGCAGCCAGCGGCGCTGACGGACAAGGCGCAGGCCCTGCCGCTCATCCAGATGTACTTTGCGCACTGGCACATCACCTTCCCGGTGATGTACCGGCCCACCTTCTTCCAGATGGTGCGCGACATGTACGCCAACCCGGCCCTCTACCACCAGGACGCCGCAAGGGCCTTCTGCTTCGATCTCGTGCTGGCCCTGGGCTCGGTGCCGTCCAAGCGTGTCGACTGGGGCTTCAACGACTCCGAGTTCCACTTTGCGCGCGCCCTGACCCGGCTCGACGAGGTCGTGGCGCTGCGCGACATCCGCTCCCTGCAGGCCCTTCTGTTCTACTGCAAGTACAACATCCACGCCAGCCTGCGCGACACCTCGGGAGACACCTGGGAGGTCCTGGGCACGGCCACGCGTCTGGTCGTCGAGCTGGGCCTGCACCAGCACACCGAGGCCCGGCTGCCTCGCTGCGGGACGCACATCATGGGGGAGCTGCCCGAGGGCGTGCAGGTGGAGATGCAGCGACGCAGCTTCTGGTGCTATTACAACCTGGAGAGGTAGGTTGGCGCTCTGCGCTGGTCTCTGCGTGTTTTGTTTGTAGAATATTTTCGTCTGACAGACAGGATTGTCAACATTTCTCTCGGCCGCCCCCTCAACATCCACGACGACGACATCGACGTCCTCCTTCCGTCCACCGCCGACGACGACGACCTCCTGGACAGCCACTCCGCCAGCCGAGAGTCACCACGATCCAGCCAGCCCATCACCCCGTTTCTGCAGCACACCCAGTACCGGCGCATCCAATCGCGCATCCACCGCAACATGTACACCAGCCGCCAGGTGCAGACACTCGCCCTCCACAAGCGCCAGGCCATCCGCCGCGATCTCTACGAAGAGCTGCAGGCCTGGCAGCGAGACATATCCAGACTGAGCCTCGACCCGCCGCAAGTGACAGCGGTCGAGCTCGACGACGCCGACACGCCGCAGCCAGCCTCCACGTCTCTCCCGCCGTCTTCCTTCCTCAACGTCAGCTGGTACCAGGCCCTCTACCACAGCGGCTGCCTGATGCTGTTCCGGCCGTCGGCCACCTTCCCGGCCATGGAGGACCGCGACCCGGACGACGAGACCGACAATGTCCTGCGCATGATCTGGACCTCGTCGCGCAGCGTGCTCAAGCGCTACTTTGAGCTGTTCCGCAACCGCCACCTCAACCACTCGTGGGTGTGCCTCTACACCATCTTCATGGCCGGCCTGGCAAACGTCTACGGCGTCGGCTGCTGCGCGCGACGCCGGAAGAAGCAGCTGCGCGGGGGCGGCAGCACGGCGTTTCTGCCGTCGCTGCTGGACGTCATTGCCGACTTCCGCGACTGCTCAAACGTTCTGACGGCCATCTGCGAGCGCTGGCTCGACGCACGCAGCTCGTGCGACATTTTCTCGCGGCTGAGCATGAGCGCCCTCAAGGAGCTGACGGCGGTGGCTTTTGCCGGGGCCGAGACGCCAGGTGTCTCTGGGGGTCCGCAGCAGCAAAACCAGCAAAATCAGCAATATCAGGCCGCGCACACGCCAATCCCTGCTCCCGTGCCCGATGCCGACACGGCCATGGCGGGCCTGCCACCGGCAAGAGGCTTCGACACGCCCGTGGGCCTCGACGAGATTCTCCAAGCCGACGGCGCAGACCCGACGGGGCACCGCGGCCTGGCCGACTTCAACTCGATCGACGACCTCCAGCAGCTGTTCCAGGAAATGCAAAACACAGTCCACACGCGAGACTACGAGAAGGACGAGGTGGCCTGGGGGTTCTCGCAGGAATGGTTTGAGCGCTGACCCTTGCCGTATTCATATTAGTCGTCAATTTATTGTGATACAATCTGTACATCTTTACATCTTACATCTCCATCTTTGACCTCTTTCCTTTCTGCCCCCCCTCTAGATCGCCCGCAGGCCACGCCCCAGATACGTCCTCTCGCCAAACTCGCGCTCGGCGACCTGGAACAGCGGCAGGCCCATAAAGTAGCCGGCGTCTGGCGTGCCAATGGCATCCCACGTGCTCTTGGCCTCCTCGTCGCCAATGGTCACCAGGGGCTTGCCCGTGCCGGCCACGGACGCCTCGGCGGCCAGCTGGACCTTGCAGCACCGCTCCAGCAGCACGAACCAGCCAATGGTGGCCTCGATCGTGGCGCCGGCTGTCAGCAGGCCGTGGTTGGCCAGGAAGGCCGCCTTCTTGTTGCCCAGGCACTTGGCAATGTTCTTTCCCTCGTCGGTGGCCAAGACCAGGCCGGCAAAGTTGCTGTCTGTTGTTAGCTGCGGTCGGGAGGAGGCCGTCGCCGGGGAAGGCTGCACCTACGGGAACAGGACGTGGTCGTCGTAGAAGGAGCAGAAGTCCTGGGTCAGCATCTTGAGGGTGGCGCCCGTCGCGCACATGGCACGGCCGTAGACGCTGTGGCAGTGGGCAGCGCAGAGGACGTCTGGCCGCGCGTTGTGGATCTCGGCGTGGATCGCATAAGCAGCTGCAAGGTCAGTGTCGCACGTCAAAAGGCCGTCTGGGCGTGCTGCCTACCGTAGTTGAGCCGCAGGTTGTTGCCACCCTCGACGACCTTGCCCTCGTGGTCCACGCGGATCAGGTCGTCGTCCGTGATGAGGGAAAAGTGCAGGCCTGCGCTGTCAGCCTGCTGCCCGCCGGTCTGCATCACTCTTCATCCCCGGGCTGCCTACCGAATGGGTTGACCCAGAAGCTGGTGGGGTCGACCGGGTCCCGCACGGTAATGTGGCCGGCGACGCCGTCAGCAAAGTCGTTGGCAGCAAAGACCCGGTAGGCCAGTGCCAGGCGGTGCTTGAGGTACTTGCGCTCCTCGTACTTGTCCTCGAAGGTGGCCGGCAGACTCTCCTCGTCCCGGACGAAGGCCAGAGACGGGTCGCCGGAACGGTGCTCTTCGGCCTTGGTGGCGGCCTTGGCGGCCACGGGGGTGGTCTCGGTTGCTGAGGGGGCCATGGTGGTTGGTGATGGTGACGGTGATGGTGGTGATGGTCTGGGTGGTAGATGCTCGGGGTAGAATGATTTGAACTCGAGTATCGCACCGTTCTAGTAAAATAGACCAGGGCCAGTCGAAACGGTGCATGCCGACAGCGTCGAGGCTTGGCGGGGCAGCCGAAGAGATTCCGGGAATTCGATCTGTGGCACCAGCCTATCTGGGCCAAGTTCGCCGCTATCTCGTTCGCTACGGGGATAGATAAGTCGCTGTTCTGTCGGACTTGTTCCTTGGGGGCCCCTAGCGGCAGGCGGCCATGTCCGACTCTGTCCTATGGACTTACATGCTGGGCGTGGAAAAGTGGGGTAGCGCCCTCGGAGGCACATGCCGTATCGGACGGTCCGCCGCAGCAAACCAACAGACGGCAATTGTCAGCGAGCATGGCAAGTGTGTGATAGCCGGTGTTTGACGGCAGCCCGATGTCTTTCTGGGGCTTTGCGAGGCCCGTGCCTGTGGCTGCTTGACTCTGTGGCGACTTTTGACCTCCTTGGCCCACGCGATCCCAACCATGGCCGCCCCCCTCGCCGACGCAGTGCTTTTCCGCGATGCCCAAGGACGCCGTGCTGGTCAATGTCGCCCGGGGTGGCGTGGTCGACGAGGAGGCGTTGCTGGAGGCCTTGGAGGACGGCGAGATTGCCGGCACCGGCGTGGATGTTTTTGCCAAGGAGCCGGCCAGCGCGGACACCAGCTGTCTTCTGGGCAGCCGGGCAGACAGGGTCAACCTGGTGGCCACGCCGCACACGGCCTGGGTGGGTGGCCAGCGAGACGGATGTGAACTACCAGAGGGTGCTGTTGGAGAACATTGGTGCTTTCATCCTGGGTGAAGACAGCGAGTCAAGGCATGATGGATGGCTTTGACGTCTTTACTTGACTATTTTACAGCTTCCCGCTCTGAAAGGCCGACACCGGGCTCTTGACTGCTTCCTGCACCACCATCTGCAGAGAGTCCATCCTGGTCTTTCCAATTGCCTCGTTGTCCGTCTTCTCGTAGAGAGTCCCCCCCTCGGTCCATATTCTCCGCAGCGTGTACAGGCTGGCCAGGGGGTGGCCGGCCGCCCATGCCTTGCTCTCCAGCTTCTTCAGCGCGTCCAGCGGGGTGTGGCTGACCGCCCATTTGCTGTCCGTCTGCCTCTCGAACTCGGCCAGGATGTCGTCTGGGGTCGTGGTGAACGAGTTGACCTTGACGGCCTTGTTGTCGCACATCTCTGGGTGTCTGAGCGCGGCCACCAGCAGCCTGCCCACGTCGGCCATGGTGGTCAGGCTGACCTTTTCGGCCCCGGTGCCCAGCAGAGTGGCTTTCTTTGCCGTGACGTCGAAGCTGCCCATCTGCGGCTCAGCAGCCATGCAGCCCGTGTAAAGGTCGGCAAACGGCCCGGTGACCAGGTACGTGTGCTTGAGCCGGCTCACGGCGTCGGATTCCAGATACGCGCGGACCTTGAGCTTCTTCTGGTGTGGCCGCTCGCTGGCGGAAGACGCGTTGTAGGCGATGTCAGTGCCGTATTCCGAGGGGAAGAAGCGGGCGATGGTGGGTGAGCGTTCGGCCAGGGCGATCAGGCCGACCTGCTTCTCGATGGCGAACCGGCCGAGCGCCGAAACGACAGTGTCGTAGTCTGGACGTGTTGGCAGCTGAAATGATGTCGCGATTGTACAGGCACCTACCTTTGAATGCATCCAGCACGTCCTCCTCGCTGTCCAGACTGCCCGTGACAATGTCAGCGCCGCGGCTGCGGAACGAATCAACCAGCTCCTTCTTGCCGGCCACTGTTTCGCGCGACGTGAACATGCCGATGCGCTCAAACTCGCTCCTGCAGTTGAGCAGGGCGTCCATCAACACCTTGCCAATGACGCCCGAGGCGCCGAGCACCAGGACTCGCTTGCTGGCCATGGCTGGTTGCGGCAGGCTGAGGCGCGATTCTTTGGGGTTGCTCTTTGAGTTTCCGGGGTTGCTCGAGTTTCCGGGGTTGCTCGAGTTTCCGGGGTTGCTCTTTGAGTTTCCGGGGTTGCTCGAGTTTCCGGGGTTGCTCGAGTTTCCGGGGTTGCTCGAGTTTCCGGGGTTGCTCGAGTTTCCGGGGTTGCTCGAGTTTCCGGGGTTGCTCTTCGAGTTTCCCTTTTGGGTGTTATGCAAATAAAATATTCCTAAATCAAAATCACTAATAGATAACCCTCTCCTTGGTCTGGCCCCCGATCTCTTTGCTCGGCCTCGATCTGTTTCAATCAAGGCAAGAGAACATGGCACCACTTCTTGCAGGAATCATGCAGTTCCAGAAAAGAGACTCCGGCTGCCGTCGCACGAAAGGATGTGTTTTGACGCGCAAAGCAGAGCGATACGGAGATGGCCGCACGGAGGGTGCGTGGGGAGGGAAACGCCACGCCAATGTCCGCCAGAGGGACGGGTGGGCGAGTGTTGGGAGTATATCAGACCAATGGCTGGCAGCCTCTTCCAGGTTTGCGACTTGTTCTTCTTTATTGTTCTTCTTTACTGTTCGCATTCTTCGGTTGATCAATTTGTAGTCGTCGCTCAGTTTCACCTTGGCAGATCCCCCCAGCATCTCAGCCTGTCTCCTCCTCCACAAAATGGGCAAGGTTGTCGCGGCCGTTGGCCTCTCACATGCGCCGGGTATGTTTACAGAAACGAGGCAACCTGACCTCCGCAAAGCTCTTGCTAACCACCCCCCCGCCAGGCGCCATTGGCTTCCCCGAGACGGCCAAGCCGGATGCTCGCAAGCGCACAGAGGAGGCCACGCTGGCCCTGGGCAAGACGCTGACGGACGCCAAGCCGGACGTCATCTTTGCGTTCCTGGACGACCACTTTGAGAACTTCTACCGCAACCTGATGCCGACAATCGCCGTGTCCATCGCGGACTACCACGTGGGCCCGGCGGACCAGTGGATGGAGCCGCTGCACATCTCCAACAAGACCAACTTCCCGGGCAACCCCGTGGTGGCCGAGCACCTGATCAAGTCGCTGGTGGAGCAGGGCTTCGACGTGTCGCGCACGGGGCCCGTCGAGTACGGCAACAACCTGCTGATGCCGTGGGTGCTGATGGCTGCCAAGCTGCCCAACGTGGCCATCGTGCCCATCTTCCTCAACGTGTTCACGCCGCCGCTGATGAAGTACAGCCGGGCCTACGCGCTGGGCGAGGCGTGCCGCGTCGCGGCCGAGAGCCTGCCGGACGCCACGCGGGTGGCCTTTATGTGCACGGGCGGGCTGTCGCACTGGCCGCCGTACTGGAGCCCGTACCAGGCCGGCGACCCGCCCAAGGACGACTTCCTCAAGCTGATGAAGGAGTACCAGACGGTGGGCAAGAGCGTGCTGAAGCGCGTGCCCGACCTGTTTGTGCAGTTCGACGACTACGAGGTGAAGATGGCGGCCAAGAACGAGTACCCGCTCAACAGCAAGCACCCGCTGGTCAACGCCGAGTGGGACCAGAAGTTCATGGACAGGTTCTGCGCTGGCGACAAGGAGTGGCTGCGCGGCCTGACGTACGAGGAGGTCGAGGAGGAGGCCGGCCACGGCGGCCACGAGGTGCTCAACTGGGTGGCCCTGAGCGGCGCCATGGGCGGCAACAAGGCCAAGCTGGTGCTGTACGAGCCCGTCATCGAGTGGATCTGCGGCATGACCTACGTGGACTTTGAGCTGCCCATCCCGGCAGTGAACGGGGCTAATGGCACCAACGGGGTGCACTAGGGGGGGGGGGTGCGATAACAGCTGTTGAGGTGACGGGGTATTAGTCACCGGAAACGGAAGGGATTATGCCGAGGGATAACCCCTATTTTCTCAGGGGGTGACTAACCCAATAGAGGTCATCGGAGGCAAGTCACTTGACTAGCGGAAGGTATCGGAATACACCTATTTTGTGTATATATTTAGCAAGACTAGTACCACGTAGTCATGGTCTCTCTTAGAGGAGATATAAGCAATTCTTAAATGATTTTCTTTAACTGTCGGCTCGACAGTTATAAGTTTAGATCTTTACTTTTTTAAGTAAATTCACTAATAAAAACTTTTTATTTTATCTTATAAACTAATTAAAGCGTATAAACTAATATTAATAGTATAACTTAATAAACCCTTTTATTAATAATATCACTGATATTAAAAACTTATAAGCTTATTATAATAGTTATTAAAAACCGATAATTCTTTATTAAGTTTTTTAAATTTTACTTTAAAACCGCTATATAAAGTACGATTTAATATTTTCGAGCGAAATTTATAAGAAAATTATTATTATATCGCCTTTTAACTCTGTAATTACTTTACGTACTTTAAACGACTAAGACGCTTAGATTAACTTAATCGAAAGTTAAGTCGGACAGGAGTTGTGGCGATATATCGATTTAAATAACGAAAATAAAACGATCTTTAAAATCTTTAAATATTTTATTAATAACACCCTCGCCGATATTAACGGAGAGACTGCTGCTTAAAAATAAGACCGCTTAATAGCTAAACAGGCTGTTTACTTATTAAAAGTCTCTCGGTTTATATATTAAGTGCGTATAAAGATAGCGGCTATACGGACGCTTATAAACATATAACCCACTAAACGTGTCGTAACGTGGAAGGCTAAGAGCGCGCATTTTAACTGATCGGTTAAAATGCGCGCTCCCGCCCGTCGTATTACAACAGGTGTTAAGAGCGCCTTTTAGTTATTAAGCTTGTCGTTTTTTTAAAAGATTCTTCTTTTTATTCGCTGTTGTAAAACTTTAATTATTCTTATATTTGTTTTTCTTTTTCTTTTTATCTCTTTATACTTATTTTCTTTTCGTCGCTTATGTTTTTTTACTTTTTGTTTTTAGTTTTAAAAGAAAAGGGAAAAAGTTTTTCCTCCTCGCGGCTTTTAATTAATCGGTTTAACTTAATATAAAAAGTAAAAGAGAATAAAAAAAAGGGGGGGGCTAATACTTACGTACTTACTCCTTTTTTTTTCTTTTTTTTTTTAATAAAAAACAGCGAAAACAAAAAGTAGTGTAATTTAAATAAATAGTTTTTAAAAATATATAACTTTATACTTTTTTCTCTTTTTTAACCGTTATCTTAACTCTCGTACGCCTTTTAATGTTTTTAAGTTTTTCGTTAAACCGTTTGTTATATAATAGTCGGCGCCTTTTATATAAAACCGATTAAGCTTTTATTAAGTTTATCTACTTATCTTTACTTATCTTAATAAAAGTCTGCTTTAATACCTCTTATTTAAAAAAACCTTTAATTATAATAAGTAGAGCTTACTCGCCTTTTATAATCGCTTATAATTTAAACTTTTAAGTGCGGACTTTATAAAAGTATATATTAAAAGCTAAGTAGTCGGTCGCTTTAACTATAAACACTACGCTTTTCCCTTTTTTATTTTATAAAGCGATAATATATAAGATAAACTAATTAAGACTATTAAGTATATTATCGTTATCGTCTTATATTATACTTACCTTTTTTGCGTTTAAGTAAATGTTATACTTATCGTTACTTACTAGCTTAACGGCTTTTTAAAGTGGGCTAGCGGCTTTAACTAGCGTGCTTTTTACGGGCGGGAGTTCTGTAGTTTATTTTTTACTATTAAATATAAACAGCTATTTAAGTTTATATAGTTTTTTATTAAGGTTTAGCCCTCTCCCGGGTTTTATAGTAAGTGTCACCGGGTATTTAAACCGATTAAGCAACCTTTTTTTAACGAGCCGCTCCTTTTTCCGCTTTATTTTAATAGCTTTCCGTAGTTTTAAATTAAAGAGTTTAATTATACTTGTTTTATAATAGTTAACGGGCTTAACACTAAGCTCTTTTATAACTCGGCGCTAGTCGTAATCCGTTATAAACTTAATATTAAACTTATTTACTTTACGGAAAATGTTTTTAATATAATAATTAAGTTTATAAAAGTAAGTCGAGGTATTTAACTAGATATAAGCTGATTTGTTAATTTATTTAAGCTCTGCTCGTAAAGTAAACTTCCACTGTTAAAGCATTATCGTGTATTGTTTTATTAAACTACTAGTCGTAAAATCGTTACTTTAAAGTTTATAGCGAATAATAAACACTCCTCTTTTTTAAATAACAGGCTCTTTAAAAAAGAGTTGTAAATTCTCGTAAACTAAAACACCGCACTTTTATTTAAATTTTTATTTAACGTAAATAAAATTAACGATTTAACTAATCGGTTTTTTTACTTTAAAAGGCTTATTATTATATTACTCTTTATAGTCGTCGGCTTTTATTATATAATAAAAGCTTAAGTTATTAAAAAAGTAAAACACTTTATTTAACTAATTAATTACTAGTAAATTATAATACGAGCTTACGTAATAAAAGTTAATTAAAAAGCGATATAATTTAATCCTTTTTATAACTTTCTTTATCTTTAACTACGGCGTTTCTTTACGCTACAGATTTATACTTTTTATAATAGCTAATAGCGAAAGCCTAGTTAAAATATATATAATTTTTACAGCGACCGATGAGTTAAAAAGTATTTCCTTACCCGCGATATAAGAAATTATATTATATAACTTAACTCGGTAAGTTCTTATAAAAAAGTTATAAAAAGTTAAAACGTCTTTATTTATAAAACGATTAAGTAAGTTAAAATAATATTATTATATAAGGCTTTTTATAATTATTCCGCTTTTAAGTAAAGTGTTATTAATAATATTAAAGTCGATATATATTAGTTTATTTTAAACGATAAACTCGTTATACACGGGTTAAAAGTAATGCGTTTTTAAGCTTTATTTGTTATAAATAACGTCGTGTATACTTATATAATCCGGCTAAGTTGTAATATTAAACTACTGCTTTTAAAGGCTATTATAAGCGTTTAAAGTAAATATAGTGGTTATTAAATCGGTTAAACTTGTTTTAAATAGCGAGAGGAGAGGGGTAAATCGTGTTGCTTTATATAGTGATATAAAAAGAATTAAATAAATAAGATGTAATAATATAAGATAAATAAAGCGGGAAGAGATAATAAAAAGAAATTAGTGTATAAATTAGTAAAAATTAAAAGAAAAATAAAAAGTTTTAAAAAAGCCTATTTAAAAGTCGTAAACGTTAAAAAGGGGATAAGTTAAATAATACTTAAATAAAACTTATCGGATTAGTTAAAAGTTAATAATTTTTATAAGTTTTTATTATTTTTAAAGTACAGCCTTTTTATTATAAACTATCGTGCTTTCTTAATCTAGTAATTCTCCCTTTTTCGTTCCTTTTATAAATGTTTAAAACGCCCTTCCCGTTACTAATATAAAAGAAAATAATTTAATTATAGCTAATTAAAGAAAAAAAACAAAAAGAATAAAAAGACATCGAAGGTAAAAAAAAGAATAAAAAAGAAATAAATAAATAAAAGAAAATTTAATTAAATAAATAAAAAGAAGAGGTAACGAGCAGTTATTACCTAATTAATTAAATTAATAATTAAATTAATCACTTATTAATTTTCTCCTCCTCTTTTTTAATTTTAACCTCTTTTTTCTTTTAACTTTAATCTTTTATTAACTCCTTTTTAACTAATTAGTCACTAACACTTTACCAACTAACTTTAAACTCCTCGCTTACACTATACTTAAAAGAAAAGTAATATTCTTATCCGCTTATTTCCACCCTTAAGTCGTTAAATCATTACTAACTTAAAGTTACGTTATCTTTTAAGCGACACCTGCTTTTAAGCCACCCGCTCTTATTATTACCGACGATAACAAGCCTGCCGACAGCTTTAATAATACTAGCGATAATAGTAAGACAGATTAAGTAAACGCTATTACGTCGACCTTTAAGCTCACTTTAACTAATAAGTCTCTTTTTTAAGCGATTCGATATCTGCTGTTTTAATAAAAAAAACAGCTTTAACTAAGCAGCTAGCTAAACAGGTAAAATAAGCTGCTTCGTCCTCTCAGCCTGCTATAGTAAAACCGCGTCGCCTTATAGTAGTAATAAAGAAGAAGTAACCTGTTAAAAAGACTAATTAGCTCTTTTTTGTATTAGTAGCTACTGTTAAAGCTCTTTTATATTAAGCTTTTAAAACTAAAGCACTTGTTAAAAGAACTCGTAGCTTTAAGGATAAGTCGCTTACTTTTAACTTAGTTGTTAAGCTGTTAACTATTAAAAGAGGTGATTTTAAAAAAAGGTCCGCTAAGTTTATAAGCGTAAAGTTTAAAGCCTCTTTTATTAAGCTTATCGTTTTTAAAAAGGGGAAAGAGACGCTTTTAAAAAGCGGTTTTATTAAGTCGTCGTCTTTAAATAACAGATTAGTTGTTTTAAATCTTTTCGAAGGCCTTATAACCGAGGTTAACGAGGTTAAAAAGCGTTTAATAAAGGATGAGTTTTACGTCCTTTTTAAAATTATCGAGGGCCTTTTATTATCCGTCGTGTTTAACTTTAAAGTCCTCGCGAAAGCTGTTAAGTCGCGCTTTAAAAAAGCTTTAACCGTGAGGCGTAAAAAAAGCGGTCCTCTTTTTATCTTTATTAAACTATTATTTAATTAAAGTATTATCGTTTAGTTAATTTTTAATCTTCTTTTTACTTATTTTATTTTTTATATTAAAAAGTATTATTATACCTTAAACTTAATTTTTATTTACAAAATTATTACTCTTGTTTATACTACATTATACAAAGTATAAATCTTTCTAAAAGAAAGAAAAGATCTTTTTTATTTGCTTTTTTAACTTAAAACCGACACTAAGGTGAAAGGGTTCTTTAATTAAATACTACGCGTATAAAAACTACGTTTAATATTCGTTAAAGCGCTTAACAGGGGTCTTTTAAGATTTATCTTTACCCGATTAATTAAAGTTTTAAAACGATAAGCAGGTTTAGTGATTTAGGCTTTTAAGGTGGAAAACCCTGTTTCTTACGAGCGATGCGTTATGCGGTTCCGGTCTACTTTTATTACTAAGGACGCTAAGTTCGCTAATATCTTTACCTCGTTTTTTAATTACGTGTTTTTATTTAAGTACTTTAACGTATGTGGTAATTGTTTATAGCACGTTAATGCTAAAGCCTGCTTTTATAACTTAAAGTTTTAATAACCGGCTATTTAAGTTATAGTCGAGCTGAAAAAGGATAGTTCTTTAGTTAATTAAATGTAATTAAATAATATGTTTTTTATGGACATTACTTTAAGTAAAGCTTATATAAACTTCGATTAAAATAAGGCTGAAATTGCTATTATATAAGCAGCTATTTAAAAAAGAATACGCGGTAACGTTAATAAAATTCCCTTTATATTTAAAAAATATAAAACAAAAGCTCCTCTTATTAAAAAAAAGGAACTAGACGACCGGGAGAACGTTACAGGTGACGAGTTAATTAAGTATATATAGGTCGTAGAGTTTAAAAGGGCTAATTAGTTAAACAAGACTTAACTTAATAAGTTCTTTAATTTAAATCCGCTTCTTATAAAGTTAACGCTCGTTATCACGCCTGCTCGCCTTTAACCTTTTTAAAAGCTTTTAATTAATCAGCCCTAATAAGCTTAACTAGATGTTAAGTTTTTTATAAGTCCTTTTATATTATAAGCGCGTTATAAAGGTCGGCCTTTTACTACGGTGGGAAAGCGTATCGGTAAACTAATTAAGCGAAATAACGCTTTTAAAAAGCGTTTAATGATCCCGCTAATAACGAAAAAAGTAGTTAAGATCCGTTAAGTGAAGCGCGATAAAAAGGAGTAAGAAATAAAGTATAATAAGGGTATTAACGATCTTTTAAAAGCGGATAATAAAGATGCTAATACGATAAATATTAATTAACTATACTTTAATATAAAGATATACACTTTAAGTACTTCGCGACGAAGTTATAAATAGTTTTTTAAGTTTATATTTATAGTTTAAGTAGCTTAATCGGTTAAATCGTTTAGCAAATTTAATAAAAGTTCTTAAATTCCTTCTTTATCTTGTGTAAATACTTTAATCCTTTTACCGAGAAAAGTGCTATTTAAAATAATCTTGTTTAGAGTTTTAAAAATATAAACGTTTTTTTCTTTTACCTTTTAAACTTAATACAGCCCCGTCTACTTATAAATAAACTTTATCGATATAAACTTATTTATTTTCTTTAAGTTGTTTTAAATAAAGACGAGCGTGCCTTTTTTAATTATTTAATTAATTACTCTTATATAATACTCGTTTACTTTATCCCGCCTTTTAACTAGCTTTTTACGAAATTTATTAACAGTTAAAGCGGCTCTTTAAACGTCTTCTTTAATACGTTATAATATTTAAACGCGTATAATAAAAAGATCTTTACTTATTATATTAAACTTTTAATTTAAAACTCTTTAAATTAAAATATTTATATCGATAAGTAGCACCGCCTTTTTATTATAAATTAAGTAAAAAGGTGTATGCTTATAAAAGCGCTGTACCGCTGTCCGATCAGCTAAAAAAGCGGTTAAAAGCTAGTCTGTTTAGCGATAAAAGTTCCTATTTATAAGTTTCGCTAACACGCTAATAATTAAAAAGTGCCCTTTTTTAACTAAGCTATTTACTATAAGGTTGTAAGTAGAAGTGACGATACGAACGATCCCGAGGTTTTAGTATATTTAAATTAAGTTTTTTTTAAATTTTAACCTTTTATTAACGACGACTACTATTAAGAGACTATGTTAACTAATTACTCGATCTTAAAGGAAATGTCGGATGTTTTTTAAGTTAGCCTTTTTAATTACCACTGCCTCGATATACTTTGTTAAAGCGCACTGTGCTTTAATAATAAAACCTCGCCTATTTAATTAAGGTAAGTGTGTTACGTTTAAGTAAACTTTAAAAAAGGGGGTTAAAAGAGCAGGTTAAGCTATAATAGGGTTTTAATAACGGTGGGATCCCACTTTATATATTTAAAGTACGAGGTAACCGCTTAAGTTATAGTGTTATACATCCTTCGCTATTAATACTTTATTTTAAGTAAATAAAATAACAGCTTTACTCTTTTATACTTAAAGGTTTTATAAGCTTATTTAATTAGTTTATACTACGCCTTTAAGTTATAAACCACTTTAAGGGGCAGTTAAAGCGTTTTAGTGTTCTTCCGCTAAAGAATCTTATTATAAATAAAATAGAAATTTCTTTATCGTATTAGCTTCTTACGTTTTTAGTGTGTTATTCCTTTTAAAACCCGGTGGTTGATTAAAAAGTTTTAAATAACTTAATGTTTTAAGTTAAGTGTTTAATCGGTTGATTTTTTATTAAGGCTTTAAGTGTAAATTTGTGTATCGATAAAGTTATTTAAGTCTTTTTTATTTATTTTCTTAACTAAGTCCTTTTTTGTAGCAGGCTTGTATAATAGCCTATTTATAATAACGTTTTTTAAATTAAAAATGTGCTTTATAGTAAAGTCGAAGTTGTGAACTTACGTAACTTATTTTATAATTAAGGCGTTAAGGACCTCGTTGAGCGCCCTGTTTAACTAATCGGTTAAAACGTACAAGTCCGTTTTTATTAAGAAGTGCGTTTTATAAAGGTAGTTTTAAACTTTTTTAAAAATAATAATAAGTCCGTAGTATTCCCTTTTAATAGTATTATTAGCCGCTTCTTTTAAATTTTAAAGTTTTAATTTATACTTAGTTAACTTTCGTTACCCTTTGAAAACTTGTAATAAGACACTACTTTATCCTTTTAAGCTAGTATCCACTTAAAGGATAATTAGTTTAACACCTTTTAAGTAGTCGAGCGTAATAAGTATAAAAGTAGAGGTAATCTTTTCTTTTAGTCCTTAAAAGGCTCGCTTTTATTCCTCGCTTTAATTTTATTTCACCCTTTTTTTAAAAAGCTTATATAAAAGGACACTTATTTAAGCGCGGTGCTCGATTTAAGCTTTATAAAAGTTGAAGATTTTTAAAAAGCTGCGGAGCTCTTTTAAACTAATCGGTGTTAGCTATTATAAGATTTTATCGACTTTAAACTTTTTTAAAGTCTTGTTAAATCCTTTATAAATATATCTTATAACGACGGTTAAAGTTTAATATTATTAAAACTTAACTATTATAACAGTAACTCTTATAAGTTCGTAGTTAACGAGAACTTTGTCGACGCTAATTAAGTGTTTTATAATATACTTCCGAATATTAAAAAGAACCTCTTTATCTTTATATTTGCTTTTCGGTCTTTTAATCGTAATGTTATTTAAGAAAGGAAGTGTATAATTAAGTATAAGTTTATAAAGTAATTAGATTATAATCTGCTAAAATTACGTAATAAAGTTCGTCTCTCTTTATAATAAAGTGTATATACAGAATAGCCCGATAAGTGTTGTAAAAGTTGTAAAGTCGCGGCTTTTTATAATTAAAGTGATTTAGTTGTATTTAAAGAAAAGGTTAAATAGTAATAAAATAAAGTATATCGTAAATTCTTTTAAGAACTCTTTAACTATAAGTAAAGCAAATACATCTTGGATAGTAAAGCGGTTATATTTAACGGCGTTATTAATTAATCGAACTCTTTTATTTTTTTTTTTATTAAAAACTATAAGTTTTAATATAAGCTGTAGCTTTTTTTAATAGTCTTACGTTATAATCGTTATTTTAATAAGTCGATAACCTTTTTTATAAAAGGTTTTAAAATAAGTATACTTTTTAATTAAAAAGCTTTATAAAGCACTGTTTTAATCTATTACGGCGGCGCTATTAAAAGGTTTAATTTACTTATATACTTAAAGGTTTAAGCTAAAGTAAATTCCTTATTAAATAAGATCTGCTTTAACACTTTTAACTTTTTAAACAATAAGATATATGTTAATCGGTTTAAGATTTCTTTTATTAAGTTTTTCGTTAATTTATAGCCTCTCTGCTTAAAGCTGAACTTAAGTGTGAGAAATTTTTTAAAGTTTTATCCCGTCGGTTAAAGATTTTTCTTCGTTTTATTTTATTTAAGTCTTTTTTAATTAACACTGCTTTTTAAAGTTAACTTGTTTAATTATATAATGTTTACAGGATTAATTTTTTAATTTTTCCTTTTATAAAGTGTGTTAGTTTTAAACACTTTTTTTTTTAAATTTAACTAATTTAATAAATTAATTAAACTCTCTTTTAAAACTACTTTTATAAAAAAGTCTCCTCTTTTTATTAATAACTTTAAAAGAAAAGGTAAATGCTTAGTATAAACGACGTTAAAAATAGCTTCGTTTATATTTAAAAGAGGGATTAAAATAGCGAAGTTAGCGGCGAGTAAACCTAGATACTCGTCGTTAATTAGTTTAAATTAACCTTCGCCTTTTTATATTTTTACGTATATTTAAGTGCTTAAGTAACACTACTAGCCGCGTATTATTTAAGTTTAAATTAATATAAAGCGCTTTACTTAACTAATTATATATAAAGTGTAACTATATATTAATAATAAAAGGTGTTTTAAAAAGAAGATTTTCGCTCGTAGTTTTATACTTTATAATATAAAGGTGAATAAGGATGTTAATTCTTTTAAAGAAAATAGTTGTTTTAGTTTAAGCGGTAAACGGTTGCGATATTTAGTGGAATTTAAAAGACTTCGCGGTGGTTAGTTATAATAGCAGATTTAATTAAGTTGTTTTTTTATACGAAATAGTGTTAATTTACGAGTTGGTGTTGATTAGCGCGCTGATAAAGTCGTTAGAGTTAAAGCTTTTGTGCACTTTAATATTTATACGAAAGAGTTTAATTATCTTTATAAAGTTAAAAGTAACCGTAATAGTTTGTAGTTATTAAAGATCCTCGTTTTACGTTAATAAGTTAGTTAAGTTAACGTAAGTAATTAATCTATTCTTTTATATTTTAATAACTTATAAGTTAAAAATAAAGAGGTTTATATAAGGGTTGTTTATTAAAAGTAAGGTTTTTTTATTTATATAAATAGTCCGTTACCTTAAGTTAAGTAGTTCTTATATATTAAAGGTTATAATTTAAACGAATATTAAGCTTAAAATAAGTAGTTATTAAAGTGTAACTTTTACTTATATATTAAAAGCCGTGGTGAGGACTTACTTATTAAGTGTTATAATAACTAGTTCCGCCGCAGTTACGCCTTTTTTTTAATTTAATTAATTAGTTATTATGTTTAACGACTTGCTTTTTAAGCTTACTATATAAGCTAGCTTATTGTTATCGACCACTATTACGTAAAGGCGAGTGTTATTATTAACTCGGCGACGCTTTTTTAAAAGTGCGTATATTAAGAACTTATTTTAATTTATATTTAACAAATTTGTTATAAAAAGCTTATACGTTATAATTATATTATCGTTTTAAAAAAATTCGCTGTACGTTAGTTTTAAAGCCGGTGTTAAGTAATTCGGCAGTTAGCTTAATCGGTTTAAGCTATCTTAAAAGGCTAAAATACTGCATTTTTATATCGACTTTAATCTCGCTTTCTTTTATAACACGTATTTTATAAACGCTAAGCAAGTTAATATACTTTTTTAAGTATAAATGTAAAAGGTTTATAATCTTTCCGACCGGCTAAAATTGCTTAATTAAAACACCGGGAAGTGTAAACTTTTTCGTTGTTTTAAAGTAAAACTTCCGATCGCTAACGTCGTAGTATATTAAACTTACGTTAAAATCTCGTTTAATTAAAAAGTAGTCTCGGGCTATATAGTTAAAGTAGTTATAATAAAAGTATTTATAGTTCCGCTTAAGTTAATTAAAATACTATTAAGTAAAAGATACAAATTCTTTTTTAAAGTCTTTTTTTATATTATTTATTTAAAGAGTTTTTATACTAAGCGTTGTTTTTATTATAAGTTTTTTAAAGAGATTTTAATCGACGGCTATATTCGCTCCGTTTTTTAATAATATCGCTTAAAGTTAACTTATTATAATTAATTACTAGTTTAAAAAAAGCTTTAATATAACTTTAATAATATTATTTATAATATTATCGTTAGTATATATTATTAAAACAGCTGTTTAACCGATCAAGTTAAGTTAAACAGCAGCGGCGGTAAGCAACATTATCTTAAAGTAAGCCTAGCTTATTAAGTTCGATAAAAGCGTCGTTAAAAGCGTTTTAAAGCGATAAAAACAAAAGTTTTTATAAAGCAAGTGTCGGTTATAAAAGGCAGTGTTTTAACCTCGCGAAACATACTTAATATCTTAAAAGTAAATTCGGACGCTATCGAAAAGTTCTTTAAAGGTTATCGCATATATTTAAAGATAGCTTTTATTAACTCGGGCGCCGAGTTTAAGTTTAACTTCGTTAAGTAATACGTCGTATAAAAATAACGACTAATTAAACACATTCGTATTAATACCCGCTTTTAAAACGTAGTTATAAAATTCTTATAACTTTATTAATAACGCGTTTAAGTTGTTATTATACGGCCGGTTAAACTAAGCGACTATTCGCGACTGAGGAGTAGTGATTTACTTTTAATCCTCGCTGTTGTAAAGTTAAAGTATTAACTCTTTTAGCGCTTTAAACTGTAAACCTTTTAAACGTATTAAAGCTGAGGTAATAAAAGTTTTAATAATATCTTATAAAGGCTTTATATAATATATTACGAAAGGCTTAACTCTCTTCCGATTAAATAAACTAGCTTTATTATAAAAGGCTTTATATTATCGTATAAATCGCAAGATATTAGTTCTTTTAAACTTAATAGTTTTAATTAAGCTAGGTATAAATATACGTATCTCGTGTAATCTTATTAAAGCTCGGACGGTAAATTTTATATTATTAAAAGATAAAGCTAAAGTGTTCTTACTTATATTAAAAAGAGCGATTCGTAATTAATATTTTAAGTTAACTCGTTGTTTATAATAAAAAGTCGAATTATATTATTATAATATTACACGATCGGTTATTTGTACTTTATAAAAAGAAAAGAATAAAAAGAAAAATAATAATAGTGTTTAAAAGGGTTATAATAAAAGAAAATAAAAAGAGCGTAATATAAAAAAAACATATAAAAGGGAAAGTTAAATATTTAATTAAAAAAAAGTTAAAAAGTTACCGTTATATTCGGCTTCAACTCCCTTTTATTAATCACACCGTTCTTATCTTTATAATAGCAGATCTTTATAAGCCTTAAACGCCTTTTCGTAAGTATTTAATTCTTATCCGCTTCGATCCCTCTTAAACTAATATTTAAGATTTCTTTTATAAAATAAATATAGTTCACGGGTAACGAATTATAAAGTCCGCCGGTAGCTTTAATAGCTTTACCCGATCGGTATAAATAGCACTCTCGCCCCGTCTTTATTAAGCCATTTTTAAGTCAGCCTCTTTTTAAGGCTTAAAGATCGATAACCTTAAGTAAAAACTCTCTTTTACTCGACTTATCGTATCTCTTATTTATTCCACTTTTTATTTTAATTAAAAACTAAGTTTTTCTCTCTAGTTATAATAAAAAGCTGTTATTAACGCTGCGTATAAAATTCGCACGCTGATTTTTACTTTTAACTAGTTAAATCCTCTTCTTTTAACTAATTAAAACAGTTAAATCAGCGTTTAGTCTTCGCTTTTAAATAAAAAGCGCTCGCTTTTATTTATGTTTATTATAAGTAACTTTCGTTAAAGCGATTTTAACACCTCCTTTTTTAGCTTATATTTATATAGCTTTAAAGAATAAACTTCTTAAGATATCCGATAAGAGAGTTTATTATTTTACTAGCACTAGCTTTAAGTTTTTATATAAGCCGCTTTTAAGGGCTTTACTTTAGGCTCTTTTTTTTAAGACGAGTGTTAAATTAAGACTCTTTTTAGTTACTTTTTACTTGTCGAGCTGTTTATTATTTTTATATAATTAGTTTTTACTTAAAGTTATTAATTATAGTATTACACGATCGATTATTTAATATAATAGCTAACTTTTTATATCTTTACAACGCGAGAAAATTATAAAGTTAAATAAAGTAAATATTAAATAATAACGTTATATAAATACAGGTAGCTAATAAAAATTCTAAATAAAAAGAAAGATTAAATAAACGAGAAATAAATAAAAAAGAAAATATAAGTAGTAATATAAATACTTATCTTATTAAAAGTATTTTACAAGTTTTAAAAAATAAAAAACTTATTTAATTAGTCTATTCTCACTCGATCACAAACTTTCTCCTCGGTGCTCGTTAAGTCGATACGTTATTATTAATACAACGAGTCGTACCCGCACTAAGTTCGCTCTTTCTCTCTTTATAAGAGCAGGACCCGATTAATAAGTAGTTACTTACCCGTTTATTTTAAGTTTTACTCTTATCACTAATAAGTGCGTATAAAGATAGCGGCTATACGGACGCTTATAAACACACAACTTATTAAACGTGTTATAACGCGGAAAGCTAAAAGCGTGTATTTTAACTAATTAGTTAAAATACACGCTCCCGCCCGTTGTATTATAATAAGTGTTAAAAGCGCCTTTTAGTTATTAAACTTGTCGTTTTTTTAAAGGATTTTTCTTTTTATTTACTATCGCAAAACTTTAATTATTCTTATATCTGTTCTTCTTCTTCTTCTTGTCTCCTCGTGCCTATTTTCTCCTCGTCGCTTATGTCTTTTCACTCCTTGTTTTTGGTTTTAAAAGAAAAGGGAAAAAGTTTTTCCTCCCCGCGGCTCTTGACTGATCGGTTTAACTTAACATAGGAAGTAAAGGGGAATAAAAAAAAGGGGGGGGGCTGATATTTACGCACTTAATATATAAAAAAATAATTAGCGAAGATTAACGGGTGGATTATTAATATAATAAAACAATTTAAGTATATTTTAATAAGGTATTACACGGTTTATTAAAAGTTAGTTATGTTAAAAAACCACTATAAAGAGGACGAATATACGAAGATAACTCGCTTAATTAACACTTTTAAAAACTATCTTATAAAAGTAAGTAAGAAAGACATTAACATATAAATTAGTGAGAGCATCTCCCTTTTTACACGTATATAACGCATTAAGCCTTATTATATTACGTTAACAGCAACTTACTTAAAGCTTTTATAAGTAGTTAACCGCTAAAACTTAAACTATACTAATACGTTAATCTCGTAAAAAGTTAAATCGAAAATTAAATTAACGTTGTTAAAACTTTTAAACACCTTTAAAAAGATTGTTAACGTTAACTTAAACGCGAGACTAAAGAAAAGAGCTAGTTACGCCACCTTTTAAAGTTAGTTAAATAAGCTAGAGGAAAACGACTGTTACGTTAAATACTCTCGACTAATAAGCAGCTGTTTTTTTATAAATCTTGTTAAAAGGTTAAAAAACTTTTTTTATTAATTAAAAGACTTAAAAGGGCTATTTAAAAGGCGGAAAATAATAAAAAATAATAGAAAGTATATCTTAATATTTTACCGTAACTAAAAAAGGAGTTAAAAGAAGTTAAATAAAAGGAGAAGAATAGTGGTAATAAGTTAAGCGAAGTGATTATAAAGTTTATAATTAACGCTACTTTTAACAGCTCCTCCGCTATATAAATTCTCGATACCGGAGCTTTTTAACATATCGTTAATTTTATAAAGCACTTCGATATAAAAACTTACCGCCTATTTTACGAACTTATTAATGTTAACACGTAACAGCTTTAAATTAAAAGAGAGGGGGATATTATAATACTTATTAACGGTAACAGTAACGAATTTATCCGTCTCCGTAACGTTAAGTTTATCTTTAACTTTAATATTAACTTAATTAGCGTGATAAAGTGGTAAAAAGAAGGTTTTATCACCGATCTTTAAAAATAACACGTTATAAATAAGAGCAAGTTTGTTTATAACTTTACTAAAAAGGGCAATATACTTTACGTAACAAATAAACTTAAAAAGCCCTTTTATAACTATTAAAGCGCTTACATAGTCTCGAGTGTGTTATTATATAACTTACGCGACGGAGACTTTATAATATAACACTTACGCACTAGTTATTTAAACTAAAAGGCTTTTAAAAAGCTTATAACAAGCGTTATAAGAGTGAAAATCACTAGTTAACCGTTAATCACCTGCGAGGGGTGCGCTGTTAATAAAGTTAAAAGAGTGATATCACGACTCCCGTAAGGAGCGAAGCTACCGAGGTTGCTTTACTGTATTAACTTAAACTTTTTTTTATACTTACTAGTTATAATTATAAGAAGGTAGCTATAATTATTAAAGACGGGTTTAGCGGATTTATTTAAGTGTTTTGTATGTTAAATAAGTATTAAACGACCGTAGTGAAGATCTTAAAAGACTTTATAGTTATAGTAAAGATATAGTAAGATCTGGTTATTGTAAAGATTTAATATAATAACGATATCGCTTTAAAGATTAAATATAAAAACTTTATTTACGAAAAAGGCGTTATTAACGTGTTAATAACGCATTACATTTTTATATAAAATAAGTTAGTTAAACGCGCTAAAGGGAGGGTAAAAAAGACTACGAAAACCTTTTACTAGTTAACGAATATTTTTAAAGATCTTTAAATTAAAACTTAATAAGCTTTTACGTTTTTTATTAATAACACGTTAAAGGAAGTGTTGTTTTAAAAGACTTTAATTAAAAGGTTTAATAAATAACTACGTAATAATAAAAAAGACGTTTTAACGCTTTATAATAAATTAAACCTCTCGAATCTTTATATATACGGTTATAAAGCTTATCCCTTTACATTTTACGCTTTAAAAAAGAGTTATTATATTAATTAAAAGATTAAGTTAAAAGCGTATATTAGCTATCTCGTTAATTATAAAAGCTCGAACATTTACCGAATTTAAGTACTAAAGCGCTGTAAAGTTATTAAAACGAGAGACGTTAAATTTAACGAGACGCGCTTTTACCGCGTTAACGAAGAGAGAGAGTTGTAAAAGGCGAAAGTATTATATACTTTAAACTTTGGAGTCCTTTTACTAGTAGAGATCACCGAGTCGTATACTATTAAATTAGACGACTTAAT
The DNA here is from genome assembly GCA_002778245.1 of Raffaelea albimanens. Taxonomy (NCBI): domain Eukaryota; kingdom Fungi; phylum Ascomycota; class Sordariomycetes; order Ophiostomatales; family Ophiostomataceae; genus Raffaelea; species Raffaelea albimanens. The sequence goes on along the minus strand of PCDJ01000008.1, from coordinate 3,427,024 downwards.
AAGTGATAAAAAAGAGCTTATTTTTAAATAATAAAAGTAGTTAACGACTATTATTCTTTTATTAAAAGTTGTTAATATATTAAAAGAACTTGTTTAAGTAGTAGCTTTAAGTTATAAAACGGTGAGCTTTAATATTCACCTCTTGTTATTAGAGCCCTTTATACTTAAACAAACCCCGGAGCTTTACGAGGCTTACTTTAATATTATACCGGTGGCTTAACAGAGCATTAAAAAAGTTATAATAATAACTCTTTTTACTACCGATAACCCTTTTAAACTTAAAAATACGATAATTATAATTACAAAGCTGTCACCGCACGACGATAAAAAAGGTGTAAATAAAGTAAACTTAAATAGCGAAACCGTTAAGCTTACGCTACAGCAGCTTATACCCGTCCGCTAGTTAACGTAGGACTGTAAGCTTACTCCGAAGGGTGAATAATATTAAGAGTAAGTGAATAAAAGAGGAAGAGGTGGAAGAGGCTTTACTTACGCAACGATATTAAAAACTAGACTATATCGTAATAACTTGCTTTTAAAACTATAAAATAAGTAGGAGTATTACTCCTCGTTATATAAAAGGTAATAAGACGTGATAAAAAATGTAAAAATTAGCACGATATTCGATATAAACACTTTTAAGTTTATAAAGATAATTAAATAGGAGTAGGTATTAAAAGGCTTAAAGGAGATCCTTTTAAAATAAGTGTATAAATACAAGTTCGACGAATTTAACTAGTTAACGAAGTTTAAAGCGCGCCTTTATATACGTGGTGATTTTTAATTAGATTTAAGCTTAAACACTTACGCTTATACGCTTATATTTAAGTCACTACGCACTCTCCTCGCTTTTATTATTAAATAAGATTTAAACGTAAAATAAATAAATATTATTAATATATTTTATAACTTTAAAATAATAAACGAAAAAGTTTACGTTATACTCCCGCGCTGTTACCGAAGGTAAAAAGAGAAGGTGAGAGTTATAAAAGGACTTTATAAATTAAAAAAGTTTTCTTTGCTTTAATAAAAAAAACTCACGAGAGCACTTAAAGAGATAAGACTAAAAAGGACTACCTGTCACAAACCTCCGTGCTAAAGCTTACACTACCTGCCCTGCCCTGCCCTGTCCCCGTATTAAGAGCTGCTAAATGCTAATCGGCAGACCGAAACCTAACTAATACGAATACTACCGTTCAACACCGCTATCGCCGATATTTCCCGCACCTGCTTCTACCTCTTAAACGTAGCTCTTTAAGCTACGTCTTCGTCTACCGCCTGCCCTTTACCTGCCCCCCTTTTATAAAAAACTAGTATAGCTTAAATATATTATATCTCGTTTTTACCTACTTGCTTGCCTGCTAAACCGTGACACTATATAGCTTTTACTAATTAGGTGCCGACGAGATGTTTTAAATCCTCGAGCCTTTTATTATACCTGCTAGCTTTAAAGAGTTTTCGACCTTTATAACTAAAAACCTGGGGTAGTGGATAAAGTACTTTCACTCTACTTACCTCTTCCTCCGACGTTAATAAGAAGAGCTCGCTACCGTTTATAAAGAACTTTATATTACTACTTACCGCTTTAAAAAAAGCTGTTATATAATAGCTTTATAAACTTAACAGCTTTTAAAACTTTATTTAAAACTCGACTACGCTGCTCGCTTTATTACTCTTATTATACTAACTCTTTTATCCGCCCCGTCTCCCGCTGTTACTATTAACCGCTTTATAAGTCCGCTTATAGTACCGCGTCTTGTTACTTTTATTAGATCTTCTTCGTCCCGCCTTTTTAAACGACTTTTTAACTTTAATAAGTTTAATAGCACTACTTTTAACTTTTAGTGTTTTACAGCTTAAATCTGTTAAAAGCTAATTATAAACCGCGACTAATACTTTAACTTAAAATCCTGTGTAACTTATATCGTTAACCGCTTAAAAAGAGTTATATATATTTAAGTTCACTTTTATTTAAAAACTTTTAACTGCTTACTTAATTATAAGTTTGTTTTAACTTTATTAAAAAAAACTTATAAAAACTTTAATTATATTAACTATACTTATTATAAACTATACTAACTTTAATAGCTTAATAAAAACTTTAACGTTTATTTCGCCGAGTTTTAACGTTTAACTTTAAAAAGTGAAATAAAAGAATTTAATCTCTTTTTTTTCTTTAAAAACAGCCTCTTTTAAAAACTTTAATAAATGTTTATATATTACACCCCGCTGTTATACGAATTTAATTAATATATTACCTTCTTTTAAAAACTAGACAGTTATTAACGCCGATTCTCCGTTTTATTTTAAGCTGCCCGCCCTTTTTAACTAGTAGCTTTATCACCGACCGCTACTTTAACCTGTCCGCTCTCCGTTTTAAAAAAGACTAGTGCTTTTTTTACCCTTACTCGACTTGTTTTTCCTTTAACTTTTAACTTAATAAACTTGTTAAATTAACATTAAAGTATTATTTGTAAAAAACGTAATAAGTGCTACTATTATAGTTTTTACAACCACTTAATAGCCGCTTACCCTTTTTTTAATACTAAAAATACTTATAACTTTACCTTTTAAAACACCGCCCTCTCCGCTAATACGCACCCTTGTTCTCCGTTTAAAAGACGCTATCACCGATCCCGCTCTCATTTTACTCGTTTTCGCTAATCTTTTAGTTTGTTCTCCTCTCGCTTTTCGGGAAAAGGAGTGTGCTTAAACTAAGTATTAGTTTAAGCGAAACTATTTACACTACCACCGTTTATATCTTTACAGCTGTTATTTATAAACTTTTTATTAAAAAAGAATATAATTAACGCTTTAACTTAATAATTTTACTTACTACTTTACTTTTAAAAATAATAAAAAACTTGCCGACTTACTCTCTTTTTAACTATAACGTTAAAAGAAAATGTTTTATTAACTACGATTAAGTTAAACGTTACCACTTAACTTTACACTTACTTTATAATCCTTTTAATATTAAAGTTTTTAATAAAAGAGTTATTAAAGTTAAATAATACTGTTATTATATATAAGCCGGCTTAAAAATTAAAAACTATATTTAAAAAAACGCCTTGTTTTTCGTAATATAACTCGCACACTACTTTATCGTTTTAAAAATACTATAGTTAAAATAACACGACCCGACTATTAAGTTCGCCGACCACTCGCTCACTTTTAATAATAACTACTGTTAAAAACACTATAACACCCCGTCTTATTTTAAAAAGATACGCGCTTTATATACGATCTTTTAAAAGAATCGTTTAGTTTAAAAAAACCCTCGCCCCCTCGCTCTCCGTTATATAAATCTCTTGTTAATATTTTAAAAAAGTGTAAAAGCTTACGTTCGCCGCTACTTTTACCGTTTTTTTACTGCCTCGCTTTAAGTAATAGATAAGCTCTTATAACTTTTTACTTTTATTAAACTAACTTTTAACTTACTATTAAAACTGTTTAACTTCTTTAATATCTTCTTTTATAAAAAAGCTAAAAAGTTGCCTTTTATCGCCTTATAAACTATTATATCCCTTTAAAAGAAAACGCTATTTTACTTTTTAACCCTTTATACTCGATGTCTCGAGACGAGTTAAAAGCTCTCCGAGAATAGTTAAAAGAGAACCTTTATAAAAGATTTATTTAACTTAACTCTTCTTTTATTACGTCTCTTATCTTGTTTATAAAAAAGAATAATAGTAGTCTCTGATTTTACGTTAACTATTAAGCTTTAAACGCGGTTACCGTGTAAGACCGCTACCCGCTGCCTTTAATTAAAGAAACTTTAAACAACTTGTCTAATATATAATACTTTAATAAGATCGATATCGTTTTTATATTTAACAACTTACGAATTTAAAAAGGAGAGGAATATTTAACCGCTTTTTATACTTATTTTAACTTATTTGAGAGCTTAGTTATACCTTTTAAGATAATAAAAGCGTTTATAACCTTTTAACGTTATATTAACTCTTTTTTATAAGACTTGCTTAACTTTTTTTATACTATTTATTTAAACGATATTTTAATTTATAACCGTACTTGAGAAGAATATATTAAACACGTTTAAACCGTTTTAACCCGCTTATAAAAAGCCGGCTTATATATTAAACCTTTTAAGTACGAATTTTATTATATTAAAACTAAGTTCCTCGGCTTAATTGTTAATTACGATAGCGTTGTTATAAACCCTGTTAAAATTACTATTATATAAAACTAGCTTACCTTAACCTGCTTTACTAACGTTTAAGCCTTTTTAAGATTTAATAATTTTTATTAACGATTTATTACCGACTTTTTAACGATCGTAGCCTTATTAACGAAACTAATAAAAAAGACGTGCCTTTTAATTAAACTCTTACTTGCTCCGAAGCCTTTTAAATCTTAAAAAACTATTTTACTACCGCTTTTATTTTAACTTATTTTAATTAAAAAAAAGACGTTATTTTAAAAACCGACTCTTTTAATTATATTTCCGCCGGTGTTATATCTTAATACGGCGACGACAGTATTTTACATCCCGTTATATACTTCTTTAAAAAGCTTATTATTACCGAGTGTAATTACGAGATTTATAATAAAAAACTGTTAGCGATTATCCGTTGTTTTAAAAAATAGCGCTTTAAGTTAAAAGGCGCTCTCTCTTTAATTAAAGTCTTATCCGACCACTGTAACCTCGAGTACTTTATATTTATTAAGCTTTTTAACCGCCGTTAAGCCCGCTAGTTTAAATTCTTGTTTTGTTTTAACTTTTAAATTAATTACCGCTTTAATAAATAAAGCGTTAAACTTAACTCGTTTATATAAAGATTAAGAGATCTTTTTAAAAAAGGGGATAAACGCTTGTTATATTAAAGTTAAACGATTTTAAAACGTTAAAACCTTGCCTCGACTCTCCGCTTTTATTAACTGTTTTTACCTATTAACCTCCGCGATTTATTCCGTCGAGCGTATAATACCGACTTTGTCCCCTGTTAAACACTATAAGCACTTTAAGACTTGAATGCTTACCGACTACCGACCCTTATTATAGCCGAGTGTTTTAAGCGTAACGGATACTTATACATTTACGAAAAGATATATATCCTCGACTTTAACGACTTAAAAGTTAAGTTACTCCGCCGCTATTACGACTATTTTGTTTTTAGCTACTTAAGCCGTTTTAAGACGTTTAAGTTATTGTCTTAATCTTATTACTAGCTTAATATATTTTATTATATTACTTATTAAATCCGCTATTATTATACTTATTATTAATTAACTGTTTTCCGTAATAGTTAAAAAGGCTTTCTCCGCCCCCTTTTTATTTTAAAACGCGTGTAGTACGATATTTTTATTAACTTTATTATTTAGTTATTTAAAAGTAACGGCTACGATATTATTATAATTATAATCGACCGTTTAATTAAGATAAAACACTTAATCTCTTATTAAACTACTTATAAAGTTAAAAAAGCCGCTCGCTTATACTTAAAGTATGTTTAAAAGCTTTACAGCTTATTAACAACTATTATATTTAACTAAAGCATTTAATTCGCCGTTAAGTTTTAATAAAGCCTCACTTGTTTATTAAAGATCACCACTACTTTGTTTATAATATACCACTTTAAAACTAATAGCTAAACTAAAAGACTAAACGCTGTTTTAAAATAATACTTACGCGCTTACGTAATTTACTTATAAAACGACTAAGTTAAATAGTTACTTTTAGTTAAGTTTACTAATAACGCCCACTACTTTAAAACTATTAATATCTCCCCCTTTTTCGCTAACTACAGATTCGAACCGAGGATAAGGTTTAAGCCCGTTAAAAACCTGCTCGACACTCTTTAGTCTTAAGACGCCGCCCGCTTTACTGCTTATATAAAAAAGATCACCGAGTTAACTTATAACGAGATAACCGCTACTTAAAGTAATTATAAAAAGTAAGTTAATTAACACCGCCGCTCTTTTTAATAGTTTTATATTAGAGACTATATATAGTTAAACGCTTATATTTTAAAAACCGCTTAACTAATTAAAAAACTCGATTAAAAGAATTTAAAACTATATTAAGTATTTTAACTCGTAAGCATTTACGCTTATAAACTAAACCTACCCGCTTTTATTTAAGTACACTTTGTTTTTTATATATCTCGCTTAAAATACGCCGACTTATTTAACCCTGTTTTTAATTAAGTTTAACCACTTTTATTATACGTAAAGATCGTTAAAAAAAAAAAATATAAAGTCGAGGAAGTTATAAACTTATTCTTTAAATAATAAAGCTATAGCCGCGTCCCCCGCTTAAAATACATTGTTTAATAAGTAGGTTATAATAATTTTACCACCGTTTTTACCAACTATTTAAAGAACGTTTAACAGCTGGTTATTAACTTCTACCGCCGATACTTTAATAAGCCCGGCCTTTAAAAAGACCCTCGACTTTAACAGAGCTCGGTCTTTAAAAGAGGAATACTATCACAAACCTCTATGTTAAAACTTGCACTGCCTGCCCTGCCCTGCCTTATCCCCGTATTAAGAGCTGTTAAATACTAATTAGTAAACTAAAACCTAACTAATACAAATACTGCCGTTTAACACCGCTATCGCCGATATTTCCCGCACCTGCTTCTACCTCTTAAACGTAGCTCTTTGAGCTACGTCTTCGTTTACCGCCTGCCCCTTACCTGCCCCCCCCTTGTAGAAGACTAGTATAGCCTGAATATACTGTATCTCGTCTTTACCTACCTGCCTGCCTGCTAGACCGTGACACTACCGAGGACTTTTATATTATAATAAACGACTTTTTAATTGTTTTCTTTTTCGTTAACGATATCGTTTATACTTTTAAAGACGAATATAAGGAGGAAGCGAAGGAGTTTATAATAAAAATCAGTTAACAGTTTAATATTAAAGATCTCGGTAACTTACACATGTTTTTAAAAATAAAAGTCACTTATAATAAAAGCTAACGAAAGCTTTAAGTCGATTAAGAAGTTTATATTAAAAGAGTATACGTAAAGTTCGGCCTTTTTAATAACGGCAAGTTGTATACTCTCCTCTTAAGTGTTACGATAGTTTTAAACGAAAAGCAAGTAACGTATTAAGAGTAGAAAGAGTATAGTAAGAAGGTTAGCACCGGATTATAACTATTAAACGCAGTTAAGCTTAACGTTATATATATAGTAAATTTACTATTATAATATACGTATAACCTGTTAAACCTTTACCGGTATAACGTTAACCGCTGCTTTAAATACTTTTATACTTATAAACAATTAACGTTGTTTTATAACAGACTAAAGCCTAGTTTAATTATAAAAGTGTTTTATAATACTTTATTTACTAATAACGTAAAAGACTATAAAAGCTCGTAAAGCTTTATTATTAAGTTATACAACGGTCTAGTTAAATAAAAAACAACGAAATAACGCACTATTAGCTTATTAACTATAAAAGCAGAGTTATTATCGTTAACTAATTATATAAAGCATACGTTTATAATAATAAAGCTTTTTAAAAGCATCACTTTTAATATAAAAGAAAAGACGATTATTTAATATAATAACTATTAAACTATTCGTCTCGTTATAAAAGAGGCAGGTAGATTTAAAACTACTCTCCGCCACGTTAATATTTATAACGTATAAGTGCGTAAGCAAGTGTAGTCGAATATAATAAAAGTCGTTTATATACTTATTAAATTAAAAAACAACAAGCAAACAACTTCACGAAGAACTTAAACAAATACGACTTTATTAAATTCATCACTCTTCTCAAAATATAAGACGTGCCTCGAGAATTAATAAACTCCCCTATAGCGTTAAAAGGCTAAAATAAGCACCTTTTTACAAGAAAACTAAACTATTTTTCTCTTAAACGCAAGTTTTTCAGTTTAATAAGTCGACAAGACTGTCGGCCTTCCTAAAGGGGTGTGTTAAGGTGACGGGGTATTAGTTACCAGAAACGGAAGAGATTATGCTAAGGGATAACCCCTATTTTCTCAGGGGGTGACTAACTTAATAGAGGTCATCGGAGGCAAGTCACTTAACTGGCGGAAGGTATCGGAATACACCTATTTTGTGTATGTATTTAGCAAGACTGGTACCACGTAGTTATGGTCTCTCTTGGAGGAGACACAAGCAATTCTTAAATGATTTTCTCTAACTGTCGGCTCGACAACAGCGGCTGTTGGTTGGAGCTGACGTCCGTTTTAGTGTTCTGTTTTCCATATTGTGTAGTTTGTAGTATATTGGATAGCCTTAGGAATTACGAGTCGATTAACAACTGCGGATAGCGTAACGAGACTGTAAAGGCAACTAGAACGGCATCTACCACTATGGCAACCAACTTACATCCATCCACAAGTCCACCAATTAGCTAACTGCCACTCCACTACACCCCACAACTACAACTAGCGCTCGATAAGCATCTCGGCAGTTGGCGGCCGTCGGACTTCAGCGCCTGGTTTCTAATCGCCCAGCTGCCAGTGGTGAGCCAGGCGAAGACTCCCACGCCCATCGCAGGACGACAGGCCACTCCGTGAGAATCTCGCCCGTCTCTGCTGTCTTCGGACAGCCTCCTGTCCAGCAATGCAATGGCATCGCCAGCCGCCCCGGTCGAGTCGACACGCCAGACCCTCCAGCAGCTGCTGCCGACCTGCCACCGCTGCCGGCAACTGCGGCGCAAGTGCGACACCCAGCTGCCCAGCTGCCGGCTGTGCGCAAAGGCCGGCGCCGAGTGCACCTTCTACGACCATGCCCTGAAGCAGTCGCTGCCGCGGGCGTACGTGCAGTCGCTGCTGACCCGCGTCGAGCACCTGGGCGCCGTCAAGAACGGCTCGTCCAGCCCGCGCCTGCGACGGCCGTCTCTGCGCGAGCAGCCCTCGTCCGGGGGGGTCAACAGTAGCGGCAATGCTACTGGCCGCAACGACTGCAGCACCATCACCAACACCACCGGTGTCGACCCTGGCACCGCCTCCCCAAATACAACCCCCCCCGACACCTCGCCGTCTTTCGACGTCGTCATCCCGTCCACGTCGACTGCCGGCCGGTCGCACTACTGGGGCGCCTCGTCGGTGTTCGCCCTGACGGTGGAAGTCCTCCAGCATGCATCCAGCCGGGGCTACGTCGCCGCCGAGGAGTCCCTCGAAGACGGCGGCCCCGAGACGGACGTGGACGAGGACCAGCAAGGCGCCTACACGCACACGGACGCGCCGGACGCCGACATCCAGTGCCTGATCCGCATGTACCTGATCTCGCTCAACACAATGTACGGCTTTGTCGACGAGGCCGAGACCTGCGCCGACCTGCAGACGTACCTGGCGCTGCGCCAGCAGCAGAGCCTGTCGCCGTCGGCCGGGCGCGTTGCCCAGCAGGGCGAGCAGACGCACCAGTACTTCCGCATCACCATGATGTGCGCCATCTCGTGCGCCAACCAGGCGCGCTACCGCCCGCAGCGCGCCGCCGAGAGCCTGGCGTACTTTGCCGACGCCGTGTCGTGCGTCGAGGACGTGACCTCGGAGGCGTCGCCGGCGTCGCTGCAGGCCCTGCTGCTGCTGATCGTGTTCTGCCTGTTCTACCCGCGCAAGGGCGACATCTGGAAGCTGCTGGACTACGCCTGCCGCCTGACCATCGAGCTGGGCTACCACACCGAGCCGGAGCACGACCAGACAGTGGGCACGGCGGACGAGACCGACGCAAAGCGCAAGCTGCGGCGCTCGACCTTCTGGGGCCTGTATGCCATCGAGCGCATCGTGGGCCAGCTGTTTGGGCGCGGCAGCGACCTGCCCGAGACCATCATCACCACGGAGTACCCCAACTCGCTGCACACGCCGATGCCGGGCCTGATGCCGGGCATGGCCGGCGGCATCGGCCCCGGCATCGTCTCGCCTGGCCCCCTGCTCGGGGACGTGGACCAGCCCACTCTCCAGTCCATGAGCATAGCACACCACTACCGGCTGGTCTACCTGCGGTCTGAAATCTTCCGCACCATGTACCTGCCTGCGTCGCCGCCCGACCTGGGCCTCGAGTGGCTGCATGAGCAGTACGCCACGCTGTATGCATGGCGTCGCGAGCTGGCTGTCAGCGACGAGCTGGAAGGCGTGGCCACGCTGACGTGCGACGTGGGATATGACGCGACCATCTGCTTTCTGTTCCAGCCTCTTCTCCTGCGTGCACTTCGGTTCACGGCAACAGAGGGGGGGGTTGGAGATGCAAGCGGCAGCGGCAGCGGCAGCGGCAGCGACAACCACACCGCAGACCTGCCAGGCCAAACTCCAACCCCCATGGTCGCAGCGTCAGACCCCTTCTACTGTGCCATCAATCTCATCCGCACCTACGAAAAGATCATTCGAGCCCCGGAGCGCTCTGTCCTGGGGACTTACCCCATGACGTTCATGAGCGCCCACTACATCTACCTGGCCTCCAGCACGCTACTGGCCCATGCGCTGCTGCGGCTGGACGGGAGGGTGCAGACTCTGCGAAGCATGCGGCACACAGACAGCGCATCCGACATGGAGACGGCCGAGCTCGACTGGGGTGCGTTTGTGGACGTGACCAGTCCGTGCCTGATCCTGCTGGCGTGGTGTGGCGAGCGCTGGCCGGGCATGCTGGGCATGCTGGGGGTGTACCAACGGCTATTTGGGCGTCTTGTGAGGGGCCTGATTGTGAAGGGCCTAGTGCACTGAGCCCGGGGTAGGGGTTTGGTCAGTGCCTGGCTATTCTCTTGTCTGTGTTTTTGCCGTCTTTAATTATAATTCAAACCCGCCTTCAGCCTATGCCCCGTGACCGCCCTAGTGTTTACAGCGCTCCGAGCGCCTTGGACCGCATCCAGTCACCACAACCCGGCCGTGGTCAAGCACGCAGACTCCGCAAAAGGCCACTGCCAACCAGCTTGCGACGAACCACAACGAAACACACCGACGCACGCCGCGGTCGGTCATCAAGACGGTCGAGGCAGCGTGGGAGGGTATGGGACGGTGCGGCATGCTCGTCGTCCTCGTAGGTGGTCGTCGTCGGGTTGCAAGGGCCCGTAGGCGATGGGACGCTGTCCCCACGTCTCGCCAAAAAGACCCCAAAAGAAACAAGAGGAGCCGATCATTACTGGAACCGGGAAAGGAAGCTCCAAAGGGTGTATAACGGGATTGCTTAATATCGCATCCAGCCACCCATCGCCAAGCGGCACAGGCAAATGCACGCTGCATGGATTATGCAAGTTGGGCCGGGATTCCCATAGAGTTGTATCACACGATGGGGAGCGGCCAAGTGTAAAAACCCGGGGAGGTAATCCAATTTCATGATGCTGCCCCCGTACTCCGTAGTATTGCGTGCATCCGCCGCAGAGCCTCCTATCTCGCGAGCTGTCCCCGGGTCCTGACGTCGGCCGGCCGCCTGGCACTGGTCGGGCTCGGCACGGGCAGTCCAGCGATGTCGCGGGCACTTTATAAAGGTTTGTCCGGATCTCGAGGGAGGCGGCTCCAAATCTCGCACCGAGCCCGTCGCTATCTGAGTATCATCCCAATCCCCAAAGCACCAGGCGAGCAGAATCTTCAGCCAAGCCTCTAGGCTTGAGAATTTTTCCCGTTCCCTCATTTTTTATTCCGTGGCCATCAGCCCATAGGCCAAGCACGGATGTACGTGTATACGTACGCGTTGCCTCCAACCCACCGCGGCGGCCAGCGTCTTGGCAGTCTAGCAGGGGAGCTTCCAACCAGTCGTCTTCTGCCCACGCTACCGGCTTCCAGCGGCTGTCGCACGGCTTCCACACTGCCCCACGACTGCCAATTCCACGACTCCCCGAAGTGGGCAGTTAATCAGATAAGATTAGATGCCTTTTTTGCTCGCCTCTTCTCCTGGGGCGTGGGTGCCAGGTTGCATCGTGTCGGCCTGCCTCCCCCGGTCCACCTGCCCGGCCGCCAAAAGACCGACCTCGGTGCCCACCCAACTGCAGGCATGCGTGGCCCATCCATGGACTTGTCCTTGCCAGGGGGGCAGCCATGCGCAAATAAACAAGCCGCCGCGGAACCGGTAGAGGGGAGTGCGGAATCACTGCCGGGGCCCCATCTGCCAGTGGGACGAACCAAGATACATAAAGCCGCTGTGCGTCTAGAAGACCTGGAGAAGCCTGTTGAGGCGAGATCTGCAAGTCTAGGATTTACATAAAGACCATTCATCGGCAGAGATTACATCACCCGCGAGAGGGCCAGAGACGGCAGACCCCGGACAACAACCCAAGGCCCCAGGCAACATACAGGCAATAGACGACAGGCCCCAGGCAACGACAGCAGACATACAGATCGACACATGGCTACTGATCCAAATATTAGCCCTGCGGCTCCGGCCAGCTCGCACAGCTCACACGACCTTGAGCAAGCTAGATCGGATGAAAAGGTCCAGCAGCATGCCCACGCTCACGCCCCCGACAACACCGAGGTCTTGCGGGAGTCGTGGTCCCGGAAGGACCTGATCATTGCATTCGCCGGGTTGGTTCCTTGCCTGACAGCCGCAATGCGCCGTCTTCCCCGCCCCATCGTGCTCCTGTTTCTGACCCAGACTCCCTAGACTGTTTGCCACCACGTTTGTCACCCAGTTCCTCAAATACACTACCAAAAACTACGATGCCTACGCCACCAGCGCCTTCCAGAAACACTCTGCCCTGTCCACGGCCAATGTCGTGTCCACCATCATCGGCCTCGTCACATATCCCATCATGGCCAAGTTTTCAAATGTGAGTGAGGATCCGGGACAGCCCTTGCAAGCAGCGTATAGACTCCCATCTTACTGACGGAACCCCATCTAGGTCTTTGGCAGAGCCGAGGGACTCACCTTCTCTATCGGCGCCTTCGTTCTGTCCCAGGTCCTATATGCCGCGTGCCAGAACATTGGCACATACTTTGTCGGTCTCTCCCTTCTTCTCGGGCCGGGTCTCGTTCTAACTTGCTCAGGCCGGTGCAATCTTTGAATCCGTCGGCGACACGGGCTACGTGATCATGCAGCAGGTGTTTATTGTGGGTTTTCGCGACTTGCCCCTCGAGTGCCAGCATATCTAACACTCGCAACAGGCCGATACGACAAGTCTGATCAACCGTGGTTTCTGGGCTTCCCTCCCCGAGAGTCTCGCATCCATTCCAACCCTGTACTTGGGCAGTGTTGTTGCAGACAGCATGCTCGCTCATTCCACGTGGAGGTACGCTATTTCTACACCGGCCATATTTCCATCGCTGCCATGCTGACAGCAGTGCTTTGGCAGATGGGGTTACGGCATGTGGGCCATCATTATGCCGTTCTGTGCCGCGCCTCTCATTATCACCCTCTACGTTCTACAGCACCGTGCCCGCAAGAACGGCTATGCCTACAACAGCTGGTGGGCAAACGCCATGGAAGCACAGAAGGCCGGTGTCGTCAGGGAAAGCCTGAGCAAACGTGTCGCTCGTGTCATCTGGTTCGACCTCGACTTCATGGGTGCCTTCCTGCTCACTGCAGGCCTGGCCCTGGCACTCATCCCGCTGACCCTGACAGGTTCCAAGAACGCAGATGGGTGGTCCAACGGTGGCTACATCGCCATGTTGGTCATTGGCGTCGTCGTCTTCTTTGCCTTTTTCTTTTGGGATATCAGGTTTGCCAAGGAACCATTCATCCCTTTCCGCATGGTCAAGGAGCGAACTGTCGTTGCTGCCTGTGTCCTGTCTATTCTCGACTTCTTTCACTACTCGGTCTTTACAATCTTCTTCCCCAGTTACTTGCAGGTTGCCGCAGGCATGAGTGCAGGCCATGCCAGCCGTGTCGAGTAGGTCCTATCCCGGGCTCTCTCTACATTGTTTTTCTTGCGTCTTGCTTCTGCATTCTTTCCCTCTCTTTCAGCCACTTCTTTCTGTCTTCTCCAGCAGCTAACAGGGCAGTAATGCGCTGCGCGTTTCCTTCCAGATTGGCTCTGTCCTGGTCGGCATTGCCATGAAGTACACCAAGCGCACACAGATATTCGTCTACGCCGGCGTTCCGCTCATGGTTCTTGGCCAGGGCCTCATGATCTACCTCGTCGATAGAAATGGAGGCACAGGGAATGAGGCATCCCTCATCACCGCTAAAACCCTTGTCGGTCTCGGCCGCTCTGCCTACCAGACAGCTGCCCAGGTGTCTATCCAGGCGCTTGTGGCCAGAGGCGATGTACCTGTCGTCACGGGTGTTTACTACGCGGCCATGAACCTTGGCGGTGCTGTGGGGACAAGGTACCGTTTTCTCAGTCCTACTCCCGAGCTTTTTCCCCCACTTACTTTCCCTTGGCCTTCTTCTTGCTAACAACCCGACCAGTGTCAGCGGTGCCATCTGGGACAATGTCCTTCCTGACAAACTTGCCAAGTATTTGCCCGAGGAATCCAAGGACAAGGCTGCCTCGATCTACAAGTCTCTTGTCGTAGCCAAGAAGTTCCCCAAGGGAACGCCAACTCGTATAGCCATTGACCGCTCATACCGCGAGACGCAGCGTCTCCTCGCCATTGCTGGAACCGTGTCCTTGGGTCTCATGCTTTTTGTCATGTTTGCTCTGAAGACAGTGAATCTGGAACACGTTGAAGAGTCCAAGATCGATGAAAACAAATCGACGGATGGCGATGACGACGAAATTGTTGTCCCGAATCAAAAGGGTATCGTTGTTGAGAACACAAAGGGTGGGGAGAAATAAAGGACAGGAACTATCACTGCATACTGTCGCTCAATGCTATCAACTTGTTTTGATATGTGCTTTATAGTTATATCGCTCTTTAATAGTATAGATTACGTTTATCTTAAAAAACTTCCACGGTAAAAGCATTTAATAGATCTCGAAAGCTTTTATATAAAAAACTAGTATAGTATAAAAATATTTTATATTTATAAACTACAACTAAAGTAAAATCCGCTATATTTATTTATTAACATAAAATTGTAATAAACTACCTAAACACTATCTCTCATAACAGTTACTCTTATACTCGTAACGTATTAAGAGAGTACCTACAAAAAACCAACGCTATACTACCTCTTTTAACAGTCACACCTATACTAGTAGCGGCCCACCGCCAAACAAAGCTGTCGCTTCTTTTATACTTGAACCGTACGCAAGCACAGTAGATAGTATTATCTACATTAAGTAAACTGTATATAGACTATATACAGCCTCTTTTAATATACTTAAAACCGCTTACTTTTTAAATCGACATTATAACTAAAAAAGCTTTAAAAGCAATATTTAAAAGTAATAAAATTGAAAAAAAAACCGCGGTAAGGTTAAAAGCTTTCACAACTATTTTTATAATTAAATATAAAACTAATTTCTTAAAAATAGCGATCTAGCTTAAACTGTTTAAAAGTAATATTAAAAAGTAAAGCAAAAAGACAAGTAGTTACCGTTTAAGTTTTTTATTTATATTTAAACTTTTAAATAAAATATAAATATAGTTTTCTTTATTAAAAAGATATTTAAGAGTTAAATAAAATAGTATAAAAAATACAAGTAGATTAATAACAAAAGTAGATTTGTGTAAAAGACAAGACTAAATCTTATTAATATAGTCTTTTAAAAAGTAAACAGTTTTAAGTATACTGTGAAAAACCACCGCTATACTACCTCTTCTAAGAGTTACACTTATACTAGTAGCAGCCTACTACCAAACTGAACTGTCACCTCGTCTATACTTAGACCGTACACCAATACAGTAGATAGTATTGTCAACACTATACAGGCTGTATACAGACTGTAAGCGGCTTGCTCTTAATATACTTAAAACTATTTACTTCTTAAAAGATTCGATTAGTAAATTTAGTCTTATTTTTTATACAAATTTACCTTCGTTATTAATCTATTTACACTTTTTATACTACTCTATTTAACTCTTAAGTACTTTTTTAACAATTTTAAACCTTCTTTTAAATTATTTAAAAAACTTTTTAAAAATATACGCGATTTAATAGCTTTATATACTTAGCGCTAAAAGTCTATTTAAGTAGTATTGTTAAATTTAATAAACAAACTTAACTTTTAAATAGTTAATATTATTAATAAATTAAAAGCTAGCTTATTAAAACAGCTAATAACTATAGTTAAAGAATTAATTAAAGAAATTCTTTTTAACTCTTTTATTAACAATACTGTAATTAAATTAAACAATTAGCCCAATAAAGCAGAAAAGAAGCGGCTTTAATAACAGTTTAAGTATACAACTAAAACCCGCGATCTTTAACGTTAAATCTTTTTTATATGTTAAGAAACACTAGCCTTTAAAAAGAGGCTAAGTTGCTTAAACTAACGTTATAAATAACACTATTAATACACATAACTTTTTTTAATATAAACTAATAGCAGTTTAACGTTAAACCGCTAAATATATAATTAAACTATACAAGCTTAATTAAAACAAAATATTATATTAAAAGCGATTTAATTTTAAACACGCTTAATAAGAGATAGCTATTAAGCTATAGTTAAATCAACAGCTATAATAACAATAAAGACTACAATTTACTTAATATCAATACTAAAATACCAAAAAACATACTCTTTAAAATTTATCTTTTAATAGTAAAACAATTAGTTAAAACTTTAAAGTACTAGTTTAAGCTTATTTTAAAACGGGTTTAAAGTTAAAGTAAAAAACAGCTATTGATAACCATTATTTAAATTAATACTATAACAAAAAAGCTATAAAAGCAACATTTAAAAGTAATAAAGTTAAAAACCCGCTATAAAGCTAAAAGCTTTTATAAATACTTTTACAATTAAATGTAGAATCAAACTCTTAAAAATAGCAATTCAGGTAAAAGTAAAAGAATAAGTAATAAGTTCCCTACTTACTTTTAAACTTTAAAACAAAAGATAGATTTACTATTTTAAAACTAAAAGCGACACTTTCTTTAAAGCCTTCACAACTTTATTTACCGCGCTCTTACCTTAGCGTACAACTTTAAAACAAAACCAAACTTAATCTAACTCGCCAATCAGGTCTAGTAAAAGAACTAGACCTGTAACAACTAGCGGACTAATAGCGAATTAACAACGAACTTAAACTAGTTAAAGAGATAGTTTATAAAGCGTAAAGACTAAAACAACAACAAGTTAAAAGGCGGGATAAAAAATTAAAATCATTAAGTTAAAAGATAAAAAAAAACGTTACTGTTAATAAAAGAAGCACTACGTCAATAAGTATTTTTTAAAAAACAAATTAAAAAGGCAAAAGTCTAATTTATTAAAATTAAGAAAAAGACTAAAGAAAGTAAAAACTAAATTTATTAACTTAAGAAAAGTATAAGTATTAAACTATTGCTTTACAACTTAATATAGCTAATAGTAAATATTAAAAAAACTATATATATATTACAAACCTCTATACTAGAGTCCCTACTACTCTACCCTGTCTTGCCTTACGCATACTACTTTATCTTACTCTGCTCTATTATATTATACTTTAAACCGCGCTAGCCTAAATACTACTATCTGTCACCACTATCGCAGATATTTATATAACCACACCCGCCTTTTAAATATAGCTCTTTAAGCTATGTCTTCGTCTACCCTTTACCTTTTATTTACACTTTTATAAAAGACTGGCTTAGCTTAAATATATTATATTTTATCTTTACTTACTTACTCGATTATTTAACTATAATACTATATAGCTTTTATTTATTAAATATTAACAAAATAGTTTAAATCTTTAAGCTCTTTATTATACTTATTAACTTTAAAAGCTTATTGTTCTCGTTATTAAAAAACTAAATATAACGATATAAACACGTAAAAAAATAAAAAAGCACGGAAAGAAAATAAAAAAAGCTTAAAAGTAAGTTTAAATAATAGATTAAGTAATTAAAAAGCTTTCATTTACTAAACCTCTTTTTTTTATAATAAAAAAGTCGGCAGCTACTTATAATTCGTCACAACTTTTTATATATCAAGTTTATTATATAATCTTATCGTAACTTATTAAAGCTCGTCGAGCCTCGGTAGATTTATATAAAATTATATAAAAAACTCTCGACGAGTTTCTCCGAGCTTTTACCCGTGCTTTATTTAACGGCTCGTCGAGGCTCGTCGGGCTTTAACAAAAGCCCGCCCCCGAGCTTTTACGAGGTTTATAGCTTATATAGCATTGCGGTTATTTAAAGCTTTTATACATGGGTAGGTGATCTTTTAAAAACCTTTTTTAAAAGTTTAGCTTTTTTTTAACTTATGTTTTTTTATATTAAAATTATAAACGGAATATTTTTTAAATTATTTATTAGCTTTTTTATTATTAAAAAAGTAAGTTAATTAAAAGTTGTTTTATTTTTACTGTTATTTATATTAAGATTATTATTATTTAAATTATTTTAAAAAATATTTATTATTTTATTTTTATTTTAAATAATTAATAAATTTTTATTTATATTAACTTTAAGTATTTATATTATTTTTAAACTTTAATTATATTAACCTCTTTTTATTATTTATTTTAAAAAGCTATTAAACTTTAATTAATTTAATAATACTTGTTTTAATTTTTAATAATTTAAATAAGCTTTTTAAAATAAATTAACTATTAACGTTAATTAATTTATAAATTATCTTTTTCACTTAATATATATAATTAGTTGTTTTATAAAATTTATTTATATTTAAATCCTTTTATATTATAAAAAAAACTATTAGTTTTAAAATATTATATAATTAATTAAACTTTATATTATTAATAATATACACTTATTAATATAAGTACTTACTACTTAAATAATTATATTATTTAAATAGTTATATTATAACTTTTTATAAAAATACGCCTTTTTTAAATATTATTAATATAAATTAATAAACAAATTTAAACAATTAATACTTATATATTTCTTTTATTTTTAACTATTTAACGTTATATATTTTATATTTTTAATATATTATTTGTTTTTTTATTTTTTATTAACGTGTTTAACAACCTTTTATATTTTTTTAACTTTATCTTTTATAATTTATTTATATATATATATATATATTTTATATTTTTTTAAACTAATATATTATTTTAATAAAAATATTAATTATATATTAAATAAATAATATTATATCGCTTTTTAATTACTTTAATAAACTTTAATAATCTTTTTATATTAAAGTATTTAATTTATTATTAAATTATCACTTATATTAAAAAATTAACTTTTTTAATAATTTCTTTTAACTACTACTATTTTTAATATTTTTATATAAAAAAACATAAGCTAAAAAAAAACTAAACTCTTAAAAAGGGTCCCCGGAGGATCACCTACCTACGTGTAAAGGCTCTAATTAGCCGCATTACCACATACGCTATAAACCTCGTAGAGGCTCGAGGGCGGGCTTTTGCTAAAGCCCGACGAGCCCCGACGAGATGTTAAATAGGGCACGGCTAAAAGCTCGGAGGGACTCGTCGAGGTTTTTTTACTTGCGCTTATTAAGGCTTTTTGAACTTCGGCTAGCTGTGATAAGATTACATAATATATATAATATTTAAGTAATTATAATAAATTATAAGTAATTACCGACTTTTCGTTTTAAAAAAGGCTTAATAAATAAAAGTTTTTTAATTATTAAATTTATTATTTAAATTTATTTTTAAGCTTTTTTTTATTTTCTTTTTATACTTTTTTTACTTTTTATATATTTATATTATTATAAATCTTTTTACTTCTCTTTTATTTTAAAACTATATAAACTAATAATATAATATTTAAAAGATAAACTCGAGTATTATCTTATATACTTTTTCTTTTTAAAACCATTTTTATATTAAACTTTAACTTAAAACCCTTGACGGGATTATTTACATATATATTTTATCTTTTTATAAAAAAAGCTTTATTTTTAATACTTTTTATTTCGTCGTTTTAAGTAACTTTGTCTTTTAAAATATTATTTAAAACTTTTTTATTAAAAAGAGCATTTATATACTTTTATTTTAACTTACGACGGCTACTTTTACGTTTACAACTTAACCTTTTTAAAAAGGTATAACCGCGGAAAACTTATAGTTTTAACTTTAAAAAGCTTAAAAGTTTTAATTAACCACTTTTTTATAATAAACATTTATACTCTCGCCGATGCTTTTAAAAGTAATTTTTATTTAACTTTAAAAACTCTTTTTAAGCTTTTATTTATAACGTTAAAAACCTCGTTAATTATATTATATTTACAAAAGTCGAAGATTAAATTAAAAGTATATAAAAAAATTCATTTAATTTTTTATATTAAATATACTTTAAATTTATTAAGCTTAAATTAAGCTTATCGTAGCCTTTTAAACACGCTAGCGAGTATATAAAAAAACATTAATTTTAAATAAAAATAAAAATAATATATTTAAAAGTAATTTTTAAACTTTATTTAAAAAAAGTATATTAACTTAAAATAAACAAACTATTAATTCCGCTTTACGCGTTATTATACGCGTTAAAAATACGATTGAAGCCCTGTAAACTTTTACGATATTTAAATTATCTTTTATTAATAGTTAAAAGAAAATAAAGCTATAGCCTTGAGTTTTAAGCGTTCTTTTAACTATTAAAACTTAGCTTGTTCGGCTTAGTTTAGTTTAGTTAATAGCTTTTCAGTGCTGTTTACGCTTTCGTTAAAGCGGCCTTGTTATAGTTTTCTTTTTAACAGTGCTTTTTTATATAAGTTTATATTAAAAGGTGTGTTTAAGTTTACGAAAGAAGAGGAGGATATAAAAAAGAGGAAAAAAAAGAAAGAGATATATCGCTTTTTAATTATATTAAGGGTTTAAATATAAACGATTTATTTAAAAAATAAAATTATTTTATTTTATTTTTAACGTTTTTAAATTAAATAATATTTTAAAATTTATTTATTTTTTTTAATTTTTTTAATTAACTAGTTGTTTATAATTATTTTATTATTTTAACTTTTATGTTTTTTACCTCTTTTATACCTCGCGATAATAGTTTTTATATTTTATAAGTGCTTTTTTAATTTTTAAGTGTTATACTTTACCGGCTAGCTTTTTTACTTATATAAGTATAAAGTTTTATTTTTTACTGTTTTATAACTTATAACGTCTTTTAAATTAAACTTATTATTATCCTCTTTTAACTCGGGGTATATATAATATAAGATCTCCTTCCTCGTTTTGATTATTTTATAACTTTAAAGATTATATTAAAAAAACCTCGTGTATTCGTTAATACTTTATAAAGAGTTTTATACGGTAAGCGAGTTTACTGATTTGTTTTTTTAATCTTAACACAGATATATATAAGTATAACTTTTTTTATTTATTTTAAATTAAAAGGTTTTAATAAATAAGCTTATAAACCATTTAACTTTATATTATATTAATTAATGCTTTTTATTAAAGACTTTACAGCTTTATCTTAATAGTCCGCGATACTCTCTTATACTTTTTATATTATAATTAGTTTTTCTTAAACTCTTTAAACCTTTAATAACTATTTCGAGGCGACGTAATTAATTATACGTAAGTTATAGTTATATAATATTATAAACGGAGAGACTCCCGTAATAAAATACACGTTATTATTATAAGAAAATTCCGCTTTAAAGAGTAGTTCTATTAACGAGGTTTACCGTTTAAATAAGCTTATAAGAACTTAATAATCGTTTAATTTAACTTTTTTATCCCTCCGTCCGTTTAAAAGTAGAACGTTATAAAGATGCGGTGTAATATTTGTTATACTCTTATAAACTCTTTTTAAAATTTACTAGTAAAAAGGGTGTTTTAGTTATTTACGATACTTACTAGTGTGTTAAAACGGCATTTTATGTTTTTATATAGTATCTTAGCTAGTTTAGCAGTTATAAGAGTAGCTTTTATTAAAATAAATAAAGTTATTTTAATATACTAGTCGACGATAATTAAAATTAAAAAGTACTCTTTATAATCAGGACTTATCACTAGTAAAAGCCGCGTAAAAAAGTTTATACTAATCTTTTTAAAAAGGTGCTTTAATAAAAGTAACGAATTAAGCTTATTATATAAGCGATATTAAAGTTTTTAAATCCTTTAACAAATCGTATAATTAAAAATATAACGTTTTACGTTTTTAACGGCGTTTTTTAATAAAACTTTTAGTTTAACAAATTTAACGTTTTTTTAACATTAACGTAATTAGCACGTGTATTATTATAATATATTTATAAAAGTTCCTCTTATAACGTAATATAAGCGGGTATAATAAAGTGTCTTTTATAAAACAACACTCCTTTTTCTCTTAAAATGTATTTTTTATATTAACTTTCTCGGTTTTATACTTTCGTTATAGTGTTAACGATCTTCTTGTTTAAAAGCTGCGTAGTAATAATAATCTTCCGCAGTTTTTACCCTAGGTCGAGGTTTTATAAAGATTTTTCTTATAAGATTTCGGCGAAGATTAGTTATAATAGCGTTAATGCTTTGGGAATACGTAAAGCTAAACGCGCCTCTTTTATTATTAAAGCGGCGTTATTTACTTATTTTTAAAGTTTTCCGCGGCCGTGTTTTAATATTGCTTTTATTATGTTAATGCTCGTGTAAAACTTCTTAGCTTTTTTTATAGTCCGATATATTATATTATATTCTTTTTAAATATAATAAATAGCTGCGACTTAAGCTTATATATCGAGTAAAAGGTGCTCGATTAATATTAACTTCTTAATTAAAGTTAATAATATATTTAAGTAAGTTACTTCCTTCTTTTAATAGTTTAATCTTTTAAATAAACTATTAATTAAGTTTGTTTTTTTAAGTTAATACTTAATAAAGAAGTCGAAGATAGCTAGTTTATAAACTTATTTAACGAGCCGACTTTAAAGGTTTTAAGTTAAAGCTTTTAAAATCCCAGTAAAGGCTTAATAGTCCATGAGGACGGTGAACAGCTCGGGCATTTTTATAAAGTAATGCTTTTAACACTTTAAGCTTTTTATAATAACGAGGAGTTTTTATTAACTAGTGCTTTATTTATTCTCCGTTAATATAAGCTTTTAAAACTAATAAATAATAAAGTGTTATTTATTATTATATTATTACAAAAATATGTTTATAATAATAAACTTTAACGTGTTAATTTTAACTTTTACAAGGAGGTTAAGATTTTAATAATGTAAGAGAGTCGCGGTTTAAAACGCGTGTTTTAAAGTATTAAAAGCTTTTTATTTTTTTAAGCTTTAGTTAAATAGTTTAAACTTTTTACCGTTAATTCTTTTTTTAAGCAAATTTATAAAAGGCGATATTAACTTAAAGTATCTTACGATAAATCGGCGGTAAAAATTTATAAATCCGAGTATAACTTAAACATCTCGGTGCGAGGTTAATATAAGC
This sequence comes from Raffaelea albimanens, assembly GCA_002778245.1. Lineage (NCBI taxonomy): Eukaryota > Fungi > Ascomycota > Sordariomycetes > Ophiostomatales > Ophiostomataceae > Raffaelea > Raffaelea albimanens. The sequence goes on along the minus strand of PCDJ01000008.1, from coordinate 3,403,740 downwards.
TATTTTTAAATTATAATAACTTAGCTTAAGTTTATATTAATACGTTTTATATTAATAACGTAGTTTAAAAATTAATCTCTTTTTAAAAGAAGGCGTATTTAAAGAGCTTAATATATAGCTCGGCTGCGCGGAGTCTTTTTATTATTTGTTTAAGGTGTTGTTTATACTCCTTTTTACTGTTAAAGAAAATTAAGATGTCGTCGAGGTAAATAATATAATAGATATTTAAGAGGCTTATAAGTGCTCGGTGGATATATATTTAAAAAGAGGTAAGCGTATTAATTAATCTAAATAATATAATTTAATATTTAAAGTGATTATAACGTATACGGAACGCTGTTTTTTATTAGTTTAACTTTTTAATGCGTAGTTAATAGTACGCTTCTCGGAGGTTAAGTTTCGAGTATTATAAAGCGTTTTTAAAGCGATTTATAAGTTCGTTAATAAGTAGTAAAAGATACCGATTTTTAATTATAACTTTGTTTAGTCTTTTATAATTTATATAAAGTTAAAAAGTGCCGTCCTTTTTAAACACGAATAAGACGGGAGCTTTAACGTATAAAGAAAGGTATTTTAGTAAAATATAAAAGCACTTATCTTTACTGTATTTAGTTAATTCTTATATAAAAAATCCTTATTACTTTCGATATATATTAAGTTCGCATAAAGATGGCGGCTATGCGGGCGCTCACAAACACACAACCCACCAAACATGTCGCAACAAAGAGAGTTAGGAGCGCGCTTTTGAACTATCGCGTCGCAGCTAGTGTTAAGAGCGTCCTTTGTTTCTCGCGTTGTCGTCTCTGTCCGTATTCTCAAAAAGTGTAATACTGTCAATTCTTCTTCTTCCTATTCTTCCCTCTCCCTTTTGTTGAAAAAGGGAACAACCTTCTTCCGTGCGGCTGGGCCCCTTACCCCGATTAATGACTGGTTGACCGATCGGTCAACCACGCTAGGAACGAAAAGGGGGGGGGGGGGGGGGGGGGGGGGGGACCTTGCACTTAATATATATATAGAGAGAGAGAGAGTTTATAATTAACGAAGGTGACTACGCTGCCTTTTAGCTTAAAGAAGCTTAGCATAAAAAAATGAAGATATATATCGAAGACGATAACGAAAACGGCGACGTTATAATCGACGAAAATATTATCAAAGTTAACTTAATATTAGAGATTAAACATTACCGTTAACGAACTTAGTAATGTATAATTTAACTTTAAAACGTCGACTCGATTTTTACTTACTTTAATACTAAAGTGTTAAACTTTATTATTAATAGCGCTACTTATACTATTACCGCTCTTTATATTTTTGTTATAATAAACGATTCTTTTATTTGCTTATCGATTAAATAAGCCTTTGCTAAAAACGAAAAAGAAGAATAGATAACGGTGATATAAAAAGAGTTGACTAATTTTAATTAAACGAAAAGTCTTTAAGTTCTTAAACGCTTAAAAAGTAAACGACCTATTATAAGCAGATAAATTCTTTATTATAAAACTAGTAAAAGCAGCAAAAAAGTAAAAAAAAAAAAAATGTACGCTTAGTAGTACACGGCTTTTAATAACGCTAAAGAGTTAACTTTTACAAACCCCTTACAGCTCCTTCTCGCTTTAATAGCTAAAGGCTTATTCTCGCCTTCACAGTTAATAAAGGATTCGATGCTAAACAACTTAATGTCATCGCTATTTACTTTTATGACGAAGAAGTATATATATATATATAGAGTTAGCGGAGTTGTTTTAATAGTTCTTCGAACGTTACCCTAACTTTATAGTTTTAGTAAGATACATTAACGACCGCGTTATCGCGCTTTATACAGTCTTTAGTGAAGAAGACGGTAATAGGTAAGGAAATTGAAAGACGTTATAAAACGTATTAGCTTTAAACCTTTTAAGACATTAGCTGCTTATATAAAAAGGTGAGTTATAGTCGTTATACATATTAATAATGTTTTTATATAAAAAAGCTAAAAGTACTTAACGCATTTAAAATGAAAATTACGAAATAAAGTAAAGCTTATAAGTTAACTTTAGTAGTTGTTAAAGAGTTGAAATATATATAACTAATAAATAAAAAGATAACGTTAATTGAAATTTTACAGAAAACTTATATCGATGACTTTATCAACGAATTTGCAATAATAAAAGCGAAGTTAACGCTAATATTAATTATAAACTTGTCTTTTTAATAATAAAAAATAAAAAGAAAAGAGACATTGCGTACTATTAAAAGGTCGTAAGAAAGAATATTTATACCTAAAATATAGCACGCTTTAATGTCGCGTATACCACTTAATAATACGCGGAAGTTATATTTACTTTTTTTTAAAAAACTACGTTACAAAAGTAAAGCAACTGCTTAAGTATTTTAACAGTTATAACAGGCTAAAGATCCGCTATTTAAAAAAGAATAAAATAACAACGAAAACAGTTAACATTATAAGATGCATCAACGCTTTTTAAGGAAATAACATTTAGTTTCGTCGGTCTTTATACAGCTATGTCTTCTTTATAGTAAGCGGACAAGTTTCTTAAACTGTAAAACAACTATTTATTATTAGCTCCTTAATTTATAAAGCTAAATATTTAGCAAGATATTTTATAGCAGCGTACGCGTTATAGCTTTAATAATTTATTAATAAAATTAGCTTTTTATAGCGTTACTTTAAAGGTAAATAATACATTTATTATTTATTTCGCTAAATCTTTTGTATATCACCTTTAAATAAAACATTTTAACGTAAAATACTACTTTTTTCGAAAGCGCGTTAACGCTAAGTAACTACACGTAAACTGCGTCTTTTTTATTAACTAAATTGCTAATATCTTTATAAAGCCTTAAACTATAAATTTATTTGCGAAGTTTATAAACTACTTTATATATAAAAAGTAAAAGATAACGTTAATAGTTTATACTTTTAAGATTTAAAAAAGAACTTTAATTCGATAAAAAAACTCCTTTCTCTCTTTTTTTTTTCTCTCTTTTAAACAACATGATTTTTTAAACGAACTTGCTTCTTTTTATTTTATTCTTATAAGCATTATTCTTTCTATTTATACATTACTTCCTTTTTTGTTACTTTTAATAACTATAACTAAAAGTATAACGTTTTACATCTTCAACGGCGTTCTTTTAATAAAACTTTTAGTTTAACAAATCTAACGTTTTATTAACACTGACGTAATTAGCGCGTGTATTATTATAATACATCTATAAAAGGTATTCTTGTAATACAGTATAAGCGGGCGTAACAAAGCGTCTTTTGTAAAACAACACTCCGTTTTCTCTGAAAGTATATCTTTTATATTAACTTTTTCGGTTTTATACTTTCGTTATAGTGCTAATAATCTTTTCGTTTAAAAGCTATATAATAATAATAATCTTTTGTAGTTTTTACTTTAATTCGAAGTTTTACGAAGATTTTTCTTATAAGATTTTAGCGAAAACTAATTGTAATAGGGTTAATACTTCGAAAACATATAAAGCTAAGCGTGCTTTTTTTAGTATTAAAACAGCATTATTTGTTTACCTTCGAAGTTTTTTATATTTTTGGTTTAACGTTACTTATATTATATTAATGTTCGCGTAAGACTTTTTAGCCTTTTTAATAGTTTAATATATTATACTGCGTTTTTTTATAAGTATAATAATAAACGGCTGCGATTTAAACTTGTATGTTAAATAAAAAATGCTCGATTAGTGTTAACTTTTTAGCTAAAGTCGGTAGTATATCCGAGTAGGTTACTTCCCTTTTTAGTAGTTTAGCCTTTTAAATAAACTATTAATTAGATTTGTTTTTTTTAAGTTGGTGCTCGATAATAAAGTTAAAAATAATTAGTTTATAAACTTATTTAACAAATCGACCTTAAAGGTTTTAAGCTAAAGCTTTTAAAATTTTAGCAAAAGTTTAATAGTTTATAAAGACTATAAATAATTTAAGCATTTTTATAAAGTAATACATTTAATGTTTTAATCTTTTTACAACAACGAAGAGTTTTTGTTAACTTATACCTTATCGGTTTTTTTATTTATATAAACTTTCGAAACTAGTAAACAATAAAGTGTTGTCTGTTATTATATTATTGCGAAAAAATGCAACGATATAGTAAATATTTAAAAGGCTTATAAATGCTCGGTAGATATATACTTGAAAAATATAAGCGTATTTGTTAGTTTAAACAATATAATTTAATATTTAAAATAATTATAACGCGTATAAAACGTTGTTTTCTACTAGTTTAACTTCTTAATACGTAGCTAGTAGTATACTTCTTAAAAGTCGAGTTTTAAATACTAAAATGCTCTCCCGAAGCGATTTATAAGTTCGCGGATAAATAGCAAAAAAATACCGATTTTTAATTATAACTTTATTTAGTCTTTTATAGTCTACACAAAATCGAAAAGTGCCGTTCTTTTTAAACACAAATAAAATAAAAGCCTTAGTAAAGCTTGTTAAATATTAAATCCTTTTATTTTTTAATTAAACTTTTATATATTTTCCTAGTATAATAAGTTATGTTAAGCTAAAAAGGTAAAGTGCTTTAAAAAAGTTCTTTGCTTTTTTTAACTCTATAAAATGTCCAGCCTTTTTAAAAGCAAAAAGGTTTTAAGCCGTAATAGCTAATATAATGTTTACGAAGTTTTTAAAATTTTAAAGAAAAAGCTATCGTTTAGTTCGGCTTCTTCGTCGTTAATATATAGTATAAAAAGCTTTCTATTTTAATAAATGTTTTTAACTAACTCGAGGCTTTACTTTAACTATACGTCTTTAACTTAAAATAAGTAAAACTATTTAAAGCGTAGTATAAAGGGAGCGAATTTGTTTAGTTCGATGACTACGTAAAGTTCGAAATCCCATTTTTAGTTTTATAATATAAATGTTAATACTAAACTTAAACATAGTTTTTATTAAAAAAAGATAAACAGTGTGCGTTTTAAACGGTAAATGTTATAGTTTAAAATCTTTATATAATAAGATTAACTTTTATAGTTTATAAACGTTAATAATATAAAGTATATATTATTAAAAAGTATAACTTCTTTTTTAACACTAATTAAAAAAAGTGCTTTAAATAAACTTTTTTTAACTTTAACTCTTACGCGTATAAGCGGTTAATAACGTTAACGTAAGCTTTTATATTAAATTTAACGAGACTTATAAGTTCGTTAATAGCTTTTTAAGCTTAAGTTTATATTATAAAACTAAGCTTTAATATCAAGACTAGCAAGTAAAGCTTTCGCCGCTTTAATTTTCTTTAAATAAAAAAGCTTTTTTTTCCGTTTTAAGTCGTCGCTAAATAAAAAAAAAGAGTTTTTTTACTTTAAGTTAATATAACAGTATTCGAGGGTGCGCGTTATTTATATACGTTATTACGCGACAGTGCTAGCACGAAGTGCTAGTACTGCTAATCTTTTACATCTTTATAGCATAGTGGTAATTCGCGCGCACTTGTCTTTATAGTTAGAAACGTAAAGTAGCTGTTATATGTTAAAATAAAAATGTATAAATGTTTTTTTAATAAAAAGGTTTTAAAAGATGCTTTAAAAGATAAAGTTGTTTAAAGCGACGGAGAATATAATATTAAAAGAAAAGCTTTTTTATATAAAAAAAAATAAAGTTTATATATAAATAAATTTATTAAAAGCTTTAAATTAAAGTTTAATATAAAAATGTCTAAAAAAAGGGATATATAAAACAATACTTAAGTTTATCTTTTAAATGCTATATTTACTAGTTTACGTAATTTTAAAATAAAAAGTAAAACGATTTATAATAATATAAATACATAAAAAATAATAAAACACAAAAAAATAAAAAGCTTAAAAGTAAGTCCAAATAGTAAATTTAATAGTTAAAAAGCTTTTATTTATTAAACTTTTTTTATAATAAAAAAGTTAACAACTACTTATAATTTATTACAACTTTTCAAATATCAAATCCGTTATATAATCTTATCGCAACTTGCTAAAGCTCGGCGAGCTCTAATAAGTTTATATAAAAAAACCTCGACGAATCTCTCTAAAGTCTGCCCGTGCCCTATTTAACGTCTTCGCTTAAGCTCGTCGGGCTTTAATAAAAGCCCGCCCTTAAGCCTTTACGAAGTCCGTAATATAAAAAGACATCAGCCGAAAAAAAGACTAAACTCTTAAAAAAGGGTCCCCAGAGGATCACCTGCCCACCTCGGGGGCGGGCTCTTGCCAAAGCCCGACGAGCCTTAACGAGGCGTTAAATAAAGCACGAGTAAAAGCTCGGAGAAACTCGTCGAGATTTTTTTATATAAACTTACCGAGGCTCACCGAGCCTCGGCAAGTTGCGATAAGACTACGTAACGGATTTAATATTCAAAAAGTTATAATAAACTATAAGTAATTATTAACTTTTTTATTATAAGAAAAAAAGGTTTAGTAAGTGAAAGCTTTTTAACTATCGAATTTACTATTTAAACTTACTTTTAAGCTTTTTTGTTTTTTTTTATACTCTTTTTACTTTTTACGTATTTATATCGTTATAAATCTTTTTACTTTTTTTATTTTAAAACTATATAAGTTAATAAATATAAATAACACTTTAAAAAGATAAACTTAAATATTTTTATATGCCTTTTAAAAAAAACATTTTTATATTAAACTTTAATTTAAAACCTTTAATAAAACTATTTACTTATAAAGTCTTTTATTTAATAAAATAAATCCCGTTTTTGGCACTTTACACTTTGTTACTTTAAACAACTTTATTTTTTTAAACACTATTTAAAACCTTTTTATTTAAAAAAAGCACTTATATATCTTTATTTTAACACTTAACTGTCACTTTTACGTCTTTAACTTAACTTTTTTAAAAAAAGTATAACTATAAAAGACTTATAATTTTAACTTTAAAAAGCTTAAAAGTTTAACTTATTACTCTTTTTATAATAAACATTTATACTTTTACCGACGCCTTTAAAAGCAACTTTTTATTCAGTTTAAAAGACTTTCGCTAAGCTTTTATTTATAATATTAAAAACCTCGCCGACTATACCGCTTTTATAAAAGTCGAAAATTAAATTAAAAATATATAAAAAAGAAACTTTATTTAACTTTTTTTCGTTAAACGTAATTTAAATCTATTAAGTATAAATACAACTCGTCGCTGCCTTTTAAACGTGTTAATAAGTATATAAAAAAATATCAACTTTAAAAAAAACTAAAACATTTAAAAGCAATTCTTAAACTTTATTTAAAAAAACATATTAACTTAAAATAAACTAACTATTAATTCTACTTTACGCGTTATTATATGCGTTGAAAATACAACTGATCTTTTTTAAAGTTTTACGACATTTAAATTGTTTTTATTAATAATTAAAAAAAAGCAAAGCGAGAAAAACGTAAGCGAAGTAACGACCGTTTATAAAACATAAAATAATAAAAAAACAACCATAGCAAACACCGCTAGTTTTTAAACTTTAAACCTGTTATATAAAATAATAATAACAATATTAAAAAAATAACTTTTTAAGTGTTTTAATTATAAAAATTAAAAAATTATAATAAAAAATATTAAAATAAAAAAAATTAAATTTAATTGCTTTTAACTTAGCGCTGCGGTTTAAGCTATTAATAACCTTTAACTAAACTAGTAAAAAGTAAAAGAACTTTTATTGTTTAACGACAATATAAGAAAAGTATAATTTTTCGTTTATCCGAGGAAAATTAAAGCGGCGGAAACTTTATTTACTGGTTTTCACACTAAAACCCGGCTTTATAGTATAAGCTTACGTTTAAAGACTTGTTAACAAACTTATTTATTTTATTAAGCTTAATATAAATACTTACATTAACTTTATTAGTCGCTTTTATACGTAAAAGTGGAAGCTAAAAAAAGCTACTTAAAACACCCTTTTTAATCGGTGTTAAAAGAAAAGTTATACCTTTTAATAATATATACTTCGTATTATTAAAACGCTTATAAACTATAAAGGCTAAACTTAGTATTAAGTGCGTAAGGTACTAGCCCCCCCCCCCCTCTTGTTTTCCTTTTTCTCCTTTCTTAATTAGACCGATCAGCTAGGAGGTCGTATAAGTTAAAGAAAGGAAGAAGTTTTTTTCCCTTTCCTTTCGAACAAAAATAAGAGATAAGAAGGAAGAAGGAAAAAAAAAGGAGGAGGAAGAAAAAAGAAATAAAAAGAATTTTCACGAACGAGAGATAATCCTTCGAGAGACGATAAGTTTAATAAACAAAAAACGCTTTTAACACTAGCTGTGACGTAGCAGGCGGGAGCGCGTATTTTAACTAATCTTAAAATACGCGCTTTTAAGTTTTTATATTATAACACGTTTAATAGGTTATATATTTATAAGCGCTTATATAACCGCTATCTTTATACGCATTTATTAATGATAAGAGTAAGACTTAAAATAAACGGGTAATAATAGCTCGTTAATCGGGTTTTACTTTTATAAAAAGAGAAAAAAGCGAACTTAATACAAGTAAATATAAAAAGTTAGCTATTATATTAAACAGTCGATTACGTAATGTTATAATCGGTAGCTTTAAGTAAAAACTAATTATATAAGAATAGTAAACAGCTTAACGAATAAAAGGTAATTAAAGAGAGTCTCGGTTTAACACTCGTTTCGAAGAGAGAGCTTAAAGTAAGGCCTTTAAAAGCGGCTTACATAAGAACTTAAAGCTAATATTAATAAAACAATAAACTCTTTTATTAAAAGCTTAAAAAAGTTTACTTTAAAACTATATAAAAGTAGGCCGAGAAAAGAGGTGTTAAAACCGCTTTAACAAAAGTTACTTATAGTAAACGTAGATAAAAACGAGCGCTTTTTATTTAAAAGCGAAGATTAAACGCCGATTTAACTACTTTAATTAGTTAAAAAAGAGGATTTAACCGGTTAAAAGTGAAAATCAACGTACGAATTTTATACGCGCTGTTAATAATAGCTTTTTATTATTATTAAAAAGAAAAACTTAGTTTTTAGTTAAAATAAAGAGTGAAATAACTAAAAGATACGATAAGTTAAATAAGAGAGAATTTTTACTTAAAGCTACCGATCTTTAAGCCTTAAGAGGGGGCTAATATAAAAACAGCCCGGTAAAGACGGGGCGAGAGTGCTACTTATATTAATCGGGTAAGGCTATTAAAGTTGCTAGCGGACTTTATAGTTTATTACTTATAAATTATATCCGTTTTATAAAAAGAATCTTAAATATTAGTTTAAAAGAGACCGAAGCGGATAAGAACTAAATACTTACGAAAAAGCGCTTAAAGCTTATAAAGATTTGCTAAATAACGGAATAATTAAAAAAAGAGCTAAAGCTAACTACGGTAGTAACTTCTTAACTTTCTTTAAATCGAGTATTTAACTTTCTTTTTTTTATATATATTTCTTTTATATTATATTTTTTTTATTGTTTTTACTTTAACCCTTTTAAATATTATTATTACTTTTTATTCTTTTTTTTATACGAAGTGTAAATAACTAATTATATAATACTACAGTAACGTAATTCAACTTTTTATTATAAACGGCGAGTTAACTTAAAGTATTAATTACAAATCCCTCTCTTTAATATAAATAAGACTACTTTAGCTTTATTTTTTAATAACACGGAATTTACCGTTTAAACTCTTATAGATCGTATAAGACGTATATGTTTATACTAGGCTCGGCTAAGACTATTAAGTTTAAAGGAACTAATGTTTTATGATTTATACGATAATACAAAGCCTTTTATAATAATATTAGTTTATTTAATCGGAAGAGAGTTAAGCCTTTCGCGATATATTACATAAAGCTTTTATAAAATATTATCAAAACCTTTGTTACCTCGGCTTTAATACGTTTAAAAGGTTCGTAGTTTAAAACGTTAAAGGAGTTAATACTTTAGCTTTATAACGGCGAGGATTAAAAATAAATCACTACTTTTTAATTACAAATAGTTGTTTAATTTAACCGGCTATATAATAGCAACTTAAACGTGTTATTATTAATAAAGCTGTAAGAGCTTTATAAGCACGTTTTAAAAGCGGGCATCGATACGAGTATATTTAATTAGTCGTTATCTTTATACGATATATTACTTAATAAAGTTAAACTTAAACTCGGCGCTTAACATAATAAAAGCTACCTTTAAATATATACAATAAATAATCTTTAAAAAGCTTTTTAATAACGTCTAAACTTATTTTTAAGATATTAAGTACGTTTTACAAGGCTAAATTTAACACTACCTCTTATAGTCGACACTTACTTTACGAAGATCTTTACTTTTATCGCTTTAAAACGCTTCTTATATCGCGACTATTAAACTTAATAAGCTAAGCTTACTTTAAAATAATACTGCCCGCCCCCGCTGCTATTTAACTTAACCTAATTAGTTAAGCAGTAGTTTTAACAACGCCCACTAACGATAACGCTATAAATAATATTATTAAGACTATATTAAAGCTCTCTTTAAACTAACAACTAATTATAATAAGCTAGCTTTAAGCTATATTATTAAAGAATAAAGCTAACGTAACTGTTAATTAAAACTCTTTTAAAAAGCCTTCGGTAAAAACAGCGTTTAACACGAAAACCTTTTAAATAAATAATATAAAAAAGGACCTTATAAAGGAATTTACATCTTTACTTAATAATATTTTAATTAACTTAAACAGAACTATAAGTGCTTTTATTATAACCACCCCGACTATATAGTTTAAAACTACCTTTTAGTTAAACAAGACTTTAACGTAAGCTTAATATATTATGACGTTAATAATCGGAAGTTTTACCTCAAAACAATTAAAGAATTTACACTTTTTAGCGTTTTAATTAAGTAATTTTAACCGGTTAAAAAGATTATAAATCTCTTATATTTATACTTAAAAAAGTATATTAACTTATTAAAAGCCCGCGAGATACGTATTATACGAGAAAGCGGGATTAAAGTCGATATAAGGATATAGTACTTTAGCCTTTTAAAACAGTTTAAACTAATTAAATTAACTACTAAATTACTTAACACCGGCTTTAAAACTAACGTATAACGAATTTTTTAAAACAACGATATAACTATAGCGTATTAGCTTTTTATAGTAGATCTGTTAAATATAAATTAAGATAAGTTCTCGATATACGCATTTTCGAAAAAACGTCGTCGAGTTAATAACAACTCTCGCTTTTACGTAGTAATAGTTAATAATAATAAGTTAACTTACGTAATAAGCTTAAAAGGCGACTCGCTAGGCACGGTAACCGATTAGTTAAGTTAATAGAAGAACGCGACTGCGGCGGAACTAGTTATTATAACATTTAATAAACAGGTCTTTACTATATAGCCTTTAATATATATAAATAAGTAAAAGTTACGTTTTAACAACTACTCGTTTTAAACTTTATATTCACTTAAGTTATAACTTTTAATATATAAAAACTACTTAACTTAAAGTAGCGGACTATTTATATAAATAACAAGACTTTATTATTAATAAATAACTTTTACGCGGATTTTTTTATTTTTAACTTATAAGTTATTAAAATATAAAAAGACGGATTAATTATTTATATTAATTTAACTAACTTGTTAATATAAAATAACGCATTTAAACAACTACGAACTACTACAGTTACTTTTAATTTTATAAAAATAGTTAAGCTCTTTTATATAAACGTTAAAGTGTATAAAGGCTTTAACTCTAGCGACTTTATTAACGCGTTAATCGATACTAGCTTGTAAATTAACATTATTTCGTATAAAAAAGCAACTTGATTGAATCTATTATTATAATTAACCACCGCGAAGTTATTTAAATTTTATTAAATATTACGATTATTTACAGTTTAAACTAAAACGACAATTTTTTTTTTAAAAGGACTAACATCTTTATTCACTTTTATATTATAAAATATAAAGCTGCAAGCGAAGATCTTCTTTTTAAAACACCTTTTATTATCGACACATAGTTGCACTTTATATATAATCAATTAAGTAAAGCCTTTTATATTAGTTTAAACTTAAATAATACGCGGCTAATAGTGTTACTTAAGTATTTAAATATATATAAAAAATATAAAAAGGCGAATGTTAATTTAAATTAATTAGCAACGAGTATTTAAATTTACTCGCCGTTAACTTCGCTATCTTAATCCCTCTTTTAAATATAAACGAAGTTATTTTTAATATTATTTATATTAAACACTTACCTTTTTTTAAAGTTATTAATAAAAAGAGGAGACTTTCTTTTAAAAGTAGTTTTAAAAGAGAGTTTAACTAATCCGTTAGATTAGTTAAATTTAAAGAAAAAGGTGTTTAAAACTAACACACTTTATAAAAGGAAAGATTAAAAAATTAATCTTGTAAATATTATATAGTTAAACGGGTTAACTTTAAAAGGCAGTGTTAATTAAAAAGGACTTAAATAAGATAAAACGAAGAAAAATCTTTAGTTAACGGGGTAAAACTTTAAAAAATTTCTTACGTTTAAATTTAGCTTTAAATAAAAAAGTTATAAATTAACGGAAAACTTAATAAAAGAGATTTTAAACCGATTAGTATATGTTTTACTACTTAAAAAGTTAAAAGTATTAAGGTAAATTTTATTTAATAAAAAATCTGCTTTAACTTAAACCTTTAAGTATATAAGTTTAATAGTACTATTATAATAAATTAAAATATATAAAGCCTTTTAGTTAAAAAGTATACTTATCTTAAAACCCTTTATAAGACAAGTTATTAACTTGTTAAAATAACGACTAAAGCGTAATATTATTAAAAAGAGCTATAACTCGTACTGAAATTTATAATTTTTAATAAAGAAAAAGGACGGAGGAGTTTAACTAATTAATAACGCTGTTAAGTATAACCGCTTTATTATTTAAAATGTATTTATTTTAGTTATAATTAAAGAGTTTTTAAAAGAGTTTATAATATACCTTGTTTTATCACTGTTTAACCTTTTCTCTAAATACAACTAACCTTAATTATAAAAAGCCGCGACTTTACGACTTTTGCAACGTTTATTAAGCTGTTTTATATATACACTTTACTATAAAGAGAGACGAACTTTATTACGTAGTTTTAGCGGATTATAGTTTAACTATTTTACAGACTTATATTTAATTATACACTTTTTTTAAATAATATTACGATTAAAAAACTAAAAAGCAAGTACGAGGACGAAGAGGTTTTTTTTAACATCCAGAAATACATTATAAAACACTTAATTAACGTTAATGAAGTCTTCGTTAACTGCAAACCTATAAAAGTCACCGTTATAATAGTTAAGTTTTAATAGTGTTAAACCTCGGCTATCGTTATAAGATATATTTATAAAAGATTTAATAAAACCTTAAAAAAGTTTAAAGTCGATAAAATCTTATAATAATTAGCACTAATTAATTTAAAAGAGCTTCGTGGCTTTTTAAGAATTTTTAACTTTTATAAAGTTTAAATCGAACACTGCGCTTAAACGAGTGTCCCTTTATATAAGCTTCTTAAAAAGGGAGTGAAATAAGATTAAGGCGAGGAATAAGAACGAGCCTTTTAAAGATTAAAAGAAAAAATCACCTTTACTCTTATACTTATTACGCTCGACTACTTAAAAGGTGTTAGATTAATTATCCTTTAAGTAAATATTAGCTTAAAAGGATAAAGCGGTGTTTTAATATAAGTTCTCGAAGAGTAATAAAAGCCGGTTAAGTACGAATTAAAGCTTTAAAATCCAAAAGAAGCGGCTAATAATACTATTAAAAGGGAATGTTATAAACTTATCGTTGTTTTTAAAAAAAGTACGAAATTACCTTTATAAAGTGTATTTTTTAATCGAGACGGACTTACACGTTTTAACGGATTAGTTAAACGGCGCGTTTAACGAGGTTTTTAATGCTTTAATTATAAGATAAGTTATTTAAGTTTATAACTTCGACTTTATTATAAAGCATATTTTTTTAATTTAGAAAATGTTATCGTAAACAAACTGTTACGTAAACTTATTATAAAAGAAGACTTAATTAAAAAAATAAACGAAGAAGATCTAAATAACTTTATTAATACGCAAATCTACACTTAAAGCCTTAATAAAAAGCCGACCGATTAAACACTCGATTTAAAATATTAAGTTATTTAAGATTTAAAAAGGTTTAAAACGATTAATTTATTATCTCGAGACGGCGCTTTAATAAGATCGTTCTTTAAATGCTTTTTTTCCTTTTTTTAAAAACGATAAGCTTAATAAATGAGGCTTTAAGCTTTATATTTATAAACTTAATAAACCTTTTCTTAAGCTTACCTTTTTTAACAGTTAATAGCTTAATAACAAAGTTAAAAGTAGCCGACTTATCTTTAAACTTACAAGCTCTTTTAATAAGCACTTTAATTTTAAAAGCTAAGCGAGCGGGAACTTTAATAATAGCTGCTAGTGTAAGAGAGGACTAATCGGTCTTTTTAACAGGTTGCTTCTTTTTTATTATTATTAAAGGGCGACGCGGTTTTGCTAGAGTAAGATAAGACGACGAGACAGCTGGTCTCGCCTGTTTAGTTAACTGTTTAGCTAAGGCTGTCTTTTTTAATAAGTTAACAGATGTCGAAGCGCTTAAAAAAGGGACTTATTAGCGAAAGCGAGTTTAAAAGTTAAGGTAATAGCATTTACTTGATTTATTTTACTATTATCGTTAATATTATTAAGGTTATTTATAAGCTTATTATTTTTAATAACGACGGGGACTAGTGGCTTTATAGCGGGGGTCGCTTAAGAGATAACGTAGCTTCGAGTTAGTATTAATTAAATAACTTAAAAGGGGGATTAAAAAGTGAGAATATTACTTTTCTTTTAAATATAATATAAATAAAGAGTTTAAAGCTAGTTAAAGAAGTGTGGTAATTAATCGGTTAATAAAAAGTTAGTAAAAATGTTAAAGTTGAGAAAAAAAGAGGTAAAAATAAAAAAAAGAGGAGGGAGTTAATAGTAGATTAATTTAATTATTAGTTTAACTAATTAAGTAATAATTGTTTATTACATCTTCCTTTTATTTATTTAATTAAGTTTTCCTTTTATTTATTCGTTTTTTTATTTTTTTTTCACTTTTAATACCTTTTTATTTTTTTCGTTTCTTTTCTTTAATTAGTTGTTATTAAATTATTTCCTTTTATATTAATAATAAAAAGGGTGTTTTAAATATTTATAAAAAGAAAAAAAAGAGAGAATTACTATATTAAAAAAGCACGATAATTTATAATAAAAGATTACATTTTAAAAATAATAAAAAATTAACGAGAGTTATTAGCTTTTAACCGATTTAATAAGCTTTATTTAAGTGTTATTTAATTTATCTTTTTCTTAACGTTTACCACTTTTAAATAAACCTTTTAAAGCTTTTTATTTTTCTTTTAGTTTTATTAATTTATATATTAATTTCTTTTTATTATCTTTTCTCGCTTTACTTATCTCGCACTGTTGTATTTTACTCGTTTAGTTTTTTTTACGTTATTACACGAAAATATATAATTTACTCTTTTTCTCTTATTATTTAAAATAAGCTTAACTAATCTGATAATAGCTATATCGACTTTAAGCGCTTATAGCAGCTTTTAAAAACGGTAGTTTAATGTTATAACTTAGCCGAACTATATAAACGTATATAATGTTATTTATAATAAATAAAACTTAAAAACGTAATACTTTTAACTTATATACGACGACTTTGTTATTTAAAACAAGTTAACGTATATCGACTTTAATATTACTGACGAAACTCTACTTAAAAGCGGAATAACTATAAATAGCTTTATATAATAATATTATCTTAGTTTACTTAATTGTTTTATAAATTAAAATGTTTTAACTTTTTATAATCTTTTTATAAAAGCTTACTAAGTTAAGCTTTATAATATATATAGTCTTTTATATTATAAGTAAAAAGATACTCTTTAGTTTATCGGTCGTTATTAAAATTATATACGTTTTAATTAGACTTCCGCTACTAGCTATTATAAAGAGTACGGAGCTGTGGCGTAAGTATACTTTATAGATAAAGAGAGCTGTAGGGCGGATTAAGAAGTGTCGCTTTTTAATTAACTTTTATTACGTAAGTTTATATTATAACTTGTTAATAACCGATTAGTTAAACGGAGTGCTTTACTTTTTTAATAGTTTAAGATTTTATTATACGATAAAGGCTGACGATTATAAGGAATAGTATAATAATAAGCTTTTTAAAGCGGAGAAACTAATTAGTTAAATTATTAACCTTACTTATATTAAATAAAAATTTAAATAGGAATGCGGTGTTTTTATATATGAAAACTTATATCTTTTCCTTAAAGAACTTATAATTAAAAAGGGAGACGTGTTTATTATCCGCCTCGGGTCTTTAAGTAATAACTCTTTAATAAACGGTTTATTTAAGCGGTATACGATAATACTTTAATAGTAGAAGTTTACTTTACGTGTAAAGCTTAAACAGGTTAACAGATCGGCTTATATTTAACTAAGTACCCCGACTTATCTTTATAAATTTAACTACTACGTTAAAAACGTTTTCTATAAAGTTAATAAGCTTAGTGCCGACTTTATAACAAACTAAAACTAGCGTAGCGTTATACGTAAACTCGGTGTTAAGCCCGTTAATTATTATAAAACCGGTATAATTAAACTTTTTAAGTTAAAACTACGGAAGGCTATTAAAATATAACAGAAAGAGGAACGATTCGCTAAAAAGCGCTTACTTAATTTATCTAAATACCTAGTAACACTTATTATAAAACTTAAAAAAAAAGCCGGACTTTAATAAAAAGTTATATAAACTTAAATAGCTGTTTATATTTAATAATAAAAAATAAACTATAAAACTCCCGCATATAAAAAGCACGCTAGTTAAAGCTGTTAACTTACTTTAAAAAACCGTTAAGCTTATAAAAACGACGAGTATAGTATTTACTTAAATATAAGGGGAGCGAGCACAGTATAAGACGACAACGACGACGTACTTATTAACTTTAATTAGTTTATCTTTTGCGTTATCGCTTTTTAAGGTAAAAGAAAAGGCAAGGGTATAATGTTAATAGTTAAAGCAACTAACTACTTAGCTCTTAACACGCACTTTTATAAAATCCGCACTTAAAAGTTTAAACTTTAAGTAATTATAAAAGACGAGTAAGCTTTATTTATTATAATTAAAGGTTTTTTTAAGTAGGAAGCGTTAAAACAAGCTTTTATTAAAATAAGTAAAGACGAGTTAGTAAGTTTAATAAAAGCTTAATTAGTCTTACGTAAAAGGCGCCGACTATTATATAATAAACGGTTCGACGAAAAACTTAAAAAAAACGAAAAGCGTATAAAAGTTAAAATAATTATTAAATAAAAAAAGAAAGAATAAAGTTATATATATTTAAAAATAGTTTATTTAATTAAGTTGTTTATTATCTTTAATGTTTTTATTAAAAAGAAAATAAAAAAAGAGGAGTAAGTATATAAAATACTAGCCCCTTTTTTTTATTTTCTTTTTTCTCTTTTTTAATTAAACTAATTAACTAAAAAGTCGTATAAATTAAAAAAAATTTCCTTTTCTTTTTAAATAAAAACAAAAGATAAAAAAGAAAAAAGAAAAAAAGAGGAAAAAAAAAACAAGAAGAATTTTCACGAATAAGAGACAATTCTTTAAAAAACGACAAGTTAAAAAAAACGCTTTTAACACCAGCTATAACATAGCAGGCGGGAGCGCGCATTTTAACCGATTAGTTAAAATACACGCTTTTAAGTTTCTGCGTTATAACACGTTTAGCAGGTTGTGTGTTTATAAGCGCCTATATAGCCACTATCTTTATATACACTTAGTATATAAAAATTTTATATTATAATATTTACCGCTTAAAGCGCGCGATATTTATCCTCTTTTTAATAAGAGGTATATTTAAGTTTAGTATTAAAATTTATATAATAGATTAAAAATAAAACTTTAGCTTTTATATAGTTTTTAAACTTAACAAGTTTACCCGCCTCGCACTACGTATTAAACAGTTTTACTTATGTTAAGCTAAAGATATACAGCTAAGATAAAGCTTTACGTTAATTTAAAATATTTATAAAAACCGAAAGCTTTTTGTATTATATATTAACGACGAAAAAGTTAAATTAGACGGCGGCTTTTTTATTAAAGGTTTTAAAGACTTAGCGGATATTATATTAGTTATTACAGCTTAAAACCTTTTTATTTTTAAAAGAGTAAAACACTTTATTAAGCTTAAAAAAGGTAAAAAAAAACCTTTTTTTAAAGCACCTTACCCTTTTAGCATAATACAACTTACAGTACTACGAGAGTATATAAAAGTTTAACTAAAAAACGGAAAGATTTAACACTCGACAAGCCTTATTATAAAGCTTTTATCTTATTTATATTAAAGAAGGGCGGCACTCTCCGACTTTATATAGATTATAAAAGATTAAATAAAGTTATAATTAAAAATCAGTATTTATTACTACTTATTAATAAACTTGTAAACCGCTTTAAAAAAAGTATTTTAATACTTAAAACTCGACTTTTAAAAAGTATACTACCGATTACGTATTACAGAGTTAAACTAGTAGAAAATAGTATTCCGTACGCGTTACTGTTACTTTAAATACCGAGTTATACCGTTTAGATTAATAAATACGCTTTTATCCTTTTAAGTATATATTTACCGAGCATTTATAAGCTTTTTAGATATATTGTTTACTTTAACGATATTTTAATTTTTTTAATAATAAAAAGGAGTATAAATAACACTTTAAACAAGTAATAAAAAGACTCCGCACAGCTGAGTTGTATATTAAGCTTTTTAAATACGCTTTTTTTTAAAGGAAATCAACTTTTAAGCCATATTATTAGTATAAAAGGTATTTATATAAACTTAAGCTAGGTCGTTACGATTTAAAAATAGCTTACGTTAACTTTGCACTGAGAAGTGTAAGTTATCTTCGGGTTTGTAAACTTTTACTGCTGATTTATTATAAAATACTTTTAAGTTAATATTATTATTAATAAACCTCTTTAAAAAAAAACTAATAATAAAAGGTTTAGCTTATTTATTTAAGATTTAAAAGAATAAAAAGCTTTTAATACACTTAAATACACGTTTTAAACTGCTATCATTTTACGTTATTAGGATTTTAGCCTTTTTATAAAAGTTAAGATTAATACATTAAAGTTCGCTATTATAAACATTTTTTCGTAATAATATAATAGTAAATAGCACCCTGTTACTTACTAATCTAAAAAGTTTACATAAACGGAAAACAAATAAAGCACAGGTTAATAAAAACTCTTCGCTATTATAAAAAGATTAAAATACTAGAAGCATTACTTTATAAAAATGCCCGACCTATTTACAGTTTTTACAGATTACTAAGCTCTTACTAGGATTTTAAAAGCCCCGACCTGAGACCTTTAAAGTCGCCTCGTTAAATAAGTTTATAAACTAGCTATTTTCGACTTTATTATCGAACACTGACTTAAGAAAACAAATTTAACGGATAGTTTATTTAAGAGTTTAAACTATTAAAAAAAGTAACTTACTTGAATATACTATTAACTTTAACTAAAAGGCTAACACTAATTAAGCACTCTTTACTTAATATATAAACTTAGATTACAACCGTTTATTATACTTGAAAAGAACATAATATAATATATTGAACTATTAAAAGGGCTAAAAAGTTTTACGCGAGTATCGATACGGTATGAGCAATGCCGAAACGAAGCTACAGAAGACTTTAAAAATAAGTAAATAATGCCGTTTTAATAATAAAAAAAACACGCTTAGCTTTATACGTTCTTAAGCATTAGTAAGTATTATTATAGTTAGTTTTCGTTAAGATTTTATAAAAAAAAAATCTTTATAAAACTTCGACTTAAAAGTAAAAACTACAAAAGATTATTATACTACGCAGCTTTTAAACGAAAAGATCGTTAACACTATAACGAAAGTATAAAATTAAAAAAAAATTAATATAAATGATATATTTTAAGAGAAAACGAAGAGTTGTTTTATGAAAAACGCTTTATTATACCCGTTTATATTATTATATTATAAGAGGAACTTTTATAAATATATCATAATAATATACGCGCTAGCTATATTAACGTTAATAAAACGTTAAATTTATTAAACTAAAAGTTTTATTAAAAAAGCGCCACCGAAGACATAAAACGTTATACTTTTAATTATACAATTTATTAAAAGATTCGGAGACTTCGATATCGCTTATATAGTAAGCTTAACTCGCTACTTTTATTAAAATACTTTTTTAAAAAGATTAATGTAAACTTTTTATATAGTTTTCGCTAATAATCAATTTTAATTATAAAAAATACTCTTCTATTTTAATTATCGCTAATTAATATACTAAAATAGCTTTATTTGTTTTAATAAAAGTTACTTTTACAGCCGTTAAACTAGCTAAAATATTATACAAAAACGTAAAATCCCGCTTTAATATATTAATAAACATTGTAAACTATTAAAACACTTTTTTTACTAGCAAGTTTTAAAAGAAGTTTATTAAAGTATAATAAATATTACGCCGACTCTTTATAATGCTTTACCTTTAAATAAATAAAAAGATAAAAAGGTTAAATTAAACAATTGTTAAATTTTTATAAGTATATATAAACGGTAACTTTCGTTAATAGTTTTAACTACTTTTTAAAGTAGAATTCTTTTATAATAATAGCGTGTATTTTATTATAAAAGTATTTTTGTTTATAACGCT
The DNA here is from genome assembly GCA_002778245.1 of Raffaelea albimanens. NCBI lineage: Eukaryota > Fungi > Ascomycota > Sordariomycetes > Ophiostomatales > Ophiostomataceae > Raffaelea > Raffaelea albimanens. The sequence continues at coordinate 3,383,008 of PCDJ01000008.1, read as the reverse complement.
ATATAAGTACAACTTATATATAATCGACTACGTCGTTTTAAAACAACTATTTTAGGTTTAAAAGGTTTAAGAACGACTAGTTATAATATAAAAAGTATGTAAGAGTATTATAAACTATCAAAATAAAGCTATAAAGTTTTAAGTTAAATACTACAATAAGAAGTATTAGTTAATATAGTATGAGGTTAAGCAGTTTATAAGATTATTTATTAAAACTCTTCGATTTAAAGTGAATAAAAAAGTCGTGTTTACGTATATTTATGTTAAAATTAAAACGGATTAGTAAATTAGTTTACTACGTAAAACTCTTTATAGAGTATTAACGAATACATAATATTATTTTAATATAATGTTTATTAAAACTATAAAATAACCAGGCTAGGGAAAAAGTTTTTATACTATACTTTAAGTTAAAGAAAACGACGACGAGTTTAATTTCGAAGATGTTATAAGTTATAAAATGGTGGGAACTAAGACTTTATATTTATATAAATAAAAAAGGTAGTTAACTAGTAAAGTATAATATTTAAAAACTAGAAGAGTATTTATAAAATATAAAGACTATTTTCGCGAAATATAAAAAAAGTAAAAGATATAAAAACTAAGATAATAAAGTAGCTATAAACAGTTAATTAATCGAGAAAATTAAAAACTTTTTAAAAACAAATTTTAAAGTACTATTTAATTTATAAAAAAAACGTTAAAAGTAAAGTAAAACTATTTTACTTTTTTAAATAAACTATATTTAAGCTATTAAAAGACTATAATAGCTTTAAGCCGTTTAAACGAAAACGTAGACAGCGCCAAAGCACTTTTAACAAAACTAGTTTAAGTTAAACGAACTAAGTCTTAGTAACTTAAAAACGCTTTAAACTCGAGGTTATAAGCTAAATAAAAAAACGCTTAATTTATAAAAAGCTCGGTAGTAAATATTATATTTTAACAACTAGTTATAATGTTAAAACGTAAAGATCTCTTAATAGTTAAAGTAGGATTTTAACCCGTTAAAATAAACGTTTAAAAACGGTTAAAGAAACTACCAGCTTTAAAAGAGCACTCGTTATTACACTTAAAAACGTTTTTATACGGTCGGAAATAGTACAGTTAGCTTTTAAAAAGGAGTAATAAAAACACTGTTAATATCCACACTCGTCGTTAAAGCAAAGAACAAGTTAAAATTAAACAACTTAAAAATAATATCCGGATTAACTACAAAGTTTAGCTCGGCTGGAACTTTTAAGGCGCGACTTAGCAAGTAGCTACAGGGTAATATATAGTTTTAATACAGCGGTAACGTTAAACTTTAATTGCGGGCGCGAGTAAAAAAAACACTTGTGTTTTAGCGAGAATAGAATTAAGTACTAGTTATTGTTATTGTTATAGTTATAGTCAAAGCTTTGTTTTCGTTTAAGATGTTATTAAAGGTCGACGGATTATATTTATTTTGTTTAAATTAATATACGAAATAACTATCTCAGTATAAATATAAAACGTGTTAAATAGCGAACGGTGTTAAAAAGGTTATAAACTCTTATATTAAAAAGGAAAACGTTTTAAGTAGTTAAGTTTATAAAAAACTAAAGTTTATAATTTAATTTAAGTTTATAATAGTAGCCTTTTTGTATTTAAACTCGTTATAAAAGTTAATTAAATTAAAAATAAAATAAAAGTATTAAAGGTATATTTATTAACAGCTTACTAGTAAGGCGGGTATAAATAGTTATAATTTAAGTTTAGTAGCGAGACTCTTTTAAAAAGTTAGGGAAACTAGTCGTTGTGTTTAAAAAAGTAAATCAGGTTTTTTTATTAAGTTTCGAAACCTGTACGCTATAGCTTTTAAAACGCTTATGTTTTTTAAAAAAATAAAGTAGTTTTGTTATTAAAAAGCTTTAAAACGGTTTAGTTAGCTATTAAAACAGCGCGTTTTAATAATTTTAAAGATTAATGTAACGTAATTTTAAATTCGATAAGCTACGCTATAAAAAAGTAGTAAAACTTAAAAAGTTAGCTTTATATATTATAAAATAAGTAAATAAAAAAAGCTTATAGTTTAATAACGAGTATTGTTCGCTTTATAAAAGATGTAAGTTACACTTCGTTAGTTTATAGCTATGGAATTAAAGCTGTAAATGTTTAAATAAATGAATACTACGTAACTTACGTACAGCGCTCGCTCGTCTAGGATTTAAAAAAAGACTGTTTTACAAAGTCTAACTTTAGCTTAACCGCTTATAACCGACGTAAATAAATGTTTGCGTTTAAATTAATGTAAATGTCGTCGACGTTTTTATCGTTATTAAATATAACAGTCATAGCGGTAGCAGCTATTTAATAAAAACAGCGGTAATAGCTTTAAAAGCTACAGCTAAAGACGCGAAAGTGCGGGTTAAGCGTATTTAGCGCTTAAGACTTATGTTCGTAATAAGTTAAAAAAAGAAGTCGTATAAAAAGAAGTAAAACCTTTAAATATAATAATTAACAGCTTTTTTAAACGATTTAAAACGATTTTGTTTTAAAAAAAAAGGGTTAACTGAGTAACAGTTAAAAACGTATATACGCGATGTAATATAAAATGTTAAAAAACAAATAAAAAACAAAAAAAAGTATTATAATAAAGAAATTCGTTAGAGTTTTTCTACTTAAACCTACCGGCGCTCGTTGAGCCTCGGCAAGTTGTAATAAAACTATTTAACGGATTTAACTTAAAAAGTTGTGATAAACTATAAGTAGTTGCTAACCTCTTTTTTGTAAAAAAAGAGAGGTTCGGTAAGTGAACGCTTTTTAACCACTGAATCTATTACCCGGACTCACTTTTAAGCTTATTTTGTTTTCTTTTTTGTGCTTTTTATCTTTTGCGTGTTTATATAGTTAAAGTTGTTTTTAATTCGGTTAGGTTTTGTTTAAAGCTTTTTGTTGATAGTCTTTTTAATCTTTTAAGTTAACTAAATACTTATTAAAGGTTTGTTTTTAATAATAAGAGTAAAATAATTAAAGTAATATAGATAATAAAGATGTAATTAAATAGTAGGTTATAAAGAAAGCGTTAAAGTCTTTTGGGAGCAGTAAGGTCTTTAAAGATAACCAATAATAGGTTAAAAGTGTTGGTATCCTTTAAAAGCGTTAGTGTCTCTAGATAGCTGGTTCGTTGTAAACGTTGCCGAAAAAAGGAGTTATACGAAACCGTAGTAATCCCTACGATAATTCTTCACGCCGGATCGTAGATCTGGGTTCATAATCTTGTAGAAAGTGTGCTAGTTAAACGCATTTAACAGAATAGAGGGTAAAAGTTGCATGTATTTGTAAAAGTCTTTGGTATAAACAAGGACTTTTATGAAAACTTTTCTATTTTAAATAAGTGGGTTAGAACGACTGTTTTGATTAATCACTATTTATAGTTTGAGCTTTTACAGTATCTTTTGGAATCTACCGTTTGATAGGGGTTTTTAATGTTTATAAGAATCCTTAAGCCTTTAATTTAGTATAAATTGAGTCCGTTTTCTTTGTTTATAACTCTTTTTAGCTTTAGTGTTATACAGCGGTTGCTTAACTTTGTAAGAAGTTGTTAAGACTATACTAGCGTAAGTATTATCGTTTTAGTTGTTGTTATAGTTATTAAGGGTAATGGAAAAGGAGGTAATGTGTGAGTAAAAGGAATAATACTTGTAAAAATAAAAGAAAAAGAAGTAAATTCGTTTAAGAAATCCTGTTGTTTAAAAAAGAAGAAAAAAAGCTTTTTATTGAGTTAAAGCTCTTTTTTAAATTTTAAGAATATGAACTAAAAGGTTAGCGTTAGTATTTACTTTTTGTATGTAAAAGGGCTTATAAACTTTGTAAATAAATCCTTAGTTTTATAAAGGCTTTATAACGATTTAATTGATAAGGAAGATATAGTTTACTTTTTAGTTATTTAACGTTAACGCGCTTTTAGAAGAAATAGTAGTTTACGTTAAATGCTTTGTTTAAAGATAGTATACGAGAGATTTAGCGAAATAGATAGTAGATATATTATTTACTTTTAAAATAATATTGCCAATTTTATTTATAAATTGTTAAAGCTTTATATAATATATACGTTATTACGAAATATCTTCTTAAGTATTCGGCTTTATATATTAAAATGTTAACGGTAAGTAATTATTTTATTGTTTAAAAGACTAGCCCGCTTGCTATAAAAAAGGTATAGCTATATAAAGACCGGCGAAACTAAATATTATCTTTTTAAAAAGCGCTAATATATCTTATAATGTTAATTGTTTTCGTTATTATATTATTTTTTTAATAGCGAATCTTTATCTTATTATAACCTTTAAAATACTTAAATAGTCGCCTTATTTTTATAATATAGTTTTTAAAACAGTAAGCATAACTCTCACGTATTATTATATAACGTATATAACGTTAAAGCGCGTTATAGTCTAAGTATAAATGCTTTTTTATAACCTTTTTATAGTACGTAATATCTCTTTTCTTTTGGTTTTTTATTACTAAGAAGATGAGTTCTATAATCGGTGTTAAAGTTAACTTCGCTTCTATTATAGCAAATTTATTAATAAAGTTATTAATGTAAGTTTTTTACAAGATTTTAACTAGCATTGTTATTTCATTTATTGGTTATATACTAATTTCAACTTTTAATAACTACTAAAGTTGGCTTATAAGCTTTACTTTTAGCAATTTCGTAATTTTCATTTTGAATGCGTTGTTGTTAACGTATTTTATTAAAATTATAAAGTTAGGGTAACGTTTAAAGAACTATTGAAAAAACAACTCTACTAGCTTTATATATACTTTTTCGTTAAGTATATTATAGAGGTAAATAGCGATAACATTAAGTTGTTTAATATCGAGTCTTTTATTAACTATAAAGGCGAGAATGAGGGTTTAACTATTAAAGCGGGAGGTAGCTATAAAGGTTTTATAAAAGTTGACTTTTTAGCGTTGTTAAAAGCCGCGTACTATTAAGCGTGTTTTTTTTTTACTTCTCTACCGCTTTTATTAATTTTATAGTAAAAAACTTATTTACTTATAATAAATTGTTTACCTTTTAAACGTTTAATAAACTTAAAAATCACTACTATTATTTATTTTTCTTTTTCGTTTTTAGTAAAGGCTTATTTAATCAATAAGTAAATAAAGAGATTGTTTATTATAACAAAAATATAAAGAGTGGTAATAGTATAAGTAGCGCTATCGATAATAAAGTTTAATACTTTAGTGTTAAAGTAAGTAAAGATCGAATCGATGTCTTCGAGGTTAAATTATACGTTATTAAGTATGTTAACGGTAATGTTCGGTCTTTAGATTACTGAGTTAACTTTAATAATACTCTCGTCGATTATAGCGTCGTTGTTTTTATTATCGTCTTTAATGTATATTTTTTATTTTTATATTAAACTCTTTTAAATTAAAAAGTAGCGTAGTTACTTTTATTAATTATAAGCTTCTTATATATATATATATATATATATATATATATGTGTGTGTGTGTGTGTTAAAAGTAATAAAGATTTTTTATATAAGAATTAACCAAATATAATAAAGATAAGTACTTTTATATTTTATTAAAATACTTTCCTTTTTTCGCAATAATAGCTTACTTAGCTACTTATTGCCTTTTATTGTTTTATATATAAGATTGATGACTTTTATAAAACATTAGCTTTTAATAAAACAAAAGTATAAAATATCTCTTTTTACGCGTTTATAATAACGTTAATAACCTGTTTATATTGTTTTACACTATAAGTTAATAAGAACGTTACTTACTATTATAATAGTACGAATGCGTAAAAAGATAAATTAAATCACGCGTTCGATATAACCGTTTTAAGTAAAAGAGTAACCTGGCGATGCAATTACTTTAAAGCTTTGCTTTTTACTTTTACTTTCGAAAACTTTAATTTAAACGTCGGTACTATTATCTATTCGAATATATTTAAAAGTTCTTTTCATAACATTAATAAAGTGCTTAAAGCGTGTGAAAAGCGTGTTAAACATCTCGTCTTTAATAACCGTAGTTTTAACGAACTTTTTACTCGTTACTTCGTCTTTTATTATCTTAATCTAACGTGTGTTATTATAAGCTTTAAAGGTAACGTCAATAACGTTAATGTAATAAATATACTTCGCTTAGCAACTTTACTAAGTTATCGCGGCGATTTTTAGTATTGAAAATTTCACTTTTAAGGGTTCGTATAAAGTGTAAAAAAGCAAGCTTTTATACTTCTCTTTATTAACCGTCTTTATATATACTTTAACTAATATAAATTAATAGTATTATTATTATACTTTATAAAGTTTATTGTAATTATTTAATAATCCCTTTATATAATACTGTCATAATATAAATTAAACTCTTTAAAAATAATAAAAAACCCAGTTTATTTGCATATTAATATTAACTTGACAGTAGTTACTAGCTTTTTATTTTTAAAAAGCTTAAAATAAAGAAATTCTAAGTATTTTATACTTTAATAATAACCTTTTACTCTTTTATTACACTTATTATAAAGCTGGTTTTGTTTATGTTTTATATATCTTCTAAGAATCCTTTTTATTAAAACACCTTTATAACTTATTAAACTAAATATTAGTATAATTTACGTTTTTTACCTTTTTTATTTATTATTAAATACTTTTAATTTTAAAAGAATAAAGCTATAATACGTTAAAAAGCGCTTAGTTTAATAAATATTAACCTTTTTAATTTTTTTACTTTTCTTTTATTTATTTTTTTAAAATGTAGTTTATAATACTTTTTATATACTCTTGTAATAAAAAAAGTTTTTTTTAATGTAATTATTATAATTATATAGTCTCTACTCTTATCTTTTTAAGAGCTTTATATATAGTTTATATACTAGCTCAAACATCAGTTTAAGTTAAGCAACACGTTACGTTAAAGTTGAGTTAATACGCGATTGTCGAGTAACAGTTACAATTTTCGCGTTAAGATTTCGTATGCAAAATTCGATTGCATCGTTTATTCGTTTACTATACTCTAATCGAGACATTATGTGTTGTAAGAGGAGACTTTAAAGTGTATTTATCGCAAAGGTAAGTAGTATTTAAACTAGTAATATGTTTAAATTAGTAATAAGCACTTGCTTATATAAGTGTTTAAAGATTAACTAATTATTAAATTAAAATAAGAAAAGCTTTAATAATAAATAAAAAGAAAAGATAAGTAAAAAACAATTTTTAATATAAAAATAAAGTTGTTATAAGAAGCAACTCGCTATACCCCCCGGTCAGACCCCCTAAGGTCCCTAAAGAGTCCCCTGGCTACTAGCGGCTAGTTAGTCTAAGCCGCGCTCCCGCGGCACTTAAACGGAGGAGCCTGTCTATCCCTTACCGAGAAGGCAAAACACGTAAAAAGAGGTGTAACTTACGGGCACCCGCTAAAGTCCCCGTAGAGACCTTTTAAGTAAAGTCTTTAAAGCAGTCTAATCCCCCTCTTTTCTTTTTATTATATATAAAAACACCGCTTACTCTTTTAAATAAAAAGAAAGTAAAAATCTATTTTATATTTAACTTTTTACTACTTTTGTTTTTTTAATAACTTTATATTTTATATTATTCTTTGTTTAATTAAAGTACTTATATAACACTAGTTATACTTTACTATTTTTATTTTATAATTTAACTTCTTTTTTTAACAATTACTTAAAAGATTTTTGTAATATAACTTTAACTAAATACAACGCGTTTTAAACCTTTATTAAACAACTTATTAAAGACTTATAAGGTTTTACTATAACGTTTAAAAAAGACCTGTTAAGTTTTTTTTTATAATATAACAGTTAGCGGTAAGCGACGTTTTAATAAATAAAGCTGTTTTAAGCAAAACATTAAAAGAGGTTATATCTTCGAGTACGTACGAAATTTTAAACATAAAGGTTAAACTTTATCGCTTTTATAACTTAAAGAAGCTAAACGCGCTACGTATAAAAGCTGTTAACTTAAAAGCTAAACTAATAGCTTAAAGATTAATCTTATTGCTTTAATTAACTCTGTTGTTTTAACTAGTTTAACTTTAAAAAAGACTTTTAAAAAGTGTTTTTAAAGCCTTTTTAAAGTTTCGCCGGTTTATTTTTATAAAATAAACTTAATAAATATTAATAAATATAACGAAAACGACGAGCTAAAAGTATAGTAAAACTGTTAAAAACGACATAAAACTTAACCTTTTTAAGAAATATAAAGTTTTTTTTTATTCTGTTAAAAAGAAAAATAAAAGGAGTAGCTTAAGCGTATATTTAATTTAGCTTTACGGAGCTATTTAAAGCATCGCAACCGCACTAATATAGCACTACAAAATATAAAATGCTTTTTTTAAACTATTAAAAGCAACATTTAACGTTACTTTTACTTACGGAAAAAAAGCTATTAAAAACTTTTAAACAGCTTTTGAAATCTAGCTTAAATCTTCAACTTTAAAAGTAAAAAAAACATTTACTCTTTTATTATTACTTAATTATAACACATTTGTTAATAAGTAAATTAATATTTAATAAACTATTATTTATACTTTATTATATTAAAAGCAAATATTAGTAACCTCTTTAAGTAATTTCTATCGAATATATTTTATTAAAGCTTAATAACAGACCTTCGCGCTACTTAGCTATAAAAAGCATTATATCTAGTTATCTTTAAAAAATATTAAAACGAGCTTTAAAGATTTAACGGGTAGATTTAACTTAAAAATCAAAGAAAAAACGCGACTGTTATTTAAACGCGAATTATTACCCTACTAAAAAGGTAAAAGCTTTTACTTGAAAACGAAAAAGCTATTAAAGTAAAAAGAGGGGGGCTTTTAAAAGGTAATTAAAGTAAAAAAAAAAAGCAAGCTATTTACATAAATAACTTGTTTTTACTATAATTTAAAAAAGCATTATACTAGTGCTTATTTCGATAAAGCGGCGGGTAAGCCGCTTAAAAAAAAGTAGCTATAGCTACTACCGATATAGCTTTAGCTATATCGTCTTTTTTTACCTGTAAAAGTAAAAGAAAAGCTTACACGAAAAAAGTAGTTATAACCTTACCTCGCTAAAAGTACTAGTATAAGCTTAATTAACGACTAAAGTAATACTACTCTATAAAAGTCGACGCGAAATTATAATAAACTTAAATACTTATAACGAGATCGACGTAATAAACTAGCGTTTCGCAAATACACTAAGTTTATTTTAATCGACGCTATTATCTCCCGTTATTTAAATGCTAAAAACTTAAAACTAACAGTCTACGAGGTATAAAAAGTTCTTATCCTTTTACAAATCTATTATAGCATTTAACGACAAATCATTAAACTTTACATAAGTTTAAATCGAATAAGAAAAGATTCTTTAATATTATTAAAAATACTTACGCTTATAAAAGAAAAGATGTTTTTTTAACTTATTAGTAATAATAATTCGACTTTTATAACGTATTAAAAAAAGAGGAACTTTAAAAAAAACTTTAAAAAGTCTGTAAAAGTTCTTTTTAAGCTCGCCGAGTTTTAAGATATTTTCTTTATAAAAAAGCAGCTACGCTTTTACTATATAAAAGAACGGATTATATAATTAATCTAATCTTCAAAGCTTAGCCACCGTATAAGGCTTTATACTATTTATTACAAAAAAAATTAAAGGTATTATATAAGTATTTGTAAAAAGTAATATAATATAATTAAATTAAAAAATCTAAAAGTTTAACTAAAGCACAGATTTTATTCGTGCTTAAAAAACCGTATAATACGTCTTTACGTAGACTATAAAACGTTGAATAAAGTTATAGTAAAAAATCGATACGTTTTACTTTTAATTATAAAGATCTTAAACCGTATAAAAGAGCGGATCTTTTATTCGAAGACTAACATTAAAAATATATACTACCGTATAAAAGTGCGAAAAGGGGATAAGTAGAAAACAGCGTTTTAAACGCGGTATAATTACTACAAGTATATAACAATGCCTTTTAGTCTTATTAATACTTTAGCTATTTTTTAAAGTTATATTTATAAAGCTTTAAAAAGCCTACTTAATAATTTTATATAATATATTTAAATAACATTTTAGTGTTTTTTAAAACGCGTAAAAAGTATACTAAGCACCTCCGTTTAATTATAAAACAGTTGCAGAAAACAAAGCTATTCGTTAACTTACAAAAGTGCTAATTCTATTAAAAAAAGTAAAATTCTTAAGCTTTATACTTTTTACAAAAAGCACTAAAATAAACTAATCTCGTATTGATAGCCCCTGTTAAAGACTTCTTATAACATCTAAGTTTTTATTAGATTTTACAACTTTTACTAAAAGTTCATTTATTAGTTCGCAAAAAAAGCGCGCTTATTACTAAACTACTTAAAAGGGTTTAGTTAAAGGTAAGAAACTTAAAGGACTTTCTTTTTATAAGGTTTTTAAAAGTAAGCCGCTTTTAAAAATTTAAAGAGGCATTTATAAAAGCACTAGTATTAAAATATTATAATTGATTAAATAGTTTAAGTTAAAACTAACGCTTTAACGTATACTTTTATAAACATCCTTTTTTAACTAAACTTAATAAAAAAAGTAGTATTTAATAGCTTTTTAGTTGAGAAAACTTAAAAAAGCAGAACTACGTTATAAAACCTTAAACTAAAAACTAATAGTTATCGTTATATCTTTTAAAAATAGCGATAATACTTAAAAGGGGCGCGGAGCGTAAAAGTTATTATAAAGTATACGAACTTGCAGTCTTTTTTCACGCTAAGTAAACTTAAATCACCGTTAAACGCGCTAATATATATACTTGTCCCTGTTTAATTTTAAAATTAAATACTAGTTAAGGTTAAAAAACCTAGCTAACGGTTTTTTAAAACGCTTTAACTATACTAGTAGTTAAAACTATATAAACTATTTATTTTCGTTACGATAAAAGTTAAGCGTATAACGTGTATAAGAACGTAAAAAAAAGAAATCTTTTATTTTTATAAAAACATTAAGAAAGACCTTAAAGAGTTTCAATAAGCCGTTAAAAAACGTCTTTTAATAGCTAACTATAAGCATTTTTAAAGTTAAAACTTGTAAAATAAAGTATAATAAGTTAAATAGCCGACTTAAATTAAAACTTTAAAGGGTCTTTAAAGGTGGCTTTTAAACACTTGAAAGAGAACTCGATAAAAGCGTTATCTTTTATATTTAAGCTTTTTAAGCTTCGATGAAAGTTAAAAAAGCGTTAAAGCTAATATACGGTTTAAACAGTTATAATATAAGTCGTTATAACTGTTATAATATAAAAAAACTTAATACGTATAAAAGTAGCCGAGCTGTTATTATAACTTATTAAAAAACGTAAAATGTAAACGTAAACTATTAAAAGCAAAAGAAAACGCTTTAATAAAAAACTAAAGTAAAATGTTAATCTTTAAACTTAAAAGGCGTATTACGTTAAAAAGGTAAAATATTAATACTTTTAAAAAAGGTATTACATTATAAGATAATATAACAATACTATAAACTTGAAAAAGTAAAATATGAAAGTATTATAAAAACTATAAATTTAGTTTAATATAAATTCACTTAAATAACAATAAAAACTAATATTAAGTTTTTTATTAGATTATACTATACTTGCTAGTTTTTTAAATTACAAAAACACAAGTAATATAAAAAGTTGTAGCTTCTTTTTGTTTTAAAAAACTTAACCGTAATTTAAAGTCTTATTAAACTTTATTATAAAATTACCATCTGTTTTTAATAGCTAAAAAAAATTAAACGCAATCTTAATAATAGTAAATAAGTACATTGAAATAACGATGTTTTTTATTATTAACTAACTTATTACATATAAGTATTAATAATAACTTTACTAAAATAAAAGATTTAGCTAGTTCACAAACCCTTTAACAGCATTATATCTCATAAAAGCTCCTTTTTTACTAATATTTACTAAGCAAAACTCTATTATATTATAATAATTAAACGCCGTCTATTTACTGCTTTTCATCCGTAAATAAACGAGTAAACGGAAAAAACAAACTAAACCTTAAAACAATATTTACGTTATTACTTTAATAGCAATTAAATAATATAGCTGAAATTATTAAAAGCAGCTTAATTTATATTAAATAATATAGTAAATTAGTCATTAAAAATACCTTTTAAGTTAATATATAACTATAGCTTTAACTTTTAACTAAAAGCTGAAAACAGCTTTTAAAAGAAAAGAGTGTTAACAGCAAAAAAAAGAGTAAAAAAAAACTCGAATTGTTACGGCAAAAAGCCTAAAAAAAACATTTATAAAAAGCATGATAATCGTAAAAAAAAAACTTACGATACGAAACATCTTTTTATATAGTTTAAAGTAAAAGATTTAATTATACTCTCTATTAAAAACCTCCTCTTAAAAGTCTTTAATAAAAAGCTAAAACTTAAGGTTATAAAACCTTTTAAAATACTAGTTAAAGTTAACTAGTTAGCGTACCGCTTAGCGTTATTACAACAATACGAAAAACTACACAATGTTCCCCTTTTTTATTAAAACTCTAAAAGGTCTTTAAAAGGTTATTAAAGGCACTCCCGATACTAAACTTAAAAGTGGACTTATAAGAATAAAAAGTTAAAAAGATTTTAAGCGAACAGCAATTTAAAAAAGAAAATCATTATTTAATAAAATAAGTTAGATAGCTTTTTAAGTATAATTAATAAGTGTTAACGAATAAAGTCTTAGCATTTTAAATTGTAAAAGTATAAAAAAGTTATTAGCGAAATAAAAGAAAAAAAAACTATAAAAGTTTAATTAGAAAAGCGAGGTCGTAGCCGGCTTAAAAAGACGTGATAAAGCTGTTAAAAATGTATTATTAAAAAAAGTAAAAGAGCTATTAAAAAGCTAAGTTTATTAAAACATTATACTTAAATATTAAACAAAGGTCTAATTAAAACGCAGCTGTAAATAACTTAAAAAACTATATATATTAATCTTTTTTAAAAAACATATTTTAAAAAGCTTATAAGTAACTTTAAAAGTCTTTTATACTATTAATAATAGCTGTATATCCTGTTAATCGGTTTTAAAGTAAGCCGCTGTTAAATAAAAACGTAACTTATTTACGTAAGCTATTAAAACTTATCGTATAATAACGAACTACCAGTTTTCGAGTAAAAGCTATAAATACTCGTTAACGCTATTTACTCTTTATATGCTATCGTCTAATAGTTTAAATAGCTACCTTATATAAATAAAGCTTTTAAATGCTACGAGTTAATAAAAACTCTTATTAAATAAAGAGCAGCAAAAAAAAGCATTCACCGAGCGCCTAATACTAAATACATTACTATAATACTAGTAGTAATAACTAGCTAGCTCTGATAAGTATTAACTACACTTTTAAATAGCTGTATAATATAAATCTAACAAATTACTTTAAAGGTTTTTAAGCTCTTTTGTTAAGCTATTAAAGAGGCTTAACGATTAAAGTCGCCGAACTCTTTTAATATTATTGTTAAAAACTAAGTTGTTAATTAACAAAAATAAAAAGAAAAGGGTAAAGCCGAAAAAGACTTATTAGCTAATAAATACTTTTAATACACGCCTTTTTTAATACACCTACCGCTAAGGCGAAAGCTAAAGCACTTTAAAAAAAAGCGGTTTAAAGAAGATCGTCGAATAACCGTCGCTGTTTTTACAGCTAAAAACGTAAAAGTAACTTACATATAACGAGTTATAATTTAAAAGTTAAAAAGTACTATACAACTACTCTTTTTACTTAAAAAAAAAGTTAATTAATATTCAAGTGTATAAAGGCGATATTAGCTACTACTTTAATACTTTAAGCCGTTATAAACTATTAAGACTTTTATTTAAATTAGTTTAACTATCCGCCTTTTTTCGATGATTCAGTCTTTTTCGTCGTTATTTAAAGTTATATTTTAAGCTAAATTATAGTCGTTATCGTTTAAGTCTATTAAATCTTAAACGTAATTGTTTATAACACTATTGTTTTTTAAGTTTATTTAATTTTAAGTACGGCTGTTTACGGTGCTACCGCTGTTATCGCTAACTACTACCGCTGTAAAAGTCTTAAAAGTTTTTAACTGCTACTTTAAAGTTTTAAACCGTTTTATTGACAATAGTAGCATCTTCTTCACCCATCTACTTACTTATAAAAAAACACGCTTAAAAGCGTTAGCGTTAAAAGTGTTTTCGTCGACCGTTATATTAAACGTAAAGACTATCTTTTTACGGTTTAGCTTAGACTTTTAAAAAAAATTAATATTTTTTGTAAAATTTTTAAAAGGTCTTTAGTTTGACTACGTTTATTATTATAAAGCTTTATATTATTTAAATAATCGCCGCGTTCGTTTAAAATAAAAACGTAAAATCGCAACCGTTTAATAATTTATACGCGATTAAAGCACTTTTATCCTTTTAAGTTTTTCCCTTAATTACAAAAAAGAAAAAAAAAAGAAATAGTTATAAAAAGCAACTCGTTATACTTTAAAAAGCACTTTAGTTAAACCCTTTAAAGTCTTTAAAAAGTCCTTTAACTACTAAATACGAAGGCGCTAGCCCCCCCCCCCCCCCCCCCCCCCTAAGAGGACTAATCGGTTAAAAAAGAAGTAAAGGCTAAAAAAAAGTTTTTCCCTTTTTTAACAAAAAGGGAGGTAAAAGATCAAAGAAAAGACAAGAAACAAACAAACAAAAAGTAAAAGAATAATAAACAAAACATTCACAAATACACTTTTGAAGAGACGAACAGAGACGACAAGTTTAATAAATGAGAGACGCTTTTAACACCGGCTGCGACGCGATAGTTGGGAGCGCGCTTTTAACTTTTTACGTTACGACACGTTTAGTGGGTTGTGTGTTTGTGAGCGCTTGTATAGCCGCTATTTTTATACGCACTTATTATTAGCGGCTAGTTAATTTAAGCCGCGCTTTTATAATATTTAAATAAAAAAGCTTATTTGTTTTTTATTAAAAGGGTAAAATATATAAAAAAGGTATAATTTATAAGTATTTATTAAAGTTTTTGGAGTAGTTTAATACCTCTCTTTTCTTTTTATTATATATAAAAAGCATTGTTTATTTTTTTCAAATAAAAAGAAAGTAAAAATCCGTTTTACATTTAACTTTTTATTACTTTTGTTTTTTAATAACTATATATTTTATATTATCTTTTGTTTAATTAAAAATACTTATATAACATTAATTGTACTTTATTATTTTTATTTTATAATTATATAAATAGTTAATAATGTTTTTTTAATTTTATTAAAGCTTTAATAACTTTTTAATGTTTTTAAATATAATATTTTATTTACGTTTTTATTAACAAAGACTTTTATAAAAGTTTATAATAATAATAGAATAAAATACTTAAAAGTTAAATAAAATAATATAAAAAATATAAGTAAATTCATAATAAAAGTAAATTTATATAAAAAATTAAATCTTACTAATTTAGTCTTTTAAAAAGTAAGCGGCTTTAAATATATTATAATAAAATATTAAAAATATAAAATTAATTAAACGCGAAAGCGCGTCGTGACTAACTTAACTAAATTATTATAAAAACTTTAATAAAATATAACTTAACGAAATGTTTTTAAATCTAAATAATCTTAAGCGCATTTTAACCGCAACTTAAAGGTCCTTTAACAGCTAATTAAATTTAGTTATTAAAGCTGTTTTATATAATACGCTGTATATTAGCGAAAAGTAAAATGCTATTATACGCGTGTTTAACGTTATATAATCGGTAATAAGTAAAATATTAAAACGCTTTTAATTAACGTATAGCTTTAAAAATATAATTAATTATAATAAGCTTTTAATTTTAATTTAAAAAGATAAATAATTTTTTATTTTAAAATCGAAAAAGACTATTATATTATTTATAAAAATTGAAATAAAAAAACTAAACTTTTAATTATTTAAGTTAATAATACGCTACGCTTTTAATAATATAATATTTATAAATAAAAGTTAATAAATAAGATTTTTTAAATATTATAAAATATAAAAAAAAACTTTAATTTATATTTAATTAATAATAATAATAAAAATATAATAATATAAATATATAAAAAGCAAAAAAGGTATAAAAAAAACTTAAAAGTAAGTTTAAATAATAAATTAAGTTATTAAAAAGCTTTCACTTACTAAGCCTCTCCTCTTTTTTAAATAAAAGGTTAACAACTACTTATAATTTATAACAACTTCCTAAATATCATATCTATTATATATGTCTTATCACAACTAGCCGAAGTTTAAAGAAGTAGAAAAACATCAACGAGTTCCTCTAAGCTTTTGCCTATACTTTATTTAGCGGCTCGTCGAGGCTCGTCGGGCTTTAGCAAAAGCCCGCCCCCGAGCCTCTGCGAGGTCTGTGGCTCATATAGCACTGCGGCTATCCGGAGCCCTTGCACGTGGGCAGGTGATCCTCTGGGGACCCTTTTTAAGAGTTTAGCTTTTTTTTTCGGCTTACGTCTTTTTATAAAAAATCTATTATTTATATAATTATTTTTATATTAAATTAATTAAATTAATTTATATATTAATAACTTTAAATTATCTTTTTTAATAAAAGCTTTTATTAAAACGTTATAAATATAAAAATTATTTATATTTTTTTAAATATTAATTTAAAAATAATTATTAAATATATATAAAAATAACAATTATATAAACGTTTATAAATATATATATTAAATATATTATAATGTAAAAAGTTAAAAACGCGCTTTTTAACTAATCGGTTAAAGGCGCGCTCTTAACTATCGCGTCGTAGCTAATATTAAAAGCGTCTTTCGTTTAATAAACTTTTCGTTTTTATTCGTTTTTTAAAAATATATTTATAAATATTTTACTTATTATTCTTCTTCTTTTTATCTGTCTCCTTTTGTTTCTTTTATATCTCTTCTTTTTAATCTTCTGCCTCCTTTTTTATTAAAAAAAGAGAAAAACTTTCTTCTTTTTTTTAGCCTTTACCCTCTTTTTTAACCTATTAGTCCTCTTTAAAAGAAAAGAGTAAAGAGGGGGAGGTGGGGGGTGGGGCTAGCGCCCTCGCACTTATTATTAAACTTTATTAACGTTTAGTCTTATAAAAACCCGTTAATTTTATTAATATTTTAAAATAGTATTTAAAAAAAGTTATATACAGTTAATTTTAATAAAAAGAAATATTAAAAAAAGTAAAAAAAAAAAACTATATTTTATAAAGTTATTAAAAAGTATTATAAAAAGTTTTTACTTATTTATAATAATATATAACACTTTTAATAAAACAACATATAAGTATATATTTTTAATTTAATAAATATATAATTACTTCAAAAGAGAGTTATACTACTGCCGTTTTAGCCTGCTCACTCTTTAAATTTAAACTTAATTAAACATATTTAAACTTAAATAAAACGCCTTTTAACTAAAAAATACTTTAATATATAATAGTTAAAAAGAAATATAATAAATTTAACGTTTTTCGAGCGGGCAATTCGAGAGTGTTAATAAGCGGTCTTTTAAAAAAAGGTTAACAGACTAATAAACTCGATCCCCCGTAGACTAGCTACAATGCGCCGGGCGCGCGGGTAGTATATTAAATATTAAAAATCGGTACTTCCTTTTTATCTAGATTGGTTTTTTTTTTGTATGTAATCAATCTACTAGTAATTGAGTTATTTGCTGTTAAAGATGAAGTATCTTTTTGTACTATACACGAAAAAATTCGGGTGGCTGGTGAATATTCTATATTTTCTAGACCCTAACTATAAGAGTAGGCTGCTTATAGTCTATATACAGCTTGTATAGTGTAGACAATGCTATCTACTATGCTTGCATACTGTTTAAATACAGAGGAGGCGACAGCTCTGCTTAGCGGCGGGCCGCCGCCGGTACAGGTCGTTAGAAGAGGTAGTATAGCGGTGGTTCCTTACACTTAGCCAGAAATCCTGTCATCTGCTGAGTCGTCACGTTAAAGAGGGCGTGGGATTTATTGTCTCCCGCTAGGCGTACGAACAATGGTCGCCACCTTATCACCCTTCTTGCCTGTAAAAGTATTGGCTCGACTCTCGGTATGCTTGTCGATATAATTACAGGTTCACCAGCTAAAATTTACGCGGCACTGGCTTCTGTCCTCATAGCAGGCTTAAAATGCATGCGTGCATTTTGGCGCGCATAGCGTTGGGAGTGGACATTTTTGAACCAGCAGGGCTGATGCCCAACCTTTGCGACGGCGGCCGACAAGAGGAAAGAGGACTTCTGCAAAACATGGGAAGGCCTCGATTTGTAGGCAAAAAGGATGTCACTAACGCAGGATGCACGGCATGCAGGCTGCTTTGTGTGAAGTGCAGCTGGCTCCAATATTCGCTGGCGAGATGGCACGCCTTGGCCTAGCTTGATTGCGTTTTCCATAGTTGAAAGCAGGACTGCTAGGAGGACGACTACTTTGGAGACGGCAGCAGCTGGAGCAGCTAGCTGGACTCGTTAAATATAGGCCGCATTGGTGGTCCTCGATCTCAGGGGGCGGCCGAGAAGCCGACAGCAAAATGACGTAAAAGGGCAGCTCATCATGGAGCGTTTTTTATATTTAGAAACAGCCGGCGCCATTGATGGGCATTGATGGGCACCGAGCGCGCCGCGCAGTTCAGCTGCTGAGGTGGTCTTGTTTCAGAGACTTCGGCAGTCCTTTTGTTGGTCTCCCGTTAGTTTTCTGCACTATCGATCCTAACACGATCTTAGTCTTCCTAGCGCCAGGCACTGGCCGTTTCCACGTTTTGCTGCTCGCACACGTTTTTCCACTACGGAGTATGGATACGAAGGCCGTTCAGCATGACTGCATAAGTACTGGGACGGCCTGCCCGCCGTTGTGTTTATTTCCTTTTTTTCTTTGCTTTCTTTTCCATCATTCTACTCCCAACTTGTTTGCTTGCTTCTCACCGTCTACCAAGCATCACAATGGTTGCTATTTCTCGTCTCGCTGTTGCGGCGTCTGTTGCCGGCGGTGCTCTGGCCATACCGGCCGAGCGCGGCGGCGGCGCAAGCCTGTCTGCCCGGCAATGGGGCGGCTGGGGCGGCTGGGGTGGCTGGGGTTGGGGCTGGGGCCACCCGGCAACGACAACGACTCCCGCAGCCACGGCTCCGGCTGCGACCACGCCCGCTGCCGTCACAACGCCTGCTGCGGCTGTTCCTGCAAACACCACTACTCCTGCTGCCACAGCTCCCGCCACGACGCCGGCTGCCGCCGCTGCCACGACGCCCGTGGCTCCCGCCAACAACGGCCAGGCGCTGGCCCTCGACTATACGCAGAACTACCAGAACAACATTGACACCCAGTTCAGCTCGACATCCGGCGGCTTCGATGCGACTTTCTCGGGTGGCAGCGAGTTTGTTCTCGGCCGCGGCTGGACAACAGGACGTACAGACATGTAAGTAGCAGTCGGCGGGGCGAGGAGCAGGCGAGAGGGCAAAATGGGCGAGAACGCAAGCTAACTCTTCATCAGCTCCATCAGCTTCTCTGGATCTGCCAGCGGCGAGGTCTCGGGCGACAGCGACCTGCTGGTGGCGGCCTACGGCTGGTTCACCAGCCCGCTGATTGAGTACTACGTGCAGGAGTGGTCCATCAACGGCGGCACTGCTGCTGGCGAAAACCTGGGCACGTTCACCAGCGATGGCAGCGAGTACACCATCTGGCGCTTCCAGCGGGTGAACAAGCCGTCGATCCAGGGCACGGCCACGTTTTACCAGTACATCTCGGCCCGCAAGGACCCGCGTACGACAGAGGGCACCATCACGTTTGCCAACCACGTTGCGGCGTGGCAGAAGGTTGGCCTCACCATTGGCGCGCACAGCTACCAGACCTGGGCAGTCGAGAAGTGGGGGACTGGCAACGGGTCGGTCTCGTACACGGTCACCGGCTCTGTGTAAGGGTGTAGATGGTCTACTCCTGTGTAGTGCTACCCTGTCCGAGACGACAGGGTGTTTCTGTGATTTGGATGAGTAGAGGCGAAGGTGCATCCAACATTTTGGTGGAAAGTTCATATACCTTTATTATTACTGTATTATTAATAGAAGCCTCGAGAATAAAAGTCTTTTGAGTTAATACCAGAAGCAGGACAATGATAAAATTGCCTTGTAAAACAACTGTGATGCGGCCTGCGCAGTGTCTTTGGCGGGAGGTGGCAGCGGCTCTGGGGCGACATCCAGCCGCTGTACGTGGCCGGCAGACTTCTGAGCCACCCGAGCGAGCACCTGCAAGTGGCCAGGCTGTACAAGGTGATCGACAAGACAACGGGCTGGTCGGCTATCGGGAGGCTGGAGGACCTGGAGCGCGAATGGGGCTACGAGGCAGGGGAGATAACACGAGCCGGTATAAGACGTGCAGCTGGCTGCATCTGGCTCTTCCATCTGTGGGCGAGCTGGCACACACTGCGCCCTTGGGCAGCCCTCTTCCAGGCCACCCCGGTGTTTCAGAACTCTCCCTCAAGCCGAGGCGGCATCGAAGCACGGCCACAATGTGGCCAGTGCTATGGACGAGGTGCCAGGATTGGTACCACGCCCGGCCCAGAGACGTGCACCCTGTCCTGGGGGTGGCACCCATCAGATCCAGCAGGATCTACACACAGGATGGCTCTGCCTTCCCCATCTTTATTTTTACTAGCCCTCTGGCTGTCGTGGCCAACGGCATGTACCACCTCGCGTGCCTGTTGATGCTCAAGCACGAGGCTCCGTGGTATCGGCCGCCCTCGACTGCCGGCCGATCTGCCTCGCACACATGGCATGCCCAGTGCCAGGCGGGCATCGCGATGAGCAACAACCACCCCGGGCAGTGGGACCCGTTGCTTGTTGCCGGGCTGCTCGTTGCGGCCCGAGAGATGGCGTGCTGTAGTCTAGCAAACCGCTACTCTAATTCTTATAGCTGGCTTCGCAAGCGTCCATGTGGCGGCTGCATAGTAACACAACACGGCTGTCCGAATCGGGCAATCGTAGGCTCTTTAACCGGCGGCGTCTCGAGCCGACCGACGTGCAAACCCCAGGATCCGCTCTGGGGCCAACTCTGGGGCTTTGGTGGATACGGCTCGGAGCAGGAGCAGTCCCGACGCAGGCTAAAGGGTGCATTCGTACGCGGGCTCATAGAGAACGGGCCACTCAATTCGTGCCCAAGCACACCGGCAAAGCTTCAGGCTTCTACCCCCCTACTGGACTGCCACGCACAGAATGGCGCCCGCTCGCATCATCCTCGACACCGACCTCGATGTCGACGATGGCTTTGCCCTGGCACTGGCACATGCCGACCCGGACATCCAGCTCGACCTGGTCACCACCGTGAACGGCAACACGGACGTGGAGAGCGCCACCATCTTGACTGGCGTCCTCCTCGACCGGCTCGCCATCCACGACACACCTCTCGTCCACGGATCGGCCACGCCTATGATCCATACCGATCTGAAGCGCACCTGCTCCACACGTCCTCGCCCCCAGCTCCAAACTGCAGGGTTGCTGTCGGCGTCGATGCCGATGCATTCCGGTCCCATTTTCTGTCACTCACTCGTCAAGAAGCTATGAACATAAAGTGATATTGCATTAAATAAACAATGGGACTAGAGAATATATGACGGTAATGACTATCTGTGTATTCACCCTAAAGCGAACACCCCCTCCGGGCGATGAACAAGAAGGGACCATGACCAAATGCGCCGCGATCTGTAATCAAAAGACAAAGTGCGCCCCGCTCTCGTGAAAGAGGACCTCTACAGAAACAGACAGCACGAGAACAGTCCAGAACGATAAAAAAGAGAGGGGAAACGAGAGAGAGAGACAGGACATGTGCCAAGAGCACACCGTGAGCTGCGAGGGCCTCCTCAAGGTTTCCATCCTTTCCGTGTGTACATAACAAGAGCCACGGGGACGATGGCATCCTCACGGTAGACGACGACCTCCGGGTATTCAACAGAGCCACCCTTGTCTTTGGTGATGGCTCGGACCTTGTTCATCAGGCAATGGTCAGTCTGTTTCTTCCCACTTCACGGGACCGGGGAACGACAAAGGACCTACAGCATTGTACCCCGAGTCGGGTCGTGTGCGGGTTGGTTGAGCCTGGTACAGCTGCTGTGCCCGGTTGCAGACCACCCGGCACAGCAAGATGGCGTGCTGATGCGAAGACATGCGGTGGTTCATGGCATAATTGTCCGCTTCTGAGTAAGGGTTAGTCTCAACCTTTGGTCGACGACGGCCACAAAAGACAGCTTCAGGAGACAGCCGGAGCTCAACTCACTTGACGAGATTGGCGTCGAGTAGATGCCGGGACCAAACATTCTCGGGGTAGCTTGGGGAGGGAGAGGAGAAATGTCAGCGTCGTTCTTCTTAGCCCGGGGCAACAGTAGCATACCTGACGGCGTGATCTTGAACGAGCCCCGGAAGATGCTGCAGATGTGGCACTCGGACTTGTGGCACAGCCGGCCGGATTTCTCGCCGATCGAACACGCCCGGCGAGTGCCGTGGAAGAGGTATCGTGCCTGGGCGTCGTCACTGGGGAGGGAGTGTCAGTTGGACTCGTGGAGACGGAGAGAGCAACAGCTGGAACACCCACCTTGCCCTGATGGGCCTGGGATCCCGGCGGGAATTTTCCTGCAGGCGGTCGGCATCGGGCTGAGGCAGGATGTACAGCGCCCGCATCTTGGCAGACTTGTCTGCGTGCTGCCAGCCATCATCAAACAGTTTCTTTGCTGCAGGCGGGAAGGGCTGTCAGAGTACGTGTGCATTTGGACGAGGAGGCGTGTCCTTTCATGGGATGGCAATACTTACTGACCAAATATCGAGGATCAGTGCTCGACACATGGATGAGCTCCTAGGAAGACAGAATGCTGTCAGGGGCCGTCGTCAAACACGCCGAGGGAAGCGGGCCGGAGGGAGGGGAGTCTTACTCGATGAGACGATGGCATTTGCTTTATCCGGACGGTCTTCTGGGAGGCGCTTGGAGCTGGTCTTTCGGATTTGCTGGCCGACTTGGAGCTCTTGGAGCTTGACGATGTCTTTGGTTTGGTCTTTGAGTTTGAAATGGGTGTCGGGACGAGCGATGGAAAGGACAGAGGAGCCAGCTTGCGGCCCGGCAAGGGGGAGGTGCTGGAAATATGATTCAGACTCATCGTGCTCAGCGACTGTGGCGACCGCTCCTATGCTGCTTTTTGCTATGGGCGTTCCCGGTTGCGCCGCGGATTGGAAGACCGAGATGCTCAGGCAGAGCTTGGGCAGTCCAGTCTTGTTGTATCATAAATATGGACTCCGGGTTGGAATTTGGGCAGGGCTGGCAAGTGGGCAGAGCCGGGGAGGGGGGGCAGCCAGCCATATCAAAGCGCCAGGGCTGAAAGAGCAAATAACGTCCGAAAGAACCCAGCAGTGCTATCACAGCAGCGGTGACAAGACGTGCACATCCACGGCCCCTCGCAAGCAGACGGCAGGCTAAGCCGCTTCGGTCACTTACATGCACCCCTGGCTCCTTCAAGAGTCATACAGGCCGTCCAGTCTCCAGCACGGCGAATGAAGCGGCCTAGTCGACGCAGAACGTGCACCGGCACCGTCAGACCAGCAAGCCCAGGGGCAGCAAAACCAAAGCGCAGCACGGCCGGGTCCAATCACGCCCTGCCAAGGGGTGTCTCGTGGCGAAATGGGGTGGGTTTGTGTGCGGCCGCCAGCACGGCCGCCAGCATGGCTGCAAGCATGGCCGCCAGCTTCAGCGTTCCCTCTTCCTGGGAGTGGTTGCCCTGGGCATGTGGCCGCCCTGGGTGAGCTGGCCGGTCGCCTCTCTGCGTCAGCGACCCCTGCTCGTATTTTTCCAGGGCGCAATCGTGCCGAGTGGGGATCGCGCCCTGGCCATGGGACTCTGTTGGGCATCAATGCCCCCAAAGACCAGAGCCATCACCGCCATAAGCAAATGTGCCTGCCGACCGCCCTGGCTGGCAAAGCTGCCCGTTTCTGCGGGTGGAGTTTTGTCAGGTGGACAAGTGCAGCATCGTGAGAAAATGTGGGGAACAGAGACAATGCCCTTTGACTCCTTTCTTTAAATTTTAATGCTTTTAAAATGGTTTTAATGTTTTCGGGGAGAGGGGGTTCAATTTTTTTAATGTTAATTTTTAATAATTTATCTCCAATGGAAACCTAAACAACACAATAAGATGAAAAAAAGCAGAACAATCCGAAGTGAAACAAAACCAAAGTCTCCCAAAACACTAAACAAACAGGCAAACAGGCAACAACAGCACGTTGCCAGGGCTGTCAAGAATCGGCGCAGTCCAGAATCTCACAGTGCGACCACGCTCAAAAAAAACCACGTGATTCGATCATTGACCCACTTTAACTCTTATCTGTTGAAGGCGAATTCTAGAAATTTGTTTTCACAACTACTTCCAATCTTCTTCCACCCAACCCACCCACCACCCACCCTAGACCACGAGACAACCCAACACACGCCGTGCAAACACCTGCATACAGCACTGCAGACAATACGAGATGGCTTCGCGCGAGCAATACGTCGTTCCCCAGGCCTCTGGCCAGACCGCCGGGTTTTCCGCCCCCAAGACTTACGGCGACGCCTCGGACAGCGCCCAGATTAACTACCTGTGCGCCGACTGCGGCATCAAGAACACCCTGCGCCGGCAGGACCCCATCCGGTGCAGAGAATGCGGAGGACGTGTGCTGTACAAGCAGCGCACCAAGAGGTTTGCTGCAACCCCGTAGACCCCCACCAGAAGATTCTCCAGGACCAGAAACTAATACTGTCGCGAAACAGAATGGTGCAGTTCGAAGCGAGATGAGCAACGAGACAAGGCTCCTCAGCAAAACCACAAAATACCCCCCGACAGCACAAGAGCTAGCTGAGAAGTCAGGAAGAGATAGCAAGCAGTTGCTGAATTGCAAAAAAAAACCCACGCGCGCGTACAGCCCCAGACGGCTAGGCAGGCCGAGGAAATGGATTCGTTTGGCCCGGCGTTTTTGGTCTTTCTTTCAGCTTTGCGGTCGGC
The DNA here is from genome assembly GCA_002778245.1 of Raffaelea albimanens. Classification (NCBI taxonomy): domain Eukaryota; kingdom Fungi; phylum Ascomycota; class Sordariomycetes; order Ophiostomatales; family Ophiostomataceae; genus Raffaelea; species Raffaelea albimanens. Next base: position 3,358,025 of record PCDJ01000008.1, on the reverse strand, counting down.
GCATGATTTTTCTGAACCACGGCCTGGGAACTGCCGAAACGGCCCGGGAACAAATTGGAAACATCAAGGCCGAAATACCGGCCGGGCCCTTACTAGTCTGGCTGCAACATGTGTGCAATTAAGGTATCTAGCCAAGTCCTACAGAAACAAAACACAAATAGTTGGGCATTTCGGATCCCTCTCTAGTAAAGCCCCCCTCTGTAATGAAAGCACATTCCCAGTGACAAGATCCAACATCCTGCCGCTACCTCTGCGAGTGGAGGTATTTGGCAAAGCTTGCATTGTCTGATGTTAGATCCTTCTGGTCCGCCAGTGCTGCTTCGTATCGTGACTGCAGCCCTTCCCGGTCGTACTCGTCATTCGGGTCAACGTCGTCGTCGTCGTCGTCGATATCCTCATCTTCATCCAACTCGTCATCGCTGCTAACTTTGCCGTCCTCGTCGGTTGCGCCCCGTTTTGCGTCGGCTCCCTTCTTGCCATCTCCCGACTTGAAGTCCAGCCCTTTCATCATTTTGTCGAGTTCCTTTTGCCGTGTAGCTTGTTTTGTCTCCTCCCTCTCTTGCCTCCGTTTCTCAAGCTCTGGTTGATAGTCGCGCTTAAACTCCTCTGCCTTCTCCTCCACAGCTGCGAAAAACCCATCCACCCCGTCTCCTGTCATGGAGCTGACTCCAACAACACTCAGATGCGCGTAGAATTCCTCCAACATCATGCTCATGCTGTTGAGCAAGCTGCCCATGTAACCGCTGCCACCCATGCCGTCGCCACCTTCGACACCGCCAAACGCATTCCGGTCTTCGTCTTCGCGCAGAGCTGCCTGGAATGCATCAAAATCCGTCATCCACTCCTTGGCGAAGCTGGCGTCTTTAATATCCGTCTTGTTAAAGACCAATATCATGGGGAGCTTCGTCTTGTACAGAATGCTGCAGGCATACAGCATGTTGCTCATAAATGTACTCGTGCTCGCAGTGCGTGGAGTGTCGATAATGTAGGCTATCACGGTAGGGAAGGATGACGCCAGCGACTCGAGCAGAATCGTGCCCGACGCCGACCAGACAAAAACCTCGATCTGTCCTGGGGTGTCGACCAGCACATGCTTGATCGGTGGCTGGCTGCTTTCCTGTGAGGCATCGGCCTGTGTGCGCTTTTCCAACAGGTGCAGGATCTGGTCGACCTTGGTGGAAAACAGGTTCAACGACGTCAAAATGCCACCGTTTGGCCCTAGGTTGTACTGCTTCATCACCTCCTTGTAGTTAACGCTGTCGCGAATGTCGATGTTCGAGTCGAAAGGCACATTGAGAACGGCAGGGTCGAGGTTGATAACGTAGGGAGGCTCTTTTTGGCCGTGGAGGTGGGCGTTGATGCGCTGCATGAAGGTCGTTTTGCCCGAGCCTGCCAATTGTCAGCTGAAGCCCCAATCTGCAAGAAGCAGAATTTTGTCTTACCTGCCATGCCCACACATACCACCGCTACCGGTTTCTGGGTTGGGGAGTCTGAAGACATCTTTCCTGGATACGCAGTTGTAGTTTGGGCCGGAGAGCGTAGACGTTGGCGCCTAGAGAAAAAGGTACAAAGGAAAGAGAAGGCAGCTTCTTGCGGAGGGGGGGTTAAAAGTTGTGACAGATTAGTAAGCTGAAAATGACGTAAAACGTTTTCGCAGGCAGCGAAAAAAGTAAACAAGGCTGGATAAAGCTTCACCAAACGGCGACACATAAACGGTTCGCTGCGCACCCCTTGGAAACATGGATGGCCTAGCCGACTTTGAAAAGGCCCTGGCAAAGGAGAAGGCCGAGAGGGAAGCGACCCATGGAAAAGAAGGCAGACACCGCCACCATCATCATCGCCACCACCACCGACACCGCGACGACGACGATCACGAAGATTCACGGGAACGGCGCGATAAAAGAAATGACAGAGACGAGAGGACAGACGGCGAACGACACAGAGAAAGACACAAGGACAGGGACAGGGAAGGCGAAAGAGACAGAGATGGCAGGAAAAGCCGGCGGCACGATAACGGCGACAAACATCGGCATCGCACTTCTCGAAACGAAGACTCCCTTGAAGATGGAGATCGCCAAGCCAAACGAGCACGGCACTCACGGGATGACAACACAGAGATGACTGTTGTTGAAGAGAGTGGTGGGAGTGGCGATGAGAGAGAAAGCACCGGCCGCGCTGCCGACAAGCAACCGCCCGTGCGAGACTCTTGGATGACAGACCCTTCAGCCATCAATGTCGATTACGTCCACCGACCCCAGAAGGAGGACCCATTACCACAGAAGCGCGACACGCGGCATGTTGTATTGTCAAGGGAGCTAAATAGCGAGGCGCTAAATCAACTCAACGATGGAAAGGCGATTGACGAAATCAATTTGCCCGTGCAACGACCGACAGACTATACCTTTGGCGACGATGGTTCACAATGGAGGATGACGAAACTCAGCGCGGTGTACACAACGGCAGAGCAAACAGGCCGCTCTGTTGAGGAGGTTGCCGTGGAGCGATACGGAAGCCTACATGAATTTGACGATGCGCGCGAAGAGAAAGAAGACATGGAAAGGAGAAAACTCTATGGAAGCGGCTACTCTGGCAAGCTGAAGCCTTCAGGGGACCTCTACCGTGAACGTGCATCAAGAGTACAAGAGACTACACCAAGCAGGGGGGGCCGATCTCCCCCATCGACCATACAAGAGGTCACCCATGTTACAGCGCCGCTGGACCAGACAGCACTCAATCGCATGCGAGCACAGCTGATGAAGGCGAAATTGCAGCGATCCCCAGACGCCGCAAAGCTGGAAGAGGCGTACAACCAGGCCGTGGCCGCATTTTCTCAGACAAGAGGAAGCAACAGCGCTGCGGACACGGCAGTTGTGCTGGATGCTTCTCACAATCGTATGCTGGCCGGCTCGAGGGGAGAGGTCAAGGCGGTTGAGACTAGCAGGGGCAGGAAGCGTGGACTGGTGGAGGCGAATGAGGACATGTCAATCGACGACATGTTGCGGGAGGAACGCCGCACACGCGGAGTGGCAGGCGGTGAGGGCATGCGGCTGGCAGAGCGCATCGCGAAGGATGCCAAATTCGACGACGACCTGGACTACCTGGACGAGAATGCCGAAAAGCTGGCCAAGCGGGTGCACAAGTCGGAATCTAATCTGAAGAATGTGGCCGTCAACGAGTTCACAAAGATGAACCGGGTGCTCGAAAACTGCCCCCTCTGCCACCACGAGGACCGCCGGCCGCCGCTCGACCTCCCGCTCGCACCCATCATCTCGCTGGCGACCCGGGTCTACCTCACTCTTGCCACGGAGCCGGAGCTCTCAGGTGCAGAGGGCGGTGCGGTTATTGCACCAATCGACCACCACACCAATCTGCTGGAGTGCAACGATGACGAGTGGGAGGAAATCCGCAACTTTATGAAGTCACTGACACGGCTGTACCACGACCAGGGCCGGGACGTGGTCTTCTACGAGAACGCGGCAGCCCCGCATCGTCGGATGCACGCTGCCCTTGTTGCTGTGCCCATCCCCTACGAGCTGGGCGAGACAGCACCGGCCTTTTTCCGCGAGGCGATGCTGTCGGCGGACGAGGAGTGGAGCCAGCACAAGAAAATCATAGACACGGGAAAGCGGGCACGCGAAGGAATGGGAAAGCAGGCATTCCGGAAGAGCATCGCAAAGGAAATGCCGTACTTCCACGCCTGGTTTAACCTGGACGGAGGTCTGGGTCACATTGTGGAGGACTCCAGCCGTTGGCCCAAGGGCGACCTGTTTGCGCGGGAGATTATTGGCGGGATGGTGGATGCGGACCCAAGCGTTATCAAACGGCAGGGCCGGTGGACAAGGGACGACTCTCGAGCAGATGATTTCAAACGGCGATGGAGGAAGTTTGACTGGACGAGGGTGTTGACAGAGGGCGGGTAGTTATTTGTGTAATTTGTACGTAACCTTACTTCCATTCAGGCCCATTAAAAAAAGAGGGGCAATTGCCTATCGATAAGGACATAAAATGTCTTATCGCCAACAGATACGAAAAAAAAAATCCAATTCTGCCAAATTTTCTGTATCGCCTACGGTATTACCTACCGCCTGGAAAAACAGCAGCACTTTCAACCTGTCGTTGTCCTTCACAACCACAAGCGAACGTCTTCCCTCTCGAACAACACGGCCCATACATCTTTTCCAACCCACATCGATATTTCGTCATAATGGCAAGACGGCGCGGCAAGAAGAGAACGCATGCCGACCCGGCAAAGTCCAAGGCAGCGGCGCCTCTGAACACAGGCAATGGGTCGGCCCGGGACCCCAAGAGCATGGTGATTCGAATTGGCGCCGGCGAAGTCGGCACCAGCGTCAGCCAGCTGGCTTCGGATGTGCGCAGAGTGATGGAACCGGGGACGGCCAGCCGATTGAGGGAGCGCAAGGCCAACCGGCTACGGGACTATGTGACAATGTGCGGCCCCCTGGGCGTCACGCAGCTGCTGCTCTTCTCGCGGTCGGAATCGGGCAACGTGAACCTGCGAGTGGCTGCTGCGCCTCGTGGTCCTACGCTGCACTTCCGGGTGGAGAAGTATTCTCTGGCCAAGGATGTGCAGAGGGCTCAACGGCACCCCAAGGGCGGCGGCAAGGAATACGTCACCCCCCCAGTGGTATGTTTGCGTCCCTGCATTCTTTTCTCGCATTGCTGCGATTCCACTAACTCGGCAGCTTGTGATGAACAACTTCAACGTCGCACAGGACTCCAACGCCAAAGTGCCGAAGCACCTCGAGTCCTTGATCACAACCGTCTTCCAGTCTCTGTTCCCTCCAATCAACCCGCAGACAACACCTCTTAAGTCGATGCGGCGAGTGCTTCTGCTTAACCGTGAGCAGCCCGGTGAAGACAACGACTCATTTGTCCTCAACTTCCGCCATTATGCTGTCACCACCAAGGCGGCAGGCCTTTCAAAAGCACTTAAGCGACTGAACACAGCGGAGAAGGTACTGCACTCGAAGAATGCCAAGAAGGGCGGACTGCCGAACCTGGGCAAGCTGCGAGACATTTCGGACTACATGATTGGCGGCGAGAACGGCGAGGGCTACATGACGGACGGCGGCACAAGCGGCAGCGAAGCGGAGACCGACGCAGAGGTCGAGGTGCGCGCCCCCGCATCGCGCAAGACGTTTTCGAGCAAGGCACGGGAGGCAGCAGCAGCAGACAACGCAGACGGCGACGACGCCGAGGGAGCGGGCCAGGAGGCAGAAGACAACGTGGAGCGGCGAGCAGTCAAACTTGTGGAGTTGGGCCCGCGCATGAAGCTCCGGCTGATCAAGGTCGAAGAAGGGCTGTGCCAGGGTCAAGTCATGTGGCACGAGCACATCCACAAGTCGCGTGAGGAAATCAAGGAGCTGAAAAAGCGGTGGGAGCAGAAGAAGCGTGAGAAGGAGGCACGGAGGAAGCAGCAGATGGAGAATGTGGAGAAGAAAAAGAAGGAGAGGGCTGCTTCGGGATCGGGAGGCAAGAAGGCAGAGGGTGGAGATGACGATGACGAGAATGAGGACGATGACGAGAACGACTACATCTATGACGAGGATTTGATGGACATGGATGACGAGGACGGGTTCGACAGCGAGGGCCTTGCAGGGGATGCAGAAATGCAGGTGAATGAGGCAATGGACGAGGCAGGCGAGTGGGAGGACGAAGAGGAGGAAATCGGGCGCCGCTGAGGCAGGTCATGCAGGTATATTGGGGCAATTGTAACTTTTTTGGCATTGAGGTATTGTTGTGGCTTTAATACGCATTGCGTTTTTTTTTTTTTTGGACTGGTTTTGTCTGATGCATGGATATTTTTTGGGGACTGGAGTGAGAGTGCCTCCGCGCCACAGCAGGTGGTTCGACTTGCCGGATTCAAAAACGGTCAACAGCACAGGAACAGTTGACAACACACACAAACAGGTAACACAAACCAGTCGAGAGCAGCCAAACTTACTCGGCCATGGCCATGGTATCAACAGGGCCAGCGCGGATCGCCATGCGGCTTCAGGCCCGACCGACTGCTTTGCGAGGCCACAGACGCGTCGCCTGCCGCCATTTCAGCTCGAGCACGCGGCGGTGGCTGGCCTCGGCAGGACCAGACGCAGATGCAGATGCAGCGGCGGATGTGGTAGTGGTCGGCAGTGGCCTGGCGGGTATGTGCACTGCGATCGCGGCCGCGCAGAACGGCGCGTCGGTGGTGGTGCTGGACCGGGCGCACGGCGGCGGCGCGTCGGCCCTGTCGGGGGGCGTGGTGTATACGGGCGGCGGCACGAAGCAGCAGGTGGCCGCGGGCTACACTGAGGACTCTGCGACCAATTTCCTGGCATACATGCAGCTGGAAGTGGGCGACAGCGGCGTGGTGGACGCGGCGACGCTCAAGCGGTTCTGCGACGAGTCCCCGCGGCGGCTGGAGTGGCTCGAGAGCCTGGGCGCGCGCTTCGGAAGCAGTCTCTGCAAGTACAAGACCAGCTACCCGGTCGACAAATACCAGCTGTACTTTAGCGGCAACGAGAAGGCCACGCGCTACGCGGCAGTGGCCAAGCCTGCGCCGCGCGGCCACCGGCAGGTGGGCAAGGGCATGATGGGGGAGCCGCTGTGGCGGGCCGTGTTCGAGAGCGCATTGGCGCTGGGCGTGGTCTTCCAGCCGGCCTCCAAGGTCGAGAAGCTGCTGCAGGGCGGACGTGGCGGCGAGGTGAATGGCGTGGTGTGCCGGACGCTGCCACAGTCCAGCCCCAACTTCGCGGCCCACAAGAAGCTGTGCCGGAAGGACGACCAAATTCGCACTGGGCTGAGCTGGCTCGCGGACAGATATGCTGCCAAGGCATCGCGCCTTTTCGACCAGCATGCGGAGACCAGGAGTCTCAGGGCTAAGGCAGTCGTGCTCGCTGCGGGGGGCTTCGGCATGAACAGGGCCATGACCGCCGAGCACATCCCGGCCTTTGCGTATCTGGGCCGCCTGGGCACGTCGGGCGACGATGGCAGCGGCATCCTGCTGGGCCAGTCGGTCGGCGGGGTGGCGTCACACCTCGACCGGGTCACAGCGTGGCGCTTTCTGTCGCCGCCGACGGCCTTGATGGAGGGCGTGGCCGTGTCGCTGGCCGGACGGCGATTTGCCCCCGAGGACCTCTACGGGGCCACGTTCAGCGACGGCATGATCCGCCACAGCAACGGCCGGTGCTTTATTGTCTTGGATGCGCGGCAGTGGGCCACGGCCAAGAAGCAGCTGCCAGAGCAGTCGCAGACCCCTCTGAAGCAGATGTACGGCCTGCGCATGTTTGTGTCGTCCAAGAAAGCGCCCTCGCTGGAGCGCCTGGCTGCCAAGATTGGCGTTGACGCCGCTGGGCTGCAGCAGACCGTGGCAGCATACAACTCGGCCATCGCCGACGGCCGCGACGACCCCATGGGCAAGGCTGACGAGGCGCGCTCGCCCATCGAGCAGGGGCCTTTCTACGGCATGAACATGTCCATGTATGAAAGCGGCCTGGGCTACGTCCCGGCGCTGACGCTTGGAGGCCTGCGTGTGGATGGCGACTCGGGGCTCGTCCTGGGAGCCGAGGGCCGGACCATCCCCGGCCTCTACGCGGCTGGACGAAACGCCGTCGGTGTGTGCTCTAACAGCTACATCAGCGGTCTGTCATTGGCCGACTGTGTCTTCTCAGGGGAGAGGGCAGGTGTGCATGCTGCGAAGGCAATCCGGGGCTAGGTGTAAGGGGGGGCCAGGCAGGAGAAGGAAGCAGATACGGCGGCCACTACCGAACATCGCTGCTCTTGATCATTGACAGCGAGACAGTATGCAACATGACGACATAGTCGATGGCGATATGCCAGCGACCCGTCTGCTTCACCTGCTCTGCTGTGTACCGGCTGACCAGCCAGGCCGTGCTAGCGAGCAGCAACCACGAGACATCCCAGAGGAAGAATGCGCAGACAGGCGAGACGGGCACGGCACAAACAATACAAGAGACGGCCCAGAAACGTTTTCAGAAACGTTTTCCCGCAGCCTCCCGCATTCGTGCTGGCTGCGACGGTTTCCTGGGCTTACACACGGGAAGTGCTCCTGCACCGGCGGTTGGGGAAGGGCGGCAGGCCAAAGGAAAGGCCAAATGGCTGACCAAATGACCGGCCCCAGGCTGATTTGCCGCGATCAAGCCAACGAGCGGGGTTCGGCATTCAGCCGCGTGTGAATGAATGGAGTCTCTGGTCAATTGAAGCTGGACTTGTCTGTTGACCCCCACGCTGAGAGCGGCAGGCCGGATTGCACGCAAGTGTGCATATATATACACACACGCAGCCACACAGACGCCCATTCGCACGCAGGAGAACAGACGGCACGGCAGAGTACTGGCCAGCCAGGATTGGAGTGAATCTCAGCAAACACGTTTCTACCTGCATCCTTGCTTACCCCGGCCTGGCAACAGAACCAGACTGTTGGATTCAGGAAGCACGCCGGGATTTCACGCAGACTCTTGCACACAGTTTACGCACACGCATATTTATAAGCCTACACAGCTCCCACAGCCTCACACGTGGTGCACACGCCTTCTACACCCCGTACACCTCGTCCAGCATGTCCCATTTCCCCAGACTCCCCCCGTCTGGCATCAAAGTCATTGTCGTCGGCGCCGGCTTTGCCGGCCTGGCTGCCGCCATCGAGTGCGACCGCAAAGGCCACTCCGTGACGCTGCTGGAAAAGGTCGACGACATCGAGGAGATCATGCGCATTGGCGACATCATCAGCTTCGACCCCAACGGCTCCAAGGCCTTTGAGCGCTGGCCCGGCGTCGTCGAGGCCATGGACCCCATCGTGCGCCAGACCACCTGGCTGGACCTGTACCACTACCAGGGCGACTTTGTCACCCGCCAGTCCTTCGCCGCCGAGAAGCCCTGGGGCCGGCGCATCAACGGCCACCGCGGCCAGCTGCACAGCATCATCTACCGCCACGCCCAGGCCCGCGGCTCCATCGACATCCGCCTCGGCCAGCGCGTCACCGACTACTTTGAGGACGGCTCCCAGGCTGGCGTTGTCGCCAACGGGCAGCGCATCACGGCCGATGTCGTCATCGCCGCCGAGGGGGTGCGCTCGCGCGGCCGCAAGATCGTCCTCGGCTTCGAGGACAGCCCCAAGTCGTCAGGCTATGCTGTCTACCGCGCCTGGTTCCCGGCCGACGAGCTCGCAAAGAACCCCGTCACCCGCCACCTCGTTGCTCATGGCGACACCCACCAGGGCTTCATCGGGCCCGACATCCATTTCCTCGCCTCGTCCCTCAAGGGCGGCACCGAGTTCAACTGGGTCTTCACCCACATCGACGACGGCAACATCGAGGAGAGCTGGCAGTTCCCCGGCAAGGTCGAGGAGGCCCTGGCCTACCTGGACGGCTGGGCACCCCTTGTCCACGAGCTCGTCAAGGCCACGCCCCCCGGCCGCCTCATCGACCACAAGCTGGTCTACCGCAGCCCCCTGCCGACCTTCGTCTCGCCGCATGCCCGCATCGCCCTGATTGGCGACGCCGCCCACCCTTTCCTGCCCACCTCCATCCAGGGCGCCAGCCAGTCCATCGAGGACGGTGTCGTGCTCGCCACCACGCTGCAACTCGCCGGCAAGTCTAGCGTGCCGCTGGGCGTGCGCGCCTATGAGAAGATCCGCTACGGCCGCGTTCACCGCGCCCAGGCCACCGGCCCTGCCACGCGCGAGCGCTGGCATCGCGCCAATTGGGACGAGGTGTGGAAGCAGCCCGAGAAGATCCACCTGCCGCGCGAGCCCTGGCTGCTCAACTTTGATGCCGAGAAGGACGCCTACAACCGGTACGACGCCGTGGCCACTGAGCTCCAGGGGGTTGCCTCGCGTCTGTAAGTGAGAGCCACGCTCTTGTTACCCCTGTTTGCAGTCCCAATTAGAATAGCCAGCTTAGAGGCAAACAGTGGAGGGCCAAGCGTCGAATAAATAAGAAGTAAAACTTTCCGTTGTTCCGAGGCAGCTCGACCGCTGAATATGGTGCAATTACCGACATCTTCTAACACGTGATGCATATTAATCCTAAGTCAGAGCACGTGCGCCAAGTGAACTTACATTTTTGCTTCTCCCGGCTGCCCTTCTCACGTCTCTCTTTATCCTCCCAGACACCCACAAATACATGCGATTTTGCGTTTTTTGGCCCAGGAGCATCTCCGGGACTCTTCCGGCATTTTTTTACACGTCTGTTCTCGTGTGTTGAAACGGCTATTCTGTGTTGTTTTTCGACCTCGGCACAACAGCCATGGCGCCCTCTTCGAGCTCCTCGAGCTCCTCGAGCTCGCCAGGTAGCTCCCCAGAGGACGACTCTCCCTGCCCTTTCTGCAGAATCGGCCACCGCTTTCCTCCCTACGATCCGAAAACCCCCCCCGAAGCGCTGCATCCTTCCATCAGCTCGACACGCACATTCCCGAACCCCGAGACGTTCATCATCCTGGCCACAGACTCGGTCGTCGCATTCCTCGATATCATGCCCCTGGCCGAGGGCCACCTTTTGCTGTGCCCGCGCCAACACCGCGAGAAACTGTCCGCCATCACTGCGGCCGAGGCCGGCGAACTGGGCCGGTGGCTGCGAGTTCTGTCAACAGCGCTGATGCGGGCCATTGGCGTCGACGACTGGAACGTTGTCCAAAACAACGGAGCAGCTGCGGCGCAGGTCGTTCCGCACACGCATTTCCACATTATCCCGCGGCCCGACATTCGCAGGCAAGGGCGTTGGAATGAGAAGTTCACCATGTTCGGCCGTGGCCAGCGGACCGACCTGGACGAGGCCGAGGGCGCAAAGCTGGCAGCCGAGGTCCGCCAACGCGTCGCGGACGTGCTGCGCGAGGAAGACGAAAAGAACCAGGATAAGGGCGCAAAGCTATGAGATTTCGATCTATCTGTGCTCGATGCTTTTCGGTGCTCTATAGATTCAACTAAGCTTGCCTACGAAGACCAGGTCGACTGCCTCGGCAAATCCGCTGGCTGTTGCCCGGAGTCCCTCGGTCTGACCACCCCGGCTACTCGTTGTCGCCGAAAAACACCCGCTCCGGCAGCCAGTCGTCTCCGCACACCTTGAACCGGGTGGGAATGGCCGAGATCTTGGCCACCTCGTCTGCCGTCAGCTCCCAGCCGTCCAGGTCAAAGTTGGCGTCAATGCGCTCCTTGGTAACCGACTTGGGCAGCACGCTGGTTCCGTTCTGGATGCCCCACATCAGCAGCACCTGCTGCGGCGTGCGACCCTTGGACTTGGCAATGGCCGCTATTGTGGCGTTGGAGTAAAGCGGCGACGAAGTGCTACCCAGCGGCGAGTAGGCCGAGCTGTGGATGCCCTTGGCCGCGCTGTAGGCCAGGAGCTTAGGGGACGGGTTGCAGGGGTGCAGCTCGATCTGGTTGACCGCGGGGACAGTCTGGCAGGGTGTTAGTGTCAGAGGCATTTCTCCCGCCAGGCCAGGGGAACGTCATGGCATCGTTGCACTCTCTTACCTTGCAGCTCGGGTCGGCGAGCAGCTTCTCGAGATTGCGGATGCCCATGTTGCTGACGCCAATGTTGCGCACTTTGCCGGTGGCTGGCAGCTTCTGCATCTCGCGCCAGGTGTCGACAAAGTTCCAGTCCCCGAGCACCTTCTGGGCCCCAGACGGATCGGTGCTGCACGGCCAGTGCACCAGGAAGAGATCCACATAGGGTGTGCCCAGGCTCTCCAGGCTCTTGTCGAGAGCCTCGGTGACGCGCGTGTGCCACTTGTTGTCCAGCTTGGTGGTCAGCCAGATGTCTTCGCGCGGCACCCCCGAGGCCTTGATGCCGGCGCCGACCTCCCTCTCGTTGCCGTAGGCAAATGCAGTGTCAATATGGCGGTAGCCGCGAGCCAGGGCCCACTCCACAGCCTGGCGGACCTCATCCGGCTTGGACTGCCATGTGCCGAGGCCGATGGCCGGCATGGCGGCCCCGGTGTTCAGAATGAACTTTTTCCTGGCACAGGTCAGCGGCAGGGGACTCTGTTGGGATGTGTGCATGTATATTGTGGGACCTCACGCTGTGTGCTTCAAGGGGGCAGCCATTTCTGAGGCGGCGTTGATGTTATTTTTAGATGCGTGGTGGTGTTTTGAATTTGGCTTCCCGTGGACAGATAGATGCAGTAGCCGTCAAGACAGAAAAACAACACTGTTAATGTAGGAAGCAAGATGCAAGTCGAGCGGCACAGTCCTCGCTGATCTGAGGCCGAGCTGTTTCAAAAGACGGCGAGAACTTTCGGGGTAATTATTCCGCCGAAAGGCTGCCAAATGCAGCAGCCCGGAAGCATCCTTTCGGGCCGCTGTTTGTCGAGTCTGCACACGAGCCGGGGCAAACCTGGTTCTCAGGTAATAAATAGCATTCATGTGTATTTCATGGAATGGGGGACAACGCCTACGATGCTAGCCAATGGCGACTTTTGTCGCAACTCCAGAACACCCCGAGAACACAAAGAAAACAAAGCCAATCCCATAAAGCAATCCCGATTCCAATTTAGTGAATGTTTGTTCCCCATGTCTCGTCCATTTCCTTTCCGGTTGATGGACGAGTGGGTGGTATTCCCCCAAACAGATGCTCCCTCAAGAAACGCCGAGTCCTATTTCTTGTAATCGTCGTTTAATGCTGGGCCCTTTCGTCTTTTCGTCTTTTTTTGTCTTTTGGTGTCTTTTTTTTTATTTATTTCAAGCGAGATGCCATCTATCGTCGCTGGGAGTAGACATTGGCGGCTCTCTCGAGCTCGGCCAGGCTCTCCCGGCCGCCGTAGGCCTCCAGGAGGTCCTCCGTCAGATGTGACTCCTGCTGCTGTTGCTGGACATTGAGGGGCTTCTCGGTCTGGGAGTATTGGTATGTGGCAACGGCATAGCCGACACAGGCAGCTGCAGCATAGGCGGGCAACCTTGGAAGAATCAGCACTCTTGTGTCTTTAAGCGCTACCAAGTGGATGGTGGAACATACCGCTTCAGAGCAGGGCCCCGGAACAGGGGGCCATGGTTGTGCATGTAGGGGAGGATTTTGGGATGGACCTGGGCCGAGGTGGTCAGGCGACGGGTGAAGGTAGAGTGGGAGTTCATTTTGGTCGAAGAAGAGGTCCAAGAGGTTGGAGAGAAGTGGTCGTCGCGGTCGATGTCTTGTTGGGAAGAGAGGCTCTAAGAAGCAAACTGTTGTAGGTTCGGTGCTGGGAAGAAGGGGAAATGGCAGGTCTGGCGATAATTGGTATAAGTATGGGCGTGGTGCTGGCGTGGCATTGGCGTGTGGCAGCTTTGCCTCGGAAGAGGCCGCGGTCGTCGGGAAAGAGGAAGCCAGGCCAGACGGCGATTGGAGGGCGCCCTGGCTCGCACAACCGACGAACAACACGTGATGTGACGACTTTTGGGGTGGTTTTGGATTGCGCTGGCCGTTTTGGGGCGGGATTTGCTGCAGTTTAGGGGCTCTGGCGCGGTTTTGGCGGCGTCATGGGGTCGGCAGTGGCTCGATTGTGGGGTGAACAATGGGGTGCGCCAGCGGGGAGTGGGACGACTCTGGTGCCAGACCCACTGAACACGATTCTGTCCGGGGGCAATAATTTAATTGGGTCGTTCTTGTGATTCGCCAAGCCGGGCTAGTCTGTTTTGGCCATGCCCTAACCAGGCCCACACTCCAAGTCTCCTTCAGCCCCCCCCTGCGCAGGCACGATGCTTGCCTCTCGGCACACGAGCAAACAGCTACGCGTACAGTATCAACAAAAGCTGCCGACTGCCCAATCTTTTGCTCTGGAGCTTCGTTCTGCTTTCTCTGTCTTCTTTCGATCCTACCAGGACGATCGCAGCTCCTCCCTTTCGACACACCTCCGCCTCCTCACGCCGAGGACCAGGACTGCATCCCATCATGCACAACATGCACCGTCGGGATGATTCGGGCAGCTTTCTGCAAGTAGCAGCAGTACGACCAGCAAGAACACCAAGAGCAGGATCCAACGAAGCTGGGGATTGGCTGGGGCCTTGCTGCGGGGAAGGAGCTTGTACATGGTAGTGCGTGTGGAGGAGCGAAGGACGGTCTGGATTGGAGGGATGGCCATATATGGCCTTTATCTTGGAAGGGCCAGTCCTGCGCACGGTGGGCCATGCGGACTGCCTTTATAGTGCCCGTCCTCGCGGCTGAACGGCCTCCGTTTTGCATAAATGCAGGCGGCCAGACACGAAGCACAAACGAAAGCACGCGAAGGACCCCAAGGACGTGACTACCACAGGGCATGACAAGGACACGTCTTCGGGGTGCACAGTCTTCCTGGCTGCTGTCCAAATTGCGCTCCCGCCCCATGTAGTCCTGTAGTCTGTTGGACGGGATGGCCAGCCCGGAGGATAGAGAACCCGCGTAGTTGCCAGGATGGCTTTCTCGGGCGGGCATCTGTGCCTCTGTTTTGTTCTCGGGAGCGAACTGTGATTGTTTCGAACCCGGCTCGTCTGCCTCTGCATGCCTTCCCCAGACGCTGCAACGCTTCCAAGACTTGCCAGAGTCCCCGTATAGGGTTGCGCCTCGTCTCAGCCGCCGGCTATTACCAGACGTGAGAAGCTCTTGACGGCCAGCCAAGGAAGAACACAAATCCCTTGGCCATAGTTGTCTTGCCCAGCAGCACAGGGTCGTTCTTTGAAGAGCAAAAGATGTCCGAAAGCCCCGGCAAGGACGTGCCTGGGAAGGGCTCGGCTGGGCCCCCAGGGGAGGCCGTGCCTGAAAGCATCACTCCTGGAAAGAATGCTCTGGGAAAAGACTCGCCGGAAAGAGGGCCGCCTGCAAAGGACTCCCCCGAGAAAGACTCGGACAAGAGCGAACGATCTCCGGCTGCCGAGAGCCATCATGAAGTCACGGCCGAGCCCGGCCACATCGAGGCCGACGATGGCGGAACATCCGACGAGGACGAGTTCCTTGCCGTGGGGTGGGATGTCCGGTCTGGCGCTGCGTCGACGTCGGTGTCCTCGAGCGTCTACCGACACGAGTACGACCACGGCCGGCGGTATCACTCGTTCAAGCACGGCCGCTATCCGATCCCCAACGACGACCAGGAGCAGAACCGGGAAGACATGAAGCATGCAATGATGCTGGAGCTGACAGTGGGTTTTGCCATGAAGCTCATAAACCCCATGCACACCATCTGGCTGCTGACAACCCCAGGACGGAAAGCTGTATTTTGCGCCCATAGGCGACAAGCCCCAGAAAATCGTGGACCTGGGCACAGGCACCGGTATCTGGGCCATGGCCGTGGCAGATCTGTTCCCCGGCGCAGAGGTCCTGGGCGTCGACCTGTCGCCTATCCAGCCGCCCTGGGTGCCGCCCAACCTGCGCTTCATCATCGACGATATCGAGGACGAGTGGGTGTATGGCTCTGACTGGGACTTTGCCCATCTGCGCCACATGGCCGTGCATCTGAAGAAGCCAGCAGACTTGATCAGTCAAACGTTTTCGTGAGTCGGAAATCCTGGTGTGGATTGTCTTCTGCAAGGCTTCTTATCTTCTTCTGACACTGCAAGACACCTTCGCCCTGGTGGCTGGATCGAGATCCAGGAGAACAACGGCCTCCCCCTCTGCGACGACGGCACGATGCAGGACGACGACATGATGCTCAAGTACTACGACATATGCATAGAGGCCATGTCCAGGTTCGGCATGGACATCCGGAAGGGCCTGACCATCGGCGAGGACCTGGAACAGGCCGGCTTCGTAAACGTCCACTGCGTCATCAAGAGGACCCCGCTGGGGCCCTGGGCTCGCGACAAGACCATGCGGCTGGTCGGGCAGTACGCCCGCCTGATAGCCATCGATGGCATCGACCTGGTTGTGGGCAAGCCGTTTGCTGCGCTTGGCATGTCCGAGGAGGAGCGCGTGGTCTGGGCAGCCAAGCTTCGCCAGACGCTCATGGACGACTCCGTCCACCGGTACTACAACTTTTACTTCTGGTACGCGCAGAAACCCGAGCCAGCGACCGTCTAGGCCTTGCCAAGGGCCAGGATTTTTCTTTTTGTGCGTCAGTGGCGTGGATTGGGAGGAAGTTGTTGCGGAAAAGGGTGCAGCAGGAAGGTGCAAGAGTCCCCGGTGCGCGCGGCGAACATGGCCCGGCGCACCTAACAGCACGACTCTGCCGCCCAGCCGGCCATATATATCCCACAGACATATCTTGGCCGGGCAGGGTCGACTGGAATGGGCGCTGGCGAAAGGCAATTTAAAACGACTGCGCTTCTCGCCCTGGCGCAGGAGTGGCTGCGTTGCGCTGGCATTCCAGAGGGACGGGGCCGGCGTGTCTAGACTAGACCGGCAGCCAGGAGGGGAGCGGCATTCCAATGTCAGGCATAAGAGGCCAAATGGACTCCGATTGGAGCACAATTCTTCGATCCTTGGTGCGATTGCTGGCTTCCTTTTTTGGCAGGTCCTGCGGTGGCACCAAGTATTGGCTACTCGCAGAATGTCTCGGCGGACGCGGCACATGCACCAACCAACCGGAACACCGCGACTGCACGAGGGGGTCATACGCCATGCATCTTCCTTGCGCGAGAGACGACTGGCGGCTTCGATGTCTATCTAGCCAGGGGTAAATCCGCCCCCAAAGGAGGAGGTTCTCCGCCGGACCGCATCGCCATGGCCGGCCATTGCAGCCGCCGGCCACGGGGCACGAGGCCGCTTTTCTGGGTGTTATTGTTTCAATTTCCTTGTAGTTTATAGTGTCCTGCTATTGGTGCGATGTTTTGCCGTGTTAATGCATGGCGGGCGTTCTGCAATGCGCCCGTTCCGCGCCCCGTGTCCCATCTGTGAGGTCATCGACCCCGATCCCTCGACATGCATGCCAGAAAAGCCACACAATCTGCTTAGTGTCACTCGTCTGAAGTCTGCCCGAGACACGTCTCTTCGCTTGTAGCCTCACCCGCCTTCTGTCAACGTCGTTGGACATTCCCAACGCCTGCATTCCAGTCCCGGCCCCCCTGGTCCACAGCGGTTGCCTTGCCGGCCTCGCTTGCCTGCGGTGATGGGGTTTTCTTTGTGGCGTTTGTT
Source organism: Raffaelea albimanens (assembly GCA_002778245.1). Classification (NCBI taxonomy): domain Eukaryota; kingdom Fungi; phylum Ascomycota; class Sordariomycetes; order Ophiostomatales; family Ophiostomataceae; genus Raffaelea; species Raffaelea albimanens. The sequence goes on along the minus strand of PCDJ01000008.1, from coordinate 3,340,998 downwards.
CCTTGTTGTTTCTGGCTCTGCTGCATCCCTCTCTTCCTTGCCTCCCATTGTGTCTCTTTTATACATTGTCCCATTCCGTCCCCTGACAGCCCCTTGCCCCCTTTCGCTCTCTGGAATGGCCCCGTTTTTATCTTTGTTTCAACCAATCATATAACACCATCCTCGCGTTCTTGGCTGCGGTTCTTGCTTGATCTCTTTACGCGCTCTTCCCTGTGGCGTCGAGGCTGGCCGGAGGGCGTAGTGAAGAGGCTTCCGTGTGGATGGACGACCGACGCGCAAGACGCTTTTCTGCCCTCCTCCCCTGGAAGCCCGTATGCTCCGGCGTAATCACACAACCCCCCCCTGCCTGCACAGGAGACCCCATCGTGCCCCCGTCGTGCCCCCATCGTGCCCCCATCGTGCCCACCACCTCGAGGTGGAGTTGGGGCCAGATGCGATCAGAACACCCAATTCGGGGTCCCATGAGGACTCTTTGTAGCTGTTTTGCCTCACGCCAGTCCACCCTGCCCAGCCAGCCTTTCCCATGGTCCAGACCAATCCACATGGTCCTAGCCAGCCCGACGCTTGACGACGGCCATTGTTCTGGCATGGGTGGAGCCAGCCATCTCCATTCCATCCTGTATATAAGACGGCGGCCGGGACCGAGACTGTATGTTTGTTTATGCCTGGCGATATATCCCTTCTTCGACCTGGTTACCCAGCAGTGTTGCCGCAGTTGCCTTCGTTTTACTTTTGCTCTCTCCCGTCTCTCGGCATACTTTCTCTCTTCCCTCTCCCCACTTGCACGTTCTGCATTGTCCACTCTCTTGCGTTGCCATGGCTCCAGCATACAGGAACAGCACTGCTCTTGCAGTGGCACTGCTGTGCTTTGTTGCGACGGCCGCCGCTGGCTTCAGTGCCTCGTCCTCCAGCAACGTGGCCGTCTACTGGGGCCAGAACTCGTACCAGAAGCCGACAGGGCAGCAATATTCACAGGAACGGCTTTCATACTACTGCTCCAGTAAGTTTGCTTGAGAAGCCCACGGGCGAACCTCGGCATCACATACTAACAAGATCTCCAGACACCGACATAGATGTAGGTTTTCCGTAGATGACGGTCTGCTCCGCGCTCCCTTGCTTGGCCCTGCTCTAACAGCCGCTGCAGATCATCCCCCTGGCATTCCTGACTGAGATCTCCAGCCCTTCGGTCAACTTTGCCAATGCAGGCGACAACTGCACTGCCTTTGCAGGCAGCACTTTGCTGAGCTGTGACCAGCTCGAGTACGTGAAATTCCGTGAAATTCCGTGAAATTCTTCCCGACTCAGCTTGAAGCAGCCCACCGCTAACGCATCTGCAGAGAAGACATCCAGGCCTGCCAGTCAACCTATGGAAAGACAGTCCTTCTCTCCATCGGAGGCGCCACGTACACAGAAGGCGGCTTCAGTTCGTCGGCTGCTGCCACGGCTGCCGCAGACAACATCTGGGCCATGTTCGGCCCCAACCAGCCGGGCAGCACCGTGAACCGGCCATTTGGAGAGGCTGTCATTGACGGCTTCGACTTTGACTTTGAGTCGGCCACGTCCAACATGGCCCCGTTTGCTTCCGAGCTCCGCAGCAAGATGGATGCCGCCACTGCCGCTGGCGGCAAGCAGTACTATCTGTCGGCCGCCCCACAGTGTCCCTACCCAGACGCCGCCGACAACGACATGCTGGATGGCGCCGTCTACTTTGACTTTATCATGATCCAGTTCTACAACAACTACTGCGGGCTGCAGTCGTTTGTGCCAGGGTCCACCACCCAGAACAACTTCAACTACGACACCTGGCAGACCTGGGCCACGACCGTGAGCAAGAACCCCAACGTGCGCATCCTCCTTGGAATACCGGGTAGCTCCACGGCTGCAGGATCGGGGTACGAGACTGGGAGCACCCTGACGGCGATCATCACGTATGTAAAGCAGTTCTCCAGCTTTGGCGGCGTGATGATCTGGGATATGTCCCAGGTGTATGCCAACTCTGGGTTCCTAGACCAGGTCGTGGCAGACTTGGGCTCGGGTTCGTCAACGACAACGAGCTCAGCCTCTCCTACCACCACCTCTACCTCCAAGACGACGTCCACAACGACCTTCCAGACTACAAGCACTACAACTCTTCATACCGGAACCAGTAAGACGACTGGAACAACCTCGGGGACGACTCCGGGGACGACTCCGGGGACGACTCCGGGGACGACTCCGGGGACGACTCCGGGGACGACTCCGGGGACGACTCCTGGAACTTCCACGGGAACGTCTTCTGGGACCAGCCAGACACCGGCCCCGACGTCGAGAAGCACCTCAGGGACCAGTGGCACTACTACTGCATCAACAAGTGCAGCAAGCAGTGTGACAGGCAGCACAACAAGAGGCACATCGAGCAGCACATCGACCACAAACACTGGGACAGCCACATCAAATACTTCTACGACACAAGTGACATCAGCAACAACAGAGACAACGCAAACAGCCCCGGGAACTACCAAGACAAGTACGAGCACAACAAGGACAAACACGACGAGCACTGGGGTCACAACCAAGGCCACCGGCACGTCAACCACAAGTACTGGAGCGAGCACATCAGCCGGAACGACAAAGACAGCCACTGACACAACCAAGACGGCATCCGCAACATCCCAGACCACTTCCACGGGCACCACGGGCACTGCATCGGACACTTGTGCAGCCATGTCGACAGAGACTGTCACCACGGTGGTCACCGTTGTTGTCAGCGGCGCACCTGCGGCAACAGCCACGGCCACAGGAAACAAAACCACGCTGACCACCAAGACCACCTCGTCGTCCAGCAAGACGACCGCAGCCACAGCCACAGCCTCGACTGTTCCCCAATGGGGCCAGTGCGGCGGCATTGGCTACACAGGCTCGACCACCTGTGCGTCACCTTACACCTGCGTCGCCAACAGCGTCTGGTGGGCGCAGTGCCAATAGGCTTGATTGGTTCCCCAATGGCAGTGGCCGGGCGTTTGCGTTTTTGGGTCCACCGGAGTTTGAATTTCACTGGCCTATTGCCATTTCCATTTCTATACTTTTAATCAGTTATTTTCCCTTCTAGTGTATGATTTTATTGCTTGGCCACCCGCCTGCACACGCGTTTAGCCCCCCCTCCCCATTTGATAGTCCATCGCCAGTGGCGAGCATGTACCCAATATGAAGCGACCCTGAATGAGACGACAGCAGCCATGAATCAAATCACGATATACAAACACATGGAACCAGGAATATGTGACGCCGTGACTGCCGCAACGCATAGCTTCGCGGCTAAGATTGAGTGTGGGCGGAACACGACGTGCCCCGGTTTGGGCTCGCGGGTTTGCCCTGAATATTGCGACCAGTGTCTGACCCGCTGCCCTGCGCTACAGCCTCGGCGTGGGACCGGGAGATGTAGAAGTTGAAGTCCTTGTCAGCGCTCTGCCATCCTAGGTTGCACCCTTGGCCCGCGTGGCCAGATCTGCAATCAGACCCCGGACCGCCAGCTGCTGTCGCCGTGCATGGTCTCCCGGACCTGATCCAGACACGCTGAATATCTTGATGCGGCTCTCGCCCAGCACAAACCCGCCACACGCAATGCGAACCACTCTGACAGCCGGGTTCGACATATCCAGTGCCAGGTGGTGCTCCACGTACTGGGCCAAGGCAGACATGAACGGCTGGCGGCCATTCGCCTGGCCGTTCTCCACTAGCCGCTGTCCTGCCTTGAGGAACCGCGAGAGGTCGCGGTCTGCGACGACAATGTCCATAGACTTGATGCCCAGGACATCGTCGGTGTTGGTTTCGGGGGCAATGCCACTGTCCACTGCCGCATGGGCTTGTTTCGAGCCGGGAAGGCGGAATCCCAGCGTCAACACAGCGTCCTTTGCCAGCGGGCCTGCGGTGGGCAGTCTTGTTGCCCGTGCCCAGGCCTCCCAGCTCCGAACCAGGTCTTGCGGCTGCAGGCGTACTGATGCCACCCTGCAGTCGAATGTGCCAGCCAGGAAATCGGCAACGACGGACTTGAGCGGAGTCGGCATCCGCAGCAGCAAAAGCGGGAGGTGCAGGAACTGGCTGCCGTCCTCGTCGACGGCGGCGTCCGGGCCAGGCAACAGGATTGCTAGGCAGACGGAATTCTCGTACTGCAGGGCGATCTGCAGTGCTTTCTGCGGCGTTCCATACACAGCATCCAGGCCTGTCCACTCGACCAGGACGGCCTCCAGCGCACCAGCACTGCCCATGGCCGTCGCTTCGCTGCCGCCATCCAGGCCGACCTCGACACCGCGCACGACGTCGCCCACGAGAGCCTCGCGCAGCCGCAGAGCCAGACGCTGCAGCCTCTCCTCTGACAGGGGCTCTGTGCCCACAAACAGCGGCGACACCCGGTGCAGCGAAAAGGTGGTGCTGTAGATGTCGCATTGTGATGTCTCGGCTGCGCGAGCATCCTCTTCCGCTGGCGAGGACTGCCTTGCGTGGCGCCGGGGAGCCATGGTGCAGCACGAGTGTCCAGAACAGTCTGGAATCGGGGAACCCGGTCTGTGGATGCGGTTTGCGTATGCGTACTTGTATTGATTGGAGAACAAAAAGAAGCAAATGGTGCCTTGGCTAGTGAAAGCGAGACGCGCCCAAACAACGCGCCAGAAACACAGTGTACAGCACAGTGCGGATACCACTACATACATGTCTACATATTCTTACAGTATTACTCCCGTCCCATGAATGAATCGCTCGCTTGCCAAAGAATGCTGCGTCCCCGCTCGGGATGGCGCCGGTCATACGCCTATGCTAAAGCCAAATGATCCATCAAACACGTCGATCTTGCTGAGGTCCGGGTTTCCCCGCATGGACAGCAGGATGTCGAGTGGCGGCACCGTCCCGGAGGGATAGTATGTGAGCAGGTTGTCGACGTCTTCGTCGGTGAGGTTGCAGAGTTCTTCAAAGGAGTAGGCGTCGCTGACTTTTGTCATCCTGGGGTTGTCAGTGGACAGAACAGTGGGCAGAACCGACAGCGGCACCGAGCACCAAAGGGGGGACAGCAGAGGGCAACTCACCACGCCATTCTCTTGGGGCCCTCCTCAGACCCCGGGGCTATCCGCCGCAGCTTCACGCGCAACTCGCCAACCGAGTCGATGGCATTGCCGGCGTTCTTGGGAAGCAGCTTGGCTATGTACTTGCGGATGGCGTGGGCCAGTCGCGGGCCCTTGCCGTTTGTGCTGACCATGATCTGCAGCGGCCCGTCGCGATGCACGCTGCCAAAGTAGAAGTCGCACTCGGGCGGCACGTCCGCCACGTTGACGGGGACGCGCCTCTCCTTGCACAGCTTCCATATTCGCGTCGATGCCACGGGGTCGTCGACGGCCGTCAGCACCATGTGGATGCCGTTGAGGTCGCCGGGCTGGAACACGCGGTTGACATGTGAAACCTGCTTCTGGCTCACGCGGTAGGCGACTTCGGGACACAGCCCGGCGGCGGGCGCGACGACAATGACGACGGCATCGGCGTTGAGGCAGTGGAGGATGCGGCCAGCGGCGACCTGCAGCGGCCACAGGGTCAGTCGGGGTCAAAGGGGCACGAGACCTAAACCAAGGGCTGCCTTACCTCGCCGCCTCCGACCACAAGGACCTTCTTGCCCTTGATCTGGTAGGCAATGATCAGACTTCCACCGCCTCTGACTTCGGGGAACTTGGGTGCCATTCCTGTTTCCGCGGCCATGCAGAATGAAGCTGTCGTCAGCCAAAACAGAAATCGTTCGACAGGATGGGATTTTGTTACGGGAGCCCAAATTGCTGCTGATTTGCAGTGCTTTTAATATGGGGAAGCTGCCCGATAGCGATAAGCCCGAGCGCCTAGTGCCCGGCAGGTAGCACTGTAGCAGTACAGTACTCCGTTAGCGTCATTACATAATCATTGCCACCAGCGCCGGAGCATCAAACATCACCAACAACCTGCCACAATCTGCCTCAATCTCTCCCTCCAGGCCGCGCCTCCCTGATTTCCGTCCGCCCTTGCCGCCACATTGCCGCACACACCTGCCCAGCTACGACGTACAAACATTGGCGAGCCCTGCCCATGCCCGACAAATAGGCCCTCCGACACCAGCGCTTGCGGCTGCTCCAGTTTGCCCAGGCTGCTCACCCCCCATCCAACCCCCCCGAACGCTACCACGATCCGCTCTTTGGCCGCTGACGGCTGGGGCATCGCCGATACTCTTTCATGTCGGGCCGGAAGCTCGGAGGAGGCAGAATCCTTGGAAGCGGAAAGGGCCTCGCGCCCCCTGACGCTAAGCTCCCGCCGAGAGCTGCCCGGACGGCCAGCCCCTACGCTGGCTCCGAGGGCAGCTCTGCATCACACGCCTCGCTCAACAATGCCGCCCAGGGCTCCCCGTCCTCGACGCCGACCACCTTTGCCGATGCCAGCCAGGACCTTGCGGCCAACATCAGCCTAGGGGCGCCGTCTCTGCGGAGCGGCGGGGCCCAGCTCGTGTGTCCAATATGCGACGAGGAAATGGTAAGACCCTGCGGAGGCCGTGGATTCTGGACAGCCCCGGGCTGGAGCTCCCGCTAACACACAATCCTGCCAGGTCACCCTCCTGCAGCTCAACAGGTACATGCTTGTCCCTCTGTCCCCCAAGCCACCACCCACAGCACACTAACGGCCGCCCCTTTCCCCGATTACTAGACACATCGACGACACCCACCAGGAACTGCCCGAGACACAGCAGGACGAGGTCAAGACGTGGTTCGACAAGCAGGTCATCAGGGCCAAGAAGTTCCAGCCGCTGTCTGTCATCAACCAGCTCCGCGGCCTGGAGGTCTTTGAGACAAACAACACCTCGCCCCCCCCGACCGCCCCGAACCCCGGCTTTGGCAGCGTTAGGCCGTCCGAACCGACAGCCGACCCCGATGAACTGATAACGAGAAGGCACTGGCAGCGCTCGACGGGGTCGGACATGTGCACCGACCCTACCTGCCCCAAGGGACTGGGCCCCTTGAATGGCAGCATCAACTGCCGCAAGTGCGGCAAGCTGTTTTGCGAGACCCACACAATGTACCAGATGAAGCTCGACCGATCAGCCACCCACGACCCTGTTCGAGGCTACTGGGTGCGTGTGTGCGAAACATGCTACAAGTCCCGGCCGGGCTACAACGACCACCACGGCACCGAGATCGACCTCACAGGCGCCTTCTCGGCCGTGCGCCAGAAGCGCGTGGAACGGCAGAACCTCGAGATTGCAAGGCTGGAGAAACGCCTCACCAGACTGACACAGCTTCTCGCCGACCCGCCACCAGAGATACTGGCCGCTGCAGGTGGCAGCTTCTCGCCCGTCTCGACCCTGGCGGGACACAGAAACCTCAGGAAGGCCATCGAGCAGTCCGTGGTCACCTGGGAAGAAGATGCAAAGGTGCCACGCTGTCCCTTCTGCCAGCAAGACTTTGGCTCTTGGACCTTCCGGCGACACCACTGCCGCATATGTGGTCGGGTTGTCTGTGCCGACCCGCAGACCGGCTGCTCCATGGAGGTCGGCCTTAGAGTGGCTAGTCACCACAAGGAAGCCCACAAGGAGCTCGCGGCGCACAACGCGACGGCCCGGACATCTAGCCCAGGGGCTGCAGCAAGGTCTGAAAAACCACAGACGCCCACGTCGGGCTCGCACCAATCTGGACAGACGGGCGGTCAGGTTGACGTGGATGTGAGAATGTGCAGAGACTGCAAGGCCACGATTTTCTCGAAACGGGACTTTGAAGAGTCTCTTGCACACAAGCCTGCTGACCAGCGTGCGTACGAAACGCTGCGCCAGTTTGAGTGGGGAATCCGGCAAATGATGCCTCTCTTCCAGCGTGCTCTGCAAGCCCTCCAGCCAGACGGCATCGACAAGCCGCCGCCCACACACGCCCAAATCCAGGAAGCGGCCAAGATCCGCAAGCGTCTGATGGACAGCTTCACCAAGTACAACCTGGCCGCTGTGCGGCTGCGCGACCTCAAGACAGACAGCCCGGCACAGCAGCGGTTGCAAAGAGCCGTTTACACCTCCGCATCGAGCTTCTTGCATGCCAACATGGTCCCTCTGAAGCACGTGCCCAAAATGCTGCGTGCACACCAAACACACCACGGTGGTTCCCCGGGTAGTAGCAGTCACCGCAGAATGCTGTCGTCGCTGAACGGAAGTGGCTCACACCTTTCCCCTTTGCGAAACGGCGAGTCTGTCGGGGACGGAGACACGGCCAGTGTGGCCGGCAGCGAAGTGAGCACGGCCGTGTCGATACTCGAGACAGAAGAGAAGGAGCTGCGCGAAAAGCTGATTGTGCTAGAGGAACAGCGCTTCCTCGTGCAGCAGATGGTGGACAATGCCCGCGGATCGAGGCGCTTCGAAGAAGTCGGCGCCTTGAGCCGCAATGTGGAGGAGCTGGACAAGGAGATCGACCGTCTGAAGAAGCAGGTTACGGGAGTGGAGGCGAGGTGGGAGGGTCTGTACGCGGCTGGTTCATCGTGATTGGAAAACGAAAGCATGGTGCCAGGCGTTTTTGTTCTGTGCTGATTTCTTTGGCTTTCTTGATTCTTTGATTTTCTGATCTGTTTTTGTTTGCTTATTTTTTTTAAAACTGTCAAGCATAGCAGGCAAATTCACGGAACTGTTTTACGTCATTTTGTTTTAAGGATTCGACAGCGGACTACCACGCGGGGAATGGAATATAAGTGTGATATGTGGACACGCAGGCATAGACAGGTTTTAAAAAAAGACGACTGCATAGTAGGCATGAAAAACAACCCATTCTTTCTGTGCGTGGCGCCTGATATCGGAATGTATAACAGCCATGCATTGGCCGGCTTAAATGTGCGTACGACGCTGCTCTACATAGTATCAGTACTAGACCAGACAAAAGCCAACCAGGCCGAGCGGCCAGCCTGTTTTCCCCGTTCAAAATGCTCCCTCCCAATGAGACGACTGTGAGACAACAACACACAAACAAATGAAACAGAAGCCTTCTGCCCCTGCAGATAATAGAGCAAACAACAGCAGCGAAACAACCCACAAGACCATCCCGGACCGCCCAAACAGAAGAAGAAAATAAGAGGTAGATACAAAACAAAAAGGAAATATGACAATGCAGGAATCGTAGTATTTATATAGTACAGGGAAATAAAGAATACAGCAGGAGTCCGCAGGCAACCAGATCACACCAGCCATGGCCGGCCCTGGGCGGGTTGGGTTGGTCGCGGCGAGCACTCATTCATAATACAGGCGATCTCTCGCGTCGATTAATGCACCACGCCTTCGACACCACCCAGGAACCGCCGGACGCGGCCGATCTCCAGGTCGCCCTTTTCGCTCTCCACGGCACGCATCAGACCATCCAGGTGGTTGTCGACGTCGGTGTCTGAGCACTTCGTGGCCAGCGCGACCAGGTGGCGGAATTTGAGCTCGATCTCACGGCTGCGGCTCTTGAGGGCTGCCTCGGCACGCCGGGTATCGCTTGTCCGCGACTTCAGCGCCCGGATCCGAGCACGGAGAACGGCTGCCGACGGAGACGCCGGAGCATCAACTGCCATATTGCCGTTGACAGCAGAGCCGCCGTTGAGAAAGCCGCTCATTTCTGCTTCCCAGCTCAGTGTGCTGTTGGGGTCTGAGTGGCCCTGGCCGCGCGCCTGCTCCAGCTCCATGATGCGGTACTGTTCTTCGTCGCGTGCCCGGGTGAGGTTCATAACCTTTTGCCGTGCCTGCTGCTGGTTCTTGGACTTCTCTTGCAGGGTCTCGAGGGTTCGCCGTGCCTCGCCCAGCTGTGCGGATGTGGTGCGCAGAGAGCTGTGGAGTGCGTCGACCGCTTGCTGTTTTGCCTTCATTTCTAGCTGGAACACTGATGCTGTCTCGGCCAGAAGGTGTGTTATAGCTGGGAAAAGGGGAGGGATCCTGGTCAGTACTGTGCGTTCCAACTTCCAAAAATCATAGACAACTTACAAGATACTATTTCATCACTGCTCTCACGGCTCTTCTGGCTGCTGCCAACAACACCGTTCTGCTCGCCTTCTACAACCTCGCCATTGCCACCGTCTGTTGCGGCTTCCACGCCGACACCGAAATCTAATGGCCGTAGGCCCTGGCGGTTGGCCAGGTTCGGGTCCGCGCAGACCTCAAGGAGCTGAGAGATGATGCTCCGGTTGCCAATCTTGGCCGCGATATTCAAGGCTGTGTCGCCGGCCTTGTCCTGGGCGTTGACAATCTCGCTCATGAAGCGTGCCAGGCCAAGCTTGGCAGGCACGGATGCAGAAGAACCGTTCAAGCCCGACGGCACCACCTGGCTGCTGGGTGCGCTGCCCTGGCGGACAACCCATTCTAGCAGACACTGCAGGTAGTAGCGGCTTGCCGAGCTGCGTCCCTTGACGGAGCTGGTGACGGCGATGTGGTGGAGCACGGTGCGGCCCTTGGCGTCGCGGACTTCGATAGTGCTGCCGAGGACGTCCAGCAGATCCGGCATGGAGTTGTGCTCGTGCGAGTTTGTGACCAGGCATGCGCGCATCAGAGCAGTCTCGCCGACAGCATTGACGCGGAAGGGGTTGGCGCCGCAGGCAATCAGAGCCCGCAGCAGCGGCATGCGGGACAATGTTGCGGCCCAGTGGAGGGCGGTGTGGCTCTGCGGGTCGATGGGCATGTCCAGCTCGAGGGGCGTCATGCGGCGCAGGATTTCGTGCCGGGACTGATCGCTGCCCTTGGTGTCCATGAAGAGAGACATCAGCGTGCTGCGCTTGTTCTCGGCATCCGGAGAGACCTCAAAGGGAAGTGGCGGCACGGGTGTTGAGCCGTCGTGTGCGGGGGGTGGCTGCAGGTCGAGGCCGGCCTGGCTGTAGATGAACGACTCGTTGGGTTCTGTTGGCGAGCCGGGATAGGCGTTGGCATACGCATCGGCAGCCGCGGAATAGGCAAAGCTGTCGGCAGGCGTGCCGGTCACCCGGGCTCGCTTGCGGGGCGGCTCTACACCGTCGCCATTGGCCTGCTGGGAGGAGGCCTGCTGGGAAGCAGACTGCTGCTGCTGCTGCTGCTGTTGCTGCTGCTGCTGCGACGACAAATAACCGCCGCCGACAGACTCAGTCTCGCGGCCGTAGTCGGATGCGGCAAAGCTCTGCTGGGAATTGGGCAGATCGTCGCCCTGCATGGATGGCTGGCGGGTGAAGCTGGGAGCGCGGGCGAGGCCGTTTCGCTCGGGCTGGCTGCTGCTGGGGTTGCGGTTGCGCGGGCCGGGCGAGTCGAAGCGCGCCTTGCTGATGATGCCGACCATGTTGGAGGCAGTGCTGGAGATGCCCTTGAAGAAGGTGCCGGAGGCGCCATTGGCACGGCCCTCGGCGCTCGCGTTGTAGAGCCGCTTTCGCTGAGCCGCCATGGCCTGCTCCTTGGTCGGCGTGTTCAGGTTGCCCTGGCCGGCCACGCCGCCGTCCTGGCCCATGTCGTATGTCAGCAGGGGCCGCAGAACCTCCTCGACGCCGTACTGGCGGCACACCTCCACGCCGCGGTCGAAGCATATCCAGGTGCCCTGGTACTTTCCGTAGCCGCCCTGGATCTTCTCGTGCTCGCCGGTCTGGATCTCCTTTTCGAGGATCTTGGTGCGCTTTCCCTTGTCGACGCCGGCCACCTTCAATATCTGCGTGGCGTTGAGCCACGAGTCGTGCCGTCTGCGCATGACGGCTATTCCGTTGACGTCCATTTCGTAGACGTTTGTTCCCGAGTAGACAGCCTGGGGGGTCTGGTTAGCTGATGTCACGGGAAGACGGACGGACGACGAGAGCAGGCAAAAAGAAATGTGCACAGAAGCGACGCAATGCCAATGCGTCCTGCAGTCTATCCATGCACGCGCGCAAGTGCAGACATGTCATCAACTTACCGAGTAGATCTTCATCGGGTCGTCGTCTTCTGGCTTCGTCTGCGACGACGGCTCTGAAAAGGGGCGATAGCCTGACAGAGCCGCCGGCTGGGACGAGGGTGGCTGGCTCATGGTGAAGGACTGCTGGGACGAGGTCTGTGATTGCTGAGAGGCACTCGGCCTGGGGGCAGATGCGCCCAGCGAGTTAACTGGATGGTCGTAGGACGCACTAGGCGGCATGGCCGAGGAGAGCTGCGGTTGCGACTGCGACGATGGCGGCAGGGGCGGCGGCGGCAGCAGAGACGAGGGCGTCGGGCCGGGCGTGGGGATGTGATGCGGCTGGCCGTGTGTCTGCGGCAGCACCTGGGAGACGGAGGCGGACGAGGCAGCGGGAGACGGGGGGTGAGGCCCACCGGCCGCTGAAAAGGACGCGCGGTGGGAATGTAACGCTTTGGTGACTGTCGCCGAGGCCATGCAGGGCAGAAAAGCGTATTTCCTCCGAGAGGACAGCGCAGGAGAGCCACGAGAGCAGCCCGCAGGTGGTAGAGGCTCGATGCGGCTGTCTTGCGAGGAGGAGGGGGGGAGTGGATGGCCGAGAGGGGGGGGGGAGGCAAGGAAAGGAGGCGGACGCAGAGCGGAGAAAATCAGCAAAGAAGGCTTAGTTAGCTCTGGGACAGTCGACAGCAAACTCTGCAGGCGGCGATGATGGAGAGCACGTCGGGATGGAAGCGAGGTGCACGAGAGCGGTGCGAGGCGCAAGAGGCAGGCGAGGCAGCGAGAGAAGCGCGGGTTGCAGGCCAAAGCCGGAAAGGAGAGGAAGACGAGAAAAGTGTCGAAGGGCAGGAGCCGCTCAGAGCAAAACCCCCCTGTGTGCTGTTGTTGCGGGCGAAATGCTGGATCGCGTCGCTGCGGAACGAGAGGGTGCACAGGACGAGTGCTGGGCAAGTTGGCTACGAGCAGACAACGGGATCGGAAATGGATGTGGCGCGCACGGCGAGATGCAGGGAATGAATGGGGCTCGGCGAGCGTGCAAAAATCAATTAAAGTCGGCCGCCGGAGGACGTGTCGCTTTCGTGATTTCGCTCTGTGCGTGCCACTATTAAACTGCGTGCGCACGACGCGCTTTCGCTCATTAGCGGCAGGGAAGGAGCAAAGGGGGGTTGTGGACCCATTAGCCAATCAGCATGCGCTCTGCGCGGATTGCCTGGGTGCTTCGAAACGCACTGTGCACGGGTGGAGGTACCCCGGACGCGTTGAATCGCTGGCCAGAAGTGTTGCTCAGCAAGTACCCTGTGCGCAGACAGTGCGGGTGAAATCTTTAGGAGCACCACCACTAGCAACACTTTTTGCAGCTTCAATGCCAAAGCCTTGATTCAGAAACCCAATTCACAGGCAGACGTGCCCTGCCTTCAATTTTCACAGAAGGGGCGTGCGGCAGAGCTGCTCCCCTCTCCCTCTCCCACAATGCGGCCCAAGTGCCCCCCCGGGAAGCCGATAAACGCCATCCACCTCTACCGACAGATTCTCCGCGAAGCCTCCTACCTGCCTCCAGTATGCCGGTCACGCATCGAGCCGCGCATCAAGACCCGCTTCCGGCGACACCAGTCCGACAAGAGCAGCTCAAAGACTCGCCTCCTGGACGCAGAGAGGAACTTGCACTACCTGCGGGATGCGAACCAGGGCAACATTGTGCGCATGCGCAGGCTGGTGATGATCGCCTTTGGACGCATCGGCTGGAGACGGCATGAGCTCATGGAGGCCTTGCGCAGCCCCGAACAGCCAGACAACGACGCCGAACTTCAGGAGAGCCTCCGCAATGCTAAGCCCCTCGCCGGCGACTGGCTTGACAAATGGGACACCGACAAACTGCTGGCCTTTGGCAGGAGCCAGAGCAAGCACAACTTGCACAATTCGCCACGGCCGCAGCTCAGCCCCAAGGCGCTTGTACCCCAACCAGAGGCACCGCCGGAGAATGCCTGGGGCCGGCAGCTTTCCGGGAAAGCCGTTCGCAACAAGGTGCTGAGGTGGTGGAAGACCTTTGCCAACCGCATTCTCCCCCCCGTCCCTCGGGGCGACTTTGAGCTGCTGGCCAAGCTGGCCTCTGGCCAGGCCGGCAAGGAGTGGGACGTGCCTCCAAGACGCACATATGTAGGGCCGGCCGACACCTCGCTCGAAAAATGGGACTGGGAAGCGTACGCTCTCCAGCCGACCCATGTCGTGGAGGCCCGGCGAGTACGGCAGGCCTGGCTCACATCCAACACCCCCGAAAAGCTCAGCCCTGGCAAGGCGAACGCCAAGGCGAAGTCTCTACATTCCAAGGACATTCACAAATACACCCCGCGCAGCTGGAGGAGGCTGTATGCGGAAGTCTGGACAATGACGGCAGTCATGGAACGCGACACTGAAAAGTCGAAGGCGGGCAAAGTGCACTGGAAAATCACATGGGGCGGAGTCCCCGTGCAGCTGGAAACCAGAGCCTCCCCGGCGCTCTTTGAAGGGGTTGATCTGCAAGGCAAACCGCTAAAGCCTCCCCTCGAGCAGCCATCACCAGAAACAGCATCTCCACAGCCAGCATAAAGGACAGTCAAATACATGTAGTGTGTATTTCATACGTGTGTGAGCGAGCGAGCGCGTGCCTCGGTCTAATGTGCATGCACCTGTGCGTTATACATCAGGTGCATATGGTGTGCATATGGTGTGCATACGGTTGGGCGGCTGTCTACATGCGTCTATCTGCCCGCGCCGTGTGCGCCGTCTGCACGCCTCACTTGCTCCCTTCCGCCAGCTTGGTCAACCCTTCGCTGTCGACACGCATAACCGACCACTCCTCCATCATGCTGGCGCCGATGCTCTTGTAAAACTTGATGCTCGGCTCGTTCCACTTGAGCACGCTCCACTCCAGCCGGCCGCCTCCCATGGCCACCACTTCCTTGGCCAGTCTGGCCAGGAGCTTGTAGCCAAAGCCCTTCTTCCGCTGGGACGGCTGCACAAACAGGTCTTCCAGGTAGATGCCAGGGCGGGCGCGCCACGTGCTGTAGTTGTAAAAATACAGTGCCAAGCCTACCGGCTTGCCGCCAGGCGGCACGACAAGGAGGCACCGAGCCGGCCGGTCTGGAGATGTCGGCTCAGTGGGCCCCGAGGCGCCATCTGCAGCACCATCGGTGGACGGCGCAAAGGCAATTGTCTTGAGCAGCTTCTCCTCCGTGGCCTCGACGCTGTCGATCGCGTGCTCATAGTCTGCCAGCTCAAGGATGAGCTGCAGAATGGCCGGAACGTCTGCAAGACACGGGTTAGCGCGGGTGTGCCACACAAATACGCATAAAGAGTCGGGCCCAAGAAAGACCACCTACCTTCGCGGCGTGCGAAACGGATAATCGGCTCCTCAGATGCCATTTTATTACTATTATGCTGGTTCGGATGGGACGGCGCGCTACTGAGCCTCTCGTGTCAGTCCGAGCCAGACAGTGGCAAGAATGAAAGCCTTTCAACGCCGCTAAGCAGAGCTGTGCCGTATCCAGGGTGTGCCGACCTGCTCTGGGTCACAGCCCAGCGTCGTTTTCATGAACTCTCATAAAACTGGCCGACCAGGGTAGACAGGATGTATCAGACGAACAGCAAAATAACAGCAAAAACAAGACAAAAGGGATTGGAATAGTTCCGCAACTGTCGACTTGTGGTGGCCATTGACAAATGTACCATTCCATTTGCATCTACTCACACCTTGACCTGATGAAAACCGTGTACTTTTGCTTGAATGCTAAGGAATCCCTCGTATTATCGATTTGGGTTTGTGTAAGCTCCAAGTTGGGGCCATGCAAAAATTGCTGGCTCACCGTAACGCCGTCAGCACACTGTGTCCGATGGGATTCGCCTTATTGGGAAGGTAGCTGTGTGCGCTGTCCGAACCCCACGTCCGGGGGCCCCTCTACCTCAGGGCACGGTGCTAAAAAAGGCCGACCAGTGAGACGCAGGTGAAAACCAATGATGATCGACCGCTTGCCTGCCAAGACGGTCGAAACACAGGGTCGGCCAAAGTGAGCTGTCGAAGGACGACGCAAGCACAGCAGCGGTCTAGAAGCAGAGACCAGGCACGGAACGTGAGGACGACCCAAAACAGAAGCTGTTCCCGGCAGCCTCATTCAGCAACACCCACGCTGGAAGTCGCACTGGCCCTGCATTTTGCCCTTTTGTGCCCTTTTGCCCTGCATTCCGGCTGGCATTGTGCTGTTTGGGTTGTCTGATTGCTTTGCAACTCGAGAGCAAGCTGCTGTCAGTGTGTGAAAGTCCTACGTGAACGAAACAAGCAAGGCCTGTCCCGACCAGACAAGCGACATGGCCGAAACGCCTGCATCTCCGGCAGACGCCGAGTCGGTCACCTTCGCGCCAGAGATCGACACCTCGTCGCCCCCGGATCTACGACTGATTCACTTCAACGATGTGTACCACTTGGACCCATCGTCGGCCGAGCCCGTGGGCGGTGCGGCGCGCTTCCAGACCGCAATCAACGAGTACCAGTCGGCCGAGCGCTTCAAGGGCCAGACGGAGCTCATCACGCTCTTCTCGGGCGACGCCTTCAATCCCAGCCTGGAGAGCTCTGTCACCAAGGGAAGCCACATGGTGCCCATCCTCAACAATCTCGGGACGGCCTGTGCCTGCATTGGAAACCACGATCTCGACTTTGGCGTGAAGCAGTTTGAATACCTCACAGCCAAGTGCAAGTTCCCGTGGCTGACGGCCAACGTGTTTGACCCGGCCGAGGGCGACGGCGTGCCGATCGGCAAGGCCCTCAAAACGTTCATGCTGACTGCCTCCAACGGCATCAAGATCGGCCTGCTCGGCGTGGGAGAGCGCGAGTGGCTGGAGACTGTGAATGCCCTGCCGCCCGACATTCGCTACCGATCCGCCACCGAGACGGCCAAGGAGCTGATCCCACAGCTGCGGGAACAAGGCGCCGACATGATCATTGTGCTCGCCCATGCCCGCGAGCCCAACGACAACAAGCTGGCAGAGAACCTGGACGGTGCAGCAGACCTCATCCTCGGCGGCCACGACCATTATTACTCCCACAGCTTCATCAAGGGCACGCACGTGCTCCGGTCGGGCAGCGACTTCAAGCAGCTCAGCTACCTCGAGGCGTGGAGACGTCCTGGCACGACAGGCGCCGCGAGCAAGTGGGATTTCACCATCCGCAGACGAGACATTGTCTCGGCCATTGAGCCGCATCAGCCGACGGTGGAGCTGGTTGACCAGCTGACAGCCAAGCTCAAGCAGAGCCTGGAGAAGTCGATTGGGTGGACGGCGGCGCCGCTGGACGCGCGCTTCACGACGGTGCGGGTCAAAGAAAGCAACCTGGCCAACTTTGTGTGCGACATTATGCGGTTCCACTACCAGGCAGACTGTGTAATCATGGCTGCCGGAACCATTCGCGGCGACCAGATCTACCCGCCTGGCCCACTCCGTATCAAGGACATCACCGACTGCTTCCCATTTGAGGACCCGGTGGTTGTCGTCAGGGTTTCGGGCAAGGCCATTGTAGAGGCGCTGGAGAACGGCGTCTCGCTGTACCCGGCACTTGAGGGTAAGTCGCATGCAAATTGGTGAAAGGGCCCAGCCCGAATGCCAACAAGGAGATCAGCCAACACTGACACAACTTGCAGGCCGCTTTGCCCAGGTGTCAAACATCACATACGAGTTCGATCCCAGCAAACCATCCGGGTCTCGCGTCACATCCACGACGCTCGGTGGACAGCCCATAGACCATGACAGGCAGTATGTGCTGTGCACGCGTGGATACATGATCCGCGGTAAAGGTGAGTGCTGGCTGGCTCTCACGCGCCCCCGGCAGGCCATGATGCTAACTGCGCAGATGGCTACAAGAGTCTCTTGAGCAAGGAAGAAGGCGGTGTCGCAGAGGAGATTGTCGATGAGGAGAGCGGCATTCTGATCTCGATGATGCTGCGGCAGTACTTCATGGCGCTCAAAGTGTTTGATCAGTGGTCGCACTGGAGCCCGCCGATGGAGAGCCATTGGAACCGCGTGTTCTCGGGCATCAACGCGCACCACCCGCATCTGACCCCCGCGTCGTCGCCGCTCACACCGACCATTTCCGAGGACAAGGCACCTAGCCTGCCAGAAGAAGACGCTCAACCTGGTGCCGGCAGCGGTTCAGAAAACTGGGATGGCTGGTCGCCAGTGAAGCTGCGGAAGCGGCGGTCGAGCATCACGCCCTTTGACGAGCGGGTTGTAGACGAAGCCACGCCGTCGCAGAATGCGGCCGACGTGCGGCGCGTCGACCGTGAGCTGCAGATCATGCGCCGGGTTGCGCGCAAGTGGTGTCGACTGGCGGGCGTCACCGGCAAGGAGTGCGACCCGCTGACGCCGGCCGAGTACGAGGTGGACTGGACCAAGGCGATTGCGCCGCGGGTGGAGGGCCGGATCCGGATTGTTGGGCAGTGAGATTCACTTGGGCGTCGCCAAGACGGGGCATATTGGAGGCTTTTTGGGTTTGGTATTAGGTTTGGTATTATTGCTACAGTATTCAGGAATCTAGGAATGATCGCAGGTAGGGAGGGCATTGGCATTGGAGGCATTATTACAGGCTATTATACAAGGCAGGTTACTGATTTGGAGCCCTGCGGCTGCAGGTGACGCACTGTGCCGCGGACTTGCCCCGCTAATGCACTGTGCCCGCCCCCGAGGCCGGGCGTGCCACCTGACCAATGGTTGCTGCCGTATTAGGCTGGGCCTGGCTCCCTGGGTGGCACACGCGTGCAAACAATCTGCCACAATCTGCCACAATCTGCCACGCGATCCTGATTGTGCCCTGCGAGAAAACCTGCCTGCGCCCACATGGCGATGAGCTCTTCCGTGATTCGGCGTCCCTACACCCTGACCCCGGCGCCCCCATATTAAAAGGCCAGCCCCAAGTTTTTGTTGCAGCGCTATCGCCAGGCTGCGAGCCAGCGAGTCTTCTGCCAATTATCTGCCAATTAGCCGCATCCTCGTTGCCAAGACCTTGAAATGCCCAGGCGAGACAGCCTTCCGTGACTGCCTCCTCTCCCCGACCCGCCTCGACGCGCGTGGCCCTCTCGTCCGGCAGCCGCCTTTCTCTCCGACCGACGCTGCCTCGCCTTCTGCCTCCTCCTGTGTTGACCGCCTCGATCGTCGACACGTGCCAAGCCCAACGACCACCGGCCTGCCCGAACCACCGAGTCCGGGACGCACACCATGACCGGCGGCCCGAGTCAATCCCGAGGCCCCGCCAAGGGCAGCGGCATCCGGCAGAGCTTCACGCTCGACCCGTCGTCTCTGGCACCCCGCGACGACCGCGCAGACACCCGCGGAAGCTTCGCCAGCTCCCAGCCCTCCCCTCGCACGCGGCCCGCCATCCGCTTCGACGAGAACGCCATCGACGACTTCGATATCACGCCACAAGCCGGCCCCAGCTCACAGGACCGATACCCCGACCTGCCGCCCACCGAGACCACGGCCCTGCTCCAGGACGTGCTGCTCGACCGCCATTGCTCGCACTCTGGCCCCTGCGACCACGGCACCTTCTCGCCCCGGCCCAGCAGCCCTGTGGCGAGTGCCGAGAGCTCCGAGACTGGCGTCGACGAAGGCGCCAGCGGCGCACTGCCCATTCTCGATGGCATCATCGCCAAGGTCACCGGCAGCCGGCACCCTTCCGGCAGCTGGCGGCGCAGCATAGTGCACAAGATGCGGAGCAAGAAGATGAGCACCTCCAGCCAGCTGGCCGAGACGCACGGCCTGACCGACATTGGCTTCATGTGAGTACTCTCTTGTCTATGTTCTGGTTCCACTCGTGCACATCTGACTCCTCCTAGGTACATTGCATACTACGTGCCATCTGTGACCTGGATGAGCCAATACAAGCTCTCCTACCTCAAGGGCGACTTCATTGCCGCCATGACTATTGCCGGCATCTACCTCCCCATGGCCCTCTCTCTCGCAAGCAACCTCTCCCACGTGCCCGCCATCAACGGCCTCTACTCATTCTTCTTCAACCCTTTGATCTATGCCTTCCTGGGCAGCTGCCCCCAAATGGTGGTTGGCCCTGAGGCAGCTGGCTCTCTGCTCGTCGGCACAGTTGTGCGCACCAGCGTCGACCTTGGCCGCGGTGGCGAAGACGACGACCTCCTGCATGCCAGAATCTGCGGTGTTGTTGCCGGCATTGCTGGTGCCACCGTCCTTTTGGCTGGCGTTGCGCGCCTTGGCTTCCTCGACAGCGTGCTGTCCCGGCCCTTCCTGCGCGGCTTCATCTCCGCCATTGGTTTTGTCATCTTTGTTGACCAGCTTGTGCCAGAGCTCGGTCTGGCCAAGCTGGCAAGCGAGACACCCAAAGCTACCCATGGCAGCACAGTCGACAAGCTGACTTTTATGTTTTCAAACCTGGACAAGACCCATACCCTCACCATGGCCGTATCCTTTGTGAGCTTTGCGGTCATCATGGTCTTCAGGCATGTCCCCTCCACCAAATATACCCACTCTCCTGCTTCGAACTTCAAGACTAACAGTTTCTCAGAGAAATCAAGCGCAGACTGCAACCTCGCTACCCTGGTATAGCCTACTTGCCCGATCGCCTGGCAGTTGTCATCCTGTCTGCCATCCTTGCGTACCGCCTGGACTGGGACGAAAAAGGTGTTGAGATTCTGGGTACCGTGGAGGCCGCCTCTGGCCGTCTATTCACCTTCCGCTGGCCCTTTCAGACATCGCACATGACACACATTCGGGATGCCATGAGTACGTCTTTTCTGATTGCGCTTCTCGGCTTCTTCGAGTCGTCCGTTGCCGCCAAGAGCCTGGGCGGCCAAGAGACCTTTCCCGAAATCCAGCTCAGCGCCAACAGAGAACTTGTCGCTCTTGGCGTCGCCAACTTTGTCGGTGGCTGCTTCATGTCGCTGCCGGCTTTTGGCGGCTATGGCAGAAGCAAGGTCAACAAGGCGACTGGTGGAAAGAGCCCCATGAGCTCCATCTTTTTGAGCCTCATCACCCTGGTCTCCATCTTGTTCCTCCTCCCATACTTTTACTACCTTCCTGTGAGTAGTCCCTTTGTCCGAGAATGGATGGGTGGCCCCAAAGCGTGTAGTTGCTGACTTTGTTTAGAAACCTGTGCTGTCCTCCATGATCAGCGTCGTTGCTTGGTCTTTGATCGAAGAAGCGCCCTCGGACATTTCCTTCTTTCTCCGCATCCACGCCTGGCCAGAGATCGGCCTCATGCTGATCATTGTCCTTGCTACCATTTTCTACTCTCTCAACTTTGGTATTGCCATTGGCATCGGCCTGTCGCTTCTCCAGGTCATCCGCCATGCCACGAGGCCGCGCATCCAGATTCTCGGTCGTCTCCCGGGCACGGACAAGTTTGAAAACGCCGAGGTGCACCCAGAGCGGCTCGAGTTTATTGAGGGCTGTCTCATTGTCAAGATCCCAGAGCCGCTGACGTTTGCAAACACGGGCGAGCTCAAGACCCGTCTGCGGCGCCTTGAGCTCTACGGCACGAACAAGGCACACCCTGCCCTTCCGCGTCTGAGAAGAGAAGAGCTGAACCGGAATGTCATTTTTGATATCCACGGCGTCACTAGTATGGACGGCTCAGGCACTCAGGTGTTGGAGGAGATTGTGCGAGCCTACCGCGAAAGAGGCGTTCGTGTCTTCTTCAGCCGCGGTCCCGGCAAGTCGTCGGATGTCTACCAGCTTATGGAGCTGTCTGGCATTGTCAACCTCATTGGCGGCGAAGACCACTATGTGGACGATGTGCAAGAAGCCTTGAAGATGACTGAGGTCGAGGAGGGGAGCGAGCTGGGTATCAGCGGCACAGTAGCTCAATAGGGGCCATGGTTTGTCGTTTTGTCTTTGCACTGTACTACATGTTTTGCGTGTTTCGTTCTTTTGGTCTTTTTTTGGTTTGTCATTTTGGTCTTACTTTCTGGCGAGTGGCACGGGCGGTGGTGCACTGGGGGTGTCTGGGGGCGTCGAAATGAAGTCAACTTAGACAGGAGGTCCACTATTATCTTGCATAGCATTTGGCATTGGCGTCGTGTCTAGACATTTGTGTTTGCATCTTTCTTTTCCTTTATAGGCAGTCCTGCGGTTCTGGTTTGGCACGTTGCATCTTGGAAGCATAGATTTATAAGACAGCATGATTCTATTGTCTCTAGTTTCTATGCTCTATGTTTCTAAGGCATGGTATACGAAAGCGGACGACTCGTAGAAATGTGTCCAGAAGCAAATAAAATCAAAAACTCTTGTGTCTTGTCTAGCAACTGATATCCGCGGCGTGGCGCGGATATGCTTATAAACGGGTATCCTTTTGGTTTGTGAAGAACAAATGCTGCGAGTGATGACGCTGCATCGTTCTCGCTCAGCGCACTGTAAGAAAGTGCATCGCGGCGACTGGCGTCATAGATGCATGCGTGTTCCTAGAGGGAACACAATGCCCCAGCAAGGTGGCAAAAAAAAAAAAAAAATTCTCAGACGGAACTCTCCATGTTCGCCATCGCTGTGGACAAATGGCCTCCAATTTTTGGCGGCCGGTCTTGTTACGGGGCTGACTAATGATGCTGGCTGCCCGGCCATCTAAGGCTCGGGGCCGGACAGAACGCCCGGGCGGTCAACGCTCTCGGTGCTGGGTTTGCCGCTGTTGTCGTTGTTGTGCATGTGCATCTCCACTTCGTGGGCTGTCTCGGTGATCAGGCCGTACTTGATGGCTTCCTGCTCGACCTCCTCGGGCGACAGCAGAGGCAGCTCCTTGGCAGCCTTGACATACGAAATGTTGTCGTTGTAGCCCTTGGCGAAGATGATGTCGAGCTCCTCCAGAGAGCGCATGGCCGTCTCGGGGTAGAAGAAGTAGATAATGGGAAGGAAGCAGGCGTTGACGGCCGCGAAGAAGAGGTACGTGCCCCAGCCAATGCTGGCGATCATGATGGGGGTGACCATGACAATGAGGAAGTTGAACAGCCAGTTGATGCATGTGCTGACGGCGTTGGCCTTGGCACGGGTGCGGATGGGAGAGATCTCAGCCGGCACCAGCCACGGGAGTGGCAGCCAGGTGGCGCCGAAGCTGGCAATGTAGGTGAACAGGCCGACGGCAGCGCCCTTGGCGGCCGCCTGGGTGCCGGGGATCAGGCAGGCAAACACGATGACCATGCTGAGCATCTGGCCGACGGTGCCCCAGAGAAGCAGGCTGCGGCGGCCGGCGCGCTCAATGAGGAACCAACTGACAGTGGCAAAGATGGAGTAGACAATCATGTTGACGCCGCCCAGCAGCATGCTCAGGCTGTGCGTCTCGCCGATGCTCTTCTCGAACAGAATGGGGAAGTAGTAGATGACAGCGTTGCAGCCACCGATCTGCTGCATCAGCTGCAGGCCAGAGCCCAGGACCATGCGGCGGAAGTGCTGGGTGCGGCCGCCGGTGAACAGGGCGCTGAAGGGAGTGCTCTTCTGGCCAATGGAGCCCGAGGCGCGCAGAGAGTCGATAATGACGTCGCGCTGGATGGAGGTCTCGTGGCTCTCGACCTCGTAGCCGCCCAGAGCCGCAATGACGACCTCGGCCTCCTCCTGGCGGTTGTTGGCGAGCAGCCAGCGGGGCGACTCGGGCAGGAAGAACATGGGGATGGACATGAAGATGGCAAAGATGATCTGGAAGGCGATGGGGAAGCGCCACACGAGGTCGTCGTTGCCGTACGAGGCGCCGTAGTCGATCCAGTAGGCAATCAGGGTACCAAAGGCAATGGTGCCGCCCTCGATGCAGATGAGGAGGCCGCGGTTGGAGGTTTTGCTGCACTCGGCTGGAGGCACCGTTAGTATGCTGCGTGTATGTATATAAGACGTATAAGATGGACTATATTAGTCCGAACGATCTTGCGGGGACGCACCTTGGTATGTAGGGATGGTGGAGGTGTTGATGCCGTTGCCGACACCAGTGACGACACGGCCGACGATGAACTGGGCGAGGGGGACCTTGTTGACCTGGGCGGTGACCTGGATGATGACGCCGATAGTCATGATGACGCCGCCAGAAATGACAGCACGGCGACGGCCGATGCGGTCGCCAACCCAGAGAATGCCCATGGCGCCGATGAGACAGCCGATTTCGTAGATGGCAGTGACCGTGCCCTGCATGGTCTGGTCGTCACGGGTAGCCGTGAACATGTTCTCAAAGGCAGGGGCAGAGATGATGCCCGACCTGGCTGGTCAGCAGCAAATTCAAGCAACTACTACCCTGCACGAGGGCTATACTTACATGACGCCCTGGTCGTAGCCGAACAGGAGGAAGCCGGTGGTGCACACGGCCGTGACCATGGCCGAGAGCTTGCCGCCGGCGAGGCCCATAAACCGAGGAGGTGCCATGATGAAGGAGTGTGTGTGTGTGTCTGTCGCAAGGGGGTGGGTTGTTTGAATGAATGGCAAGGAAAGACAAGCAGCAGGCGAGTGGTCTCGAGAAGAGGCTGGGGCGTCGGGCGTATTAATACTTGGGCAGGGCTAGCCAAGTTGCAGCTAATCACTAATACGCACACGGTGCTGTGCAGCGCGCGAGTCGTACTTTTGTGATATCACCAACAGCAGCACAGGCAGTAAGGCGGCCAGGATGGTGGTAAGCACGAGGTGAAACGGCCAGACGGCCCCAGGGCCCACCGGTAGCGCCGAGGGATGGCCGTCCGGTCGGGGTAGTCGTACTACTGGGATGGCAAAACAAGTTTTCTTGGTTCATGGACTTTGGAGCTTTTATTTTTACAATTACCAAGGATCGTCACCGGCATGGCTGCAACCAACAATGCTGGAGAGCGGAGCAGGCAGGAGCAACAATGACGATGGGTGCTGCAGATCTCAATGTCTACGGGGTTTTGCTCGGACTAAAGTAGCCCACAAAGGGGAGCCGGCGGCAGCACTGCATGGCAGGCGGCGTTGGCCACCAGAGTGCGAGCAGAGTTTTTAAGAGCTTTTCCGCCGGCTGCCACTATTGGCTGCCTGCTCGTCGGCCAGAGGCGGACACGGGCCGTCGAGGGCGCCCAGTATAGAGTGGGTGGGTATATACGGCCCTTCAGGGTCTGTTCAGACTTTTCAATGTTCTCCATAACGATGTCATAGCCCTGGCCTGGGGGCTTGCCTGGTCCTCTGCCGGCGATCTGCAGCGGCTGCACACGGCCGAGGCAATCTCTATCAGCCTGCGATAGCACGGCAGGGTGCGCCATCCCTAGCAAGGCACTGTCTCGCGATCCCATCCAATGGTCACGCTGTGCGTACCCAGTACGCGGCGCGGAGTGGGGGGCGCTGCTCCCTACGAGGTACCGGATACCCTGTTCCAGCAGTCAAGCACGGCAGCCGTGACGATCCCTGCCTTGCTGGCTGCTGGCCGGCACTGTGTAACATCCGAGCAAACTATAACGCCCATGGCATAGCCGAAAACGAACCACGGCCGAGCAAAGTCGGCGGCTGGCAGGAACCCCCAGGCTGGCGATAGCGTGCAGGGCGTTGGCAGGTTTTGCGCTGCCGTCGGCTTGGGAGCCGGCCACCTTCCATCCCTGGAGCCTCCCCGCCGCTCTCCCCAGGCCAATCTGCGGTCGCTCTCAGTCCACGTCTGTCCGCTTCACGCCCGCCCACTCTGTCACGCCCGTCCACCCTCGGCCGCCTCTGCCCATCGCTCTGACCAATCTCTGACCACTCCCCGCCCATCGCAATCCTCCGTCTTCCTGCTGCCCGTGTTGCAGGGATCGTCCAGGCCCTCCCCCGTGCTACTCTCCTCGGCCCACTCTCGTCGTCGCCGGCCCACAAGTTCACAGACTCTCAAACTGCACCGAGCATACATAGTATCTCCCAGGGTCGCTATCGTCGCCCCCCCTTACGAGTACTCGCCCCTATGGTCGCCTCCTCGGCAGCAAAACAGTGGGCCGCAGAGCGTAGTTGGCGTCGAGGCCCCATGCCGCCATTCACGTCGTCCGGCACCGGCCCACCTCCGTCTTGGCCTGCCAGGCTTGGCGCCCGTGTCAGCGTGGAGTCGGTCGGCCTGCCGAAATGGGCAGAAATGGGCAGTGACGTCATCCGCACCGTGGATGTTGGCGCCTGTCTGTTTCCGCCTTCCTTGGTGCCATGCTCGGCTCCACCACACGTTCGTCTTCCTGCTGGACCTGGACGCCGCCGTCTTCTGTGGCTCGTTGGCCGCCTTCTCTGGCTTGGCCCGTGTGCCTCGTCTATTGGTGGCCCGTCTGCATTCGGCTTGGTGCTGTTTTGCTTTGGCTTGGCACCGCCTCTGTGAGTGTGGCTGGTCGAGTTGCTTGCGCCGTAGTCGTGCTGCCCATCCTGGCCCTGGCCCTGGCCCTGGGTTACATTGTCACCGCCTTTGTTACTGTGTAATTCCCCGTTGGGTGTCTTATTGGGCGTGTTGGATGTTTTGCTGGCCACTCTGGCTGTTCTACTGGGCACCTGCCAAAGTAGTAGTTGCCCTGGGCGCCACCACTGCTGGTGGTGCCTGAGGTAGTGACGGTCTTGGTGGCCGCGTGGGCAGCCGCCTCACCACCACCACCACCGCTCTTCGCCCAGCGCGGCAGCCGCGCCTTGGTACTCTTGGAACGTCTTAAGCTTTTTTGCACGACGCGGTGAAACTTGGCCCAATCAATCTGGGCAGGATTCCAATCAGCACGCCAGAGTGGAAAAAGTCCCACAGTGTGATCAAAGGGGCGAATAAAAGGGCGAGAAAAAAACATTGGAAGGCCAGAGGAAGACAAGGACCACAATAAATCAGAAGGACCAGCAAGAAAGACACAAAAAGTCCAAAAACGGCAAGAAGACCCAAAAGACCCAGTGAAAACTCGGAAAAAAATCTGTTTGAAAAATTGTAACAAGAACCCAACAAGGAGAACGAACCCCCCAAAATAAAAAGGGGGGACAAAGAAACAATAAAAGTGGAATGTGTGAGCCCTAAAGCGCAGCCATGGCTGGCTGCACGAGAAACTCGCCTGCACGCAAACTTGTTGCGAAGCAGCAAGCTGGTCGTGGGTTCGTGGGTTCGTGGGTTCGTGGGTTCGTGGGTTCTTTGGTGGCCCGTATGCAATGTGATAACACTACGCCATGTACGATGATGTCAGATGCAAGGACTGCCACTGTGCCCGCGCGATACGAAGGCCGCGAGGACGGGCAAAAGCTCGCCCTCGCCCAGACCGGCCTTTTGCACGCGGATGGGTGTCAGTCTGCTTATTCCATCCAAGACGGCTTGTGTGTCTGCTGCCAGTCTGGCAAGACGGCTTTCAATATAGTGCGCGTGGTGTGATGCGACGGCGTTGTGTTGGCTCGAGGTCGTATTGCGTTGTCGAATTCTTGCTTTTTCGCATCCTCTGGTGGGTTCGGATCTTCACGAACGACTGATTTGAGAGGCTAGACTGGAGGGGCAAACGAGACAAAGCAGGCCATGGAAGACGGAAACGCATGAGTAATGAAAAAGGTAAAAGTGAATGCGATCGGTAGAAGGAGAAGGAGGTGCGTAAGCAAGCAATGTGCAGATGCACAAAGAGGTGATAGGAGAGCCGTCGAAAAGACGACGAAAAGACGACGAAAAGACGACGAAGTCAAAAGAGGCAGAAAATAGACAAAAGCCTGGCCGGTTACACAATGCAAGGCTGATAATTGGAGAAATGGCGTCTTTTTTAATTACTGCTGTTTATTGTCAGCAGTGCGGAGAGAGGCCTGTTGCGACCGTATTCGTCTTGCTGGTTTCAGAGCGAGTTTTTGCTCTGATTTCCCGCCTCGAAAGAACACAGAAACCCAACCATCGCGACCTGCCGGCCTCAAAACGCCCTCTCGACTGAGGTCAAATCCACCGTTCCATCCGGCCATTTTATCCGCCTTACCCCAAACCCATCTCCAAATCTTAAAAGCCATGTGCGTAGAACGCAGAACGTTAAAAGAAGCCTGCAGAAGCCGCCCACGTGGAAATTACCCCCTCTTTCTGATGGGATCGAAGATTCACATCTCATCGCCGATCGCCTTCTCCTCGGCCTTGCCCGCCTCCGCAGATTCCTCCTGCAGCTTGACAGCCGCCTCCTTGACTGCGGATAGATCCTCCTGCTGATCGGGTTCCTTGATCGGCTGCTCCTTCTTCGATCTGCCGCGCTTGGACGGAGTGGCGCTCTGGCTGCCGCCGGCCTTTCTCTTGGTAGGGCTGCCGGCCGGCTTGGTGGGAGAGACACCGTCTGCACCGCCAAATGCCTGGTCCCGCACTTTCTTCTTGATCTCGCCGAAGCGCTTGCGCGCATTCTTGGAGTTTGGGTGCTTGGTGAGGACCGTAAACGTCTCAAAGTCGATCTAGACAAGTTAGCAAAGAAAACAAGTAGATTGCCGGTCGAACTCCTCTCGGGAAGAAAAAAAAAAAAAGACTTGCACTTTCGCCGTTGGCACAGCACAGCCAGGCGGCGGCCAAGTGCCGAAGCTCACGCTCAGTGAGCTTGAGATCCTCGAGCGGGGTGATCTTCTTCTCGGCTTCCATCTTGACTGCCAGGAACTCTGCAAGGTTTCGTATTGACGATGTAGAGGCTGTAGATGGCAAGCGTAGATGGTGTCCGCTGTCGCGGGTAGCCTTGTAGACCGTTTGACTGTAGACCGAAAAGGCCCGGGAAGTTACAGACAGGAGGAAGAACAGACAGGAGGAAGAACAGACAGGAGGAAGAACAGACAGGAGGAAGAACAGACAGGAGGAAGAACAGACAGGAGGAAGAACAGACAGGAGAAAGAACGAAAGGCTTGAGAAAGTAGTAGATGGAAGACCAGACTGTCTGTTTGAGCAGGGACAGAACAAAAGTTGCTTGGATGGACATGGGAGGACAGGGAAAAAAGGTGGTGGGAATAAACGAGTAAAAAAGACACAATGGCCAGGAAACCTTGCGATGCCGAGGCGGCATTCACTTTCCATTCACTTTCCGCTCGGAAGAGGTGGAAAGCTACGGCCAGGATGAACGCCGAGTGAATGAGACAAAAGCGGCTCGGCAAGGTTGCCAAAGAAATCTGTGTGATGGTGTTCGCTGCCAACGTGAAAGCCAATCACTAAAGACAGCTCCCAACAGGCTGCAGAAAGTTGAAGATGATGGCGATAATTAAGGTGGCCTGGCCGTGAAAGAACAATTACCATCTGAGCTTCATCAAAGGACCTGGGAAACACAGACTACGCCGTTGAACACGAATACATCATTTCTGATTCTCAGTCCCGACGCCGAAAAGAAAGAAAACACCAGGCTGTCCGATGAAATGTGTAAAACAGTTGAGCCAGGTCCGACGATGTAATCCCAAAAGCAAATATAAAGTGATGGCTTCCTCAGAATGCAAGATTAAATGATCTCACGAGCACAAACCCAACGCTCATATTTCGAATCCTTATCATTTGGCATTCCTCAAGTCCCAAGTCAAGTGCTCGCTCTGTCGCTGATCACTGCCATTACTTTTGGCGTTTTGTTCTGCCCGTTCCCCTGCAATGACCCTTCCATTTTGAAACGGCTTTGCACAATAGACCGCCCAATTCACTCAATCCATCCCGTCCCTTTCGTTCCCAACCGGATCCGCAAAACCCATCAGCAACCGAAACCATCACTCGCCATCTGGTTGTTTGACTGTGTCAAAAGTCTCAGCCCCCAAATCAGACCACACCTTCCTCCTCCTCCTCCAAGACCAGGCCTTGTTCATCTTCGGCAGGCTCCTCAGCCTTGACTTCCTTGGCCGCCTTCTTCGGCTTGGGCGTAGCAGGATCCTTGGCCGCGCGCTTGCGGGGCGTCGAAGCCGCCTTGGGCTTTGGTGAGGGCATAAACTCGCCCACATCACCAGTCTGAGCCCGAAAGTTCTGGATCTTCTTCCGCACCATGTAGAAAGTCGAGCTTGCCGAGCGTCCGTTTTTGAGTTTCAAGACTGCAGCCAACTTGTCGTAGTCCACCTGGATGAATTGACGGCCGTCAGTTTTCTGCGTCTTTAAAGATCAGCCATTAAAAAAAAAAAGACCAACCTGAGGTTCTGCTCCCTTGATGCACAGCCATGCGGCCATCAGAACCTCCTGTTCACGAGGCGAGAGTTCTGGCTTGAGATCACCACCAGCCGTGGCCGTCACAACGCCCTCAGCGACGTCCTCGGCCTGCATGGTAGCCATGGCGTGAAAAAAATGTGTATCTATTCTTCAGATGAGAGGCCGTAGAGCATGTGAGATGAACAGTGGCAGTATGGCAGTGTGAGTTGGAGATGGCAGGTGATGGACGCGTTTGATTAGAAACAGCCTTGCTGGTATTTCTGTCTGTTTGGGAGAAGGAGAGGCTTCGGGGTTTATGATTGCTTGGTAAACAGGAAGCAAGAGGAGAGTAAACAAAGTGGTTGTGCACTGGCACTGAGAGCTTCTGGCCTGCCAAAACGCCAAGAGTCACGTCCCAGCCTTGCGTTTGCTGCAGCTGCTTAGCTGAGCCCGGATTTGGTTGGATTCATTGGCGGAGGGGCACTCAAAAGGTGCAGGTGCCAGGTAGTATTGGGACATGCTGCTGCCAGAAAAGGGCGAAATGAATGCTTATTCATGGGGTATAGCTCGGCCAGTGAATCTGAAGCAGGCGCCGTAAAAACGTGGCCGAATCTGGCTGCAAAGGCGTCAAGATCTGGCGCCAGAACCGTGTTGTTGCAAGAAGGATCCAGATCTCGAGATTTGGTGTCGTGTTGCGCGAGACGCGATTGGCGGCACTGCCTCGCTGCCCAGCGCTGCCCTCTCCACCCGTGCACGTGAGTGGTCAGGTGCCAGGAACCAGCACTGTGGCTCGCACGCTGGGATTTGTGGGATAGGGAGCTCAACGCTAAGTTTTATGTGGTGGACTCTGGGAAAAGAAAAATTCAAGCACCCGAAGCTTCCTTCCTTCTCCAACCACAAAACACGAATCAGACCAACAGCTTTTGACCTTGAGCCCTCCAGCCATCCATAACTATCACGACCTCGAGCACACGCATCGCCCGAGAATTGCATCAACGCCGCGCCGCGCACCGCCTGCCCGACTTTCGCAGCACTGCACGCCCCAGCATTTTAACGTCTTTTTTGCCTCTCGCCTGCCATCTGTCATCGCTCGCCTCCTCTCGATCGCGTGCCTCCTCTCGATCGCCACCGCGCACAACGAGCACAACCCGTCCGATCAAGTGCCCAGCCTGCCCCCAGAGCCAACAGGAGAATTTGGAAACGCGTCTCTCTGCCGTTGCCGTCTCCTGTGCCGCCTCCTGCAGCGTCTCCCAGCGCCGTCTTCCTTGCCCGCTTTGCATGCATCAGCGCCCGGCGTCCTTTTACGAGTATTCTTAACCCACATCCAGCATCATGTCTTCAAACGGCACACCCGCCAGCTTTGCCTCCGCGGCAGCAGGCCAATCCAGGGGGCAGCGACAAGGCGACGGGGCCGACTGGTAAGTTTGCTACACGAGAGAGATCCCCCCCCCGATCCATCTGTTGTTCTTTCCTCCCTTCCGTCCCTCCATTAGTCCCCACAGCTCCCCCTTAGCTCCTTCCTCCCAGCTCCTCCCTTCGACTGTTCGCACGGCTAGGCGCGCCCTCCCATCGTTTCTGCTGCTGACAAGCGCCCAGGTCTCGACGAGAAGGCCGCTCTGCAAACGGCACCCTGACCTTCCGCCGCCCCTCCGCCGCCCCGACAAATCAATCTCCCCAGCGCATGCCAGACGCCCCTCCTGCCTCTCTGTCCGCCGTCTCCGAAGCCATGGACGCGCCACCCGCCCTGCCTTCCGTCGACGGCTCCATGCGCTACTCACGCGAACAGATGTTGGCTATCTATCGCGCCATCTCATCGCAGCCTACTGACGTGTCCAATCTGTATGTCAGTGGCTGGAACCCGACACATGTCAATGGCTCTGCGAGGGGGTGGGGTAAGAGCTCCGAGGGAACGATCCCCCAAGACCCTACCGTGTGCTGGGATTCCAATGGAGCAGTCCGACCTATTGGGCTCGATGAGATGTCGCCCGAGGAGAAGGAGGTAAGTCCACTGCCGCCGCTGAACAGCGCCCGTGTCGAGTCATCCACTGTCCCAGTCCGAGCCTGACCATTCCCTTTCTTTGCTCCCCACAGATGTTCCTTGATGTCAATTCCACCCTGAAACCGCAGCAGCAGAAGGACGGTGGCCAGGGGGGTGCAGTGAATGGGCGAAAGGCGTCCGTTTCCCACGCCCCCGGCTACAACGTGTCTTCTCCCATATCGGCCACCCGACCTGCCACTCGCCGCAGAGAGACGTCCGACGCGAACGTACTTTCCGGCGGTGCCAGCCTTGCCTCCCCTTCTGCAAGCCGACCTGCCCGTGAAGAGTCGTCCTGGCTCGGCCGAAAGTATACGGATTCCAAGGAAACCCAGCAGCAGGTCGAGGAGCCCGAGGAGCAGCCGGCCCCAACCCCCGCAAGACCGTCCAACATTGGCACTCTTGGTCGTAGCAACACCGCTGGTTCTGCGCTTGGAAACCCCTCCTCGCTTTGGTCCAACACCGGCCAGGCTGCCGCGTCTGCCTCTGGTTCTGCTATTGGCGCGTTTGGCAGCTTTGCTATCCCTTCCGCCATGGGGGATAAGCGTTTCGGCAGCATGCGCGGCGAGAGCCGCTTGGCCCATCTGATCCCTAAGCAGGAGGCTTCGGACGTGTCTGGCAGCTCAAATACGAAGCCAGGGGGTGCCACCGCTGGTTCAGGTGCGAGCTTGAGGGAATCTTGGCGATCGCGGGCGCGGACCAACACCGACCCTTTTTCTCCTGACGACCCGGCTGCCTCGGGTGGAGGCCAGCCGAACAGTGGTGGCGGCGGGCCTTTCGACACCCCTGTCAAGAACACAGGCGGTGATTTCGGCATGTCCAACCTGAACGTTGGCGATGGTAACGATGATGGCGCAGCCGGCACCCCAGAGACAAACCCCTTCCGCAGCCCGCATGGCGACGCTGGCGAAGACTACCACCAGGCTGCAACGTCCTCTGCTGGCCTGGACAAAAGCATGGCCGCAATTGGCAGCGGTGGTTCTGACCACGCTGCCAATTTCGGCTCGATGCGCGGCTTCCCCGGAAGCGCTTTCGACGGTAGTGACCGCAGCCAGACTTCCAGCGTTGGTGCAAAGGGCTTTTCCGGCCTTGGCAACATTGCCGGTTGGGGGAACACCCTGAACACGACGACCCCTGACCGCGACCGTGCCGTATTTTCTGGTGCTTTTGGCAATTCTCTCTTCAGCCCCGTTGGTGGCGACCTCCAGTCGCCTGGTTTCGGCAGTGTCCACGGTGTCTTTGGCCCGCCGTCGGCTGGCGGCGGTGCTATTGGCACCACAGGGTCACTCCGTGGAACGAGCAAGCTGGGATCGCTTTTCCCGCCCAGCATGCAGGCTCAGATGGCCGGCGCGTTGGAGCAGGAGGGCGACTTGGGCGACTCGATGCCTGATCTTCGCCAGAGCAACCCGCTCGGAGCTATCGGTCGCGAGACGATTGGGGCGCCGGGCCGCGAGTCTGACCTGGGCCCGCGGTCTGCCCGTGGCCTGTTCGACGAGCTTATGGACCCGGCCCGTGCTGGCGCTGGCGTTTTCGCTACTACCGAGCAGCCGTCCCAGGCCGGCATCCTTGGCTCTGCGCCATCCCCGTTGGGGCAATCGCAAGCCTTTGAATCTGGACGTTCGACTACCGATACCCCCCCTAATCCACCCCGGACTATGGTGATGCCAGACAGAATGCGGTGGGTGTACCTTGACCCCCAGGGCCAGACGCAGGGTCCTTTTACGGGATTAGAAATGAATGACTGGTACAAAGCCAACTTCTTTACTGCCGACCTGCGCGTGAAGAAGGTCGAGGACGTTGAGTTTGAGCCCCTCGGGCAGCTCATCCGGCGGATTGGCAACTCCCGCGAGCCTTTCCTTGTCCCCCAGATGGGTGTAGCTCACGGACAGCCGTCCATGAGCGGCACTTTTGCTCACGGAGACCGCGGCACTGTCATCCCCCCTCTAGTTGGAGCTTTCCCCAGTTATGGTAGGACCTTGACTGCTGAAGAGCAGAACAACCTGGAGCGTCGGAAGCAGGAGGAACAGTACATGCTTGCTCGCCAGCGTGAAATGATGGTCCCTGGTCACCATCCCTTCCCTGCTGGTGCGCGGCCTCCCGCCGGTGTTCCGGGGGCTGTGGCGGCCAATGCCCCGGCCGGTGCTCTCCACCACCACTCCAGTGCCCACAGCCTGCAGAGCCAGCCCAGCTTCGGCAGCATGACCTCGCCGCTTGCTTCGGCCCAGCTTCCCCTCCCGGGTAACCTGGCCGCCTCTACAGGATTCTTTGACCACGCCGCAGGCCTCCCTGCACAGGGCGGCCAGCCCCCTCTCACGGCGAGCAGCGAATTTCTGAGGGAGGAGTACAACCTGCAGGAACGGCAGATGCTCACTGGCATGTTCCAGCCATCGCAAACGTCCCATTTGACTGAAGCTGCATCTCGCAGCCATCTGCCAGCCGTCGATGAGCTCGAAAAGGACCCCGAGGGATTCAGCGAACGCCTTCAGGCGTTCAAACAGCTTCGGGAACAGATGGATGCAGGTGATGCTGCTTCCGCCCGCCCTCCGATGTCTGCTAATGCCACGGTTGGTTCTTCCGTGACCGCACAGGAAGAGGTTGCAGACATTGAGGATGAGAATTCCGGCAGTGACTCACCGCTGTCGCCGCTGGGCAATCTCTCCTTGACGCAGCAGGTCCAGAAGACGCAGGCCGCTGCTGCAGCTGCCAAGCGCCGTGCTACTCAGCTGGAGCCGGCGGAAGCTCCGCAGACCCAGGCCGAACCCCAGTCGGAGTCTATGCCTATGCCGTTCCCGGCCCCACCGACTGGAACCCCCATTGCTGCGCCCACTGCTCAACGCACGCGATCCACCCTTCCCGACCAGTACGCCACAAGTCGTTCGCGATCAGAGACCCCCGAGAGTGCTGCTACCAGCGCTGCTGCCCAGCCACCCCCTCTGGCACCCTGGGCAAGGGACCTGGGTACCGAAAGCCACAAGGGGCCCAGTCTGAAAGAGATCCAAGAAGCCCAAGCGAAGAAGGCTGCCATGGCAGAAGCAACTGCTGTTGCTGCCCGTAAGGCCGCAGCTGAACAAGAGGCTGCTCTTCTGCGCGTGCGTGAGAAGGCGGTTGCTGCTGCTGCTCCGGGATTACCGACCTCATCGACGTGGGCCAATGGCGGCGCCCCCGTAGCCACCCCCGGACCTGCAAGCCCTTGGTCGACGCCAAAGACTGCCAAGGCTCACACAGTGGCCTCGGTCGGTGGGAGTTCTGCGGCTGAGAGGAAGAAGACTCTGGCCGACATCCAGCGTGAAGAAGAGGCCAGAAAGCAGAAGAGTCTCTCGGCTGCTGGACAGTCTGCTGCTGCTGCTGCTGCTGCTGCCCCTCACCCAGCGGGCAAGCGTTATGCCGAGCTGGCTAGCAAGGCGCAAAGCCCAGCCAGCCACCCCATTAGCCCCTCTCCTGCTGCTGCCGCTCTTCAGAGTGGCACTGGATGGGCCACGGTTGGGGCCGGTGGCAAGGTTAAAACGCCGGCTGGCCCTTCTGCCAACCGCGCTGTCAGTTCCGCGACACCGCCAGCGAAGCCACTTGCTACAGTGCCGATCAACAACCGGAGCTTGTCTAAGCAAATCTCCAGCTCGGCTGGGAAGTTAGAGGCTGGTAGCGCGGCCATGGAGGAGTTC
Source organism: Raffaelea albimanens (assembly GCA_002778245.1). Lineage (NCBI taxonomy): Eukaryota > Fungi > Ascomycota > Sordariomycetes > Ophiostomatales > Ophiostomataceae > Raffaelea > Raffaelea albimanens. The sequence continues at coordinate 3,305,463 of PCDJ01000008.1, read as the reverse complement.
AACAAATGGCTGCACCGGGAGCTTGGCCGCGGCATCACAGATGGAATCGATCGTGAGTAACCTCTCCTGACCTGTGAGCAATGTTGGAAAATAAAGACTAACTTTGGTACAGTGAACGGGTTTGTTGATACTTTGCTGCAATTCCCTCTGGATCAGACAATCATCTCGGAGGCTGTATATGCCAACTCGAAGACAATGGACGGCCGCCACTTTGCCGAGGAGTTTATTCGCCGCAAGAAGCTGGCCGACAAGGGTGTCGTGGAGAAGCAGGCTGTTGCGCCGGCGTCGGGAGATAACAAGAGCGGCGGAGGCTGGAGCGAGGTGGCCAAGAAGGGCGGCAGCAGCGGAGCGCACCAGAAGGAAGAGAGCATGCCGGCCGGCTTCAAGGTTGTGCCCAGCCGCAAGAAGGGCAAGAAATAGAGTTACGATGTCTTGCGTCACTAAGTTTTGCTTTCCTGTTGTGGGTGCGGATGCAGCGTTAAGGTATGATTGGGTGTAACAACAATGCCATAGTTGTAGTCTACAGGTAGATCCTACTCTCCTCTGAGAATCGAATTACTAGCATACATACACATATGCATACACTTGCTTCCGTATTGTTTTGAATGAATCGGCATTGGGGCCAACTGGCTCGAAATTTGTAGGCGGCTTTAAGTTTTAGTTAGGCCTGCCTGTCAGGCTCGATTTGGGGCGATTTTGCATGCTTATCTAATCCTTAAAACTCTTCTCTGGCAATGGAAAAAAGTTGGCCAACCACGACAGCAAAAGCCAGATATATTGGCAAAGGACATTTGCATTCGAAAAAAAACATTATCTGCCTCGGCTCTGCTTAGAGTCGGCTGCAAGGCAGAATCATGGGCCTCAAAACGCTTCTGGCCGACGGCCAGTACGTGAAAGTGCTGCTGCACGACGATGCGCAGCCTGTTCTTCGAGCATTCTCACAGGCGACCGTTGAAGGGTTTGGGAACCCGCAGCAAGGCGCAGACAGCCCCGACAGGAAGTCAGAGGCGCCGGCTTTTAGCGAATCTTCTGCATTCTATGTCGGACTGGCAGCTCTGTCTGCATTTCTCCAGGCCAATGTGACTGGTCCTGTGCTGGAGTCTGCGCGGGCAATCGAGCACCTGTTCCAGCAAAACGGCCAGGCATCGCCAGGGACAGCCTTCTTCAGAAGGGCATGCCTGGCGTCACTGGATACAGACGGTGTTTCTGTTTACCCATACATACCACATGTCGAACTCTTCTGCGTCGCCCGATGGGTGTTCACGACACGTCTCGCTGGCGACAGCCTATCCCAAGACTTGGGCTCTGGCGCCCAGACTGAAGATGACGGTGCCTCTGACCCGGCAGAACACAGCCTTGTTTGGTTGAGACTGCGGGTTCACACCTGGCACTACAAGCTCCTCACTGAGCCGAACCCGGGACCGGGTTCTGTGTTCAACAAGATGACCCAGTGGAGCGACCTGCCAACTTTGCAGGAGTATATCGACCAGTGCCTCGAGGCAGGCGAAAAGCAGGTCCTGGAGGGGGTTCAGGATTCCGGAGCAGGAGCATGGACCAGGAACGCAAAGGTGCAGTTTCTGGTGGAAAAGGCAAACGTGTACTCCATGTTGGGCCTGGATGTCAAGGCAAAGGAGGCCCTGGAGGCATCGTCAAGGATGTCCCGCTTCGAGTACGCCCTTTCGGGTGCTCTGGGGAAGCGGACCAAGTTCCAGGACAAGAGCACCAGCCAGTTGATTATCCTTGCCAAGAGCGCTGCGGACTCGGGCCAAAAGACAGACGCCGCTGTTCCCCAGGCGCTTGCGCTGAACAACGATACTTTGTTGGAAGACATTGATTTTTCCGAAGGTGCAAAGGACGCTGCGGCTTCAAAAGGTGCAGATGCACACACAACAGTTGGAGAACTATCCGAGGCTTTGAAAAACTTGTCGCCAGATAGCCAACCGCCACTCTCGCCGCTTGATCAGATCATTCTCCTGACGGCTGCCACACTGAAAGATGCCTTTTCTCCAGCCGACTCGCTCACCCTGGAAGAAATCCTGCCATATGCCACCCGTGTTCTTTCAGACAAGGCCACCAACTGGCAGATCTACTCCCAGGCCCTGATTGTGCGGTCACGCATTGAAATGCACCGCAGCCGCACGGTCGAGCGAGGTGTTCTTCAGATGCAGGCAGTCGTGGATCAGGTGGTAGTTGATGCTGGTGCCGAGCCCACTGCGAGCGAAGCCGACAACAACGAGGACGATTCAGTACCGACCATCGCTGTCACATCGGCAGAGGCCGAGACCGAGCAACCAAGCAAGGCATCATCCTTCTTCCCTGCAGCAAAGCCGAGCGAGCAAGCCTCTCCGAAAGTGCGCTTGCGATACATCAACGCTCTCTCCACACCACCACTCTGGCATTTGGAGGCCGAGTTGGCCTTTGCTTGGGCCGGTGTGGGGTCGCTGGTGTCGGCTCTCGAGATTTTCAAACGGCTGCGTCTCTGGGCAGAGGTCGCTCTCTGCCTGGCAAGCAATGCTGCCTTGGGCGAGAGCCGGGGTGCTGCTGGTGAGGAGCAGGCAAGAGCACTGCTGAGATGGCAGCTGTTTGAGCCTTCTGATCCCGAGAAGGAACCGAAAGAGGTTGGCGGACAGCCAGACGTCTCGGACCTGCGGTCTGCCGACTTCAGCGGGCCTGAGCGCAGCCCGCCACCCGCCAACGCACCGCGCCTTCTTTGCATTCTAGGAGACATTGAGCAGGAGCCGAAACACTACGAGCGTGCTTGGGAGTTGTCGAAGCACCGGTACTCGCGCGCCCAGCGGACGTTGGGCGAGCACTATCTGCAGGAGCGAAAGTGGGAGGCAGCTCGGGACGCCTACAAGAAAGCCGTGTCGGCAAACAGGCTCAACTCGCAGCTGTGGAATCGGCTTGGCGACATCAACCTGAGGCTGGGCAACTTTGCTGACGCAGCAGAGGCTTTCGGAAGAGCCATTGCGGCTGCATCGGATGCTACCGGTGGGGAGGATGCGCGGACTTGGAGCAATCTTGGGAGTGCCTTGTACAGCATGTACACCGAGGCCATGAAGGCGAAGCGAGAAGAGGCCAGACGAGCACAAGAGGGTGGCGAGGGCAGTAGCGGTCAGGGCGCGAAGAAGGATGATAATGACAAGTCAAAGGAGGATGGCGATGGAATGCCAGAGAAGGACAATGACAAGTCAGATGTCAAGTCAAAGGACAACGGCGTCGACGCCGACGGCAAGGATGAGGAGGATGGAGATGGCATCGACGAGGCGAAACATGCATCCAACACCCCAGACCCGGCGGCACTCTTGTCTCAAGCGCTGGCAGCGTTCAAGCGTGGTGCAGCGATTGCGCATGACAACTGGCGGATCTGGGACAACGTCGTCACCCTTGCGTCACGGGCACGTCCTCCAGCGGTCAAGGACATGGTGCTGGCCCTGCACAACATTCTGTCGATCCGCAGCACGGAGGACGCCGTGGACTGCGATGTGGTCCGGGTGCTGCTCAACGAGGCCGTGCTGCAGCAGCCCAGGCCGGAGGGCGGCGTGCCGGCTCGCGGATCGCTGGAAAAGGCGGTCTGCGACCTGATCGAGGACGACATTGTGCCGCTGATCACGAAGCGCGACGATCTGTGGGAGACGGTCACGCGCGAGAGGATCTGGCGGGGCGACATGGCTGGGGCCATCGACGCCGCCGAGAAGGGCTGGCGAGCAGCCGTCGGGGGTGCCAGCATGGGCCTGCTGGGGTCTACAGTCGGGCGGGCAGACGACGGCGAGGCCAAGCGCAACTGGCTGGAGAACGCAGATGCCTGGGACAATGTGGTCAACCGGACAGACGAGCTGGTGTCGGTGCTGGAGAACTACGGCCCGGACGTGTCTACGGTGGGCACTCGGTGGAAGATGAAGGCACGGAGTGCCATTCGCAGCGTCATGGGCAAGGGCAAGGAGAGCTGGGAGGGCAGCAGCGGGTGGACTACGCTCGAAGCATTGGTAGAGGGGTTGAGATAGGATCGACGGAGACGGAGACGGATGTCCGGTTTGATGGCTGGCGGGCAAGGACATTCCAAGATAGATGCCGCATTCGGAATTATTATCGTGTTTACTCTAGTTGGTGATGTTTTCATGTTGCCATGTTTACGTCACAATGCATCGCCAACTTGCCGCTGGATTTCGGACTGGTTCACCTCGCAGCCGTGCTTCTTACAAGTTCCTGGCGGCAACTCTCGCCACATTCTCGACCGCTGAGATGATCCCATCCTCAGGCTCACCCTCACCTCACAAATCTAACAAAGTACGTCCAAAGTACGTCCAAAGTACGTCGCTCTGGAATGACTCCTGGACCAGGCACAGCCGAGTCAATTGGGTGAACCGAGTTAGCAGCCTCACCAGGTTCCGTCAGGTTCAACGAGGACTTTTCAATAGGGGCTCCGGAGAAAGGTCCGGTCTAGACCGACCGGCATGCATTGGTACACCGAGAGCCATTCCAACGCCATGGTACGGAGCAAGATAACGGCGAGCTCCATCGCCAGTTCCTGGCGCTCCAGGACGGCTTCCCAGGAAAAACCGAGCAGCATTCCTCTGCTAGTGAACACGACGTGGGAGCGTTTAGTGAGATGCCAGGGGGTTGCTTATGGACGGGAAGGATTCCACCCAGGACAGACTATGACGGTGCCTGTCCAGAGAGGCCGCGGCTCTGCTAAGCCGTGGTTGCTGAAAAGAGTACTTTGTGCGCAGAATGGCGGCCATGGATGCTGTAGCGCCACGCAAGGCATGGCCTGAAAGGCGACGTGCATCTTTTTCGGTCAAGGCTCTCTCGCTGGGAGCGTGCCTCCATGCAGGAGAGGGCAGACGCGAGGATGCACGGCAAAAAGAAAGAAATGCAGGAAATGGAAATGGACTGAAAATAAATACTAGCAAAAAAAAGCGATTAAAAGGGATTGAAAATTAAGGATTAAATGTAAACCCCGTAGACAAATAAAATAAAGACAAAATAAAAGAAAATGATTAATACAGTAGATGCCTGTGAAATAAATAGCATTAAAATAAAGCAAAAATAATAAAGAAAAAGAAAGCTAGGCAAAAAGAAAAGAAAAAAAAAAAAAACAAAAACAAAAAACAAAACAAAAAAGGGTCTCTGTCGCCATCCCTAGCTGCATGAACGGGTAAGTCTAAAACTAGATATTTATTTATTATTATATACCTACCGAAAAAGGCCTCTACAGGAGTCTAATAAAAAGCGCTTTTTTACCAGCTTGAATTGTAGCAACGGTGCTATCTTTTATATCAAGGTAGCACTCTCTCTGCACGTTAAGGTAACGGTCCCGGTGCTTACTTGTTGAAAGCTCTTGGAGGTTAGTAGTAGCACGCCATCCTCAGAAAATAGAAGGGGCAGGGGGGATAGCAGTGGGCAGACATGCAGATCACGGCAGATCACGGATCTAGTCGGGTGCGGCGAGGATGGCACGGCTGTTCACGCAGCGGAGCGACAGGCCTGTCTGTGTGGGCTCTTGCCAAGAGGGTCCGCCGTTGGTCCGTTGTGCCTGTGCTCGGTGGGAATTTGCCCATCGGAATTCCGATTTCCTCTTCAGGCTTTCGCAGGCTTTCGCAGTTCGCAGGCTTTCCTAGATTTTGCTATTCCTCTTCCTCTTCTCTTCCCTTAATTCCTTCTCCCTCTCATCCTGCTTTTCCTTTATCCATTTTTCTTCTTTTTGCTCTCCTTTTGCTCTCCTTTTGCTCTCCTTTTGCTCTCCTTTTGCTCTCCTTTTGCTCTCCTTTTGCTTTCTTTTTGCTTTCCTTTTACTCTCTTTTTACTCTCTGTTTACTCCCTTTTTACTCCTTTTTTACTCTTTTTTTTTTGCTATTTTTTACTATTTTTTTACTTTCCTTTTACTCTTTTTTTACTCTTTTTTGCTCTTTTTTGCTCTCCTTTTGCTCTCCTTCTTCCCTTCTCCCCCCCAATTCGCTTCCTTTTTCTTCTTTGTCTTCCTTCTCCCTCCTCACCCCCATCGCTACTCGCCGTATTAACCTTTAATGATCCTACACCGCAGATCCTGCAGCCTGAGACCCGGCAAACCCTCCTTCTCGGCCTGCGAGCTGTCAAGTTCGGCGTGTGCTCTAGAGCCGTCGATCATGTCGACGCGCCGCCCTTGCTTGATTGCGACCGGCGCACACGACTGACAGCACGATGGCAGCAAAGTGTAAAAAGTCGATCGGCCATTGGGAAAAGCAAGCAATCTCAGAAATGCGGCCTATAAACGTTGGTGGTTGTGTGGGCGCGATTGCTGGAGAAGTGGAAAAAGATGAGAACTGGAAATAGACGAGAATTGGATTGCTAAGCGCCGCAGGCTGATGTTAGAGCGATTAAAGCAGTTAGAGCGTCAGAGCCCCTTAGGCCTGTTTTGACCTGTTTTGGCCGGCTGGCCAGCCATAGGCTGGTTTGCCCGTTTGGGCTATTAAAACCACTTTAAGGGTCCCCGATCGCATAAGCTGCCCATGCTAGCTGCTTCAGGCTTAACCAGCGGGATGTCAACGCTGAGCATCATTCTAGCACGGTGAGCGACCGCTAGAACGACAGCTAGTCGGCGACGGCAGGTGAGCGACAGCTCTCAGGATCCCCATAGTAATCAGCACAAGAGGGGAGGCACTGAGGGGAAAGAGCTGAGGAGCTTGGAGCTTGGGGGTCTGAGCGCCGAAGATCGGTTAAGCCCACTGGAGCTGGCCCTGGCCAGCCATGCCTACTCGTAGATCACGAATTAAAAATTAAACAAATAAAATCGCAATAATAATGCCGTCAAAACAAGCGTCTTCGTGAATCATCCCCCCCGCCTCACGCCACTGACGGCACGTCAACCACGAGCCCTGTTCTAGACGCATCTCTGGTTTCTTTTTTGCTGTCTCTGTACTCTCCCACGGCCTGCCAGCCTCTGCTGCTCTCGCCTGGCTTTCTTGGCGTATCTGGAGCCGGCACCCCCCCCTTTCTGCGCGCATCTGGCAGAGTACTTTCTCTAGATGCCATCCTCCCCATATCCTCTAGCATTCCACCCTGCGCCTCATCTCTCTCCTCACTTCCTCCACTTACGGACTGCGGCGACAGCTCCGGAAGGGTCCTGTCTTACTTTCCGGGCCTCTCAAAGCGCACGTTTAGTGCGAGGCTCGGCGGATTTGGCCAGAGTTGTTCTACATTGTAATATCGCGACCGAGCTGGTGCAGTGCTATGCGTGTAGTGCGGCTGCTAAGATGTGTAGTGGCTTTGTTTTCTGTAAGCTGTAAGAAGGACCTTGCCGCGGAGGACGCGTAGCCAGCCCTCAGCTCAGCTCTCAGCTCTGCCGTCAGCTCCATCTATCTCGGCCATCTCAGCTCTCGGACCTCAGCCTCAAAAGACCCGACGCCTTGACCAAAACCGTGATGATGTCTTCCAGGATCTCGTAAACATCACCGCAAACTCAAACAACTCAAACAGCCCAACACCCGGCACCAAGATCTGGGACGTGCCCTTTGTAAGCAATGTATCAAAACGAGTTCGTCTTGCGGCCAAGCGCCTGCTTCTTGGCTGACACGCCGCCAACGCGACGTCGCTGCCTTTGTTCAAACATGGGCGTAGTATCAGTGCTACTGCGTAGGCTGCTATCACGTTTGCCATCCGCCGCCGGCTAGGTTGTTCCTTCAGCGTAGATATGCATGCGGTCTTATCCACCTCTCCATGCTAGGAGTGCTAACTCGGCCATGATCTGATCGCTACGTAATCCCTGGCAGGCGAGAGCCAGTGGAAAAGCAAGAAATTGGAGCTGAGAGGCATGTGGACAAATCGGGAGGTTCTCCGGCTTTTTCCATTAGTTTGCTCCAGAATTTGCAGAGCTGGGAATCTGTCCAAGGTCCCCAGGGTCCCCAGGGTCCACAGGGTTCCCAGGGTTCCCAGGTTTGACTGCCAGAGTCGGACTGCCAGAGTGCCATTCTACGAGGAGGGCTGGACGGCACTTGAAAGGCACCATGTAAAAACAAAGGCATGTGTACAGAGGGAAAATGACGAGTCAACTGCTGTACTACCCCAGGAGGACCTGATCTTTCTTTTCGGTGGCCTGCATTCTGACTCCCGATGCGACCAACGGCCGCATGGCAGCGAGAGGCGTGACTGGACTGGTGACGGTGACTGGGGTTACTTTCAGTCTCCAAAGTCACTTCCGCATCAGACAGATCAGCAAATTAAACAGAAACATCAACCGAGAACACAAACCCTTGCACGAGGGCGCGGTTTCAAAAGCGTGTGGCCGATGGAGGATTCTTTCTCCCGTGTTTGAATTCCATGTGGCAGGCAGGCCGACAGAAGGATCTGTCTGTGAGTTTGGTGATTGTCTGTGCGTATGGATGTTTCTGGGGTTCGATCTGGGAGTTGTGGACGGCTTGGGTTCTGGGGTGTGGCCAGCGTGGGATTCTTCCGTGATATTCTTGGACACTCTTGCATGTCTTCCGTGATGCTATTTACGGCTCCTTGTTTTCGTCTCGACCGTGCCTGTGCTCCTTCCTTATCCCACTACTGCCATCACTTTGTACGCTTTGCAAGCTGCCATCTCTTCTCGGCCCTTTCTCCTTATTTGCATCCAGACTACTTCCCAAACCACCCCCTGGTCGCAGCCATTTGATATCCCCTCTCCTGTCGGTTAACCATGGGTGCTACGGCGCAATGTTGGCCCTTGTACGGTGAGGCTGAGGTAGCACGAGCCGGCAAACAGACTGGCCGCCTGCTCGCTGCCTCCCGCTCCTGGCCCGCCTCCTATGCCGGCCGCAAGACGCAGTGCCGCTCCCCTCTTCCTTCTCTTCTTTTCCTTTTCACGTCCTTCTTCGCCCCTCTTTCTCATCCCGTACGACTGCCCTCATATTACGGACGTAAGGCTTTGTGCGCCCACACTCCGCCACACCTGTGTCTGATTGACGCTGCACAACGCCCTCTTGTGCTCGCGCGCTGCTGCAGGATCGAGGACCGACTGATGTGCACTAACGGTTAGCTGCAGGTTCTTTTTCCTCTATCCTCTTTTCTTTCCTCTGTTGCCGTCTCGCTGTTTGGTTTGGTTTTGTTTCTCTGGCCTGCCACTCGCTTCGCCCGCAGTCATCCGGCGATGGATAGGACTGCGAAGGATGCCACTGCGAGGGGAAAGGCATCTTGCCGAGGTGGGCAGGGGAAGCATAGCAGCAGCTTGGCCGTAAGCATCCAAGACAACAAGACAGGAACGGATTCCGAAAAAGCAAAAACGACACGCAGCCAAAAGACCAAAGGACCAAAACGAGACACATATGATTACCTCGCATTCTGCATTTCTGTGAAACGTTTCCTTCCGGGCTGGAAGTCCCCCCTTTGCCATTTCTCGCCTGTCATTGCTCCCCCTTGCTGGCATTCCCGCCACATCTATTGTCGGCTGTCATTGCCTCATTCTTGGGTCTCCGGAGATGCACCAGAGCAGCCGGGCGTACTGCTGTTGGGACGGTGTAGATATCACAGCCCTTGGCGACAAAAGTACGCAGTACTTTTTTTGCGGCTGTCCTCTGCTGGCCGTTGACCGGCCCCTGGCTGGCACTCGATGGCCTCGATGGCTCTGATTACATTCGACAGACCGCGATACGTATCTCGCTTCACCTGCATATCCTGTACTTTCCGGGCCCTTTTTTTTGCCGTTTCGATTCTTCTTGTGTAAACGACTCCCCCCTCTGTCTCCCTGTCGTCTCCTCCTCGGCCGTTCTATCGTAAACGGCTATGTGACTGTCTCGAACCGCACCCCCCCCCCCCCCCCCCCCCCCCCCCCCCCCCCCCCCCACACACAACCACGGATGTACTTCGTACTCGTGCACACTGGCCGTGCTAGCCTCTTCCGTATCCGCCTGCTTATTTTCATCGCAAGACATCCCGGATCCAGTATATCTCCGCACTAGGCACCTCGAGGCCGCCTCGAAGCGGTGGTCGATCGACAGCCCGTCTCCCCAGGAGGTGCTCCATAGACGGGATACATGGCACGGGGGCCGGGAGAGAGAGGGATGAAGCTGCCATGTACAGAGCTATTCGTACAGTCCACCAGGATGCATATTCGGCTAGCCCAACCCTTGCTGCCCGCTCGAGTACTTTGTCGAGTGAGCAGATGTTGCTGTGCAGTCCGTAGCAGTGGCCCGGCATGTCTTGCGCGCCCGACACGGCGTGGGTCGCCCCCACGGCGGACTGCCATTTTGCCCGGATTTCAAAGCATTGCCATGTAGGCCACACGGACCAGTACGAGCCGGCTTGGGCCAACCGACCAGCATGGACCTTCCATGATGGACCTTCCATGCCCGCCTGGCTGCGTTCTCGATTGTCTCTTTGTCTGGACCAACACCAACAGCCCTCGAGTGACGTCGAGACAGACGTCAAGGTCTTTGTCTCTGGCTCCTGTACTATGTATTGTTGCAGGACAGCATTGATTGGGCTTGATCCGCTGCCTTTTCCCCGTCAGTTCTCACATTTCGAGCCCATGGAATAAGGATTCATGTACCGAGCCGCCCAGCTGACAAGGCGTGCCCGTGGCCGATGACCTACATATCGAGCACGCCGTAAATTACCCATTAAGCAAGATGCATATTGTCTTGCTCCAGGACTTTTGTCTGCATCTGACTCGTAGTCGTAAGATACATCATATCACCATCCTCTCTCCCCCACACACTACGCGGAAGCTTGGCCAGCCGACCCACTGGTTCAGGCTTTCTGTTAGTCCTGTTAGCCTGTTGGTCCTGTTAGCCTGTTAGTCCTGTTAGTCCTCTGCATGGCAGGAGGTCCTTGCTTAGCGTCCGGCAGGCAGGCTAGTCCGCTTTGGTGCGCTCCTTTCCTCATTTTGCTTCTCCTCGGCGATCCCGCCCTCGACCGGTCTGCGTGGATCTCGTGGTATAGTGGGTTCGTGGGTTCAAACGGGTGAATAATCCGCCCGCTAGAAGCAAGGAACGACCGTTTGGGAGACGTGCTCGAAACAACAAGAGTACGGCTCGCAAAGACTGGGGGCCGTGCCTTGTTAGACGTTGAATTACACAAGGGATGTAACCTGTCTCTCGCTAGCCTAACGCCATTCATTAGAGCACACGCCGGCCAGAGATCCTGGCGGACTGGCCTGACGGAACAGAGGCGGCTCTGCCGCCAAACAGGGATGCTGATACTGTTGGGTAGAATGATCATTGAAGAACGATACGAGCGTGAAAGAACCACCGACGAGACACGACGATGTGCAAGGAATGCTCGCAGAAATGAAGACACGAGCAGGCAACGAGACAGCCAGATGCGGCAAGACAGCAAAAGACAGAAGCAGCACAAGCTCCGACGACAGCCAGCAATCGGCCCTCGAAAGTACGATAATACATTGTGCAATCCGCCCAGCGCGCACAACCCTCTTGGACGACGGGAGACCCATCAAGGCCGAACAACAAGCGCAAGATCTGCTTTGCGGGTTCTGGACGAACTGCATAATCTCAAACCTCTTGCGCTGCGGTGTAGCCGGGTTTCGTCTACCGTTTCCGTTCCAGGCAGAGGGCAGGTTGCATTCGGTTTGTTTCTAGTTCCTGGTTAATTTGCTGTCGTGTTGTGGATAAGATTCATGTTTTTATTTTGCAGAGACTGTTGCAATTCTACCCAGCATCCCAATTGGCAACTCACCAACCCCCCCCCCCCCCCCCCCCCCCATTGCATCATCCCCCGTCCGGTTTCTTCTGCGCCGCTCTCCCTCCGCTCTGATATCTCCAAGCCAGTCCTGACTAGCCCGTCCTCTAGCCCGTCCCCATTTCAAAGGCGGTAACTAACACGACGCATATGCAAGGTGTCCACAGCCGTACGAGCATTCCACCCCTGCCTCCATAGTGAGCCCACGCCAAGAAAGCGTAGCGTGCAGAGTTTAAATGGAAACTAGTGCCGCTCGCAGATCCGAATCCTGAGAGACACTCGCCCGTGCTAGATGGCCGTGATGCGACGACACGCGCAGCGAGCACTGGCCACCAACAGGAAAACATGCAAAGTGCTGCCCTTGCCAACCCGGCTGGAACATGTTGGATGGCCCTGCCTTTTTCGGCTCAAACCGAGCGTGGCTCTAGCGCCAGAAAGGATCAGAAAGAACCGCAAAGAACCGCAAAGGACCAACAAGTATCAGGATACACGACGACAAAAGACGTACATGGCACTTCCACTCAGATACCTGGTACTTCCCCTCAAATATCTGGTACTTTGCCCCGGCGGAGGGAGGAACAAAGACCGCCAGGGTACTTTCTCTCGCCAGGAATCAGCCGGCCCCTGCAGAAGGGCGCCGGCACACAAGCAGGGGCACCATGAAACAGACCCAACAGACGTGCAAGACACGGCCAGTGCAGGACTGCAGCCGGGACTCCTTGCTGGCTCTCTGCGTGATCTGGCCTGCCTGCGCAGGCAAGGCACAGAACCGCAGCACCGATCTGCTGGTCTTGCCTGCTGCACAATCCCGAAGGCCGTGTTGTTCCTCGTAAGAGGCCGTGCTGCCCTTGCGGGCCGGGCTGACTCGTGGGAGACAGCATTGGACGCCGTCCTGGAGCCACGGAGCACGATCAAGTAATACCGCGAGGCACCATGAAGTAGCGAGAGGCACCACGAGGCACCATGAAGCACCACGAGGCACCATGAAGCACCATGAAGCACCATGAAGCACCATGAAGCACCATGAAGCACCGTGGATGCCACCGGGGGATCAGGCCATGCTCGGTCTGTTCGGGTCTGCTTTGTCCTGCCTGATCCTGCTTTGTCCCTCCTGGCTTGCTTTTGCCTCCCGCGGGCTTCCCTGACATCTCCCTAGCTGTCCAACAACCTCCCCAGGCGGCCTCGCCATGTAGCCCCGTCGCACAGACTGCGCTGCGTCTGCTTAATGAGATGCTGCCGCAAAGAATTGTGCTGCCGCCGAACCACCATTGGTCACTCGAGGCGAACACGAGTGGTTGGTGGCTTCGTCAGAGGGGAGGGGACAGGGGGGGACCACACTTCTCCGCGTAGAGCTCCCCAACTGCGACAAGAGGATCCCCGACGCTTCTTCTCGGCCGTTACTGCGTTGTGATATGCTCTTTTCAGTTAATTCTTGTAGCCACGCCAAAAAAAAAAAAGAAAAAAAAGAACGTTCACAGCATCCCCATGCTCCTTGTCGTCTCTCGCTTAGGCAAGGGGTGAGGAGGGGAGGGATAGTTACAATGCAAAAAGGGGGGGGGGATGCCCAAACGAAGGACATCTTCAAGAGAGGGTCCCTTCCAAGACACATTGCCTCCAACCCATGCTTGAATGAATGTTATCTTCCAGACCCGTGCTTGGACGGAAGTCCTGTCGCAGTGGCTCGCCACACGGTGGCCACTGGCCTCTTGCTGCTGCTTATCGGCCGCGTCTGGATGACGCTGCCCTCGCGAGCGATAGCCGTGCTTGCATGCAGACTCGGTCAGACCTGCCGGGTGCATTTTGCCTTGCTGCCGGCGGGCATCCTTGTTCGGTGAGAGGCATGGCCGGGGCAAGCCTTTGGGGGCGCCTCGCGCGCCTCGCCGGTTTTGGGCAGGCCAATCCGGGCGTGGGTGCATGGCGATGCTGGAGAGTGGCCTCCCCCAGGCTGTTGCACAGAAACGCTTCAAGCAGCCTGTGCTTGCTTTTGGTCCTGCTTCCTTTTGCTGGCAGCTCTCTGGCACGCCCTCGCCCATCACCGTCGCCTCCTCTGCCTGGCGCGCATGGATCTTGCCCATGCATTGGCGATCGCGTCCAGCAGGCCCAGATGCACAAATGCACATATGCACGCGCCGGGCGCTGATTGGCCACTGGCGTGGCCACTTACATGGTGGCCAACTTGCATGTACACAGTACCATGTAGGTGTCCTACTGCGGCCCTGCCCCACCGGCATGCCCCGGCCGATTGAATGTATCTTGCATATCTTACAATGCAAATTTCCAGCTGGCCGCTGCTCTGCTTGGCTGGTCTCACAGCATATGGCTCGCTTCCCCTTTCTGCTTTCTCCTAGGAAATTGCACCTGCCCCGTCTTGCGGCCGAGAGCCGGGCACAGGAGAGAGGGCAGGCACGCTTTGGGCTGGCTCTGGGCGACTGCCTTGCATTTTACTGGCCGGTGGCTGCCACTGTGCGGCTTAGTTTATCTTGCTTTGGCTTTGGGCCCTCTAGTTTATTTTTACTTTTATTTTGTGTTTCTGGCTTGTGCTTCTTTCTTGGTCTGCCCTGACGTCCTCCATGTTTCTGCGCCCAGAGCCGCCTGCAAGTGTGGAGACGGCAGCGAGACAGCCAGCCGACTTACACGCCTCCCAGAAGCAGGGCCCGTCCATTCCGTCCTGGCCGTGCAGACGCATAAACATGCTCCAGCAGGCTCGCGATACACAGCAACCAAGGACCCGTTGGCCACGCCCTCGACCACGTCCTCGCCCACGCCTGCGTCCACCTGCGTCTGCCTGCGTCCACGCCCTCCAGTGGCTCAGCACCGCACTGCCCACTACGGGCGTACCGTGCACAATGGACCGTTCTCTGCTCTCCTTGTTGAACCACACCTCGACTGTGCGATGGGCCTGCATCAAGGCATGTGCAACGCCTGTGCGCCCAGGCCTTGCTCTCTTCGGCCCTGTTCTACCATCCCATCTTTCTCTAGTGCCGTCTGCACAGGCGAGAAGAGTCGGAGGACGAGACCGGTGCTCTCACCGCAGACCTTGCGTCTTTGTTCTTGGGCGGCGTTGACTCCTCGTTTTACAGATAGTGCGTGCGAAGTACGTATCAGGCGGACTAGCATGTGCTCGTACATGCCTTGGTAGCAGACATGTATCGTGCTCTCTCGCCCGCCGCCCCTCTCGAGGGTTCATCCCAGCACCGGACACCGCAGCCGGCCGCATCTGTCGCTTCGCCAACTGCCTGCATCCCTGTCCGGGCGCCGACTGTCCAGAGATGGCATCAAGACGCACGCATTGAGTTGGTGTCTCTTGCCCTGTCCAATGTCACTCCCAATGTACTCGTACTCGGCAGCTCTCTCCAGGAACTGAGAACTCGCTTTCCAATTCAGCCTGCTCTGCCCATCAAGTCTGCTCCTGCCACCTGCCCGTGCTTCTGTCGCCCTATACACCCACCCCCTATCTAGACCTATGCAGCCTCCCCTGGCTTGCATACCAAGTATCTCTGGCTTGCCTCTTCCTGCATCCTATGCACAGTCCAGCCGCTACGTATCTTACATTGCTGGCTACATGCGGCCGAGCCTGCCTTTGTTCGCCACCGTCAGAAAAAAAAAAAAAAAAAAAAAAAAAAAAAGGCGTGTACATCCATTGTCTGCTGCGTCCAATGGCAGCAGGAGACTGCTCCCTTCGTCTTGTCCAACCGGCCTGGGCAGCACCCATCCTGGATAGACCCTGCCGTCTCCTGCCTGCACCCCGGTGTCGAGAATGACATTGTTCTGCCAGCCATGTGCTTGTTCTTCGTCGAATGTATCTTGTTGGACCTTTTTCGTCGTCTGTGTCGTCTGTGTCGTCTGTGCCATCTGCCTTCTCTCCCCTTGCCTCGTCCTTGCCCTCTTTTGTATTTATTGTTCTTCGTCTGCCCCGGATTAGCTCTTTTCTTTTGGTCCTTCTTCGAGGGGCCCCCGTTGTTTGCACATATTAGTCGTTCCGTCTTCTTCCGCTCTCCTCGCCTTTGTCAGTCGTCGTCTATCCTCGCCTGTTCGTCGTCGGCCACATCGTCCGCCCGCCATCGCCTGTCTTTCTCCTGCTGTTGGTTGTTCCTGGAGACGTCCAGATCCCGGCTTTCCTGCCCTGTTCGTTCCAACGTGCCCGCACGTCTTCGCCACCCCTTCCTAATAGTGCCCTTTCCCGCGCTGTTGGGAGCCGTGCCTCCTCCCGCAGTCTCCCCAATCCCAGAGGCTCGGGGCCATACCCTCTTGCCCGCCAACCCTCCACGACCACTCCCAACCAGCCGGCATCGGCTCGCGGCACAGCCTGAACCGCTCTTGCGCAGTCACATAGAAAAAAGGCTGCATCCTCAGCTCGGGACTGTCATGTCAGCCTGTGCTTTGACTTGCTGATCCATTGTAGGTTTAGCCTCTGTTAGTTTAGATGTCTAGTGTTTTGCCGTTTTGCTTTCCTTCTGGCCGTTTCGTTTTTGTTTTGCATTTTGCAGGTATTTTTGCATTGTTTTTGCATTTATTTTTTCACACTATTCAATCTCTTCTCTCTTTTTCGCAACTATCTACTTCTCCTCTGCCCGATCTTCCCCTCTCCTACCCTTCCAAATTCTCTCGTCGAATCACCCTGCGCGATCCTCGTGTCCAGCCTATTTCCCATCCCTTGACAGACAAAGGCGATGCAAGGGGACCCTTTGGGGCCCCTTTGGGGCCTCTCTGGGGCTCCATTTTGGGTCGTTTTGATCGTCTTATTCGTCTCATCGTGCCACTTTGCCTGTCCTGGCCAAGCTCCCAAGCTCCCGCTAGGCTCCACCAGATGGCCCTAAAGCCGTCCCTAGGGCAGCCTAGACCCTCCCCTAACGCCCCTAATGCCGCCCTAGCCCATCCCATCACACCTAGGGGCACCTCCCCGTCTGCTGTGCGTCTTCCGCTCCAGCTACCGGGTAGCCTCCAGCTTTGGGGATCCTCGTTGTCTGCGTGCGCAGTTCTCTCTCTCCCGCTATCACTGCCGTCCTCTCGTTGCATCCCACAGCCTCTGCTGCACTGTCCCAACGGCTTCATCGTTGTTCCAGTAATAGTGTCCAGCCATTCCTCGCAGACATGTGGCAATGCTTTGAACGGCAGGCGCGACTGTGCGCCTTCCCAAAATAACGCTCGGAGCAGCCACCGAAGCCTCGCTCGGCCTTGAATGGCAGCCTCGATTCCAATTGACCCAATTCACAAAACTACTCTGCACTTTGCAAAAAACAACATGTCAATTCGCTTCTCTGCCCAACAGCCACCACGCACACAATCATATGCTTTGACATCTCCCGAGTACACAGACCCTTTGTTTTCCAGCACCCCCCTCCCTTGCGTCGGCTCATCTATCATTCTCGGGGTCTTGGCTTCCTCGTGGGAAAACGAGAACAAGCAAAAAAAGAGCACGAGAAAGAGAGCAAGCAAACGACACAGACAGCTTGGGCCACTGGGCAGAGCAAGCAAAAGAGCACGAGCACCTTCCTGGCACCCTTTAGCGCCGTTGGCACCTTCCCCAAAAGCCACAGAGCTACAACACACTCGTCCACTACATTTGCCCCGTTCACTGGCCTGCCTGCCGCCCAATTCCCACCCTGCTTCATTCCAAACCGCATCCTCATTCCCTAATCCAGCCTGCTGTCGGCGCCTCTAGCCAATAGGAAGCTCACGCGACATCTTGGCTGACCAATTATGGCACAGTGCTTGCTGCCTTTCTAGCAGGCCATACCTAGTTCATACTGGTTCCCGTGAGCCGGTCGACTGCCTACGCCTAGAGCCAGCTCCTTGTGCCCTCTGGCCTTTAGCATTACCTCTTTCTGGTGTGTGTGCGTCACTCCTTTCTCGTTTTGTCGTTCCCCTCTCTTTCCAGCTCGCCGTGTCCTCTCCTGTGGAGCAATCTCCTTCTCGCCGTGGTGGTCGTGGCTGGGGATCGTCTGTCAGAACTACGAATGCCAGGCGACGTGACAAGCCCAGGGACGTTGTTCGGTGTGGGAGCCGATCGTTGAGCCAGGAACAGCCAGCCCAGCGAAGCGAGGACCGAAAAGAAAGAAAAGAAGAAGAAAGAACGAGCCAGCGGGAAAGCAGAAAAAGAGAAAAGCAGACAAGCAGAAAAGAAGAAGAAGAAAAAAAACAGAAGAAGAAGAAAAAAAACAGAAGAAGAAGAAAAAAAACAGAAGAAGAAGAAAAAAAACAGAAAAGAAAAAGCAGAAAAAGGCCAACGATAGAAAACGATTGCAAAAAGCAACAAGAGGAGAAACACCACGGGGAGCTAACATGGAGAAAAATCAAAGAAGCCACAGGCACCCTCACAGGCACCCTGCAGGAACAAGAAACCTTTCGCTGCCACACCCCCGCTAATGCCGCACAGGGAGGACGTTACCACCAGAACAAGCTCCAACACGCCCGCAAACACACACAAACAGCGCCCTGGAAACGCCAACCAACAGACAGCGGTCCGGGTGGCTCCAAAATAAACCAGTCCCAGCAACGGCAGAGCTGTGTGCGACAGCCATACACAGCGCTGTGGCAGGTCTCGGTAGACGTGCCAGTATTGCTTCTCCCAGACGCAGACTCAGACTGAGATTCAGACACACAAGACTGCCGCAGACCCACACCCAGAGAGGAGCCGCTGCACCTGCCACGGCTGCCAGCCCACCAGTCCACCGACCTCGAAATCTCGCGAAATCTCTCGAAATCTCACAAACACACTTGTTACGCCTGCATCTCTTGGCCGCCCCGGCTCGTGCTGTGCAGCGTCGCAGTCTTGTGCGCGTCACTGGCCCGGCTGACAAGGGTGTAAAAAAGACTACCCTAGCCGGCGATCGTCCGTCGATCTTAAAAAGAAACGAGGGCAACTGAATAGGCAAAGGCAGCGGCAGGCCCAGTGTCCACCGCGGCCAACTACCAGGCGAGCCAGCCTACTTTGGCTCTACTTTGTGCAGGGCATCCCGGTCAACCAAACAACCCCCAAACAGCCAGACTCCAAGCCAGATCCCCGGCCGCAGCCAATCAGGCGTCCCATGGCCAGTCTTGATACGAACACACCTCTGTACTACTAACACCAGCCAAATGCGCACGCCCCCCCCCCTCCTCCAGACTACTCTACTTGGTATACACGACAACTGCTTGAGCAGCAGCCCTCTCAGCGATCGCCTGCACCCCCCATACCTGCTTTTACGCTTCAGATCGTCGCCAGTAAGTGGCCATATCCCTGTCTGCTACCCGTTACTCCCGCTTCCCCCGCTGTCCCCGTGCGTCTCTTGCTTGCGTCTGCTGGGGTTTGGGCTCTTTTTTGGTGTGTGTCTGTGGGCTTTTGTGTCTGTGGTCTGTCTGCCTCTTGCGTGCGTCTGTCTGTTTCTGTGCCCTTTCCGTGTTGTCTGTTCTGTTCTGGGTGTTCTGGGTATTCTGAGTAAGTCCATGTTTCTGCGCTTCTTTGTTTCTATCATTCAACGCATCCGCTTTTGCCTCCACCTTCTTGCCTGCCCTGTCTGTTGCTGTTTGCCCGGCCCGAGGATACGGCTTGCTCGAGACGCGGAATCCCATATTCACTTCACGCCCCCTTTCCCAGTCAGTGTCCACAGGGCCCTGTCTGTCTGCCACTTTTTACACAACGTGCCCAGCACCATGCTCCTACTCGTACTGCACTCGCTCGCTTTTTTGCCTTGCCCATTTGCCTGCCCGCACGCCTTCTGTTGAGGCAGCCGCCGTTTACTCGTCGCCTGCCGGGTAGTGCACCGGCCATACGTCGACCTCGACAGGGCCTGTATCCTGCTGCCTCCTAGCATGTGCCCACAAGACACACCCTCCTCTCTTTCCCATACACACACCCTCTAGCCCAGACGCCCTCCGCCGTACGCCCTGTGGCCAAACACACGCCCCCCTCTTTGACTGTTCGAGTACTTCCTCTGCACTTACTTTGCCTTTCCCACCATCTGTCACTCACTTTCCCTCTGTCTCTCTTTTTTCTTTCTCCAAAACTGAGACCCGACCTACACTTCCTATCCGCAGCAAGGCACAGCATGCCCTCACCACCTGCCCAGCTCTTTGCCACACCCTTCACGTCTCGGGGACCTCTCAAAAAAAAAAAAGATCGGCCTCAACGTCTGGGTCTACGCAAAGTCATGTCACGCTCCATCCTCGTCCTCCCCCACCTCCTTCCCCTTCACCCCTGTCCGTGAGCAAGAAGGGACAATATCAAGGGAGACAAGTCGTGTGGAGCCCTTTCCCTTATACGACAAGCCCGCCGGCAAAAGAGAGGTACTCTTGAGTTTAGGAAAGAAAGGGCAAGCTTGAAAAAGACGAACAGGCCAAAAAAAAAAAGAACCAGAAGAAAAAAGACCAGAAAAAATACTCCTAGCCTGCAAACCAAAGCCGGCAAAGCTAGCAGCAGTCCTCTCAGCCTTCACCTTCTCCCCCCTGCAGTCCCTCGAGTGGTGATTTGTGCGCGGTCTCTTTGCCTTTTTGTCACACCCCCATGGCCGGTCTCGACCACCCCCCCAAGTCCATCAAACCGTGTTATTGTACGACGGTCCTTGCTTCTAAACAGACAAATACCCTCTCGATCTGCCTCTCTCTACTTTACTTCATCTGTCAAACATCCCTCCTCATATTCATCTCCTTCTACATCTCCTTTGCCATGCTCCAGCTACTCCAGGTACTCCAGCTTCCTCGCTCCCTCCATACCCCCCCCCATCGTTTTTACATTTGAACACAGTCCTCCCTTCCATGCTCTGTGTACTACCGGGACAGCTCTTAGCTTTTGCACCCGCCTCTCTTAAGATCGACTTTTCCTCCTTTGTCGCCCTCCTCCACCTCCTACTATCTCGTTTGCTTATACAGCAAACAGTCATTTTTCGTTCCGCCCTACGCTCTGTGGCTGTATCTACTTGCTGTCTTTGCATTTGTTCTTTTTTCACCTTTTTTTCTTTCTTTCTTTCCATATTTACACAACTCTCGAAACACGCTCCCGTTTCGGCTGGCTGTTGGCTTTTCCCCAACTCCCATGGATCGAGCGGTTTGATTAACAAACTGTATTAGTCTTTTGACAGCACCCACATTTGGTATTGCCATCCATACGTTCACCCTTTTTCTCGTGCAAACGCTCGACCATCAATCACATTTACACGAGCACGGCCACGCACCCGGACAAACGACTTCCAACAACAATCACGCAAACCTTTTTTTCCGCCCCCGTGAACTACTCAAAGCTGCTAGCCTGCCAGCCTGCGAACTGACTACTCAACTCACCCAACCCCGTCTCTGGCCTCATCTTATATTGTCAGTTTCAAGCAGCACAATTACCGGAGATCCACGAAAACCCCTGGTATCACTTGTCTGCGCACAGAGCACGCCCGGCAAAACCAGCACAGTCTTGTTAGTAGAGGCTCGTCCGGCCCCAGAAAACATCGGGACCCGCGCAAATCTGCGCTCAAGCCTGCATTCTCCATTCTGCCCCCCCCCCTCCAGGCCCCAATTTCGCAACAGTATACCGGAATCTGTGTGCACATTCCAGAAACGAGGAAAGTGTGGTGTGTTGGTAGCACATTCCACACACCCCCAGCTAGGCTCAACTTTCTGGAGTGGCAATATCAAAAGACCCTGGACTTTTGGTATGTTTCTTTTCCTTCCATGTCTCTGCCCCAGGCAACCCGAAAAAAACGATATCTTCTCCCTCTGCTAGCAAACGTCCTGTCACTCTGCTACTAGTATATGATCACCTCGCTCTCCCTGCCTTCCCCTCCCGCATCCTAGTGTTCCCATACAGACAGGTGTCTCCGATCTAGCTTCTCTCCCTTTGCAACCCGCTTTATACCTGTTTGCTTTTAAAGATCTCCATTCCCTCGGAAAACTTGTCGAGTCCAAACAACTTACACAGTGGAATATCAGTTTGCCAGCAACACAAAGTCTATCATCCAAGGAGTGTGGGTCTGATATACTTGTCTCTCGATCAACAACCGCCATTCTCCCTCCCACATAATATCCTCCTCCTCTCCCTACTCCCCCGATATTTTTCACAACAGAGATTTCTCATGTCTGTCCCCAAGTTTCAGCAACCTCTTTACAAGGTGTTCGAGGTAAGTGTTCAGGAGTGATCCGATATGTGGCTGTCTAGCATTTGTGGTCTCAGCATCCCACTCTTTTTTTTTTTTTGTTTAACAAGCCCGCGACTTCCAAGACGTTCAAGAGCCCTCTAACATACATCCCACAACAGCCGAGTTTTCATACACAAAGGCCTATCATCGTCGATGAGAGTGCCGAATCTCCAGAGACTCTGACTCTGAGGTACGAGGAAGAAGCAGCTCGTGTAAACGGAGGAGACCTTCGCGGCCAATCTCCACCAGGCCTCCTGCCGATGGCTGCATACAAAACAAAGCCAGGACAAATGCACGGTAAGTTCCGCTTCACCAGAAGCTGCAGCAACCCACGAGGGACCAGACATGTCTAACAGCCGTGAACAGGCTTCCCAGAAACAACATACCCCTCATACACGCCGCAGACGTTTCCGCAGCAGCAGCCCGACAATGCAGCACCACAGCTCGCCAGCCTTGCATTTGCGACGGCCGCCGCACCAGGCTCCTACATGGGACTGGGCTCCTCGCCGCAACCGGTCAACATCATCTCCTACAGCCCAACGGTTGGGACGGTAGGGACACGGGTCGAGCTCAAAGTGACCAGCCAGTACGACCTCATGGCCATTTCCGCACCTGCACCCTACGTCTGGCTGTCTTTCGGCACACAAAAGTGCCCGACAGAGATTGTCAAGGAGGCCGTGAGCCAGGACGGGTTGACCTATATCGTCTCGGCGGCAGCACCGCAATTTATGGTCACCAACAGCGCCTCGCCCAGCGACGTCCCCCTGACTCTGGTAGTCGAGAACACCAGCAACGGCGAGGAGATCGCACGGGTCCCGGTTGCGCGATCATTTGTTTACCAGGATGTGTCTGGCGGCCACCACTCGGTGTCATCCGCAACAGGCGCCCCAGATGACACTTCTGCACAAGCCGTGGGCGAGGACGTCACGCGAAAGCAACCACCCCTATCACCTGGCCAAGGTGGCAGCCCGCCGCAGCTGACTACGCATACATCCACAACAAGCAGTCCCAGCCAGGTTGACAACCAACTGCCGGCCGATGCAGGTACAAATACCTTTTCATACCCGCCGGCTGCGGTTGATCCCGCCACCGATGCTGCTGCCGTTGCCGCCGTCAACCAGCAAGGACACGACGCGCAGAACAACTTTGCCGCCGCCACTGCAAACCAGTACAGCCAGGACAACGACAGCATGCTCAGCGCCTACCGCAGCACGTCCTTCTCGGACGCCTTCCCCCGCGCGGGAGCACCGCCGCCCCTTCGTGCGCCCTCGGCCAGCCCAAGCTGGAACACCTACTCCAGCCTCGGACACCACCACCAGTCGCATCACCACCACGACCGCTATGCTGGCCTTGGCCGGAGCCACTCTATTGCGCACGCCCACAGCACTTCGTCCATTACCCGCCCGCCCCTGTCAGCGCCGCTTCCAGCTCCGTCGCACAGCTCCATGCCGCAACTGATCCGGACCAGCACTATCCAGGTCAACTCGCCAAGCCACATCAATGGAATCAGCGGCGCCAACGGGTACGGGAGCAGCCAGTGGAGTGGATACCCCACCAAGGCCGTCCTGTCCATCATGGGCAACCTGGACTCCATGGCACAGGATTGGACACCCGAGGAGTGGAACAACGGCCGCCGCATCGTCCTGTTCCGCAAGAAACAGAATGGCAGCCACCTCGAGACGACCTTTCGGCCAGTGCCTATCAACGAGCGCCCACCTAACAGCATTTGCATCAGCTGCATCTACTGGGCCGAGAAGCAAGAGTGCTTTGTTACGTCCGTCGACACCATCAACCTGCTGGAACAGCTTGTCGCTGCACCTGCTCGCTTCTCCGTGGAAGAGAAGAACCGCATCCGCCGCAACCTCGAAGGGTTCAAGCCATTCACCGTCAGCAAGGCCAAGGCCGAGAGCGAGAACTTTTTCAAGCTGATCATGGCTTTTGGTGCCCCGAAGCCGCGCACGATCGAGAAGGATGTCAAGGTTTTCCCCTGGAAGATCCTCGGCCAGGCTCTCAAGAAGATCATCTCCAAGTACAGCGCCAGTCCGTCATCGATCCTGCAGCCTTCGCCATCGCCGGCTTCAGCAGTGTCCACCACTCACCACCTGATGGCGCCTGTCAACCTGGGCGCGCAGTACCAGGGGCTTCCGCCCACGCCAGGCTCTGTGACCACTGCGAACGACACGTTTAGCTATGTTACGGTAGCAAGTGGCCACAATCCTTCCGACTCTCTTGCCAGCCCGCGGTCCCTGTCAGGCGCATCTTGGATGACCTATGCAGGAGGTGCTTCGGGGCGTGCCATGTCTCCAGGCACCGCTGTGGCAAAGCCGGTGTCGCCTACAGGATCAGGCCTCCGCCTAGGATCTCTCTCCGCGGCCACGTACGACAGTCGCAATCCCACCCACCCATCGGCCACTGCTGCGCCTGCAGCTCATCCATACAGCCATCAGCACCGCCAACCCCATAGTTTTAACTCGGTACTTCCTGTCTCGTCAGGCACTGCTACCTCCACAGTCGCCGCAAGCACAGCCCCTTCAGTGTCCTCGTCGTCTCTCAGCCATGCGCCTGGCATCAACCGATGGGATGCCTATGACGGGTCGGCCAACACTGGCGCGTCCTATACGAACGGTCATCACCACCACCAGGGCCACCATGGTCAGCTGTATAGCACTGGTTACGGGCCAAGTCCTCAGCGTGCATAGGCGCACACACACACACACCCCGACCCCCACCCACACAATACAGACACTCTCTTTTTTTGCCTTGCAAGCCTACCCACAAGCAAAGCATGCTGAAAAAAACAAAGATGGGTGTGGGAGTAGTGTTTTGTGGGGAGGGACACAAGTGGTGGGCGACGTTCTGAACGGCATTTCAAAGCCGTGCTAGGAGATTTGTTTGCGTGTGTGTCGAAGAGAGAGGGTGGCTTGTGTGGTGCTGCCTTGCGACGCCGTTGTGGCGATGTGACGTGAGCAAGGCTCACAAATCAAGCAAGGGAGGTCACCACCAACCAGTGTGCAAGGATCAGATGATCTGCGACCCATGCACGCTTGCCGACGGGTGACGGCACTCATCACAGTTCACGGACCTTCATGGGAGGCTTCATGCGGGCTTCTTGAAGGGGCAGGCGGACGGGGAGGGGGGGAGGTATCATGGAGTTGCAGCCTCTTTTCTCTTTCTTCATTTCCACTATTGGGCGGAGGCCCTACTCCGGACGGCAAGTTCGGTGTCATTTTCGGATTTTCGAGCATTCTCATGGCCTCGCGATGCAACCACTGGCTCGGCTGCTCTTGGCGTGTGTCCCTTTTTGATACGAGACATCATCACCATTTTTTTTCCTGGCAGCGAGGCTACACCGGGAACACGATAAGACGACGCAACACGACGCGCACCGCAGACGATGACCACTGCATTCCTTTTGTGGTGGTAATGGCCTCGTCTTCGCTCTGGAGATGTGTCAAGGCGACAAGGTCGTTGAAATGGAGGGTGGGCATTGGCTGGTCAGCTGTCCCGGCACGAGGCCAATCACGACACAAGGCACACCCCCCTCAACAATCCGGATTAGGCACAACCCGAACTTGCAGTGCATGTGCCGTCTGGCCTATCAACTCCAGGTGCAACCAAAAGCCTCGCAGCGCCTACCTTCCCTCTTCTGGCCTTATGGGCGACCCTGTGGTCCTTGCTCCCTCGTCTTGCGCCCACCCCCTGTTCGCCTCCTAATCCCACACCCCTCCCTACTACCATTTTCCTCCTCCTCTCCATATGGCCATATGCTGCCTCTTATTCCGCCTTTACCATCAAGCGCCTGGCTCTTCTCTGCCTATCATGTATCCGCACTCACGCAAATCCATACCCTCCACTTTTCGTTTCCAGTGGGTCATGGGGCCCGAAGGGCTGGTGGTCAAAATGGCCATCCTCGAGCGCTGCTTGGTCGGATGAACACGGCAAAGAGAGGAACACGGCAGGAAGAAACAGATGGCGGGCGGGCGCCCACCTGCAGCCTGCAGCCTGCGGTTGCGCAGCAGGAAAGGGACAATGCAAATGCAAAACATTGAGCGGAAGGGACGGCGCGTGGTGTTTCTCTTTCTTTTCCCTGGCCTGCATAATGCTGTCGACTAATCACACTTTTGGCCTTGTCAACTTGGCTGAGACACGCATCTGCCGGTCACAGGTTGAAAGAGAAGAGGAAGCCAAAGAAAAAAAAAGCAGATGGGGGTGTAACCCCCCCCCCCCCCCCCTTTTTTTTTTGGCATGGCCTCCTTTTCTTTGGCACCTGCGACCATCACATTACGCACGCTATACTACGGCGCAACAGGACTGGGGTTTATGCTTCTTTTTTTCTTTTTTCCTTGGTGTGTCGTTGCGGGACGCGCTTTTCTTTTTCTCTTGACCGGATTTACCTTTTTTTGCCATTTTGCTTTTTTCTCGCTTCTACGCGACACTTTTCTTTTCTCTCTTGTTTCATTTTTTATAACTTTCTTTACTTTCCTTTTCGGGCTATACTCCCCACTGTCACTTTTCTCATTACACACATTTTATTTCTTATTTCTTTTACACTTTGATTTTGTTTTACTACTTTGGCTTTTTACTCTTAGACGGCTGTGCACTTGGTGTGTTCAACATGAACAACAAGCATAGCTTACCCTCAGCGGTCCCTTTGCGCTTTTCATTTCTTTCGTTTGCTCCTTTTTATTCAATTCTCTATACACCCTAATGTTTTACCGTACATCCAGCGATTATTTGTGTTTTGTGTTTTTACTTTTTGACACTGTCGTTTCTTGTGTGGGTTTGTTTCTTTGAGTGGGCAATTTTTTTGGCTTTTCTGTTTCGTCGACCTGTTTCTCGTGTAATTTTATTTCCAATACACTTTTCTGGATCTTGTCTGGCTTTCTGCAGTTTTGCTTTGTTGTTTTCAACTTGCACGGGATGGAATGGGAGCAAGGGTTTTATTCTGGACCGGACTGGACAGGGTTTACTAGCTAGCATTTGCGACATACGAGAGGGCGGAACACGCAGGGAACATTCCATCACAAACCTATATTGATTTTCATAAGTGTGCCTTTATTTATGCATGTGAATTTAAAGTTTAAATAAATGTGCCTTGCATGGCAGAAGTATAAATCTGTCTTGTTTGCATGTTGCCATTCGTTTGATTCTGAGATCATTTCGAAACATACGTAGCAACATAGCCAATCTCCTGCAGAGTGTGTTAGAAGAGACCATAACCACCGTCTTGCAAGAGCGACTTACCATCATGCTGCCAGGACCGCCCTTGGTTTGATCGTTGATAGCACCGGCCTGTGGGGTGTCAGTGCAATTCCAAGTTGAATAAATAGAAACAAACGCGGCTAAAAAGGAAAGAAAACAAGAAAACAAGAAAAAGAAAAAGAAGAAAAAAAAGGAAAAAAAAAGGAAAAAAAGAAGGAAAAAAAGAAGGAAAAAAAGAAGGAAAAAAAGAAGGAAAAAAAGAAGGAAAAAAAGAAGGAAAAAAAGAAGGAAAAATAGGAAAAAAAAAAAAAAAAACCCAGAGGTTGAAACTTACAATATCACCCCCGACGGCAACATTGAGCAGAAAGTAGAGCGGGTTGTGGCACACAGACGCCCAGACGTCCTTGTTGCCGATTTCCTTGCCCGAGACGGAAAAGTACTTTTTGCCGTCCATGAACCACGCAATGGACTCCTTCTGCCAGTCGCCCGGCGTGCGGTCCCAGTGCACCCGGTACGTGTGCCAGCCCTGGTCCGGGATCGGGGTCGTGCCCGTCTTGCCGTCCGGCTCGTTGCAGATGCCGCCGGGCTTCTGGTCGCAGTGCAGCGTTCCGCGCGCCGACAGGACGCCGTTGATGGTCTCGAGGATGTCGACCTCGCCGCACTGGGGCCACGGCGTGTTGTGGCGCATGTTGTCGCCGAGCATCCAAAAGGCGGGCCAGATGCCCTTTTTGTTGTCGACGGGGTTGCCGCCGAAGCGGATGGGCGCCTCGGCGATGGACCGCTTGCCCGGGGCCGGCTGGAACGTGCCAAACGTCTGGATGCGGCTGGACGTCCAGGCGCCCGAGCTGTCGCGGCGGGGGATGATCTGGAGGGTGCCGTCGCCGGAGAGCCTGAGGTTCTGGGGGGACTTGACGTACTCCTGGAGTTCATTGTTGAGGTGCAGGTTGGTCTTGATGTCCCAGGTGTCCGTGTTGGGGAAGGCGTCGGCGTCTCCATGGAAAGTCTCGGTGATGCTGCCAGGAAAAAGGCCGTACTTGGAGTAGTCGGGCGGGTCCCAGGCAGAGACGGCAGCGGGGGCAGCAGCAAGGGCGACGAGGCCCAAGAGAGAAGAAGGCAGCTGCATTTTTATGTCTTTTTGTCCTTGGTCTTTTGCTTTTTGTTCTGTTGTTTGGGTTTTGTGCAAGATATAGTGGTTCTAGGAACAATATCTGATGATGTGGGTGCCACGAAGGAGTGAATAAGAAGTGAAATAACGAGTTTATAAAAAAGGAGTGACTGAAGGGCAGAAAGGGAGAGCACTCGATCAAAGGAAGGTCTGGGGGAAAGAAAGACGAGACTATGTCCTGGGCGAGAAAGAAGACAGCAAAAGGAAACGGGACTTTGTCCTGGTTATAAAGACGAGCAGAGCCAAGGATCCTGGGATTGTGGTCTCAGGAAGGCAAGGAGACCTGGTATTTCCAAGCGGCCCAGGAGCCCAGGAAGCTCTGGGCCATGATGCCCGGGCTGGGGTGTTCGTCCCAGTCCACGAGCATGGGCAGCAAGCTGCGACCTGGCCCTCCTGGAACCCACGAGCCGGGGTGCTAATACCAACGACAACCCAAGGACGTGGATAGCCAGCTACTATTTGATAAAACGGGCAATCACTTCTACTTGGCCCTGGAAAGTTGGATAATTTTCTGTTGGTGATGAGATACGAAAATCCGCAGGGCTTTACCAACGACACAGGACTTTGCCAACAACACACAGCGCAAAGCAAGGAATCCATTCCTTTGTCTGTTGATGGACTCCAGAGAGGGACGGACTGAGATACTATGTGGGCCGCTGGATCAAAAATAGACGAGGATAAAGCCTCAGACATGCAGTGATCTTTTCGAGGACGGGAGGGCTACTGCCCAGCAAATGCCGTAAGACGCAACGGGTGCCGACCGTGGCCGCAAAGAGGAAACCCCCAAATGTACGAGACGGGCAAGTAAAGGAAGGGATGCTATTAAGGCCAAGCGCAGCGCATTGGCGGTTGAGAGGCCTGCCTCTGTGCTACCAACGGCAAGGGCTGCTGGCCCCGGAATATTACAAAGTCCTTGGTACCAGCCACGAGGAGCAGAAAATGCGTGGTGAGAGGATTCTTCAAAATCGTTGTGCAGGGCTGCTGGGCGTGTCTTTGTTTTAAAAGATGCAAGGGCCGCTCGCTGATGTTTTCTGGTTGGAGCAAGGGTGGACGAGAGGGGGGAAAAGGGCACAAAAAAGGGGATGAAATGAAAGGAAGTGACAGGACAAGAGATGCTGTGGCCACCACCAAAAATAAAATAAAAATGCAGGCAATCATCCGCCAGCGCCACGGGTGCGCCGATCCTGTCATTTCACCAGCCCTGCCGGCCAATGGGACGCGGATGGATGCTAAACTTTTTGATTTACAGATATACATGAGACAGATTTTGGACTACTTTTGACTACCCAGAGATTTGTGCCACGCACAAGTATTCCAACGAGCTACACACGGATGCGAGCCACACAAGATAAAGAGAGCCCGGAAGCTTCCAACCACCCGAGAGACTGCACACCACCACCGCTGCCGTCTACGCCTCGTTGACAAACAGGCCCGCCATGCCCATGCCCGTGCCGATGCACATGCTGGTCAGCAGGATCTTCTTCTGCTGCCTCCGCAGCTCGCTCAGGCCAGTGACAATCTGGCGTGCGCCGGTGGCGCCCAGCGGGTGGCCGAGGGCAATGGCGCCGCCGCGGGGGTTCATCTTGGCCCAGTCCAGGCCCAGCTTGTCGCGCGTGTACACGGCCATGCTGGCAAAGGCCTCGTTGACCTCGAGCACGTCAATGTCCGCCAGCGTCAGGTTGAAGTGGCTCAGCAGCTTGGGGATGGCCAGGGTCGGCCCGATGCCCATGATCCGGGGCGCCAGGCCGGCAACGGTGCTGCCGACGTACTTGGCGATGATGGGCTGGCCCAGCTTGACGGCGGTCGAGCGCTTCATCAGGAGGACGGCGGCGGCTGCGCGGGGGGATTAGCTGTGTGTCCTAGCAATGCTTTCGCTTCTCTCTCCTTCTCTCTCTTTCTCTGCACATACCTCCGTCGGTGACCTGGCTGGCGTTGCCGCCGGTCGTGTTGGGGCCGTACTGGGGGAAGGCCGCGCGGATCTTGCTCAGGCCCTCAAAGGTGGTGCCGGGCCGGATGCCCTCGTCGCGCGACACGGTGATGTCCTTCCAGTTGCCCTCGGCGTCCTTGATGCGGGTGGCGATGGGCGCGATCTCGTCCTCGAACAGGCCGTCCTTCTGCGCCTGCTCGGCACGGCGGAAGCTCTCGGCGGCGTAGCGGTCCATCTCCTCGCGCGAGACGCCAAAGTCGCGCGACACGTTCTCGCTGGTCCAGCCCATGGGCATCTCCGAGTCGACGGCCTCCTGGCTGTGCTTGGTGACCTCCTCGTCCAGCGGCTTGTCCGCGGCGTCGCCGCCCGTCGTCATGGACTCGCAGCCCATGGCGATGCCGATCTCAATGTCGCCGTTGGAGATGGAGTTGGAGATGTCGGCCACCGCCTTGAGGCCGGACGAGCAGAACCGGTTCAGGGTGTAGGCGCTGGTGGTGTTGGGGAAGCCGGCCGACAGGGCGGCGGCACGCAGCCGGTAGGGCGTCTTGCTGGCGCCGACCTGTGGAGAAACGCGCGTTAGCAAGGGAGACACGCAGGCCGCAAGAGCCGGCCAAACACTAGTCACGCACATTTCCCATGCAGATGTCCTCGACAAGCGCGGCATCCAGGTTGCTGCGCTCCCGGACCTCCTTGAGCAGCGCGTAGGCGATGTATTCAACCGAGCTGTCCTTGAAGCCGCCCTTCTTGCCCTTGGTCAAGGGGGTGCGGATGGCGAGGGTGATGACGATGTCGTCGGGGTTCTTGGAGGTGCTGGGGCACGTTAGCAGGCGAGGGTAAGATGAGCGCGCCGGGCAGGGCCACACCGGCAGGGCCAAACCCGGCAACACCAGCCGCAGCCGAAGCTGCCCACACTGCAGAAACCCCCAAAAACTCACATCTGCGACACCGGATTGCTGCCCGGCGTCAGGTGCTTGAGGATGGATCCCAGACGTTCAGCCATTGTGGACGGAGAAGGGCAGTAGACCGCGGGAAGATGCTATGAAGGGTGATGCGAGGCTGGCGTTGGCAGTCGTGACGATCGTAACAGCTTCAAGACAGACAGACCACTCCCTCTCAATTTTTTGGGGCCGCGGATGGGCCATGTGAGGTTATATACGCTTCGCCATTACCGAGGCTCCTTCTTAGTAGCCAGTGGCCAGCGCCGGCACTTTCCCCGCTCGGTCTTTCCCCGCAGAAATCTGACCCACGGCCACTGACCCCTTGGCGGCAAACAGTGAATGAAGCGAGGTCCAGGAAAGAGCGACCGGAGAGCACCCAGAAACGGAAGCAGCGAGACCCAGACAATGAGAAAACCCTCGATAATCTCCAGAGTGTCCGTTTTTTGTCACTTGCGCTCATTTTCTCCCTTCTAGTCTTCTCCCCCATCACACTTCACTCCTCCGCCGCGTTGCGCGACCGCGTCGAATCACCGTTCAACGACGGCTGCTTGCCTCAATCGAGCCAGTCTCCAAATTCCCCCAAAATGCAGCACCCGCGGCATTCCACCCCCGGCTTGTGCCGACCCTGCCGACGTCACAACTCTGTGGAGTGGCGATCGCACGAAATCCGAAAGCCGCCAGATAATTGACGATTACTAAACCCCAGCGCACGCTTCCTGGGCATGGGGACGGCCGGCCTTTAATGAGAGTTCCAGGCCGGGAATGTACGAGCGCCTTGTACTATGGCATCTGGCTTCCCAGATAAGGCAAAGGAGAAGAGATAGGCTGCTGCTCTGTAGGTGCATGCGCTATGCAACATACCTCAGGTAAGTCGGTTGCGCGCCCCTTGTTTCGACCGTTCGTATCTGCACGTTTTTTCCTCAGCCCTCGTTTTTGCTGGACACGACCCTCGGCCCAGACCTCGCTAACGTCCCTCGCGCTGAGACCAGCTCTTCATGGTTGCCCAAAACGGCCTAGCGCGTCCAACGGGCTATCTCAATGCGGCTTGAGCCAGAGGCCTGGCCAGCAAAACCAATACAACAGGAACAGCTTGGGAAAAAATTGCCAAGAGGGCGTTTTTCAGCCTTTTCCCGGTCGGTTCGCCATGGCTGTGTGTCTGTAGTCGCTGGCTGGCACGCTTTTCTCCTTTTCTCTGGAATCGCCTTGGGCGCCTCTTCCTGTCTTTCTTTCGCTTCCCCGGACACACCGTCACGCTCGTTTGCCCCTGATTCTCGCTGTTTCGACGGACCAACAGCCCCCGGCCTTGCTGATACCGACGCCCAAATCAGCCCCAATCACTCGATACCACACACGCGCCCGGCCGCCCCTTTCTCTCTGGCACGCACGCTGAGTTGTTCCGGAACGCGCGGAGGTTTTATCGAGTGTTCCTGAGGCTGTTCCGCAGACACAGAACAGTCAATTCTACACTTCGACTTTGGCGGCTCTCCTTCCATCTTCATTTATCCTGCTCCGTCCCTGCCTTTTGCGACAATGCGCCTCTCTATGCGGCCGTCTGTCGCCGCGACTCTCGTCGTGCTCCCCGCCCTCGTGGCGGCCACCCGCTCCGACAAGCGTGGCCTCGTCTACACTCCGAACAGCACATACCCGGCGGACAACCTCATCTGGACTCGCTCGCCCTCCGACCTGACATGGTACTACAACTATGGCGTCATCCCGGCTCCCGTCTTCAACAATCTCTCGCAGTCCGCCTTCGAGTTTGTGCCGATGCTGTGGGGGGCGCCGTCCGATGCCAACGACACCACTTTCCTGACAAGCGTTGAAGCTCTGATCAACGACGGAACCAACATCAGCCATGTCATGACCTTCAATGAGCCGGACGGATCAACCCAGACCGGCGGCAGCAATGTTGAGCCGTCCTTGGCCGCCCAAGTCTGGGTTAACAACATTATCCCTCTCCAGGAGAAGGGCGTCAGGGCCGGTCTGCCGGCTTGCACCGGTGGTTGGGACGCTGTGCCGTGGCTGAACCAGATGCTCGGCAACTGCAGCAAGCTCATCAGCACCAAGGGCCACACCAAGAACTGCACATACGAGTTCATCCCGCTGCACTGGTACGGTAGCTTTGAGAGTCTGGCCAGCCACATTGGCACTTACCGAGCTGCGTATGCCTTCACCTTCTAACTCAAACTCTCGAGCCTGGCGACTAACTTGATAGATTCCCCAATGACTCCCTCTGGGTTACCGAATTCAACTACAACGACCAGGATCTGGCCACCACGCAAGAATTCTTCAACTCTTCCATGGAGTATCTCGATCGCATTGACTACATTGAGCGCTACTCCCTGTTCGCAGCCTTCCGTTCTTCGGCCTCCAATGTTGGCCCCAACGCTGCCATGCTGAGTGCCGGCGGCGAGCTGACTGACATTGGAGCTTGGTACCTGGGCGAGAACGCGACTGGTGTGCTGCCAGACAGCAAGAAGTCGCCAGCTGCGCGCAGCTGGGACCGTGGCACAATTGCGTGGGGTGTTGTCGCATCTACACTCACATCCCTGGCACTACTCGCAGAGTTTTGAAGCAGGCTAATGCTGACCAATTCCATCGGGGTGGCCGTTGTTTCTTTGTTCTTGTCTTATTGTTCTTTCCCGTTTTTGGCGCTCTCCGCTTTTCTTACGATCCTTACATAATTATACGACTTACAACCAGTCCTTTTGGACTTCGATGTTAACAACCAACATATGATTTTTCAATTTCGCTTTTGCTTTATTTTTGGGAACTTTGGTTATAGATTTGGGACCATATAGATTTTTGGGTTTGATACACCGGTTTGGCCGTGGCACGACTAGAATTTACGCGAAGAGTTTTCCTCTTTGCATACCTCAACACTGCAATACATGATTTTTATTCGTTATGTTTTGGGTTCTTTTGGTTCTTTTGTTTCACTTCCCATTCTTCGCCGAATCCTTCCTACTTCAAGAGGCTATGCCAGCACGCTCCATCATGCCAGACATTCGCGCAATCCCGCAGGCCACAAATGGAACATGGCTCCACGGACGAAGGAGCTCCAGTGCATTCCGGACGTGTGTGTCGTCGCGAGTTGCTGGGATGAACGATAGCGCTGGCGACTTATAACTGATGATCAACGTTGCCAGAAAGACAAACGCCCTGGGAAATAGTCAGCTACAGCGACCACTAACGAATAACACCAAAAAGCGGGACAAACCCGGGAGGGATCACCTACGTCCATATGGAAATGCACGTCCCAAGCTTCCAGACCAGCAGCTGTTCAGCTGCCACGTCCAGATACAGCGTGCAAAAGCGAAAACACTCGATAGCCTCCAGCCGTGCCTGGGCGATCTCATCTGAAGTCTCTTGCTCGGTGCCGTATGCCTCCATTACCCGGAGGACTGACGCCCACTCCAAGACGGCATTCAGGGAAAAGTATTGCATCCGCAGAAACGATTTGCGTGCATCAAACAGCGGCGAGTTGTCTAGAGGAAACCGGATGGCAACCGGCAGGTTACGATGCCACTCTCGTGCCTGGTTGCGCAGTTCCGTGGTGACTACCGGTGCATAAATGACCTTGGCATCTACAAAGGTGTTAGCCAAGAACACGACAAATGCAAGATCAAGCAGGTGAGGGCATATACCATGATATCCAACCACATCGAGAGTTGCTGTGACCAGTTTCCGAAGACTGATCTGTGCTAGAAAGTAGTAGAACCCGGTGTCTTCATTCTCAAAACGCGGAAGCGGCACGATCTCGTGGTAAATACGATGGCCGATTGTGTGCAAGCGTATCGATGCTTCGTGCTCACTGCCACTGTCAGAAATATGTGCTTTTCCTCCTTCAAAACAATGCCGACCTACTCGGTTATAACGGAACATGCCCAAAAGGCACGATGCCACGGTTCCCGGGCTGAAATGTCGAGACTCTTCCACCACCGCGAGCTCAGCACGTTCATGCAGTCGCGGGTGCCCTGGATAATTGTGTTCCAGGACAACAGCGGATGCAGCGTCAGCTTAAAGTAGGCCGCTTGCAGGATGCGGCAGTGCAGTGCAGTGAGGCTGCTGCTCATAAACGTGAACCGCTCAAGGTACCGGCTCCCGTGGGCAAAGTAGTCGATCCCGGGCAGCGGGTTGGTGCGGATATCGGCATGGTTCTGCAACAGCGTGCCGGTGGCCAGGATCAACATGGCCAGGCAGCTGTTGGGATCGGATGGCGCAAAGCCATTGGCAATTGCAGCGTGCACAATCGTGTACATGGCCGTCGGCTCGAATATGGGCATCCACCCGAGGAAATTCTCGACAAAGCTCTGGAGGACCAGACGCACTGTCCGTTTCGACACGTCGGGGAACACGGCGAGGCTCTGTGTCATGTGCCGGTTGAACTCGTCGCCCGAGGCCATTTCGGCATCGTAAAACTCACCCGAGTCGTCCCAGCTGTCGCAGTGAACATACGGTGGACTGTCAAATGTCAACAGGCTCGGCCGAGCGGTGTGCTGTCCCGGCGGGTTCTTGCGGCGCATAAACCCAACAGACTGGCCGTCGCTGTGGCTGCCACGGGCACTCAGCGACGATGTTCCTGGAGCCGTACATGCAGAACTGGCCACTGACCCTTGTCGTTGCTGCTGTGAGACAGTATCGCCAGTCGTGGTGGTCTTTCCTCTGATAGTGGTCACAGTACTCTCGTCGTTGTCGCCATTATCCAGAACCATTGCTGGCGGTGAAGGGTCGCCAAGCATGGCTGGGAGAGGCATGCCACCCGACGGTGCGGCTCCAACAACACTGCTGGATTGTGTGTTGGGAGAGACAACAGGACTGGCAGGGACGGCTGTCCCTCCAGCGGACACCGCCGCCTCGTTCTTTTGCCTTTCCAGCTCAGCCCATTTTGACTCTAGGCTCTGGAGCCTTCTTTCAACGTCGGTTACATTGGTCGTGTTGGACAGGGCGGAGGCATTGCTACTGGTGGGCGTGTCTGGCGGTGGGAGTTTGGCGCTGCTCGGTCGACGACGTCCCTCGCCTCTCGGTGTGGTGGCTGTTGCAGTGTTGGTCTCGCGATACTGGCACTGCACCCCGAGGCCGGCACAGAAGCCGCACGTGGGACGCACAGCGTCGCATTTCTGTCGTGCACCGACATTCACCGGTTAGTCTGTGGCAAAGGTGCATGGCAGGAGACAAGAGAGGACGGGACGGGTCGGGACGTGTCTTACAGTTTTTCGGAAGCGGCATAGGTTGCACTGGCGGCACGGCAAAGAAGACCCTAGAGTATCAGCTCTGTCCTTCGAAAAGGATGACAAGTGGCATGACTTACGGCAATGGATATGCGCTTCCTTGGGTAGTTCTCCACACCGACGAGCGGGAGCGGCTTGGGAATGGGAGCCTGGTGTTGGCGTGGTGGTGCTGGACGCGGTGTTTCTTGTTGCCCCTGTCGCTCAGGTTGTTGCTGCTCCTGATTCTCGTGGGCCTCGCTCTCGTGGGGGGTGGTGTCCTCCTGCAGGCCCTGCTCCCTCTGCTGTGACTCGATGGCGTCTTCAGTGGACGACCCAGTAGTCGAACGAGGTGACCCGGAAGCCGTTTCCGGTTCCGTGGCCGCGAGCTTCCGTTTCGGAGCCATTTGATGCTGGCGATCAATACTAGCAGGCCGTTTACTAACCGTGACCCGACTGGGCCGTCAAGGCACGATGCGTCCTTCTTCTTTGTCTCTATTGGGCCGTTTCAAAGGGGTGCCAGATACCACCAGCCGGATCTAGAGTCTCTTGTTGGATGCCGTCGTTCAGATCCACACAACTGGCGTGGTCTGTCATGTTTTGGGAAAAAAAGAACCAGAATGAGCGAAATAACAAAGCACAGAGAAGGCACGCACGCACGCACGCACGGCACCTCAGAATCACTACTACTTCTCCTCCTCCTCATACCCCATCTCTCCTCTCCAATGCTGCTGGCGTGCCGACAGCCCGACACGCCGGATACCCGGGGGGTGCAAACCCCGCATTATTTTACAGGGTATTCCCCAGACTTGCCCAAATAAAAGCTGGTCGGCTGACCAGTCGCCATGCATGGATTGGTGAGATTTGAAAAAAAAAAGGGGGAATCGTTGACCTCCTCATAGGGGTGAGAAAGAAAATGTACAGAGGCGGGAAGGAGGAGCGAGAGAGGGGTGCATTGTGGTCTAAGTCGACACGAGGTTAGCGTCGCGCCGGTTTAGCGGGGAGGAGGGTGTGTGTGAGCCAGTCGTGGTTTGCGGGGGTGGAGCCAGGGCCACAGCTGTGACAAGTAAGTTGGATTGGACGACATCTTACTGGGGGAAGGAACAAAGCCACTGACCGGGGAAGGAGCGAAGCGACGTTACTGACAAAAATCAGGTTTGTTGGGTTTCTTTTGTTCTATTTTCTCACATCTAAGCCGTTATTTTTTTGTGGACCACTATTTGAATTGATCTAACCAAACAATAGATCTGAACCACTATCGAATTGACCACAAGCCGAGAAGGGGTATATGCTTGGGTGTCAATGATATGAGGTGGTGTTGCAGGAAGCTTGTCGTCCTGGATCTGACAGGTCAAGCTATGGAGCTGTCGAAGCTTTGAGCCTTTAAGTGAAATGCACCAAGCACAGTACGGACCCTTCAGGTCACCATGGCGTCTGCATTTGCGACAGGCTCAGGGGCGGCATATTCGGCAAACGGGTCCTTGTCAATGTCCGGTGTCCACGAACTCCCGCTTTGCTGGGCCCAGGCGGTGTAATCCTTGTCTTCTTCGGCGGTTGCTGCAAGCTTGAAAAGCTCCAAAGCCAGGGCATATGTTTCATCGCCCAGACCCGTGGCAAAGGCTGGGTCGGCACGGAAGCCAAGACGTGCCAGGGTGAGCAGATATAGGCTCTGGGTGCCCCGGCGCGTCTCGGAGAGCTTTGCGGGCATGTTGGCCACGCTTGCTGTATAAGGATCCGTGATGATGTTGTGCAGCAAGTAGACAACCGACGACACATACAGCATAACCAACGGAATAAAGTTACGTTTGGTTGGGTCTGGTGTTGTCTGGTTTACAATCTGGCCAGCGGCCGAAGCCAGTCCGGCTGCAGACTGCAATCCTGGCCCGGCCATATCGCCAGACGCCGGGCCCAGGGTCTGTACCAAGTCAAACCCGCCGATGCCATACTTTCGAATCTCAGACTCGGAGAGGCTGAGCTGGCCAACCGCTGGGTAGAGCGGCTCTTCCAGCACATCTCTATCGCGAAGCTCGCCGTAGGCTGGAAAGAAGACGCCCACGAGGCGTGGGAGAGCACAGTTGCTGGCCGCAAGACTCAGTTTTCCAAATGGGCTCTGCGAGAAGCAGTCGAGCACGCCAAGCGCAGACAGCCGCATATCCCACTCGGTATACTTGCAGGGAGCTGCCCACTTCGGCGGCTCTTCAATGTGATGGCTGATGCGGTCGATAACAGTGGCAGCGACTGCACTGGCGTCTTTGTTCGGATCGTTCGTTATTGGGCCTATGCTGTCGGGTAGGGCAGACGTCCTTAGCAGCAACAGCATCCCAAGAAAAGCGTCTGGCGGCTGTTTTGAAGACAACATCAGCAGAACAAACTCAAACTTGATAAGACTCCAAAACTTGGCCTGGTTCGATGTCGACAATTCCGGATAAGAAGACTGTGACGGTTGAGCCTGCTGTTGGTCGTCTCCGGAGCTAAGACAGCCGAGAGCGGCCAGCCGCAAGAGGGCCACAATGCCGCCGGCATCGATATCACCAGCAAGCTGCCGCATTTCGTAGTCGGGGTGGTTCGCCAGGCCACCGACGTGGTTGTAGAACGCCGGCTCGGCAACAAGGTAGGCTGTTTCTTGGGAGAGAGGAAGCAGCGGGACGAGGATGTGTGGAGCCACACCGGTCGGGTTGCGCGTGAGGATGTAAGAGAGCAGCGACACCAGGGCACGTATGGGGGCATAGTACTTTTCTCGCATGCACTGTGACCAGATGCCAAAGACCAGCTCACAGAAGTCGAGCATCAGCCTTGTGGCGCCTTGGTTGCCCTCCATCTTGGGGATTCTCTGCAACATCAAGAATGCCAGCGTCTGCTTCCGGTTGGATGGGAAGGCATAGCGGGCAAACAGCTCGATGGTCGAGGGCTCATCGGGATGGCTCTGGTGACTAAGCACTTCCTGGAGAAACTGCAAGACAAAGTTAGAAGCTAGGTAAGCCAAGCAGAAAGGAGCACGGCGTTGTGCCACATACAATAAAAGGAGACCCGCCCTCCTCCGCCTTGTCGGGCTTCCTGGATGCATCAGCTGATCTAGACTGGCTGCCGCGTCTTGTGGGCGTCTCTGGCGACAGGTTGGGCATATCAACGTCGCCATCAGCGTCTACTGCGAGGGTCTCGAGTGGCATGGTCGGGCTGTCTGTTGTTGGGCGTCGCCGCTTGCCCTTTGTTGGTGTGCGCTCCACAGCCGAGACAGCGCCTCCGACGCCGGCATCTTTGAGCCGGCGGCCAAAGCCTTTGCTCGGGCTTGGCAGCAGTTCAATGTCATCAAACCCGTCCGCCACGTTCCAGTTTGACCGGCCGGCTGCGCCTTTCCGAGGAGTCGTAGGATTGCCGTCCTTGTCGCCGCTGCGACGGCCCTTTTTGCTCTTCTCAACCTCCTCCCTGAGATCCTGTTTGGCAAACTCGAGCTCTACAGCAGCGCTCTTTTGAGCTGCAACAGCAGTCTCGGCCAGGCGCCGTTGTTTGGCCAGTT
This sequence comes from Raffaelea albimanens, assembly GCA_002778245.1. Classification (NCBI taxonomy): domain Eukaryota; kingdom Fungi; phylum Ascomycota; class Sordariomycetes; order Ophiostomatales; family Ophiostomataceae; genus Raffaelea; species Raffaelea albimanens. The sequence continues at coordinate 3,265,761 of PCDJ01000008.1, read as the reverse complement.
CCTCGTCTGTTTGCTTTTGTATGCGTGCCACCTCCGTCTCGTGCATCTTCATGGCCGCCTCGTATTTGTCCTGCATCATGGATGCCTTGCCACGAGCAGTGTACAGATCGGTCTCGAGGGTGCGGACGCGGGCTTGCAGAGCAGACACGGCAGCGTTGTCTACTGAGTTGCTCTTGTTGGCAGTGTTCCCGTTATTCAGTCCGGGGTTGGGCGGCGCTGCGATGGGGCGGCGGCCTGTCCCAATGGCGGCAGCAGCGGCAGCACGGCTTTGGGACAAGGCCGGTGCTTGTTTCTGGACACCGCCGTTGTGGGCATGGCTCTGGTAAAAGGACGGGGCTCTGGTCAGCCCTTGCCTGCCCGCATTGGCATTGCTGTTGCTGGAGGCAGGGAGCGGTACATCGGCCGCGCTGCGCTGGGAGTATGCGGGGAGGGGGAGCGGTCGAGGGGCTGCGGCGGCGGCAAGCCGGCCGGAAAGCGAGATTTGAGCCGGCACACGGGCCAGCTCGCGAAGCACTGCGGCATCGGCCTGGTTGACATCGTCGTCGATGTGGATCACCTCGGCACTGCTGCCCGCAGGAGTGTCGCCCCGAGGCTGGAGCGACTGCAGGGCCTTGTTCTCGAGCTCCTGCAGCAGGGCCACATTCAGCTCGTCGAAGCCGTCGTCCGAAAAGTCGTCCATGGCGGGCGGCACTGGCGATTCGGGGGAGCCGAGTCCTGTTCGGCTGGAGACATCTCAGGTCCGTTGCTGTGACAAGGTTGTTTTTCTGTGTGAGGTACGATACGCGTACTCGTATAGTGGCTTTACGCGTCGCACTGTGCCCCGCAGGCCCAGGTTCGCGGGACTCGCATAATGCGAACAGCGGCCGCTATAATTGCATATGGGGGTAAAGATATTGTCAAATACTGGATTCCTCAGGACACTGTGGAAGATTAGATACTGCGATGTGATTGGTCGGAACAGTGGTTCCGACCCACTTAAATAGGATAGAAAAGTTTTCATGGAAGTCACCGTTTGTACCGGGGACTTCGGACAATACATGCACTTTTTACCCCCCCGAATTACTACCCAGTGCTAGATGCAACTATCTAGCCCATTTTCTGACAGATATCTTTATATGGGATTCTGGCTCAACGGGCTCGGTGGCGCACGGTAAAGCCGCCTGTGATAAGGCACATGAAATCAGCAATTCCCAGTTCAGCTTCACGTCTCGCAGCTTTATCTTGTCGATGCTGCAGTTGGTCGTCTGCAGGCATGCAGCATGTGAAGAGACAGTCAAGAAGGCTGCATTAGCGGATATATGTTAATTTGGGGGCAGTCGAGAGCACGCTGCAAAAACAAAGGCACGGACAGGCATTGTCAACCCCGTTGAAGGTTTTCACTAAATCCGCCCCAGGCAGAGTCGGCATCGTCAGCAGAGAAGGTTCCTGCCGGAAGCGCCGGCTTATGTTCTGTGTCGTGGCCTCTCGGGGTCTCCTGGGCTTGGAGGACGTGCTGTAACGACCGACCCGAGCGATTCAGGCCATTCAGAGCCGGGGCCAAGACAAATAGCGAGCGGGCCATATGAGGTGGCATGCTGATCTGTTCATTATTACAGGCCCTTCGCGTCAGGGGTACTTTGGGCAGCGAGAGAGCCTGCCGCAGTCACATGTACCGCGCTAGGGCTTGAACTATGTAAAGCGCATTGTTTGATTTGATGAGAAAGTGACAGAAAGGGAAAGCACGAGGGAGACAATATCAGAGCAAGGAAGCAGCGAGGCACAGAAGGAAAGAGCGACCAGGCGAAATTGGACAGTGGACAGCATCGTGGCTTTGTCGCTTCGTGGCTTCCGGTCCCTCTTTTCCAGGAAAGTACGCGCAATTGTCTTTTAATCGGTTATCTTATTATCTTGTTCACCACCACATGGCAGGATTGCCCGCCCGTGTTGGTCTGCTGTCGCTCGCGCACTGCGCCCCCCCTGTCTGTCCCGCTCCTGCAAACGCGGACTCTCGCTGGCCTCTAGCCTCCGCGCATTGCCACCCCTTTCCCTACTGCGCCGGCGGCCTCGACGTCATGAACCCGAGCCCGACACTGTCTGCTGCTTTCCGCTCCCTCTAGCGCGCATCAGCTCGCCATAGCTTAATCCGCTCTGCTCTGGATCTTATTTCCTTTGGCGGCCACCCACACACGACCACAAAAAAAATCCCTGGCAGAAAATAAAGCCAAAAAATTCCCTGGGACCAAACCCGGATCGCCCAAACAAATTCCCATCGCGGCCACTGCCACTCGACAATTCGACGCAAACCATCGACAGTCGGCATTTGACCTCCCCCGGCACTTTTTCCACGTTCCACGTTCCACGACCCAGGCTCGGCCAGTCGTCTCTTCCATCCTGCGCAGCTCGCCTGTCCTCGCTGCTGCCATCTTGCCGTCAACCCAACTTTTCGTCGCTCCTTACTTCTTCGACCTACGGACTCCTCGTCATTAGCATACCGGCCTCGTCGTCGGCTCCCTCTGCCCTGCAGACCTTGACTGTCCTCGACTCTCCTACCGGGCAGCGTTCCTTCCTCCCCGTGACCGCGACCGCGATCAAATTGGACCGCGACTCGACCGCGCCCTGACTGCGAAGCCATCTGCTGCGCTCCCCATCAACAAACACTCTCGACCTCCTTGTCCCGACTTCCTCGATTCTTCCTCCCCCCCACAACCCACAATGGGCAAATCACGCAGAGGCGTCCGGTTTCCCAACCGCGCAAACGGCCATGGCGAGCGCCGGCCAAGTGACGTCAGTGAAGACGGCAAGCCAAAAAAGAACGGCGTTCTTGATGGCATCGCAGAGGTATGAGCTCCCGCGGAGTGTGTCCCATTCCCGCCCTGTCTGCATGTTGTATGCGTGCTACTTGCTAACTGTGCCGTTCTGTCCCTCCTGCAGAATTCCACCCCCGAGCAAGAACAGGCCGCCGAGTATGAGAAGAAGAAGCAGAACTTCCTCACCCGCACCTTCTGGACATTTGTCATGATTGGCGGTTTCTTCGCTGCCCTCTTCATGGGCCACATCTACATGATCCTCATCGTCACTGCCATCCAGATCCTGTCCTTCTCCGAGGTCATCGCCATTGCCAACGTTCCCAGCCGCGCTCGCCAGCTGTCTTCCACCAAGAGCTTGAACTGGTACTGGCTGGCTACCACCATGTACTTTCTCTATGGCGAGAGCGTCATCTACTATTTTAAGCACATTGTGCTCGTTGACAAGGTCCTGCTGCCGCTTGCCACGCACCACCGCTTCATTAGCTTCATCCTATACGTAATTGGTATGTGTTGACGACAGAATTGCGAGCCTTCTGTTCCTTGCTCAGTCTCTTTTCTAACAAACCCCAGGCTTTGTCTTCTTTGTCACCTCCCTCCAAGCCGGCCACTACAAGTTCCAGTTCACCCAATTCGCATGGACGCACATGGCCCTCTACCTCATTGTCGTCCAGGCTCACTTTGTCATGAACAACATCTTCGAGGGCATGATCTGGTTTTTCCTGCCCGCCGCCCTCGTTATCACCAACGACATTTTCGCCTACATCTGCGGTATCACCTTTGGCAGGACCCAGCTCATTAAGCTGTCTCCCAAGAAGACCGTCGAGGGCTTCGTCGGTGCTTGGGTCATGACCATTATCTTTGGCTTCATCCTGTCCCACTTCCTCATGAAGAGCAAATACTTCATTTGCCCCGTTACTGTACGTCCTCCCTGTTTCCTTCACTGCAACCCTTAACGCATTCGTGTGCTAACAACTCCAAAGGATCTCGGTGCCAACATCTTCACTGGCCTCCAATGCGACCCGAACCCCGTCTTCCTGCCGCGTACCTACACTCTGCCGCACTTCTTTTTCCTCCCCGACAACTACCCCAAGGTCAGCGTCACCATGGCGCCTATGCAGATCCACACCGTCATCTTTGCGACGTTCGCCTCTCTGATCGCGCCCTTCGGCGGCTTTTTCGCCTCCGGCCTCAAGCGCACTTTCAAGATCAAGGATTTCGGCCATTCCATCCCCGGCCACGGTGGCATCACCGACCGCATGGACTGCCAGTTCATCATGGGCTTCTTCGCCTACATGTACTACCACAGCTTCATTGCAACTCACAAGACCAGCCTTGGTAACGTCATGGAGCTGGCCATCACAGGGTTGTCTCCAGACGACCAGGTTGAGCTGCTCCGTGGCGTTGGCCGCTACCTGAGAAACCAGGGCATCGTGGGTGAAGAGGTATGCTTCTCCCAAGTGTCGTGGTCTAACAACCACAGCCATATACACGCATACTAACTTTTACCAGGTTCTGTCGTGTCTGGACGTGACTCTTCCGTCTAAGAGGTGATTATGGTATTATACGCATATATTCCACGCGAGCGAGTGTATTTCGGGGTTCGTGTCAATTGTGATTTGTTAATGCTACTACAATGCTTTTAATGAGCTGAAAGCATATTGATGTATTCTGATTTTGGACATCAAAAAAAAGGGAACCGCGCTTGGTTTGCATTTGCCATGGCTCAGCTCAGTTGAGGAAAAAGGAGCTGTTTCCTGCAGCCAGCTCCCCACAGCGCCGCCTTGAGCTTCTATTCAACAAAAGGAGAGAGAGAACCACAACGGAAAGGAGAGCGAAAAGAGAGGAGGATTCGAGCGCATTTTCATTCGCGCTCTCCATGGGAAATCTGACTTGCACGCCGCCAAATAATTTTGGACTGGCTGGCGTTTCGTTTATTGTTTTACTAGAACCGGTCCTGTAATAAAAATTGCAAAATTCAAGCAACTTTTGTTTTGTCATATCTTGTTCTCTTTCATGTCGCATTAAATTTGACAGTTCTATTTGCCCATCCGGTTGAAAAAAGTACAAAAAATGAAGATGCCCACGTTAACTGTTTTGAGACTCGCCGACAAAAACCCAAAAAAGCATCGCAAAAGATACACCCACTCGCCCGATCAGTACGCTTTTGGTAACCACTCAGTCCAATGCTTCCTGTCTATCCTGAGTCAGCCTGTAGGGATATCTGTCCCTTCCGACAGGCCAGGACAGCCATGTCTCCCTGCTTCTTAGGAAGACGCGCTCTGGATCAAAGAGATGTTGTCTCCTTTGAGCAATATCCGGCCTGTAGACAACAGTTAGCAAAGAGACGTATGCGTCCGGACACACTGCACAGGGACCTACCTAGTGGTTTCCGTGTCTCCTCTGTCTGGGTCTTGGTGATCTGCCCCACCACGACTGCGTCGTCCAGCACCAGGTTCAAGAACTCGTCGAAACCCTGCGGCATGTCAGTATTGAATTCACAGATTCCACATAAATGCCGCGGCCTGGCTTACCCGAATCTTGCCCTCGATCCGGAAGGACAGCTGCTCGTACAGCCAAACGCTCACAGTCGCATGCTAGTTTGGTTGTCAGTCAACAGAACACATGGACAGGCCATCAAGACCTCTTGAAGCAAACAAATTCAAACATACCGACTGAAGAAGCTTGAAAATCATGTTGCTGCGAAACAAACAAATAAATGTTAGCTCATCTCATCTCATACATAGGGAGGGGTGGGACAAATTCGCACATTGGCGGCAACAAAACGCGGCGTCCGCCGCCACCTCCACGGCCAGTCATTGTGAGAGTATGTGAAGGCTGTCGGTTGGAAATGGGGTTTTGAAAAAGAGATAGAAATCGCGTCGACGGTGCTATGTAGTCCCCAGGTCACGCGCGCTGGCTTGGACGAAAAGTTGGCGATGATGGGTAGTTACCTCTGGTGGAGATAGAATTTCCCTGTCGGCGAGGGAGAAATGTGGTGCCGTTGAATGCGCACGGACCACACAGCATAACACCCACTTGGTCACGTGAATAGACTGACGAAGAGCGGCCGCACCAACTGCTCAATCGACACAAACAAAACTCTTGAATGCATCGCCATGGTGGCGTCTGTTTAGCACTTCAAACTCGTCTTTCACCCAAGTTTCCGCGCTGAGTGCTTCTCTCAGCTTTTCCGTTTCTGGTGTTTGGCAAGAAAACCGCCACCACATGGCACAATCGCCAGCGCGATGTGAACGCGATGTGAACGCAATGTGAACACAATGTGAACCAGCATGCTACAGTCCTGGGCCAAGCGGCCCAGGCTCAGGGAGAGCAATGGCAGGAAATGGGAGCTTGCTTTTGCACATTCCTCTTTAATCCACGTTTGGAGCAAGGTCTGTTTGCTTGATTCTGTCTCGCCTGGCTCAAAAGGTTGTCCATCTTTGATGAGGAGCTGCCAACGGGAAAACAGAACTCGGGCTTGGATTTGGCTTGTATAAATACAGCCTGGCTTGGCCATGTCTGCCTCGTCTATGGTTTCTATGGTTTCTTGCCCGGTTTTTCTGGGTGGTTCTCGACAACTCAACCGGTTTCTTCATCTGGATTTCCGTGGTCTCAGCAACATTCTAGACCAAAGAGACGCCCATCCACAGAAGCGGTACCATGGACGGGGAGGCAACATCAAGCACGGCAGTCAATGCTAACCCCAAGCCTGCTAAGAAACCGACAGTCATCGGCGTGTTTGGGATCCAAGGCACCGGGAAGAGCTACACTCTGCGGAATATGAAAAGACAGTATGGCAGCTCGTTTCTGTTTTTCGAACAGTCCCAGACCATTCGCAACATGATCACAGAATACCGGGCGAAATGGAATGCTGCTAGCGACGATGGGTGGCGGCACTACTGTGAACTGGCTATTCGCTGGGTCTCTTCTCAATGTGTCGCGGCTGGTAAACCGGCCATTGTCACCGGACACTGCACCCATGCAGGCAGCCTAACCTGCTATTGCACGGCCGCGGACATGGAGGTCTTTTCCCACATAATCTACCTGGGCGTGGAACCAGACCTCATTCACAAGCAACGCACCCAGGACATTACACGGCCCGACCGTGGTGATTTCCCAGTGGACCACCTTCGCCAATGGCAGGAACACGAGATCAGCCGCCTGCACCGGGCGTGTCTGAAGAACTCGGTTGTCTTTGTGGTCTTGCGCAACAAGGACCTTCAGCCCATCGTGTCTCGGCTTCTCGACGAGTTCCATTTCAGAGACGAGACGGAGGACTCTTGTCTGGCAATGCTGGAAATTTCCAACATTCTTAGAAAGCGGTCCAAGACGAAGCGCCAGGTGAAGAGAGTCCTCGTTCTAGACGCCGACACAACGCTCAGCACCAACAGCACGGGGGCGTATCTGTGGAGCTATCTGCGCCAAACAAGATTTGCGCGCGACGCAGGCCTGGACGGCATTCCCTTTGAGGCACTCTTTGGCAGTGACAAGTTCAAGCCGAGCCAGCTAGATGCGCTTCGACGGGCCATTTTGGTACACGAAGCAGCCTGCTACGAGGAGAAGCGTGCTGCTTTCATCAAACATTATGCATCCTCGTCTTTTGTCTATCCAGAGATGGCGGACCTCGTCACAGACTTTGCGAATGCTGCTGATGCCGCTGTTTTCAACATGACTTGTGGGGTGCCCGATATCTGGAGCTTCCTGATGGAGAAAAACGGGCTGCAGGCTGTCCATGTGGTGGGCAAGGGGCTGCCGACAGAGTCGTTCAGCATCACGCCTCGCGTCAAGGCGGACGTTGTCCGTGGTCTCCGGGAAATGGGAATCCATGTTTGCGTGTTTGGGCACGGGCCGCTGGACGTTCCCATGATGCACGAGGCCAACGAAAGCTTTGTCATTTCCGGCAAGGGAGAAAGCATCAGCGGCCCCATGAGCGAGGCCTTGCGTGCAGCCATTGAAGAGCAAGGGCTGTGTACCAGCCAGGTTGTCTGGGACGTCTGCAGCTCTCCACAGCGTGACGATTCGAATTCTTTCCCGACGGTGCAGATGGGCCCGGAGCTCAGCGAGCATATCTGCAGCAGGCCGCCAAAGTTCCAGGAGTTGGCGAACCAGGGAAGCACCCAGCTCCTGGCCTCAGCCATGAAGAACCCAGGCATGTCGGGGCTTGACCTGCGATACTACCATGAACAGGCCGGCTGGTATGTGGCCACCGAGCTCTTGCCCAGCATTGTCGGCCTTGAACCGTCGGGCAAACCCCATGTGCAGGGGGACAGCGACGAGACCAGCGCTTCTGACCGCAGACCGAGATACGAATCCCAGACGGTGATTATGCCGCTGGTGCGAGGAGCAGAGCCCATGGCACTTGGTGTCAGGAGGGCCTGTCCCCTGGCCTCGCTCATCGACACCAAGCAGCCCGGCGATCTCAAAACGGAGGATTTCTGGGGCAAGCATACGGTGGTTCTGGTCTACTCGGTGGTGACCACTGGACGAGCTGTGGAGGAGTTTGTGAAGCGGATCCGCACGATAAACGCCACGATCCAGATTGTGCTGATGGCCACTGTGGTTCAAAAAACGGTCGTAATCAGAAGAGGGCGCCTGGCAAGACTCGCCAGCCAAGACCCAGCCTTTAACATTCTTGCACTGTATAGTGTGACGGACCTGATTAGGAACACCACTGGGAATAGCCCTGTGAATATGGCATACCTGGATTGTGATTGAAGGGGGGGTGCAGAAGGGGAGGGGGGGATATGCCAGGAACACGGTTGTTTTTCATACTTTCTACCACATTTAACAAACATTCAATCAACGCTATATAACCACTTCCACAGGGGTCCACCACAGTACTACGAACTGTTTGCTGCACTTCGCCATTGGTCGTGGCAATGTAGAGCGTGCTCTTGTCAAATTTCAAAGTCATTTCTGAAAGACGAAACCAGGAAAGCATCTGCAAGCTGACATTAATTAGCAAACGCTCTCGCACTCTATCTAGCTCTCTATCGCATCTCATCTAAACGGGCCCTTGAACAGCCACTCTGCAATGATGGCTTGACCCTTGTCTGTCTTGATCCTGCTGTCCTCGATGAGGGGGTCGCTCTTCTTGACAATCTTGCCAATGCCCGCATCAAAACCGTGCACGACATCCGGGACCAGGAGCCACCGGTGGCTGCTGTTCTCGGTGCGCGTCTCAAACGCAAACCGCTCGTCGTCCAGGATCAGCTCGCCAGGCTTGCCAATGTCGGACTTGCCAATGACACTTGCCTGCGGCTCAGGCCGCCCTGCCAGCAGGCTGGCCGTCCGCCACGCCTCCATGCCGAGCATGTCCAGCTCGCACGCGAGAATGAACACGTATGGCGGCAGCAAATCCTTGGACTGGTACTCGGGGCTCAGCAGCGGATTGGCCAGTCCGGCGCGGTCCTGGAGGGGAGGCAGGTATGCCCAGTTGAAGATGGGCGCCAGGGGCAAGAGGTAGTCCACCTTGCGCCCGCGGAACCCCTGGAAGGGCTTGTACTGGCGGGCGAGCGCCTTGGAACCCGCCGTGACGGTAAAGTCTGTCGGGGGGTAGACGGGCACAATGGCGTGGATGCGTCCGCGCAGGCTGGGCAGCGATGCCACGGCCATGGTGAGGTTGCCGCCGGCGGACCAGCCGCCCATGGCGACACGGGAGGTGTCACTGGGCAGCGACTGGTCGGCCAGCACGGCGTGCACCAGCGCCTCCAGGTCGTGGATGGCCTTGGGGAATGGCGACACGGGCGCCTTGCTGTAGTTGAGGCCCACGACGAGGACGCCGTAGCGGTCGGCAAAGTTGCGGTTCCACACCTCGTTGTCCTCTGGGTTGCCGAGGACGTAGCCGCCGCCGTGGACGGTCAGCAGGACGGGCAGCCTGGTCTTTGGCTGGGCCGCAGCGTTGTGCGACGACGGGATAAAGACGCTGCCAAAGAGTCAGTCTTTGTCCTTCAATGTCGATGTAAACACTGTCACTCACTGGACTTCTAGCCGTGGCCGGCAGCTGTAATGCTTGACCTGGCTGGGCGCATGGCGGGAGGGCCGAAGCAGCCGGAACAGACTGGTGCCCCGGTGGACCAGCTTGTTGACGGCGAACAAGAGGTATGCGATGGCGGCATATTTGAGCCTCTCGCGGAATGGAATCTGGGACGTCATCCTGGCGGGTGCTGCTTTTGGCTGCTCGGCCATGCTGTGGGGGGATTTAACGTCGACGGCAGGTTGCAGATTCTAGACCAGGTGAGGCAATTGTCTCTGTTGGCGGAGGAGGCGCGGGCTTTTTATTAAAGCATTGCGACCCCTCACACTTAAACGGGGCGGTTGGTGATCGCGCCTTCCGTGGGAGATGCCTCGGCCTAGGACACGCTTAACACCCCAAAGTCCCAAGCATTTGACACAGATCGACAGCCACGTCCACGTCTCGGAAACCTTTTTCCTTGTTGTTCAACGAAATGGGATATCTCCTCTACCCCACGATGTTTCGTGTGCAGAAGGGCGTCTGTGCCCAGAGCGACATGACGTCGAGCTCACCTCAGCCACCTGTTGGTCAGACACATGCCGTCTTGGCACCTAATAGATGAGTTAATGACCACATTCTGGCCGAAGCTTGTCTGGTAAGGCCTCTCTCTCAATTGGCAAGGAGGTGTGTGGTTGAGTTGTCAATGGGGATCGATCCTGCTGGAGACACGTGACGGTCCTCGAGAAGGCAAGGCTCTGCCCATGCATTCTGCCTTTTGAAACAGTCATTACGAAATGCAGAGTGGGCAATTACTTCTGCAGATATCATGCATCTGACTGCCCGTTGGCATGAGAAACGGATGAGTAACCAAGTTATCCAATTACTAAACCTATAACTAAATAAAGAAGTCAGCAAGCGAACAGATACAAGGTCTAGTCCGTCGGCAAGGTCCGCCTGATAGAATGGCTGATTACCCAGGCAATCGAAAGCAAGAGATTTTCTGGGGAAACCAACACGGGCGAAACACAAAGAGTGCCCGGCTTTGCTCAGACCGCAGCCAGGCGCTCCACAAAAGCGCTGATTGGAGGCTGGCTTGAGATAGAAGCTGATTAGATTCGCGATAGAGGATGGCTATCGGAACCTGCCGGTTCTGCTCAAGAGGCCCTGCCTTTGTCTTTTTTGCTGCAAATTCCGCCTGGGTTGGGTCTGATACTGTCTTTGTTCTCTCGTCCGGGTTATCACATCCCTTATCGCGTCCTCCATCTCCCGTTGTGGCTGTATCTCTGTATCATCGCCGGAGCCAGCCGTTTTATCATCGAGACACAGTTCCGGATACCTGTGGGTCCTGTCTGTCTTCCTTTCCGTATATAGCTTTGTCTACGCCGTATTGGGTTTGTCAAGCTGGTTCGCTAGTTGGCTCACTCGAGTATTATCATATAAAGACAAAAAAAAGCACACACATCAAGAGTCGTCCACCCAACATCCATCGCCATGGCTACAAAGACCACCTACGCCGATCGTCCCCTTCCCAAGGTAAGAAAGACACTGACCAGACAAGAGTCCCATTACCTGATCACCGCTGACATACAGATCTCTCTGCGTGACTTTGACTCTCGCGTTGACGAAATCACCGCCCAGCTGTGCGATGCCGCCGAGAACGTGGGCTTCTTCGCCCTGGTCGACCACGGCATCACCCAAAAGGACATTGACACCATCTTTGCCACATCCGAGTCCTTCTTTGCCCTGCCCGACGACGTCAAGGCCACCGTGCCGTGGAACCCCCGCAATGTCGGCTGGGAGAAGATGAACCAGATCCGGCCCAGCACCGGCGCCCCCGACACCAAGGAGTCGCTGCAGCTGCAGTTTGGCGAGAACATGACCCACGGCGGCAAGGGCCCCAACGGCGAGGACGCCAGCCTGTGGATGAGCGACGACCACCTGCCGGGTTTCAAGAGCAACTGCTTGGAATTCATGGACCGCGTGCGCATCGTGTCCGAGAAGCTCATGGTGTGCTTTGCGCGCGGGCTCGGCTTCGACGACGAGTACTTTATCAAGTTCCACGACGCCAAGCGGCCCAACTGCCAGTCCGTCCTGCGGCTGCTGCACTACTTTGCCGTCCCTGCACCGCCCGCCGACGGCTCGGCCCCGGCTGAGATCTACCACCGCGCCGGCGCCCACGCCGACTGGGGCTTCCTGACGCTGCTGTTCCAGCGCCAGGGCCAGTCGGGCCTCGAGATCTGCCCCGGCCGCGAGGCCGTCACCGAGTTCGCCCAGGGCGACACCTGGACGCGCGTGGAGCCCGACGAGGGCTCGATTGTGTGCAACATTGGCGACCTGCTGATGAGCTGGTCCGACGACCGCTTCAAGTCGACCTTCCACCGGGTCAAGGCGCCCTGCGAGCCCGGCGACTACTTTGGCGAGCGCTACAGCATTGCCTTCTTCAGCCAGCCGTGCTCGGACGCCATCATCCAGGGCCCCAAGAAGAAGTACCCCGTCGTGACGGGCAAGGAGTTCACAGCCAAGGCCATGCAGCGCCACTTTGCCGCCCTCAAGGCCAAGCTGGAGTCGCAAAAGGGCCAGGAGCAGGCTGCGCCGGCAGCGGCTCCGGCCACGCCGTCCGTATCGGCGGCAGCATAGTTTGTTGAAAAGAAGGGAAAACAGAGAAATTGTACATCTTTTGTATCAGACATTCAAAAAAAAAAAAAAAAAAAAAAAAAAAAAAAAAAAAAACGATTCACGACTCCCAAATATTCCAAATCTGCTTGTGTGATTGGTCCACATGTGTGGCGCGACCCGTTTTTCTTCGCTTCCACTCCTCCCAGCTGCAAACATAAACCGAAACTCTGCCTCGTTTCGGGAAGCTGCAGCTTCTTGCTGAGGTCCGAAAATAAATCGCAGGCTAAAGAATGGCCTTCTTGTTTTGGTCTACTTCTCCCTCGCGTGCACCGTAGTGGCTGGGTGCCCAGAACAAGTGGCCTGTATGTGGCGGCAGACCGTTTTTTCTTTGCTTTTTCTCTGCCAGGAAGGAGCGATGCTACTCACAGGGATAATCAAGGTTAACACTATTGCTCACAATTTGCAGATCACATCAACAAAGAGGAAGGATCCGGCAGTGAGTGGGTGGACGGGCTCAAAGGGGGCCTGTGTGACCGTTGTGCAGGGCCAGGCTGTTTCCTAATCGGGACGGCCCTCTTTCCTAATCTGGGTGTGAATAAGGCTGCGTAGAGCCTCGCGCATGGAAAGAACGACCGGCGCTCGCTGTTCTGGCCTCGCTACTGGCCTCTTCCTCTCGGCCTCCCTTCCTTTGCTGCGTCTTCCCGTTTGTGCCCATCTGTCCACGTACCACTCAGTCAGGATTTGTTTCCTTACATATTTTTTTTTTTTTGGCCCGGTGGCAACCCACCATGTTGAGCTTGGGTGATTGCTATTCTTCCAGCGCGTTTCCCTTCCTCCCTTTCCTCTATTCCCCTCCAACCGGACTATTCATATGTAGGACAGGTTTTCGCCTCTTCTCACCTTCCTTTTGGCATCCTCTGTCACCTATTCATCTCGCCGTGTCTCATCCACCCAGACCTCCTCCTCCTCCGCCCAGGGGACCGTCTCTTGTCTGAAACCGCTGCTTGCGCTTGCAATTGGCCATGTCCGTCATATATTCATTGTCAGCTTTCCTCTATGGCTGCCTTTCCACCTAGGCCAAGTCGACGTCTTGACGGCAGCCCTCCACAGGGTGGATCTACCGTGTATCAGAATTGATGAGGCCTCTCCCACCTGGCCTTCCTGCTTGATCATTTTGGTTCTCATTCTGGGTTATATTTTCTGGATACTGTCTTATCTCACGTCTCTTTTGTGTTTGTCTGTTTTCTTTTTTGCTTCACGATACTCTTCTCTGGCGTGGCTGTTTTCTTTCCTGTACAAGATACCTTTTTCTTTCTTGCTTTGTTCTTTCTTTTCGTGACTCTCCACGCAGGACACAATAGCATCGACTTTGTGCCGTCTCTTAATCCTTTTCTGCCTGGCATCAACGACTACTAAGAGCCTGCAGCGACAACCATGTTTCTCGTCAACCTCATCTGCCGGCTGGTTTTCTGTCCGCTGGCTCTGCTGGCCGCCTGGGTGCCCATGACCTTGCTCTGGAAGCACGGCGAATTTGCAGCTGGCGTTTTCGTCATCAGCGTCTGGGTCTGCGTCGCGTTCACCTTTCTCGACGCGGCAATCTGGCACAGCCCAGCTTCGATCTACTGGTGGAAGGGCGAAGGCTGGTGCGATGTGCATGCATACATCCAGCTCCCCCTGACGACCCTCTTCAGCGCCAGTGTCTGCACCATCATGAAGCGGCTTTCCGAGCAGGTTGGCCTCACCCGCGTGACCGACCTGTCCAGCCGAGAAAAGCGCAAGCGAATGATCATGCAGGCTCTCATCATTTTCCCGATCCCCGTCGTGCAGGTCGCTCTCACTGTTCTTGCACAGGATAGCCGATACATGCTTGCCCCCGTGCTTGGCTGCACCATGAGCTACGCGCCAAATGTCCTGTCCATGGTCTTTTACATCCTTCCGTCTCCACTGTTCACGGCAGCGGCTCTGTTCCATGCATGTAGGTGGCTTTGTTTCATCGGTCCAAGTCGTCAGCTGCTCGATGTCCTGACTCTTTTTACCCAGGCCAAACATACAGACGGTTCCGCCAGGTCGAGGCTTCCACGAGGCTGGCTGTCAATTCTTCGATAAACGGAATGGCCCTCACACGCAGCCTTCGCGCACGGCGCAAGCTCTACCTCATGACGCTGTGTGTCCTTCTCCCATGCACGCCCGTCGAGGCCACATTCCTTGCCATGAACGTCGTCGCAAACTGGCCATGGGACAACGTTTTGCAATTCCTCTCGCGCGAGCCAGGACAGGAGCCGACCTGGGCAAAGATTCTTCTGTTCGATTATGAATCGGTGCCGTTCATACAAATGAACACGAGCTGGATCTATGTTCTGGCTGCATTTGTGTCGTTTGTCTTCTTTGGGACGTCGAAAGAGGGCATCAATGCCTACCGCAGGTACCTGGTAGCCCTTGGTCTCGGCCGCATCTTTTCCAAATTGAACGAGGAGTATGACCCGGATCGTAATCAAAGCCGAAACGCAATGTCCAGCTTGGATACGCAGGCGACGCAAAACTCGTCAACAAAAGCATCTATTAGGTAAGAATAGGCTCTATCATAAGCCCCGGCAACAACAATCTCACTGACTTGCAATAGGAAAGTACTCATGGTGTCCCTGGTACCCAAGGCGAACCAAGACAGTACACGCAACGAGCCGGCTCTGGTCAATATCACTAGATCGACTCAGGCATCGGCCCCTGTATCGACGGACAACATCACCCTACCAGCTCCGTCGGCGAACCGCAAGTCCAGATTCAGCTTCTTTCGAAGGGGCGCTGTACAGAGGGATGTTGGTATGGAGGAAATGGAATTGGAGAGCCACACAGCCCCTGTTGCCGAAGCATCCAGGACGTCCAGGCCAGCTTCCACTTCTTCCTCTGAGCGAAGAGTAGCAGCAGCAATACGCCGCGAGAAAACCCGGCTACACTACCACCACCACTTCCTCCCGCGGGCATGCCAAGTGCCCTCGCGACTGCATATACCACTCAACGACGACGACTTGGCCATCAGGGAAGCTCAGCAGGAGATCCAACAGGAAACCCAGAAGAAGAAAGAGGCAGCCACTATGGTCACTGTGACCGTTTCTCTATCGACCAGCACAGCCTCGACGCCGCCGATACCATTTGATGGAAGCGATGGACGCCCAGCCGTAAACACACGTGTGTGGTCTACGCGAGGTAGCACTGCCGCGTCCGGCCCGAATCAGCCTTTAGAGCCGGCATCTCACCGAGGTGTCGGCGGTATTGCGCAAGGAGGTGTGCGAGTTGACCGGAGCATCACAAGTAAAATCACTTGAGATGCGCTCCGAGACAAGACAGAAACGAACCGATGCGGGAGAGGCAGTTGATATATCAATCCAGCTTCTGTTTTGGGCTCTGATTGTCGGTTTACAACCAGTATTCAGAACTTGTTTTCGGTGTTATTTAGCATTTTCGGACCGGAGACACATTTACATATCCAAGAAAAATACCCCAAGTTGACACAAGATCAACAACCACGGAGAATTGTCCGTTTTAGGTAGAGGGTATTCTCCTTCCTTTTTGGAAGTTGAGAAGCTTTTCAGTAGTAATGGTGCACAAAAACGATTACAACCAATGTGATGATACTGAACCGCAAGGCTGCCTAGATTCACTTGCAGAACACCATTGTCAGCTGACTACCGAGGTTTACCAGTGCCTCCACATTACTCATTGATGCCCAATACCTTGGGAAGAAAAAGAAAAGGAACAACACCCAGACGCCTGGGAACATGGCGCACCCGGTTTGTTTTCTTCATTGTCTTTTTTCTTAAAATAAAAAGATCAAGATTTGATTTGTGTGAAGGATTTTTCCCGGTGTGACTTCTACGGGGGGGGAGGATGTTGGGTTGCAGTGTGCGTAAGGGTCTTTTGGCAAAAGTCTATGGGATGTTCCGCGGGGCCTGGTGCCTCGAGTGCCCTGGCTACACAGTAGGCCTTGACGTTGCAGCGGCTTGTTTGCAGGTAAGATTCCATTCTTCAACGCATGAAAACCGTGCCGTGTTTCTCATCTTCTCGGGGTCCTCGACATGGGGAGTGATACTTTGTGGGGGGACATTGTAAAAAGCAAACGCAAGCAAAGCGTTGTCACGTAACCGTAGCGAAATGGATTCCAATCCTTACCCTACCTTTTCCCCACTGGCAGACTGCTACCCAAGGATCCTACTTCAAGTCAAAGGCCCGCTGATTGGACGCCATTGGCAATTGGGTGAGATCAAGGGAAAGAAGACTGTCAAAAACAGGAGACTTTGAAGAAGCAAACGGGAAGTGAATGGCGAAAAGAAAGACGAAAAAAAGAAAGTTATTTTCGGATGTTTGACCCTCGTCAATTACTCTTTGAAGTTTTTATTTTCACCGCTTCTTATGGGCATTAATTCTTCTTGCCCGAGTCTCACCACGCCTTGTGGACGACTGCAAAAAGTCGTAAGACAAATGTCATAGCCTCCTGCTCTTTTGCAGACTGCCGAAAAGCTCGTCCGGCAACTGCCGAATTGGTCGCACGGTCCTTTGAGAAAAATACAATGGAGTAATACTATCTTGCAGAGTGGTAAGAAAGCATGCATGCGCGTCTACACGTAAGCACCTCACCTGGCTTGACCATCGCGGAAAAAGGAAAGCGCGTGCAGGACAAGGGACAGCCCATTGGCAAAGGAACAGTGACACAGCATTGACGGAAAACGGTTTATCCAAATTGTGCTGCAGAAAAGAACGAGTAACAATTCCTGCTCAGCATGCCAATGTATCGACACAGTGCTTCCATGTCATTGGGCTGGCAACCTTGCATAACAAATCGCCTGGACAGGTCGCAACGTCACCATGCAGTTACAGCATAAAAAAGCTACGCCTCTCGTGTTGGTGCTGGTTAAAGGCAAACAGAGTGTTTAGCCGCCTGGTTGTGGGCTGGACGTTGGTAAAGGGTAGCAATTGTTCACGACATACAAGTGTGATGCATCGCCATTTCTCTTACCACTTGTGTCGTCCTGCAAAGTGCCGGAGCTATCGTATCTCTGATTTCTGATACACCAACAGGATGTTTCCCCGTCCCGCTGAAAGGAACAGATCGGCCCAAAGTAGAAAAAGAAGAAAGGCGGAAAACAGCATCGTTTAGTTTTCCGTTCGAATCACACAAGCTCCACGTATCTGAAGGAAGCGAAAGCGAAGCAGTAGAGGTGTTAAGATAAAAGCGTTAATAATACAAAGAGCAATATGCCACTTGACGATCACTGCCGGAAACAATGAAAACGAGCAACGGAACTTCCACAAAGAACCGTTTTCGAATGTTTCCATCTCCTTGGAAGACTCTCGCCGTGTTTCAGAATGTTTTTTGCTCTTCTCATTTCCTCACCGGAGCATTGTTTCCTTTTGCAATGCTGGCGTGCTATTCAAACGTGATGCTAAGGCTTTGCACATGTGTGTGCTATTTACGTTTGGCCATTTGCGTACGACGATCGCGGTAAAGGGGCTAGGGAAGAGGATCATGAGGGAGATCAAACAAGAAGATTGAGTGTTTCTTCGGAGACGCCGTGTTGTGGATGCTGTTCAATCACTGAAATCATGACATACTGTGTAGACGTCAAAGAGTACTTGTCCTCTGATGCCACCTGTTTTTTCTCGTTTTCCCTTACCGGTCCTCGCAAGTGGTAACGGATCTGCAAACTACGGGGACAAGAAAGAAGGCTATTGAAAGGAGACAGAAAGATAGGCTCTTAAAAGAGGACCAAAGAAAGACAACACAGCAATGATGTGCGCTCTGGACCGTCGTGATCTCTGTTCTCGAGTGTTTCAATGTCACTTGGCTTCGGCGACCAAAATCTTGGGAGAATGCTACAGTAGGAAAAGGGAAAATCACAGGGCAACAGAAAGAGATACAGAAGAGTAATAATAGAATTGGAAGAATAATAATAGAAACAAAAGCAGATTGTGGGAATTTTAAAGAAATAAAACAATGAAATTGTTGAATTTCCCCAGTGTCCACCCTGTCAGTCCACACCTTTGAAAGCCATCTATCCATCGCCTCACCTTTTCACCTTTGTCTACTCGCCCTCTGCCATTATCACTGCTAGAGCTTAGCCTCGCAAACCCGTTGAAGAAGAGCCACTGTGGAAATCACCCCTGGAAAAGCAAAGTAGAATATTATTGTGGATTTGTATCTTGTGTGTGTGAGAGTGGATGCACCTTCTTCTCCAGGGCTCGTTGCGGATAATGTTGAGAGGAGCGCACTAGAAGGTGGCTAGACGACCGCTAGAGACGTGCCCAGACAGCCTATTTTGCCCGTTGTCTGTCAGTGTCAAAACTTACTCAAAGTCCACATACAACGTACAGGGCCGTCTATCAAGTGTCGAAACTTTTTATATCCTAGCACAAGTGATCGACAGGAGGCCCTACTTTTTTCATCGTGGAGCGCGGCAATTTGTAGATTTCTCTGGCTCGCACTTTCTCGGCCAATGTGGACAAACTGCCCACGGGACAAGATACGGGCAGCACAAAAGTCTTGTTTACATCGTCGTAGTCAGAGCCATCGCCCTGCGCCCTTCCATCGACTATCGCAATTAAAAAAGGCACGTTTCCAGAACGTGTCGGACAGGGAATAAAAATCATGTTTGTTTTTCACGTGCCGTTGATCGTTTGCAATGCAATAGTCTTATTTTCCGTTGCCCAGAGGTTTCTGCGGTTGCGGAGACAAGGAAGAACTCAGATACGAGCATCTTATTCCAGCCAGTCTTAATAGACGCCCGTTCGGCCCACTGGCCCAGTCCTTGGCGGGCCGTTTGCCGACCGGTCTGCTGCGGTGGCGCTTGGTTTCGCAAAAGAGAACAAGTACTTTGTAGGGCAGAAGTGGTGCAGTGTTGCACGCCGAGGGCAGGGCCGAAGAAGAAAAAAGAGAGCGGCATGAAGAGAGCCTGGACAAAGTTGCATTGTGGTGTTGCTGTAGGGTATCATTCTCTTTTGCTTTTTGCTTTTTGCCGTCGAGGGCCGATGACACCTGGGGAGTCCTAGAGAAAATGGCGCTTAAAAGGTGCACGCGTAAACGAGGATGACTCTGGAGGAGACTCCGACGATGCATGGCGATCGGCCAAAGTCTGAATGCTGCAACTCAAGATTGTCTTTCTGAAACTGCCCTGCACCCAAATCGGCTGCATCGCGGCCAGATGCGCTTGCCAAAACGCGGGGAAATCTACAACCAAGAACGCACAGCGGACACATGTCGGCG
Source organism: Raffaelea albimanens (assembly GCA_002778245.1). Classification (NCBI taxonomy): domain Eukaryota; kingdom Fungi; phylum Ascomycota; class Sordariomycetes; order Ophiostomatales; family Ophiostomataceae; genus Raffaelea; species Raffaelea albimanens. Next base: position 3,246,152 of record PCDJ01000008.1, on the reverse strand, counting down.
GCCGGGTGCGGCGTCACGGAGGGTTAGGGAAGAGGGGTAGAGGGGGGGTGCGGCCCGATGGGGAGGACGACGGCGAGCATCACGAGACAGCTTGTCCAAAAGAGATTGGCAATGAAAACCGCCGCTGTTTGACCGGAAGCTAGCAGTGTGTAGACTGCAAGTACTCGTGTGTGTGCTCGTAGGGACAGCGTCAAAAGATTGCTACCTATATCACCAGTGCTATCAATAACAAAACATTGCGAGAGACGCCACCGTCGAGAATGCCCCAAAAGATCTGACGGTTTCGGTCCAGGCAGATCAGTAGCTGGTTCCGATTTCCTGATTGCGCGTCCGAGTGTGTCTCGCTTGTTCTATTTCCTGTTCCTGGCGGTTCCTTTCTCAATTCCATTGTGTTTCACTTGCCTTGGTGGTTTGTTTGCATGTATTCGGAGGTTTACTGGTTTTCTCCTACATTTACGCGACGTTGTACTCGGCCTCGACAGGGAACTGGGGTGCATCCAGGAGGGACTTGCAGACTGTAATCTGGATAGGATTCTACGAGACATAATATCGACGAGGCTGCAGGGCAGATGGATAATAGATTACAAGCGCTCCAGGTATCCTTCCACATTGGACGAATCCATTCAGAGCCAAGCAAGCCAGAGGCACAATCGAGAGTCACACCAAAACAGATTGCGGTTCCGTGCGCTTGCCCCCGTTTCGTCTCTTCCTTTTCCCGCCATTCGGACACTTGTCCGACAAGGACAGGGCAGCCAGGCGCACTGCCAGACGTACAACCAGGAAACCACAAACTCTGGTTGCGTCCTGCTGGTTTCGGCCTCGTCGAGCCGCCCCCAGGATTACGAGAGTGAGCGTCACCCTTTAAAAAGGATCATCTCTTTGTCGCCCAGCTTGATCGCTCCGTGGGATCACCTGTTTGCCAGATGCAATTGCCAGGTGTTCATATGTCGACCGTTATGATCAGCACGGTCACTGATGACCATCACGATCCAATGGCCTTGCCACCGCCCAATCGAAACACCCCCGTAATGCCCTCCAGGCCACCGGCAGGCTCTTGCTCACTTCCCCGACGCTCAGACATTGCGTTTGCCAGCCGTCGACTAACCGTTTCTCGACATTCTCGCCACATTGCCTTGCCATCGTCCTTCCCTGCCGTATTACCATCTAACCGCGCTCTTGCCGCGCCCTTTCCGAGGTCATCAATCCCCCTTTTCGTAGACCGCTTCCGCTGTGCCGTGTGTACGTCCCAATCGGGCGTGCCTGCCAGTGCTGAAGAGGTGCTTGGACATGAGCGGTATGCCTTTGCCAGTGCCTTCCCGTCTCGTCGCGTCTTGTCTCCATCCTCTTGGTACGCGTCGCGTACGTAATGAGCCGCAACGACGACCGTCGTGCAATTGTCGGACGATGTAAGCCGGCTTGACACACGCAAGGAGACGCCTGGGATCAGGCTGACAGTTTGTGTCTGTTGACAAAAAAACCGGTTTGAGCTTGGAACACAAACGGATCTTTTCTCGGAGCAGGAACTGTCCCTCTTGGATCCTTCTGCCGGTCGGGAGGACCGAGTACTATGTAGGACAGGCGCACATATCACCTGCCCTGTACATCTGCCGAGACCACCCCTTGGCCCAACTCGTAGAATTCTCAGAATCAATCTAGACCCTCGAGATTCCCATGCCTGTATTTTCCATACTGTGTTTGCATCCTCCCCCTAGAGCCGCATGTGCCACCAAAGGACACGAGGTTGGGCTGAGGGAGCCGATTGAAAAAAAGGCGTGCAAATGGTTGCACAGCAGAAGCCCTTGCATGTCTGCTGGAAGGCTGGAATATCGAATATCGGCTGGTTAGAGTATTACAGTACTCGTAATGCGTGTGGCCCGTGCTCGCGCCTGCCGAAAGTACTGCATCTCGAGGCTCTCGTATGGGCAGCAGCGATCTTGTGCGCGCTTGCCGTTGTGCTCGGTAGTTTGTGTGCTTCCTTCAAGCTCGTGTTTGCTTTTCTGGTCCTCGCTTCTTTTGGTCCTCTTTTGGTCCTCGCTTCGCTCGTTGTTCCTTATGCTTGTGCTTCTTTCTCTTTTCGTCCTTGTCCTGTCGTGTCTCCTTACACCATCACAGGCTGCACCCGTATTATTGTTTTCACGAGATATCGAAATCTATTGCCCATTGTTTTCACAGGCCAGACCGTTTATCACCATCGATGGCGTGGCTCCTTTGTTTCACAGAGAGGGGTTGCCACCACACCTTTTTTGGATTTTGGACGTATTTCTTGTGGTTATGTATGTACTGTTTTTTAGAATTGTTATCATTATTTGTAATTCTGTCTATACTTTTTGTGTTGTTCTGAGTTTTTTTTTTTTTTTTTTTCTGGGAATTCATTATTTTTCTTTACATTTTTCTTAATTTTCTTGCTTTCTTGCTTTCTTAATTCCTTACTTGTTATTTCTTCTTTCAGCGTTGACCGAAAATGACAGAAAACGAACCACCAAAAAGAAACAACTGGGGAACGCAAAAAAAAGTAGACCGCTGCAAGCACTAAACGCGTAGCGAGCTGCAAACACTGTAAAAAACATCCCAGGCAGAAGACCTGGTTAGACACTGTGGACTGCATTGCGGGCCAAAGGATCAGGCTTTGACGCGGAACGGTCGGAGAAGGAGAAAGTAAAAAGCAAAAAGAAAGAGTCATGCATAAAGACATCTGCAGAGTAAAGTGGCAGACTCCTGTAAACTCTCTGGACTCCTGTAGACTTCCTTGATGCCAAACTCCACTCCTTTCGCGCTGTCGCGTCAGTATTCAATTCGACCAATAGGGTCTTGTGCGAATGTCAAAACGCAAGGCAGGCGCGATGGTGACGGATGGGGTCGAAGGGGAGCTCCTTCCAGTTTTTAAGAAAACTCTGAAATATTAGCCATCTCTCAACCCTGATTGGTGACCTTGCAAATATTTCGTAATATTCCGTAATATTTCCTTTTTGATGCTTCCTTTTGCTTCAACTCGCCGAACAACTCTGCAGGTGGGTTTTGCGCGCGTGCAAACTTTTCTCTCTCAGTGGGACTGTACGATGCACGACGCACGACGCACGACGCACGACGCACGACGCACGACGCACGACGCACGACGAGATGCAGGACGCAAGGACGCGAGAATTGTGGAGAGAACACGGGACGAGTTGAGAGAAAAGTCAGAGCAAGAGGGGCAGAAGGGGCAGAGGAGCAGAGGAGCAGAAGCCGAGAGGAAAAGAAAAGAGGAGCCTCGACACGACCAAAAGAGGGCCGTCACGGCCACATATGCACGAGAGAGGATCAAGTGGCTGTTGGCCTACAAGCGAGGCCGTGACAGCCGATGTCTTTGCGCGTTGCGGGCAAGTGTTCAAATGCCAAAGTATTCTTCAAGTCAAATGCCAACGGCTTCTGTCTGTGCACTTCTTTTTCCATTTTGGTTTTTGGTGGCCGTTTCGAAACAACAGACTGTCAACGGCTCTGACAACGGTGCAATCCCTCTGTCAACCCTGATGCAGGCACTTAAAGCAAGACGACAGCTACTACTAGAGTCTCTTCTGCACTGTGACAAGGACAGGCATCGCCTCAGAACGCACCGGTGTCTTACACCAGCCACCTTACGCAACGGGCATACGAGACACGCAGCAGGCAATGTCAACTGTGTCTGCTCAGACATTGCTAGCTGGCGTTTCTTCCTAGTGCATCCACTCCCCACTCTCCTCCAGTCCCATCTGGAAGAATCAACATGGCTTGGCTCCATGTAGAGAACCCTACCCGTGCTGGGAGAGGCTCGTATTGAACATGCAAGAATTGTATCTCCGTTTTCCTGAGATTCTTTTCTTTTCATCCGTTCTGTTCCTGCCCTGGCACAGCGCTGTCCAGCTCCCGGGATCCCTGGTCTTACAGCAGTTCAGGCGAAAAAACTTGGGTAGGAGCACAGAAAAAGGGGAAACAGTCGAAAAATGGGTACTTTTGTGTGAATCTCCCCAGTGCATAAACCTCTCTAAAAAAAGCAGTGGCAAAAACAAAATCACTAGCAATGACTCTGCAGTGTTTTCTAATATGCCTTGACAATGCGTTCCTGACAATACTGTAGTACACCGTAGTCCAAAGTACTAGGCATCATATTCGGAGCTCCGACCAAGAGACAGTCTGGCCTTTGTTGTTTCCTCAATTTGTTTACATAGTACTGTCATTTCGTTTTGGGAAAATCATCTCCCTTTGTTCATTTCCTCCGCTCCGTCTCCGAGGCGCGGCACAATGCCCAAAGTGGTATTCTCATTACAAAGTGAAATGGGTGACGACAAGAGTCTACGAGTCACCAAGTTCCGCGGCTGCTTCCACCGTCAGTGGCTGCTTCCACCGTCAGTGGCTGCTTCCACCAGTTTTCGACCAGCCTCTGTCGGCTGCTTCCTCTTCAGTGCTACCCCTTTTGCCTCTCTCGGCCGCCAGCGATGATCTTCATAGCCTACTTCCCTTTTGTCCTTTTTTTCTTACTCTTCCTTCCCGTCGTCCCACCTCCATGGGGCGCTCGTAGTTTGCTCAGTTCTCAGATTTGATATCGTGTGGCAGACTGTTTGGGCTCTGTCTCGTAGCGGGGGAAGCTGAAAAAGAAACTCACAAAGGACAGCTTGCACCGTTTTGGTCTTTTGGTCTTTCTGTATGCCAAAACGGCGGCGGGAACGGAGGCGGCGCGAATAGTAACAAGATGTGACGAGCTGTCGGGAAGAGGAGATACAAGGGTCCCACAGTCTCGTCCCACAGTCTCCTGTCACTTCTCACGTTTGTTAGTGTATCTGGGTCTCTCCTCTCTCTCAAACTGCAAAAAGAAATACGTGTAAAAAAAAGCTCGTTAAAATGATAAATTTGATTTTACCAGTCCACTATGTACCTTCCTACATGGTGAAAGCTCGAAACCGACAGGACGGGTTTTGGAAGAAAAGAAACGACGGAACATTCCAAGACAAAGACGATTCGATACTGTGCATGGATAGAAGTGACTTTCCCTGGGCAGTCCTACTCTTGCTCACATTCTCACTCTCACTCTCACTCTCACATTCTCCTCCCCTCTACAGCCCTGATCCTGGACAACCAGCTTCACCCCGTCTGTGCTGTGCAGGTTGTGTTCAGTGCGTGCAGTCTTTGCTTCCGGGTACCTTTTTTCTTTTCGTTTCTGCGTTTTCTCGTGTTCCTGAATAGACCGACCTGGAACATTAAGAAAGACAAACCCGGAATCTGGACTCACGGCATAACAAGTTCCATGCCTGCATAGCACACCGTAGAGTAATAGGAGCAATACTTTGTATCCAAAAATTACTCGCGTGTCCAGTACATCTTGCTCCATCCAACTTCCGCTTTTGCAAAACTGTGGATTCAGGGTTGCATCGCGTTGAAACGGACGCGATGGGCAAAGAGAGGACGACAGCGAGGAGACCAGAACGGGTGGAGAGATCCGAACAGAGAATGAAGGGGAGACTAGGGAGAGCGGAAGGAGAAAGAGGAAAGACTGGGATCAACTCTTTGTCTTTCACTTGTCTTCAGTCTCGTCTTCAGTCTTCCAGTTAACCCTGATCCTTGACTGCAAAACGCGCCAGTGGTCCGGGCACGCTCCCGCGGACCAATCATGTGAAAAGTGGCTCCTTGTTAGTCGGGTTTTCTGCAGCGAGACCAGGTACAGTCAAGCCTGCTCCAGTCGGTACAATGTGGATATCCTCGCTGCGCGCCGGTACTGTGCAAGACCCCGGTCGGTACAGGCCCCCGGTCAAGACCCCCAGTCAGATACAAGCAAGAGGAAAGTAGCAAAACAGACGGCACAGTGTGGCCAATGCCGGGCAATAGCGACAGAGGCAGTTGGTCTCACTGCCTGCCCTACTGGGTGATGCTCGCTTTCGTCATGTGTGCATCGTCCATCAAGCCAACTTCCTGTTTGCGCCAGTTGTAACGTATCTCTCAGCAGACGTAGAGGAGCGAGCAGCGAGGCAGCAATCCAGGAAGCCACAAGCCATCAACTGACTGCCAATCGCCTTTATCTGGCAATAATGCCTGCAGGTCTATCAAGTCTTGTCAAGTCTTGTCAACGCCAACTGCCAACTGTCCTGTCACTGTCAACGCCAATCGTCACACTCCTTGCGGATTCCATTCCTTGCTTCCTGGAAAGCTTTGCCGCGATCTAGCCTGCAGAGTTCCCTGTTGCGAGTCGGTTGGCAGCGTTGGTGCTTCCTTCTGGCTGGTGCTTTTTCCTGAGCTGGTCTTGTTACTGTTGGTTCAAATCGCCCCCAATGTGAGGCCTTTTTTCACCTTTCAGGCCATTTAAAATCTACAAACCCAGTTGACAGTTGACAGGTCTCCCTGCGTTAGAGGCCTGTACAAAGTAGTTGACAGACGCGTCGAGAACGACTCGCAGTACAAAGTAAAAAGCCATCTCCGTTTCCTCCACACCTCCTCATCATGGCTTTGGCTGGATTGGGAAACACGCCGAGATGGGGCTTTTTTTGCGTCGGGGTCCGAATGACGGGACTCGTTGTATTATTTGGCAGCTTTTTTGGTTTACTCTGTATTTCTTTTTCAGTCTTTGGTTCTTTATTCCTTTTTACATCTTTTGTGCTTCCTTTTTGCTTTTCTCGGTAGGAGATTTCCTTTTTTCTTGGTGCTCCTTTTTTCTGCGACGATCAATTTGCGCAGACTTTTACTTTTTTAACGGACCGTTTTCTGTTACCAAGAAGAGAAGCCGAGGCGACAGAAAAAAAAGCAAAGTGAGGCAAAGAGGCAAAGAGGCGAAGCAAACACTGTGGTTATCAATTCCCAACGAAGAAGCTCAAAGTCCAAACGAAGCACTTTCCATCCCAAGATAGAAGTTGTTCGGCCTTTATCCAACATAAAATGTGAAAAATGACGATACGCCTTTGCATTGCCAGCCCGGTGCCGCCACCACTCCGGACGACGCACAGACTTGGGGGGCACTGTGGATGTGGTGGGACAATTGGAGTTGAGAGACTTTGTGAGTTGTGGGAGGCTTTTCTTTTCTCTCGGTTCCCCTGTGCCACTGTGCCCCTGCCATGCATGGCCTAGCAAAAGGTGTGGGTGGTTCCTGGCCTGGCCTGGTGCCTGGCCTGGGACGGCCACACATCTGCCCGACTTGCCCACGATCGAGGGCCAGCAGGCTGTGCCCAGTTTGCCTCTCCAGCGTTACCCCCATTCACCTTTACACCATCACGACGCCCACTGGGCATCCACCACCCACCGGAGCCCACCATCTTTGCCTCCCACACTTTTACACACAGAATACCCTCCAGTCCACCCACACGCATCGCTTCCCTCCGAGACCAGGCCCAAAGCGGGAGTTGAGTTGCGAGAGAGAGGCACTACACGTCAAATTAGAAGTTGACAATGATGCCATTGTAGAGTTGACATTTTGATAGTTGTTTTTGATTATTTACATTTATTTAAAGATTTGAATTGTTTCTTTTGAATTATTTACATTTCTTTGTAGGGATTCTTTCTTTTGAATATTCTTTTTGGTTCTTTTCAAATATTCCCTCTCTAAATATCTCATTCACAGTACTCGTAGTAGACAACCCTGTGGGTGACTGTTACTCATCTTGTCCACTGTCACATCACTCCCCACGCCAAGCTCCAATTAACGGCGATGCACACAAAGCTCTCCCTCTTCATGTGCTATCAGAATGTAGCAGTAGCATCGACTTTGGCAGCTCGTTATTGGAAGCAACGTCTGTCCCAACGAGGCAGTCAAGGTAAGGTTGTGGGTTGTAGTGGTCAAGGTTGTCAATGATTCTAGGGTTAAACTACATTGTATCAGGTTGTCGTCTTGCAGCACAATGCTATCCCGCCTTATTGCCATGAGGTTGCGTTGCCGTCCCATCGCAATGTCTTGACCGGGCCGCTGTTGTGCCCGTCCCAAGGACAGGTTGCCCTAGGTTTTCCTCAAAGGGCAACCCCAGGGCATCATTCCTCGCTCGACAAGGTTATTCCCAAGACTGTCTCAAAAGAACACCGTCTGACGCTCCTCAGGCGCCGGTCAATCCCATCCCACGGTTGTGGTAAAATGCTACGCGGGTTTTATCCCTCTTGGATTTACGTTTAATCCAGGCTCCACAGAGCCTATATAGGGAGTATTACACGCTGAGCACTAATAGGCATCTTGGGACACAGCACTAAAGCCGCTAACAACTGCCATCCTTCTCGGCGTCGCCGCTGTTTTTGCCCGCTTCGCTCCCTGCTCGTCGCTTTTTGCTCGCTTCTCGTAAGAGTCCACGATGATCACAGCAGTCGTCTTTTTGACAGGCTGTCAACTTTCCTTTTGTTTTCGCGACTGTGCCCTCGGGTTGGGTGATTATCCCTACTCTTTCCATTTTGGTCGTTGCCCGACAGCGGTGGCCCGACAGTAGCCCGACAGCGTCTCGGCTTGCAGCCAAGACCGCAATGCCACTCGCAGCTACCGAGACCACAACGGCAATGGCAAGCCTATCATGCCAAAGAGGACGGGCACATTGTGCGAAAAGCTATGGCCACGATGATGCGCAGTTTCGCATCCTTGACCGAACTGACGTACATTAGCGGTTGCCAAAGGGAAATCATGTTTTTGATGGTTTTTTGTTTCGTCACTTTGATTTTAATTTTTACTTTGACGATTTATTGTCGTCAAAATTCATTTTTAATTATTTACTACTACCGTGTCGTGCATTCTCTTCGCCTTCTCCTTTCGGCCTTGCTCAGGTCTGCGGCCGAAAAGAGCTGAACCCGAATTGACGGAAAAAGAAACAACTGGAAGAATTGCTGCATGCCACAATACCAGGCAATTGGGAAGTGATTTGCGCCCTGCAGAACTGTGTTGCATCGACTCCCAGAATGAATACAGACACTCAAAAGACTCCCTCTTCACAAGATGGTGGGAAGACCAGGACAAAACCTACAAGGGTTCCCAAGTCGAAAACGTGCACGAACATGCCCGTGGGGGGTTCTCGTTCGCTGCCTCGTCATGTAGCACGGGATAGAGCTGTGTGCAAGGTTCCTGGGTCTCTGTCTTTGTCTTTTCGTCCGGCCTCGTCATCCCATTTTTGTTCGGTCCAGGTCCAGGCCTGGGTCCTGTTGACCTTGTCCCAGGCGTCCTTCTTCCTGGTTCACGCTCTCCCCGTTTGGTTCGGGTCCCTTCGGATATGCTTGCTGCCGCATCCAGCTGCAGGCTGCAGTCCAGCTGCCCAGCTTGCAGTCCAGTATCTTAAGATATGAGCATTATTCCGTACGTTTACCAGGCACAGGGAAGTAAAAAAAAGAGGGGTGGCTTATTGAGGTGCTTCTCTTGCCGTCCCTCTGAAACGGCCAGGCCCTGCAACTCGTGCAGTTGTGGCCCGGTGCGTGGACAATTCAGTGGAGGACGGGGTCTCAGGCCTGCAGGCCTCGACCCTGGCCAGCCTGGCCAGCCCGCTGGTTTCTTTTTCGGGTTCCCAGTTTCCAGGATTTCCTTTTTCGGGCGCATCACCAGGATGGACTCTTGAGGGTCTCTCTACACACCGCAATTCAAAGATGCATGTCGAGCGTACACGTACATAGTATCACATTTCCAGCCACGAACCATGAACCAACAAGTTGTGAACAAAACAAGTAATGTAGTCCTTGCAATCCAACAAAACAAGACACATAAATACTCCGAAAACAATAACGCAAAAAGAAATCAACAGTGCAACCCAACCTCCGAGAAAGAGAGAACCCTTGTCGATAGTTTTACTGGATATTCATGCTTAGTATTGATAGTGCACTGTGTTGTAACTAAGGATACTCCATGCAACGAATATCGAGGCCACTAATAGTGCATTGCTCCCTGCCTGCAACATCGTATGGTCCAACTGTAAAAACGAAGCATGGGGTGTGGTAGAAGGGGATATAATCGGCCGAGAAATAAAAGGCGAAGAAGGCTTATTGTTTTCTTTTTGCTGGAGTCTGCAAACTACGAGTACTTGAAAGACGGACGACCTGGTCTGGTAACCCCCTGCCCAGTGTAAGAAATACCCTCTATCTCACAGGGCGTAGCGTCTTACAGGGCATATTAAACACTGCGCAAACAAAGGGCTGCCCGCCTCGACGGCGTAATTACGGCGTTGGCTGCTCTCAGTATGCCCCCAACTGCCCTCTCACAGGACCTTAGCGAAGTGCAGTAGCGCTGGTGCGCTAAAAAAGATTGGGAAGTTCCAGGTGTCCTAGGGCGCTAGTGTGTTACAAAGCATTGATGAAGACCCGGTCGATTGCATCTTTTTTTCCACACTAGCCACTAGCCGATGGGCACTAGGAGTGAGAAAATAACACGAGCCAGCATGGGCCATTCGGAGTTGAGTTGCCCCCAAAACCCGCCAGGAACAAATAAAACGGCCCCCAGGTTCGATTCCCGAGAGATGCAGACTATTTTACTATTTTGACTGCTTTGACTGTGTCGACGGCCAGTTCTTTCAGGCCTTTGCCTCCGCTCTTCCCCATTCCGTGGCATGTATTGAATCAAGATATTCAATGAAGCATTTACTGCACTAGTACTATGTAGAAAACCAATACACGTATTCATAGTCACTCCTCGCATTGGCAAGATGGCCTGTTCACCGGCAGGATGTAGCGAGCAGGCAATGCCACCTTGCTACGACAGATATCTCGTGAGGTAGGATCGATGAGAGATATTCGCACACTGTAGACACCCCAGCCCCAGGAGTCCAGGACAGAGCCCAGGAACACTGCCTCCAATGGAACCATCTCCATCTTTCCCCCCTGCATCGGTTCTCGCTCTGCGTCTTCTGTCTCTTTCCATCCTTTTGCTCTTCTTCCTGGAGGGTTGCCTTGTTTGAATCCCACCACGGTGGACTGGAAAAAAGCGGGGGCCCAGACGATCGGGTTCGAAGGCCCCCCGTCCATCATCCCCCCTTTGCGAACGACGAGGTGCACACAATGGGACGGCGATGTGCAAGGAGTGGGCAATCGGGTCTTTCTCGACAGGGGACAATCTGGCGCAAGTCCCGGTATGCCCACTGGCCAGCGAGCCAGAGAACAGAGCATAAAAGTAACCAGAGTGGTGAGAGTGCTTTGCAAACAGAGCATCAGTCCTGATCTGACATGACAAAATGCCGACGGACAAACCATGGGCCAACTCTCCTATTGCTATGCTTCTTTCTTGCTTCTTACGCTCTGGCACGATAGCGTCCACTCACTACCCCCCAGGCCGGCTGATACACTAAACTCTCGGGACCGGTTCCCCCATTCCCTGCCCTGGGGCAGGGAGGTATCCGTCGAAAAAACGGGGCAACGCCCTCTCTCTCTTTGTGTGGTTTGCGTGGGTGTTGAAAAAAGTATTTTCTTGGCGTACAGGGCTTCCCAAGAAGTGAAGATACACGAATACTTGGGTAGTAATGAGTACAACAAAAGGGCTCATAAAGTGGGTTGTTTTCGCGTGGATAGTAGTACTCTGGCTCTCCAGTCTCCAGCCTCCAGTCGTGAGACGGCAAGTACTTTTGGATCTCCATGACTTGTATCCCGCGGAAGAGTGGCATCGGTAAAAAAGGACTCTTGCTGTTCAGTTTGTACTGTGCCATGACATACGATGCGACTGGGAAAAGGCATGACTCTTGGTCAAAATGTACCCCGAGAGGCATATCTTTCTGATCGACTTTTTCTCAAAATACACGATCCGGATGCGAGTCTTGGGAATCAGACAATTGCCATTGCCCTATGGGTGAGACATTTAAAGAACTTGTCTGACTAAACCGGCAATGTCTCTGTCTAGACGAGACAATTGTCTGACTAGACAGCCCGGCTATCCCAACAAGGCCAGTTCCGTCGCCTCCTCGCATGGTATTTCCGTGGACTTGGGACAGCCCTGCAGTTCGGTCCGGCATCCCAATCAGTGTTGCCTTTTGAGACTTGTCTCGTACGAATTCGGAAGATCGAGGCAAGGGCAATCCAGTTGTGGACAATTGAGGCAAGGAACCATAATCCAGTTGCGAACAAGGAACCAGTTACCTAGGCGTAAAAAAGATAAAACCCCTTGCTTATGGAAACATCCGAACTGGCCAACCGAATTGTTTCCCCAACTCTCAGGTACGAGACAATTCTTTCCCTGCAGGTCGCCTTGCATATACAGATTTCACATGCATTACTAAGACCACATGCAGAGTTTATGGAGTAGAAAATGGAGTGTGTAAGAGGGGTCAGAGAGTACGGATTGAGTCATTGGGCGGATGTTATTGGGCTGGGCTCGCTGGGACGGAACCCATTGGGCAATGGACTGCAACTCAATTCTCACAGGCTCATTGGACAGTTGAACTGAACGGGGCTTTGCAGCTCTTTGGGTGCTTTTAGTACTTTTTCTCGACGCCCGAAGAGAGTAAAAAAAGACAAAAAGACAAAAAGACGAGACAAAAAAAAGGTCAGAGAGTTAAACAGGTCACAAAAAAAAAGGTCGTAGGTTTTCAAAATCCTTTTTGATGAGTTGGCAGACGCCAAAAAACCCTTGCCTTGCATTTTCGCATCTGAAAAAGGAGGACAAGCTACAGAGTACAAAGTGGAAAGTCACTTTGCGACGGTTCGCAATAACAACAGTCTGCATCACAAGCTGGTTCTGGGCGTTCAATTCTTGACAAGCCGAAACTGTGCCAGCGGGGATCATGGGAGACACAAAAGGGTACGAGGCTGGCAGCAATTGCCAGAATAGGAGACTACACCAAGAATTGCCTGTTTTTGTTTGTCTTTTCTGGTCTTGCAGTCTTGTCTTCCCCTTCTTGCTTCTGCGTCCGCATCTCCTGCATTATGTACTCCTACACGGCTGGCTCCTCCCAGAACCAAACACTGCGCTCGCTTCCTTTTTGACCATGTACACAGTAGTATTCTTTTACTCGATGCGGAAGTGCCTTGCAGGACGGCACCGTAATTTCAACAGGGCCAGAGCTCCTTTGGAGAAATGCTGCAAAATGCTGCAAAATGCAGGCCCCTGACCTGGTCAATTACTTTGTGGTTTGCACCTGCAGTATGCACGCTGCATTACGAGGGCTCTCTCTCCTGATTGCGTCACGGACCTGCTGACCATCCAACCAATGCACAAACCCAAAAACCACAAAACTTTGGTTTCTGGGAGCCGGGCGAGCTGCACGACAGGAATAGATACAAGAATACCGCCCAGCGTGGACGGGCGGGCGGACACTCGGGGCAGATGGCGCTCCTTTTGGAGTGCATGACACCAAAAAAACGAAAAGCAAGGGAGGCCGGTACGTACGCGTGCTTGGGCCGTGTGTCTTACACATCCAAGATTCCAAAGTACTTTGTGTACGAGTAATGCAGTTCTTTTTTTTCGGTCCCGTTCTTTGGGCCTCCTCGCCTTCTCTCCTTACAAGGTACAAGCTACCAAAAACAAAAAATAGTTCCTGGTCTACCGACTGGTCATGATCCATGTCTGCTTTGTAAACGGCCTTCTACACCCTGATTGGCTGCGTGTGCCATGCGAGCCACGAGGAGAATGGGGAAGGGCGGGCAGGCCTGCCTCTCTTTTTTTATTTTTTATTTCTTTCCTAGTCCAGCGCGCTCCGCCCGGGAACAGGTCCATGCCGTCGGTATCGACCCGCCAAGTGGAAGAAGGAGAACCAAGGCTCACTCTGGCCTGGTTTGCGCCTTTCCCCCCTTTCGGGAATCCGGCGGGCGTTGTACTCGTAGACGAGGAGGGGGAACGAGAGAGTAGCAGCCATCGACGATAGCATGAACCAGGACAATGGTCGCCGATGATAGACCAGATAGGCCTCTACCCGTATGGGAAGGTTGATATGACGAACATTTCGACCGATGTGACCGTATTCTCGAGAAACCAGTCTACTGTGGTACAGGCACGGCCGAGACGCTGGACGCTGCCCTGGACACGAGAAGGAGGCAGGCCAGCAGGGACCAGGGACCGTCGGCGCCGGCCAGTCAGCAAACAGCGGGCACAACAAGAGACGAAGGATGCAGGATGTTGCTTGCGGACGCTCTCTCTTGCTGTGCCCTGCGTCGTGCGTTCCGCCGGAGGGAGCCAGGAGGAGCCACTGTCAGTGTCAAGTCATTGTCAACCACATTGTCTGGTCTGCCACCGGCCGCCGCCAGCTTGATGTCCACATGGTTTTTTTCGTCCTTGCATGCAAGACGGTTCGTTCTCCATGTCCATGCATGTGGTTCGACAGTCCGGCAGCAACCATTGCCAATATAGGGTGTTGCGGCAAAAAAGTCGTGCCAATCGCTGTCCATCCTGCCCATTCCATCGTTCGAGCCATCAGGGCCGCATGGCACTATTTGCGTCTGGGAGCACAAGGCAGCCACCATTGCCCGTTCTCATGGCCACGGCTCCGAATATCTCTGGCGGCGAGAGCCAAACCGGACAGGGGTCAGCCACAGCACAAATGTATCTGTCTCTGCGTCCTCTCCGTTCTTCAGCGTGTGGGGGGCACCAGATAAGTGCTGATCGGCGCCGGACACCCCCAAAGAGCACTGGGACAGTCGCCTGGTCGCGCCATTCAGCCCACGTTTTTCCTCTTTCTCGCTGGTTTCTCTGGGTGCCCCATCCGCGTGTCCTGACAACATCTCTGCCGTGTCTTGCTGGCTTCTCAATCTCTGGCCAGTGGCCAGCCAAGCCAAATGAATGAAGGACCGTCCCTGGCGCCCTAGCGCCCCCTCCGACCTGCCAGCCACGTTCTTTGTTGATCAGAGGTCATGAAACGGCTCTAGAATGAAAAAGCGCATTACTTTGTATCCTCGTCGGTCTGCGCCAGCAAGCACAGGGCGCCGGGTGCGCATTCCGCCGGAGCGAGGCAGTTGTTCTGGCACACCGTCTCTCACAAGCGCGCTCTGTGGCGCTGTATCTTGTGAAAAGGTGATAGTGACAGTGACGAGATTCCGCAAGGCCTTGCAGGGACTTCCTGGTCGTCTTACAGCCCAAAGCAGTAAGATACATGCTATTGGAGCAAGGCCAGTGAGACCAGCGCAAAGTAAGACCAGTAAGGTAAGACCAAGCCCGCAGTCACAGGCAAAAGACGCGCTTCTCTTCACAGCGGTCTCCCTTACATGGCTTTCTAACAGCCAACATGCAGCCGGCACGTTTTTCGTCCTCCCCTACTGGCGATCAGCAGAGATGCTTGTGCACTGTACGGTGTGCTGCTTTTGCTCGTCGTTGGTTTCACCATTTTGTCGGCGAGGAGAAAAAAGAGGAGGCAGAGTGAGGAGAAGAGGAGTCGCAATGACAGAAGCGGCTAGGAGCATCTGAGGCCATCTGGTGCAATGGCAAGAGCATCCACAACGGTCGTGCCTTCCCGCGGCTGTTTCGTTTCGCCCTCTTTATTCTCTCCATCGTTCTTTCTTTTTCCAGACGTTGCCAATCTCTTCTGTCAACTTTCCTGCTACAGAAGGAGCGTCCGAGGACAAGACGCACTGACTTACATAGTTGCCTGACTGGGCTAAAGTCTTCTCGATAGCAGGGCAACTGCCAGAGAGCTACTTAGTGCTCCGTATCTTATCTGCCACTGCCACTGCGCTCTTGCCCCCCGTTCGCCTCTTGCCCTTCGCCTCTCTGCTTCTGGCGCTCGCTGTGGCCTTTTTCCTCGTAGTCCCAGGGCTGTGTCACGGGCGGGGCCGCTGGCGCGGATGCAGTGCATCGCTCCTGCCCTCTCTGCTCCCCAACACCACCCATGGCTGGCGCTCCTTCCCTCTTTGCTGCTCCGGGCAGCGACCAACACTGCCCACAAAACAGCGTCGTATTCTGCGGCCACCTGTCCATTTCCACTGCAACCCTTCCATTTTTCCTGCGTTCGTTCTGTTTTCCTTGCTCGCTTCTTTTTCCGCATCGTTCGTTTTTTTGTTCCGCGTCTGTCCCTCCCTGGCGAAGCCTTTTCGTTTTGCCTCTGCCTTCCCTGCCAGTGGCCTGCCTGGCTGTCTCGCCTCCCGCCGCCTTTCCTTGCATGCCAGTCGCCAGGCTGCCCTGCGACGGGATTGGCTGCTGTGGCCGCGCTGGCGCAAGTGGCCTTCGGCCGCACACTAAAATGGCTTCTGCTTCGAAACAGTTCTTTGTGCACTACGAGCCTCCTCCTACTCGTGCTAAAATGGCGCTCTCCTTCCCCCAAATCACTTGGGCTCGACTAAACCCGCAACGGCCAGCTCCAAGGGAGAAGCTCCCGTCGTCTCAACGGCTACACAGCCCGGCGACGGCGCCCTGCACCAAGCAGGAGTTAGCTCCAAAGCGAGGCCGCTAGCCACGGACAGTGCAGCCTAGCGCGCGCACATGCCTTGGCGCACGGAGTACATGGCAGCCGCATACCCCTGAAATCATTTTCTGGAGCCCCCCCAGAGGGCGTATCTCACCACGGCACACACACACACACATGCTCACACTCTCTCGGAGAGACTTTTTGCAGGCTAGCACAGCACCACCGCACTAGGCCTTCCCCGGTTTTCCAGAGCTTCCTAGCAAGGGGTCTGTTGCAACGTCGGGTGGGGGACCACAAGAGGACCACCAAGAACTGGCTCCATTTTGTCGCCGTTGTCGCGAGGTCACTGCCTTGTGCCGTCTCCCATCTGCAGGCGGAGACGAGAGACGCGAAGAAGGTCTGGGACACGCTAGACGCTGTCTAGAGGGACTCCGTGTAGGGACTGTGCCGTCTCCCCAGCCCACACTTTCACCAGGATCGGCCAGCCTGTGGCCTGCTTTCCATCTGCTCTGGGTTGGCTGGTTGTCTTTGCCTTCTGCCTGTGAAAATCCCCCTTGCCTGCCCTGCTCGACGGCGGGCCACGGAGCAGCATCCGTACGGAGCTCCTAAGAAAACCCTTGCTTTCTGGCGTCTTCTGGCGCCTTTCGTGGGCCTTCTGCATGGCCCCCTCTTCTTCCGTGGTCTGCATCTTGCCAGAGAACCACAAGAGTGCTGTTGGTTTGCTGTGCCTTCTCCACCTCTCTTGTTGCGGTGTTGTTGGTCGGCTCTGCATGCTGCTCTGCACGGCCTGTATCATATATTGGTCGGCCGCGGCTCCTCTCTATTGCTTTGTGTATCTTCTCCATTCTCCGCAAAATATTGCAAAAGCTCGGCTCTTCAGCCAACCTCTCGTGTTGTTTCTGTCCCTCCGCAGCCTCTCCGTTTCACCTTCCAATAGCACCCGCATACCCTCCTAGCCCTTGAGCAGGCTTATCCTGTGGCATATTGATATCAATATTTTCCTGGTTTTACGGCCTCGAGGGGACCGATTGCACACATACCACCTCTGCACATCATAAGATATATACCCAGACATCATCTTACATATAATACGCAGAGCACACCCATAACATATACCAACTCCATCCATCGCACAACTTCTCTGCACTGTCATTTTCCCGACCCGCGCATCAGGATGGAGCAGTGCCCATCTATGGAGTAGTCGATCTTGGCCTGACCAGGAAGCACACTGACACGGTTCTGCCAGCAGGAGGGACCGCTCCACAATACGCGACCCGGCAGCAACCCTGGCCCTGGCAGGGGAAGCAGAAAAACGACAGGGGGAAAAAGAGAGAAAAATTCAGAAGAAAAATCCAGAAATAAGAGGACAGGGGTCACGACAAGAAGCAGAAGAACCAAACGCGGCTTGCCTGCTAGCGTGCTCCGTCCCTGAGGTCCCCCCCCCCGTCGACTCCCTCCCAACGCCCGTGTGGGCTGCCACTCAGACAAACCGTTTTATTTTATACCTCGCAGTCCAGACAGCCGGCCCCGTCCAAACCCAAAAACACCTCCTCCCCCCCCATCAACGTCTTCCTCGTCTTCTCTCCCTCCACATTCATTCCTTATGCTCTTTTCATGTTATTGATCTCGTCTGTTTTTCTGTCATTCTTTATGTTTGTTGTTGCTTCTTCCTTTCTTCCTGTAACACTACATCAACACCACCGCCATATCAACACAGCATCAACATCATACTGCCAGCATTATTAGTCGTTCGTCCTGGAACAACCACCTCGAGAGAATTCCTGCGGCCTAACCAACATTCCCGAGTCTCGCCATATTATTATTTTTTGTCCTTCTCTCGTCTCACAGCGTTCTGCACTTACACAACCGGCAACATGATGCCCAGGGGAGCCTTCTTCGTCCAATACGCCCCCGTTCTCCCGCCAGCCAGCAACCTCGCTCGCCCTCCGCCTAATGCACATACCGTGACTTCTCCTACGTCTTCCTCACCTAAATCACCCAAGTCACCAATGACATCCGCACCCACCGCAGCTCCAACTCTGCAGCCCAACAACATCGCTGAGATGATGGAACCAGCCATTGACGGCCCGCCGTCGCCAGAGAGCATAAGGGCCTTTAAGAACCAGCTGCGGAGGACATCAACCAAGGACAAGCACCAGAGCCAGCAGAGCCACAAGACAGCATCTTCTGGCTCGTCCTCATTGCGGTCTCTCAAGTCCAATGACCGGAGCCCGTCATGGGACCAGCGCTCAGAGGCCACCAGCAGCTTGTCAAGGAAGTCGTCGGGCCGGTCATCGACTAGCAGGGAACGGCATGAGAGCGTGCAGATATTTGGACGGTCTCTGTTCGGTAAGAGAGGAGGGGCCAATGGTGGCAGCGGCAACAAGATTCGTCGGGAGAGCAGCGCACAAAGTTCGTCTAGTTCACTCTATTCGGCTGATGTTCCATACGAGAGCGACAGCCTTGGATTCATGCCGCCGCCAACATCCGGGGGCACGCCATACGGCATTCCTGCGGGTCCTACCGGTGCCAACATCCTGCCGTCCTTCTTCAACCGGCGGCGGGCAGCTACAGCAAGGACGGGTGCCGAAGAGCTGGAAGCTCGCCGGAGACTGCAGATTTCTGGACCTTACAACTTCCAGCACCTCAACCACACCGAGCGGGAGCATCTGCCCAGCCTGCAACGGGGCAGCCGCGTGGCTCTCCAGACCGATCTTGCTAACGCACGCGCAACACAGAGCCCGACTGAGGGTTCGTTGCGTGGTATCCAGGCCGAGAACCTCTACTTCCCCGACTTCTCGTCTGATTCCCTCCCGCTGGACTCTCCAGACGAGAGCGCCATCGGCCGCCCCCGGATCCAACGCCAACACTCTGTATCTGTGTCGGCCACATCCTCTCCGCTATGGACTTCGCACCACCACACTCAGTCGTCTCAGGACCTCCCGCGGACGGCACCTCCTCGGCCACCTCGATCGCCCATCGAGGCCCCTACTCCGCCTCCTCGCCTGTCCAGCCGCGGATCCGTGATGTTTACCGATTCCGATTCTACTGCTGCTCGCCCGCAAACGAGCAATGCCGTGCGTCTGCCGGCACCGTTGGCCTTTGCCACGCACCGGTCACAGTCTTCGCTTCCTGACGCATACGCCTACTCGATGGACACGGAACGCACGGCTATGGAGCAGCAGCGATACTCGCAGATCTTCACTGCACCCGCAACTGCCCCGGCAACGATCCCCGACGACTCGAACTGGCCATTGGCCAGCCCTACCACCACCACCCCGTCCTTCGAAATCCTGCCTGGGGTCCCGGAGGAGGACGAACAAGTTAACCGAAACAGCGTGCGGCGGTCGCGCATGAGCATTGCAAGCAACTCCTCGTCTTTGCGTGCCAGCCAGTCCCTGCCTATGCTGCGTCACTTTGCTACGCCTTCGCAGACATCCAACGGCAGCACCATTCAGCACCAGCGGCCACCGAGCAATGCTTCGGATACCCTGGGCCGCTTCGACGTCTTCGCCATGCACCGGGCTCTGCGCGAGGCCTCTGCCGACAACGAGAGCGCCAACCTGCCGAAGGAGAGCTGGGAGGACGACATTGACTACTGCTACGAACACGCCGTGGAAGCCGACTGCGAATACGCCTGGGACCGCGCATCGATGGACGTGGACCGCGAGACTGTGTTGGCCGATATGGAGAGCATTGATATCAAGGGCAAGAAGGTTGAGGCAGGATACCTGTCTCAGTCTGCAGTTGGTGCTCTGACCCCGGGCCAGTTTGATGTTCCAGCACTGAGCCCAGCTAGCGGCACTTCGCTGAGATCGACTTCGACATGCGAGGCCGTGACGCCGTCGGGTCTGGCTATGCGCCGGCCCAGCCTGACCATCCAGACCAAGATTGCTGAGGACGAGTCGCGGCCGCTGCACCGCGTTCTTCATGGACGTAGTGGCTCGCGGGCCTCGAGCTTCAAGGAGTCCCATGGCTTCAACCTGTCACCTTCTCTGTTCATTCCCGGCACCGAACAGTACAATCGCCACCGCCTGGCGCCTGGCCCGCCACCATCGGCACGGGGCGCCCCGGTGGGTTTTGCCATTGGCGCGGATGACGATGACGAGGAGCTGTCGCCTGCTTCTGGGTTCAAGGACTTTAAGGAGCAGGGCATGCCGATGCACACCTCGAACCTGATGGTGTCATCGCGGACCAGCGCCTCCACAACTGGCAGCCAGGAGTCGCGCGACTCTGTTCTCTCGAGCAACTCGGACCGCCACATCTCGGCAGCATCGACGGCAACCGACCTGACGCGCCTGACCATGAGCACCGCTTCGATTGAGGAGCTGATGCGCAAGGACGAGAGCGAGGTGGCATCGCCGGTGGCACCGCAGTTGATCTGAGACCCGACGACGACCAACAACCAACACCAACATTAGAGACGAGCATTCGAAACCAAGAATGGCAACGTCTTTTTAATCGCCTTTTGCGTTTTGTGTTTGACTCGTGTTTTTCTTACCTCTTATACCTCTCGCAACGCCTATTACTCTTACACCATCGATACCTTTTTCCTTACTTGGCAACCTTATTTTTTCTTTTGTCTTTATAAAAGTTTCATCGACGATCATCGGTTTCGCTGGGCGAGCGCAGCGCAAAACCACTCGCCACTGTCGTGGCAATCCTTTTTCTTTTTCTTTGTCTCTTTTTTATTTACTGTCACCAACATTCATCATCATTATCATTTTTTTTTTTCCCTTTTGGCCTGTCTCTTTTTTCATTTGCATAGATCTAGATTCCCAAAAGGGCTTTTTCTCCCATCCCGCAAAGAGGCTTGGGCTGCCCAGTGTTTTCTTTTTTTTTTCCTATTTCTTTTTTTTTCTTTGTGGGATACGGACATTTTCCTTGGGGAGTCTTTACAAAAAAAAGTCGTCTCCTTTTTCTTTTTTATTTCCTATTGTGTAACTTCTTTCATTATTTTGTATGTGTGTGTGTAAGATACAAAAAACCAAACAAAACCAAAACGTCCAAGACGCTCGACATGAGCAGTCTTTGGACGGGTATGACAGGGACTTGGGAGGCTGGATGGGGATCAATGGGGATCATCACAGGGCGGAAAGGAAGGACCACGGGGACGGAGGGGGGGGAACAAGGACGGCGAGCAGGACCTCTATGGAGAAAAAACGAGCCTCGTAAAAGAAGCGCAAGACTCAAATAAGAATGGTGCCACGTTCCGAAATCGAATTACAAACAATTCATCCCAACCCAAAAGTGTGTCTTTTTTGTGAAATGTGAAAACAATGTGACAAACTCATGCATGCCCTAGACCTGCCATTGACCCACGATATGAATACGTGTTCTTTTTTTTTTATATATACAACAAGTTACAGAGTATTATTTTACTCCCAAGGTGTTCTTTTTTTTGATATACAACAAGTTACAGAGTATTGTTTATTCCCTTGGGAGTCCTTGACGTTGTGTGGTCTGCCAGAGGTTGGTGGATTAGACATCACTAAGAGTGAAGAGGATCAACGCCAGGGGCAAACTTTTTTTTAAAGTTTCCACTACATGGTAGTTAGTATCATGTGAAAATCACCAGGAGCCGTCTTTTTGAGGATGTCACCAAAAGAGGGTCGAAAGGATCAAGAGGGCCGAGAGGGTCGAGAGGCGGCAGCTGTCAGTTATCAGATGGGATGGCAAAAGAGGAATGCAAAGTGTAAGAATGTCCACTTTTGGAGGCACCAGGAACGGGAGCTTGGGCCGTTTGGCTTGGGTGGACTGGGACTGCAGACTTGCCACTTGGGGCACTTGGACATGTGGGCATGAGCACTCGAGGACAGTCAGTCACATTGACGCCCGGCGGCATTCGAGGACGCTCGGGGAAACTTTACAGCTCAACGCTGTAGTTGGGGATCCTTCACATGGCCAGTACTAGACTGGCGACCCTGGGCGGCTTCTCTTGCCGTCTATGTTTTGACGGCTTTCCTCTTTTGTTCGCGTGCATACACGGGGAGGTGTTGATCCCAAGCTGTATCTAGGGGCGTAGGATCTAGGGTCTTGTACTCTTAAGGTCTAAACCGCATGCAGCATCTAGAGAGAGAGTGTGTGCGTGTCTCTAGAAATGGTACAAGACGACCGACAAACGGGTGTCGCTAATTTTCGGAGCCGATGGAAGCCGATCCGGAGGAGGAGGAGGGTTGTAGTCTCTGTCCTCGGATATTCGGAGAGGACACGAAAAGGGTTTAGAATGGGGGGAGTATGAGCCTCACGGTTGGTCACCGGGGGCCCGGGCTCGTGACGTTGGCATGATGAGATTTGAAGGTCTGCATGTCAAGAATATTCATCATCTGTCTAACCTGCCTCTGTCGGCCTTGCCATTGCCAAACTCCGGAGTGACCGCCGAGGTGGTACGTCTACTACAAGTCTCCCCGGAGCCACCACCGACATGGTATGATGGCCATATCAAGATACCCTCTGTGATCCCGCATGTTTTTTGGGGGGGGGAGTCTACAACTCCGGAGTCCGGATGGTGTCATCTGCGGGGGGTGGCTATCCTCCACGTTCTGTCCAACGTATAATACAATGTTTATCCGGCGAAACCGTCACACACCCTCGACACTCACCGAGACTTACACTGCTGGAAGACGTTTTGGACGTTTTTATTCGCAGTGATACGGTCTATTTCAGCTCTTGTTGTTTACACGTGAATTCCGTGCCTCGGGTTTTTGGGGTTTCCGTTTGTTCAGCTCATGCCTGTTTCAAATAAAGTTTTGTTTCGGCGTCCTTTTTTTTGTGATCCTCTGACGAGGCTAGGAGCATCCCAATCCCACCCGTCGGGTTTCCCGCTTGTTCGTTCTTGATATGGAAAGTAATGTAAACCGTTTGTGCAGTGTGAGAAAAATCTTTAAAAGGCTTGCACGGCAAGGGAAAAGAAAGCAAGTCCAAGGAAGCAAAAGGAAGCAACAAGGAGCAAAAGGAAGCAACAAGGAAGCCAGCCAAGGGAAGCCAAGAGCTAGCCAAAAGCAACGGCAAAAACGCAACTGCAAAAAAAAAAACGACCAACACTAGACCAAAAAGCAATCAAAAAGCCGCCACCCGTCGCGTGGGATGGACATGCATGGCCGGACATGGCTCATGGGATGGATGCATGGCCTAACAGTTCCAGTGCATGCCCAGAATGCCCATGCTGCATGCCGGCCAGCAACGGCAGGAATCAAAAGTGTCAATGCAGTCACTCTCTCTCTCTCTCTCTCACAAACACATCGGCCGGCCGGACCCTCCGCAAGACGCCGATCTATCCGGGTCAAAGCGCGCGGGTGTGTCTGTTCTGTGTCGGCCGTGTTATCCGGCTGCAGGAAGCGATCGACGGTCGGGCTGGGTCTATTGACTGCGTTTGGGTTTTTCGTGCATGGGGCGCATGACGAGTGGCACTCTGCAATGCAGCCTTGCACCGTCCAAGACTGCATTTTCCTTAATAAGCTCCAGTCAATGAATGGGCTTCGAGTACGAGAGAGACTACATCCTCCTGCTCCTCCGTTCACCGAATTCATCGCCGGGACACAGAAACAATGGCAGTTTTTTTTTTTTTTTTTTTTTTTTTTTGTTTTGTTTTGTTTTCCTCGCTACGCTCGCTTTGGGTCCTCGCCCTTGCTGCGCTCGTTTTGGAGAGTCTCGGCTTTTGTTCTGCCGGCCCTGCTATCTGATGCTTTGTCGCAGCAAAACTGCAGCTTTTTCCTTTTCCTTTTCTTTTTTTTTCCCCTTTTGCTTTTCCTCCTTCTCGTGTATTTTTTAATTCCTTCGTGTCGGACTTTTTCTCTCTCTCCCAAAATCTAATACGAGACCGAGAAATCCCCTTGCGGTCCTGTCTCTCTCCGACATCCGACAATTATTTTTTGCTCTTAAATGGTCTAATTGAATTCTCACTCGGCCGGGGGCCGGGGGGGACCCAATTAAAAAAACCACACATCAAGGCCCCGGTTTTTTCTCTTCCTTCGGGTCGTCGGGACCAACGACAAACCAGGCCACAGGACAGGGACCAGGAACACGCAAAGGTCTCAAAAAGGGGAGGCCGACTTGGACCGACTCTGACCGATCCAGGGCGTAAAATGTCTTGCTTTCTAACAGTGGGTAGTGGGTTCTGGATTACTAAGTATGATGCTCTGCAGTAATGCATGCAGGATATTGCAGTATTGGACAGAGTAGCTTGGGCCTGTTTTGACAGCTTGCATCGGTCTTGTCAGTCGGGCTTGTCAGTCGGTCTTGTTGGACGCTCTTTGGCTGCTTTTGGCCGGCCTCTTCTCTGCTGCCCACTTGCTGCAGGCTGGCGTCATGCTGGCTATTTCGCCACAGAAGTGCATCTTGAGGAACCGGTTTTTTAAACCGTCTAATTGGAACTGTCTGAGAAACCGGGGGGTGGGCTGGCCGGACCTTTTGGGCCTTTGGCGTCTTTGCATACGCAATGTCTCGTGTGTTGATGCATGCTGTTCCTCTGGGCCGACCATGGCTCGGTCTGCGTGGCTTGGCTGTCCGTCTGTGTACTCTGTACATGCTCGTACGAAGCATTAATGCACCCTCTTTTATTTTTCCCATTTGTCGTTCCGATCTCGTCGTTTACGATACAGTACGGCCGGCAGACTGTGATAGGCTCGCAGACTAGGACATTATTGCTCTTTTTGGGCGGGCTTCCTCCTAATCCCCTCTTTTTTCCCCATTCGTTTTGGCACCTTTCGTCAGTGGCTTGGGCCCTCGTCGATACTGTCCATGGGCCATTCTGGTCCTGCCGGCTATGGGCCCCGTGGCACCCCCATCTGGGCCAGCCGGGTTCCGGAGCGACTGCCAAGTCACGAGGTCCTCTCAGCTGGGGCGTCTCGCTTGCGCCGGATCGATTCCGAGGAAAAACAAGCGAAGACGCTAGAAGGCTCACCCTTCTTCCGGGCTGCCCCATAGGGTAGAAAGGGTGGAGGAGGGGCCGGGTGCGCATCACGTGAGGCTGGCATGCTGGCTGGCATACTACGCCTACCGCTGGCACTCCTTTGTCGTGCTCGCCCTGGCGCCTGCGGGCGCACCCGAAGGCTCCGCGTGGATTATGGCAGGCGTAGTCAGACAGGACGACATTCTAAGCGTCCCAGGCACCGCAAACACACCCTTACACATAATGCCCAATTGTTTTTCCTGTTCAACAACCCCCCCTTTTTTCGACAAAACAAAAACAACCCCAAAAAACATTGCCCCAAAACCCAAACCGCAGGTCACGCCCCCCTAACCAGCAAATCATGTTACCAAGCCCGCCAATTAATCAAAGGTCACATGCTCCTGCGCCTCTCCGCCAAAACAAGGCCCAGTCCCTGAGGCACTGCAGGTCATTCCCCCCTGCTGTGCAGATAGTGTGTCTGTCTGCTCCTTCATGGTTGGCTGGCTGGCCGCCTGGTTCTCTGACGTTTCCTCGTCATCGTCGCCCATTCCCTCCGCTGCCGTCTCCCCCCCCTTCACTGATGCGAGCCAATGGCCGGAATTCTCCGCTCGTCGTCCAAGGCCAGCCCGAACTGGACCATGTTAGCACCCGACTTGCCCAAAACGGCAATTTCAGCGCCTCGTGTCTCTTAGACAATGGACCAACACCAACGCAGCCCCTTCTCCCCGTTTTCAAACGCCGTTCTTCCTCCCAATTGCTGTGTCTCCTGTTTCCCCGTCCCCCCTTTTCAAGTTTTTGCCTCCCTCGTGACTCGCCTTTTTCTTCTTCTGCCCGCCTTCTCGTCTTGTGTTTGCTTGCCCAACACTGTGCCACCTGCACCTGGCCATCCATTTTCGGTGGTCTGCTTCTCTGCTTCTCTGCTTCTCTGCCTCTCCACTTCGTCCTCTTTTTGCTGCTTCCTTTTTTTCGTACCCACCATCTAATAGTTCAGCCTCAGCCTCAGGACCCGGCAACTGGCCTTGTTCGGGATGCCCTAGCCTTTGCCGAGTCTACCCATGCCTTTCACCACTTCCCATTGCGAGCCAAAGTTGCACATCCTTCCCGATTCCCACCCCATACGCACAGTTACATACATAGTAGCATCTCATGTGTCTTGCGAGACCCAGCAATCAGGATCACCCATGCCGTTTGTACGAGTACTTTGTGCTTCGCAGGACACAAACCAAGACACCGCAAGCACACCCACCTTGTTCCTCTTTGAATCCCCTCGCTGTCTGTCCTTGTTTCCCTCCGGCTACCTCTCATGTCGTGTACCTTGTATCTTTCTCCTGTCCTGTTCTAGAGTGTTCTGGTCCTTTCTAGAAGGGTCCCAGTTTGCCTCTCTGACACATCTCGTCCCATAGCGGCGGATTTCAATATTCCAAATTCGTTTTTCTCTCTCCAGACATTCGTCGGCAGACGTTACTTCAACGTTGCAATTTCCATGTGCCTGGCCTGCAATTCGTAAGATACACACGTACGTTTCCGCATGTGTGCGTGTCTGCTCAGACTATACCACATGTTGCCTGCGCCTCAACTCACCTGTCTTGGGGGAGGCAAATTGCCAACAACCGGTGAGAGAATGCGGTCTCCTCCATGTAAGCGATCCTTTGCGCTTTCAACGGTTCCCTTCCCGCCTTTCTTGTTGGTTCATCGTCTGTTGGCCCTTGCCACTCCCTCGACACCGCGCGGGATGTACGGGAGAGGCAAATTGGTTCTCACTTTTGCCTCCCATATGCCGTCCCCCACATCAACCCATTGATTAACCCCTTCCTATCTGCCATGCTTGCCTGATGCCTGCTGCCTGGCGTACCTTGCTGCCTGGCGGCTGGCCACCATCTTGTGGCAACAAACAGCCAGCGGTGTCGTTATGGAACGTAGCTTGTACGCGTCTATAAGTGGCAATACCCATAGTCTGGATAAGCCGGGCCCGTAGCATATCATTCGCCAGGATCGGCGTGAAAGAAGAAGCTAGAGCCGAGTAGTTCAAGTCGGAAAAAAAGAGAATCCCGACTAGCGGAGAGCATACTCAATCTTGGCAGATTCTGACTGAATCTTCCTTGGTCTGCCTGTATCTGTTGTAAGTCTTGTTGGCTCAGTCAAGTTCCAATTCCATATGGTTGCTTCGGCGACAAACTGTGGTGGCCATTTGTGGCTTGCTCAGTTAGTTCGTGTTCCGCCTGCTTGCATTCCGGCTGGAAAGGGGCCCCGAAAAAAAACTCCGCTGGTAGTTCCCGCTCTTTGGCGTACACTGTAGGGTAACTGCCAAATGTTCATGATACCAAATGCCCGTGCTAGACCAGAAAATACCTAAGCGTAAGGCCACACTGAAGTTTCAAAACAAATGGGTATCCACTTACTTGACTTGACCAAGACGAGATAATAAAACAAGGAGTAGCAATACCGTGTAGCACTTCAACTTTGCCTTCTTCTCAATGGGGGGAAGTGTGGATCAGTGGCGATGTTGAGGTATCAGTGCATGTGCAAACACACCCGAAGCGGACCAACGGCTTGGAGGCATGCGGCATCTTTCGCCATCGCTTTGGTCGACCCAGACCGATATTCACGGTTGCCGAATTAAAAGACGTGAGCCGAGGGCGTGCATAGTAATCTAAAAGAGAAAGAAAAGAAAAGAAAAATCGCCCTAAGAGAATATATTGACTCGTATCCGTTCCACACTGCAGATGTCCAGCCGAATTGCATCAAGACCCCTAAGTGTGCATCATGGCCTTCCCCAGGTTGTGTGTATCACAGCCAATGCCTGTCCATGGCCACAGCCACATAAATCTGCAACCAGTCAAAGGTCGTGTGCATCAAGCTTATCCAAACAGGAACAGTGCCAGGGGCACTTAAGAACCGTTGCTTCGGTAGCGGCATGGTGGTGTGGTAGTGTAAGGTGGGTAGGAAGACCGTCCAAAGCTTGGTGCTCTGTAAGTATCTTGTACAAAAGTAAGATACGTCGATGACAAAGATTGACGAGCCATAAGAACGAGTGGCGCAGGGTCGATTGCCAGACGTCGGTTGGCTGCTTAAGAGTTCATGATCGACCTGCACCACTAAAAGGGGGGCCAAGGGCTAGGGAGGTGAAATAGGCAGGAGGTTGGCTGTATGCTGTTCGGCATGGGGAGGCCGCAGAACATGCCTGTGAGCGACATGACCCTCAATAAGGCCGAGATCTTCCCCAGAACCAGAACTGTCCAGTACTGTGTAGGTAAGCCGGAACAACACCCAGCACGACCTTACCGTTTCACAGCCCATGTGCCTATCCCCACGGCCTTCGTAACGGGAAGACTTGCCACGTCTGCTTGCATGCTGGGAAATCCAGGGTTGTCTCCACAAGAACACCGGCCTACTGGACTGCCAGCCAGCCAGCCAGCCCACCAGTTTACACTATACGGTCAGCGAAATTCAGATCAGGAAAAATCACCACGGCTAGCAGACCCCGGAAAGGCATCACCAGCATTAGACCCGGAACATTGATTATGTGCATGAGAGTATTTACACATTCTCATGTATCTTGCCTCTTGCTTGGTTTATATGGTCGCGTTCGTGGGTAAGTAGAGAGCCCTTTTTGTCAACTTGATGGCTCTTTCATATCGCAGGCAACCGAACAAACAAAAAGATAGCCCCAGAAGACAGATGTCTTCGTAAGACACTCGCCACATAACAGTGGCAACTTGATGCTGGGCTGACGGCAACGGCCAGTGTATCAGTGTCTCATGCAACGGCGGCTCACCTCGGTTGCGCAACGGCCAAGCATGGAACAAGACCATAGCCGATAATGCATGGCCAATGTACAGCGCCAGCACGGCATACGAGCCCTTTATCATTGGCGGACCTGCATATCAGCTACCCCATAGTGGTCGAAGTCTCGTGCACAGCAAGACCAGAGTGCCATGGGCTTCACAGTTGCTTGACCGGCTGTTCTAGCATTTTGCTCCCACCACAGGACTGAAAGGCAACCGTGCCTGTGAAGAACTGGTACATTCCGCTGATAGGTGCGGGCCATTGTCCGAACGAGGTTGCCCTGTCGCACAGCACATGGACCTGGCAACTTCCTTACCAAGGGGTTCATTCAACTGGCCCGGTTTTCGAACTAGTCCATTGAGCTAAAGTATCAGTAACTTTGGCAAGAAGACGGAACTGCGGTGCACGCAGCGCACTTTGTGGAGGGGAAAGAAAAGGAAGAGAAGCGGAGAGGGGGTAGACGTCGAATGAAAATAAGAATGGCAAGCAGAGCCTGTACCCACCTGCACTCAGATACTTTTACTTTGCCTTGAGCCAGACAGTGCTCCCAGAGCACTCTTAAATTCGTCCCGCCACCACGCCTTTGTGAAATAAACGCCACTTTCCTCTTGCTTCTCAGCGGCTGTTCCAGAGAACGCACACCTTTTCTTGCCAAACGAGCAACAAAGGCATACACTCAATTTTCAAAAACCGAAATAGTCGACTAGGAGGCAATCCAACAAAAGCAAGGAAGAAGACAACGGTGGTGTTGTCTCGAGGCTCACCGCATTTGACTTTGAGTAAGTGCACATGGCCACGGCCGAACTCACCGCTGTCGCAACACACGCCGCCCACTCTCCCTGTCTGCACCATCCCCATCCTGCGACTTCAGGTACATCTGGCGGAGTCGAGTAATGCAATGACCGAGTCGTCCAAGTACGTCGATGTTGTTGGCGACCGTCGATGTTCCAGGGGGCCAGTAAGCCCGGTCTGTCCAACTCCTTCAAGCTCTGGCCGAATTCCATTCTTCCGCGACAAAACGATAACGGCATCGGTGTGGGTTCTCGAACATGCGCGACACAAGTAAACGTTTTTTTCGGACGCCAGTCGAGTACTCTGGAGGCTGAAAGTGCGCGAATCTCAAGTCGAGGATTCGGGATACCGTCGAAGGCTTGTGGAACTAACTGGATCTCCTTTCAGGTGCCGAGGAGGCGAACTTTCGAGCCGGATGATACCTTTTTGAATATAGGATGACGTAGACCGAGTCGTCAAGAGTTGTTGAAAAGCTTGAATTCCGGCAACCGTGTCAAGAAGTGGTCCGCCACTGAGTGCGTGCTCTGGTCAGACAAAGCCAATCGAGAGGGGAGTGCTGCCGAGAAGAAACACTGTCAAGAAGTGTCACAACAAGTGAGTGCCGAGCAACGAGTCAATGCAATTGCAGTTCGTGGCCTTTATAAACAGTCTCCTGAGATACCGGAACACTGACAAGCGTGTCCAAGATACATCGTCCGGGAAGCCGCAGCGTCAAGAGTTTTGCGGGAGAATAAACGAGTGGAAGGAGGAGCGGCTTTGCTCACCAGACCACGCAGAGCAGGAAACGGCAGCGGTGCAGGGAGTATCCAGGCCAATCTTCGTCAGAGCAGAAAACATCCCGAGATAAGTCGTCTCATATGGCCTGAAAGTTTCTCTCTGCGCGGCGTGCTCTCATTCCTGCAGACTCTTGATACGCGGGAATCGGTGGTATCAGCAGCCCGGTGCAGCGCTGTTAGTGCCGTGGGGTGACCGCACCGAAAGCACCAGATTTGGTGGGCTGAATCATCCCGCCTCAGCACCGCCAGCCCACAGCCAACAGCCACGACTGCACAAAACGAGCTGCAACAGTGGCCGACTTGGCCAAAAAATCGAACCAGACACGAGATACAGTATAATACCAAGGACCGAACAGAAAGACGGACAAAAGGGTATAAAAACAAACAAAAACCAAGGAGAGATAAAGAGAAGAAGTTGACCGATGCGTATCGAACCTGCCAGGTTTTTCGAATATAGGCGTCGCCGATTGGCTGTGGTTGTTGGCGCAGCACTAAGACGCCTAAAACTCAGGTGATTATCGGTCGCTCTTCTGGAAGGCCGTTGCCAAGACGAGGCGAGGTGCTCGTTTCTGGACTGGACCCGGTGCCCACCTTCACGCCCCCCCCAGACCCCATTACGGGCGGCCTTTGGCGCAAGCCGAAACAGGCCGCCGCAGCAATTGGTGTGTAAGCTGGTGGCGACGAGTGCCTTGACTTAAGCTTTTTTGTCGACCAGCATTATATAAAGCGAGCCGGTAGGGTTGACTGAAAAAAGGTCGAGCTCGAGAAAGCAATGTTTCGCCGAGAACGCAATAAGGAACGCCGCAAGAGACCACACTCGACTCGAGTCGAGCTCGACACGAGAGCCCTGGGACGAACACCATGGACGAACCCGACAACGATCCCCTGGACTCTTATTATACCAATGTCGACCAAGCATCCGAGGTGCGTGAACACACCCCCTTGCACACAATCTGCAACGTTTTGCTTTCCCGGGAACTTTCCATTGAGCTTTCGAGACAAAGACACATCGCTCGGCTTTATCCTTTCAAATCAGCATCCTTGATGCAAGGCGTCCTGGAAACTGAACAACGAAGGCCGGGAGAAACACACAGACAGACGAGAGAGAGAGAGAGAGAGAGAGAGAGAGAGAGAGAGAGAGAGAGAGAGAGAGAGAGAGAGAGAGAGAGAAGTTGAAGAGAGATGTGTGTCGATATTGCTGTTGGTTGTCGGCACTGCCGGCCCAATTGCTCCTCTCTGTTGGCTGTTGGATTGAAAAAGTTCCCACGGATTTTTTTCCCTCCCATGCATCCCCAAGGAATTGGAATTGGAATCTTACCAGATGCGCAATGTAGGCACCGCAAAGTCAACCCACAACGACGACTAGCGTTGACAGCACCGACGACGGAATGAGCACTCATTCATATAGACAAACAACTGCGAGAAGTCAGCCGCAGCAGGCCGTTGCCAATATGCCTACCAGCACCATGGGCATGCCCGGATACGCCAGCGGAGCATCAATGTATAATATGAGCTCCACTGGAGGTCTTGGACAGACAACGTTCCAGACCAGCCACCCTACCTGGCCGGCCCAAGACCAGAACGCGATATTCGGCAGCAGCGACCCTGCTGGTTTGACAACAAACCCTTCCATGCTGAACCCTTTCGAGTATCAGCAGTACCGAGAAATGCAGCAAGCATCGACAACCGACGTGCAACCTATGCTCTTCGGCGGCAGTTATGCGATGCCGCCACCCCCCGGTGGAAGTTTGGGGTTTCCATATGGCATTGACAACAGTGGACGTGCAGTCGGCATGGGATCTGACACCAC
Organism: Raffaelea albimanens; assembly: GCA_002778245.1. Classification (NCBI taxonomy): domain Eukaryota; kingdom Fungi; phylum Ascomycota; class Sordariomycetes; order Ophiostomatales; family Ophiostomataceae; genus Raffaelea; species Raffaelea albimanens. The sequence continues at coordinate 3,213,902 of PCDJ01000008.1, read as the reverse complement.
AGGATTTTCGTCGGGAACTGGCTCGGGCAGCACGCCGCCATCCTCACTTGGCACCACGACGCCCGCCTCCTTCACGTCTGGAAGCAGCACGGGGCCATATTCCGCAAATCCAGGCAGCGTCATAGGAGCACTTCCTGAAAGGGGGGGCAGAAGCAGAGGGAGTGGCTCGCAGCAGAGCAACGTGCGTGGCGAGTCAGGGGACGTGCCTCATGCAAAGAGGACAAAGAGAACTCGGCGCTCAACAGTAACCAGGCCGCCTGCACAACATCGAGCCAGTTTCAGCTCCGAGGCTGTATCGCCAAGATCTCCGTCGCTGTCGGCTTCCGGACAACCAAGTTCGAGTAGAGCAACCGCGAGCGACGCGCAGCGCCGGACATCGGCATCCAAAGCGGAGGCAACAGATCAAGACCCGGTGACAAAAGGCCCACACACCGTGGTGGAAAAGCAATACCGGAACCGCCTGAACGCGCAGTTTGAAGGGCTTATGAATGCACTCCCAGAGAACCTTCGGGCCCAAGGGGCTGCAGGACAGGCATACGGCGAATTGGGGATTGTCGAGGCGGCGGACAGACGGCCAAGCAAGGCCGAAGTGCTGGAAATGGCCCGACAGCACATACAGTCGCTGGAGAAGGAAAGAGACACTCTCGAACGCGAGCGGAACGAACTGCTGGGCAACATGGACGACCTGAGAGACGAGTATGCCAAGGGGGCAGTGGCCAGGGGGCAGGCCGAGAGCGACTGGCCGGTAGTGATGAGACAAAAGCGCGAGGAATCCAGAGAAAGCGGCAAGGATAAGAGCAAGGGAAGGCGAAAGGGAAAAGGGAAAGCCGTGGACCACGGCAACTATGACGATGACGACGACGCCGAAGAGGACGAGGAAGACGGGTGAGGGTGGCACAGCATGGGCCTACAGGGCCAGACGAAGATTCTCACCTAAAAGCAGCAGCAGGGAAGGGGCCAGCTAGACTCGGCAGGGAGCTGCAGGCAGCAGACAACACGGGGCCACGGCCGCGACGAATGCTATTCCGGCAGGACGCGAAAGATCAATTCGAGGAACAGCGACTCGGGGTCTAGCCATGGCGTTTAGCAGTTGGGGTTGCATGGTCGAAGAGGAGCATGTTGGCAGGCAAAGGGGAAATAGAGCAGACAAATGTCGAACCTCTCACCTCATAACGAAATACACGATTCGTTTCTACTTGCTTGGTGCTTCCCCGTTTGCTGGCTGTCTTGCAGTCCGTCTGCCGGGACGGTCATCTCGCAGGGTGCATGGCTGTGTTGTTTTTGCTTTTGCTGGTTTTTTGCGTGGTTGTTTAACCCGGGGTAAATTTTCAGTGGCGACGTGGAAGCTGGATTTCGGTACAGGAAGGTGGCTAACGTGTAGGTAACTGCACCCCCCGGAGCTTCAGACGCAGATAGACTAATGGAACCAGTCTCTGGCTGGACATGTCCAATAAGCGAGTGTGGATTCTTCATTTCTTGCCGGTCGGTGTGAAGAGGGAAGCGTTGTGCCAGAAGGAGATGGCGTCCAAAAAATCCGACGAGAAGCCAAGCAGGAAGCAGCGGGCGGGATACATATAATGGGGAGACCCCCGAGATATTAGGTGACACCAAAAAAAAAAAAAGATCTGACTGAGCCGGGAAGGAAGGCACGACCGAATTGTGGGAAGGGGCGACTGGTAGCTGTGCAACCGGCGGGCGTGTAGGCGGCAGGCCCGCCCTTTCTTTCTTTGACGCCGTTCCGGCAAGGCCTTCCCGGCGAGATAGTTGCGTGTCGACGACTGGCCATGGAAGAAACTGTAGGTGTGCTTTCCGTAACTGGAAAAGATATGTCTTAGCGTGCACTGCGCGTGCCTTGTCTGCCCTCTCGGTCCCCTCGCCCCCTTTGTACTCGCCTTGTCTCTCCCAATCCCGCCCCAGTTCTTTGCAATATCTTCTTTGTGCTCCCCCTGTGGTTACCTGATCTTTTGTTTCATCTCGCTTACTCTTTTCATCAGCCTCCGAGAGACTCGCCGCCTTTTCGTGTCTTCCATTTGGCGCCTCGCCGGTTGCTGTTGCTTCCAGGTCCTGGTATTCACCCCCCTTCGCCCTCGTTTGCCCCGGCTTCCGGGGGTTCTTTCGAGGCTTGGTGGAGATCTTGTTCCTGAAAGATGTCGTCCTGTCGCTTACACTTCCATCGAATCGTTTGCATCGGTTGCATTGCTGCAGCATGGTTTCCACCATTGTCGGGCGCAGGCAACACACCAGTGGGAATAACTGTCAACCGTCATGTTCTGAGGGCCATCTCAGCTGGAGAGAGTGCCCGTTCCTTTTCAGGAAGCCATCGACGGGCCATCCTATTTATGTCTGCTTGGACTTTGGGGCGAGTCCGGAAAGCTGCGTGTGGTGTCAACCCGCTATTTCCAAGACCGCCGGGGTCGATCCACTCACACAATGAACAGCGCTCAGTGTCTGGTACCACTGTGCCAACCTGACAGTGCAGGAAAGGAACACGGGCCTGTTTTTATGCCAGGCTGGGTTCTAGTTGAGGAATAGCGCCAGGGAGCGCCCTCTCATGTAAGTGGCGCCCATTGCTGCAAAGCTCGACGTGGTTGGCAGTCACCCTGGAGTTGCCGTGCGCCTTCCGTCAGTTCGAGAATTGCGCTGTGCTCTGTGGCCCAAGGCATGGCCGGTTCCTTTGGGAAGATAAATCCTCGGGACAGTATGAGGAGACACGGCCGGCAAGATACCAAAATGAGAAAGGGCGCGCCGAGAGCAGGGGTGCGTTAACATGCAAGGCATGGCATCAACTGCGCAAGACCCGGTCCTCGCAAACACATGCTAAGAAGCACCGTGTGGGGGCGACTTACAGCGCTGGCGCCCGCTTTCGTTTCGCTTCCCGCTTGTTGGGACCGTCCTGGAGCTGCTAAAGTCATGCCATTTGTGTCTTTGGTGTGAAACGAACAGCTTGCATGCATCGAAGTGGAAAAACCAAAAAGCAAGTCCCCCAAGTGGTTGACAGGCGGGACTATTTCAGGCTTGAGGGGACCTTTGACCACCAGCCTGCAAGTGCAAGTGCCTGGGTTGAGCCAACTGTTGCAGCGGAGCAGGAATTGCCTGATCTGACTCTGAATCACCCAGTTACAGACGAAGAACATAAGCAGCCACACACCCCAGCGGCACAGCGGCACACCACCACCACCACCACGAATACCTAATTAACAGAAGCGGAAATGATTATGTCAATGAAGAGCAAAGCTAGATTCAGAGCAGCTAGATGCCCAAGGCCCAATTGGCCTATGCCGGGCCGAGGCCAGAAACGCCTAATTATGAACACAGGCGCGATGCTGCTGCTTGACTGCGGCCATCGAGATCACCTGTACGGCCAGGGCGACTGACCAAAAACAAATCCCATAAAAACAAGCTGCCGCCGGAACGCCATTTCCCCCAGGTATCAGCCAGACCCAAACCAGAAACACCCGCCTACCTTGACCTGCCTCCTTTTCCGTGATTAATAACGCCCAGCGCCTCCCCACAGACCCCGTATTCGTCGTGCTAGCCAGATGTCTCTCCGCATGATGGTGACTCTTCGTGCATGCAGAGCGCACAGGTTGGTGTCCTCGAACAGGTGAACCAGGAAGGCTTCTGCCGCCTCCTGAAGTGCCAGGATGGCCTGTGATTGCCACCTCATACCCTCATCCTTGGGACGCACCGTCAGCGCGATTTCGCGTACCTAGAAGGCACCGTTAGCATTGGGAAAACATGAGAGTGGCGATGCATGGACACCGCAGAAAAAAGCCGGCATTGGAAACCTACCACACGAGCAAACGGGAGCTTCAGCAGCAGGAGATCTGTGCTGCTCTGGTAACGGCGGATCTCCTTCAACGCCAAGGTACCAGGACGGTAACGGCGCTGTTTTCTTTGAGGGATTGGGTCGCCGGCTGTTGGGTTGGTCTCGAGTCAGCAAACCATACGTGTGGGACGACAAAGCACAGAAGATTGGGTAGATGGGACCAAGGCGCAAACGTACGTTGGACGTCTCCGGGACGTGACTTTCTGCGGCCAGTGGCTGGCTTGCGTCCTGCAGGCTTGCGGGCGGCCGCAGTGCCGCCAGATGACCGGCGGGGAGGCATTGTTAGGCAGCGGCAAAAGAGCGCAGAAACCCAGTAGTTGGAAAAGGTGCGCACAAGATATCAGAACACCGGCTTCGTCGTCGAGGTCGTCGATGTCGTTTGGCAGCGGTCCTGGTGTACTGGTGGGCGGGCCTTTGTGAAAGTCGAAAGGGGGGAGCTGTGAGAGCGCGTTGAAAAAAAGGTGGCTGTAATACTGTCGCAGGAGCTAGATCGGAGCAGAATGAACAGCTTAGAGCGCGAGACAGAACGGAATGCTACAATAATCGTATGAAGCAATTACAAACTGTAAAGAGAGAGAACAATATGAGTATATGAGAGAATGAAAAAAAAAGGTTGCTGTCCCCGTTGTGCCGGCGCCCCTTGAGAACGAGGAAATGCAAAGAGGTGCAGAAATTGGGGTGGCTGGTGACGGCCGTTTCCCTGCCCACTCATTACAACGCGCGACAGCAACGCGACCTAGCGCGTTAATTAAAAATTGCTGTGGCTGCGAAAATGCGCCACAGCAGTTGGCAGGGCGCGGCCTTTACTTTGTAAAACGGCTGGGTGGAGCCCTGACGCATTATCCCTCCCCACAACTAAGGTCTTGGTCCCACCATTTGCGATCCCGCACGGCTAGCCGGCCAGTTTGGTTAATAATTGCTCTTGGTTCGCAAGGCCGAAAAAGGCCACCTCAACATCATCAGCAACGACGACGACTTTCCCTCCCTCAACCATCCTCCCCTTATTCTCTCACCGCACTCTTGCTTTTTGCGACGCCGACTGTACGAGATCCGTTTATTTCGCAATTCGACCTCCTTTGAGCGCACACTGCTTTTCGCCGCTTCTTCACCCGACCCTCGTTACCAATATTGTATTGACTTTCGCCATTTCGTCATTAAGCCGGCATTTTCGTCGATCAACAGCCTTACCATCCAGCCTTTCCAGCAGACTCAAAGCCCCGACATATTAGACTTACTCGGAACGAAATAGCAACCCTGCGGCAAAACCGCTGACGATCAAAGAACACCCGAACCACCTTTACCCCAGATCAACGGAGCGACATCGGAACTACATCACACGAACACACACCGCAGCTGCCCAGCATGGATATGATGGGGGACAACGGCCGCTTCCCGCTGGAGCAGTGGTTCTGGGAGATGCCGGTGTGCACGCGGTGGTGGACCACGGCCACGATAGGGATCAGCGCGCTTGTGCAGTGCAAGCTCATCAACGAGTTTCAGCTGTTTTACAAGTACCGGACAGTGTTTGTCAAGGGGGAGGTGAGTGCCCATAGGTCTCCCGATCACGGGTCGTCGGATTTGCTTCGGCCAGCTAACAGATTCTAGTACTGGCGGCTGTTGACGACATTCCTTTATTTCGGCCCAATCTCGATCGACCTCCTGTTCCACGTCTACTTCCTCCAGCGCTACTCCCGCCTGCTCGAAGAATCCGCCGGCCGGTCGCCGGCCGTCTTCTCGTGGCTGCTCTTCTACGCCATGGCCAGCCTCATTATCATTTCGCCGCTCGTGTCGATGCCGTTCCTGGGCCAGCCGCTCTCGTCGACGCTCGTGTACATTTGGTCCCGCCGGAACCCGGATACCCGCCTTAGTTTCTTGGGCCTGATAGTGTTTACGGCGCCGTACTTGCCGTGGGTGTTGATGGGGTTCAGCCTTGTTCTGCATGGCGTCATCCCTAAGGACGAGATTATGGGCGTCGTTGTGGGACACATTTACTATTTCTTCACAGACGTGTACCCGCCGCTGCACAACGGCTCCGAGCCGATGGCGCCGCCGAGCTGGTGGCGGCGGATCTTTGAGGGCCGGCCAGAGCGAGAGAATGCAGGCGAGGGTGAAGATGAAGACGATACCGCCGGCACTGTGGACGGAGACTTGGCGGCAGCGCGTGCTGAACGTGTCCAGCCGGAAGTGAGATGAGAAAAGCGGACAAGGACAAAAACGAAGAAGAAAAAAAGCAATTCGGGCATTTTGCCCACCAAGAGTGTATCGGGAAAGGCCTCGAATTAATATCGCCGCGTCGTCCCAACATCCACAAGGCCACGCTCCAAGACAGGTTGGGTAGTGGCTATCATTGGACCCAGGGACTGCCATCATCCCTTGCAATCAATATTGGTTCTCGGCTGCATATTTGAGGGTTCTTTCATTTCAGGGAAAACATGGGTACATCTCCTCGTTCGCAACATCGAGGCCAAAAGAGAGCCCTGCATGTCTGTGCATGCCAGAGAGCATGTGTAGATAGATTCAAAGCCGGAAAAAAGGCGGGTGTTGAAACTGGCATTGCCGCCAGACGTGATGTGTGTATATAATAAGAATTATGAGCACGAAAAGTGGCATACAACTGACCAAAAGAAAAAGGAAAAGACATAAAAAGAGCATTAAAAAAGGACAGACATGTTTCTCGGTTGAAGAGCAAAGACATGACAGAACCATGTGAACCCCAACACGACACCAGTGGAAACTAAATATACACGCTTTTCTTTTACCTCCTCCAGTCATCCCCCCTTAGCTGAGGTACTGGCTGACGTACTCCTTGCGGTGCACGTTGTCGTCCAGGCCGTCTTTGCGGTTCAGTGGCGTCCACTTGGGCTCGTCCTTGAACAGGCGGACAGCATGGACATACTGGTCGTGTTAGCGGTCAAGGTTGGGTCGGGATAAAGTATCAATCTCTCCTGGCAAAAAAAAGACTTACATTGCTCTCGTCGGTCGTGAACCGGTGGAAGATGCCCGGCGGCAGAATGATCAGGTCGTCCTTTTCCAGCAGGATGCGCACCCACTCGTCGCCCTCGTTGCGGACGTCAAAGTAGCCGTAGCCGCCACGGATGTAGCGGATCTCCTCGTCCTCGTGGAGGTGCTCGTGGAAGAAGCTCTTGACCTTCTCCTCGTAGACGGCGCCCATGGTGTCGGGCGACACCTTGATCTCGTCGCGGTTCTTGTAGCCGCGCTCAATGGCGAGCTGGTCGACGTCGGCCGTGTTGGCGTAGCGGCGGTACAGGACGCCGAGCCGCTCGAGGGCGGCGGCGTCGACCTGGCTGCCCGAATCATGCGGCAGGCGCTGGTCGCCCTGCGGAGGGGGGGTGTTAGTGAAGTGCCCGGGAGGACCCTGGAAGGGGTCCTGAGTCGTCATATAACCCCTCTTACCGGCTTGTTGTCGTAGATGTAGGCCTTCATGGTGGTGGTAGTGATGGCGGTGGTGATGGCGGGAGAGCTTGAAGTGACGGACAAAGAAAAGAAGCTTGAGTGGGGTGCTGGCCTGCTGCTGAGTATATATCTCTTCTGACAGGTTGGATTGGATTCACTTCTCTGACCATAAAAACGCGGGACAGCGCTGACGGAATTCTTGTCGCTTCCAAAAGTTTTGACGACATTTTTCTGTGTTGCGCGATTGGTCCGATGGGCGAAAACGTGCTTGCGCTGCCCCGCTTCTTTTTCCTTTACGCGGCGGCGAGTGACACTAACATGCGGGGGTTGGTAAATTGTAAACGCCGAAGGCGAGAAGGACTTACACGGTATTACAAGTGTTTGGACGAACGGGTTTCAGCAGAATGCCTCGCGCCAAACTGCCGGCCTCGCTCTGTCTTGCTGAAGCTCTGACAGCCTCGGAAAAAGTTACATTCGTGAATCCGAGGTGGACTACCAGCGGGGCGGCACAGTAAGCAAGCGGACAGTAGTGAGATGTGAGACGGGTCTGGGGCAAAAAAGGGCAAAAAAAGCTTTTCTTTGGCATTCACCGCGGCTGTTTTCCTCGTCACTTGACCATTTGCCTTCTTGGAGGGTCACAGCGAGCAGTTTCAAAAAAAAAAAGGAAGGGAAGGCCGTTGCTGCCAGGCTGTCCTTCTGTCGCACTCCACTCCGGGCCAGGCCGTTCGTTCCCAACGGAAGCCTTCAGCAGTGCATGGATAGCATGGAATTCTTCCATTAACCGTTGAAAACGTGGCCACATCACGATCTTTTTTTTTCTCCCTCTCCAGATCTGGAATCTTCCGATATCAGAAGCCAGCAAATCGACATGCACGTGACCGCGTACCTGCTTCTAAAGGGTTAGCGTAGGCAACCCCCCACTTTTCCAAAGGCAGCCGAGCCCACCTGCCCCCCAACAAACTGGCAGCGACGTCATTTCCCAGCAAATCGACCGCCTTCAGCTAGACCAGCTTGCTGTGTCTCTCATCACCAGACAGCGCGTACTCGTACAGCTGTAGCAGCACAAGAGCAAACAACGCAGGTCCAGTCGCACGAGGAGAAAAAATGGTGCAGATCAGCAGCTTCTAGAGCGGAAGGGATACACTGCGGGCTGGCCATTTCGCCTCTTTTCCCGTCCTTACTTTTCGCCTTTTTCCGACCGGCCTCTTCCTCCCCGAACCCATCATGACCGCGCAATATTCCCGACCAAGCAGTCTCCTCGATCCATAACATATCCTATTACTTTTTTTTTGCCTCTCATACGAACTTCACGACTGTCGGCTTCACAGACATGACCGGAAGATCTGCGGTCGCTTCGTCGTCTGCGGCGGGCGGTACCGTCCCAACTCGCCGACGAGCTGCATCGGCCAGGACGACCATAAAGCCCGGCAAGGCAGATAAGACGACCAGCGAGTCGAAGAACAAGACACCGACTTGCTACGGCTTCCCCGTCGACAGCCTCGAAGACACGTCCCGTCTGCCCGACTTCGACACCGACTTCCTCCCCCCCGAGCACATCGAGGCCTTTAAGCGCGCCCTCGCCGTCCCCGACACTGCTCTACTGTCCCCCACGGCCGCGTCAGCACCAGGCACCGCAGCCGACGATGGCGGCGCCAGCAGCGCATACCAGCGCAGCCCGACCGGAAGCGTGGACCCCTTCAACCACCAGAGCCACAGCCACCTGCATTTTACAAAGCGCAACTCTATTGCCAGCGCGACTAGTGACGCCGAGCCCTTGACGCCCACGGCCCACTCCTCTTCTTCTCTCTTTATCACGGCCAAGAATGACTGGGCACCGGTGTATGAAAAGGTGGTCCCGGCGGGTGCGCGGATGGGCCTGCGGCGGTCGCTCTCGGCACTATGGGCACGGAAGCCGTGGCGGTCGGCACCGACACCTGCGGCCGTGCCAAACATCGAGCCCGCCCCGCCTGGTCCTGCTCCCAGAAAACGGGCATCGGCTCCCCCAAAGCGCCGACGGACCGGCTCCAGCAGTCTGACTGCCGCCAACGGTCGACGCATCCGCAGCAAGGTGGCCAAGGCCGGCCGCCGCACGCGCGACGAGACACGCGAGGGCTATCTGTACGGGCTGTTGAAGTGGCCGTTTCTGCTGTGCGTGTTTGCATGGATCATTGGCCTGTCGGTGGCGTACCTGTTGACGCGCATGTACATTGCAGCCTATGAGCAGCTGGTGACATGGCGCGGGCAGCGGGAGCGGCTGCGGCGACGGCTGCGGGCGACGTCGAGCTACAGCGACTGGGTCGGGGCGGCGCGCAAGCTGGACACGTACCTGGAGAACGACCGGTGGAAGGAGGAGAACGAGTTTGCGTTTTACGACTACCGGACGGTGCGGCGGGTGTACGACCAGCTGCGCAAGTGCCGCGCGCGGGCCGAGAAGGAGGAGCCGCAGCAGCAAGAAGCCAGCAGCAGCAGCACAGCGCCAGACCAGAAGCCCGGAGCAGGCTCCGGCGACGACCAGCAGGACCGCCGGGCGGTAGAGGACCTCAAGGCCGTAGTCGAGGCGTGTGTGAAGAACAACTTTGCGGGTGTCGAGAACCGGCATCTGTACAGCCGGACGTACTATGGGACGAAGCACCTGGTGCAGAATTTTATTGACGAGGGTGAGTTGGCAGGTTTTGTTTTTAACCCGCATGGCTTTGCAAGCTCGTACTAACGTCCCAGTCGAACGCTGTCTCCTCTTTTTGATCAAGACCAACCAGCTGGACGCTGCCGAGAAACGTGCACTCTTCAAGAGCGTGCACGCCAACTACGGCCGCACGGCGCTGTGCCTGTCGGGCGGTGCGTCGTTTGCGTTTTACCATTTCGGTGTCGTCAAGGCACTGCTGGACCAGGATCTGCTGCCGGACGTGATCACCGGCACGAGCGGCGGCGCTCTGGTGGCGGCGCTCGTGGCCACGCGCACCGACGACGAGCTGCGGCAGCTGCTGGTGCCGGCCCTGGCGCGGCGCATCACGGCCTGTTTCGAGCCGGCGACGGTGTGGATCCCGCGGTGGTGGCGCACGGGGGCGCGGTTCGACTCGGTGATTTGGGCGCAGCAGTGCTCGTGGTGGACGCGGGGGTCGACGACGTTCCGCGAGGCATACGAGCGCACGGGGCGGGTGCTCAACGTGACGTGTGTGCCGGCGGACCCGCACTCGCCGACGATCCTGTGCAACTACCGCACGGCGCCGGACTGCGTGATCTGGTCGGCGGTGCTGGCGTCGGCGGCGGTGCCGGGGATCCTGAACCCCGTGGTGCTGATGATGAAGCGGCCGGACACGGGCGAGCTGGTGCCGTACTCGTTTGGCCACAAGTGGAAGGACGGCAGCCTGCGGACCGACATTCCGATCCGGTCGCTGAACCTGCACTTCAATGTCAATTTCACCATGGTCAGCCAGACGAACCCGCACGTGAACCTGTTCTTTTTCAGCAGCCGCGGGTCGGTGGGCCAGCCGGTGACGCACCGCAAGGGCCGGGGCTGGCGCGGCGGGTACCTGGGCTCTGCGTTTGAGGAGTACCTGAAGCAGGACCTGCGCAAGTGGCTGAAGCTGCTGCGCAACCTGGAGCTGCTGCCGCGGCCGCTCGGGCAGGACTGGTCGCAGCTGTGGCTGCAGCCGTTTAGCGGGACGATTACGATATGGCCCAAGTCGATCCCGTCCGACTTTGTGCACATCCTGTCGGACCCGCCGCCGGCGCGGCTGGCGCGGATGATCCACGAGGGCCAGCAGTCTGCGTTCCCGCCGCTCAAGTTTGTGTCGAACCGGCTGCGGGTGGAGCGGCTGATTGAGCGGGGGCGGGTCGAGGCGAGGGTGGCGCTGGCCGCGCAGACTGGGCAGACTGGGCAGACGACGCCTAGTAGGAGACGGCGGACCAGTAGTGGCATGGGCATCGTCGGGATGGGGCTTGAGGGCGTCGGCATGTCCGACCAGCCGGGCTCCTCCAGCAACGGCCACCGCTTGACGAGCAGTGTTGATTCGCTGCCGAGCGATGAAGAGCGGCGCCGCGGACTCGCCCAGGCGCTGGGCGACCAGATCGACGAGGCCCCTTATGGCGGTCATTTTGGCGGCCGCGGTAGGATCGAGAGCACGACGGCGTCGACGGAAGAGGATGACGACGACGACGAGGATGACGAAGAGGAAGAGGAGGAGGAAGATAACTGGTCAGACTCTTCCGATTCAGAGGTTGGCCGAGTGGCCGCGGACGATGCAGACTTTGACGAGGAGCCGGTGCCAGAGGAGGGTCACGAGTGAGGTTCCGGGGAGGATTACTGTTTCTCTTTTTTTATCTGTCTTGTCTCATTGAATACCACTTATACCTATACTGGAAGCACTAGAACAGCATTATTACGAAGCATGTTATAAGGATCGGGCAAAGCATCAAAGTGTGAATTGGAAAAAAGGGCACCCAGAGAACAACAGCGTGCTGCCAGCCAGCCTCATCTCTCAGCCCGTCACTGTAAAGTAGTTGGCCGCCACTGGCTCCCCCAGGCCTGCGGCCGCGGCAAACTCGGCCAGGCTGAAGCCCATCCGCCTCTGCACGACAGACTGCATCGCGGCCGGCACGGCAAACCCGGCGGGCTGCGCGTACAGGACCTCGACGTAGCGGTGCGGGTGGGCGGGCGTCTCCTTTGGCGGGGACGGGCCCATGTAGGACGTCGGGCCGGTGGCGGACGTGGACAGAGTGCCGTCGGTTGTGGGCTTGTAGTCCTGGAGCAGGCAGTGCAGGAGTGTCTGGCGGGAAGCGCCAGACGGGCTGCCGGTGAGGTGTAAGCTTTAGTTCTTCACGCTGCCGGCGGGCTGCACTTACACGTCCAGGTCTAGGCAGCGACGAGGCCGGCAAGACCCAAGGCACAGGAGAGAAGTGTAAACAATTGCATTTTCACGAGACGGTTACAAGCGTTGGATTCCACTACGTTGATGTTAAAGAGGAGTCTGCTTTGAGTGTATTTGTATCTGCATCCAAGAGCTTCCCCGAGCTTCATATAAGACCGCCATTGCAATATCGAATTCCTCGGCAATCAAAGAGGTTAAATTCTAGTTAATGTATAGCTGCCGTCGTTTTTCGGTAGAGGACTGGGATGGACCGTCCGAGACCGGCCGGTAGGGCTACAAGTGTCCATATTTCTGCTAGTAGTGCACCCCACTCCTCAGCCGCCTAAAAAGGCTGGCTGTGCTGTGCGAGGTGCAGCGCTAACAATGGCTTGGCTGCTGCAGCTAAAGCTTAAATTCCAGTTACAACAATCAAGTTTGTTCGATTACTTGTTTTCATGTTTTCATGTTCTCATGTTACCATTTTTGGTCATTATTCAACATGGAATGGCCTGCCATTGCAATATCGTAAGATCTTGCCTTGGAACACCAAATTGCTTTGTGGTAGTACACATCTGACAGGTGCAATTCCTTCACTGGCTCGTTGTAAGTGCCCTTTTTTTAGGCGAGCAGACCAATCATACAACATGCCAAAAACCCACCCCCAGCTAGACGCCGCAGGATCAACGCAGATCGGCACGCTGCTGTCAACGGCTGTAGGGCTCGATCTTGACTGTGAATTAGCGAGACAAGGTCTAAACCGGATGACGAGGCAAAGAGATCCCAGACGATACTATGTAACATTGTCACAGCATCTACACTGTTACCAGATTCTCCAACACGATTTCCACATCGTCGTCGTGGCTGATGCTCCATATCGTAGGCAGCCATTTTCACTACAGTCCCGGCTGCCGCCATCACATCGAATGACAACTCAGCCGGCTCCACCGTGCATGCTCTTGGATGGCAGGCGCGGCCGTAGGCGCGAAAGAGCGAGAGGCTAGTGTCGAGGCGAAGCTAAAGGCGAGAAGTCGCAGGACGAGGAAACCAATTGAGGACAAACCCCCTCAACCATGCATAGCCAACATCGCAGCCGTATAAAACAACGCCGACATGTCCGTGGCAATCTTCACGTTTCGCCCTAACCAGAGGGGTTTGGCGGTATGTCAATTGCGGCATCAGGCAAAACAGGAAGAAACGAAAGCAGCAACATGGACAACTCATCTCGGCCCAGGCCAAACCACCATGACGAAGGCGACGAGACCCCCGAGGCCTCGGGGCTATCCGAGTCCACCGCCATGGTCCATCCGTGAGTTTGACTCATGCACAGCTCGACGAGGCTCGGCCAAGCTGACCCGATCCCCACAGAGCCACGATAGAAGCCTTGACTTGGTACCAGAGTGCCAACAGCAACGTACAGTTCGACCCTCTGAACTGCAGCTGGGACGACGTCTTTGCCCAGATCGCCCGCGGCAAAGAAGTGCACGAAGCCAGGAACAGCAAAGAAGCAAGCTGGTTCCGGTACTTTTGGCGAAAGGCCGGCAGCAAGAAGGATGCCGTAGAGCCATGGCTGCAGCTGATCCCGGACCAGTATGGCCTTGCTGTTGCTCGCGGAGCCATAGCTGTCATGTTCCACGTAGGTCCACGGCGCCTGTTTCTTTCTTTGCCTCGCTAACAGTCCAGATGGCGGAACAATCACGCGACAAGGAACAGAGAATCCAGGACGCCTTTGAAGAAATCACAGAAACAGCCCACAACGCAATGTCCAAGGGCGTGGGCTTCCAGCAAGACGAGGAGATGAAACAGTGCTGTCGCGAACTGCACGCCTGTCTGTTGGAGGGGGTGACTCGACTCATCTGGTCGATCAAAGAGGCCGAAGGTGTGTACAAAGCAGGGGTGGCTTCGATTTGTTGCCCCAATCCCAGTTCGTGCAATCTGCCTCTTCTAATCACTTGCAGGCGAGAACTTTATCGAGCGCCAGAGACGCAAACGTGAAAAAAAGAAGCAATTCGACTTGGAGGCCTTGCTGAAGGCCATTGAGCAAAAATCGGAAGACCTAGATCGCTGTGCAGAACGGATCATAGCCACCAAAGTCCAATATATAAAGGACGCCGTCACTGAAATCAGGATTGGGCAAGGCCGCATGATGTATTCTCAAGGCCAAATGCTCGCCAAGCAAGACAGGCTCATGGATAGCCACGACCAGTTTGCCAGTGGCCAAGAACGACTGGTCCAGGAAGCAAACAGGGCCGTTGCCAGCGTCGAAACGATGCGAGAAGAAGTGCGGCACGATCTGCGGTGCGCAGCATCTGGCTTAGACGAAAGATTCCGGCTACTGCTGGAACGCGGACAAAACCACGCGGAAATGGGCGAAAACATCACGGCGCTGCTAGTGGACAGATGGCAAACCTCTTTGAAAATACAGGCACAGAACGCAGCAATACAGGCAATGGCACAAGCCATCGACGGTATGTTTGTTTTCTTTGTCGTTCGAGGCTGGCCGCTTGGCCGGGGGGGGGGTGTTTTTGTGTTTGTCTTTTGTTTTGAACAACATTCCTTGACCAAGACTTCCTTTTTGCGGCATTCTTTTGTCTCTGCACAACGTCCTTTATCCAAGGCTGACTTGACCAGACACGCAGCAGAACCAGAATCTACTTATGGCGCAGGTGCTGCAGCCATCTCGAGAGATTCCAAAGAGAAAGCGGACCAAGAAAAAGATCATGTCAGCACAAAACGAAACACAACCCAACCAGCCTGTCGGCATTTGGGTCGGCTACATCATCAACGCTCTGGATGTACCCAAGGAACTGGCCAACACCGATGTGTACACGATAACACGAAGTATCTCCAACTTCAACAGAAAGGAAATCTGCCAGGCCACGTCGTTACTGGCGACCAGGGAGTTCGACGCCTGGAAACACCCTCGCGAAGGCGAGCCAGCAATTCTCCTTGTGCAAGGCAACAACGAAAGGGCTTGCCACAACTCCACCTCGCCCATGTCGCTCCTGACGGGGATGCTTTCTCTGGGAATAGCCATGAGATATGACCCCAGAGAATCGATATGCCTGCATTACTTTGCTGGCCTCCATACCGGCCGGGAGGACTCCGTCAAGGGTCCTTACGGTATGCTCCGGTGCCTTCTTGTGCAGCTTGCAAGCCACCTCGTCGCCGTTGACGAAATCAACAGGAGATCCAATGGCAACGACAAAAGCAGGCACAGCATAATGCACCTCAAGGGCAGCAGCAAATACGCATTCTTTCAAGATCTACAAAAGCACGTCCCGTTTGCGCTGTGTTATTGTTTGCGCTGGATGCTCGAACACCAGGTGCCCGAGAATGCGACTGTGTACGTGTTTATCGACGGTGTTTCCTTCTTGGAGAGGAGTGAAGACGACATGACAAGGACTGTCATTTTCTTACTCGACTGTGCCATGGAACACCCGCGGCTCAAAATCCTCATGACGACATCTTACAAGAGCATTTTCCTGGCGTACAAGAAAGTTGTGCCTGGACAGTACTGCTTGACGCTACGGGAGCTCGGAATCGAGGCCGGAGGGTTTGGCCATGTCTCGCCAGACGTTGGAAGATACTTGAAATGAGGGTCAGTGTGGGTATTCTAGATGTTTTGAATCGGTCAGGATGCGTTTTAATGGGAGGTGCGGGAGTTCTGCAATTTGATAACCAGCTTGAGACATTTTTGAAATTTGATAGACTTGAATAGACTTGATTGCTTTAAACCAATATATGAGAACGATCACGGCCGAGTTCAAAGCTGACTCCGCCCACGGTCATAGCGGAGGACGCTCTGGGTCAGGACCGATGCGCCGAGAGCGCAGTCCTCGGGTGTCGAGTACTCTGTCGGGTTGTGGCTGACGCCGTCGCGGCAGGGGATGAAGATCATGCTGGTCGGGCAGTGCCGCGAGGCGTAGACGCTGTCGTGGCCGGCGCCGCTGGTGATGTCGCGGACGAGCGAGGCGTCGTTGAGGACAGACACGGCCGACTGGCGCACGGCGTCGATGCAGTCCTTGTGAAAGTGCGTGGCCGGAGACACAGTGTCTGTTGTCCAGGAGACGGACAAGGGCAGGCCGGCCGGCAGGGCCGAGGCGGCCACGGCCTCGCCGCTGGCCAGAGCGGCAAAGTCTTTCCGGAGGACGGCCTCGACGTCGTCGACAGTCGCATCGAGCGGCGCGCGGACGTCGAGCGTGAACCGCACCAGGCCGGGGACGGTGTTGGTGCTGCCCGGGAGGGCGGTCAGGATGCCCGTCGAGGCCAGGGCGCCGCGAGCGGCTGCCTCCTGCTGGGAATGGATAATCATGCGGGAGGCCAGCAGGAGGGCGTCCGCGCGGGAGGTGAACGGGGTCGTTCCGGTATGGGCGTCTATGATGTTAGCCCTACAAGTCATGGAGACAAGTCCAGGTCTGCCCTAGTAGCAAGTAATGGTCTACTTACCCCTCCCCTTGATCTCAATGGCAAACCACTTGTACGCCTGCACGCCCGTGACGACGCCAATCTTTTGCTGGTTCGCCTCCAGGATGGGGCCCTGCTCAATGTGCAGCTCAAAGTGGGCGGCCATGGGCATGGCCCGGTAGCTGGCGGGCGTCGAGCCCAGGTAGCCGATCCGCTCGAGCTCGCTCTTGACCGTGGCACTGCCGCCGCCGACCTCCTGCACGCCGTATGCGTGCTCCAGGCCGACCTCTTCGGCCCACACGCCAGAAGACATCATGCTGATGGGGAAGCGGGCACCCTCCTCGCTTGCTAGGTCAGCCGCCGTGGAACACTGAAACCGGAAGGAGGGGGGCACTCACTTTGTCCAGTTTACCACCCCGACCGGGTACTCGGTCTCAATCTTTCTTTCCTGGAGCACCCTCAACATCTCCACGCCGGCCTGCACGCCGAGGATGCCGTCGTAGCGGCCGCCGGTCGGCTGGGTGTCGAGATGCGACCCGGCAAACGTGGCGAGGCCGTTCTTGGTGCCCGGGCGGACGGCAAAGATGTTGCCAATGGCGTCGACGGTGGCGCGGCAGCCGAGGGCCTCGGTGGTCTTGACGAACCAGTCGCGGGCCTGCTTGTCGGCGTCGGACAGGGCGAGGCGGTGCATTCCAGTTTCGGTGGGGGCTCTAACGTAAGTCAGTCAACAAGTCAGTCAACAAGTCAACGTCGACATCCACCTTCACTTACGCTCCCCATCTCTCGCCCGGCCCGAAATTACACGTCTCGTGCAGGCTCTCCATCAGCCGGTCCCGGTTCGCCTTGACCCCCGCCAGGTCGTCCTCCGACATGCTGCTCGTGGCGATTCCATGCCGGGAAACAAGTGGCAGCGGCACACTCTTCAAACCGGCCAGCCGTGGCCGTGATGCCCGGGCGAGTCTGGACACGATCATGCTGGTCGACGTGGTGGGTGTGATCTGTAGTAAGCCGATCTCGCGATCGAGAGGATAAGAAAATAGCAACAGGCAATCCCGGGTGTAGAGAATAGTTTGCTTTTTCTCTCTCCCCCATCTTCACACCATTCCGTTATTTCAGGCACGGTGTCCAACGCCGTTTGGGCAATTCAAACGACACAATCTACAAAAAAGCAGACGTACATCCGTCGGCACATTGGTTTGGTGCATCGGCAAGTATCTCTCCCGCGCGCCCTTTCCTTTCGGGCGTAGGGCGACGGCCGGCCGTTGGCGCGCTGTAGGCGGGAGCGGGCATTGCGAGCTAGTCCGAAAGAGGAAATACCTAAAGTGGCTGCAGCCTGCTGCCTCCAAGGACCATTTCGCTGCCGCACCGCTGCACCGCCCGTTTTCAGCCAAAGAAACATCTCGGCGATCAGATCCAGACGGCAAAGACAAGAGACTCCCACGACGACAGTCTACTACCACTGTATCGGATTCCAGCCTTCCGCTTTCAGCCTCTATACTTGCCGTCGCTCCGCTTCAATCCTGCTCTCGGCCTCTGCCCCAGTCTCCTTGCCCGCCATGCCCCCGACACCCCCTCCAGAGGTCTTTTCCTTTGGCATAGACCCGTCGCTGGAAGGGTACGACGTTTCCCCGCAGGAATGGCTGGCAAAGCACGACAAGCACTGGGACGGGCTGGCGGTGGGGACGGTGGTGTTTGACGGGGAGCGGGTGTTGCTGGTGCAGCGGGCAGCGCATGACTCGATGCCGAACAAGTGGGAGGTGCCCGGGGGGGCGGCGGATGGAGGCGTCGGAGGTGCCGCAAGCAAGGCCGGGCAGATCGACGGCGAAGAAAGAGGGCAAGAAGGGCCGATCGACGGCGAAGCCGGAGGACAAGAAAGAGGACAAGAAGGGCCGATCGACGGCGAAGCCGGAGGAAAAGAAAGAGGACAAGAAAGAGGACAAAAAGAGCCTTCCAGGCCAACACAGACGATTCTCGAGGCGGCGGCGCGGGAGCTGTGGGAAGAGGCCGGCCTGGTGGCCCGGCGGTACACGCGGTTTGTTGCGCAGCCCGGGGGCAACGACGTGGGCGGACATGTGTTTACGAACCGGACGGGGCGGGTAGTGTTTTGCCGGCTCGTGTTTGTGGCGCAGGCGGAGGACTGCAGCCGGGTGAGGCTGGACCCCGACGAGCACCAGGCGTATGTGTGGGCGACCGAGGAGGAGGTGCGGCAGCAGAGGCTGGCGTCTGGACGGGACATTGCACTGACGGCCGCGACGACGCAGGCGGTGATCCTGGAGGGATTCCGGCTACGCGGAGAGCAGTGACGTGTGATGAGTAGACGGTGATGGCGCGGAAGACGCACAAGTAATGGCAAAAGAGAGAGGCAATCACTGTACGTCATGTATACGTCACAAAGAAGCAGCAGACCAAAAAGAGGCAAAAACAAGACGACGTATGGATCACAAAGAAGGCCAGTGAAGATGAAGTCATTTTAGAACATGACAAAGAATCACTGTTTACAGAGTCCGCTGGGGTCTCAGTGGGTTTATGTTTTTATGCTTTATGCTTCTTTATGTGTTTGGTTTCATCCATGTCGGTTTCAGGTGTCGGTTCAGTCTTTCAAACGGTCTGTTGTCAGGTTTCCGTCAGACAGTTGCCGGGAGGTTGAATTCGTTTGTCTGGACGTTTTAGTCGTTAGTCGTTTGGTCTCATATTCATCTTATGGTCATTTGTCACTGTCGTCACTTGTCACTCTTTACACTTTCAGATGTCCCAAAGGAATTTATTTTCTATAAACAGGTTTTTGGAGATCGAGGAAGAATAGATGGTCCAGGGAGTTCCTCCTCTGGCCACTTCTTTGTGAAGAATGCAAAATGGGGGAATAAACGTGAGTCGTCGACAAGATATCGCTCCGTTCTGAGAACAAAAATAAAGAGGTTTGGGAAAAGCATTAAAAATTAAGTATACTGGTGAAAAAAGAGGCTTGTAGAAAGAAGAAACTCCAAATGTTTGTTGTGAACCGATCTATAATTCCCGAACCCATTTGTGAATAAAGTTTGCTGTGATCGCCGTTTTCGATGAGGACGGTTTACCGACTTTCCAAAAGTGGTGGTTTATCCCGGCGATTTCCCTCCCAGAAAAAAAAATGAACCCATTATAATCCTCCCTCCCATTAATCCTCCGCCGGTTCCAGAATGAGAAGCCATCCAGATAGCGGCGGGTGTCAAGGAGCGGCAGCTCTCGACTGGATCATGCTGCGCCGTGCAAAAAGAAAAGTGATGTGATTGTCGTTTTTCTCGTTACTTCATTCTGCAAAGGCCGTCAGGCAATTTACAGAGCAAAGGCAACAGCGGCGACGGCAGCGGCGGCACCGGCAGCACCGACGATGGAGCGGTCCAGGTGGGCGGCGCCGGCCGAGACGGTGGCAGGGCCGCTGGCAGTCGGCGAGGCGTAGGTGCCGTTGGCAGTCGGGGTGGGGATGCCAGCAGAGGCAGTGCCGGTCTGGGCAACGGCAGCGGTGGCGCCGAAGACGGCAGTCAGGATGATGGCAGAGAACTTCATTGTGATGGTGGGTGGTGGTGAGGAAGTGATTAACTTGAAGAAATGGTGGAGGTTGAGGTTGGAAGAGTTGGTGTGAGAAGTTGGTCTAGTAGCGAGAGACAGAAGATGAACGATTGTTGGATAAGGTTCGAGCTGAACGGAAGATGAGGGAAGGGTGGGAGGACGCTTCTTTTATTCTGTGAGAGCTGGTGGATAGTGGAGACTGGAAGAAAAACGAAGACAGAGCTAAGAAAAGGGGTGTGTCGACTACTCCGATGAGCCACCATCTATATATACATGATAAGTGGGCGAAGGCCGCCTGGGTAGGTGTGGCCATGCCATGGAGGTCCACCGGGTGACCCCCCCTGTCAGGATTGGTGGCCAGCCAGCCATTTCTGTTTGTTATCTTGGTGGCGATACCATCGCCCAGGCGAGACTGAAAGTCTGGATGGGAGCACGCTGGCAGGCAGGGGGGGCGGCGGCGGCCAAAGAAAGACTGGGAGGCCCACCCAGGAAGGGCCATGGATCTTACGACGACAAGTACCTCTGGGGGCCCAGACAGGCAAAGAGATACAAACGCAGGCTACAAGGTACAAAGGGCCGTCAGATACGAGTACATGGGTACAGCAGCCCAACAGCCACGCAGCGATTTAACTGATTAAACCGAATAAAAAATAAAAGAAAAAAGAAAAACAGAAATGGCGACAAAGCACGACGTACTGGTGTGTAAGATCATGGTAGCACGGCGACCAGGGGTCCCGGTGGATTCGTCACCCCTCCGACGGCTGGCCTCTTTTTTATCGGTTCATCGAGGTGCCTCGACCCATCCGGCGGAGCCTTGTCTGAGAAAACAGCCTGGGCTACATGGCCGGGTGGTGTGAAGCGGGCGACGGGACCAAGTATCTTTCGCTCTTTTTCGCGAGCATGCCGTGGTCGCCCACTAGCTGGCCTCCTGGCCGGTCCACCCGCAACGCATCCCTCATCCCTGGTCGCGTGCTAGTGGTGGTGGTGTGGATCAGCCCAAGACCTTCTGCAACGTGACCGTCGCTGGAGCATTCCTGATTGTGTGGATATGGCGGATACCCAGCATGGCTTGTTTTCTGCGGCTGTTTCTGTGTTGTTCTGGGTGTTTCTGAGAGGTGGTCACTCTGGCCCCGTGGCTCTGTTAGCCTCCTCTTGGCCATTGCGTGGCCCCCTTCCCTCTTGTTGCCGGGCATACCACTTGGTGCAAGCCATAGCCGCACCATGCCGGAAGCGTGCTGGACGGCACCTCGACGGACTCGACCCTTTCTCTTTAGGGCCGCCATTCTGCCCGAGAAGTGCAGACGAGTTTCCAGAATCGATCACGTCCTGTCCAGGACTGGGATGCCGCTGGGCCTCCTCCCACAGCCCCTGTACTAATGCGGCCTCAGTGGTTGGCCTGCCTTATCGGCCTTGCCGCCGGTGCGTTCCCCATCCCTGTCCGGTGGCTCTGCGGTGGCTGGCCCACCGAGTTGCTGATTGCGGTTGCATGTCACTCTGCAGGCAGCGTGGCTGGACATGTACAAGTCTGACACGGCGGCCACCCAGCCTGCTCACAGCATCTGGGTACTCCGTATCTCACTCAACCATGCATTGCCACTTGCATTGTAGCCACTCTTTTGTCCGGGTCTTATAATCGAGAAATCCCTCACAGCCCTTTGGGTTGTCAGATTCAGCTCTGCTTTGTCCGCAGTGGAAGGATGCAGTCGCCCTTAGCCCGAAATAAGTCTAAAATGTATTGGAGGGAACAATATGCGAAACACCAGGGAGATGGGCAGAGATTGACAAAGATTGGCACCAGTTTAGTGGCCCTCCTGCTGGGATGACAGCTTTGATCAGTGCTCTGCTGATCGTCTGACAGCGATTACAGTGCATTCAGGGTTCTCCAGGGTGTTTTAATCTATCTTTATCTCGCCTTTGTATCTTGCCTTGTACATCCGCAGCAGGCTCTAGGCTTCCATTCCGGACTCTCTCTGGCTTGGTGCTGATTCAAACAAGTAGACAAACGGCTGTGCGGCTGTTGCTCGGGACGTTCATTTTCGCTTTTTCGCTTTTTCGCTTTTTCGCTCTCGTTCTTTTTGTATTTTTGTCTTTTCCGGCATTCTTTTTTATTTTCGTTTTTATGCATTCTTTTTTCCTTTTCAGAGTGGACAAAGTACCTTATTTTGGCTGTTTGATTTAACCCAATTTTATCTCTATCTCGATCTGTCTGATTCGTCGGCGGCCAGGCTGTCTTTTCCCTTTTCGGCACTCTGGTTCTGTTTGCGTCGTCTTCTTTTGGCCCACCATTGCTTTTCTCGTTTTCATTTCTTCATTTCGTTTCCAATGTTCACTTTCCTATGCTGTTCCATCCGTGTCCATTCTTCATTGTCCTCTGAGAAATGACAAGCAAGACATAAAGATACACAAAAATACATTAATGCTTTAAAATAAAGAAAATAAAGAAAATAAAGAAATGTGCATCAAAACAAAACTCCCAGGGCGGCTACAGCCAACCACCGCTTGCCGCTGGACCAGCCGCATTCCCTAGCCAAAATACGAGCTCTCCGTGCGTTGGCCAAGCTGGCCAGGCCCTGCCCATGGGCCGCCTGCCCGCCTTCCCAGACACGTCGTGCCGCAGGCTGGCCTCGTTCACGACCAAAACCTGCAGGATTGTGGACGAAAGAGACAAAGCGCCAGATAAAAAGACCACCCAAAAAGGGGACAGGGTGACATGCCAGGAGCCAGTCCTGCGTGGTGCAGCTAGCGGAGTGCAGCTACGGAGTAGCTGTGCGTAAGAGGTGTTGCGAGAGCAACGGGAAGAATATACTACTGCGAGACGAGAAGCGAAGCGAAGTCTATTACTGCAAGCTAGACAACGGGAAGAAACAACAAGGCCTGCAGGCAAAACCAGGTTTCTTTGGACAAAGTTGGCGTGCCGACCAATCCGGAGCGCCGAGGGGGTAGATTTCAATGGCAAGATACATATGCAAGCTGTTTGAGAATGCCAGCAGAGATGGAGAGCTCGGAGAGCTGCGCAGAAAACGCCGCAACTTGTGAGAATACTACCCGACTGTACTCGTACATCATGCATCACCTTCCCTGGTTGCAAACAGCTCCCCCACCCCTTGCTCCGGCGTGTCTCCACGACAGCTACTTTGTAAACGACGGACTGCCTTTTGAAATCGACCAGTGGATCATTTACATTAGAGCTCTCCAGACCACAGACAAACGAAAAAGGTGGTGGATACTCTAAAACCACTCTAATAGTGCAGTTTCTTTAATGGATCTTTTAGCTAGTGCTTGCTTACGAGCCGACACGCAGAGTACGAGCACGAGTACAGGGTAGTGCTTCCTTGGTACTCAATAACCTTTGCGACAAGGGGGTGCTTTCGGCTGCGTGGGGTTCTTTCTGTGGATTCTCAATGGGCAGCTCTCTGCTTTTTGACTACTGTAGTATGCCTTCCTTCTTTTTGCTCGTTTTTACAGCTGTTCCAATATATCGCGGCAAGGACAAGAAAAAAAGACGAGAGAATACGAGCACAGGGACGCGGAAAATACCTGCAAGGAGTAGCATTAACCGGGCAAGTACGCGTGGGCGTACACCACTACTGTGCAAGAATACGTGACCTTGGACCCCTTGCACAACCGGAATACCATCCAAGGCAAGGTACCGTATTCCGGCATCGTAAAGGAGCCTTGGAATGGCAAGCCACAGGGCGGCCAGCGTTGTAGCCGGGGCGACAGAAAAGGCGACAAAGCGGAAAAGGTGACTGCAGGGAGGCAAAAAAGAGAGCACTGTCGTGCTCTTGACACTGAAAAAAAAGCCAAGACAGGTAGGCCAAGACAAAGCAAAAAAGTGAAAACGACGGACAAAAAAAACAAAAACAGGGAACTGATTGAAAAAACAAGAGAGCAAAAGCCAAGGAGCACACGACCTTGGGTCAGTCGGGTCTTCCTGCGACGGTTGGCGCGGTACAATGCAAATCCAAGTACTCCGAGATGAGATACATTGGGTGAGGTCTGACGAGGTATCTTTCTCTCGAGGGTATCTACTGCCGGTGGTGCAGTTGTCTGGCCAAATCAAAGCTGTCTGGGGGTCGCCCACTTGACGTCAAGCAGCAGCAGAATCGCATCCATCAAAGGCGTGATCGGAGCTGTTTCGAGTGTCTTGCCATAGTAAGCTTCGCTTCCCTCTCTCACTTCGCTTCTGTTCTGTGCTTCTCTGTGCCTCCTCATTCTGTCTAGCCTCGTTTTTTCTTCCTATCTCACGCAATTTTTTTTTTTTATTTTTTTTTTTTCGCTTTCGTTATCCTTTGGTGCAAAATTTTCCCGTCGCACCTCTTTTTCTCCTACTAGTATATTATATTGGTTTCCTTTTTCACAAGAAAAAACGAAAGACGAAAAAGTAAATTTTTGTTTTTCCTTTTTTTTCTCAGAGTCATTCTGGCGCCCCTATCCTATTCGCTCGTGCTTACATGGTTTGTTTTCGTTGTTGTTATTTTTAAACCCGCTTTAATGAGTTTCTGGCATGTTCCAGTGTGGCTATACTGCTTAATTAAGATTAGCGATCGGTGAGCCACGATCTGTGCGGCGCCCCCGTTGCTAAGAGAACATTGCACCTTCCCGCTTTAACTCATAGATAGCGAGCGCTGCAGCCAGTCACAGCCGTCGGAAATCAAAGGAAATCAGAGGTCATTCCAGGGGGTCCCTTACCCAAGACTTCCAAGACGTTCCAAGCCCGCCCCAAGAAGCAAAAAAAGCCAAGGAGACTACTGCATACTCCGTCTTCATGACCCTCCCCCTTGGCTTGTCACTGCAATTCCCCCAAAGCCAAATACACTATGAGTAAGTGGCCGTGGAGGATTCAACTCACTTTCCTTATCCCCCCTGAATCTCCTCTTGCGCCGCCCGTCGCACTCCGTCTCATCTCTCTTGTCGTCGGGCTAATAACAACACCTGTTGCTCGCCCCCCTGGGCCGTCCCTGTCCTGAAATTACGACTATTCTTTCAATCAAAAGATCGCACCATGGGATTCCGACTGTCTGTAATTATTGTCAGTCCCACCGCCCGGACGTCCACTCCCAAACTGCCTTGGCTGAAATCTCCCTAGCCATGTTAGAGAGAGACTACGGAGTACTACAGTACCGCTAGTCATGATACCTGGGACAGAAAACTACCGCGAAGCCAAGCCACGCCGATAGTCTGCACCCACGGGCTGAGAAAACAAAACGCCGGGCGCCAACAAGCGCCTGTTCCACCAATATGGGCTTTTTTGTTGATCGTTGGTTGGCGGCGTCCTTTTTTTGCCCTCTCCTGTCGGTAGAGGTTTCCTGTTTTCCACGTGGGTAAAGAGCCCGAAATAGGAATCCCGGGGGGGATGATTAAAGGGGCAAGTTAAGAAAACGAGGCCGACGGAAGGGGGTGGGAGATGGATGCATGTGAAGGGGAACTGGAGAAAGGCTGTGAACCAACCGACCAACCCGGCCGGAGGGGGTGAAAGACGTTGAGACTCATCTTTCTCCGACAACAAGGCAAGGGCGCCAGAGAGACCCTTGGTCTCTGCTGGTCCGCAAACGACCTGGCCCTCTTGCTCCAACGTGAACCCCCGAGGGGGTTTGCCATTGGCCCCTTGCTTCACAATACGAATTGCTTCTTCGTCGCAGCTGCCGGCATACGAGTAATTGCGCAACACGTCTTGTCTGGCATAAATGACACGGGCACGAACGTCGACGACGCGAGGGACTCGACGACTGCACACTGCACACTGCACCGACGGGTGACGGTTCCTGGAGGACAGTCAACAATGCCTCGACCTGGAGGACAGTCAACAATTCCTCGACCTGGAGGACAGTCAACAATGCCTCGACCTCCCACGGTTCACGGCCACCGCCTCATTGGCTTGGCGGCGTGTTTTTTGGGGATTCGTCCCGAAGCCAGACCCAGTCCGAAGGGCTGAAAAGGCTGAAAAAATGCAACAAAAAAGGAGCCGCACACAGCCTTGGGCCGAAAGGCGATGGAAGGCGACGTCGCGGCTGTGGACCGCAGGCTGGCAATATGGCCAACAGACAAGCGGCCGACGGGCTAACAGACTGACAGAAGACGACAGACGACCGGCCGACGGCTGGCTGGCTGGCTGGCTGGCTGGCTGGCTGGCTGGCTGGCTGGCTGATGACTGGCAGACGTCTGACGACTGACGACCGACTGACAACTGACAAACCGGAGACTGACAGTTCGACTGAACTGACAGACGAGTCAAGACTTGTTCCAGTCAAGAGTCGCCGTCCGTCAGAATCAACGTCTGCACACGATCGTCGCGAACCAAAGAACGATACAACCCCTCGGGCCCCCAGTGGCATGACAAAAATCGAGAGACCAGCAACGGCTTCTGGAACGGCTTCTGGGTCATGCCTGAAGCCCACGGGTGGGGGGAGACCCTTTCCGGCCAGGGACACGTCAGTCTCATGATGTGACAGCCGACGTCTTTTTTTTTTCCTCTTTTGCTTCCTTGTTCGAAAACCCGTATTCGAACAGCGTCCCCCCCGTCTCGACGACAGTGTGTCCACTCGAACACTCCAGCTGCTCTGGCCACCCAGATGGGACAACCTGCTCTCAGATCGAGCTCTGAGAGCCTCGCGTAAACGAGTCGAGAGGAGGCGACTGCTGTCCAGCATGTCCGTTCTTGAAGCCACTTGACAGTACTCGACGGGGTCTCTGGTCCAGCGCGTCGTCTGGCATACCTCCCTGTTCAATTTCGTATGGCCGTAGTTTGTGGTGAAGGGTTATAGATGTCCATGCTCGAGACCGGCAGAGCGTAAGATCGTGATCTGGGTAGGAATGATCCATCCTCGTAACTGTCAGAACACGTTAGAATGACTGGCAGAGAAAGGAAAAAGCGCTCAGTCAGGAGCTCTCCAAGACTCACAGCTTTGTGCAGCTTGCCGCGCTGACAAAGGCTCTCGGGGTGTCGTCTTTGGAGCGCCCATTGTTGTACGTCCCGCCATGAGTATTGTTTCACTCGCAATGCGGCCCTTTGACCGTCGACCAGGAAAAAAATGCTGCGCAGAGCATGGAAGCTTTCCAAGGAGCTCCTACAGCTCCCACAGCTCGGGCAGCTCCGACTGAGGTCACGTGATATCACTCGACGACAACACTCGTTAACAACCGCTTCCGCTGTGATGACGACTGCGGCAGCTGCTATCTTGTTGATACTTCTTTTTTAAATGTCTACCCATTGATTGTGCATTGATGCTGCATAGATCTAATTTTGGCAGTTGTCCATGGC
The DNA here is from genome assembly GCA_002778245.1 of Raffaelea albimanens. Classification (NCBI taxonomy): domain Eukaryota; kingdom Fungi; phylum Ascomycota; class Sordariomycetes; order Ophiostomatales; family Ophiostomataceae; genus Raffaelea; species Raffaelea albimanens. The sequence goes on along the minus strand of PCDJ01000008.1, from coordinate 3,186,604 downwards.
AGTGAAAGCTTCATTCCGCCCCCCCAAAGGCTAAACAGGAACAGCCGAGCAGGGCAGGGTAAAGGCTTCAGTACATACAAAAGATGTTGTTACTAGACATGGCACAGCATGCATTTTGACATTATTAGACATGATACAGCTCTATTTCCATCTTGCCAGTGCCAAGTGCCGGACACACCATCTCTGCGATTGCGGACATTTTCTCTCCTGCAGGCCTCTTGTCCGGAGTTTTCTTGCGGGCAATTCCTGCCGTCTTGCCGTCGCACGCTCTGGATATTGAGAGACAAAAGGAAGACGTCAAAATCCCGGTTATGAAAAAACAAGGCACACAGTCGTACTCGGCCGTCGTCGTACTCGGGGAACCGGTTGATGAATGGTAAAAGAGACGTCAATGTTGGCCGGCTGTTGCATTGTTTTGCCATGTTGCCTGTCGATCTTTTCTCAGACTGTCAATTGCACGACGACTGTAAATGCATGTTTTCAGCAGTAGTAATCAGAACAGAATAGACGAAAAGGCGTGGCACATTACCCGGATATTGATCGTAGGCAGGTCCGTCAGAGGGTCTCGACCTGTCCTCCTCGGTAGCAAGATATCAAAGAGCAGCTGCAAGCTCGGAGAATAATGCCAAGTCTAAAACATTGATCGATATCACGGATGAATTGGACGGGTGTGTATGTGCGGTGTCTCTGCTTTTTCTCCTGGGCATTGATTATCGACACACCCTCTTATCAATACCGACTGTCGCTGCCCCCCCTCCTCAATCAATTCAAGGCCATCTCTGCATTCCCCAATGCCTAAAATGGTCCAGGATCTATCTGGGAAAATAACCAGGCGGATCCCTGCTATTCCCAGGGGCCTGTGGCTCGGGAGTCCCGCCACAAAATTCTTGGCTGTCCCGAGAAGCGGTAGAGCAAACAACACGAGTCTGAATTGGGGAAGCATCAGATATATATAGCACCCGACAGGTATGCGCATGTTGTGTGCTCGTATATGTTCTATACTCTGCCGTCGCCTTTTGTCTGCAGATTGTTTGCCGCCCCGGGAGGCACGGATGAAGAATGTCCTGGTCTTTGGGCGCTGGCCGTCGAGCCGGGAGGGGGGGCGAGAGCAGGAGAGACAGACAGTATAATAGCAAGCCATCCATAAAACGACAAGATGGAAAGATGTGATTCTTTTTCTTGTTTCTCGGCTGGGGTGTTGTTGGTTCTCTCAAAAGATACAACCCAGTCAGCTAGATTTCCTTGTCCTTGGTTGATATACCACGTTTGTTCGCTCGTTACATTACCAAACGATAACCTTGACATTCGACATGCTCGGCAGCCTCCTGTTGGCCGGCATCCTCGCCCGGATCGCCTTGGCACAGTCCGTCACCCACGCAAAGTCATGGACAGGATGGGACTGGTAGGCGGCCCCTCTTGGGATCGACAAATGTCTCCGTCTCTAACATTCGCCTAGTTGCAAACCCGTCTGCTCAAACGGAAACTACAACACCGCCCTCTTGTCCTCCCGCGGCATGGTCAAGGTCTGCGACAAGAGCAACAGGGTCCTCCAGGACGAGAGCGCCGCCCTCTTTGCCACCACCGGCTGCGCCCCCAGCGGCACCGCGTTCCTGTGCGACGCCTTCCAGCCCGTGCCTGTCGCCGACGACCTGTCCTACGGCTTCGCCATCCAGGTCTCGGACAACCAGCGCCAAGACAACCCCAACTGCTGCAAGTGCTACGAGGTCAAGTGGAACTCGGGCAGCGCCGCCGGCAAGACCATGGTCGTGCAGATTGTCACGCCGGGCGGCTCCGGCGGCAACATTACCCGCGACGACCTCATCATCCTGACGCCGGGCGGCGGCGTAGGGCCTTTCACCACGGGATGCACGCAGCAATACGGCAACAACTACAACTGGTAAGAAGATGAACAATGCCAGTAAAAGCAATGGCAGTAAGAAGATGAACAATGCCAGTAAAAAGCTCCAAGACTAACCGTCAGGGGAAACACGTACGGGGGCGTCACTGGCCGGCAGAGCTGCGAGCGGCTCCCCGACAACCTGCAGGGCGGCTGCTACTGGCGGTTCAACTGGGCGCGCGGCGACATCAACGGCTGGGACGTGGAGTACCGCCAGGTGTCGTGTCCGCCGCGGCTGACAGACATTTCGGGGTGTGATCAAAAGATGTGACGAGATTGGAGGCAAAGACTTGGTATCAGTGCGAGGTTGGATCCATGTACAAATGTTTGACGACGATATGTAGGTGGTAATGTGGTCGATATAGTAATGATAGTCGAATGAACCCGAGTGGCCGGCACACATTGTGGATATCACCTGCCAAGCTAGAGTAGGCTCTAGCTAGTCCAGGTCCATGTCGTTTGCCGGGCTGCATGTCGCACAATATAGTCAGCGGCAAGAGAGCATGCAGGGATGAGTATAAACAGACCTGACAAGACCAGAAACAACTGATGCTCAGCACGCTTCGTGTCGGCAGTAGAAGAAGCACAATCTGCTGCAGACAAGGCTGGATGAGAGCCAATGGACACTCCTGCTCTGTCAATGTCCTGGTGGCTGTTGCCGGATTCACTGGATGGGCCTGTGGCAGGCGTCTGCAGCATATGGCAGGCACGACCGACTAGTCTGCTCATTCCAGCTGTTGGTTTCAGTTTCTTGTCACTTTCAAGTGTGGCTTTGTGAACGGAGTGGCCCGTTTCCCCCGCAAAAGCAGCGGTTGCCTTGCCTCCCAGCTGGGCCGACAGACCCCCCCGAGGTTGCACGCGTTGGGTTTTTCAAACAATCACTTCCAGCTCAGATAGCTGCTCACTGCTCTATCAGGTTTTGTTCAGGGTGGCTGGCTGAGTGTTTTTTTACCTGTTTGAAGTGCTGACACCCCCCTCCCTCTCGAACAGTGAATTCAAAGTGGGAGAAAATTTTGCATGCCGTCTTGGTCTTGTGGTCTGTGACGCAGTTGAGTGGATTTTATTCTGCCTTGGTTGCCTATAAAAAGTCCTTCTGACTCAATCCTCTTCTTTTTGATTTTTCACTTTGCCACTTTGGACTATATATTTCGCACATCACGACATCACCACCCCCTGCCATTGCCGCTTCTCTTTCGCTCGACACTTTTCAATCATTGTTATATTCTTTTCATTGTTATTGCAACAGATACTTGAAGCATTGTCTAGAGAAAAGAAGCCAGGATCGAAGCCGAAGCCTCGAAAGCCATGGCGGGCTGTGGTCCTCCTCGGACGATGCCTCCCTCGGACGGAATGGGCATCGCCGGAACCACTGTGGCTGGCACGCAGGACCGTGGTGATACACCGGGTGGCCTCAATGGCTACTCTCGTCTCTTTGAGGAATCGGGGCCCCGTCAGGGCCTCGTGCCCCCTACCCCGACCCGGACCGCCCGCTCGCCCCCCTCGAGCCGCACCACCCCGACCAGGGCAGGGCAGGCCGGGCCTGCGACCATCGCCACGGCACCAGTTGCAGTGATGGTATGTGGTCCGGCTGCCGTGTTGCAGAATCAACTCCATACTAACAGTCGTCAGGTGTATGAGAGCCCTCACAGCATTCATTCTCCCAGCGGGAATGCCATGTTTCCTAGCCCGGAAACCCAGAATGCAGGAATGGCTTACATGAGCCGCGTCTCCAGCCACCCTCTCACGACAACCACTACTGCACCTCAAGTGATGCCTACAGCAACGACAGCAGACTACCCTGCTCCCATCTGGACAAGCGTTCATGGGCCTCCGAACCTGAGCGTTGGCTCGCCCTTTTCCATTCAGCCAGCGGTGACAGGCCCGTATTCTCTCGGAAGACAGGCAGGCTACTACTACACGGGCAGGCACAACCCCAACTTGTGGAGCTCCGAGATTGCCATGGCGCAGCAGGCCAACCTGGAGTTCCAGCTGGAATACTCCCGGCACTATCAGCAGACTCCTCGAGCACTCCCTCAAGCTCTCCAGTCTGCCTCTGAAGAAAGTTCTCAGACACCGCTTTCTCGCCTTCTTCCACGGTCTCTTTTTGAAGAGCCCCCGCCGCATGCAGCGCAAGAGGTGCCACAGGGGATGCCTCGGCAGGCAGCCCGGCAGGGTTGGCAGGAGTCCCCCCAGCAGGCACCTCCTCGGATGCCCCAGCAGATGCTTCAAGATCTGCTTCTCGAGCAGCCTTTAGAAATGTTTGTAGAGCCGCGCCCGACTGCTCCTTGGATGCCAATGCATTCTTACTCTCGGCAGGAGACCCACGCGCCGCAGCAGGAGGGCGCACTCGACGTGTGGCAGCAGGCCCGTGACCTGGAGCTCGAGCATCGACGCCAAGCGGCGGCCCACAGGCGCGTCGAAGGCGACCGCACGCTCAACGAGTTTGCGGTCTACTGGCGACAGTGGCGTCGGGACATGGACCGCATCCTCCAAGAGTACATGGGGGATCTGAGCAAGACTCCTCCGATCCCGGCGTACCCATGGATGCTCGAGGACACTCTCCAGTACATGGCCAGACGCTACGCCGTCAGTGGCTATGACCCGGATCTGCTTCCGACTCCCATTCGAAGCCGGATGCCGACACAGATTTCGACTGGGCCGTCGACAAGTGGACACGAGACCGCAGTCGGCCAACCTGATTGTCAGAACCAGAGCTCGCCGGCATCTTCTGCGCAAGGCCCAGCAACAAGCCAGTATGGAGTTCTCGGCAGTGGCAGCAACGACGCTCAGCCGCCGGCTCCTCCTGGATTCGGTCCATCCCAGCAGGCACAGCCTCCCCCGTTTCGGGTTCCTACCCAGGCTCGCAGCAATACTCGAGACACTCTTCCTCGCCGGGGACAGCATGTGGCCAACGTCTTTGGACGGGAACTGCTTCTTCGAACCCCGACTCCCCTGAGCCGCGACAGCCCGCAGGTCAACTCGCCACCCACTCCTACACCCGGGCCGACCAGCAGTCATGGCGCCGGCAGCAGTCTCTTCGGGTCTCCGGCTGGCCAGCCCACGGCGCAAATGTCCGTAATCACTCGATTGGCCCAGATTACGAACCCGTTCCAGGCCCAGGAGCTGGGCTTGTCGCCCAGTGGGCCGGTGTTTCGCCAAACCCCTGGAATTCCCCTGCCTGCCGGCATGCTTCCTTGGAACAATGCGTTTGCTCCCATGCCGCCTGGCCTTCCTGTCCCGGCCAGGCCCACTCCTCGTCGAACGCCAGCCCAGCTCCAGCCGTCAGTGGCCACCATTCAAGAGCTTCCCGAAGAGGAGGAGGACCACGATGAGCGTGATGGCCGTGGTGGCCACGAAAGCCACGACAATGGCGGAGCCAGCACCCAGCATGAGCCCACTATGGAACACGTCTACGCTTCTCAAGGCGGGATGAACATGGACGGCAGTCCTGGCCATGCCGAACATGCGGGCAGTGGCAACGACAAAGAGGACAGCTATCTATCCTCGGTTGAGCTCGACGGTAAAGATTTTGACAATGACGACTCTGGTTCCGAGGACCATGGCGGCAGTGATAGCCTCATGCCGGATGCCAGCGACGCCAATGGAGAAGAGGACACCAGCAGTCTCCAGTCGTTTGAAAACGACAGCCTCGTCAGTTATGTTGACGACAGCCTGCGCTGCAATGGTCTTGACGACGGACACGACGCTAGCCTCAACCCTACACGCAGTGCGCACGACGGCAATGCCAACAGCCTTGACCAATTGCAGGCAGCTCTTTTGCCCGACAGCAGTGGCGGCCTCGCAAAGGGCGCCAGCAGCCCCTCTGGCCACAATAGCCTCTCTGGCAGCACCCTCGTGCACGGCGACACCAGTGCCAGCGGCCGCTCGGTTTCTGGCAGCAGCCGCGTTTCCGCCGCCGACGACCTGCCAATGTATCTGGACCACAGTCTTGTTCCCCGCCGGTACGACGACAGTCTGTTGTCGGCCTATGCCGACGACGAGCGGGAGCAGAGCGCGAGTCCAGGCGAGGCTAGTCATGGTCAGGATGTTGACAATGTCGGCGGCGACGACGACGACGACGACGTTGACGACAATGATAATGACCACGTCGGCAACGACAACGTCGGCAAAGTCGGCAACAAAGACAACGACAACAACGACAACAACGACAACGACAACGTCGGTAATAACGACAACAACATCGACAGCAACGACAACGACAGCAACGACCTTGACAATGACAACCCTAGCTCTGCGTCCGAGCTGGGCCCGCCTCGCAAGCGGATCCGTCTGTGGCAGTACCACTTTGACGAGCGGGCGAGCGGGGCTAGAATGATGGACTAGGGGGTGTTGGAAAGACGTCGACGGGACGAGATGACATGGGACGGGACGGGACGGGACGACATGGCAGACTTGCAGAGACGGCATGAGAGTGGACGACAGAAACAGATTCCGTGGCGTCATTGGCAGGCTTCGAGACACTGGACGAGAAACCAAAAAAAAAAAAAAAAAGCATTGGAGACGACGGCACAGGATGTAAAGATTGGCAAGCAGCGATCCATGGGGTCTCTAAGCACGGCATATTAAGTGGTTGGGGACATGGAGAAATCGGGACAATAAAGTTGGGGCAGTATTGAACACGGGGTCGTTTGGTATCTTTATGTTTTCAAACTGTTTACACTCTCTAGACGCATTGCCCCATGCTGGTCAAACAATACTTTTAACAGTGCAACAATGGTCTTTGAACGGCATTATCACTGTTTGCACCGAACAAAAAGGTTCGTCAATATATGCAACACCACGGTTGAGAGTCATTGCGTGTGCTCATTCTTCGTTGGCATCTGCAGGACCCCGTCCTTGAATCATTCTTGCGCCGTGCTCTTCATTTTGCATTACAAAAACATAAAAATAAAAAAACAAACACCCAATACCCCATTACAATCACACCCTAAACACCACACACCCCTAAAATAACAATAATCCTTGAAAATGCTCTTGCATTGCCAGCCCCGTCGCCTTGTCCCCCCGAGACTAGTCAATGACAATGTACTCTGGCTGCGCCGGGGCGGTGCTCTCGGGAGAGCTCCTCGCTGTCACGGCTTCGCCGTTCTGGACCATCCGTTTTCGCCGCTGTCGGTCCCGTCTCTTGTCGCTTCGTACAATAATGTACAGCAGCTGGATAAAGTGGAGGACGATTCTGGATAGTTAGTATGAAAAAGGGAAAGAGAAAAAGAGAAAAAGGGAGAAAGAAAAGAAAGAAAAGAAAGAAAAGAAAGAAAAGAAAGAAAAGAAAGAAAAGAAAGAAAAGAAAGAAAAGAAAAGAAAGAAAAGAAAAAGAAAAAGAGAGCAGAGAAAAAAAGAGAGAGAGAGAGAGAGAAATAAAAAACTTACACTGTCGAATCTTCTGGCCAGGTGTACTTGCTCTTGGGCCGCACCTGCGAGCTGCGGCCAAACCACGCCTCGCCTTTGCCCTTGTTGCGCAGCAGGTCGAGGCTGCCGAGAATCAGGTTGCTCTTTTGCAGCCGCAACACTGTCGGGTCCTGCGAGCCCGTCGGCCTCAAGGCGGCGCCCAGCAGCGCCACATGCAGGCGGCACTCTATGCTGATGATCCGCTTGGTTTCCGCGTCGAAGCCGAGTCTCTGGAACAAGGCCGTGAGCGACAGTTTAGAGTCTAAAAGTTAGCACAGGTCCAAGCAGGTATCCGCAACCAAAGCCCGGGAGGGCGGGGACATACCTAGTTGCACATATGGCAGCAGCTCCAGATGGTCTCGGCCGGGCAGGTGGATCTGCGCTGGCGGCGGGCCTTCCGGGCAGCGCGGCCGCAGCTCCAGGTGGTGCTTCCAGCCCGTGGGCACCGGTGTGTAGGTGGTGGTAACCGGGCTGACAGGACTGACGTCCCCGCCGCGGGCCGTATAGCCTACTCGATCGCCATGGCTGTAGCCTTCTTGCCTTGTTGTTGTCGTCGGAAAGGCGGCCTCTAGTCCTGCTGTGTCATGAGGAGTGTCAACAGTCTGCGTCTGCTGCTGCTTCTGCTGCTGCTGTTGCTGCGTCTGCGGTTGCCCGCATGCGAGACTGGCAGCGGCAGTAGCGGTAGTAGTAGTGTCTTGTCCCCCCTCTTGGCCGTATGTCTCTAGCCACAGTTCTTGTCCCAGCGCCTCTTCCAGCTCCGACGGCAGCATCAGACCCTGGTAGATGTCTGGGAACTGTCCCGAGGACTGGTCTGCGGGCTGGTCTGCATCATGGCTGACCTCTTCCAAAGCTTGAGGGGAAGTACTAACGTCAAAGCCGCTGTGTGTCGGCGTTGCTGCTGGCGTGGGGAAAGCAAGCGGCAGTGGCAGAGGCCAAAGTGGTGCCGCGCTTGGGGAAGCAGGCAGCGTCAAGGCCTCTGGTAGCGGCGAGGCTTTAGAAGCAGGCAGCGGCGAGGCTTTAGAAGCAGGCAGCGGCGAGGCTTTGGATGCAGGCAGAGTCAGCGAATGTGCTGCGTTTAAAGCAGGGGCCAGCAAACAAGACTCGGGAGTCGCAGGCAATGGCAGCGAGACAGCGTCTGGCGCCGGCTCGGCCGTGTCCACGTCGCTGTCACCCCCAAACAGACTGTCCATGTCCGAAGCGTCGCCATCGTCGCCGAGCCTGTCGACGACATTGTCTGCGCAGCCCGCCATCTCGTCTTCTGTTTGCTTTGCTTTCAACGAGCAGAGAAAGAAAGGAAACCGGGCATACCATGGAGGGAAAAAAAAAGAAAAAGGATGATATGGCCTCTCTTTTCCTAGAGGGTCTCACATGTTCTGTGTGTCTCTGATACAAAAGAAGAGACACACAAGTGAGAGTCTTCCAAGCCAGACACACACGTTCGGAGAGGAGCAATCAAATTCAGTGATGATGCCTCATGACTCTCGTTGCCTTTTGTCTCTGTGTCCTTCCTCGACGTCCTGCAGGGTTGGCCACAGTTGGGGGCCAGAAAAAAGAAGGCGGTGAGACTAGGCAGCAAAAGCGGTCCACACCGTGGTAACACTGTGCGAGAACTGTGTTTATTTACTTTGCTCCTTCCCCCCTTTACCATTCCTAGGTGGTCACATTTGCGGTCTCAAAGCACACCATGGCGCGGTTGCTCCTTTCTGCTTTATTTGAGGCCCAACATGGCCATGTGATATATATAGAGACATTCTGAAGCAGGAGAAGCATAAAAAATAAAGACAGGAGAGAAGTGGACCGAGACAAAGCCAAAAAAATATAAAATGTATGACATGCAACCCAATAACAGGTGGGATATCTATCGCCAGGATAATAGGAAAAGAAATGAAGAAACGGACACACACAAGTACAGGAAAAAGCAAAAAAGACAGAAAACAAAGAAAAAGCAAGCAAAACAACAATAGAGTAAACGCCTTCCCCTTCCCCAATTATAGGTAATAGCCCTGCCTCAAACCCCCCCGTTGGGATTCTCTTGAGCGTTTTGTTCCCAGTCCATCCTTGGAGGCAATAAAAAATAAACAGTATGTATCCAATCTGTGGCCATCCAGGTTCCACTACCTTTCCTTTTTTTTGTCCCACTTGCAAAAAAACACCAGAAAATTTCCAGAAACACCAGGTTTCAACAAAACTCCCCTTGGGTCGCAAGAAACTCGCCAAAACAAAAACAAATACAAGAAAAAAAACTCCAGTATGACAAGGGGGAAAATATGATTATAAAAAACGTATAAAGCGAGTGAATGCTTCTTTCTGTCGTCGTGCTTTCTGTGTATGGTGTGTCTGCGCCAAGGGTCCTGTTTTTCCCCCCTTTCTGTCTGCGTGTCTCTTAAGGCGCCCGCCCCGCAATTCCCCCTCAACCAAAGAGGGAGGAAAAGCAAGACAGAATTAGAGAAGCAGCAGCAGCAGCAGCAGCAGCAGCAGCAGCAGCAAAAAGTTCGTAGTCTGTCGATTCGTATAGCAATGCTGGGGCCCAGATGAACGTGTCGCGGAACACGCATCTGCGGGATAGGGATATCGGCTCGCGCTGGGTATATAAAAATAAAGATCCGTAACGATCGAAAGAATGCTGGACAGAGAAAAAAAATAGAGGCCTGGTTTCGTGCCGTCGGTTTGGCGGTATAGAGTGGTGATCGCCCGTGGTGTCGATATTGGGAAACCAAAAAAAAAAACGGACAAAAAAACAACGCAAGGCAGGCAAAGCAAAGCAAAGCAAAGCAAAACAGACAGACGGTCGGCAACACAAATAGAAACAGCAAGTGCCCAAACACCGGTTGTCGTGTGACAATGGTGTCCGCAAAATAAATATTCAAAGCGGAGGCAAAGTAGAGGAAAACAAGCAAAAACGCAACAAAGGAGAAAGCAAGACTAGGCAAGGCAAACCAAGAATGACAAAAAAAAAGACAAACAATAGCACAACGCTGGGCAAGCAGGACAAGAGGAAAAAGAAAATGACCACACAATCGGGAATTTCTAGCTTGAAAACGATTGCGTTTTGAAGAGCTTCTTATCGGACAAAGGGAGAACGTAACGAAAGAGAGAGCATTGGTACCGAAAGAGGGCGGCAAAGGGAGAAATGTGTGCAGAAAAGAAGGACGACAAGTAGAGGAAACCTCCGGTGAGTGTTTTCAATTGCCTGGGTATCGTTGGTATCTTCCACACGGCCGGAAATTAGCGTTGGTATCCAGGACCAGGCGGCATCTGGGGTGGTGGTTGAGCATCAGACACCCATCCAGCAGTTTCGTAGGTGCGCGAGGACGCCGCGGCATAGCCCGCCGAGGTAACTGGAGGCTGCTGGGGTGCTGGTAAAGCCGAGGGGCCTGGCATGGGCTCTGGTGTCTGGGATGTTCGGTGGCTTTCACCAACACTGCTCACTGTACCGGCACTCGGAGTGTCCAGACGCAGAGGTGGCAGGCGGGGATTGCCTGGAGAGCCGGGAATCGGCGAAGGGCTCATGCTTTGAAAACCGGTCGGCGGCAGCGGAGGAAGGGAGGTCGGTGCTGAAGACGGTGCATACGAGGCCATCTGGTACTCGGGATTGGGTCCCGAGTCAGTGCGGCGCCGTCGTGCTGGTCTTTCGATACCCGCAGGTAGAGACTCGGAGGCTGGCATGGAAGACGGTGGACCGGTGGCGCCGTGTCCCGGTCCTGAAATAGGGGCCGTCGACATGGGCGGATAGAGCGGCGGCTGTGGCGATGGCTGCGGTGCCTGTGCAAGTGAATGGGCCAGCGACTGCGGGTGGTGCTGTTGGGATCCGGCAATCATAGGGCTGCCCTCGGCTGCATAAGAACCGCCGCTACGAGTGGTCAGCGCCGGGCTCGCCGGGCTCATGTCAGCAAGTTCGCGCATCGCAGGATTCTGGTACATGAGCTGCCTCATGCGGTTGCGGTCGTTGCGATAGAAGTCACGCTCCACTTCCAGCTCTTGAATTCGCTTCTGGAGCTCGCGGTTCTGGTTTTCCAGCCTTTGCATGCCCTGCTGTACCTCCCGATCCTTCTCTTTCTTCCGTGCTCGAAATCGTGCCGAGGCGCCCGCGTTGCGCAACCTTTTTTCATCGGCTTGCTTGGAGGCTTGGTGGATGTCGACTGGAACATGAATCTCCTCGCCTACTGAAGGCTTGATCGTGATAAATTGTTGTCCATCCGACATCGACCGCGTTCCCATGACGACTCCATCTTGGCCTGCCGCAGCTGGCATTCCACCTGACATTTGCCATGGTCCTTCGTCGGCCATTGCTCCCTGTGTACTTCCATATCCTCCCTGGTGCTGTGCTAGCGAAGTCGGTGGCGGTGGGAAAGGAGGTCGTTGCCGGCTCTGCTCGGCTTCGTGGGACTGGCGCAGGGACTGATAAGTTGCATCATTTTGGAACGGGGGAACAGATTCCTGTTTGCCCTGTGACAGGCTGCTGTCTTCGGAGCCGGCACCAGAGCCACTACCCGAGAAAATCGGCTGTGTAAAGGACCGTGGTGTCGCTGCCGCCGTGCTCACTGGGGGGGCGCCTCCGTACGGCGGTGCACTCGTATCATATCCACTCCCACTTTGCTGTTGAAGCAGGCCAGTTGGAATAGGTGGAACTGGTGGTGCCTCTGAAGCGCTGCTCCCACCCGGACCAAATCCGGGCCGGCCTGCACTCATTCGGCGAGGAGATTTCGGCGTGAGGATGCGTCTTGGCGGGATAAATTTCGGATACGGGGGTTGGCTCGACGATGGTGGCGGCGAATCGCGGTCGTGGCCAGATGGAGGTGGGCCGCGAGTTCTCATCATGGGTCTATCGAAAGAGGGTGTTTGCGTGCCACCAGTCGGGGTCGAAACTGGAGGGGGGACACCCGAGAACCCCGAGTATGCTGGCTGCCGTCCAGACGCGCCATGTTGGCTGGAGAAATAGTCGCCGCCCATGCTGACCGATGGGCTGATGTCATTGCCTAGCCGTGTGCGAGGAAGAGGCCGTGATTCTCCAAACCTGTTTCCACCGCTTCTGGAGCTGTCAGAGTCTAAAAACGAGGGCGGTGCGGCCCGAGTCTGTGACGGATTAAGAATGGTATCAACACCGAACGGCCGCGACGCTGGTTGGACGGGTGACTCTTCAATTTTCACGGCAGGTTCGGCAGACGTCATAGCTTCCACCGACATCGACGAATATCCTCCCCCGGTGTCGCTCTCGCCGCCCACACTCGCCCTTGGGCCCGGAGGACCCCCTGGACCGGCAATGGCTGTCATGACTACAGCTTCTCCCCTGCTCGTCACACTGCCGCTGTTGCTGCCTGGTTCAGCGGGTAACATGTCTCGTTGCTGGGTAGAATCATCTCGCGGTGACAAATGATGGGCAGTTGCCGAAGGAAAAGGCGGAAGAGGTGGCGATGAGCCGGCAGCGGCCGGGTTGGCGCTTCTTGGGGGCGAACTCTTGACGTTTGGAGCGGAAGAGAGACGCGATACGGGGCGAGACGCTGACTCCCCCTGTGACATGGATGCCTGTTGTTCCCCGTTGACTAGGCCCTCGTCTCGAGAACTGTAACATTGGCTCTTTTCCTCTTGACCGGTCAGAAATCGGGATCCGCGATACTGGGTTCCGGCCTCAGCTACCGTGTCAGCGACACTGGCACTGGCAGCTGCGACGGCGGCCGCTGCGACGGCAGAAGCGGTGGCGGATGATACACCTGTTCGAGGCCGAGGATAACCAGCGAACTGGCCTCCGAAGAAAGGCGCCTCCTCGTGGGAGTGCCGCTCAACCTGGGTCGTCAAGGTTGCGGTTTTAGCCTGTGGCAAGCCTGTTGAAACTCTGGCGCCGATGGCCGATAAATCAGAAGCACCTGCCGCAAAGGAAGGAGGACCAACTGGGATCAGTTGATCGGCAGGCAGGTTGCGTCCGGCTCCGTTGCTGTTCCAGGGAAAGGTGTCGACCGCCAGTGTGAATGGTTTAGCTGGCCTCAATGAGAACCTCCTGATGCAGCAGTCATGGTTAATATGCCGCAAGGCAAATATGGAATGGGATCTGGCCGGAATTCGGATCCTGCGTGGGCAGGGTTTGTGATATATTACAACGTACTTGTTGCCGTCTGTGAGTTTAAGCGTCCCTCTTCTTGCCCGTGAAGGCGAGGCCAAGGACAAGAAAAGACTGCAGAGGTGAGTTTGGTGACGACTATCACAGCAGGACGACGGTGCTGGCAATTAGAGCGAGCCCGCTTACTGGCAGTTTCCCAGAAGCAAGAAAAAAAGGAGAGCCAGAGTTGGGCCAGAGGGCTGCTTGGAGGGAGAAAAGAAAGGGCGTGCCGTGCCGCGTTGGCAAAGAGAAGGATGAGATTGGCCCAAGGTCCAGGTAGATAGTTAGATGGTTGCTTATGCTGATGCTGCCGGCTTTCCAAAGCTGCGGAGAAGACCGATGAAATGCTCGGCTTGCCCAGGAACTGGGATCGTACTCAGCGTCTGTGTTTGCTTTGGTGATATCGACGGCTGTTGGCGTTTGGGAGACGTTTGTGTTGTTGGACGGAAGTTGCTGCTGGTGGTGGCTGTGAGACCGATGTCATCATTGTCTTTGCATGCTACCACATTAGAAGGACGACGATATATCAAAGAGTCGGACAGTGAAGAAGTGGGTTGGTGTGAGAGTGCTGCCCGTCTTATGCGTGTGGTCATGTAGTTGTTGGGGCTGAGTTGCTTCCAGATAATAAAGAGTGTGTAGGACGCGGAGTGGTTTTGTTGGATGGGGGGACGAGTAGGTTAAACAAAGAGGAAAGACGGGTAGGTAGTTGTTGTTGAAGAAGTTAAAGCTAGGTGGGAGTACTAAGATACTTTGTACTTTGGTATGTACGCGCGGGAGCTTTCCTCTTGCCCTGGGGAGAAGCAGACAAGGCAGGAGGGGGGGGCGGAGGAACCTGGGTGTCTCGTACCAGGAGCAAATAATAGGCATGCACAACAATCACACAGTCGTGCTTCCCGCACCCAAACCAGGCCGTATTAGATGATCACGGCGTAGGGAGAGATGGCGAGGTGTGCATATGCGCGTGCCCATGCATGCGCATGTGCTGGCGGTGCTTGCAGCGGTGCTTATTGCGTTACTGCTGTGCAGGTCGGTTTCTCGCAGTTGGTCCTGTTGTGGACGGGCGGGAGAGCTGTTGCTTGCGGGCTCGGCGATGGGGGTGGGAGTAGATGGAACACCGATGGACCAGTCAGAACTGGCAGGAGAAGCCTCGCTCGATGAGTGGCTGTAGGGCAGCGAAACAGCCTGGAACGCTAGAGCGGAAAGACCAACTGGGTGAATGTGAATGGAGGAGAAGAATGGGATGACGGAAAAAAGCCCACTCAGACTATGCCTCCCAGAGAAAGTGTTCTCGCTGTTTTTGCCTCGCGCCTCGTAAAAGGGCCTGGGATGCTGGGATTGTCCTGGGATTCTCGAGGGGAGAAAAAAGGGTGAAATTAAAGGTAAAAAATAGAAAATAAAGAAAAAAGGATGGGGAAGAGGAGCAAGTGTGCCGGTGCTATGGATCTGCCTTTTCCCGTTCTGGGTCCTTGTTTTTCTTCCCTTTTGCGTTCACCCCTGCTCAGAGCTAAGGCACATACTATGTAGAACTAAGTATGTTGGATCCAAGAAGACGGGGGCCAAAAGGATGAGGACAGGCAAGCCTCGATGGATTGATTTGGGCAGTTGCTCTCAGCCGCTGCTGGCCAGGGTACAGGCCAGAGACGATCAGCTTAGGCGGCTGCGAGGGAGCAGACAGACATGGGGTTTTCATGCCAAGGTAGGGTAAAAAGACGAGAGATGAAGAATCTCGCAGCTAGCCTCGATTTGTCTGGCAAGCAGGGTGCAGCCGGGCTGCGCAGGTGATCAACATAAGAGGGCCAGGCAGGTCAGAAGTGGAGGGCCAACGGCAGGCTTCCCTCGTGTCTGGTTCGTGCATAGGAAGCCTCTTATGCTTTTGCGAGACACACTGGGCAATGGGCATGCACGAGTATCGTGCTATGCACGCCGTACTCGCACACAGCAAAATAAAAAAATAAAAATAAAAATAAAAAATACTTTCACACAATGTAGCAGGTATTGTCGTATACAGAGTAAACGTGCGGGCCCCCTTTTCTGAATGGAGCCTGCCAGTGTCGCGTCCCAAGCTGTCGATGTTTCTTATCAAAGCGGTAGAATAGTTGCCTGTTTTGAGTTCCCGGTGGTACTTCTGGTTCATAGGGCAGGCTGGTGGTTGAGCAACGGGGGGAAGGGAAACGAGAGATGGGAAAGAAGAGAAAGGAAAATATTGTTGGCGGCCAATGTGGTGTAAGTCGACGGAATGATGGAACTGGCTGCGGTACAGGGGGTGTGGGTATTGGGCAGGGCTTTGCAACTATCAATCACTCACCCCCCCTCCCCCCTTTTCTCTGGCTGCTCCATTATGTTGCGGTGCTAAGGCCGTGACAGGGCTTGGGGACGACACCTTGGATTGCCATGGTTGGTACGCAATATACCGTGTCCCGAAATGGAACCGTCTCTCGGTGAGTCGTTTCTTTGCGTGGTGGTGGTTGCAGCGGCTGTAGGGGCAGTGAACGTGGTTGCTGTGCATCTTGGTGCCCTGTTTGGTCCTCGTCGTTCCGTGGCTGCTGCCTTCTCTCCTGCCGTCCGGATGCTGCTGCCTCCTGCCTAGGCAGGCCGGCGTGCGAAGGCACCCCGACCCCGAAAAGGGACCGCTGGCCGGGGTGGTAGCCCAATTGAACAAGGCAACGAGCGGTACTGTGTACTCGTAGTGGACAGCTAACCCCTGTGACAAGCGAACTGCCATTCGCACACAGTAATATCGTAGTAGATCAATACTACGAGGGATGTACTTGTAGCTGACACTAGCCGCCCCTAGTCGCACCCCCCTGTCACAGCTGGTGTAGCGGATTTACCGTTGAAGAACGAGACAGACGACCGTCCTTGGTCCCGACCGGGTGGGAAGAAAGAAGTTGCAAACCCACTTTCGGCGTAATACATACCACACGTACTGTTAGTAGCGCTGGTAGCGTGTGGGAGCCCGTTATTTGAGTGTGTGAGAGTGTGTGTGGGAGGGCGAGTGCGGTGTATGTGTGATTCATCATTCATCAGCCAGATTACCTCTCCAGCAGAACAAAGTATACATTGTGCTCAGTCGTAGCGCGAGCATCCAATGTGTTGTCCTAGTTGTAAGATACGTGTAGCGTGCACTAGTGTACCAGACAATTGCAGCAAGGCGAGAAGCCGCAGCCAAGAGGGTTGCAGCCTGTGGTGTTTGCTGGCTCGTCGCGGGGCGGCGGCGCAGGCCCCCTTGGCGGAAGCGACGGCGATAGTGATGGCGACGACGACGTGTGGTGGTGGCGCGAACAGAGAGCTGAGAACGCCAGCCGAGGTGCCGTTAATAAGGAGAGCAGCAGCAGCCGCGCGCAGTCTGCAGCCTACGCCGACCGTATCGTCTCGCCTTTGCGCAGCCGGAAGCCAAACCCATTGTCAAGGTGATGCTGGACGATGCCCTCTGACCTCGGAGACGGTGAGACATCATCGTGGCCCCGGAAAGCTGAGCGTCCAAGAATCAAGCTCGACAGAGTCAAAAGGGAAAGGATTAGACGAGCAATACGGACAAGGCGCGGGGGGTCTCGCTCCACAAGCAGGACGAGAAGCACGCAGGTGCAGCCAGAAGTGGGCAAAGGGTACACGCCACAGCGCGCTAGGAGTGAAACGGCATATTGCGGTGAAAAGGTTAAGAAACAGCAAAGCAAGTGCCTGAGTCTAGCGAGCGCAGCGGCCGCAAAGAGACAGCAAGTTGGGGGAGAAACGTGACAGTACTTTGAAAGGGGGGTGTCAAAACATTGGGGCGGTACTTGCAAAAATATGTGACCTGCCTAGCTCCCAATGCAACTTACCTTGTGTGTTGATACAAAGTACTCCAGCGTCGACTTTTGGGGGCCCTTATTACAGGTGCTCCAAGCATGTGGTGGGGACGAACGGGAAGCGGCAAATAGGGAGCGCGCCTGAGGGGGCGGGCCTGCCCATCCCAGCGCCCCGTAGGTTCCGGGACTGGGACCGAAACACTAGCTAGGAGTTGGGGCAGCGAGCATGCAGCGAAGCAGGTTGCATGGCTCCATGCAAGTCAGCCAAGTGTGCAGCAGGGCGGACGCTGCAGGCGATGCAGGCGATGGGGACGATGCAGACGGGGCAGACGGCGGCAGACGGCACCGCTAGGAACAGCATGACCTATCACCCTGCAGTGGTGGCTCGTGGCCCGGCCATCGATCATGGGCGAACTTGCGAAGCGCGTGTCTTCGGACAGGCGTTCAGATGGTGAAACTGCCGGCCGGTTGGCAGCAAGACGCCGGTCCGTGGACGGGCGAGAGGTGCTCGCCAGAACAATACTTTGTCGGGCAGCCGCTGCGAACGAGCTCGCAAAAGAAAGCAAACGCCGCCCTTTCCACGAAGCGCAGTGTGGCAGACAGGCATCTTCCTGACAAGGCCCTCCCCCGGGCCCCAACAGACGTGATATTGCGGGCCAACATCAGGCGGCGCAGTCGTGACTGACACAGGCTCCACGTCTGTTTCCTGGACCGAACCTGCCCATGGCCGGGTCTGGATGGCCGACTGGCGCCATCGCCTTGTGTGGTTGGTCTCGCAGCCTGCCATGCTGGAGCCCCCAACAGCTGCCACCCCTTCTCGTCAAGGAGGGCGGAAATCATCAGACTGTCAGGTCAGGCACCAAGATCCGCGCTGCTGCTGTTGGTACCGTGGCCGCCAGAGCACAAATCCGTCTCGTAAACGCTCGCCAGAGGGGACGAGACACACGGCCAGCCACAATGTGCTTTGGCTGGTTCCACTATCGGGGAAACTTGGGGCCTCGCCACGGCTGCTGCTCATGCTCAATCGTCGCTGGCCACTGGCGGCCAGTCATTTCTCTGGGTGGCAGGGGTGAGCTTCTCGCCAGTGGGCCAACGCCCGGCCGTCGTGCAGGGGGTACGCCATACTAGTCTTGGGGGAGGGCAGAAATTGCGTCGGCACAGGATGGATGGCCGCTGTCTATGCGTCACTGTTGGCGGGTACGACAGGGGTGGCAGCCCCCGGGCGGCCGCAATGGCGAGCAAGATGAGTTTCGTGGAGATTGGGAGCTCGGGACCGACCAACGTGGCGCTATGCAGCGCGCTAGCCGGGGTGCGAAAGTGAGGCGGATGCTGGTCAAGGGCAAAGCTGCGAGGCTAAAAAATGAGGCCAAAGCTGGGAAGAGGCTGCTGCTTCACCACTCACAGGCAGAAAGGATCTCAAACCGGTGGGGATGGCCGGGCTCAGCCCTTTGGATGGAAAGAACGACTGACGCATAAAGGCGGGTCCGCGCACCTGCCTGTTTTGCGATGCAAGATGCGCCCGGATACAGAAATACACAAGTACAGGAATACTGGAATACTGAATACTGAACACTTACTCCGTAGTACTGAACACCAGATCCCGCGAAACAGCGGCACACAGGCTCAAAACCCCACGGATAGACGGATGCGGTGCACCAGCAGCAGGCACGGCCGGACTAGGAAAGCATGATGGGCGATGGGGGAGCCGCACACGCCCAAAGAGGAAGGAAGGACACGAGCAGGAGGGGCGGCAGGGGCATCAGGCAGGTGCGACTAGCCGTGTTTTTGGCCGTCTTTGAATCTCAGGACTTCTGGACTGTCCGACGGTTTGTCTGGCCATTCTGGCTTCATGCACGCTATGATGCTTTCGACACAAGTCCGCACAACCGGCGCAGCTCCCGATACACACCACACCTGACAAATAAAAGACAAATAGACTTCACCAAAGTACTGTGCTTCAGCGCCGGCGACCGCGCGACACGTTGCGGTGCCTGGTTTGTGCGCCGTGGGTGTGCCTCTCTGCGAATGCACGACGTCAACACTAGCCCAAGGCTTCTTCGGAAGTACCAGTGCCATGTAACAGCAGGCAGCCGGAACGGTTGGGCCTCAACGCCCGGAGCACAGGATCGCGTGTGTGCATGTGCGAAGGGGACAGGCACTGGCCAGTGCCCAAGCTGGGGCCAGCCGCGGTCGGCCTGCTGGACGATGATCCTCAGGAGTTGGCGTGTACAAAGCAAGATACAAAGCGCTAGCTGGCCGGCTTCTGTCACCGCTCTCTGATCGTCGCCAGCCTGCCGCAGCAGAAAAGACGGTGTCGATCTCGAACACGAGCTGCTACTACTGTGCTGGCGCAGAACCAGCCGGGGGGGGCCAAGCCTAGGCGAGCCATGCGTGCTGCAGATGCAGAGCACCGCGGCCAGGACAGGGCGAGAAGTGCGGCAGAAGAATTGCTAAAGAATGGCCGAACAGAACAGTCGGCATTGACAGAACACTCGCAGAACGCTGCAGAACATTCGGGGAACAAACACACGGAACACGGCTCCCAGCGCGCACCACAGGGTTGGCAGGCGACGGGACGGAAGACACGACACACAACGCTGCAAGCGAGGCGGTTCCCTGTCGGGGATATCAACACGCAGCTGCCAATCCTGAGGTCATTGTGCATGGCCCATTGAGGCCCAATGGCTGGTCCAGTTGCTCATCTGTCTGGCACTCACCGTTCTTTTCGGACTGATTTGCACGCACTCTGCGTCCTTCGGGCTACGTATCATGAACAGGTGTACCATGTATCGCCAATGCCACCCACCATCTGTCACACCGGTCCGTCATATTGCATACAGACCAGCCGGGGCGTGCCAGAAAAATTACGAGGCGCGCACCACCTGGCAGGAGCGGATGTGTTGCGACGGGATTTTGACGCAGGAATCTTACACACCGTCCATGGCATCTTAAGAAACGCGGGCATCTTAACAGACGCAGCAATATGGGTTACTCGCTGAGTGCGTGCATGCACGAGAGGGTCCCACTCCTCCCACTGCCCAGCGCCGGGCTGGGCTCCCAAGACACCTGCGGCCGAACCTGAGGCCGCCTTTCTTTTTGCTTGCCGTGCCCACTCTGTCGGATGTGGGTAGTGTTTGTTTGTCGGTCGGCCTGCAGTCGCAAACAAGACACTCGCATGGCTAGCGTGTCGCTGTCGTCATTCACCGCCATATGCGAGATGCGGAGGGGACAAAACGAGACGAACTGAGGCCGGCGATGTGCAGTAGGTGAACCAAAAGGGAGAAAGAAAAGAGGGAACATGAGTGGGCAGAGGGCCAGCAGGGCCAGCAGCAGCACCCCAAAGTGGCACCGCGGCAGGCAGGGCAATCCGCGGGCCCCAAACCGAGACCGCCTGTGCAGTGCCAGTATGTATCTTACAGGCAAAAAGTACTTTCCAGGCTGGACCCAACACACAGACACACCCTGGCTCTGGTGTTGGACCCATCCCATTTGACCGCGGCATCCTTTCCGTGTCCCGAGCGTTTGGCTCCATGAAAAAGCACTTGTGGACCCCGTCGACCGTAAAAAGACAAGAGATGACCAGGGGGTGGAAAGATATTGCCAATTTTCACACAGCTGAAGACTGGAGGGTGACCAGCAGAGAAGAAACGCGCCCCCTGGTTAGTCTATGCTGTCGATACTTTGTACAGGCAAGGACCGTTGAAATTGCAATTTCAAAAAAGAAGGGAGCAAAAGAAAAAGAAAAAAAAAAAGGAAAGGAAAGGAAAAAAAGTCCCGTCCCATTTCCCGCTTGCCGAGACCATGTGTGTTTTTCCTTTTTCTCTTCCTTCTGGCTTTGCGTGCTTGTGCGGACCGTCTTTTCTTGGGAGAGGTGCGTGTTTTCTTCTTTTTGGCTCGTGGCATTCGCGGGTAGGGAAAAAAGGAAGGGAACGGAACCAGACTTTGCCAACTGACCGATAAAAATGCACGGCGAGACGTCCGTCTTGCTTACTCTGCATTGCTACGTGCAGGGTAGGTACAAGGTACGTCGTACTAGGTGAGATTTGGCCGGCGAGGGCTGCCAGAACCGAGCGCGATCGGGGATGTGCAGAAATAATGCAAGATAAATGAAAGAGGGCTAAGTAGCTTGACCTGCAGGCCGTAGCATTGCAACTGTATCTTCACTGTGTAAGTCGTTGCGTTGGGGAAGAGACTAACGGGGCCGGCCTGCAAGCAGCTAACACGGTAAGACAGCCACTCTGCCATCTCCACGGCCACGAACGACGGGTTGTCTATTTATACGACGGCCTGCACTCCATTATTTGCTGGGCAGCGCTCGGGATGGCGCGCCTCGTGGAGATTGCTTTCCGAGACCACATCCGAAGTGGCTTTCTGGGAGCCCGCCTGGAGTGACACCAACATCTTCATGAAGCTGGGGTTATCCGTCTGGAATCCCAGCTCGCGACCGCAGAAGAGAGTCTTGCACTGGGTGGACTTGCCTTTTCGGCTGCCCTGCCTCTCTCGGCTGCCCTGGACGAAGGAGTCGCGGCCGCCCCCAGGCGACGCCAGTGCGCGCTAACGACGGGCCAATACTATGTAGTCTGGTCTACGCCATATTAATGGCCCTGGCATTAACTCTGGACGGTCGTATTACATAGTGGCAGTATCTCACTTATGTTCCGGTGAATCAACAGGGCACTATGGCGTGTTCAGGTTCCGGCGGCCCAACTCTTCGGGCCTTTCCTTCGCTCGCGGCCGCCGCCGTGTCCGTCATCGCTTGGAGCACGAAAATCTCCATTTAGGTGGTGTTTAACTGGCCCGTTCTCGCCTGTTATTACAATCCACACGAGGTCGCCGAATTCTGGCTCGCGCTGTTACATTGCTGGACCGTCCCTTGCCACTCATGGCGTGTCAAGAAGAAAAAAGAAGGATCGCCCGTCAACGGGAAAGAAAAGGGCTGGCTCCAGCAGGACAAGGCGCCAGGGGAGTTCCACTGGCGCCGAGCTGTTAGGTCTTCCCAGTCTTCGTTTTTCATCCCCTGCCCCCTGTCTGTCCCACCTCCTGGCCCTGCTCTGCCCTGCTCTGCCCTGCTCTGCCCTGTCCTGCCCTGCTCTGCCCTGTCCTGCCCTGCTCTGCCCTGTCCTGCCCTGTCCTGCCCCCAGCCCATTTTAGTGAGCTGGGAGCAGCATCTTGTGCGACAGCCTAACCAAACGCCTGGGAGATGCCATGACCGGCCAGGGCAAGGCACGGCCAGGGGTGGTGGTGTCCGGCCAGGGCGCAGAGAGACAGGGGTTTTCTTGCTTCAATGTGCCCAGCAGAGAGCAAGTGCCAGGGCAATACGGGTAGTATCTTGCCCTGGCATCAGGCGACACCTGGGCGTGTCGTATTTTATTTGGGTTATTTTTATTCTGTGTTATCCCTTTCCCCTACCCGCGCCGCTGCAGCTACCGCCGTTCAATTAAGATGGACGTAATTTCGTGCAGAAATAGGGAGGGTGGGTTATTTCACGGTCGACACCCATGCCGAGTAAGGCGTCGTTCCATAGTGCTGGCGATCCTCCTTTTTATAAATATTCTTGACTACTTGTATGGATCCTGTATGCGGAATCCGTGCACTTTGAAGCCGCTTGCAGGGGAGAAAGAGTCCAGACAGTACATGGTGTACGGCAGAGCCTGAGGGCCGGAAAGTCTCTTGCAAAGTACGGAGTACTCATCTCGCACTAATCGAACATCACGAACCATCCCTCTGGACACATGGAACAGGCAAGAGAGGACAACACCACCTTGGGAAACCCGGTTCTCGCCCGCTTTCTCTCTTGTTTTTCTCGTCGGGGGGGGAGCGTGGGTCTTGTAACACGACATGGCACTAATGCTCTGCACAAGTTCAGATAAGTTCTTTGTACCATGGTCGTGTCTCGCTGCGTCCGTTGCACAGTTGTTGTTTTTTCTCTGCCTTGCTGGACGAACAGGGCTTTCGCAATATGGCTTGCATGCGCCGCAAAGCCAGGGGGGTACGAAGACGAAAGCTTGCCTGCATTTTGGGGCGCGCCAAAGAATATTACTACTGCTTAAACAAGAGTGCTACGTAGCACGAGCACGTACAATGTAGAACGTAAGATACGGAATGGATTCATGTCGACATTCACCAATGTCAACATCCAACTGACAGCATGGGCGTAACATGAGAAAGCAATGACATTCGTGCTGTAAGTAACGACGTCCATTCTAAAACGGTACATTTCCAACAGCTCGTGCTTGACAGGGGCCTTGTAAGAGCATCATACACTGGGGTAGACCCTAGAATATATATCAGCCAGGTAAGATTAATAGTCGATGACGAAAAAGGGAAGCTTCTCGGCGCCGCGGGTTTTTTTGTAACAGACTGCTCGTAAACAGACGGCCATTCAGTGAGATTACCAAAAAAAGCGAATGGCAGCAAATACCGAGAATAAGACAAAGACCAGCAAGTGACCCGTGCAAAGGGGTAAGCGGACGGAGATGGGCGAGGTCAAGGAGGTCAAGGACAGAGTCAAGGGCAGGGACTGGTCCAAGAGACGAGGACAAAAAGACGACATGAAAAAAAATGGACATGGCATGGATGTGGCATGAGCTTCGGACACGGGGCACTGGCCGTTTCCTGGATGTACTACTAGAGTTTGAAATGAATCTACGAGAACGAAAAAAAAAAAGGAAAAAAAGGGAAAAAAAAAAAAAAAGACTGGAATTCAAAGGAAGCACTGACGTTTCCCAAGTCACGATTCCACGACATTCTGTCGCTGTGTACTTGTTTTACTAACCAGTCCGGACAGTCGGGACCGATATGTGAGGCTCCCGAAACATCCGCAGACTCTTGACCAGCCATATCATGTACTGCTCTTGTCAGTTTTCCCTTTCCCTCTCTCTCTCTCTCTCCACCCCGGACAAGGCTGTGGCAAAGAGGGCCTCTCCTTAATTCTGATATGTCATTCTCAAGCGGGTCTGCCAACCCTCCCTCCCCAGACACCGGCAATCCGGTCAAGGTGAGGAATGTAAAGAGAGTGTCTCCAATTTTTAAAAAAAGTTACGGTGAAGTAGAAGCAAAAGACGAGAAAAAATGTAATACCTTTTTTTTTTTTTTTGCAGCATCGCGGATACGTGCATCCGATGCGGCCGGGGGGACCCTCTGTCTCCTCTCTCTCTCTGGTGAGCACTATTCCCTTTCGTCTTGTCATCATCAGAGCCCAACGGACAATGCCTCCCGCGCCCCCTTTTTTTTGTCGCACCCACACCGTTGGGCATCCATGGTTTTTGGAGACAAGACTGCCTCGATATACATACATACATACATACATATACATCCAATGGCTCGGTCACCCCGACCGACATGGATTTTGCGCAAAAAAAAGTAAGGTGAGGCCTCTCTCCACGAAAATGCCGCTGACAAGGGGAGGCGAACAACAAACAAAAAAAGAAAGAAAAAAAACGTGCGTGGGTTGTATTCTCCAGGGGTGAGGATTGGTAGTGATTCGGAGATTTCTTCTTTTTTTTTCTTTCTTTTTCCTTCGTTGCGAGTACAAACATGGATTTCAACATTTTCCCACGCCTCGCATCTCTAAATGGTATTCTTTTGGAAATGGGTAAGCATCACAGCCCGTCCCGGGCAGTTTACTTGAAGAGACGTACTTGCATACAGTCATACAATACTTGGCATCATGGACAGGCTGACCTCACCTTGACATACTGTGGTCACCTTGGCATACTGTGGTCACCTTGGCATACTGTGGTCACCTTGGCATACTGTGGTCACCTTGACATACTGTGGTCACCTTGACATACTTGTACCTTGACATGCTTATGGTCACCATCCTCTTCACAGCCTCTTCTATTGCTAATTACGACAAGAAAGCTTGTCAAGGAGGCAGGTCGGCCCTTTTTTGTTATTGTCTTTGAAGAGTTTACAGTGTGCAGTGGTGTCCAGAAAAAAAAAAGAGATTACGCAAAAAAAAGGCAGTCCCCTCCATGAGAAGCAACCCTCCCCATGGAAATGAGAAATGTGACAATACTATATATACACATAAATGGAGGGAGTGCGTGAGGAGAAATATGAGAATGCGACAATATGATATGAGAGCAGGCAATGTACATGCTGGAAATATGGAGATTGTAAATAAACGACGGGTTCCAGGATATGGACAACTGGTTGGTGATGTGATTTTTTTTTCATTCTTTTGTTGCCCAACAACCGTTTTTTTTTGCTCTTCTCCATACTGTCAATGTCGATCATGACGTTTCGAGATACCAAACCCTGGTCCTCCGACCATTGTTCTCGTCATATTCTCGCTTGGGTATGCTTCCCCGTTCTCGGGCATGTTCGGGCATGTTCGGGCCTCGTTTATTTTTCTTTTTCCCCTGCTTCATCCCCCCCGTCGTCAATTCGTCACGTCAGTCTTCTTCTAGCTCCCCAATGGCTTGAGATTGGCAGGATTCTCATTCTTCCCCTCGGAACGGCACGAGGTTAGGACTCAAAACTCATGGGAAGGATGCTCTCACTCGGACGGTCCGGTTGCTCCCGAGGGATTTGGGTTTTTGAAAAGGATTCGTGAAAATGTAAAGGGGGGCAAGGAACCGTAGCTCGTGTGTTTTGTTGTGCTCAAAGTGATGTATCCAACCTCGCTCGAACGTCTCCACCGTTGCTGCTGTGCCTGTTCTTCTCTCGCATAGTGTCTCGAACCCCGGCATCGGTCAGGACCGCTGGGCCATTTGCGTTTCGTTTCATAAAGAAGAATGTCGGATGCACAAGACGAGTGACTGTGCGTGGAATTCTATGCAATTCTCTTTATGCTTCACGTTCCAGACACTAAAAGGTCTGGGCCTGGCTGAAAAAAAGTCAATGAACAAGAACTACGACCAAGTACAGACAGTCTACTAGACAGAGCGCCCCCCCTGCATCTGCCCACTGCTCGCCATGTTCCCTTGTCCCGTGTCGGATCTTCGCTGGGCGAGGATGACAAAAAGAAGAGACTGGGAGAGGCCTGTCTGGAGATGTGTCTCTGTTGGCATTCTTTGGTGTTGATGTCGTTGCCTTTTAATTTTTGGTATTTATTTTAATCTGCTTTGCTTTTATTCTTTTTCCTATTACTTTTTTCTGTTTTAATTCTCTTCTCTCTCTGGTTTACTTCATTTCTTTCCATTCCATTTTCATTTCATTTATCCGTATTTCCTTTGATCGCCCTCGCAAACCCCTGTTACCGATGCCCCGGTTCCTCTGCATGAGGTTGCAGCATGTGTTGCATATGGTGTGTGGTCACGGTTGGCAAGCGCTTGCAGGAGAGGTCCGTGGGTGGGGGGAGGGACTCTGTACACTGCAGATACCAGAACGAGCGAACGAGCTGCCTACCCAGCTGGGGTGTTTACACCTGTCACATGATGTGGTAATGTAGAGTGCCGGAGATGTCAAATACACCATTCTAAGGAAAGAGCGTTGTTTCAGGTCCAGGGCACATCACGTTGGGAGCGGTTGCCCGATCGGGAAGGTGCGGGATGAGAAGAACGTGGGAGGGAAGGAGCGCTCGAGTCTGGGTCTTGGATGGGGGCACCTTAGGGGGATAGTTATTGTTGGTTGCTCTTTCCTTCCACGGGGCTAGCTGAAGGGGTGTGTGGGCGTGAGGTGAAAAGAACGGGAGCGAAATCTTGCAACTTTGCTACAACCCTTTTTTACGTCGTGGACGAGAACGCATGCATGTGCCATTGCGCCATTTTTGTTTGCGAAACTGGTTAACTCTGTCCAGAGCACAGTGGTGTGTACATGCGTCTGCTGGACGGCCCGGTGCTTGCGGATGGATGACGTCGTCGGTTGTTTGGATTGTTTGCAGCAAATGCACGCAAAGGAAAAAAAGCCGCTGGAAGAAGTCAAGCGAGGCGGCCGGCCGAAATGAAGACACCCACCGGGTTTGGTGTGGCGCGATAGCGAGGTGCGGGGAGCGCGACAGCGAGGCTCAGACGATGTCGAGGCACAACCTCACATTTCCCCTCCGGCAGACTTGCGCGGCTGCTGGAGAAGCCCGGAAACCAGGACCGGCTGCCGAGCGGACCGGCCGACACTTGAAGGCAGCAGAGAGCATGCTTCGTTGTTTGAGGAGCAAGTGATGGCTATGGGTTGACAGCTGTTGGCCTGTCTGGCTGTGTGGCTGCTTGGTTCGGTCACTGCGTTGGCGCTGCTCTTTGGTCCAGCCTCTGCTCGCGAGATGCATTTCTCTTCTTCCATGGCATTCTCCATGTGGGCTTGCCGTTGATGGGGTTTTCCAAGGGCCGTCTGGTGGGCCGGCGGGTCGGACTTTACTCGATATGTTTTGTCAATTTAGCCGGATGAGTGCTAAACTCGCCCTTGACTGACAACCCGGAGGAGATCCGCGTGAGAACCGGCAACGTACACGCCATCGAAGCGAATCGACGACAACATCGCCAGAGGAGAGGACAGCAAAGGAACCTGTCCACAGACAATCCCATCGAAAGTCGCAACACACACCAGCACCGACAATGGCGTCCGACTTGCAGGTCTGGGAGGTCAAAGAGCCGTTCCTCAACCTCCACTGCCTGCTCGGCGAGGGGCCCTTCTACGAGGAGGCCACCAACCGCCTGCGCTTTGTCGACATCCGCAACCACCAGGTGCACACCGTCGACGTGGCGGCGGGCCCGTCGTCGCTGCAGACCATCACGCTTGACGTGCCCGTCGGCGTCACGGCCAACATCAAGGGCGTCGACCCGCGCGACAAGATCCTGGTCGGCCTCAAGTACGGCCTGGCCGTGCTCGACTGCAAGACCGGCAAGTACGAGTACCTCAAGCGCTTCAGCGAGGCCACCGGCACCAACAGCAAGCCCGTCGAGGACTGGGAGCGCATCCGCGCTAACGACGGGGCGGCCGACCCGCACGGCCGCTTCTGGTTGGGGTCCCTGACCGACTTTAACCTGGGCGACTTTCAAGTCGAGGGTAAGTGGTTGTCTACTGTCCACCACATCCATCCTGTCGTTCTGCTGGCTGACATATCAGGGAGCCTCTTCCTCTTTGAGAGCGGCAAGACGCCCAAGCTGATCCGCCCGGACCTGGTCATCCCCAATGCCATGGGCTGGTCGCCCGATGCCCGCACCATGTACTTTACCCACACGTCAGAGGGCGTCGTCTACGGCTTTGACTACGACTCTGAGACGGGCGATCTGTCCAACGAGCGGGTCGTGTACAAGCACGTCGGCACGGGGGGCCCGGACGGCTTCCGTGTCGATGCGGACGGCTACATTTGGCATGCAATCTACGGCGAGGGCCGCGTCGTCAAGATCGACCCCAAGGACGGCAAGGTTGTGGGCGAGGTCCGTCTGCCCACGCCCAACATCACCTGCACGCAGTTTATTGGCACGGAGCTCTTCATCACCACAGCCGAGAACCACGAGGGCGACGGCGAGGCCAAGGAGCTTGGCGGTGCAGTGTTTCGGGTCGACGTGGGCTCCAAGGGTCTTCCGCTGTACGAGTTTGACCTAAAAGCATGATTTAAGGGTCGGTCTTGTGATGAACATTTCATCTCGCCCAAGTTCACGATACAATAAAGATCGAGATTAATTGTTTGTTTCGGTTGTTCAATTGTCGTGTCTCGTCACACTCTTGCTATTTTTACCTTCCTGGTCGATTTGATTGATGGCTTGCGAGCTAGCCAAACCCCCAAAACCCCTGCTCGGCCCCCCCTTGTAGCTTGATTTTCTCGCTCCTCGTTTCCTAGTTTTCCATCACGTTCTATTTCGGTTACCTTATCCAGGACAAGGGGAAATTAATTGCACAATTGTCACGATTGTTTGGCGAGTAGAATCTGGGCAGCAGCCGCCCAGGCTGCCACCAGGCGAGAGACCCGGCCAGACCACTCCCGGCCCTCCTCTGGCCGCGTTACCGCGAGAGGCGACAGGAAGATAATGGCCACAAGCACAATGACCGCCTCGAATATTGACTAGAAAATTCATTTTCGCCGGTCCTTGCCCCCCCTTGCTTAATCACGGTCGGTGATATCTTTTTTTGATTTGTGCCGGCCCAACACGCAAAGCCCCCAAATTCCTCAAGTGATTGGGCAGCAGTGCTTTTGCTGGCGCAGAACCCAGAACCCAGAACCCAGACCCAGAACCTAGAACCCAACAACGGACGAGACAAGAAAGAGAAAGCGAGGATATGCAGACCAAAGATTGACGTGGCCATATTCCCGGGGCCTCCGGCATATAGAAAGACAAAAAAAGGACCTTTTTGTCACCTTCGTTTTCTTGGCCATGTCGGGTGAGATCTAGGAAATCTCCAGGATAAAAAGTTTGCCTTTGAGTCCACATTCGCGAGGCGAAGCCCCTTTAAGAGGCCTCATTTACTGTAATCTTCCAGTTAGAACCGCTTTCTACTGGTTGTCTCAGTCCTGGAGGCTTCCCCTTAGTCTCGCCCCCTCCTTAATTCACCACCTGTATGTATCTCTCCGAGTCGTGCATCTCCTGCCCCATCTTCGGCCCCCCATCTCATGCCCCCTCCTGGCCCCCCCTCTTACGCCTCAAAGATCATCTCATCACACGTCAGAGTTGGTCCGGTCTACATGATTGGCTTGTGGCAAATGGGACAGGAAATACAGTCAATACCAATAAAATAAACTGAAAGGCAAACCCGGCCAAGGGGGGCTGGACAGGGACCAGGCATGTAGCAAGATCAGCAAATTGTAGGAGTCGATGTAGCTGTGTCTGATATCTCATTCGTCTCTGTTCATTCCGGGCGTGTCGAATAGATTTGCCTCTTCAAGGCATCCGAGCCATCACGAGCTCATACTCTTGCGAGTTTGTAGCTCGTGTGCTGAAAAGACACTCTGCCAAGATAAAAGGCCGTAAAATCATACTGCACGGATATCAAGAGACGTCACAGGACACTCGGGACATCTAGCCCGATAAGACCAAGCGTCGTAGACTGAAAACGCAGGTACACTCCTGGCACGGAAGCAAGTACTGGACCGCCCCATCCCCAGCCAAGAAGAATGGCTCGTGACCACTGTGCCCTACTACATTGAAAACATCAAGTAGCATTGTCAACGTCGCTTCCAACATTGCGTACTGGTTTCCTGGTTTGGATACACGGCTGTCATTGCAAGTGTATAAAGTGTAGATTTGATGGG
Source organism: Raffaelea albimanens (assembly GCA_002778245.1). Lineage (NCBI taxonomy): Eukaryota > Fungi > Ascomycota > Sordariomycetes > Ophiostomatales > Ophiostomataceae > Raffaelea > Raffaelea albimanens. Next base: position 3,156,293 of record PCDJ01000008.1, on the reverse strand, counting down.
AGTGTTTTGGCCATTGATCGACACGGTCTACAAGTAGGGTCAAGTATTGCTTGGATCACAGCATACAGTATTGGATCACATCGTAGATCCCCCAGTCAACACCTAGCTGCCTCGTGATGATATCAACATCCCGGATGAGTGTCATTTACGTCTCTGGTCCTTTCATTCTTACTCGGACCCCTTGTTTCTGATCTTGGTATTGCGCTTGATCTCATTGAGTTGTATCTCAGTCTCAGTGTGCTTGTTGACTTTGTGTACCTTTGACAGCTCCACGTCTTGCCAGCCTTTGAGTAGCCCTTGGCCGATACACGGCACATCTTTTCTTGTTCTGCCTTGTTGATCTACACAATGACATAGTTGTCCGTTCAAGGGCCTTGATCTACAAACAACGTCGTGTTCTTGTTTTTTAGACTTTGAAAGCCTTGGAACTTTTTTACCTTTTCCCGGATCGACATATTGGTGAAGCAGTCATAGTATCAAATTCACTGGCTCTCTGCCAATGTTGCAACCGGCACCTGGGGGAATATTCTCCGATACAGGAGGTAGGGTCCCTGAGCAAAGTACAAAGAATACGACACAACGATGCAGCACTCGTGGCTTCCCCCCCAAGACGTCGTTACTCGTACACAGCACCACCCCCGGTGCGCCCCCCCAAAAGCGACAGACATCCGCAGGAAGACGCTTCCGGGCCCCGGTGTGACTCCACGAGTACCAGGTTTGAGGGAGAGTTTGACGAGTTCCACGAGTACCAAACATTGAGGCTCCAGGCTGGAGCTATTGCCAGGAAGAGGCTTCAGACTGGAGCTCCATAGTACCACTACTCTCCAGACTCCACGTAACACGGCAGAAGATCCACGGGGTGCATGAGCTCCGTGAGAGTGGCAGTTGCATCATGTCAACAATTGTCGACCATGATCTACAGAAACACCGTGCCCCAAAACGCATCACATGATGGAAAAGACGACGTGCACCACCAGGGGTGAGGAAATGAGAGGTAGAAACGCAAAAAGCAAAAACCAATGAGGGTGCAGAAGAATAAAGGCAAAGACAGAAATGAGGCGCCATAAGATGAGACAATGAGGTTCTGTGAGAGATGACAAGAAACGATACGCTACGACACGAGGGCGAATGAGGCGGACAATGTGTAGAAAGTGAGGTGAATGGAAATGGAAAATAAAAGGCGAAATAAAGAAGACGAAATAGACAGTGAGACATTGGAAGCCTTTTCGCCTTGAAGAGAGTCTCCACAACGGTCAAGGTTCGTCTGGCCCTTCCCCCCTCTCTTTTTGCGGCATCGCCCAACACGGTCATGATGTTCGCCCAGCCATGTATTCACGCACACACGAATATCCCGTCTCTTGTCATATTTCATTGAAACACGTTTAGGTGGACAATGCACAAGAGTAGGCCACTTTGAGTCCAGAACGGACCCTTTTGTCAGTCGGCATATTCCGTGGACCACCCCCCTTACTATCCGGCATATGGACAATGCCAGTGATACCTTGCGGTACGTACGGTGTAGTAGAGCATCAGGGCGTCAAAACGCACAAAAAAACGTGAGGCCCAAACTAAAAAAGCCGTTGAGAACCAAAGGGACCGCCGTTTGAGAGGGGCCGTTGGGCGAGTGTGTGTGTCTTGTTTATTTCCCGGGCCCAAGCAAAAGGAGGGCAAATGCTACCGTAGCATCGAGTCGAGTTCCAAGGGGAAAGAGTACTCGTAGAAGCTCATCTACATTGCACTTGCCCTGTTCCGCCGAGTACGAGATGGCCGTCAATCAGAGTCGTTTTTTAATGCACCCACTGTTCACGAACCACTGTCACCAACAGTCACGAACCCCACGAGCCGTCAAACACGGGGCTACCACGCGAGCCCTGCCTTGACAGTCATCCACTGTCATCCACTGCTGCTAATGCATCCACTGTCGTCCATCCAATGTTATTCACTATAAGTCTCATTGCCATCTAGCGCCCTTGCATCTAGCGTCATGCTCACTACCCACCGCCGTAGCTCAAGAGTGATATGTTAATATTATATTAATTTTTGTGGCCCTCCTTGCCATGGGGACCAGACTGTAGACGGTAAAAAACGAGAGCCAGAGGTATCTTTGTGTGTGTCCGTAATATGCAACCCAAGTATAGAAAACAGGGCAAAACAAAAAAAAAAAGGCGGCTATATCTAAGTGGTTCTTTTCTTTTCCGTCATGTCGCATTGTCAAAAAAAAAAAAGCCAAAATAGTTCCAAAATAACACCGATATTAAGAAAACACAAAAAAGAAATCACGGAAAAACAGATCAGCAGCCAGCTCTCACAGCCGGATCCGGCCATCAGAGTTGCCGCCAAACCATCTCCGGATCCCATTGCCCGCGGCCGGCCCCGACGACGACGACGACGATCCGGCCTGGGCAGAACCACTGCCACTGCCACTGCCACTGCCGCCGTCGTCGTTGCCGCCCATCCATTTCGGCGCCTTGAAACCGGACCCAATGTCCGAAAACCACTTGGGCGCCTCAATGTGGTCAATCGTGTTCTTCATCCGGTGGCTCAGCGACTGGAAAAAGTTGTCGTCTTCGTCGTCCTCGTAGCTGCGCTCCGCATTGTCGCGGTACCGCGGCGTCCGTGACGACCGGCCCGCCGCCGGGCCTCCTCCACCCGCCGTGCCAGACCGTCCGCCCAGTGTCCGCGACGCCAAAAAGCCAGAGCTCGAGGGCGACACTGCAAACGGCGTCGTCGCCGCCCGCCCGTCTTCGGCGTCCGAGTACGCATCACCGCCGCCGCCGCCGCCGCCACGCGACGTAGGACTGCTGCTGCTGTCGCCTGGGATGACCATGATGGGCTCGCGGCGTCCACTGTGGGATCCCCCTGCGGAAGCAGAGGCGGCCGCAGCGGCGGCTTCGGCACGGCGCTGGCGGAGCGACGTTCCGTTGATCTCGCGCTCAACCAGGTCGCGGCCTTCGCGCCACGACCCCGAACCGTAGTCCCGCCCAATGTTGGCCTCGTCGTCGTCGTCGTCGCTGTCCACGAGGTCGCCGTAGCCGAGGAGGCGCCGCACCTTGCCGTAGAGCCCAAACAGAGTGGCCAGGACGGGGATCAGAATGAAGGCCGGGAACAGGTAATCGAACCATTTGCCCAGCGGCGTCAGGTTGATGTAGCTTCCCAAAAACTCGTAAAACACCGTCTTCTTGTACACCTGGGCAGACAAGAATGTCATAAAGTTGTACGACAGCGGGATGCTGAGGCGCGCCACCTGCGAGGCATACCAAAAGGCCGACTCGTGGGCAGTGTTGCGCTTGACAAGCGCGCGGCCGCGCCACACCTTGACTTCCGTAATGGAAATCAGCGCCGCCGCGCTCATGTACAGGATCCAGACCATTGCGATAACCTGCCCGGCAAAGCCCACCTGCGCCTTCTCGCCGACCCAGTGGTGCACCACAGTCAGCCGCACCACCGATGCTGCCGGCAGAGCCACCTTGATCAGTTCAGACCACACAATGAGCACCGAGGCCAGACCCAGAATGGCGCCCACGACAAAGCGCGTGTACGGCACCACGTGGTAGTGGAAGACGTAGCGCGTGTAGGGAGTGAACAGCGTCACGCGGTCCAGCAACGACGATGCCTCTGAAGAGCGGGCGCCAAACTCGAGCCGCTTCGACCGCGCCGAGTTGAGAATGGCCTGCGTCTCGACATACGACTGCAGCAGCCGGTTCCACTCGCTCAGATAGCGCGAGCGGGCCTGGCGAGCACGCACAAACCGCCGCGTAATGTCGCCCATGTACTTCTTGGTGATGACAATCGGCACTATGCGCGCCTCGGCCGGCGCCGATGCCGCAAGGCCGGGACGGGGGTGTGATTCGGGGAGGTTTGCGGCGTCGTTGAGGTCGTCGATCCACTCGCGGAAGTCCAGCGCGCTGCCCGTCTTGCGGCGGCCCAGCTCAGACACCTGGAGCTCGACATCCTCCAGGTCAATCTCGGACTCTTCGAGCTTCTCGTACATCCGGGGCGCCAAGCTCTGGAGCCGGCGCAGACGCCGACTGGGAGTAGCCGTTCGGAGGAGCCGGCGCGGGATGGAGACCAGGCCGTGGCCCATGAGGTAGATGGCGAGGATCAAGCCCCAGCAGTAGGACAGGGCCATGACCAGGCCCTTGAGGGAGTTGGCATGCACGCCGTAGGTGATAAACACATACACGAGGCCGGCGATGCCGGAGCCAAAGACCATCAGGTGGTACTGCGCGTTCGAGCGCAGGGAGTAGAGGAGGCGGTCCTTCGGTTCGCGGTATCCAGAGTCGGAGTATTCGGCAAGGATGGGGAGGATGAACCTGCGGGTGATCAGTTAACCACAGGTCCGGACGGCCCGGTGGGAGCCACAATGATTATGCGACACGGAAAGTCTTACCAGGTCAGGCCAAAGGTGAGCCAGTAGGTGATCCGCCATGCAACCTGCAGCACCGCCTTGGGCAGCCAGATGCCGCGTGAAGCCTCATCGTCGGTCCGGGCTCGCGAGGCCAGATCCACAGGCACGAGGAGGACCACGCTGGCCGGGAGCCACAGCGCAAAGAAGACTGGCACGAGGAGGTAGGCCGGCGTCGAGCGCAGGGGGAGGTAGTATCGCAGGATGAGGACGGCGACGAGCGAGAGGACGAGTAGGGCCAGCCCTACAAAGACCTCGGACCCGACGGGCGAGGAAGAGGACACCATTGCGGTGTTGGTGACAAGTAGAAGAAGATGGGCGGTAGTTCAAAGTTGGAGATGATCGTCGCTCGGGGTCGTCGAGGATGCAAATCAGGGGGTCCGGCGACGTGGAGGCCGGCTGAGCACGGTAAAGGCGGTGTCCATGGAAGCCGAGCCGGGAGAAAGGAAAGGAAGCGCAACGCGGATGGAGAGCAATTCGGAAGCGTTGGTTGGCAGGCTGCTCGCGAGGCTCGGATAACGTGGTGCAGGGTGAGGCGTGCGGATAGCATGGGAGGTTAGCTCGGGCCAGCTGAGGCTGGTGATGGAGGCTGGTTAATATGCAATTAAACGGATATATGCACAAATGCGGCTCAATGGGGGCTCAAGACAGTCTCTCCACTGTGCTCCCACGGTACCCCCTTTGATGCTGCCCGCCCCGCACTTGAGCAAGCCGGCACCCGTCTAGGCCGGCTGGACTTAATGTCTGGAAGAGGAAACTTTATCCACCTGCGGCGAATTAGTCGGGGCAGAGGAGCATTCATGTTGCTGTGCAGCCGTTTTTCGGTTATCCTCCACGGGGCGATAAGAGCTCGAATGCGGATTGTCACAAATAACCTAAGCCGCACTTACACCTAAGCCGCAGTTGGCCAGCTGCTGCCACCAAGACTGCCACCAAGGCAACCCCCAGTCCCAGCCCAGCCCGAAAGTGCATATAAAAAGCCAACATGGCCTCCATTGCGCCCTCCCTGCCGCTGTCCCTGGCCATGTCTCGCTCCATCCTGCCCGCTCTTCCCATCCTGCATTGTTCACGATCCTTGTGTTCCGTTGCTCGATATCGCGGTCATATATCACACCCATCCCGCCCCCAAGCTGCCCCCTCCCCAGCTTATCGCAACTCCTTCCCCGCAGGAAGATTCACGCAGACGCGCCTCGCCGCATATTCCACCTCGTCGTCCCCCGCCATGGAGGTTGAGCTCAAGGCACCCAACGGCAAGACCTGGTCGCAGCCCCTGGGTCTCTTCATCAACAATGAGTTTGTGAAGAGCAGCACCGGCAACACGGTGACTACGATCAACCCTAGGTGAGTCCAAATCTTGCCCCAACTGATATGCCCATGATCAAAAACTGACAATGTTAGCACCGAGGAGGAGATCTGCGCCGTCTATGCGGCGTCCACTGAGGATGTCGATGCCGCCGTCAAGGCTGCCCGCAAGGCGTTCCGTGACCCCTCATGGAGAAAGCTGAGCGGCACTGAGCGTGCTGCTCTCATGTTCAAGCTGGCCGACCTGGTCCAGCAGAATGCCGAGATCCTGGCTACCATTGAGACTCTTGACAACGGCAAGCCGTACTCTGTCTCCCTCGAGGAGGACATTGGCGAGTTCCACAACGTCATCCGCTACTATGCCGGCTATGCCGACAAGAACCACGGCCAGCTGATCGATGTCAGCCCCAGCAAGATGGCATACACCCTCAAGGAGCCCGTCGGTGTGTGCGGCCAGGTCATCCCTTGGAACTACCCTCTCGACATGGCTGCCTGGAAGCTTGGCCCAGCCCTGTGCTGCGGCAACACTGTCATTCTTAAGCCTGCTGAGCAGACCCCTCTGTCAATGCTGTACATGGCCAAGCTCATCAAGGAGGCTGGTTTCCCGCCAGGTGTTGTGAACATCGTGAACGGTTACGGCCGCGAGGCCGGTGCCGCCATTGCCCAGCACCCCGATATCGACAAGATTGCTTTCACCGGCAGCACTACCACCGGTCGCGAGATTATGAAGATGGCCGCTGGCACACTCAAGAACATCACTCTCGAGACAGGCGGCAAGTCGCCGCTCTTGGTCTTTGAGGATGCCGACCTCGACTTGGCTGCCACCTGGTCCCACGGCGGCATCATGAGCAACCAGGGCCAGATCTGCACGGCCACGTCGCGTATCCTTGTCCAGAAGTCTGTCTACGACAAGTTCGTCGAGCTCTTCAAGAAGACCGTTGCCAATGTTTCTGTTGTCGGCGACCCCTTTGAGGCCAAGACCTTCCAGGGCCCGCAGGTCACTCGTGCCCAGTACGAGCGCGTTCTCAGCTACGTCAAGATTGGCCGTGAGGAGGGTGCTACTGTTGCCATGGGTGGCGAGCCCGTTGCTGGCCCCCTCGCTTCCGACTCGTCCAAGAAGGGCTTCTTCGTGGCACCCACCGTGTTCACCGGCGTCAAGCCGTCGATGAAGATTTACCGCGAGGAGATCTTTGGCCCCTGCGTGGTCATTGCATCTTTCGAGACTGAGGAGGAGGCCGTGGCCATGGCCAACGACACCACCTACGGCCTCGGCGCCGCCGTATTCACCCGCAACTTGACCCGTGGTCACCGGGTGGCCCGTGACATCGAGGCTGGCATGGTATGGATCAACAGCTCCAACGACTCTGATTTCAGAGTGCCGTTTGGTGGCGTCAAGCAGTCTGGTATCGGCCGTGAGCTTGGCGAGGCTGGCCTTGCCGCATACACCACCATCAAGGCCGTGCATGTGAACATGGACGCCACATAAAACAGACACAAAAGAAGCAAAGAAATAATAAAAAAGAAAAAATAAACATTTGAAAAACAAACACAAACACATCCAATACGCCATGGGCCGGGACTCTGATTTAACTCTATATTTACTTCTGGTTTAGTTCAAGCCACTCGGCTCTTTTCAGTTGCTTCGTTACCGGTTGTACCTGCCGTTTTTGCATGCCAAGATGGATGCTATTGGTTGGGACTTTTGCATCGTTTTGTTAACGGGTCACGTGAAAATTGCATAGCTCATAAAATACATCTTGTAAAAGCTTTGGAATGAGACTAGTTGTGATGCATGCGACCTTTGTGTAAGACGTTTTCAACGAGGCTGCAGGTATGGGTTTGTGCTGCGGATTCCAGTGGATGGCGGGCCTGGACTTGTAGCGGGCCAATAGCAGCCCAGCATTGCTGCAGCTTTCGCCATGTGGCTTCGCGACCGTTTATTTTTATTTTTATTTTTCCAATTATTTTTAATACTTTTCGCGCTAAAGCTACGTCACCCCTTTTTTTCGCCATTGAGACTGCAATCGTGCAGATACGGGCCGACTCCCAGAACGACAATGGCCACGTACGAGTAAATAAGTCGACTCTTGGAATTGTGTTTTGCGCGGTATTTGTTGCAGTCGTTTTCCCTTTTTCCTTTTCCCCAGTTTCTGCTCCTCCCACTTTCTGGAACCGTTTGTCTACAAAGCGCTGCCCACTATGGATATCCTGACTTCCAAGACCATCCTCGACTACCCCATCTATGCCTGCGACTTTGACCCAGCAGACGCTGGGCGGTTAGTTGTTGGCGGTGGTGCTGGCGCCCGCAAGAGCGACGGCAACAAGATTGTCAGTACAGTTTCCTTCTTCTGACAGGGAGAATGCTCTACCTCGAATGCGAACTAACCGTTGTGCTCCCCTCTCCCTACAGACTCTCCTCAATGCCTCCACTCCCACAGACCCCGACCTGACCGTCACGACCGACCTGCGGCTGCCGCGCGAGGAGGACAATATCACAAGCCTTGCTGCTGGCCCACGGCGCGGCCGCGCCACCCTTGCGTTTGCCGGCATCAACTCGAGCGTGGACGACTTGAAAAAGGGCAAAAATGAGCACTTCCGCGTCTTCGGCGTCGACGGATCGTCCGCAAAGAACCCCAAGATCTCCGAGCTGGCGCGCGCATCGTTCTTCTCGTCAGAGGCAAGCGAAAAGGGCTCAGCAGCAAAGGCCACTCCCGACGTCGAGACCTACCAGCGCATCGTCCGCCTCTCTGCGCCGTTCTCCGATGGCAACGGTAGCACCCTACCCCAGATCGGCGCATGCGCCACCGACATGTCCAAGAATCCCCAGATTGTCATCTTTGACGTCACATCGGCTGCGCCCGCCGCTGCGGCTCCGTCCGCGTCCTCGAACCCGGTCACCCCGCGCATCCGCGGCCGGCTCGAGCTGACCAAGGACATCCAGGACCTCGACGTGATCCAAACCGACGTCGACAAGTTCCAGCTGGCCTACTGCACACCGCGTGAGCTGTACATCTTTGACATTTCCACCAAGAGCAGCGGCAGCAACAGCACCGCTGCTAGCAAAGAACCACTCCTGGTCTACGACATGCCCCTCGACGAGAGAGGCGGCGCTACCGAGCGCCCAGCATTCCACTCCATCCGCTACCTCACACCAAACTTTATCCTGGCCTCGTGCAACCTGCCGAGACGTACGGGTGTCTTCCTGACGGTGCTCCGACTGCCCGACAAGAAGGCCATCGACGAGGCCGCCGCAAAAGAGAACGCACCAGCCAATGATGAGCAGGCAGTGGCTGCCGGAGAGCCTGCTGCTGCCGCTGCTGCTGCCGATCCCAAGAAGCGGAGACAGCTTGCGCGCATCTCCACCAATGCCAAGCTGCCGATGAGCGTGACTTATGCGACGAGCCTGGCGGCACGTAACCTGTCGCCGCCGACAGCGCCCGGTGCGCGCCAGGACGACACCCAGTTTGTCGTGGCCGTCGGCGACGCCAACAATGCCATCTCGCTCTACACGGCCGAGCTGCAGACCATTGGCAAGGTTGAAATCGTGGCCAAGCTGTACCCCTTCCGGACCCTCAAGCAGGTCCACAGCATCCACATTACGAGCCTGCAGCTGTCGCATTTCCACGCGCCGACTACATCTTCTAGCTCTGCTCCTACACAGTACCTCCGTCTGGCCAGTGTGTCGGTGGGCAACACGGTCGTCGTCCACCACATTCCGCTAAAGAAGCTGCCCGCTTCAAGCGGGGCGGCCGCTGGATCAGCATTGGCGCCGTCGTCGTCGTCGTCGTCGTCGTCTTCGAGTGGCGAGTCGTCTCTGCTGAGCTCGTCTCCGCTGGGCAAGGGTAAGACCCACCGCCGGCCAGCGCTGCCGCCTGCTTCTGTGCGCCCGCCGCCGCGGTACGTCGTGGCCATCAAGTCGCGTGCGCCGTCGGGCATGTCGCTGTACGTTTTCATTGTGTCCGTGGTGGCACTGATGGTGCTGTTGTCGCAGGCGTGGATCGAGGTGCGGGGGCTGGGGCCGACGTACCTTGGAGCGCGGGATGTGGCACCGGCCAGATGGCTGGCGCCGGAATGGAAGCCGCCTGTGGCTGCTGCGGCTGTGACGGCGGAGACTACCCCTGTTGGTGGTGGTGGTGGCGGCGGCGGCGAGCCGGTGGTGCCGGTTCCTCCCGAGGCGTCTGTCCCGGAGAGCAGCCACAAGGTCGACGAGCTCTGAGGAGCGAGAGATGGAGATGGTCAAGTCAAGCTGCAAAGAACAAAAAAGAAACATGCCATGAAACCTGTAAAAGTGAGAAGAGAGAACAAAAATAGTGTTACACAAATGTAAGAATAGTTTGTTTGGGAGGAACCCACAAAAGAGCATTAATCACAATAGTCATTGTATTGGTATCTTGGCATACATTTATATGAAATCAAAGACACCTGTTCATCACAAATGTGTCCTCACTCAGGTAGGAAAGATTGAGCGTTGACCTTTAAGAATACCTAGGGTATTTGACCATAACCAGACCATCCAATGAGTTACAGTTGCCTGTCCGATGTCACACATTCCAAAGCTTCAAAAACTTCCCAATGTTTCCAATATGCTGCCAAAATTGGAACAAAAAACCACTGTTATTCCTATAAAACGTGGAATACAATGCGTTGAAAAAATGGGGGGGGGAAGCTAAATAAATCTCCCACGAAAATAACGGAAATAGCAAAAAATAAAAACACCTAATGAAGCCCTTCAATCAAAAATATAAACGCCTTTTTTGCCTTGCCATGCCGGAAACGCAAGCATCAACGTGAAAAAAAATGACAGCACACCCTGAAAATAATATGTTTTCCCCAGATCCTGTCATGACCTCACCACATCCCGAACAACCCGGTCTAGTTATACAAGCAATAGTGTTTGGTGTGAATTTTGTGCGCAATTCGTTCCATTCTCGCAACACGAGGGGGGAAGAAAGCAGCTGCGAAAAGAGGGCTGTGAAAAAAAAAAAGGGTAATAAAAAAGTAAACCTCGCGATGCGAATATCCAGAAAGGACAATAGCCCAAAGCTGGGAGGGGAGTATAGCAAAAACATAGACAGAGAGTATAGAGAAAGATAGAAAAGAGGAGGGGAAAAGAAAGAAGCAGACAGCTGGAAAATGGTAGAAAATGGCGTAAGGTGTCATGGGTTGGATTATCGATCGGTCACCACGCATATGTGCCAGGCGGCAGGACAGGATATTGCACATCGTCTATGATCTCAGTGCCATAGCCAACATCCACGACGCCCTCGGGATTCCCAGGAATGTCCAAGGATCGCTTCCAGGAAGCGCCACACTCGCCCGGCACAAACTTGGCAGCATCCATAGCCAAGGTCATCTTGACCTCGGGGCAATACCGCCAGATGTGTCGCCGCATCTCGGGTGTACCCCATACACGGCCGTTCAGGTACTTGCCGGAGCCACCAGTGTGGTAGCCCATGGGTTCGTAGAAGCCCACACGCCAGTCATCAATGCCCTCCACGAGCTTGCCCTCCCGGGCAGCCGCCTCCAGCTCGGTTTTGTTAGCAGCCGAGATGGTGAAGTTGTCGAGCTGGACATGGTGGCCCTCGAACTGCTCGCCAGAGAAGGTGAGCGACACGGTGCCGTTGGCAACCTTGGAGTTTATGCGGTGGCCCAGACGCTCGGCTAGCCACACGTCTTCCGGCTCGGAGCCGTCAAGACGCACCTGTTCACGCAGAACATCGACCATTGCACTGACACGGCGTAGCGAGAGACCGCCGTTACCGCCCCAGGTGCTAGTGGGGTGCCACGGGGCACCGATCCAATCGTACTCCAGGTAGTCGTTCAGATTGCGCTGGGAGTTGGCGCACAGGATGCTGTCGCTCTGGAAAACGAGCAACCACTCGGCGGGCTGCAGGACATGCTCGTAGAGCCAGCGGGTGGTCAAGAATCGGCTGATCTCTTCCTGGCTGCCCGTGGACATGTTGGACGGGATGTACGTCAGGTCCAGCTTGCCGGTCTTGACGTATTCGCGGATGGCGACCGACTCGTTGATCTTCTTGACGGACTCGATGGAGCCCATGAAACGGAAGCGCCAGTCTGGCGGAACAACCGAAATAAAGTGCAGCATCAGCGGAGCTAGCACAGGGAACGGCCGGTTCTCAACCAGCAGGCCGACCTTGGACTCATTGTACTGCGACTTGTGCACCGTGTTGCCATACTCGAGCTTGATCGTGGGCATATTTGGCATGTTTGGTACGTTGGCCTTGCTGGCCGCAATGATATTGTCGGAGAAGTACACGGCGAAGGCCCTGGGAACGGCAACATTAGTCAAGATCCAAGAATAGAGGCAGTGCCAGGCACTGACAGAGCAGAAGAAACGGCCTTCTCGCGTCCTGGCCGAGGGCTCCAACTGACTGCCTGGCTCATGTACCTCAAAACACCAGGCGTCCCCCCGACACAGCCAAGAGCCATACGACCATTCAACCAGGCGAGGGTACTCACATTAATAGGAAAAACAGGCCAAAGAGCCGCATGCGCCGTGTTGTCCGGGCCCACGCAGCCATGCCCAGGGCACCAACGGCCTTCTTGACATCGTCAAAGCTGACTTCGCGGAGGGAGTCGATCCCCCGGCGCTTCATGAGCGGCTCAGCAGCGGCCGACATGGCGTGTGCCGGTCAAATTGCGGCTCAAAAACGGAGGCGTTTCGGTGTATCGTGCGTCTGGGTGCGCGTCGCAGCCGTGGGTGACGGGCAGAGCAGCTTTTTGGCGTCGGCCTGCAAAGTGGTTTGCAGAGGGAGCAACGCCGCCGTGAGGATGGCTCGGATTTGCGGGGTGAGCTCGTGAGGAGAAGAGGGCACAAGGCGCGGTTTTTTGTCTCTTCGATGAGGCAAAAAAGGGTTGGCCGTGGAGCAAATTGGTGCGTGACGAGGTCGTGTGTTATGGAGGGTCAAGAATTATTCGTGTCTTCTAGCGCCATTCAAAGCTGGCAGCCTCTGTTGTCCACTGGGTGCTGTTGACTGTGTTCGCCCGTCCGGTAGCCGTTAATACCCCGGGGTTCTCAGGACAAAGACGGACGAAAAGCAAAGGTAGGGATGAAGCAGTGTAAGAAGGGTACACAATGCAACAATGAAGAAAAAAGAAGTGTTGGAAATAAACGACGCCAAACAGGGGAGGCCAGAAAAGATGGATGCTAGGGAGGTTGGCTGCGACGATCGAGCTAGAAGATGATTGGCAGGGCACGCTAGACCCGGCCACTACTGTCCTACTAGCACGCCACTCGGAATCGAAAATCGAGGCTGGGTCGTGAAGCCGAAGACAGTTACTTAAGGGCAAGCCTGCAGAAAACAGAACGAGAAACAAGTCAGACGAGCGAGACAATGGCTGTTTGGAGACTGTTTGCTGGTGCCCGCCTTTTTTTGCAGGCCGGCCGTTCCTTCCCCGAAGGCTGATGAGCAAAAGCAAGGCAGAGCACCAGGGCACGCATGCAGGCATGGCCACCATACCACAGTGGCGCAGATTGGAAGAAGTACCTCCGGAGTACTTGCTGCGACCCGACTTGCCAACAGCACACGTAAGACTGGTCGCAGAGGGCCGCGTCGCCTCCTTTCCTGGCGCACGACCCCACCCTGCCGTAGAATTGGGGCCACCCCTTTTGGCGACTGCCTTTTGTGGCTTCTATTGTGGCTATCTTTCTTTTTCTTCTTGATCGGTTTGTCTACATGCTATATCTGGCCTCTGGGTTTTCGAGGAAAGCGCGACGGGACCCAGCCGGTGCCCAAGGCAGGTACGGCGACCAGCGCTGGACCGGCGGTCTTGGCGGCCGATACGAAAGGCAAGTGCGAGAGAAGCGCGAGACAGCGAGTGAAGCAGCGAATGGCGCCGCTCGTATGGCGCACTGCCAGTCTCACTCAGAGTACGGAGTACGAGCACATTCTGTGACGGGCCAATTACGAAGACGTACATCTCACTAGGAAAGCTTATGCCGGCGAATACGATAGACAAACACGAACCAGCTGTGTGACGGCAGCTCTCCCCACAGCCGCCACAAATGTGAGATGCACTGGAGATGTCCTCGTACACGGCATACGTAGCCATGCGCCAGCGTGCAGGGGCTGCACCATCCAGGCGGCAGACGCTGAAACAAGCCAGCGACCCGGTTTTGCCAAGCACTGACGTCGTGAGCCGTTCATTTCGGTCCCTTCGTTCAGCCTTCTGCACTCCTCGGAGTACTCCTTTTCATCCTTCTGCGATTGCCAACCCGGGAAGGACCATAGCGACCCCCCCCCACCGCACTAGGTACAAGCCAGGTACCTAGGTCGGTACTCTACTTTAAACACTGCAAAGTCTTGTCTTTATCGTTGCAAACGTTATCTGTAACAACGAAGGGAAAAAACCTTGCTGCCACGCACGCAAGGTGGCACTGTGGCCAGGTGCTAAGTTCACTCTAGGAAAGAGCAATCAAGACCCCTGGCGGGACGGCGTCGGAAGGGGGAAGGCGCGACGATGTCAGAAATGCCAAGACGAGCAAAGGGGTGCAACATGCAAATGACGATTAATTAATACTGCCCGAAGAATCTTACTGCACGGGATCGGCCAGCCAGTTTATTTTCGGCGACGCCTTCAGCCCCTTCGCGCCATCGACAATCTTCTTCGATGCATGTACCATACTCCGTAGTACAATTGCGAGCAGATTAGGTGTGGGTTTTCGCGCTCTTCTGACGGTCTGGTTTTTTTTTTCCTTTTTTCCTTTTTTTTTTTTGCCCTCTTCTCTACGCCGCCATTTGCCTCGTATTCCCAGTCCGTCCGGGTGGTTGACAACATCCTCTTTGTGGTCACGTGTTCTGTGTTAGGCGTGCCACGCTAGTCCGCTAGATCCGCCTTGGACTGCGCCGCCAGCTGTGCTCGTTCCTCCTACTGTCTCTGCATTTTCGCATCCAGCCGTTTCCTTCTGGCCTTAACGACGGTTTCGCAAAAAGTCGACATTTAGCATTTTTCTCTCTCGTCTGCGCGGTTCTCCTTTGTATTCTGCAGCTTCAACTCTCCGCAACCCTCTGCGCTTCCCAACGCCCAGCGGCCAACGGCCACACAATCGTCCGCGATGACTACCTCTCAAGCTCACCAAGGGCCTTTTGCCTTCACGAAGGCCAAAGCCATCCTCCTCGTGTCGCTGGCCATAACGTGAGTGCTCCCTTCTTCTCTGCTCTGTCTCGGTTTCGGTAGCCTCGCCTCTACAACAGGCCGGCCCCCTGGTCTCCTGAGAGGAGATCTCTCCTGCTCTTTGCCTGCTGACGCCTTGTCCAGATGGTGGTTTGCCCATCTGCTTCCCAGCTACGAGCCTATGATCCGCGCGCAAGTCTCCTCCCGCTTGCAAGAAGCCCGCCAGAAAATTCCAGCCATTAAGGTCGACTGGAACGTCCCAGACGAGCCCGCTGCCGCCTTCGACGCATCCAAAGTCGCCCTCATCATCGAGCCCCGTCCCCTGCCGCACCTCGTCCCCCTGATCCTGCACATGATTGCCGTGGTGCCTCCTGACTGGCGCTTTGTCTTCATTGGCTCCGACAAGAGTGTCTTCAGCGTTGGCCGCGCGTATTCCATCAAGCACCAGCAGGTCATTGGCAAGCTAGACCTGCTCGAGCTGCCCGACCCGTGGACCATCACCGACAAGGAGATGACGTACCGCATGCTCACCGACATCCGTTTCTACGATGAGTTCCTCCCCGGCGTTGAGTGGATTCTGAAGTATGAGGCGGACAGCATCCTGTGCGCCAACTCGCCCACGAGCCTCAACGAGTGGCTCGACTGGTCTTGGGCCGGTGCCCCCAGGTATGTCTATTTCACTGACCCTGGACTCGGTTTTATGCCCCGCCGAGCCTTTATCTCTAACATGCGTAGGTCTCCTGACGACAGATTTTCCGGTAACGGTGGATTGTCTCTCCGTAAGGTGGCGGCTATCCGTCGTATCCTCGGTTTCCAGGCCCGGCGCAACGGCACCGAACCCGAAGATGAATGGTTTGGCCGCCGCTTGTATGTTCTGCCCGGCGAGAAGGTCACGTCCGGTCTTAACGCACTTGCTGTCGAGAATGTCTATATCGAAAAGCCAATGGGCTTCCACGTGGCGAATGGCGGCAAAAACCTGCCTGACAGCGTGTGGAAGAACAAGGATCAGCGCAAGAAAATTTTCGACTACTGCCCTGAGCTGAGCCTGATCGTGGACATGAAGATGGAACGCGAACGGTGCGACGACGACGACTACGAAGGCCACATCATTCCCAGCGCCGAGAACATTGCCAAGTCCAAGGCATCCGTGGCCAGTGTCGCATCAGCCTCGCGGGCGTCTGTGGCTAGCGTCGAAAGCATTAAGTCGGCCTCCGCTGCTTCGGTGGCATCCGTATCGTCCGTCAATGCTGCCAAGACGAAGGCGCCTTCTACCACTGAAGCTGCCAAACCCGGTTCTGCCAAGGAGGCTGAGGGGCCGAAGGAAACAGGCTCTTCTGAAAGCAAAGGCAGCGAAAACAAGGAGAACGAGGAGAGCAAAGATGACAAGAAAGACGCGAATGAAGAAAAGGAGAACAACGATAACGAATCCGAGAGCAAGAACGAAGGCGAAAAAGAAGACAAAAAGCAGGAGTCCCCGTCTGAGAAACGGCGGTGATATTACAAGCCGGCGATCCGACTATCCTTTTCCCGATTACTCGACCTGCCAGGCCGACTCAGTTGACTGCGCAAGGCACTCAATCTCACGCTTCTTGCGACGAGGTCTCGGCAATACTTGCCGGGGACGCAATGAAACGAACACTGGTACCGCGCCGCTGTCGACATTATTCCTGCGTCTCCAAGCCGTCTTTGGTGCGAGCCATTTCTCTTGATGATACCATCCTTCGTTTTCATGTATAAGTACTGTTTATGACTTAATCTGTTCTTTCTGTTGTGCTATTTTCAGCCATTTTTCTTTCTTGGTTTATTTTTTGTGTTCACTCGGTAGAGGACATGGTGTTTTGGTTGGCTTTCTGTTTTGGGGGTCTATGCATGGAGCAGACCGAAAAAATGAGCATTTTCCAAGATAAAATTTGCAAATATATTTTTTGACATTTACTTTTGGTCTCGTTGAAACTTGTCTTTTTTTGGGATTTGTCGTCCAGTACGGCTGACTGGTGGGAAGAAGCTTGACATATTGTCTGACACGAACATACAGTCCCGGTTGAACGTAACGTGCCTGATGCGACAGTCCAGCATTGCGCGAGACAGCAATATATACACGCATCCGTTTGTTTCTTTCCGGCAATGGAAAGAAACGAACAGCCGCTCACCCCTCCTCCTCTCACACCCTCTTGGGAAGAAACAAACCAAACGAGGCAAGCCGGTCCGCACGGATCTGCGGCACACGGCACACGGCAGACATGGGATGTTTACAAGGGCAGGCGAAGGAGAGAACATCGATCTGGAACGCCAATAAAAAAAAAAAAAAAAAACACGGAACATAACTGAGGGGAACGTTCTTGCCGTGCCGGAAGGGCCTTTTCGTTCTCCCTTTCTTCTTCCAGCAAACAATCAATCTATTTCGTTATTGTTTCCACAGATCTCAGGACATCAAAGGTGGCCCCAACGAACGCAGTCAGCCTCATCACCGAGGCTGTCTTCCCCTCCTTTATATTTGTTGGACTCCAGGCGTCATTTATTGCTTGAACAAGCCTTTTTCTGTTCTTCCCACCGCAGGCTTAATTGGCCGAGAGTGATACGTTGCTTTTAGCCTGCAGGCGTGTCTGTTTTCTGTGTGGTGACTTTGTTTTAACCTTTTTTTTTCTGGACTTCCCGATCAATGCTGGCCTTTCGCGCATGGGAACGAGAGTGGCCTTTGTTGTTTTGACTGTATGGTTCGTGCGTTGCGTTTCCTTCCGAACTCGAAGCGGCGTATCCAGGAACCACAAGCACGATGATGGCATGCACGATTGTGTCGCCCATGGTTCCAGGTGTCGTTGGAAAGAGGCAATGCGGGAGACATGATTCAATCAAACTGTCCAGCAACAATATAACGGACAATTAAAACAGCCGGCGACGAAAGAAGCCGCTGCCCTGGCCTTTTGACATGACTCCTGCTCGGCTCCATACCCGAGATGCAGTCCGCGCGGCTTCTACTATGTATATTTCATCTAAACTCTTTTGTTTCCCTGGCCTCCTTTCCCTCCGATGCATTTCTTTTTTCCCAAGAGTTCCTGCACCTCCTGAGAATACAGCTACCTGGAACCCTGCCTTTCCAATCCTGCTGCTTCTGGTTTGCCATCCTCAGGTCCATTTTCCATCTCCCCGTTCCTTTTCTTTCCGTCTTCGGTAACGTTACTGCATAACTCCTGGTATTTGCACCCTATATATTGGATCCAATATTTCGTGCTCCAGCTCTGGGCCAATTCCAATCCATTGCCCGTTTCGTCTTATATCAGGACCACCTGGCATTTCCTTGGCTTGCTCCCCCCTCTTTCCCCCTTCTGATCGTCAGTTGCTTTTTATAAAATACTGCGACTGATCTGTCTGGGCGAATTCCATTTTTACCTGCAGTTATCTGCCAGCTTCTCCCTCTTGTGTTGCCGCGCTTGCGTTTCGGCGCGCTCGGATCTCTCGCCAGTGTCGCATCGCAGCATCCTTTGGCACCCCTTTTTGCATGGCATCTCGTGTTGTTGCTCAGATCCACCGCTCTGCCGTGCGCATCGTCGAAGCCCAAGAGCCTCCACACAGTGGTTGTGTTGGTCCTTTTGTCTGTTGTCCCTCGACTATTGGACATCATTTCTGTTCTTAGCATTGGTGTTGTTTTTCCAGGCTTCTTGTGTGGCGTTTGCGACTTGTCTGCCGCTGTTTTATTGTTTCAATCCCTTGCTAGCTTCGCATTGCCAAGGCTGTGGTGGACTTGGCTCAGCATCTCGACTGCACTCTGCTGCTCGCTGCTGCACTCGACTGCGCTTTGCTTTGACCTCTGCCATGTTCATTGGCTCTCCCCGCACGAATATCGGACGACAGGGGATCCTATGAGAGTGTCATATAAAGCTGGCATTCAGACGAACGTTTGCTCCTTCTTTTGCAGCTTGTCAAGGCGCCTACTCTTCAATATACCGGAAACCGCACACCCTAACTCCGACAAGACTTTCCGAATACGGCAATCATGTATTGGTCACAGCCACTACTGCCACAGCTGCTGATGCTGTTGGCAGCCGTTCCCAACCACCAAGTCTCAGCCCATGGCCCTGGACACGACAGCGAGGTGGCTGTCCCAAAGATTTTTGGCGGCGGCCGGAAGCTGCTATCGGAGCTGGTTGCTGCCGGCCGGGCAGAGGTGGCGGCTAATGCTGGATTTGGGGTGACAGCACAGCGGGCGGCGGATGCACCGCAAAGAAGAAGCACCGACAGTTCTGGGATTGAGCGGCGGCAGGCTGGCGGCACAGATGGCCAGTGTGGCCCGGGGTTTGGAAGCTGTGCACAAGGATACTGCTGTTCTATCGAAGGGTGGGTTGCATTCACATCTCAACTGCCGTCGGCATCACATCCATGCTGACTCAAATAGGTGGTGCGGCTTGACGCCCGACTACTGCTCTGCCCCGGACTGCCTGATTGACTACGGTTCCGGCTGTGACGGTAACCAGAAGCCGTCTGGGGTGGACACATCCAATGTGGCGCGGCCGCATGTCGGCACCGTCGCGTATGGAGGCGCCGGCATTTACAACTGTCAGAACCCGGGCGACATTGCCATAACCTTTGACGACGGCCCGTACAACTACACTAGTGACCTGCTCGACAAGTTTGCTGTAAGTTGCTTCTTGTGCCTTTTAAGAATTGCCTGGTTTGCCCTAGTTCTCACTAACACGGCCGCAGAGCTACGGAGCCAAAGCGACATTCTTTATTACCGGCAACAACCTGGGCAAGGGCATGATCAACGACAACTCGAAGCCATGGGCTGCTGACATCCGGGTATGTTCTGTTCTATTTGGTGAATTGAATGCAATCAAACTGCATGCTGACATCCTCTCTAGAGAATGATCGCCGAGGGCCACCAGGTGGCCAGCCACACATGGTCTCACCAGAACTACAGCCAGCTCACCGATGAGCAGTACCGCAACCAGATCATCTGGAACGAAATCGCATTCAACGACATTCTCGGCTTCTTCCCAACATATATGCGCCCCCCCTATTCCATCTGCGACGGCAGCTGCGAAACCATTCTCTCCGACCTTGGCTACCACATCACCTACTTTGACCTCGACACCGAAGGCTACCTCCACGACGATGCCACTGCGATCCAAGAAAGCAAAGACATTTGGGACGACGCCATTGAAAACTCGGACCCGAGCACCCAAGACTATCTCATGATCGAACACGACATCCACTACCAGACCGTCTACAACCTGACCGACTACGTCCTCACCGGACTCTTTGCCAAGGGCTATCGGGCCGTGACTGTCGGCGAGTGCCTCGGCGATCCCAAGGAGAACTGGTACCGGGACGGCCCGAGCGGTAGCCAGACCACGACCGACATCCCGTCCACAACAATCCGGCCCACATCGACTGCTGGCGAAGACGACAACACTGCGTCCGCGACCGGCACCGCCAGTGCAGTCTTGACGTCATCGTCGATTGCTCCTCGGTCAACGAGTGCTACGCCGTCGGCTACTGCCACTCCAGGCGATCTTGAGCTCACAGAAGACGCCACGTGCGGCAATGGCTTCACCTGCCAGGGCAGCGAGTTTGGCAACTGCTGCTCTCAGTATGGCTGGTAAGTAACACTTGCATTTTCATCTCTGGTCCTCGTCCGGGCTCTTCTCTAACAGCTATTAGGTGCGGCTCTACCGTCGACTACTGCGGCCAAGGCTGCCAGGAAGAGTTTGGTTCATGCACCTGAGCCCATTTCCTAATTTTGTGTACAATATCTGGCGTTCTTTGTGATTTTTGGTCGATATCTCTTTGCTTTTTTGCGTCTTGATTTCTTTTTATAATTTTTGTCTTTTGTGTACACTCACGGTTACTTGGAAAAGGGGACGAAAGGTGTTGAAATGGGAAACGTGATGAAAACGTGATGAAAACGTTTTAATTTTTATATTGGAAAAGGTGAACGAAAAGAACAAAAGCATAATGGTATAAAGTCGCGGAAAGGCTCCTTCCAGGGATATATTATTTCCACGCACATGCATTTTTTTTTTTGTATATATCAAAGCATTTGTGTAAAAAAAAGGGGAGAGGTCTGCTTTTGGTGCATCTTTGGATAATAAAAAAGAATGCTCTCTAATCTAGTGGTGGGGGATACCAGGGCAAGTGGTGCCTGCCTGTATTCCTCGGGTCGCCTGTTCCTTACTTGGTGTCTGTTGTTCCTTCCTTCCCAGGTCTGTCCAGTCCTCCATTTTCCCCTTCGAGGCCAACCCCCCCTCTGCGTCACCGTCCTCCTTAAAGAGGAAGGAACGTCCCGGGAGCCGTCCAATCGAAGTTGCCTTCCTTTTTTCGTCTATAACCGTCCCGGTTGTTGCCCGATCTATAAGTAACGCCTAGATTTGCAAAAAATGCCACGTACGGCTTCCCGAAATATGTACAAGATTTTTTGTTCCCGAGAACCTCCCAGATAACAGGGCAAAAAGATGAACAAAGCAATGAAGCAAAGGGGGTAGTCGAGCAAGAAAAAATGACAGAAGAAAGCAAGCAAATCAACCAAAAAAAAGAAGAAAAAGAAGAAAAAAAGAAAAAGAGGAAAAAGAAGAGCTCCTCTCAAACACTATTTCCACCATACCAGGGAGCATACTCCGGGTCGGGATACGAGCCACTGTCAAACATGGACGGGTCCTGGACGCCGTCATCGACGTCCTCGATCATGAGGGCTTGGGCAGCCAGCTCAGCAACATGGGCATTCAGCCCGGTCGTGCCGTACCCAGAGTCGCGCATGGTCGCGGTCTCGATCTCTTCCTGGTGCGGAGTGAGGACGGCCTGGAGAGCGTCCGGCTGTGACCGCTGCTGCCGGGCCTGGTCGCGAAGATCGGCAGGCGTCGGTGCGTGCTGCACAGACGACCCGTTGGAGCGAGACGACAGGCCAGACTCGGTGCGACGGGGCTTGCGCAGAGCGGCAGAGAGATCCTGGACGGTCCGTGGACGGCTGCTACCACTGCCCTCGGCCGGAGCAGTACCCTCGCCTGCGCCTGCGCCCTCGTCCTCACTCCCGTCGTCATTGTCGCTCTCCTCGACAATGGTCTGGCGGTCCATGCCGCCGACAAGACTCTGGCGCTCCAGGGCGCTGGCCGCTGTCTCAACGCCGCCTTCCAACGGAAGGTCGAGGTGTTGGTCCAGACCGTCCAGATCGCCCAAGCCATGGGCGAGGTCCTGGTCCGCGCCGTTCGACTGCATGGTCCGC
Organism: Raffaelea albimanens; assembly: GCA_002778245.1. Taxonomy (NCBI): domain Eukaryota; kingdom Fungi; phylum Ascomycota; class Sordariomycetes; order Ophiostomatales; family Ophiostomataceae; genus Raffaelea; species Raffaelea albimanens. The sequence continues at coordinate 3,134,238 of PCDJ01000008.1, read as the reverse complement.
ATGAACTCCTCGAGAACGTCAAGGCGGCTCTCAACGTCTGCGTGCTGCTCCTGCGTCACAAACGAAGGCTCCATCGCCTCGTTGGGCCCGCCGCCAAAATCATTATGGGGCGCAGTAGCAAACAACGACATCAAGTTGTTGGGCGGTTGGCCATTGCCCGGCGAGACCTTGATCTCCGGAGTGGCCTGAGTGGTCACATCATGAGAAGATCCGTCGCCAGAAGCTGCTTGGACGGCGCGATTGACCGCCTCTTGCATCGCTGAATTGGCAGACGACCGAGTGTTGCGGCGTACGAGCCCTGGAGGCAGCAAGGCCGGCGGCCCGTGGGCTACAGAGGAAGCAGCAGTGGCGGTAGTGGCCTGGTCTTCCGGCGGGACGCGAGGTGTGCAAAAGGTGTTGAGGATGAGTGCGTATTTTTCACGCTTGCTCCTGGACACCTTCTTGCAGTTGTGGCGCTCCACATGGGCATTGAATTCCTGGCGGTCGGTGAAGGTGTTCCAACACCGTTTGCACAGTCCGGCCTTTGGTTGGGGGTTGTTGGGCTCGTAGCAATCAAAAGAAGAAGCGCTGATGTCGTTGGTTGAGAGGACGTGGGCGGCCCGACCAAGGTGGCGGCTGGAACGCAAAAACTCACAGTCAGCAAACAAGAACCGCAAGGAGAAAGGGAGAAGAAGCAGAGGGCTATACTTACAAAAGAGTCGAGATGTACCGATGGGGGGTTTCACACGGATTGAAACGCTCTTGGTTGCGCGAGTTGAAGTAGCCAGGGTCAGCGACATGGAACGGGCACTTCATCTCGTCCTCGTTCATGTTGTCTGGCGGCATCATCTTTGGCTGCTTCCTCGGGGGCTGGTTGTCGTCATCGCCTTCATCGCCGTCTTCATCACGGTCACGCTTGACGCCACCGACCTCGCCCAAGCCTGGAATATCTACAAAGGTTGTGAAAACCTGAGGCCCGGCACCAAAGTCGCTCACCGGCCCTCCATCGAAACCGCCAAAGCCGCCATGGGCATTATTGGCTCCGCCATCGATGGAACCGACAGCCTCACTGTACGGGGTGGCGGCAGACTCGGTCTGACCACTTGGGGTTGCGGCTTCGGTGACGGCCTGGAGAAGTGCAGACGCTTCCACGGCAGGCGGCTGAGGGGCCATCTGCCGCACCGGCCATTGCGGAGGCATCACCGGAGGCGCAGACATGGGAGTCTGGATGGGAGTGTAGGCTGCGTCACCTTGCAAGTACGGGGAAGCGGCACTGATTTCGGCGATAGAAGGTGTATACCCGCCAGTGGCAGGAGACAGGGTAGCAAAGCGGTTGTTGCCCGGAACCTGACCAATGGATGTGGGATAGATGGAAGGTGCGTGCTGTTGTTGCTGCTGCTGTTGAAACAGTTGCATACGGTTGTCACCGCCGGCTTGCTGTGACCCGATATTGCTGCTCAGGTCACGGAGCATGGTGCTCAGCTGCTCTTGGTGGGCCATTGGTGAGTCCCAAGGGACATATGAGCTGGGAGGCATCACAGGGCCGCCGTTGTTGTTGTTGTTGAAGTTGCAATGGTCATTGTTCAGTGCAGCAGTGTTGATGCTGGTGTTGCCGTTGTATGCGGTACTGCCGGACAGAGGAGCAGACATGCCACGGGTACGCTGAGGCAGCTCGGGGAACAGGATGAAGTCGCGCGTTTGAGGAGTGACTGGCTCCCCAAAAGGAGACAGCATGGGCTGAGGAGCCGGAGTAGTGAGCGTCAGCGAGACGGGGGTGATGGCTTCTGTGGCCGGAGTGGCAGCCAGAGATCCCGGCGTTGGAGCAGTGGGAGTGCCCTCGGTGCGTATGCTCGGGCGGCTGCGGTCATACGCCCAGTCGTGGGCTTTCTCCATGTGCTGCTTGACGTTGGACTCGCGCTTGGATACGTAGTCGCAATAAAAGCAAGGGTAGCGAGGCGGGTTGTCCGTGTGGCGGTCCTCGATGTGGCGGTTGAGCTCCTGGCCGGTGGGAAAGCCGCGCTCCCGGAACTCGCAGTGCGGGTAGTTGCACTTGAAGGGGCGGTCGTGTGTCTTGCGGTGCCGGTTGAGATCGCAGGGGCGGCGGAACGACTTGTTGCAGATGGGGCAGATGATGCTGTTGCCATTGGCGGCAGTTGCAACACTGGTCGGGGTGCTCCTGGTGCTGAGGAGAGCCGGCGATGAGCCGTTCGCGTTGGCAGGGCTGTAGCCGTGTGTGCCAAAGGTGTGGCTGTAGTCGTCGTTTAGACGATCTGGTTGCATCACTGTATTAGTGACACCGGAGCAGACATGGGAGGGGGGTCAGTCAGAGCAAGCCAGGCTGATACTCACCATATTGGAGGGGGGTGGAGGGGATGAAGCCGTTGGTTAAAGGATCACCCATCGTCCTTGGAAGGATGTGATGGGGCTCTTGTGAGAGAGACGGTGCCGAGGACGGTCTCTTATTCACGATGTGGGGAGATGATGAGCCTCCAGAGTTGGGATCCGAGTGAAGAAGCGTACGGGATGTGAATGCGTGGTGGCGCAGGAAGCCAGACGAGTATGTGACTCGAGATGGGAGCTTCTTGTTGCTGTTGCTGGTGGTGGTGGTGGTAGGAGTCGTCGAGTTGTTGCCGCTTCACCGGGATGCAGGACAGAGAACTGGTTCGAAGCTGATGTTGTTGCTTTGCTTTGTTCTGGTCAATGCAAGTGCTGTGGCACAGTGGTACGCAGGAACTAAGACAAGATCGAGGTCGAAGTCGAGGTCGAGGTCAAAGACGGAGGACGACGAGGTGTGAACGAGAGAGAGAGAGCTGAACGAGTGGAGTATAAGTGAAGAAAAGCAGGACGAAGAAGGCTGAGGAGCAGGAGGAGCACGGGTATCTTATATTGATTGCTGGCTGTGTTCGAGTGAAGAGTGTATGGGTATATATCAAAGGTGCAGGTTTAAGTAAATGGACGGAGGGGGGAGGGAAAAGGCAGCTGTGATGTATGACGGGCCTCACAAGAGTTATATACCAAAACCGGGTCTAACACAGGGGAGCAGAGCTGGTCACGCAAGACGACGGGATTGAGAGAGAGGATGAGGTGTGATAGGAAGGGGGGAGGTCAAGTACAAAGCCGAGGGAGGCTTAGGGGGGTGGTGGCCCGGTGCAGGACAGGGCAGGCCAAGAGACCCGGCCAGGAGAAGGGCACCATGCGGCGGCCGGCCAGAGGGCGAGCGCGGAAAAGCATTTGGGGGAGGATACGCTGCTGGGATTCATTCGGCCGCAGTGTGCACTGCGGATGCACGGCCAGCCATGCAGGACCGGCCTGCGCGTGTGTGTTGTAGAGGCCCCATTCTGCAGGGTGCTTTTGTCTCCTCCCAAGAACGTCGTTTGCTTTCTTTTCTGTACGGAAAGCACAGATGACGACAAAGGCGGGAATGAGGGCAACGGGGGGCGTGCAGCGTGCGAAATCGCCGGGGGGGTAAGATACGCTGCGCAGTGGCTGTGCGGCTGCTCTCTGGCAGGACCACAAGGCTGGGGGAGGAGTCTCAAGCATGCGGTGGGGACGAGACGACCGCAGGGGGCGATTTGGCATTATGGGGGATCAGTTCTCTCAGCGCCTTTTTTTTGTGGGTGTGTGTTTGCTGGCACTGCGAAGCGCGCCTGCACCAGGGACCGCCAAAAAAAAAAAAAAAGCCTTAGAAAACGCCCAGCATGCCCGTCTGGCCACGCTGTATTCCCAGGGAATCATTGGGTGTGAGAGCACTAGAAGGTTTTCTTTTCCTTCCCACACGGGGCCGGCATTTCAGGTCGCAGAATTTTGTACACGATATTTGTGACCGGTCTTTCCTCTCTCTCTCTCTTGCCAGGCGGCCGGTCTACGGTGTGGTCGTTAAAAGTGGCCGCCAAGTTGGACCCGGGGCAGATTTTTGCGGCGACTGGAAGCGACAGGAGCTGGAGAGCGAGAGAGAGAGCTCTTTCTAGGTGACAAAGTGGAGAAGGGTTTTGACCGCGGGCCGCATTTACAGGGCAAAAAAAAAAAAAGGTCGACCGACCCAGGAGCTCGCTCTTTCTCTCCTGGTCACGTCTCCTGGTCTGCGAAATGCAGACCGCGGCCGCGCCGCAAGGCGTCCGGCGCGATGGGCACGTACATGTGTACACATGTACAGCGGCAGGAAGAAGCAGCGCCAACAGCACAACCAGCAAGAGCACGACACACCACTCGCATGGTCTCCCAAAGAACAGGGATGCAAGAGACAAAGAGACAAAGAGAGCCACTCAGATCCAGCCAGTCAGAGGGCAACCGAAAAAAGGCGATCGGATTGAAAAAGAGAGGGGTGGGGGGAAGTGCACATTGACAAAATTCCAACGACCAGACCACACTGCCAAATGGGAACTGGGCAAAATTCCACAGACCAGACCACACTGCCAAATGGGAACTGGGCAAAATTCCACAGACCAGACCGCACTGCTACTTGTAGATGGGCCGCACACTCCAAGAAAATAAAGTGGACTTGGGGTGGCGGAAAGGATCGCTTCTTGGTTTTTTTTTTTATCTTCTTTTCTTCTTTTTTGTTTGGTTCTACTCTTGCTTAGCTCGACGGGTAGAACCCGGGGGGAAAGGCTCTGGCAAGTATGCCGTTTTTTTTGTTTTTTTTTTGACAAGGGTAGTTGGGGAGAGGTGTGGGAGAGGTGAGGAGGAACCAAGCAGTGTGAGCATATTTTTTGGGGAATGGGAACGATTGTGGCAGAGTACTCGTACTTCTTTTCGCCCTCTGCAAGTACGTCCCCAATGGAGAAAGGGGTTGACCAGGGGGTGAATGACAAGATACTACAACGGACGGTTGCAGCATGGGTTGCAGCTGGCGGGGATTGTTCTCCATTTTGCGCAATAGCCAATGTCTTGTACGAGTCACCCAATCTGGGATATCATGAAAGGGGTCAAGGGTTACGGCTTTGGAGACGGGTTACAAAGACTGCTTCCTGGTACGAACAACAAAACATCTTTCTTTGTTAGTAGTACACTCCCAGACTAACAAACCGCTGACGGGAGGCAAACCATGGACCATTGACCAGGGGGGTTGTTTTTTTGATCTAATGCAAGGAGGGGAGAAAGGAGGAGTTGGTTCTTGTCAGATTTTGGGGCTGTTTTGGAGCGGCAGGATCAAGCGAGAGAGAGCTGGAGAAGGAGAGATTATCAGTGCACAGTAGTAGCTTGCCAGTCTGCATCAATGGTGCTATTCGGTCTAGTGCCTGGGAACAGCATCGGCGAAGCCGTTGAAGAGGCTGACATTCCTTCTAGGATGCTTCTTTCCTACGTCTACTTGGGGTTGCTTTTTTTTTTTTGCTTCTCTCTTGGGTATGATTTGTTTCACTTGGTCCCTCTTAGCCTGGCAAAAACCACGTGGAAAACGGCAGCTACGGGCCCAGGAGGGTGAACAGACCAGGTCGCGAAGCTCAATGTGGAAGGAGGTAAGCAAGGCTGGCACTGCGTCCAAAGTTTGGTTTTTGGTTCATTGTTACGGAGAGGGATTGAAGGAAACTTGGACAGGATTATGCAAGGCTCACGGACCAACTGGAGGGGCTGACGGAGCAATTGGGGCAGGTGATTCCCCAGACTGGTTGCAAGTGCAGAAAGTCTTGCAAAGTAAACGTATTGTGTCTTTCCAACAGCCGTTGTCTGATAAAGACCTTGAAAAGTCCTAGACGTCTTTGTCCTCTTGCATCTCACCCCTGTAAATACCACCCGGGAATGCCAGTATATGCACAAGTCATGCAGGTGCCTGTGGTGCCACTTCTGGGGAAGGCCTCGGGAGGCAACCCTCTTGTTCTTCTATCTGGGCGGCTCATTATTCGAGAAAACAAGGAAGAAAAAAAGAAGGCGTCGGCTAAAGTGGCAGGGGTTTTGGGTTGCAAGGGTGAGATGCTGTTGTGCTGCACAGAATTATTGCACTTGCTGATGGGGGGATGGTATTTTGGGAGGAGCCGCGGGGCCCTGGCAGCTCATCATTGGCCCACTGAATGCTGACAAGAGGGAGCTCATGGAAGGAGCGATTGAGACGGAAGAGAGCAAAGTCCGGGCATCACAGAATGGGAAGGAGCAGAGCAGGCAAAGCAGAGCACAGGCGCTACGAACATCGTGGCAGTTTCGGGAGAAATTCTCGTGGAATCTGTCAAAACTCTTCAACTTTTAGACTGTCGGTGGATACAAAAGGCGCTTCTGTTGGCGTCGCAAGCCGGGTCAAGACAGAGACAGGCCAGAGCCAGGGCCGCAAAAGAGACCGTACGCGCCACAAATAACAGCCACAGAGAATGAGTAAATGAGTTTCTGTGAATAGATACAGACCGACCATGGCTGTGGGAGGCCACAAAGCGACCAGGAGAGACAGAAACATAGACCCCACGGGTCCAGACAGGTCAAGAAGGTCAAGACAGGTAAGACAGGTAAGACAGGTCCAGGTCATGGCCCGTAAGGCCAGTAGCGCTGCAGGCGTTTCGTAGGGCTTATCGCGCGGCACGCCAAAGTCTAGTGGCGAGCCCTCGCCCAAATCAGTAAAAGCCTGACAGTATGCCCCGTAAGCCGCGGGTCCGTTGATTGGCCAGCTATTAAGCCCGGAGGCGGCCGGGTGGAGAAGCGGGCAGGGATGCGGAGGGTAGGCAGGGAGACAGGGAGAGACAAGCGTAGACGGGGGACTGGGAACGGCTGGAGACCCTGCAGACCCCAGCGGCCACTCACGTCCTCGTGCCGGCTCTCTTACACCAACAGCCCTTTCCACTACTCCAAGTGTTTGGAGCTACATGCTCGAGGTACTGAGACCACCCACCCACACCGCGGGCCTTAGCCGACGAGTTGGGGAAGCGCCCAAGAGCGACGGTGCCGGGCCTTCCCTAGAGGTGAGTAAACTGTGTCTACACGTACAGTCTGGTTATCTGGCAATGCTCCCACACTTATGCAGCTGCCTGCATCGCTGCATGTCCACATCCACGCTTGCTACCCTCTCATGCACGAGAACAAAGAACCCTTCGCCATTGTGGCGACTTTGATGCCAGTCGCGTGCGGCACGGATGAGGCTCTGTCGAGTCGGTCGTGATAGTGAAGACTCTCAACTATGGCTGACTTGGTTGTCCAATCGTCGTTGCCGTTGCCGTTGTTTTAGTTGCCTTGTTTGGTCGCCTTTTTTCTGCACAAGGATCTTTCTTGAAAATCACTCTTTAGTCGCTTTATTCCTTTCTCCCCGAACTACCAACACTACCCAGGTTCGCATGATTCAACTCTTGCTGCTCATGCGGCCGCAGACCTCGGCCGAGACAAGCCACAGGAGGCCGGGTCTGGCCTCACTTGCGGCCTGGCCTGGTGTCAATCGTGTCAACCGTGTCGTCGTGTCAGTCACGGCCACACCTAGACCTCGACCCGCAGTTTGTTTCACAGTGACACAAGGCATTCTTGCAAAGGGCGACAAGGTGAAAGGTGAATGAGGATGGAAATAGAAAGAGAAGGGAAAGGAAGGGGGAAGAAGGAGGGAGGAAGGGGGGAAAAGGGAAAAGAAAAAGAAAAAGAAAAAAAAAAAAAAGAAAAAGAAAAAAAAAGAAAAAAAAAAGAAAAAGAAAAAGAAAAAAAAAAGAAAAAGAAAGAAAAAGAAAAAGAAAAAAAAAAGAAAAAAAAAAGAAAAAAGAGGGGGGGGAGACAACCAAGACTCACAAAGACGCAGACAACACAGCACACTTCCAACTGGCAAGAATACCTGTGTCAAGAATCTAAACGTCTAAACGTCCATTATGTCTAAACACACGTGGACAACCATCACCTCAACTCCCGCTTGCTTACTTTCCATCTCCTCCTCCTCACCTTGACATCCAAAAATACCCGTCTCACTGCTTTCCCCTTCTCCCTCCTGCAACCCCGTGGCCGCCCGCCCCCTCTTCTCTGGCGAGATCTCGCTGTGCACCATCGCCAGGACTGCTATTATTGGGTTCTTTTCTTACCACGGCATCCTTTTTCCCCACCATCGGCTGCCACCTCAGACCCCTGTACCCTCCTTGACGGAAGTACTTTGTATCTTTTAGAACTCACTGGACTTTATCTCTTTTCACTTTTTGCTTGTCTCTTTTTACAGCCCGCATTCAGGGTCTCTTGCTGTCCCCCGGTATCCGCAGTCAGTCCACAAGTTAATGCAAGCGTTCCTTCAGAGGCAAACGAAAAAAAGGCGATCGGTTTGTTTCCTTTTTGGTAAAACAAAGGAGGAGGATGACAGAGTACGCAGTAGATTATTGTCGTTTTCCAGCGTGTTTGTTCTGCCTTGTCGGAGAGAACAAAGAATCAGCCAAGACAATGCAACGACGCGAAATGCACGCCTGCTGCAAGCTGCAAGCTGCAAGGAGCAACCAAGTGCAAACTGCAAGTGCAAACTGCGCAAACTGCAAGTGCAAAACAAAAACTACATTGTACAGACTAACACCAGGGCCACACCAAAGACTTGCACAATGAAGAGTCATACTTCCCCCACGCTCCTGGTTCGTGCTTTGCCCTTGGTCTTTTTCCTTTCCCTCGTCTATCGCAGACCAACATACCGACGGACGCCTTCTTTTGTTCGTCTTCTCCAGCCTTGATCCCCTATTGGCTCGTCGACACGTCCCGAATCACTCTCCCAGGACCCGTCCAGATCAGATGTGCAGGAAGTAGCCTATTTGCTCTCCCTGCATCGCCGGAATACGTGGCCGCACAATCCCCGGCATGCGGAGAGAAAGACAAGGGACTGGCGACAAGTCAAGACGAGGACTTGTCCAAGACATTGCAGTTCCTTCTTCGCAGACAAACCACCGTCTTTCCCTCTATTTTTATTTTATTTCCATTGCCCTGTTACTCGTTCCTCTTCCCCTCCTTCTTTTCTCTTTCTCCTTCTTTTCTCTTTCTTTTCCCTTCCCTCCTTCCCTTCTCTTTCCCTGTCACTCCTTCTTCTTCGTATTCTGCATAGCATTAACCAGATCTCGCGAGGGTGGCCTGCCAAAACGGCCGCCTCTTTTTAGCTGCACCTTGTAGTCTTTCTTTTTTCCCTTTCCATCCAACACGGCCGGCACGGCTGCAGAACGTATGGCGTATGTGTGACGGATCCTCCAATCCTACCATGCACACTGGCATGCTTTCCATGGGCAATGCACCATCCATGTTGGCTTTGTCTGTTGGCTACCAAGGGATGCCTTGAGAATGCATCTCTGCCTGTGATGGTTTGCAAGAGGTGGACGGGGGGGTGAGGGTTTTCCGGAGGAACGAGGGCATACATAAGAAAGAAGACAAGTGACTGGCCTGAAAGGCAAATGACCCACCCAGGCTTGAAGAATCACCCCCCTTCCAAGAAATCACAGGCCCCCCAATTGTAGCCCAATGAAGGATGCCTATCCTGGTTCCCCACACGAACCACATTGTCCACAGCAAATATCCGCACATCTGGTTCTGTGTCACTCCTTTGAGGACGTCGGACGAGCAGGCCAAGATAGACCAAAGACAGGCAACACAGGAAGCACAGCCAAGCACACACCAGAACCTTGCCCCTTGGCAAGAACAAGACCAGCGAGAAGCTAGGAAACGGCATCAGGCCTGCTATCCCACAAAAGTGCACTTTTCACGACCCGGAGGTTATCCGTTATTCTTGTAAACACGATACTGCCTGGAAGGAACGAGAAGGAGGGTGGAAGAAGGATTTTATTGAAAACAATTCAAAAAGAGAATAAATAAATTGAGAAAATAATTCAAAAAGAGAATAAATAAATTGAGAAAATAATTCAAAAAGATAATAAATTTATTGAGAAAATAATTCAAAAAAATTAAAAACATAATTGGGGCCCGGCTGTACGTACCCCTGGAATCTTATGCTTGCACACGTGGCCAGCCAGGATGCCAGCCGTGAACACCCATAGATGCCCATAGCTGATGCTGCCTTTGTCTTTTTTATGTGGTAAATGCCGCAACAGTCACCCTCTGCTACCCTGCCTCCAACAAGTCTGCAGTCTGCAAGTCTGCCGCCTGCAAGTCTGCCGCAACTGTCGGCAAGTCCGCGCCATTGCAGCATTGGGGGGGCTCGGCAGTCCATTGTATGCATCCAAGCTGTTAACGGGTTAGCTTCGTGCGGGCAACGGGAAAACAAGGCAACGTGAGCTGTTGCTGTGCTTGGAGTTGATGAGTCTTGTTGCAAGTTGTTGGTGTTTGTGTTCTTGAAGGGTTCTTGTGGCGTTAAAGTCTGCTCCAACGGCTCGCCAGCCTCGAGTTGGCGATCCTTTGATACTCAGCTCGCCCTCAGCCTCTCTCAGCCTCCTCCCCCCTACTACAGTAATCGCTCTTCAATTAGACGCGTCATCTGTAGTCGCTTTGATGCTTCCTGTAATCAAACACTTGCCACCGGCCCCCATCACACAACGTCGCCCAGCGTTTACTCCCTCCCAGTCTCCAATTCTCGGTTCAGCTTTATCCTTTCGACACAGTCCTGCAACCAAAAGTCCTTGCTCTCAGCCGGCACTACTCGTCGCCTTTGCTCGCGTTTCCATTTCCGGCGTGGTTTTGGATTCCTTTTTCGACGTTGCCCTTTTCGACGTCGCCCTTTACGTCGCCCTTTTCAACGTTGCCGTCCTCGTCGCCACCCCTATTCTCCCACGGCGCGGCTACGCTCTTCCACTCCAGAGCACAGGCCGCAGCAATGCACACGCACGCCAGCGCCAGGCCCAGCTGGAAGACAACCCTCAGGGATGCATTGTACGCCTCCAGCCCCGCGCTCTGGAGAGAGGGCGGGAGCTGGTCGAGGACAGTAGTAGCGCCGCTCCGGGGGAGAGACGATGCGGGCAGCGAGAGGCCCAAGCTGGCCAGCCTCTTGGCCAGCTGCGTCGCCAGCACGTTCTCGCCCACCGCCAGAAACACCGACGACGCCAGCAGCCCCCCAAACAGGGCCACGGCAAACCCCGTCGGCGCGTCCTTTTTTGGCAGCACGGCCTGGATGGCCAGGTTGGGCACCTGGTAGACGAGTCCCGTGCCGACGCCGTTGACCACCTGGTAGCCGGCCCACTGCGCCTTGGAGGCGTGGACGGGCCAGGTGGTGATGAGGCCGGCGCCGACGGCGGCGAGACAGGCGCCCAGGACGGCGCTGGGGACGTAGTAGCCGATCTTTGTAGTGACGAGGCCGCCGGCGATGAGGCCGACGACGGACGATGCGAGGAGGGGGATCGTGTTGATGCCGGACTGGACGGCGGAGACGTGGTCGATGGCCTGGAACCAGTTTGGGACAAAGTAGACTGAGGGTGAGTGAGCGAGGAAAGAAAAGAGAAACGAGCGAGGAAACAAAAAAGAGATCGAGCGAAGCGAGGACCAAAAAAAAGAGATCGAGCGAAGCGAGGACCAAAAAAAGAGATCGAGCGAAGCGAGGAAACAAAAAAGAGAAACGAGCGAAGCGAGGAAACAAAAAAGAGATCGAGCGAAGCGAGGACTAAAAAAAAAGAGACGTACTGAAGACAAAGTTTGAAGCAGTGAAAAAGACCATGAGGAACCACGAGGCGATGACGGTCCTGCTTTTGAAGAGCCGCTTCGGGACGGCGGCCGTCTCTGGGAAGAGGACCTGGACGACGACGAAAGCGACGAGACAGGCGCAGCCGACGGTGAGGAGGGCGATGATGCGGGCAGTGTTCCACTATAGAGTGAGTCTGTGTAGTGTAGGTTTGGGGTTGTCTGGTCAGGCACAGAGAGAGACCTAGTTACCTCGTAAGTTTGGCCGCCCCACTGGAGAGCCAGGAGAATGCAGATGGTGCCTCCGGCTACCAGGATCGCGCCCGGGATATCCAGCTGCCGGATCTTCCACCGCAGAGGCCGGCCTGCAAACTCTTTCTGCTGCGGGATGTCGAGGAACAGCACAATGGCCACCATGGCGAGTCCGCCGATGGGCACTGTCTGTTAGACACGGTACGGTTGTAAACATTTATAGAGACTTACAGTTGATCCAGAAACACCACCGCCAGGTGACGTGCGTCGTAAAGGCGCCGCCGATGAGAGGCCCGCCGATCTGGGCTACCGTCTGCATGGAGCCCATGGCCGCAAACAGCTTTGGCTTGTGGTGAAGAGGGACCACATGGATCATTGATGTCATCTACAGGTTAGCAGAAATCGGCAGTTAGTCATCCCTCTGCCGGTTTACATACCGCCCCTGCAAAGATCCCCGCTGCGCCGATCCCGGCGATGCCTCGCCCGACAATGAACACGACCGAGCTCGGCGCCGCTCCGCACAGGGCCGACGCCGCCTCAAACGTCAGCACGCTGAGGAACAGCATCCGCCGCACCGAGAAAAAGGTAAACAGCTTTCCAAACAGCAGCTGCAGGGCGCAACACGACAGCATGTAGGCGCTGCCGTACCAGGCGTAGTCGCCGAGCGAGCGGAAGTCGTTGGTGATGGCCGGGATGGCCGTGGACACAATGGTGCGGTCGAGGGCAACGAGGAACATGCTCAGCAAGAGGCCGGTCACAACGAGAAAGACCTTGTAGCCAGGCATGGTCTCGCTGAGAGCCGGCGTGTCGTCGTCGACGTCGGAGTGGTGGTCTTTCGGGGAAATGTCCGCACTAGAGCCCTTGCTGCCCGGCTCTCTAAGCTCTGCTGACTTCTTTCCAAACATGATGCAAATTTTGTAAATAATAATAAACTAAAGAAATAAACTGGCCATGTCTCTCCGGTCAAGTCGAAACGTCAAAGTCAACGCCTTCTTTTATCCTATACTGCCGGCAGGATGCAGTGTGCGGCCTGCACTTTTGAACCACGCGCTCGCCATCTGATATTTGACAAGAGCGACGTGACTGGAAAGCCTTTGCAGTACCATTCTGCGAGCTCAATACTTCAACGGTGGACGGCCTTACACCTACACGGCCATTTGAAGCATCCGGGGAAAGTGGGTCCGCGATCGTCTCGCACATTAGAAAAGCGCGAGCCGCCACTAGAACGGTTGAGCATCGACATTTTGAATGCTCCCCCCTCGGGCCTTGCTTTCTTCCTTCTCTCCTTCCCGCATCTTTTCATATTCGTTGCATTTACCTTTTATTTACAGGCCCGTGGGACCAGTATCAGACCTCGAAATAGCCTCATCGACCGAGTCTGAGTCCAGAGTCTTTCTTATTCGAAGCATTCTCGTTTCCTTCTCGCGGCAGTCGCACTCCCTCTTGCCGCCATGCCTGACAAGAGGAAGCGCGTCCTTGCCTGCTCTCTGTGCAAGCAGCGTCGTGTCAAATGCAGTCGCACGTTCCCGTGCACCAACTGCACGCGGGCGGGCGTTGCTTGCATCCAGCCGGCCACTAAGCAGCGCCGTCGTCGGTTTGCCGAGCGCGAACTGCTCGACCGTCTGCGCCACTACGAGGCCATGCTCCGACAGAACCGTATTGCCTTTGAGCCACTCCACGGCGGCGGTGGTGGTAGCACTGGAGGAGACTGCACATCGGACTCGGCTCATGACAGAAAGGTGAAGAGGCGGGACGCCGACGTAGTGTAAGTGGACCGTTTGCCGACATGGCTCGTCTTATCAACCGTGCTGACACCTAGCAGAGACGTCTGGCAGACCATCAAACGAGTGGTGAGTCTCTCTCTTCCCAATGGCGTCCTTCATTCCTGACACCTCAGGGCCTCGACGACAATGAGAGCGATAATGACGACTACGACGGAGAGAGCGATGCCTCGTCAGTCGCCACCAGCACCAGCAGCTACGAGCGTCCGCACCCACGCGTGCGCGAGGCTGTCCTGCCTCACGACCACCTGCTCTTTGGCACTCCCAGCACCAGCAGCGGCCAACACCACAGCCACCCCTCTCATGTCCATATCTTCAAGCTCTGGCAGGTGTATCTCGATAATGTCAACCCCCTGCTCAGAATCACCCACACGCCCTCGTTGCAGCCCCGCATCGTCGACGCCGCTGCCGACCTCCAGCATGTCGCGCCGGCCCTCGAGGCACTCCTGTTCGCCATCTACTGCACAGCAGTCCTCAGCCTCGGCGACGACGAGTGCCGTGCCACGTTCCAGCAGCCTCGTGATGCTTTGCTCGCCGATTTCCAAGCCGCCTGCAAACAGGCTCTGCTGCGCTGCACGCCATGGCGCTGCAATGACCGCGACGCCTTGACGGCAATGCACCTGTACCTGCTCTCGCTCGGCCCGCAGGTCGATCCGCGCTCACTCGCCGGCATGCTGGCTGTGGCCCTGCGCAGTGCCCAACGCATGGGCATGCACTGCGAGTCGACTTACCGACGACAGAAAAAGGCCAGTGCGAATCTTGTCCTGTCGCCCCTCGAGTCCGAGATGCGCCGTCGTTTGTGGTGGTCCCTGGTCCTTTTTGACCATCGTCTCTGCGAAATCGCCAGCCAGGAAAGGGCGTCTAGTCTGACGGACAACTGGGACTGCCGTCCGCCACATAACTATGGCGACTTTGAGCTGCGATCCGAGGTTCGTCCCTTCGAGGAGGCTGGAGAAGGGAATAGTGAAAACAATGGGGACGCGAGCGACGACAACGAAACCAACAGTCCTACTGTGCCCACTGAAGCCATCTTTGCCGTCGTCCGTGGCGAGCTCGCCGACTTTGTCCGCCACACCAACTTCCACCGCATAATCGTTGGCAGCCGGGCAACTGACGGAGGTGAGAATGGCGCGGCCCGCCCCAGCGAGCTCGATGAACTCGAAGCCAGGATCGAAAAGAAGTATCTTGCCGGTTGCCGCGACGAGGTTCCACTGCACTACATGGCCCGATGGACCGCTCGCAGCTTTCTTGCTCGCAGCCGTCTCATGGAGCACTACCTCGCCCATGCGCACGCCACTACCACAAAAGCGGGTGTCGACACTTCTGTGCGCCCAACCGACGCGCAGCGCCGCACTGCCTGCGGCTACGCCTTGCGTATGATCGAGTGTGATACCAAGCTCCGTAGCAACCCGGCCGTCCGCGGCTTCCTCTGGCTTGTCGAGTCGTGGTCTTCGCCCGTGCTGGCCTACTTCCACGTCTTGCATGCGCTTGCTCGTCACCCCGATGCTGACTATGCCGATGCTGCTTGGCAGGCCATGTGTGCCAACTATGAGGCCCTGGCCAACGGGCCGAAGCACTTGCGCACCCGCCTCATGTTTGCCCTCAAGTTCTCGCGCATCACGGTGCAGGCCTGGGAATCGCGGGTGGCTATGAGGTCGAAGCGGCCACAGGAACAGGGGGAGTCGGAAGAGTCGGTGCCTCGGTTGGTAGTCGACGCTCGAGCAAATATGCAGCAACTGAGCCGTATGACGGAGATGATCAGCAACCAGCTGGGACAACAGCTGGCCCAGCATGGCCAAATAGGTCAGTTTGGCCAACAAATGACTCCAGCCACGAACAGTCCAATAAGCTCAATGAGCCAGCTCAACCAACCCTCACCAGCAACTGGGACTGGGCTATCACCCCAGAGCAGTGCAATGGAAGGAGTGTTTGCAGGTTTCCCTGCCAGTCTCGCTCCCGGCCTCAACCTAGGAGCAGGGAGTGGAAGCGGTGCCAACAGCAGCAGCCCATGGCCAGCCACACCTTTCAACTTGCCTGGGAATTTCCCTATGCCGTTTGATTTTGGAGCTCTTCAAGCTCCCATGGGACGCGGTGGTGGCCTGCCGGACGTGGCCGCGTTTCCAACGCCGTCTGGCTTCCCTCCGGCAATTATGTCCGACGTGTCCGGCATGCCCGGCATGCCAGACACTCCTGGCCAGGCCTCGATGGACATGGGTATGGATCAGTTCTGGACCGAGGAGGCGATGAAATGGATGTAGGGTGAAGGTTGGTAGAATGCAAGCCTGTGTTCCTGAGACGGACCGAACTCGGCCTGACTCCGTACTATGGTAGGGCGAGCCAGACAAGTGGTTGTGTGGAACGGAAATCAGTCGCGTTTCTGTGGTCAAACGTGTTAGTGCTGGGCCGAATGTGTCTTAATTCCCCCTCTTCCCGAGATACTTCTAAGTACTTCGTATACATGCGTGCGCTTATTCTCTCTCGCTTTCGCACATGCACGCGAAAAAAGCAAGACGCGACGTGAAACTCCCGTTGAACGCCAATTTCCTTTTTGAAAGTTCTGGTTCGTTTTTCTCGAGCTTCGCGAAACTAAGGACCGTTTCTGCATGCCATTGCTTGTGTTGGTTTCTTTTTGATTGAAAGTGGTTTCTCTGGCATTCCAAGGAACACACCAACAGGATCGAACAGAACGTGCTTTGTGGAACACAAAAAAGAAACAATGATAAAAAGAAAGGACTGACAAAAGAAAGGACAAGGACAAACAAGAAAAAAAAATATGCCGGGCAAGTTGCAGAATGTCTCAGGGTAATTGGCAATCCAAGTTGCGAGATCAAGAGTTGGGAACAGTCAGACAGACCAAAATAGAAACCATTTACCTGTACGAGTAGTACACGCCGTGAATGCTTATTTGTCTCACTCTCGAGATCTACAGAACCGAGACATAACGGCACACGTAGCGTATTCGTACGATTGACTGTAAGACGCCAGCGGCATCTTTCAACCACAAGCATTCGGCCTTTGAAGAGTTCGATCTGGATTGTCTTGGCCTATGTGGTGCAGGCGAGTTTGCAAGCTGTTATAATACGTTTCAAGCGAGGCGATGTCTGTCACTGATTGTCCGTAGAAGAGGCGAGACCTGTTGTCCACTTGAAGATCACAATGTTAAGCCGTTTCTCGGCCTTGGTGCAACGCTGTACGAGCAGGACACTCGGCCAAAGGTGCTCGTATCCTCAGGTCAGCAACTCCTGACAAGCAGATGATTAACTGTTATTGCCATCATGTGACTACTCGGAAACCGAAAAACAAAGAGATTCGGCCATACTGCAACCGGCCTATTGCAACCCCCGTACAGACTCTTCAAATGCGCCAAGGACAACCAGTACTTTGTGGCTGGCAACTCGAAGTCGACAGAGCGTAACATCGCTTCGAGCGATGTGTCCGGACTAGGAAGTGTCGGTGGCCGCGTTGAAAGAGTCCTCCGGTGTGCCTCTGGTCATACTTGTGTGGTGTACTTTTTGTGCCACAGCCGGGTGCACAATACCTGCACAATGTCAAGTCGATACTCGTAGACGAATACGACTCTTTGAAAGGGGCTGTCTCCATACCACAGCAGCGT
This sequence comes from Raffaelea albimanens, assembly GCA_002778245.1. Classification (NCBI taxonomy): domain Eukaryota; kingdom Fungi; phylum Ascomycota; class Sordariomycetes; order Ophiostomatales; family Ophiostomataceae; genus Raffaelea; species Raffaelea albimanens. Next base: position 3,117,147 of record PCDJ01000008.1, on the reverse strand, counting down.
CTTTCTTGGCCAGCCAGGAGCTGCTCCAGTCAGCATAATCCGATCAAAGACTGGTCTCCACTGGAAGCAGATGCCGCGTTTCCAGACACCGCTGGAAGGGAGTATTGCTCGCTAGAGATAGGAGACAATAGGGCATAGGGAATATGATAGGGAATACTTGCAGGACTAGAGGCTGTTATTTGCGCAGTGGGCCGGCAGCAGCGACCTTTGCGCGTGAATACGAGCCCGCCGGCTCGGAGAGGCCATCGTAAGATGTTATTTGCCAGACGCGGTGCCTGCTCAGTGCCTGTCTCTGTCTTTTAGCTTCCGCCTTTTCCACTGCCCCTGGCCGGCTTCCCCCACTTCTCCTTGCCCCCTGTCGCCTCCATCTGATGGGCCAGGAGGTGGTTTTCGGAGGCGGCAGCCAGTGAAAAGCCTGGGGAATGACACCCACACCAGCAAAAGGTAAAAGCTTGTCGGAAGTGGGATCGCCGCTGTCCGGGACACTGAAGGGGGCGAAAGAATGCGCGCAAGTGGCCAGGATAGGGGAGGGTGGAGCCGGACGGTTGGGTGATGAAGAAGAAGAGGAGAGCCAGAGGCCAGAAAAAGGTCGCCCAAAAACACATCGCAATTAAAGCTACCCCTGTCTGCAGAGTGGTCCCCCAACTCAAATACGAGAAAAGAATGCACCAAAAGCACCCAAAATTTTATGGGGTTGAGCTACTACTCGTACAGTATTGTAAAATTGGAGTTCCCAAAAAAGAAAGCGCGCCAGGTGGAAAGAGGCAACGCCGAATGGGTTCCTTCCTTGTCTGTTCGAAAGTTCTTGTGTCTGGGTATCTCTGTGCGACAGCCTGTGTGCGCGGGTACTTTGTTCGAGCGAAGCACGATGGAAAACTCTAACACCACCGACAGCCTACAGGAAGGCGAGGAAGGTGCGAGGCACACAGAGTTTGCACCTGCCGTTTCGTACCTGCATTAGCGGCACCACCATCCCATCAGCCTTTGCGGGGTACCTTGTATCTCTGCAACTCTGCACTGGGCGGCCGACACCCTGGAAATTGTCTCACCAAAAAAACGTGCAGCTCCCCGTGGGCATGCGCGGAGTACCCGTGCTACGTGCTACGTAGTATGGAAGAAGTCTCTGCGGTGTTCTTTTTGTTCTTGTCTATTGCATCTACATATAGTATTGCATCTTTTCTTTTTGTTATCTTGTGCGCATTACTTTCTCTTTTCGACTCCTGTTTCCGATTAGCGGTTTTGTGAGACGATGGACTGTTTAGGAAGTCGCGACCAGCTAGTGGGAAACGCGCTTCTGTGGCAAGAAACGCAGAAATCCTTGGTGACATGCCAATTAAAACGTGCATAGATAGCAGAAGGTGAGAAATGCCTCGGAGGCTAAGAATGCAGCGTATATTGCCGCAACATATTATGTAACACGCCGCATACCAAAGTTCTGCAAACCCGGAATGCGAGCAAATGCGAACAGCTGGACCCCTGCCCACTTACCCCTGAGTAGGGCGCGTCTGCCCGCGGAACGTCTCTTCCCCACAACCAAGATTTGCGCTGCAAAGACCGGACGGAAAGGAAGGCGAGGAAGACGAGGAAGACGACAGGGGACCGCGGACAGGCGTTCTTTGGTACTATGTAAGGCATTCTTGCTGGCTGCTGCTGGCATAAACCCTGCAGCGCCTGTCAAGTCAGACCGTTTAGGCGTCCGAGCTCGAGGCCTGAATTGACAAGGGATCCAAAAATAAGAGTTTTCCCTGGACCTTCATTTCTAGCCTCGACGAGACGGTCCATCGCAATGGCATCTTGCAGTATTAATAGCACATCTAATAGAAACTCTAATGGGTTTGTGTCGAAATAGACTCTAGATTGAAGTCGTATCTCTGAGCGTGTCCACTGCGAGTGGCAAGACTGCAGCCAAATGGGACTCATTTGGGAAGGCCACAGTGACAACACTCGAGTACTCGTACAGGTAGCCATGGCAGAAGCAAAGAAAAAAGGAAATAAGGGAAACAAAGAAAACAAACTCTTGTCAGGTTCCTGGGAACGGCGAGTTGTGGAGTCCTCCTGGCACCAACCACAGCGAGAGAGCACTCCTGAGTCCTCACCGCGCCAGTCCCGTTGCCCGACAGCGCCAGCCAATGGCCGGGCGAGGCGTGGTGACCTGCGTGCCCAACGTTGCCGTTTGCCAGCCAAGCTCCACCGCAGACCGCCGCCCCCCTGGGCCTAGTGGGTTTGCCTCACGTAAAGTTATTAGTGGCAGGAACGGGTAGTGTGGTGTTAATTTCCCACGATGCATCAGCGTGAGATGTTGCTGCGAGGTGGAGATTGAGAGCTGGTCCGGGGTTGTTCGTTGACAATGGTGAACTGCCCGAGAGATGTCATTGCCTGCGAAAAGGGGGTGTGGAGGCATGGACGACGACGAGGAGCGCGCGCGAGATCCCACGTCCCACCGCCCCCGGCCGGCCTCTGCTGTATATTTAACTCGGCTCGTCCTGACCCTGAGTCGTCTCTTCTCTTCCTTCTTTCTTCCTCAGCCCAACAAGACAACCTCTTTCTGCATCCTTGCTCAACTTTGACTTCGGTCGTCCATTCTTTCAAAACTCTTCAGCTTCTACAGCTAGTCACTCGTTTATCCAACAACCCAACCCTTTTCATTCATTCACTTAATATCTTTCGAGTTCAATCTCTTTGCACAACCGCCGTCAAAATGCGTTTCTCGTCTGTCGCCCTTTTCGCCGGTGCCGCCATGGCTGGCACCGAGAAGCCCGAGAGCACCGTCTACAGCACGGAGGTCCTCACCATCACCTCGTGCGGTCCCGAGGTCACCAACTGCCCGGCCAAGACCCACACCACCTCGTACCCCCTGACCACCTCGACCATCGTGTCGACCGAGGTCCTGACCGTCACCTCGTGCGGCCCCGAGGTCCCTAACTGCCCGGCCCACTCGACTGTTGTCACCACCAACGTCTACACCACGACCACCGTGTGCAAGGCCACCCCCACCCCGGTGCCGTACAACAACAACACCGTCCCGGCCACCACCCCGGGCAAGTCGACTCCCGTCGTCGTCCCCACCACTCCCTGCAACGGCAAGGACTGCGCTCCCCCTGCCCCGACTGGCCCTGCTCCCTCGGGCCCTGCCACCCCCTGCAACGGCAAGGACTGCGCTCCCCCTGCCCCGACTGGCCCTGCTCCCTCGGGCCCTGCCACCACCCCCTGCAACGGCAAGGACTGCGCTCCCCCTGCCCCCACTGGCCCTGCTCCCTCGGGCCCTGCCACCACCCCCTGCAACGGCAAGGACTGCGCTCCCCCTGCCCCCACTGGCCCTGCTCCCTCGGGCCCCGTCCCGTCCAGCCCGGCCACTCCCTGCAACGGCAAGGACTGCCCGCCTTCGTCACCCTCGAAGCCGGTCTCTCCCCCCCAGAGCACTGGTGTCCTGACCACCGTCCCCGTTGTCCCCGTCCCGGTCTGCACCCCGACCTACTCGGTTAAGACCATCTCCACAACCACTGTTGTGCCCACCGTCATCTACCAGACCGTTGCCGTGCCCTGCCCCTCGGGCGGCTCCACCCCCGGCTCGGGCTGCAACGGCAAGAACTGCACCGTCCCCTCGGCCCCCTCGGCCCCCTCGACCCCTGGCGGCTCCACCCCCGGTGGCTCCACCCCCGGCGGCTGCTCGGGCAAGAACGGCTCCTGCCCGGCCACCACCCCCAGCGGCTACGCCACCATCCCCACTGGTGGCTACACCCCGGTCCCGACTGCTCCCGTGACTGCCGGCGCTGCCAACGTCGCCTTCTCGGGCGTCCTGGCCGCTGCCGCCGGTCTGGCTGCTGTCTTCCTGGCATAAATGTTTTGACAGGATAGTCTTTTGACAATTATTTTATTTGGCTTTTTTTTTCCATCCATCTTTTTCTGTATATTTAATTTCTAAATCTTTACAAGATAGCTAAGAAAGAAAAGCCTGCCACCTAAGAAAGGCGTATCATGGCATTTATGAAAACCTATTTATTTTATTCTCTCTCTATTCGGGGTTTCCTGGTGTGTGGTCATGTTTTGTGTTGGGCATTTGATTTCTCTGGCATGAGACAATGGGGGACTTTTAAAGGAGACTCGAAAGTTTTTGATATTCTAATCCGCACTGGCAGTGCATTTATCAAGTAAAATTTACAAGACACTTTAATGTGATTCTTTACAAGCGTGTGTCAACTGAATACTGCAAGAGTCGACGTTATCAAATCTGGGGGATCGACTTCAATTTCCGCGATTCATTTAAACTTTTTGCTAACCCCCGGTCGCTGCAACCAACAGGCGCGATCCTTGTCGTTTGTTCCAAGATCGACGATAACTCTAATGGCCAAGATAAGGTTTTTTTAGGTGCCATGTCGACATGCCACAGGGCGATTGTGCGATTGTGCGAGCGATGGCGGGATTGTGTGATGAACAAGCCGACATCGTGCGGCGCCCAGCACTTTGTGCAATAGGAAAAGGAGTTTGCGCAATTGATTTGGCAGACGACACGCTTAAATGATCGCAGCCTTGTCGCGTGGCTAAAGAAGCCTCATGTAAAACAACGTTTCCCCCTACGGTATGGATAAGACCTTTCAATCTTTTTTTATTCTTTCTCTCGATCGACGAAGCTATTAAATCCACAGATCGATTTTACCAAGTCTACTCTGCATAGAACTCACTCCTCAGAACCTCACGCTGGGCTATCAACGACCACATCCCGCAAGGCCCTCCAGCCTTTTTTTTGGCCTCGACACCATCGACAGACACGCGTTCCAGGTTGCGCACGACCAGCCGATGAGACTCTCTTCAACAAGACGCAGTTTGGCCACTTGTTCAAAAGTCAAGAACAGTTAGTCATGTGTAGGCTGGAGTGCTGCTGGCACTGAATGCTTGAAAGACACAGGTAATTGCATGGGCAAATGGCCTTTGTGGGTTCATACCGGTTTGCAAAAGATTGACGTCCTGGGGTGGACATCCCCAAAGAGGCTGAGACGGAAAAGACGCAAGACACATGGCCAGAACATGGACAAGCGGCAGAGTCTTGCGCAACGTTCGGCCCTGGGTATTCGGCACGGCCGAGCTTGGACTGTCCTTTCCCCTGGATTGCTACAATATTATATCGTCTTATGCATCGCTATGTATGCAGGGACCGAACGAACAGCAAGGGACTGCAAAGGGGTTGCTAGGAACAGGAAACACGGGACAGCTGTGTTCGAGCGCACTTCCCTTTTGGGACACTTCTGTTTCGTTTGGTCCCTTGTAGTCGTCTGGCCCCCTCCCATCCCCGGCTAAAGTACGTCACCCACCCACGGGATATTTCCAAAATTTACATGAGCATTCCCCCCTTCCTGTCTTTCTCGCACGACCCTGCTGTGGTTTGTCTGGTTGTGCACTCTGTAGATATTTTTGCCCCTTTTCCAGTCTTTTTCGTAGATATGGAGGACTAATTTGTGGTAAAATATGGGAGAAAAAAAGGATGAAACCGCATGATGTGTTAAATTCGTAGTCTTTTTACTCTTTTCCAATCTGATCACCAGTCGTCACAACGCATCCCAGCTAAACTGTCCACTCGTTTCCTCTGGTGACTATGTAGGCCATCGCAACTGTCGTCTCATATCCAAGACCTGGTCCCATACCATCACCTCAACAATGCATACCTTCCAGTTGGGCACATTCCTGGCCTTTGGCAGCTTGGCTGCCTCTCGATCCAGCGCAGATTTTCGTCTTTCTCCAGACCTTGCCATATTCCCATCACCGCCAGCTCCAGAACCAGCTGTGTCGTCGCCATTACCACAACCACCCATTCCCTCGACACCTCCGCCGCCTACAAGGCCAGCCTCAACTGCAACCCTAAGCCGTCGCAACCCACAAGGCGTCTCTTCTACCGATACCGACACAGATTCAACAAGTGCTGGCACCGACACGGGAACGACTACTACTGTCACCTCTGTCAGCGTCTCTGTCAGTACTGCCACTGAAACAAGTGTCGCCATTTCAACAACGACGGCTACCACGACCGATGCGACACGAGTCGTGCCCATCTTCTACCTCGACGAACGCGCTTTCGAAGGGCTTCCATACACAGTCTTGCACCGCGTCTGTGGCAACGTTCTCGGCGCCGACGGCGACGGAGGCGCCACCACGTTTGTCATCACAACTACCAGAGTCGACCTCGCCGCGACCAATACCACCACTGCCACCGTCAGCAGTACAGGAGGTCCTGGGAACGGCTCCGCATCTGCATCAACTCCCGCCCCTGGCTCCCTCTCATTTGGTACGTTCTCTTTCTTTCTTTCCTCGCTTCGCTCGTTTCTCTTTTTCTTTCCTCGCTTCGCTCGCTTCTCTTTTCTTTCCTCGCTTCGCTTGTTTCCTCGCTCCGCTCGCTTCCTTTTTCTCTTTCCTCGCTCCGCTCGCTTCTCTTTTATTTCCTCTCTTCTTCCTCGCTTCGCTCGTTTTTCTTTTTCTGGCCTCGCTTCGCTCGACTGCTCACCGTGACTCTTAAGACCCCGGCACCGCTTCGCCTCCCCCGCCGTCCGCCCCAAAATCAACCACCGCCAGCATCATCACCGCCTCCTCCTCTTGGACCTACAACGCTACGGGGCCCCCCTCAACTATCACACAGGGCCCTACCACCTACGTCTTCACCGGAACCCGCTGGGGCGACCCCTCCCGCACAATCATCAACCAGTGCCGCCTCACCGGAACCAGCTCCGCCCGCTGCAACCTCACCCACTTCGGCCCGGCATGGTACACTGCAAACCCAAACTGGAACGGCACCTACTCCACATACAACTACACGTGGACCAGCGGCGACCGCTACGGGTTCGCGCCGTGCACCGTCACGCGGGGGGTCGACCTGATGGGCCCGCCGCAGCCGACAGCAGTGACGTCTACGCAGACCAACGGGGGACATGGAGGCGGAGGAGGAGGCAAGAGTGCAAGGGCCGTGGCAGTGCAAGGGCCGACGTGGTTATATTATCTGGTTGACATGACGGCCCTGGTGTGGCCGGCGACGGCCATGGTTGCAGTTTTAGGGGGGCTGTTGGTCATGGTCTGAGTGATGTGTTCCGGCTGTTGGCCACTTTGTAACTTGTTCCGAATATGATTACTAGTTGAAAGACATCAAGCTCGATTACTCTTTCAGCACACTTTTGCGGCTTTTCAACGGCCGCTGTGAACAATAGGCAGAGTATCGCCGGCTGCAGGTTTAAGCGACTCACGAGCCAATGAGATGGTACGCCTTTGGATAAAGAATCAAGAGCCAAGTTGATGTCGGACAGGAAAGAACCACCCGGTTCGTTCTTGCCGTATGATGCTGTGTATAGCGGGCGAGCTGCCAGTTATACAAGTAAAAACTCTCCTTTTATTCCGTTCTTCTTTTCATCTCATTCTCTCGTCTTTAACCTTTGACTCGCTCCTTGGACAGTCCTATATTTCTCCATCTACGAACCGTGGCCGCTATCCTGGACACCATGAAGGCCATCCAGGGCGTAAACGCCGGCAAGCCCTACAATAGGGAGTTGTGGGCAGCTTGCAGCGTCACGATCACAAGCAGATCTACACAATTTGGAGAGTTGAAAAGGGGTATGTTGATATTTGAGTTGTGCTGGAAATTAAACAGTACAATGCATACATCGTCATTCATATCGGACACTTCCACCATCAAAATTGTAAAAAGTCTGTCCAGTTCTCCCAGTCCATGGCCAGGTCCAAGCCAAAGTCCCAGTCCGCTGCAAAGGGCACTGCCGTATACATTTCCTTCCTGGCACGCAGATCTGTGATGAACCCGGGCTTCTCGAGCTCGTCGGGCAAATGGCTGGCGCCCCACGCGTCCCAGGCCTCCAGGGTCAGGTCGCTCAGTGCTGTAGCCAGAGCCGCCGCCGCCGCAATCTTCTTGCCCCCTTCAGATGCAGTGTTGTCCTGCTGTGGCACATGTTCAATGGCCGCAGCCAGATCTTCCCCGTACGCATCGTAAAACCTCTCGACTGCCCACCACGCATCCTTGACCCGGCTTCCTCGATCTGTCCGGATACGCAGCGCATTTATCACGTACACGACCGCTTCCACAAGCATGCGCATTACCATGTCGCCCAGCATCTGGAAGACGGCAAAACTGTTGCCCAGCTTGGGCACGCTGCGGCTGTTGAAAGACAGCTCCAGCATGCGCACTCCATGGTCAAACACGGCATCAGCATCAGACTGGCCCGGCGACAAACATTTCTCACCCGCGAGCGGTCCATCTGGCGCTCCTTTTCTCCGTGAAAAAACACCCCCTCCTGCAAGCAAAACTCTCGGGTGCCGCACTTGGAACCGCAGCTGGGCCACGGCGTTGCGCGCCATGCTGGCCGTCAGTGCATGCAGCGGGATCCGCTCGTCGCATCTCCCCAGGTACTTGCTCTCAAACAGCTGCTCCAGCTCGTCAATGGCCTTGTCTTTGCGGTTGGCCATCTCTTGCGGCTTGCGTGACGCAAACGACGCCTGTCGCCGCGCAAAACCCCACATCCACTGGGCGGCCTCGTACTTCATGAGCACAAACAGCATCTCCGTCGGGCCGGAATGTTTGACTGGCGGGCCGGCCATGTCTGGGTGCAAGTCTGCATCGTTGATATTAAGAGGCAGTCGCACATTGCCCGGGTCTGGCGAAGGCAGCCAGCTGTGTCCACCGCTGGTACCGCCTGAAGCCAGACTCGCTGCCTGTCGCAGGCGGGCATCGATGCCGCAGACCTGCCACCAAAGACGCACCCGCATTTCCCTCTCGAAAAAGGACAGACCCTTGATGCTGCTTTCTTCTGCGAGGCTGGTCTCGCGGTGGAGTCCCATCTTGTGGGCGAGGTGCAAGGCAATGGCTGCCAATGTACCCGCCAGTTCCATGTCCGACTCGCCCAGAATAAAAAGTGCAAATGCTTGAAGAACGTCTAGCCGGCTTGTTGTCAAAATGCCAGCAGCAAAGAGTGCTTGCGCTGCTCCAGATCGGAATTGCTTCTGGGTCTCGACCTTTGTAGGCGGTACATTCATTGACGGCGTCGAGAAGATGTCGGCGTATTCTGCAGACGACATTTGCGCAAGAGCCAGAGAATAAACAGAAAACATGAGAGCCGCAGTCTCTGGCGGCGCCTTCAAAGCATCCCAACTGGCATCAACAATCTTTTGATAGACCGTTGGCACATGGATGAACCGCATAAGGGGGTTGACATTGTCGACAAAGATCTGCCACAGACGAAGGATGATGCGTGGCTCTGGGTGTGCGACAGGTCCTGTAGCAGCCACCTGCAGCCAGATTTGAAAAGATGGAGAGTCTGTTCCCGTTGATTGCTCATGGCTTCGGCGGAAGACGTGGCAGACGGGAGGATTTCGAAGCTGTTGGGCAGTCAGTGTCTGTTAGTGGGGCGGAGGTTTGAATGAGCTTCTTGACATACCTCTGGGGGGAGTGAAAACCAAAGATTCATTTCAGCTGGCACATATTTATTTTCTTGTGGCAGGCATTGGTCTCCTGCCTCTTCTTCCGTGGTACCCAGCTTCTGTTGCGTCGTCGAGGTTGATTCAGCCACGACAGTCTCTGAAGCTATCGAGGACGGCGTCTGGGGCGTGACCCTGGTTTGCCACGGCGAGGCGATAAATCGCCGCTCATCTCTGAAAGACTCTTCAGGTTCTCGCTGGCATTCAGAAGGCCCATCCAGGATGGCAATGCCGTTACTTCTTAGAAGATCCTCGTACAGCCTCAGTCGGTCGTTCCGCGGGATGTCTGGTGGCGTTGCAGTTGACGGCGCCACTCGTCTTTTCTTGTTTCGCTGTGCTGGGGGCAGCTCAACATATTCGCATTCCACAGACAGCCCCCCTGGTTCATTTGTGCCAAGTCCTAGACGAGATCGTCGCCGTGACGCCAGCCTTGCTTGGCTCACACAGTTTCCACAGGGCTGTCGCCTGTCGCAGCGGATCTTGCGCCGCGCACAGGCAGCGCATGCGTGCTTTTTGACGTCTTGCCCGTCATCGCGGTTTGAAGAATCCATAGTGCTGCATTTTTGTATAAGAGAAGAAGGAAATTATGAAAATAAAAGAGAAGAGCGCAAAAAAAAAAAAAAGGTTAGACATGTCGGTCGCAGCGTCCCTGTAAGATGCAAAGCCCAATAAGGAAATCCTCGGGCCCGCGAGAATCACTTGCCCCACTACACACCAGCCACACCTTGTTGGCTTTGGCCACCTGCGCCACACTCTCCCTTGTGACGGGGAGAGACGCGACGCGCGCAAAGTGGCCCATGCTCCCCTGGCAAGGTTTGACTGCCGGCTTGGTCTGCGTTTGAGCTTCAAAAACCATCGATCGGACGAACCAACATCAACACATTATCACCCCTCAAAACTCTATCCACCACCACCACCAATACCACAATGTCTTCTTTTCTGATGCGCCGCGCCGGCCTGATGGCCTCTGCCGCCTCTCCCCTCTCTGCCGCCAATGCCACCCGCGCCTTCTCCGCGTCGGCCGCTCGTCGCGTTGCCCGCATCACCATTGTCGGCAACCTGGGCGACAGCCCCGAGGTGCAGGCCACCAGCACTGGCCGCGAGGTCCTGCGGTACGTGGTTGCCAGCAACAGCGGCCCGCGCGACAACCGCCAGACCAGCTGGTTCCGTGTTGTTAGCTTCCTGCCGGAGGGCAGCCAGCGCGACTTTCTGACCAGCCTGCCCAAGGGCACGCTTGTCTTTGTCGAGGGTGAGGCCAGCATGAGCCAGTACGAGGATGCCGAGGGCAAGCCCCGCTCCACCCTGAGCATCGTTCAGCGTAAGTTTCCAAGCCCGTCAACGACGTTTGACTGTTACTTTGTTAACACCCCCCCCCCAGGCAGCATCGAGGTTCTGAAGCGCCCCGCGCAAGCGACCGAGAGCGAGTAAACGTAGCCACACGGTGCTAGTCAACTGACGACTGTTTGATAGGAGGCTTCTGGTGTTACTCTACGGATGGAATCTCAAACTTTGCTCTTCTCTACTCTCGGGACAAGCGCTGGGAATTTTGTGGGATAGGTGTACAGATGTGTGTTTTGTTATTTATGATGCGTATTTTGGCTTGGGGGGAAGAGGGAAACCTCCATTTGAGGGGAGGGAAAGGAAAATACATGGTTCGATATTTGGTGTGTGTACCGCCGCCGCTCAATCTGATGATCTCTTCTCAGCAGCCCCCCTCTTTTGTGGCTGTCTCTTTCTCCAGTTCTACTTTTACACCAGATTGATCGAGTCCATGCATCCAAACCCGGCCGCCACGCCGCCCTCTTCGCTCTGGTCACCCTTGGTCCGCAGCAGATAGCCTGCCGCAGCACTGTGTACGATGCCCTCGCCGCCCTTCTTCGAGTCGCCCCATACGCACGTTCCGTAGATGCCCAGCTCGCAGATCACGCCGCCCTGCTCGATCTGCCCGTTGCGCAGGATCAGGTTCGCTACTGGCGGCGGCGTGATCAGCTCCATCAGAATGTACGACGCCCAGTGCTCCTCGGGCACCGTCTTGAGCTGCGCCGGGATCTTGTCCTTGTAGTAGTTGTGCCCGCCGCCCTCGCGCTGCGGCTTCAGCACAAACTTGCGGCACGCCTCCACGTCCTGCGCCCACGCCCGCGCCTGCTTGCCCGCGGCTGACGTGTCCAGCGGGTAGATGTTGGTAAACGTGCGGCGGATCTGGCGCGCGGCGTTGCTGTCCTCGGACAGGAACCGGCCGAGCTCTGTCGTGGCGCCCTCGCTGGCCGGCGTGGCCAGCACCTGCTGCACCTTTTTGGTGCCGGCCACCTGCGTGAGGATGGTCGGGCACTTGATGGCAGACGACCGCTCGACGTGGTAGCGGGCCTCCCAGGCCGAGGCGTCAGGGTAGTCGGAAGGGTCGTAGCCGCAGCGCAAATACGCCACGGCAACCTCAAAGGTGCGCGACGGGTCGCTGGGCAGGTGGAACAGCAGCTGGCGCTTCGGCGTGTCGGCCACTGTGGTCTGTGCCAGGACCTTGTCGAACGGCACGCGGAAGACAGGCGGGGCACCAGTCGATCCGTCGGCCAGGGCGTACTCGACGTGGCGCTGGTCAAACACGTTGCGCTCGCCGTCCTGGACGAGAAAGAGGACGCAGCGCTTGTAGCCGAGTGTCTCGGGCTCGCTCTTGACGTAGGTGTCGTAGGCAGCGCGAAGACCGGCAGCAATATCCTGGCCACTGACGTTGTCTGGCAAGTCATACTTGGTCGAGCCAGCCGACTTGAGCAGAGGGTACTCTGTCTGGGAGAGGAATCTGACTGTGTGAGCATTGTCCGAGAAATAAAATCAGAGTTTCATTGCATACTTGTGAAGCTTTGCTGTTTGGCCGGAAAGCCCGCCAAAGGAAGCAGAAATAGTGTTGAATTCCACTTGTTTGATCTGAAGATCAGAGCCTTCCTGGTGGACAAGATAGTCGGACCGGAAGATGCCCAGAGAGTGTTTCTAGGGATTGTCAGTCTAAATTTAAACAACGTTAAAAAAAAAGGCAATATACATACGTGGACGTATCCCTCCTTCTTGACTCTCAAGTGGACGTTCCAGAGATTTGTCGTGAACTCATCGCCACCTTTAAGCCTACGCCATATTAGTTAAACTGAACCGGACAAACAGAACTTTGCACCGCAACTTACTCTCCCATAATATAAGTCAGAAACTCCTCGTCCTGGCTAATCGCAGAGTACAGCTCATTGTACGCCTTCTGGGCAGCCTGGGCCTCCTCGAAGCAAGACTTTGGGAATGCGCTGGGGAAGACCGTCACTGGTACTGGCATGGCCAGGGTGCCGGCCAGATTGGCCTCAGTGGCTGATATCGCAGCCGGCGGTGGCCGAACAGACAGGCCATTGGCAATGCTCCAGTCCTTGATCACCTGGACGAGCTGCTGCCGTTCCGCATCGTCAATGGCTGGCGGGTAGGAAGACGCCATTCTGTGGGAGAGGGGGTATTTCTGGGGAGGTGACTGGGGACCGCTCTTGTAGACAAAAAAATATGCAGGAGGCAAATAGCAAACGGCAAGCGGACAACGGACAACGACAAACAAACGACCAATGCGGCACCGATGACAACGTCTGTTGGAGGTTGGCCCGACACAGCAAAATTCGGATTCAGAGCTCAATATTACCAAGCCTAAAGGCCGATGACGCCTTTCGTGGGGTTCAGAGCAACGCAGAGGGACCTTGAGGGACCTTTAGCGTCTACGTATACAGCGGCCCACATCGGCTTTAAACCGGCGGCCGATGCCACCATACAGAGCCCGCGCTGGGACCAATCAGCTGTAGTAGCGCCTGTTACACTGCCTGCTGATAGTGATAGGAGACCGTGCTAAACTGTTAATCAGGGTTGATAACGGGCCAAAGAATCGTTAACAGTTTTAAGGGATAAGAGGTGATAACGGCCCCCTCTAACCACCCTGCCTGAGCAGCCCCACTTACCTGGCTGCCCACACACGTGCAGGGCTGGCCATCCGTCGTCGAACTCTCAACACGTCAAATCCGTCGCGCGTCGATCGACGACCCCGTTTTTGCCACGCCCCGATCACGTCGCCTTCTCCAACGAGCCGCTGGCAAAAGCAACGCCCTGGCCGCCACGATACGGTCTCACCGGCTGCACCCGTCGCATTTGCATTCCTAGTCGCCCCTGCTGTCAGCCTTGTTTCGTTCTTTGTCAAATTTTGCTTTGGCGCGGAACCACAAGGAATTGTTCCGAGCCTCCATTGTTCAGGTATTTTCTTTTGGCCCCCAGCTCCCTCTTGGGTTGTCAGCCTTGTTGCCTGCCTCAGGTCAGATCCCCCTCAGATTCAGCTCGCCTCACTTGCTGTTCAGCCACGGCCTCACATCTTACTCATCTCTCGGCCTTTTGGCCTTCCTCGTTCACTTTTCATATAACATCTTTCCCTTTTCTCTTTCTCTCCTCCTCTTAACTCATTTCATTCTCCTCTCTTGAACATCTCTCCCCTCTTCAACATCTCTACCCCCCCCGAGCAGGATCACCAACATCCATATCTCTTTTCATCCCTAACGACCCCATTAGTTTATATTTATACGAGGATAGGCGTGCCCAAGTCAACAACACCCCTGCCGCGACGCTCATGTTCCGCTGTGCCAATGGTTCCGAGGCACTTGAACAAGGTGAGTTGGATCTCTCGGTTTCTGCTGTTCTACCCCAGGCCTCTTTTCTAACTCATCCTAGACTACCCAACATGGATGGTGGAGATGATCCCTTCCGCTGGTCAAACCAGCGGCTCATCCAGGAGCTATGCGACGAGGGGAAGTCCTGGGACGCTCCGGCGCCAAAGAAATGGCCGGACCCGGCCAATCTTAAGAGCAAGTTGGAAGAGCACGAGCTCGACGGAGAGGACCTACTCACCCACATCGATGTAATGGGCCCGGGGGCTTTTGACTCTCTGTGCAGGGACCTGGAGATCAAGAAGATCCCCCACAAGGCCTCGTTCCGCAAAGTAATCCAGATATTTCAAGGCCGCAGCATTGGCTACCGGGCGTGGAAAGACGAGCAGGCCGAGAAGTGCAGTCCGGTCAAGAAGCAGGCCAGAGACATCACGCCAGTTCCTTCAGCCAACTCTGGCCAAGCTGCTGCCTCGGCTGCTACGTCCGTCGAACCTTCGCCACTTCCTGTCACCACCACGAGCAAGCCAGATGCCATCCAGCCTTCAAAGAAGCGAAAACGAGTCTCGCCCGTTAACATTTCCACTCAGCTGCAGCCTCGGTCACGGCAAGGTCCCGGTTATGATACGGACCTCGACGCAGTTGACGTGCAATTCGCCGGAGAAGGGAGATACGACCCTTTGGAACGTCTCTGGCGTAAAAGTGCCATTGATGCTTACCTAGGAGATTGGAAACTTCCAGAAGACGTGCTATTGCAGGGTACGGATCCTTTCGACGATGTGGAAGATGAGGGAGCTCTGAAAGAAGACTTTAGCTGGGCCACTGCCATGCCGATCCCCCCTGGTCGCCGTCTCCAGGTTTCAAAGACCCTTAAGCGGTTCTTGCTCCAAAAGAAACCAGGCAGAGGAACGAAGCAAGGCACAGGCGCCAAAGAAGAAGAAGATATTGTTCTCCCCGCACTTGGCGAGTCTGACGACGACGAATACGACTCCGAAACGTGGCACGAAATGGAACTCGAAGCCCAAGAGCGGAACAATGCCGAGCCAAAGAAGGAGACGCATCTGCCTGCGGATGCGGTAAACACAGTTATCGCCGAAACTTTCCAGGCCATGGAGGCAGACTGGGCCAAGAGGAAACTCCCCAAGCTGCAGCGCCGCGAGAACGCAATTTGGAATGCCGCACGGCGCAATGGCACACGCAAACTGGAGGCAAACCAGTCTCGTTCCCGAGCAGATGAGCTGGGCCGCCGGGTCGAGAAGCTCACCAACGAGATTCGTGCTATGGAATGGAAGAACGCTGGTGAAATTAGGCGACAGATGGCGATTCTTGAAGCGAACATTGAAGACAAGCAGCATGCTCTGTGGCTGGCCAAAGTGCTCTCGTCCCCTTCCGAACCCCAGAAACGAAGCACGACTAGAAAGCCTTCTGTCTATACAAGGGAGCGCATAGTACGCGCACGGGTTGCTGACGATGGCGAAGAGACCCTGACAAGCTCTTCAGAGGAGGACGATAACGACGACATGGACAACTTCATTGTGAACGACAATGAGGATAACAAGCCGTTGCCGGCGAGCCAAGCCAACCAGGACAGCGACGACGATGCGATGGATGTCGACGAGCCCGGACTTCCACCACAAGCTGCTCCTGTTATCAAAAAAGAGGCTGTGAACCCCATCAAGCAGCGCGATATGATTGACTTGACGGCCTCGTCACCAGTGGTACGCCGGAATTATATCATAGAGGAGAACATCGCCGCCACGTACCCGCTGGCGAACATGGATGCCATCGCTCTCAAGGGCGTGGGGTATTGGGAGGCTGCAGGCGATGTGACTAGGTTATTGTGCACTCTCTTTTACGACTACGACCCAGTTCGCCGGCGGCGTCTGTTTGAGTACCTGAAGCTGGACGATGAGGAGATCTGGCAGAAGTTCTGCGTGCGCGTGATGGCCAATCGAGACCGGGTCGAGAAGGAAGACAACGAGTCGCCAGAATTCATGCTGGATGACGTGGCTTGCACCTTTACGCGCTTTTTCGACGTGTTCCTGACTTGCCGCACCACCCCTGCTAGCGACTTCTTTCCTCTGAGCGATGAGACGTGCAGCCGGCTGAAAGAAAACCGCTCCCGCATTGGCGAGTTCTGCGTGAAAGTTCGCATCTTGATGCCATACTTTAGCGAAGGCCCCGATGGTGTTTTGCAGACGCCGGCCAGGAAGAAGAAGTACGACCTTGTCGAGCTGGACGACGACGACAACGACGACGAAAAGGAAAACGTCGATTCTGGAACGGCGCAAGGCGACGACGATGACGACGTTCAGCCTTCTCCGTCATATCGGCGCCGGAAAAAGGTCCGCCGCGACCGTGAAGCCCAGAACCTGCGGGAGACGCACAAAGCGCGCATGGAAGAGCAAGAAGGTCGTAGGCAGGCTCTACTTAAGAACCTTGAACTCTCAAGCACCATCTCCCGCGACCAGTCGCGCCTCATTATCAACCAGGCCAAGGAGGAACACCAGGGGCTCATCTACATCAGCAACGAAATCGGCCGCCGGATTCGTGACCACCAGATCGAGGGTGTCCGCTTCCTGTGGAACCAGATTGTCGTGCCGGCAGATGTGCGGCAGGGGTGTCTCCTGGCCCACACAATGGGCCTGGGCAAGACAATGCAGGTCATCACGTTGCTAGTAGCAATTGCCGAAGCGACGGCATCGCCCGACGAGTCGGTCTCCTCCCAGATTCCCAAGGACCTGCGCGAATCCAAAACATTGATCCTGTGCCCGTCTGGTCTTGTCGAGAATTGGCTGGATGAGCTTGTATGCTGGACACCCAGGGGCCTGCTGGGAAAATACTACGACCTCACGGCTGGCACTCTGCACGCGGACCGCATTGATATAGTCCAGGAATGGTCTGAGGACGGCGGCGTCTTGGTCTTGGGCTATCCCATGTTCCGCAAATTGCTGGATGACCACGGAGACAACGTCCGCTTCATGTTGGAGAATTCGGCCAACCTTGTGATTGCAGACGAGGCCCATGCGATGAAGAACCGCAAATCAAAAATCCATGTGGCTGCAGCCAACTTCTCTGCCAAGGCCCGCATTGCCATGACTGGCTCGCCGCTGGCGAACTCGATTGAAGAGTACCATTCCATGATCAACTGGGTAGCCCCCAACTACCTTGCCGACCACCAAGAGTTTGTGTCAGTGTATGCCAACCCCATCAAGGAGGGATTTTACAAGGACAGCACGGCCTACCAGCGACGAAAAGCCATCAAGCTGCTGCGAGTGCTGAAGGAGACCGTGGCACCCAAGATCCACCGGGCCACCGTGGCCACACTCAAGGGGGAGCTTCCGCCGAAGCGAGAGTTCATTCTCTACGTGCCCCTGACTCCACTGCAGCACACAATCTACTCTGATTTTCTAAACAGCATGAGGGGGAGCACGTATATGGATGGCCTGACAAACACTGTGCAGCTGTGGAATCTGCTCTGCAACCTGACCTTGCTGCTGGCACATCCCAAGGTGTTCCAGATGCGTCTGGCGGAGATGAAGGCGTCCATGAGCAACCCCGGAGCGTTCTCGCATCGCACAGGCACGCTCCCGCCGCAGCTGGTGAGCGAGCTGCTCGCGACAATCTCGAAGCGGGACATTGACGATGTGCGGTACTCGTGCAAGGTTAAGATTCTCTTGTCCATCCTCGATGAGGCGCGGAAGGTCGGCGACAAGGTGCTGGTCTTCTCCCAGAGCAAGCTGGTGCTGGACTACCTCGAGGAGCTGTTCCGGAGACAGAAGCGACGCTTTTCGAGGCTTGATGGAGACACGGCCGTAGCCAAGCGGCAGGCCATGGTCAAGGATTTCAATGCGGGACGCGATGAGGTGTACCTGATCTCGACCACGGCTGGCGGCGTCGGCCTCAACATCCAGGGCGCCAACCGTGTGGTGATCTTTGACTTCAAGTGGAACCCAATTCACGAGCAGCAAGCTATCGGCCGTGCTTACCGCATCGCGCAGACCAAGCCGGTCTTTGTGTACTGGCTGATCACAGGCGGCACGTTTGAGACGGTGCTGCATACCCAGGCGGTCTTCAAGACGCAGCTGGCGTCGCGTGTGGTAGACCGCAAGAACCCATCGGCCTGGGCAGACCAATTGCGCAACTACACGGCCGACCCGTGGCTCATGGGCCAGGACGAGACTGTGAACAAGTTTGTTGGCCGGGACCTTATCTTGGATGCGCTTGTCCACAACCCCCACACGCACAAACGGATCTGCCGTGTGGTGTCCACAGACACGTTTGAGGAGGAGGAGCCCGAAGCCAAGCTGTCCGAAGAGGAGCTCAACGAGACCCGATACATGATCCAGCACAACGTCATGCGGCAGCGGGACCCAGTGGCGGCGGCGGCGGCAGCACAGGCAGCACAAGCAGCAGCGTTGGCCTCATCCAGCGCTTACTTGGCCAACCCCAAAAGTGTTTGGAATCGAGTGGGAGCAGTTGAGCCTTTTCGACAAGCAGTCAACACTCCAAACACGACCTGGAGTTCTACCAGCACAGCGCCCGCTCCCATGTCCATTGCCACAGTTACACCGCCAGTCCCAGCAGTCCCAGGACCTGTGGCAGTTACACAACGGCCTATTCCTGCGCCTGTTACCGTTCCAGTTGCTGCTCCAGTTGCTGCTCCAGTTGCTGCTCCAGTTGCTGCTCCAGTTGCTGCTCCATTGTCTGCAGTGCAGGCAGCAGCTTCACCCATGGCCATGGCGACACCGCATCGGCCTCAGTCCACCCCCGTTTTCGCGACTCCCACGGTCGCTTCGCCTGTCCCTCGTCAGCCGCAGCCTCCCCCGCCACGATCTAGCACGGGAATCCCACCACCTGTGCCTGCTCCTGCAGGACTGCCCTTGGAACCACTCCAGCTACCCCAGGCCAACGCTGTACAGCAGCGAGTCGCCAATGGCTCGCCACAATTACCTCAAGCAACAGCGCCATCACCGGCACCGGCACCAGCGCCGTTCCTTCGCCGAACGGATTCACCAGCTTCTGTGCGGGAATCGGACAATGGTGGCAGCACGACGCAAGCAAGCAGCAGCAAGAGCAAACTGGCTGGGACGGCCGAGGAGCTAAAAACGATTCTCTCGGCCTTGGCTGTGAAGGGTAAGATCCCGATACAGACCACCGGCGAGACAACGTTTGATCGTATCTCCCGGGTTGTCGATGCTATTGAGGGCAAGATGCCTCAGCCTGGAAGCTTGCCCAGCATGGTGCAGTGGGCTCGCCTGCGAGACAGAGCCGACGCCGATGTAGCCTTTGCCAGAGCCCTTATCGACGAGAAAGAGCCGGCACTGTTCTTTGCTGCAATGAATCGAGAGGAGGAGGACCGGTTCGTCGCGGGACTTCACTTGGCGGGCGGCGAAGGAGCCCAGGGCCAGTCACCAGTGGTTGCGCCAAACAGTCCCCCAGTCAACAATGCGGCCATGGCCGGCAGCAGACCGATTCCTTCTACGCCGCACACCCCGACTGCTCTTCGGGATAAGGACCCAGATGTATGCTTTCACCCAATCCCATTCATTTAAGAAGACGCGCAGATGATTTGGCAGCGACCTGGCGTTTGCGGTTTATCACGCACACTTTGGCTACGAGGAAGTCCTCGACGCTACAAACACAAGGAGAGGAGTAGGAGGAGGCTCGCACAATCACAGGATCATGTCACTAACCTAGGGATCTTTTTTTTTTTTTTCTCTTCTTCGCAACAGCTCGTCAAGACACACTTACGACGATCGATGAACCGGCCAAGCGGACACAGAGGCCAGAGCGCCAAAGACCTCGTAGCCCTCCGAGAGGTTATGGACCGCCGAAGGCGTAAGAGCAATTCGGCCGCGGGATTCTTGAAGGAAGAGGAACAGTCACCGATGTCGCCATTGGCAACCTTTTCTCCGGCGCCCAACATGCAGAACACGCAGAGCTTGCAAAGCATGCAGAGCCCATCACCGGCCCCGTCGCAGCAGCAGCAGCAGCAGCAGAGCCCGATGCAAACCCCGCGGGAATCCGAATTTCCGGCGGCGTACTCTTCGAAAGCGGCCCAGATGCTTGCCATGGACCAGATCCAGCAACAAAGGAAGCCGGCTCTCATCCCAGGCCTGACGCTGTCGATGCTGTCAAAGACCCTGCCTGCACGGGCGAATGCGAAGAAGGCGAAGAAGGCGGAGAAACCATCTGCTGGAGACAACATTCACAATCCGTTTGTTTTGGACTAGGCAGGAGAAAGCGGCCAGCCTTGTGGCTTCTAGCAGCTATTACTGGCGGGCACCCCTGTATATGTTTCTTCACTTCTCGAATGTCTCTTTTTGCACATCACTTTTTTCTTTTCATTTCTTCCCTCCACACTTTGCCCATAATGTTTCTTAATTTCTTTATTTTTATGACGACACAGATAACAGACGACGGCCCTGATACCCTTTTTGATGGAAGCACAAATTTCGAGTATTTTTTTCCGCACTGGTTCATAGTTGGTGGGGAGGGGTCCTATTTGCTATTTGCTTTTTCTTGGGCCAAGGTTTAAACGTTCATGATGGGATGAAGAAACGGTTGGTTCGGCACGTGAATACAGGATGAAGACAGGTCACAGGACATCCCAAAGGCAAGGACACATTTACAATCCAGCCAATAGTAATACAAATTAATGCTCAGCAAGTCCTGTCATACAAAGGAAAAAGTTGCCAAAAGTCGCCCAAAAAGTAACGGCCGATTGCCGGGCCCAATCAGCAGCCGCCTAAAACCAATTGCCACCCTGTTGGGTTTGGTGCGGACGCTCCGATCTCGAATCTGAGGGCGAAAAATGAGTTGTACCAATACAGAAAAGAAACAGCCCAGGAGTGGGGTTGGACAATGGGGCAATCCGGTTAATAATTACACAGATACCGAATGCCGAAAAGAGAGCAGGCACGAAGCAGTAGACAGAAGGAAGAGGCACGATTAATTCGACATTGTGGAAGAGAGGAGACCGGACAGCTTTGAAAAGGAAGGCGCGCCGGCAGCAATGCAAGGCAGGAGCGCCCTTAACGCCATGTGAAAGGCCAAGTCATGTCGGTCGCAACTTCCCCAGATAATGGCACAAAAGGAAACACGTGAACCAGGGTAACTACTACTATTCCCTGGAGAATTGGAGTATGCTTGTGTGTGTGCCAGCCCCCAAGAAAGCCGCGTGTAGAGATACTTGCATCGACAAAAGAGCCCTTTGTCCATCCTTTTCCCACTGCCGTGGTCGGCCCCCAGGCGGCATTTGGCCGCTTTAGCTGGTGAGGGGGGCCACTAAGGCAAGACACAGGATCGCTAGTGGCCTGGCCCAAGCGACTTTTTTGACACACACACAGAAACACAGGACCCCCTCTTTTTTTTTAGGTGGTAGTCAACCATCCTAGTGCAGTTTTCTATTTTCCTGCTTCTGACTCGTTTTCTTTTTCTTTCCTCCCCCTTCCACATCTCTCCCTCTTTCTTTTCCACACCAATTCTCTCTCCTCTTCGCTGCAATCCCCTCGACAACTGTCTCGACAACCAAAAGCCTTTTTTCGTTGATCAACCGGGCCCATTCGACCCTCCGCCATCTCACCATGGACGCCGTTCTTCGCCAGTCCAAGGCTGTGTGCCCCTTCCTCAAGAAGGCCTCGCCGGCTACCCTGCGGGCTCTCTCGACTGCCACCCGTGTGGCCGAGGTCCCTGTTGCTGCTGCCGAGACCGCTGCCGCTGCTTCTTCCCCCTGCGGCGGCACTCTCTCCAAGCTCCAGCTGCTGGCCCACCGCTGCCCCGTCATGGGCCAGGCTATGGCCGTCCAGGCAGCCCGGACTGGTCTTGGCGCTGGCCTCGTCGGCCGCAGCAGCGCCGGCATGGGCGTCCGCCGTGTAGCTGCCAGCCTCTCGGCCGCCTTCTCGACGTCGACCTCGTCGCCCCTGTCCGTCCACGGTGGCAACCCCCTCCACAAGGGCCGTTCTCCCCGCACCGCTTGCATCCACTCGAGCAAGTCCCAGGAGGCCCGTGCAGTCGAGACCCCCGTCCTCGACAAGGCTCCTCCCCCGGCCCCCGGCCAGATCTCGAGCAGCAAGTCGGCTGCTGCCAAGAAGGCTGCGACTGTCGCCCCGCTGACCAATGGCAAGTTCGACTACGAAGCCTTTTACGGCCTCGAGCTCGACAAGAAGCACAAGGACAAGTCGTACCGCTACTTTAACAACATCAACCGGCTGGCCAAGGAGTTCCCCCGCGCCCACATGGCCGAGAAGGAGGACAAGGTGACCGTCTGGTGCGCCAATGACTACCTGGGCATGGGCCGCAACAAGCAGGTGCTGCGCAGCATGCACGAGACGCTCGACGAGTACGGTGCCGGTGCCGGTGGCACTCGCAACATCTCGGGCCACAACCAGCACGCCGTGCAGCTCGAGGCCACGATTGCGCGCCTGCACGCCAAGGAGAACGCTCTGGTGTTCAGCTCGTGCTATGTGGCCAACGACGCCACTCTGGCTACCCTCGGCAGCAAGATGCCCGACTGCGTGATCCTGTCGGACAGCCTGAACCACGCCTCGATGATCCAGGGCATCCGCCACTCGGGCACCAAGAAGATTGTCTTCCGCCACAACGACATGGCCGACCTGGAGGCCAAGCTGGCATCGCTGCCTCTGCACGTGCCCAAGATCATTGCTTTCGAGTCCGTGTACAGCATGTGCGGCTCCATTGGCCCCATTGAGGCCATTTGCGACCTGGCCGAGCGCTACGGCGCCATTACCTTTTTGGATGAGGTGCATGCCGTGGGCATGTACGGCCCGAACGGTGCCGGCGTGGCCGAGCACCTCGACTTTGAGGCCCACAAGGAGGGCCGCCCTCGTGGCACGATTGTCGACCGCGTCGACATTATTACCGGCACGCTGGGCAAGGCCTATGGCTGTGTTGGTGGCTACATTGCCGGCACCAACAAGATGGTGGACATGATCCGCTCGCTGGCCCCCGGCTTTATTTTCACGACGTCGCTGCCGCCTGCAACGATGGCCGGCGCGCGCACGGCGATTGAGTACCAGATGGACTATGACGGCGACCGCCGGCTGCAGCAGCTGCACACCCGCGCAGTCAAGGAGAGCCTGGCCGACCGCGACATCCCCGTGATCCCGAACCCGTCGCACATTGTGCCCATCCTGGTGGGCGATGCCGAACTGGCCAAGCAGGCGTCCGACATGCTTCTGCAGGACCACCAGATCTATGTGCAGTCGATCAACTACCCGACCGTGCCTGTTGGCCAGGAGCGCCTGCGCATTACGCCGACGCCCGGCCACACGCGCGAGTTCCGCGACCGCCTTGTGACCGCGATTGACTCGATCTGGAACGAGCTGGGCCTGCGCCGTACTTCCGACTGGGCACGTGAGGTGCCTGGCGGTTTCCTGGGTGTTGGTGCGCCGCCGGCGGAGGAGAACAAGCCTCTCTGGACTGACGAGCAGCTGGGCATCACCGAGGCTGTGCAGGAGCTGAAGAAGGAGTCCGCCGCTGAGGCTGCGGGTCTGACTGATGCTCTCCTGGAGCGCGAGCATGCCTCCCTGTACAAGTCGTCGCCTTCTGCGACTGCCTAAGCGCCTGAGCGATTATGCCATTGGTGTAAAGTGGTTAGCTTTGAAGTTTTTTCTGGCAACCACTCCTGCTGCTCGTCTCTCCCTGAAATGAAAGAGAGCGACTTGCAACTTTGGGATGGAAGAGGCTCTCCCTTATTGAAAGTGGAGAGAACCATAAACCTCACCGCCCGAAGATCTTTTCCTTCGCCTGCACAAGTCACTGCCTTTGCTTTTTTCCCAATTGGGAAAGCATAGGATTTCTTGTCTGCCCATTTTGACCCATATTTTTGAACGAGAGCATCGACGAGATTCGATCACCTTTGCGTGTGAGAGGGGGAACGAGACCGAGGAGATGGCCATTTATGTTTCTCACGTCTTTTACGATAGTATTGAAAGCGAAAATAAAAAGACACGACACATTTGCTATTTCCAAAAAAATGGTCTCATTGCAACAATGTTATTTTAAGAGTGATGTCTCTCCCTGCAAGGCTACTCCGTAGGATTCCTCGCATTCTCTTAGCCAGAGCCAAGACGTCGCAGTGGGGCGCTCGGTTAATAGGTCAATGCATGCACACGTGACCGATCATTGGACGTAAGCTCGCCCATGATTGGCCGTTCAGAATGTACTAGTCTTGAACAGGAAAGATCGGCACGGAGACGGAGTGAAAATGACGAGCTCGAGTTTGCTCCGTCTCCGTCGGAGCCTTACACAGGAGCTGATCACCAAAATGGGAGTGGACGTGTGAGTCCTCCCCCAGGATGAGTGTGTTCTCATCTCAACGAAAGCACGCCCGGTTTTTGGGCAACCCAACAATTTTTTGTTTTTCAAGGGCCGGGCCTCTCATTCTGATTTCTAAGGAATCCTTCCTTTTCTTCTCTTTTTGTATCTTGTCTCTGCGACTTTCCGACAGCCGTCTCTTGTACTTTGTTCCAAAACGGCAACTGACACTCGGGCACGCGACAAATCAACACAGCAACACAGCAACACTCACCACAACCGTTGATGCTCCCAGCCAAGAACAAAGGCCCTCGGGCCTGTGCGACTTGTGCCAAAGCCAAGAGCCGCTGTGTTCCCAGCACAGTAGCCAACATTTGTGAAAGGTGAGAGAAAAAAAGACGACAGAAAAGAAACCGAGGAAAAAATCAAACGAACGGAGGGTCAAAGATATATGTATACTTTTACACACACCCTTGGCACTTGCTTTTTTTTTTAAAATGTTCATACTTTTTCTGTCCGCTTCCTTGTTCCGCTTCTTAGCCTGTCCGGGCCAAAAGTCTTTCCGTTCTGCTTTTTTTCTGTTTTCTCCGTTCCCTCCCTCTCCGAAAGAATACGACACAATACGCATAATTGTCTCCGTATTCGAGTTTGATTTTCTCCGCTCGCATCGTCCCGTCTCCGTTCGTGGGGGGGGGGACCCCAGACCCCAGGGCCTGTCCAGTGGGATGCCCTAGGGACGTTCCGTTGGAGGATCTACAAGACATACGCATGGCTATCCTCTTTTACCATATTGTCGCAATAATTGTCTAATGTCCAACCGTCTAGATGCCATCGTCTCGGCAAGCCTTGTGGCTCACAGACACCCGCTCCTCCAAGGCGCCGACGGGCCGACGGAGCAGCGGGGACGACAAGTTCTTCTGGGGGGAGTGGCGCAGCCGCCACCACTTCCACCACAACTGAACGACACGCTACGAAGCACAGACAGTCAAAGCCCACGCGCGTGGCCGAGCTGGAGCGACGGCTAGAGGACCTCAACTCGAGACTGGAGACTGTCAGCCGGCAGCAGCTGCAGGGGCAGACACAGGCACAGGCACAGAATGGCCCTCTACCACACGGCCAGGTCTCGCCTCTCGACGTGTTCCGCACAGACAGCTCCCACCGGTCCGGCCCGGCAGCGTACATGTTTGAGCTAAACAGCAACAACTCCCACTTGGATAGCGACAGCTCGGGCCAACAACACAACCACCACCCTGGACGGCGTTCCCACTCGCCAGAGCCTGCCGTCCCTGCCTGCGATGTCGTCTCGGCCCTGTCGGCCGGCGCCGCCGTTCTCGGCAGCCACAGTCACAGCCACGGCAGCACCACCACCAGCAGCAGCCGGCGGAACAGCAATTTCGTGGGCTGCGGTGGACGGCCCGGCCAGAACACGTCTGCATCGTTTTCGCCGGGGAACTCGGGGTCGCCGGCCAGCAGTGCGGCGGCCGGGTCTGGGTCTGGGTCTGGGTCTGGGTCTCGCTCTACCGCCGCCACGGACACGGACGGCCTGGGGTCGCAGTCGTTTTTCCCCGACATGAAGCACCGGCAGCCGGCGTCGCCGCCGGCGCGGGCGATACAGGCGGCCATGGCCGCGGGGATTCCCCTGTCGGGGGAAGAGGCAGGTTCAGCGGGGACAGCAAGCCTGTCCAGTGTCCTTCAGACGCCCGGCATTCCCGCGCCCGGCACGGCGGCGGCCCGGCGCCAGTCCGAGAGGATCGCTTCCGTGGCCACCAAGACGGGCATGTGGAACAAGCCGGACGCGCCCAGCAAGACGACGCTCAACATCTGGCCGTCTGGCGACGAGGCCGAGATGCTGCTGAACGAGTACCGGTCGCACCTGATGCCGCTGCTGCCGTTTGTCATGATCTCGGCGGACGTGACGTCGGAGCCGCTGAAGCGGGAGCGGCCGTTTGTGTGGAAGGCGTTCATGATGGAGGCGTGCCACATGGACGGGGCGCGGCAGATTTTGATGGGCGAGCAGCTGCTGGAGGAGCTGGTGCGGGCGGCGCTGATCCAGCCGAAGCGGACGGTGGACGTGCTGCAGGCGCTGCAGGTGACGGTGGCGTGGTTCCACTATAATATCAACAGTTTCCAGATGAACAATGTGCTGTTTTTGCTGCGGGCGCTGTGCGTGGCGTTGGGGTTGGGCGAGCCGGGACCGGCCGGGGGAGGAGGAGCCGGGGGCCCAGGCACCACAGGGTCGACTGGAGGATCTGGGGGAGGAGAAAACTCGGCAAGAGGAGCCCCGGGTGTAGGCAATGGAGGAGCCAACGGGGACAACTTTGGCTCATACACATCGTCCGACCTGGAGAGAATGCGGGCGTTTGCCGGCACGTTCTACATTGCGACGCACATCTCGTCGACGGCCAAGAAGCCCGACCCGATGCTGAGCACTGCCTACCTGGACACCTGTCTGCGGATCCTCGAGACCCGGAGAGAGTACCCGTCGGACGTCTACCTGGTGCAGCTGGTGCGGGCCCAGCAGGTCAGCCAGTCGATCTCGATTGCGTTCTCGATGCGCGGCTCCGGCATGGGCATTGACCTGTCGCCGACGTTTCTGGTGGAGCATCTGCAGAAGCAGGTGGAGGCGTACAAGTCGCAGGTGCCAGAGTATTTGAGGAGAGAGCGTGAGTGCCCGTTAGGTCATGCCCTGGGAAGTAGCCCTGTGGCAGCCCTGACTACGTCTACTACCCCCCCTCCCCCTTTCTTCAGAGACTAACACATCCAGCTACCATCCTCGGCCATGTCTACATTGCCGAGATCCTCCTCTACGAAGTGGCCATCCAGGACGACAAGTCGCAGTCGACCAACAACAACAGCAACAACAGCAACAACAACAGCAACAACGGCCTCACGCCCAGCGAACGCCTCGAGCTGCTCGGCCTCTGCCTCCGCGCCACCGGCAGCTTTTTGGAGAACCGCTTCGCCGAGCCCATCTCGGACCAGCCGCGGTTCCTGTGCCTGTCGTCGTTTGATTTCATGTATGCGTTCCTGTGCGCGCTCAAGCTCATGACGCAGCAGAACGTGCCCGGGTGGGACCCGCGCAAGGTCAGAGAAGCGCTCCAGTTTGACGCTCTCGTGGACCGGCAGATCCTGGACATGCAGCTGCTGGCCGAGCGGCGGACGCGCCGGCGGCGGGAAGAGTACCAGCGGGCGACAGGAGCGGGGCAGGTGTCCAAGGAGAAGGGGGACGCGGGCCAGCTTGATCCGTTTGATCGGCTGGGGAGAAGGTTGCTGGAGCTGAAAATGATGATTGGAAAGGAGCTGGACAGGCTGGGGGACGGACCGGGGATGGGGACGGCCGGGACGGCCGGGGGGGCGGGCCAAGAGACGGCTACGACGACGGGTCATGAGACGGCGACTACGACTACAACTGGACCTACAGCAACCACGGACCAGACAGCCACCGACCTTCAGTTCATGGACCCCGTCGAGACTGACCCATACCCCATGGACATGGGAATGAATGTAAACGACGCCACCGCCAGCGGGGTCAACGACTTTACGTTCAACGACGCCACGCTCGACTACATTAACAGCTTCGACGGGATGATGTGGCCGGACCTTTTGAACGCGTCCGGGTGGGAGTCGTACCTGGACGCCAACATGAACACGCCGCCATTCATGGACGGGTTTGAGTAGATGGACGAGGGCGTGTGACTCCCGGCAGAATGCGATTCTCGACATGGCACAGCTGTGGATAAATCGGCGAGGGCAATACCGTCGTGGGCCCGAGAGCGGCTCTTCTGCACGCGCACATCTCTAAATTAAGGTTGTTTCCGGCAATATCGAAGGGGATAGAGGGGAGAGAGGCCCCGGACAGGAGGAAGGAGAGCGTGCATGACGATGGCGATGATCATGATTTATGAAAAAGTAATCTCTCCTCTAGTGGAAGAAACAAGGGAAAGATAAACCAGACAGAAAGACAGAATAGAAGGAACAGAGAAAGACCAGAACTGTCCAGCAGTCTTGATATCCGGCGCAGACTCGTTGCTCAAGGCCATCTCGTCGCACACCTACACGGGCGGGCCGCCGGCGTCCGGCGCAATGCCCGGCGCCGGCAAGACGCCCGTGTGGCTGTCGGAGCAGTGCGACCTCAACGGAGCGTGGTCGACGGCGTGGTCTGGCGGAGGGGGGCGCGGGTGCCGGCCTCACGTGGGCGGGCTACATTATGGATGCGGTGGTGGTTCTCAACGCCGGGGCGCAGGCGAGCGCGGTGACGGTCAAGATTGACGGGGCGGCGGTTCTGGGGAACAGCACCGCGGGCGGGCTGTGGGTGACGGACAATACGCGGACGTGCAACCAGACGGAGTCGACAGTGGCAGACGGGTCGATTTCGGGGTCGGTGCCGGGACGGACATTTGTGGTCAAGTAGGGGGAGGTGTTAGTGGTCAGGTGCAGGGTGAGTTAGTGGTGTTTGTGGTCAGGTGTAGGGGGTGACCGGTGTTAGTGGTCAGGCAGTTAGTGGTGTAAGTGACGTGCTAGAGACCCACAATGAAAATAGAGCTCCCCGCCGAGCTCAAGCTCCCCTCTTAACCCCCCACCAACCACCTCGCCATGGTCGACTACTCCGTCTACCTCGTCACCGACTCGACGCCGGCCATCCTCGGCCCCGGCCGCTCGGTCGAGGACGTCGTCAAGGCCGCCCTGGCCGGCAGCTCCCCGTCGGCGTCCCCCATTGGCATCGTCCAGCTGCGCGTCAAAAACCAAGACGCCCGCGAAATGGTCGCCACCATGCGCCGCCTGCACCCCATCACGGCCGCCGCCGGCATCCCGCTCGTGGTCAACGACCGCGTCGACGTCGCCGCCGCCGCCGCCGCCACCAACGACTGCGAGGGCGTGCACCTGGGCCAG
This sequence comes from Raffaelea albimanens, assembly GCA_002778245.1. Lineage (NCBI taxonomy): Eukaryota > Fungi > Ascomycota > Sordariomycetes > Ophiostomatales > Ophiostomataceae > Raffaelea > Raffaelea albimanens. The sequence continues at coordinate 3,087,865 of PCDJ01000008.1, read as the reverse complement.
GACGACGTCGACATTGCCACGGCGCGCCGCATCCTGGGCAAGGACGCCATCATCGGCGCCACCGCGAGCACGTCGCAGGAGGCTGTCTCGGTGTGCCGGCAGGGCGCCGACTATGTCGGCCTGGGCACCGTCTTCTCCACCGCCACCAAGAAAAACACAAAGTACGTCGTCGGCCCGGTCGGCGTGCGCCGCATGCTGGGCGCCATGGCGGCCGCCGGCTACGGCCACATCCCGGCCGTGTGCATCGGGGGGGTCAACGCGGGGAATGCGAGGAGAGTCATGTTCCAGAGCGGGTGGACCGGGGGAGAGGGCTCTAAACCAATTGACGGGATCGCCGTCGTCAGCGCCATCATGAGCGCCGCCGACCCGGCCGCGGCCGCCGCCCGGCTCCTCGAGCAGGTCAACCTCGGCAGACAGGCCCCGACCTCGTTTTTCAGCCTCCCGGCTCCGTCTGTCTTTTCGTCTGCGTCCATCCCCCCCTCCTCGCCGCCCTCCAGGAGACTGCCCCCCTCTCCCACAACATGACCAACCTCGTCGTGCAGAACTTTGCCGCCAACGTCGCCCTCGCCGTCGGCGCCTCCCCGATCATGAGCAACAGCGGCGCCGAAGCACCCGACCTCGCCCGCATCCCGGGCAGCGCCCTCGTCATCAACATGGGAACCGTCACCGCCGAGAGCCTCGCAAGCTACGTGGCCGCCATTGCGGCTTACAACGCCGCCGGCCGGCCCGTCATTTTCGACCCCGTCGGGTAAGCTGATGCCCTCGCCACACTTTGTTTCTTTTGGTCCTCGCTTTGCTCGATCAAGTTTTCTTTCCCTTTCCTTTTTTTCTTTTCCTCGCTACGCTCGTTTTATGTCTCTTCTTACTTTCTTTCCTCACTTTGTTCGTTTTTTCTTTCTTTTCCTCGCTTCGCTCGTTTAACCCCCTGTTTTCCTCGTCCTCTCGTCTCACTTGCTCGCTTCGCTCGTCGATCGTCCCTCGCAGTTTGCCATTCCTCACTAACCCCCCAGTGCCGGCGCTACTGCCGTCCGCAAAGAAGCCGCCCTCGCCATCCTCCGTTCCGGCTACATTGACGTCATCAAGGGCAACGAAGGCGAAATCCAGACCGTCTACGCCGTCGAAGAGATCGAACAAGACGACTCGAACCAGGCCCAGCAAAGAGGCGTCGACGGAAGCAACCGCCTCGGCGCAGACGCCCGCACCCGCCTCGTCCGCAGAGTCGCCGTCCGGCAGCGCTGCATCGTCGTCCTGACCGGCGCCGTCGACTATGTGTGCGACGGCCGCGACGGCGTGGGCAGGCGCGTGGCGGCCGTGGCGCACGGGCATCCGCTGCTGGGACAGGTGACCGGCACGGGGTGTACTCTCGGGACGGTCCTGTCGGCGACCGTGTCGGCCGGCAGCGACACGTTCCTGTCTGTCTTGGCCGGGCTCGTCCTCTTTGAGAGGGCTTCCGAGCTGGCCGCCGCTACCTGCCAGGGCCCCGGCACGTTTGTGCCTGCCTTTTTGGACGCCCTGGCAAAGTGCCGCCAGCTCGGCGCCAAGGGGGATCTCTCGTGGCTGGACGAGCTGAGGGTCAAGGATGTAGGGGAGTAGAAGAGTAAAAGTAGACATTGGGCAGACTCGCCATGTGCATACGAGGCTGAGATGTATGTATATAGTGGGGCCAGCCAGGCTGAGCCCCGCATAAAGTAATCATTTCGGATTCGTCATCCTCGCAACATCTCTTGATCATCATCACCATGTCCAGCTTTGCTACCCCCCCGGCGTACTGTTGTACGTGTGCCGGGCCGTTGTCGGGTCTGTCCGAGAAGCCGAGCCACCGGCAGCTGCCGTGCTGCCAACGGTTTATCTGTGGGGAGTGCATCAAGGTACCATTAGGTCGACAGCCATTACAGTCAAGCCGGCAGTCAAGTCGGCAGTCAAGCCAGCCCCAGTCGTAGCTAACCCGCAGACAAACGCACGGTTCGCAACGTACTGCCCCTACTGCCAGGTCGCCACGGCGCCGCCCCCGTCATCCAAGAGCCGCCACATTCTCAGCCGCGACGAGCCGCCCCCGTACGACGCCCCGCCCCCGTACGAGGGCGACGACAAGACCGACAAGACCGACAGGACCGACGAAAAGATTCACGAGAAGCCTCCCGGCGCCGCCGACGCCGCCAAGTCTTGTCCCTCTCCCACCCCCGTCATCCATTTCCTCGACCACGACCGCGACTCGGTCAACTCGCTCTCCCTCCGCTACCGCGTCTCCGCCGACGCCATCCGGAGGGCAAACCATCTCGGCGCAGACCACCTCCTGGCCGGCCGGAGGGTCGTGCATATCCCGTCCGAAGGATCTCCGTCCTTGTCGTCTCCACCACAGTCGCTCTCGCCCCATCCCGTCGAGGGCGAGGCAGAGGCCCGCCGCAAAGCGACGATCCGGCGCTTCATGGTGGCCTGCAAAGTGGCCGACTACGACCTGGCGGTGCTGTACCTTGACCGGACGGCAGTGGCGGCAGAAGGGCCGGCCGGGGAGACCTCATGGTATGACCTCTCCGCGGCGGTCCAGCTGTACCAGGCGGACGAGCAGTGGGAGAAGACGCACCCTCTGGCGGCGGCCAAGGGCAAGGGCAAGAGCAAGGCCAAGGGCAAGACGGGCGGGCTGTTTTCGCGACACCGGGGCGAGAGATGACGAGGAGACGAGACGAGACGAGACGACGACGACTAGGGATGTAAGGACGACGACGATGAGAGACGATAGGGACGAATGACGTCATTGTCTCTTGACTTCCTTTTCATTATTTTGGATTCTGGATTCTTTCTTGTTTGTGATTTTGTGACTGGTTTCACCATTTTGTTGATGCCTCTTTCATTCTGTTTTCGTCCTTCAGCCGTTTGCTTTCTTGATCTCTTGTACATGCCATTTCCACACACGCACATATTTCTGGTCCTTTAAATAGATGCATATTGCTCAATGAATTAAAAAAAGTCACAAAACAGACTCTTGTCAAATCGCCAACACATCAATCATAACGCTGAATACGTCTTGGCTCTTTAATTCTTTCAAAATTCACCATCCATTTGTTACACTTGATACAAATCATATCGCCCTTGACGCCATGCAATAATTATATACGCTTTTTGTCCCAGTGTTCATTCCCATAAAACCTATCCTCATTTCCCTTGTCCCCCCCCCCCCCCCCCCCCCCCCCCACCCTAAAATGCTGACCGCGTCCGCACATCGGAAATCTTGCGCTCTATCTCCCGCACCGACCGGTCCAGCTCGCCCGCAATCATCTGCTTCTTGTCCTGCGGCAGCAGATTGAACCGCTCGCACAGGTCGCCGTCAATCACACCCTTGACCGGCGTGTAGTACGACCGGTACATCAGGTGGTCCCGGCCCGCCAGGGGACCGTCCTCCTGCCGCAGGTGGCCCTCCAGGGTCTGGAAGAAATCCGCATCCTCGCGGCTCACAAACGGCACCAGCACGCCAATCGTCCCCTGCAGACCGTTCCACACCAGCACCTCCTGGCCGCCCACTACCAAGCTTGTCTTGGTAATGCTCATCGGAATGTCTTGCGTGTACACGTGCGCCATCAGCGACACCCGGCTCGGCGTGCCGTGAAGGTAGCTCCGGCTGTGCACCAGCTGCAGCTCCGACCCGGGCGCATCGGCGTCCTCGCTGGCCTTGTCCGGAACCCGCAGGATCCACACATTGCCAAACTTGTCGCCGCCCGCTATCGACTGGTAGTCCACCATGGTCGTGCACGTCGTCCACCGCTTCACCACGTCGTCCACAAACGGCAGGATTTGGTTCACGTCCGGCTTGTACACCGCGCACGTCACGCCCTCCTCCACATCGCCCACCACAATCCGGTTGCCCTGCGTCTGCAGCGACACAATCAGCTTGCTAGTCACTTCTGTCGCTTGGGCCTTGCGAAGCATCTGCCTGATGCCCAGGTCGTAGATTCGCAGCGTCTTGCCAATGCCGACGAGCAGCCTGCCCTGGAACGGAATCATGGCGGTCGGTGGCTCTTCCACCTTGGTCTTGTGCACCAGCTCCAGCTGCCGTCCGTCAGGGCTAATCCGGTATGCGTGGATGTAGCCTTCAGAGAACTGCCGCGGGCTCACAATCATGTCCTTGCCCGTGCCCACAATCACATAGTGGTCCCCGTTCTTGCTCACAAACGGAGCAACCGCCAGGCTTACGGCAGCCTCGTTGTTCTCCAGTTCAATCGTCTGTGTCACGCCTGGGTCCTCGCTCACGGGATCCACAACACTGATGCACGACGCCCACCGACCATTGCCTCGAGGGTACCCAAAGTCTTCGGGTGGCAGCACCTGCGCATCGCCGTTTGTTGCTCCTGGTGCCTCCAGCAGCTGTCGCCGAAGATCCGGAGACAGTGTGTTGTTGTCCGCCTCGATGGTGTAGAAGATGGGCTGCTCCGGGTGCTTGGACAGTCGTCTTGGTGTGTACGTCAACGGGAACGTCTTCTGAATAAGGGCATCGCCCAGCTTCTCAATCGAAAAGATTCTGCAGGCCATCGCAACCATAGTTAGCCAAATGCTCAAACTGCCAATTCGGGAATATTTAAACAACAGAAAAAAAGAGCATGGCGTGTCAGAAGGAACAATTGATATCAAAAATGATACACAGTCCTCATTGCAACAGTGGCGTAGGATTAATTCCCTTATGTCTCATCATGTGCCAGCAAAAAAAAAAGAAAAAAAAAGAAAAAAAAAAGAAAAAAAAAAGAAAAGAAAAAAGAAACAGAACGAATTGAAAAGGGATAACATACCGTAGGAAGCCGCCGTGAATGCCGACCATGCCCTCTTCGCACTGCTCACTGCTAAAGTTCCAGCCCCATTCGAGCTCGCCGTAGTCCAGTGGGGTCATGGCAAAGTTCTTGGCTTTGACGTCGTCGTAGCCCAGCCATGCCCGCGAGCTGAGCGCCAGCACACACACCCGCCGTTGCACTGTTACCTGGAACAGCCGTGCTGCCTTGGGACCAAGGAAGCGCTGCCGTGTATCGGTGAGTTCACCAGTGACCTCGTCCAGAACTGTCCGCAGATACACGCCAGAGTGCAGGCCGATATGCAGGTACAGAGCAGATCCGCCTGCTGACGAGTCGTCCATGGCCATGATCAACAGTGCCGATGGCGCTGCCGTCAGGGCTTGCACCGACTTGCTCTCCAGTGTTGTCTCTGGGTCCAGGCTGAGAATGCGCACAGTACAGTCGTCACAGCCAACAGCCAGGAATGAGCTGCGTAGCCGGCCTTCTGGTACTGATCCCAGACTCAAGCATGTAACTGTGCCAAACATCTCCTTCTTCTCGTCGTACTCGGCCAGCGAGCCGTCGGTATCCATCTCAAAGTATACAATCTCGCCCGAGCTGAGCGCCACGGCCACCTGCCGTTCATTTGTTGTTGCGGCCACAATGGACCTGTGTTGTGGCGCAGACCACTCATTGACCCGTCCGTCGCGAATATGCCGGATGCCCTTGGGGTGCACCTGCACCAGACCATCGTCACCCAGCTGCTGCACAGCTAGTGTCGGTACCGATGACAGGAAACCTGTGTCTGACACTTCCTCCACAGTCTCGCCAATGCTCAGCACCAGCGTACTCGACGGGGACGACAGAACAATGTACGAGTCAAACTCATCATCACGCCGCACCTTGGTCGTCCAGACTGCAGTGGGCCGGCCAGGCAGCTCGGACGCCACAATCTCGTTCACTCCCAGTGCATGTTTCATCATCCGGAAGGAACTGCGTGCGCCGTTACCGCAAACAGCGTAAATCTGCGGTGCGTCGTCGTCCGTCAGATTGGCTATTTTGCAGTCAAGCATTGGGTTTGTCGCATCAGCACTCTCCACCAGAGCCAGGTTCTCAGCTGGCCGAGGATAGAAGTACACTGGGTCGTATGGAGCACGCGGGTCAGCAGGGAAGTCGTCGCTCGAGAACTCGGCCTCGTCGTCGTCATCACCCAGCTTTTCGAATTGGTAGAAGTGGTGGTTGCCAAACTCGCATGCCACGAACAAGTAACCGCTCTTGAGAATGCACAGGCTTGTAGCGACTGGTACTGTGTCAAAGTACTTGATCTTGAGCCGCATCACCTCGCCTGTCGGATTGCCGTCCTCATCTTCCACCATGTCCAGCGTCACTTTGAAGAGATCGCCATCCTCGGTCTGAAGCAGGAAGAAAAAGGCACCCGCGTTGCCCTTGAGCTTGTGCATGACACCGGCAACAATTGTGCGCTTGCGACTCGGGTCCTCAGTTGCACCCCGTCTCCGGGGAATAGGGACGCGGAAAGCCTCTTGGTTGGAGTGGCGGTATGTGACGTTCTCTTCGCTGCAGACCAGAACACCACTTGGTCCATCGTTGCCACCGGGGACCTGGAACAGGATGGATGCGGAGACATCGACAGGGTCGGACCAGCGCCGCACGACGTGGTTCAAGCCGAGATCCAGTTCATAGTAAACCAGCTGCGTCTCAACCTCGCGATACGCCTCACCCGTTGGATCTTGATCCGACTCGGTGTAGTTCATTTCGAGGGCCGCAAAGACGGGGTTGGAATAGCCCACGTCCAGGGCCACAAGCGAGATGACGATCACACCCGGCTGGTAAGCCTCCAATGGAGACGAAATGGTAAGCTCAGCCTGGGCGTTCCGGTTCAGGACGTATACCAACTTGTTCTTCTCCACGGACGCGATCAAGCAAGCACGGCCCTTGGGGTCCGCTGCCAGATACTGGCCAGGCACGACGCGCCGCACACCCGATTTACCAAATGTTTCCAGATGGATACGCGAGAAGCGATTCTCGGCCGGAAGGTACTCGATGATAGCAATTCTTCCCGAGTCGGTAGCCAGAATGATATAGTCTGTAGAGACCAGAACGAAGTGCCCATGGTTAGCCCAAGACAGTTCCAAGCTGATAATTGTTTGTTTATGGGTCTCTCTCCCAGTTGGCTCTCTCCGAGTACACGTAGACGCGCAGAGCCTGCGCGCGCGTGCACTTCTTATCGAGCGCGTCTATACTGGAAGGGTGTCACTATGTGACTTGCTGAAAGGAATTGATTGGAAGAATGGACAGAAACAGAAGAGCTGACATACCTTTGTTGCTGCCAGCTAGCCGGAAGGAAGCAAGGGAGCGGATGATGCCGAAGACATCGTGGGAGAGCAGGGTGATGACCTTGCTCTGCGTAGGATCAGGCCGCAGGAGATTCAGACGCGACCCGGAGACGGTGAGGATTTGCTGCTCTTTGGTTCCAGAGAATTGGCCGAGGATGGCCTGGCTGATGTTGGTGGCCGGCTGGAGAGTCAGCGAGTACAAAAACATGTTCGACGTGGTCGCCATCTTTGCGGATGGTGTTTCTGTGCTCGTGGAGTCACCGCGCAGTTAGCCTGCGCGGGACACCGTGAGCGATGAAAAAGAGTTGAAGGGAGGAGGTGGGAAAGGGGGGTGGTGCCGCCTTGGTTGAGAGCATGGGAAGCTCTTGGGGAGGGAGAGTCCGCGAGAATTTCGAAAGCTAGCCAGAGAAAAAATAATATCCACCACAAAAAAGCTCCAATCTTACTGCGGGCGGAATATCCTAAATCCGACAGGGCCAATCACCGAGCTTGAGGAGGGGTAGGCGGGATCTGCTGGCTGGCGAAAGAACGGGGTTGTATTTTTCTAAGAAAAAATCATTGGGCGGACGGGGAAACCTCAGACCACTAAAAGTGAAAAAGCACACATTAAATCCCTAGGACCGTTTTCCCTCCCTCGACAACGAGCCATTGTGTGCTACCCCTTCCTGTCCCGCCATCTGATCAGGACCGAGCGCACATGCCCATGGCAACATCCGAACCTGCCGTGAGAGCCATGCTCTCCGGAATCTGCCGACAATGTTCACGGCCTGGAGCAGCCCGGCCGCGGCTTTCGGGCCCGACAGCTCGACGGCTAGCCGAAGCCCGAGCCGGGTCTTCCTGGACGCGGGGGCCGGGGGCTGCAGCAACAGCGAACGCAGCAAAGGCAAAGACAGTGGCCTCTGAGAAGGCCACCGTGCGGTCAGAACTGCGGACAGGGTGGCGGCGAGAGGGGCAGCAGCAGAGCGGCACCGGCACCGGCAGCATATTAGCTTCCTCTGCCCCGGCACAGCGGAGGCACAGCTCGTCGGCCGTCACACAGGAACAGCCCAAGTCAGACAGCAGCAGCGCGAAGAGCAAGATCCCCGAGAAGCGCATACTCGGCGCCGACGACCTGTTCCACTCCTTCAGCGACTCCCCGGTCGAAGACATGCGGAGGCGAGCTGCCTTTATCAAGACGCACGCTTACTGCCCGCACCCACACCACCAGCAGACACGCACGACAGACCAGCCCGCGAGACAACAGCTGCTCAAGACGCTCGAGCGCTTTGAAGGATCGGAAGAGGCACCGGCGCACGTCAACTTTGAGTGCCCCGACTGCGGCGTGCCGGTATACTGCTGCGAAGAGCACTGGATGGACGACTACGAGGCGCATCTGCAAATCTGCGACACCCTGCGGCAGATCAACGAGGACGACCACGACCTGCGCTCCGGCCGGGCGTTCCCCGAGTTCGAGTACCCCGGCCCGCAGATGGAGGAGGCGGCAGTCAACCTGACCAACTGGGACACCTTCATGTACACCCGCGGCTTCATTGCCGTCAACGACGACCGCAGCATGCGCCAGGTGACCCGGCTGCTGACGTACCCGACAACGATTGCGAGCGTGCTGCACGAGTTGAGCCCGTACAACATCCGCCAGGGCGGGCGCATGACGGCCGAGGGTCTCAAGAGTTTCTCGGCGCTGCGGTACACGCTGCACCCGCCGCTCATGGGCGAGGCCGACTCCGTCAAGGGTATCCGCCCTCAGGCGCCGGCCGTGCGGGTGTTCATCCTGGGTGCGCGTGCCGAGTCGTCGCTGCCCCGCGACGTGTGGGTGCAGCTGGCACACTTGTTCCCGCAGGCCCGTCTGCATCTGATCTTTATCGGCCCCGAGAGCATGACGAACCGTGACGACGAGTTCCCGCTGCCGCCGCGGACACCTGAGAACCCTTTCGGTGCAGTAGTGGAGGACCGCATCTGGTCGACGATGAAGATCAGCACGATTGTGGACTACTACCACACGCTGCACAAGACGGGTTACTACACGCCGTACGATCCGTACTTTGACTGCTTCGTCATGTTCCACCCCGGCCTGGGCCACCCGGCGAGCTCGCACGAGTGGCACGAGACGATCCCGATGCTGCTGGAGACCAAGGCGCCGATTATTGTGACGGGCTACACGCAGTACGACATGGAGCGCGACATCAGCTGGGTCAACAAGACGGCCTCGGGCGAGTTTGACCTGCTGCTGGAGCCGGGCGAGAACATCTTCCGCAGTCTCCGGTGGGACCTGAACGACCTGGATCCGCAGGACATCAGCTGCGGCAACTGGGGAGTGTGGGCGATGCGCGGAAAGAGGTAAGCCGCCCCCCTACTGAACTTGACATTTAAATATCGATCCCTTTGCTAACAAATCCAGATATGAGACGACACGCAAAGAATCGGAGTAACGAAACACCAAAATTGGATAATGCATCAGAAAACCGAGCACGCTCCCTTCTGTGTGTATATTCACCAAAATCTTCCCTCTTCAACACAGCCATACAAAAAACCGGGTTGTCTGTACAACAGCAAAGAACGAGAACAGCAGAACAAGAAAAAAAAAAGCGTGGAAATAGACATTCGGGCAGGGACGCATGGGTTGCTAGGCGTTTTATTTTATTTTTTGTGATATGTGGCAAAGCATGATAGAAGCGAGAGAGAGAGAGAGAGAGACAAAGGGGGAGGATCTGGCCTGGGCTCTTTTTTGTTGTTCTGCTCAAGTTTCTTCCCCCTTTTCTGATTTATTTTTCTCCTACCATTTTCGTTTTGGTTGTATGTGGAAATGTGTACATATGCCTGAATGCCATCACCTCTTCACAAGAATCACAAGACAGAAAAGTTACAGGCCTGAAGTTTACAATTCGATGGTGAGAACTACGAGTACGTAAGGTGCAGGTGGCCCGCACTGGCATACAACTAATACCTACGTTGTAGGCCCAGTAGCATTCTGATGATGCTGTCGCGTCTCAGTTGGAAACATGTCAAAGCACTCGTACATCTGTGGCTCGCTGCAGCACAAGATATGCACAGATATACACAGATATGCACTCCTGCATAGATATAGAATATTGTCGCTGCACTGGTCGTCAGTTGCTCTTTGCACCGACTGCGTTTCGGGGGCTGCTTTCTGTCATCATTTTCATGACAGCACCGGTCAGTTGCTGCGCTTTGCACCACCGCTGTCTCTTTTTTTTGTCAATATTGCATTGCTACAGTGACAGATGCATTGCGAGCATTGCCATTGTGCAAAAGTTACCTCACCCTCCCCGTACAACTTGCAGGACACGCATCTCTTGTCTGGATAGCCTCACCCCTCCCCCTGTTTCCGGGACTTTCAGAGAGGCACTCGTCTGGAGTAGCTGCTGCATATTTTTTTGGCTGGCCCGCATTCAAAAATATGCCTGATTTCTCTGGGCCGCGCCGTGGAACCGGGGGACTCACAGGCCAGTCCCCGCTGGCCAAGTGTTCTCTGGTCGCTAATGCAGAGGTCGGCGCGGACAGCGCGGGCAGACACATAAGAGCAGAGGCTGCAGCCGGTGGAGGGTGTGGTGTGTATGAGCGCTTGGAGGGTTGCAGGCGCGCTGGCTAGGTGCAGAGGCTGCTTGTTAGGTGCATGCCGCATCCTGTCTGCCTGCAGACTGAGATGCAGACGGTGTGCCCTGGGCTGCAGTCAAGGTCGCAGTCCGGCCGCAGTCCGGGCCATTCTCTGGCCGCAGATGGGTTGCAGAGGCTGCACGACTGACGCAGATGAAGACGGGGGCGTGTAGCCTGGCTGTTGGGCCCGGAATCTTGCGTCTTCTGGGTTCTCTCTTGGCTGCCTCTGCACAACCAACTCGGATGAACTTTCGCCGCGCGAGGAACGCCTGCGGGAAGGTGGATGGCCAGCCCAGCCGAAGCCACGAGGAGCCTGCGAAGCGTTATGGAGACCACGGCAGTGGGAAGCCGCTGGAGACAGTCCCAACCTGGTAACTCGCCTGCCACATGGACTTGCGCCATATATGATGTGCATGGTCCAGCTGCATACGGCTCAGACCTAGCCTGTTGTTTATCTTGGTGAAAGTCGAAACCAAGCCAATGTGTCCGCAGAGTAGAAATCATGGCCAGGACGAAAGGGAGAGACAGAACGCTCCTTGGAGTCGGCAGTTGGGTGGGCGGGCCCTCCAAAGGGACGGCAGCGGGAAAGGGCCGCAGTCAGGAATAAAAAAGAGGCTGCAAAAAGCGGCCGACTGAATGGGCCGCATAATGGGCCGCAGATGTGGTCCCCTTCGCCCCCTTCCTGCCATCAAATTTCAACGCCCCTCCTCCTGGCCTTCAGCCCGGCCCCCTGCTTGCTGCAGGTCTGCCTAGACGGACCACCTCGAATCTGTTTGTCTCTGACAAGCGAGCAGGCAGGACGGCCAAATGTGAGAGTTGAGAGGAGATTGGGATTGGCGCCTGTTTTGAGCCCCCAAAAAAGGGCAGCGGCGTCTGTTTGGGATAGCCGCAGAAGCACAGACCCGATCCGCCAGGGTCCCTCTTTCCTTTTTTGTTATTTCCCTCCTTCCCGTTTTTATTCTCCTGTGTGTTTTTGTCAGGGCCTGGTCGCAAAGGCACGCATGCATGAAATAGGGTGGTGTGTCGAAGAAGAAAAAACGGGCAGTCGCGATCGCGTGTGCAGATAGGGAAGGAGCTCCTGTCGCATAGCTCCCTCACCGCCTATTTTCTGCCGTATTTCTGGTGCTGTTATCCCCTCCTGTTAGCCTGAGCTCCCCTAAAATGCCAACCTGTCCAACGTCCGTCAACGTCGTCTCAACACCGACTCGCAACCGGACGATTCGTCCTGCAACGTCACCTTTCTTTCCGCGTCCGTGACACGCACACTCTCTTTCCAAGAGTGAAATCTGGTCGCGTGCCAGAAATCATGGCCGCAGCAACAAGCAATGCGCCAATAGCGGTGCCAGGCGGTGGACGGCCAAAAACGCCGTCTTCCTCCTCAGCAGCTGCGAACAGCACCACGGCAGGCAGATCAACAGCCGCCACTGCCACTCCTGCCGGCCATTCTTCTGGGACTTCGGCTGTCAGAAGCAGCAGCCACCCGCGGCGTGCTGGTCCTGGATCTCGCACGGCCGATCCACTATCAGACAAGGCCACTATCCTGCTTATCCGAAGGACGCTCTGCCCGCAGGAGACGGCCACGGCCAGCAGCAGTAGCGCTGGCAAGAACGCCAGTGGTTCGGGCTCGGCTGGTGGCTCTGGGACGCCGCCAAATGTCTCGTCTGCGTCTTCCCAGGTGCCTGCCACCACCGGAAGCAATGCTACCTCGCCGGTTTCTTCGTCTCCGGCTCCTATCCAGGACCTCCTTCCGCCGCTCACCAGCCGCAACGACGTGGACCTCCAGTTGTATGCTCTGGTTGCGATTGTTGTGCGCGAGTTTGTGCTCACCTGGTACTCCAAGATCACGCCCGATGAGCAGTTCGTAAGCGAGCTCGTGCAGATCGTGGCTCACCTCACGCGAGCGCTAGAGCAGCGGGTGCGCCGGGCTGACTTGGAGCGGGTGCTGTTCGACGAGCTACCGGAAATCCTCGACGTACACGTCACGGCCTATCGGACGGCACACCGGCCACGAGTAGCGGCGCCAGTGGTTGTGAATGCGCGGAAGATATACCATGTGCAATATCCACTACCGGCCTTGGACCCCGACGATGGTTCAAAAGAGCCCTATGGCGACAGCCTGTCAACCGCCAACAACGAGGAAGTCTACCGCAACCTGCTGGTCAGGGGCGTGTTGGCAGTGCTTCTTCCGACAGAGGATCTCGAGAACGGAGCTCTGATGGCGATTGTGAGCCAGATTCTGGCGGAGCTGCTCATCGGCGGAGTGGTGGCCCGGCGGCTGGCAGAGCCGTGGATGATGTGGGAGGTGGTCGGCATGGTAGCCCGACTGGTGCGAGAGAAGCTCGACGGCGGTGACGACGAAAAGACAGCGAGGGCCAAGTTCAAGGCAAGGCTAAGGGCAAGATCGGAGGCCAAGGTAGAGAAGGAAGAGAAGACGGAGACAGAAGACTCGACAGGCGTCCCAGGACCACCGGGGCTCCTGGAATCAGCCTTCGATATGGCGACTCCTTACTTCTGGACACTGCTGCGCTTCGGTTTTGCTTTGTTCGCCATCCTGCGATTTCTCGTGGCCAGCATCGGCCTGGCCCGGTCTCTGCCCTCGCGTCTGCAGCCGGACGACCGAGCGAGCACAAAGGCCAGCAGTGCCTCCTCAGCCACGAACCCATCGCCGGCTTCAAACAAGCCCATTCCTGTTCTCGCCTATCGAGTATGGCCGGCGGCAGCCAACTTGCTCGAGCTAGACGTCCGCATGCCTTGGCTGTATGGCGCTCTGTGCTTGGTGCAGTGGCTGGCTATGACTGGACCAGGCCGCATTGGAGCCCTGGATGGACCACTCGACAGGTAAGTTTCTTTGATTTTGCTCCTTTGACACTCTCCATTTTTGCCAAGTCGTGTCGTCTTTCCTTTCCCTCAGTCTCAGTCTCTCTCTCCTCGTTCCCCCCGGTCTCTCCTTTCATCCCGCCCTCCCCCTCTTGCCCCTTTCTCTCTCGCCAATCCCCGTTCGCTCCGCATGCATTTCTGATCACTGGACTGCTCTTCTCTGTCCTTCGCCGTCCTTCGCTCTGTGGAGCCCTCCGTCTTCATGATACCTGTGCCGTCTTTGTTGTTTCGTCGTTTTGTCATACTCTCGATGCTCGATGACAATCATTGATGTTCCCACCCCCCTCCTCTCTCGCTTGCCCGCCAACCCTGTCTGTCTCGGGCCTTCTGCTGTTGCTGCCTCCTTGCTTCCACTGCGTTTTTCAGAGGCCGATTGGAGCACCTACGAGAATACGAACACATGCTCTGCATGCATGCGCATCGCGAGTTGCAAGTGGACTTGCAATAAAGTGTGTGTGTGGCCAGGTTGTTCTGCAGACGATACTGCCATGCAGCATGAATTACCCGTTTTGGCCAGGATATTGTTCGCACGCCGGTCGTGGAGCTCTCCTGTGATACCCGGACCATCCCCTCCTCCTTGCTTCCCTGACGCCCTGCCCCCTTACAGCCAACACACCCTGGCCCAGCGGACCACGCCCCGCCAGGGGCCTGAAGGGCAATCATTCTGGGCTGGTTCGGCCTTGTCCTTGGCCAGCCTTGATCAATCCTCTCCAAGCCTTTGCAAAAATGACATGAAAACTGGGCCCATTGACAAAGGACTTTTTCCTCGTGTGATTTTCGTCTTCGGCTTTCTTCTGTCGTTTTTTCAGCTCTTTTATTTGTGTCGGCTGTCCAGACCAACCAGCACTCCCCTGAACCACCCCTGGCTGCATTTTTACGCGCCGTGCCCAGAACCAAACAAGAAAAGCTCCCACCCTGCCCCGTTGCAGCACCCTTGCTTAGGGCCATTTGCTTAGGGCATTTTGGCTTGGGGGCCTGCCTTTTTGGAACGCTTCCAAAATCTGAAATGCTCCTTCGGCGCTATCCTCGCTCTGGCCCCAGTGGGTCTGGTCAGGTCTGGTCTGGTCTCTCGTCTGGTCTGTTCAGGTGTTGGGAATCAGGAATGGCATCCTTTGAGCATCTCTGCGTCTAGGCGTCGACGGCAGCTGTCAGATGCTTTCTCGAACAGTGCCTAGTCCGACTTCTTAGTTCAGGAAGGGTGACGACGAAGGATCATCAACGGCCGCAGAAAGAGGCCTAGGTAACCAGAGAAGTGCCAAAAGCAGGCCTCCAAAACGGGCCAACCAAGCCTGGAGAGCCATCAAAGAAACCCTCTTTCGCTTCGCACCGCACCTAAACCAATCCACATTCTGTGGCAGCCTGTGGCATCCCGTGGCAGGTCCACAGTGGCAACCCCGGCAAGCAGCCTGGCTTCTCTTTGGCTTCCCTTTGTCCAGATGGGCCATCTTGTTTGGCCATATGCTGGCGATGCGTGCGCGATGAGTGTGCGATGTGCGCGCGATGTGCGCGAGCCTGTTGGCTTGGCGCAGAAGCGAACTATCTCGTCACACATGGGTGGCAGAGCACACATGCTGCCCCCGTCTTCACCAACACTTACACGCAACACACCACCACCGCCGCCGCCGCTACCCACACCAGAGATCCCCCTTTGCCCATCCCTAGTCTGCAGTGCTTCCAACAGCCACGCCCGCCTCCGTCGTCCACATGGGTGTGTGCGAATTGTGCTGCGTCGTTTTCTGCCCCTCCTGTGTCGCTTGTCCATCGGCCTCGTTTCTCTGCTGTTCTTCAGCGGCTTTGGCCTACTTGGGCATAGCTTCGCCGAAAATGTGCCCCCGGGCAGTGCCCTCCCCCTCCCTCCCCCCTCTGCGACTCGGGACGAGAGACGAGCATCCGCTTCGGCCTCGGTCAGCCGAGTGTCGGGAAGGGAGCAGCAGGTCGGCCACGGCGGCTACAGCAGGGGTTTTCGCCCTGTCTTTTTTTCGCCCTCCCTGTTTAATCGCTTTTTATTGTTTTTTATTACATATTTTACTCCTTGTTCGATCCTGGAAGGAAGCAAAAAAGAACCAACAGCACAGACTGCAAAACGACGAAAAGAGGCATCTGCATTTTGTTCCATCTTGGTCTCCCATTTGCTCATTTCGCCCATTCCCTGCCCTCCGAGTTGCACCCACCCCTCCCCTCCATTCTCGGTCCTCTGCATTGCTCTCCCGTATTGCGTTCCTTTTCGCCCATGTCAAATACCTTTGTGGTGTGCGTCGTGGTTGCCCGCGCCGGAATGGTTTTCCAGTATCTCCAAGGTTGCATTGGACACCCATTCTCCTCTTTCAGCCCCTCCTTTGGCGGAAGTCTATGTTGGGGGGTAGAATGAATTGAGGGCCAGCCAGAACACGAATTATGTCACATTCTGGGCGCGGAACAAGAAACACCCTTCCAATGTGACAGAAGGGTAAACGCGGTAGTGCCGCAAAGTGCTTTTCGCGCCGGCCAGAGGATCAAGACAAAACGGACCCCAAACAAAAAGTCCTACAGAAGAAAGGGCCGGAAACACTGAAGCCGAGTGTTTGAATGCAAGTGAACGACACACTGGTGTTTGCTGGCGACTCATGGTAATCCATGGCGGCATGGTATGCCTGTCTTGTCGCTGTATCTTTCCCTGATTGCTTATTCTGTCCTCATGACACACCGTTTGGTGTTTTTATGCCCCCACGCTGGACTTACTTAGCACTTACACATCCCCTGAAACATCATACCACCACACCAAAACGATGTGCACACTAAATGCCCAAACATCACTATACACTCAACTACCCACCGACAGCAACCACACGCACATACTCTACCCACAGGCATGACACGATCTCACACTCTCGCGTTCACTAAATCGCACTAATACCTTGATTGCTGTCCACAATGCACCACTATAATACCATACAACTATACTCGTACACAGCCACAGCCACCACCACTGGCACCCTGACGCGCTAACGCTGTACTATAGACTGCTCTCATACTACCTGTGCAAGTTTGCTCTTGACCCGGCCCTGTTGCCCGTCATCTTGCGGGCAACCCGTTCCGCGGTGTTTCCGGGGAATAAGTTTGGTGCCCCATCGTCCCTCGTGGCCCCTACCAATGATGCTGAAGAGGCTGCGCTGCGGCGGCGGACAGCACTGTCTGTAGTGGCCATGGTCTGGCCCGGCTGGGGTGTCCAGGGGGAGACCGAAAAGGGGGAAAGATCTTCCTCCTCATCTGCCAGAGAGTCCACGCTCTCGGACATTCAGGGCGCCCTGACCGTGCTGGACGATGCCTACTGCAACAAGCACCTGCTCTACAATATGCTGGAGACAGCTCTTGTGAGATTGGTGCCTGAGCTGGCCGAGACTGGCGTGACTGGACTGTGGGAGGAACGATTAAGCTAAGGAGTAGGAAGTCGATTGATTAAAAGTAATAGTATGCAGATCACAGCGTTATATAGCCCGATTTGTAATAATGAAAGATACCCTGCCCCTTCTGTTGTTGATCTTGTATGATTATTTCGTTCGTGGGCCTGGCCATCGCTCGCATTATGTTGAGTCATGAGAATTGCCAGAAGAGCCATTCTGGAGAGGATGATTATCAAAAGTCGAAATAGTGACCCAATGACACTTGGACTTGAAACGGTCTCGCATCCCAGTGGGCGGATCTCACTGCTACCTCCTGTGCCCAATCTTGTGCCCAATCTTGCACTCCCTATTTCACACATATTTACTCTTCCCAATGTTCCTTCCTGGCGGCCCATAAGCCAAGATGTTTTCCCCGGTTCACTTTTACAAACGAGTGTATCCTACATAAGCCACAAAATCAAAGGCATGCAAAACAAAAATATCGATTCAAAAACATTCATACTCGGATCCAACAACATAACCAAAAAATAAAAATAAAAAAGGAAATGTCAAAAAAGCCGGGCGTGTGCCCGATATTTTCCATCTTTCTCTAGCCGCGGACTTGCGTCCCGGGGTTCGATGAAAGAAACCCTGTAAGGAAACCAAAATAAACAAAGAAGCGTACAAAGACATAGGATATAGACAGAATAATGAAAAATAAAAGAAGAAAGAAGAGGGTGAGAAGAAGAGAAGAGAATGTGGGAAATCGATGCTCCCTTCAAATGCACAACCAGATACATATGCGTCATGGTAGAAAAGCCCATTCGTATACTTGCTTTATGTGTTCGACCAAGTATCCAATATATGAATCGCGCCAACAATATGACAGGTACAGATGCCTCGGGACAGGCAGACAAACGCGCACGGTAAACCAAAAAGCAAAAGCAAACGAGACAGTCAAGATAGGAAAACTAGATAAAAAAAAGAACCAGAGTCGCGTGAGCGTGATGAGATCTTCCTTGGTGATATGTGGATGTCAATTCCAAGAAAATAAAAGTTTCGAGAAGGGGAAACAAGAGGGAAGAAAAAAAACGGGAAATTGGAAATTGGAAATTGACAAAACAAAAGTATGAAGGAAAAAGGAACAGGAAAAAAACACAGAAAAAGAAAAAGAAACGGGATCCGCGAACAGTTTCGAGGGTATAAGGTGTTGTGTGTGTTGGGAACAAAGTATGCCAGCATTTTCGTGTCGTTTCTTCTTGCGAAGATGAACTCGTCGTGAAGAGTAGTGAAGTCGGAATCGTACGCCAATAAACAAAGACAATCGCTATTGCTTTCCGTTGCATGTGCGTGTGCGTGTGTGTGCATGTATTCTTGCGTGCGCTCTCAAGTTGCCGCGTTCGTGTCCTGCTCCAAGGCGTACCCCAATCCACACTGTGCAGAAATGGGGTTGTCGTGAGACGCAAAGCCGTAAAGCTCTATTTCTGGGTCCAGGAGGTCTCGACCGATTTCGAGAGCCCCAGCCCCGTTTTTGTTTCAATGAAGCGCAAAAAAAATATAACAGTTTTTTCAAAGTCAAACATCCCGTCGGACAAACACTATTAATCTCGTGTGCGTCGCAATAGTGTCCTGTCCAGTGGAGTGGCCGGTTGCAAAGGGGGGCAGATTATAGTCGAGGGGGCAAAGCGCAGCCAGATAAGATATCGGTCGTCAAACATTAATATGCGAGAGAAAGAAGCGTGCGGATGCGAGATTGAAAGGGGCGAATGGTTATGGAGTAACAGTTGCTGGGCCGCGAGGTTGTGCAGCATGAGATCCATCCTTCAGGCGGCCATCTGAGGCTCCGTCTTAATGTGGTGCATGTCGCTGGCCATTTCCACATCACCCTCGGGAATTCGAGACAGGCCGCCCATGCCTTGCGGAGACATTGTGACCTTGGCTGACGGCGGAGCTTGGTGCTGCTGGATGCGCAGCTTCTCGGTCAGCCGGGCGATAGCCATATACTCGTTCTGGTCAAAGCTGTTCGGCACGCTCTGGATAAACGTCAACAGTGTGTCAGCTGCACGCCGGGCATCTTCCTGCGACGGAGAGCTCGGGGATGAGCCTGCGCTTCCTCCTAGGCCAGCCAGTGATCCTCCAATGGTTGCACCCCCAATGCCGCCAGCCGAACGCGGAATGCCCATGAGCAGGCTGTTGCTGCTGTTGCTCCGCCGCAGCTGTGGCGAAACCACAGCACTATTGATGCCATACGACGGCGCCGAAATGTCCGTCATGGGCGAGTCCACGGCCGAGGAAGGTGCCGTAGAACCGAGGTGCGTCTGCTGGTGTTGGTACTTGGGCGTCATGGACTCACTCGGAGGCAGTGTTGTATCATGGTGCGTTTGTTGCTCCTGCTGTTGCTGTTGATGGTTCATGCATTCCATGTTGAGGGCCGGAAGGGTCTGGCTCCGCGGGCGCTGGAAGTTGGAGCTGGAAGCCATGGAGTCGTGCGGAAGGAACGAGCCGACGTTTGAATCGGGCGAGAATGTGAACGGCATCGACGGACTGAGGGCACTTCCCGGGAACGAGGAAACCGGAGTCTCAGTAAACACGCTCGAGAGTGATGTTGTGCTCTGGTTGTTGGCGGGTTTATAGCCACCGACCCCGCCGACACTGGCCATGTTGATGCTGATGCCCAAAGAACCGTTCATCCCAGACCCGTCGTGGCCTGTGTGCTCTCCATGGGAAGCGAACGCCATATAGCCACGGTCACCGCCAACGGGTCCCCCGCTAATGTCCTTGTCGTCTTCGCTCCGCTGTCCAGACATAGGCGAGCCTGCTAGCTTGCCGACTGACGACGAGGGCGACTTGGCGGTAGATTGGTCCATGGGGCCGAGTGATGGCGATCCCTTGTGCCGGTCTGGGATATTCGTCTCGGAAGCGCGGCGGACAAGTCTGCTGGCGCCAATGTTGTTCTTCTGCTTGAACTTCTCCAGCCAGCTGCTGTTCATCTTGGGCAAGGCGTCTGGGTTGCCCATGCTTCTGGCGAAAACCTGGAACTTCTCGAGGATCTCGGCATCTGTCACTGCCGAGCCACTCTTTCGCGCCCAGTTGGTGACAGCACGCTCGATGTCGGGGAGCTTCTGCCTGTTCTTCCTGCTGGGAGACTTGCTCTGGTCGTCTCTGCTGATATACTTGTCCTTGTTACGAAGAACTTTGGACACCGTGCTGTATTATTGTTTTTTGTGTGAATATAGATATCCAAAGAAAATAGGGCCGGCTGTGGTAACCAGTACGGGGAGGGAGAACGCGAGTGAGAATCAAAGGGGACCAAAAAAAAAAAAAAAAAAAAAAAAAAAAAACAAGAGAACAGCTCATTACCTTCGCTCGACGCCAAACTTCCTTCCGATGGTTTCCTGCTTGAGGCCAGGGTTGTTTTCGGCAAACTCGCACATCTGGCGACGTTGGTCCTCGGTCAGCGTTTTCCGGGGAGTCGGTCTACCCTCCCGGTCCAGGCGGGATGTCCTGATAGGTGGCGGCTGAGGTCCACGAGGAGCAATGGTGACGGTAGAATGGGGGGCCGAAGTTACGGCAGAAGGGGCCGCCGCAATAGCCGGTGGTGGCGCCGCGCCTATCGCTGCGGGAGGAGCAAGTGCTGGTGGCGGAGGCGCCGCCGAGTAACCGCCGGTGTTGTTGATCAACATGCTCGGCCACGTCGGGTTCGACGGAACCAGCATGGACAGTTGAGGGACGGAGTGCTGCTGCGGCGACTGCTGGATCAGGGCAGGCGACTGCTGGTGGTGCGGATGCTGAGGGTGCTGCTGGTGATGGTCATGCGGTGACTGGTGCTGTCCTTGCTGGTGCATCTCCTGGTGCTGGTGCTGGTGCTGTCCATGTTGCTGGTGCGGTGCCGGCGACTGATGCATCTCGGGAGTTCTCTGCTGGGGCGAAGCGTGAGGTTGCAACGGGGGAGGCATTCTGTTCATCGAGTCCGGCGTCATGCCATTTATGGGCGGCATGTAGACGAACTCGTTGCTCCCGTAGGCGGGCATGGTCGACTGGGGGTAGTTCATGTTGACCCAATTCCCGGTGTGACTCTCGTATGGCAGATGCTCCTGGGCAAGTTGCGAGTCGGTTTCGATGCCTGTTGAACCCATGGGGGAAATGTGCATTCTTTTGTTTCTAGAAACGATTGAAGCTTTGGCCAAGATCGTGGCGTGCTGGGAATCCCGAAGCTGCTTTGGAACGGCGACGAGGGAAAGCACCAGAGCAGATCGGCCTCGAGATGGACGGTGGGAGAGAACGTAAGCAAAACAAGGCGATCTCGAGATAGTCCAAAGTTGCGAGCGGGAATAAGTGACAACAGCAATAGCGAGACGACGCTGCCAAAGCCGAGATTGGGGGTTGCAGAGGCAGTGTAGCTGCCCAAGTAATCGTCCGTTTCTGGGGAGGGGGAGGTGATGATGAGGCTGGCTTTCTGCCGTGAAGTGTTGCAAAGTCTGTTGCTTGCTGGGCTGCCTTTTGTTGTTTTCTTCTTGGTGAATGCTGCCTGTTTCCAGGAATCTGTTTTTGTCGTCGGGTTTCTGGCCCTTCTCTGTTTCGGTGTGCAGGTTTGTGTGCTTTTGTGCCCTGGCCGGTTGAGCAGACACTACGGCAAGGGTGACCTGGTTGTTGTTATGGGTGTGTGCCCGACTGAGACCGGTATGTTCTTCATCAACTGAGAGGGAGGAGCATGCATGGTCTGACTTTAGTGCGCCTCTTCAAACGAAAGCCGTGCAGGATGTCTGCGAAGCGAGGGCGTTGAGAGAAAAGAAGGAAATGGGGGGCCGTAAAGACGAGGGGGGGGGAGTCTGCAGCAATAGTGGCAACGTTGGATGTGGGAAGCCGTTTGGTCGTGCTTTTTGCGGCAAGCCTCCGGGCACAGAGAGAGACGGGCAGAGCGAATGGAGCAGGTAGGGGAGGGAGCTGGGGATACTATGTATAAGAAGAAGGGGGGGAGTGGTTTCCTAAAAGGCTGGCGTGAGTTGTTGACCGGCTGTCGAAATCCTCCCTCCGTTTTCGCCTCAGCGGCCTCTTTGGAGCCAGGCTGCTCGTGCTCGTGCTCGTGCTCGACGGCGATTAATATGCGTCCTTCTGCCTTCTCTGGACTGCTCTTGCCAGGCGAGATGTCGTCTCTATTCGCACTCCACTTCGGCAGGCGTGTTGTGGCAGGCGCTCTCCAACGTCTTTCCAGGTGCGCGGCCGAATTGCTTGGGGAAGGTGCTGGGCGGGACAGAGTAAACCCAAATGGGCCAGGCAGGCCTTGCAAAAAGAGGGTGGAAAGAATGTCGTGAATGTCGATGTCTGGAGCGGCCAGGACGGGAGGGCTGCTGGAGCTGGCTGGAAGACGAGAGAAAGGCAACAGTCAATATTGGCCCGCGATGGTAACTCAGCGTGTTACCAATGGAAGAGCGGGCAAAGAAGAAGGATTGTGGTATGCTGCATGTAGATGGAGCAAATGGCACAGCACACCCGGCAAGAGAAAATCAAATGCAGCAGTCTGTGCAGGAACACTGGCGAGGTATTTGGCAGTGGATGAGGCGTGAAGGTGTGCACGCTTTGCGTATATGTATGTACGGCGGAGAATGGAAAGGCACCGGAGGACGGAGGAGCATATCTGGAGATGTGTAGGGGGGGTGCGAAAAACTAACGCCGGGGAGAGCAGCCAGAGAACGAGGAGACAGGGGGGGGGAGTGTGTGTCCAGAGCAGATCCTGGGGGGGCGTGTGCGGATGGGTATGACAACAGCCCTGACAAGGGGTGCCTGAGGTAGTGCGAATAAGGGAATTAGAGTATGCGCGGAGCACTGGAGAGTTGGAGAGTGGCGGACAGAAAGCAACACAGAGGACGACGGGTTCAGGTTCTGCTGCAACTAGGGTTCGCAGGACTCAAGACGCCAGGAAGAGGGAGGGGGCCTGGACGGGGAGGACGGGGGGGTGCGAGGGGGTCTGGGGGGCCTGGGTGGTCTGGCTGATCGATGCTAGTTTCTGTCTTGTAATAAGAGTTGCAATCAATCCATATCACCTCGGGAGGGCTGTTCCTTAAACAGCCATGGCTTTGGCCAGGGCAAATGCAGCCGCTGGCCCTGCGAACCTTGTTCTCCGCATCCAGACTTGCACGAGGGAGGGCAGCATGGGTTGTCTTATCGAGTGTGCGGTGGTTGTGGGTGCCTGCGAGCACTACTCGTACGTACTCAGTAATACTCGTACGCATGGCGTTCCGCGTCTCTCCTGTCTGTGACTGCTGCTCGCTCTGCGCTCTCACCTTGCGGTGAACCGGGAACAGCCAGCCAGCCCTACGCGGAGAATATGGAGAATATGGCCATAGGATGACATATAGCGGTGAAAGAAAACAAAACGGCACCGCCTAATAACGCCTGGCCCTGCTTCTCGGCAAAGTCTCAACAACACATGCCCACCCTGCTCGGCTGATGCACACCCTTCTGGCTGGCGGCGACGGGCACGAGACCGAGAAGTGGAGGCCAGCTACTGGGAAGTCGGCGATGCGCAGCAGGCAGAGCCGGCCACGCATGGCCGCGGGCCTCCGTGCACGAGCTGGAAGCGCTCAGCGAGCTATCGGGGAAGCCCCAAAACAGCACAAAAAACGGCTTGAGGACGGCCACAGAGATAGGCCGCCAGACACGAGACGAAACAAACCTGGCGAGGCCGGCCAATACCCCAACAGGAGTCGCACACACACCTCGGGTCGATCGCAGGTGCACTGGCCGGGCAGTTCCCGCTTCTTCACGAGGCGAGAAGAGACTTAACACAGTCTCGAGTCAGAGACGCGCAGCGCACAGAGCCAGAATGTTCAAAAAGGCAAGTCGCCCAGCAATCAATCAATAGTGGGTGTGTTGTGAGGAAGCGAATGAGACTCGGGCAAGGACAAATCACAGCTCTGGGTGAGCCATTTGCGAGCAGCAGAGGCCCTTGTGGTCAGTCAAAAAAGCCCCTTGTTTTCCGAAGACACTTGGTGATCCGCTTCGGACAGGGGTGGTCAAACAAAAAGGTGTGGTTGCGTGGGAGTGGGTCTCGCGCCGTGGTGGTTGAGCTTGCTTCCAGTGTCAGGCCTTTTTTTGCTTCCTTTTTCTGGCCATTCCTGCGCTTTCCTGCCATTTGCTGCCATTTTGCGATTTCTCCCTCTCGCCTGTCTCCGTCTGATTTCCCCTGTCCTTCTTCGCTTGCCGTTCTCGTGCTCTGCAACAAGCTCGCCCGGCTGTGGCTACTTTGTACATTTGGGGTTGGCTTTTTTTCCTTTTTCCCCTTTGCTCTGGAGAAACGGCCGCCAGTCAGGGAGCTAGTAGTAGAAGCGTCTGCCGTCGACGACGCGGCGCCGATTTGGGGAAGCCTGCAACAGCCGTTCTGCGCATCTGTATGGCCGGTCGAAATAAGTCCAAAACGGCGACTGGTTCAGCGGGCCACCAGTCAAAGACGGTAGACATACATCTAGTGGCTCTGGCTCAGCCATATTGGCAATAAGAAGAAAAACTCGTCCAGCCTGGAAAGGGCAGCCCTCGCTTGCTGCCTCAAGCTTTGTTTGTTTGTTATTGAGCTTGTTAATAAGGAGCCGTTGCCCTCTTTCACCCAAGACAGGTTTTTTTGGGGTCGGTTTGTTTTCTCCGCCACCCCTGTCAGGCTGTCAGTGCTGCTCGCTCGTCCTCTGTGCCCTGCTGAGCCGAGCCAGCCGCTGATTTCGAATGAAGACTGGCACTGGCGCGACCACAGGGGCCTGGCCAGGAAGGGGAAGTGGCGGCAGGGGCCGGAGAAACTTAGCAAAGGCGAGGAAGAACATGGACATGGTGAGAATCTGGAAAAGAGCGAGCAACATTGACCGACCAAACAGAGCCTGCGACCATGCAACGGCGGAACAGCCGTCTCGACACCACCACCAGACTACCCTAGCCCAGCGAAGATCAATGCAGAGGCTGAGAAGCCCTGGCAGCCAGCAGCGGCGTGAGCGAATGAGCGAACAAAAGGTCAAAGGGGCCACAAGGAGGGGCCCGTCCAACCAGCCACAGGCGAGACCAGACAAAGAAAACAGAAACACCATGGCCGTCGAAATGCGCCATGAACTCGTAGTTTCAAATGCATTCCCTGTGGCAATGCCGATATTAAAAAGGGGGTATATTTGTTGTTGTGTTTGTCAACGGTTGTCAACGGTTGATAATCCTTTGTACCAGCAACTCGAATTCGGGTTGCTGGCGAAGCACTTTCAGAAACAGGTGTGAGGTACAAAGCAGGTCGCCATGCATTGGCCAACGTGGTGGCGGTTAATAGCAGGGAAGAGTCGCAGAAGCTCTTGACCAGTAACGGGCATGCCTCCCCGTGATTCGCAACTGCACACAGAGATACGAAGTACTTCGCATCCGCATTGATATTATCGCGTTTGCCTCCTGGTTTGCTCTTGTTGGTCAAAAAGCCTATCCTCCTGTTAGCTTGTTTCCATCTGCTATCTTCTCCATCTGTGTCCAACTGTGCCATATGGAGTAGACTACGACGTTTCCGTCATCAGATCGGAGCATGGGCAGCTGTGGGACTGACCAGGGAAGGAAGCG
The DNA here is from genome assembly GCA_002778245.1 of Raffaelea albimanens. Taxonomy (NCBI): domain Eukaryota; kingdom Fungi; phylum Ascomycota; class Sordariomycetes; order Ophiostomatales; family Ophiostomataceae; genus Raffaelea; species Raffaelea albimanens. The sequence goes on along the minus strand of PCDJ01000008.1, from coordinate 3,062,341 downwards.
GAAAGGGTGGCCTAGCGCATCGTCGTCAATTTCAGCGCAGCACAGCGACAGGCTAAGAGACTAATACGCCGTGAGTTAATGGAACGGGCCTCTCCCTGGTGGTCACCGTGGCTGCTCGCCCCTTGTTGGTCACAGCGGTGCATTCGGGCAGACCCACGAGCAAAACAAGGTCGGTTAGTGGAGGGAAGACGCCAACAAGCTAACAAAGTAGTATGGAGTAAGCGCAGGGCAGTCTGTCCACATGCTGCCATCAGCCCACTTAAAAAACAGACAAGACTAGGGGAGCAGAGAAACTGAACGAGCCAATCCAGCACGCAAGAAATACCAAGGGACAGTGCTGGATGGGGGCCGAGTCGGGGCAGCGTCAGCCAACAGCAAGCCACCAACTTGTGCTGAGCTTTGTTATTGGACGTAATTTCCGGGTTGAACACGAGTTGTGCTGGGCCATGATTGGTGTAAAAGAGGCACTGGCGGAAAGGGACAGGCAGACAGACATGAGAGACAGCGTCCAAACATACCGAGTAGTGCCCGCTCACCACAGCGGGTCCGTGGCCCCTCTTTCGCGTGCGTGTATCAAGACACAGCCCGTTGTTATCCTGCCACTAACACTGCTGAGCCAGTCATACAGCAAGAGCCATACTGAACCATCACCACCTGACCGAGGGTTAGAGGAGGACGATCGTCAAGATTCAGACTGCCAGATCTAGTTAGGTTCAGCGAAATGCCCGCAGTGGCACTCCATGGAAGGGCAGGACGCCCCACTGCACGCGGGCTGTTAAATGAAAAGAGGATGCTGATGCTAGGATCCCGTGCCCTATGAGCCTTGAGCAGCAAGTAGTGGGAGGTGAGCAGGCAACCAAGATTGGCTGACGTAGTGGTGCATGTATCTTGGCTCTATCCGGAAGAAGCCTTTGGGGAGCTGTCCACATGACGGGAAGCGGGCTGGCACGCTGGCCTGTGGCAAGCAGGCCTGTACCAATTCCTGTTTTCGAAATGGCCGCTTCTCGGAGGAAATGGTGGAAACTGGACAGGCCAGTTGCCGATCTGGGGGCCATTCATTCCACTGGAGGATGCATGGCCGCACAGAGAAAGGCCCGGTCTATCGAGAAGCGAGGCCGTCGAGAGCCATTGCCTGGAGAGTGACGGCCATTTCCGAGCTGCTGCAGAAAACGCGTACTCGCTTTCCGCGCAGGCACCGGAGGATGAGCGAGAGCCGAGTGGAGGACCCAGGTTGATCAAGACTTCGGCGTGGCAATTGAGAAGAGACTCGTTCGCTCGAATCTTCCCCGAGGGCGCAGACTGCGAATGAGAGCCATGAGACGCGATCTTGCAGGTGCATGTGCGGAGAGAGGTCTGGCCAACAGGGGAAACTGGGAATGTGGGAAGAAGGCAGATGGCGAGCAACATGCCCTAGCCAACCAATTGGACTTGCCCTTGGGGGGGGATGATCCTTCACCCAGAAGGGGTTGCTGAGCCGCGTCGACCGCGTCGAGCAGGCCCAGGGTCTGTCAGCAGTAATATTGGATCAGTATTGGAGAGACATTGAGCAGTGAGCATGTTCCAGGACTCGTAAGATACAATGCAAAGATACAAAGCAAATGCCAGCTTTGTACATACTATGTAGTAAGATGCCTGGCTCTCAGCAAAATGCCACTCATGTAAGATGCCAGAAGCAGAAGCCGCAGGCCGCAGGGAGCACGCAGGGAGCAAGGAACGAGGCGGCCACGAGACGGGCGGCGGGCTGGGGGCTGGAACAGACCGACAAGCAAGGCAAATCATTTGAGCCCGTCAGAACCATGAAATGGGCTTATTGGAGACAGGGACATGGGAAATAGCACTCACCCAAATTACAGGCAGCGCAGGGAACGCAGCGCAGAAACGCAGATACGCATGGTAATGCCGTGTATCGCCGCCTGCATCTGTGCTGCTTTGCGTATACGGCGTGCTGTGTATCGTGCTCAGGCTGCATCGTACATGCCGCAGCCAGATGCACCTGCATGCAGCTGCCATGATAGCAGCCACCGGTCTGGGCGGTCAGAGGGAGACCGCCTCGTTTGGGATGCTCCCCACGCGCGGATTGGCAACGTCGCAGCCCGGTGTGGGATGGAGGGTGGCTTCATATTCAGACCGTCGAAATAGAGACGCGCGAGAGGCCGAGGCGAGAGGCGGCGAGGCAGCGCGAGAGAGACTCAGATGAGCCAAGACTGCAGACCGCGGGAGACCTGTTCTGGCCGTGCGGGTGCATCTCGTATGGAGCACCAGAGGACGAGTACATACAAGAGGTAGCTTACCGTAACGGAAGGGACAGCCGGCAGAGCCAAATGGGTCGCATGAGGCAGGGGCAAGGGCCACAGGGAAGTCGGGGGTGGAGACCGAAGTCTGTGCTCAAGCGAGGCATTGGAAAGCGAAATGAAGTTGATTTCGTGTGCGTGCGTGCGGTACTGTACGGTGTAGTGTAGTGTGTTTGTGTGTTTGTGTGTTTGTCTATTTTATGATGGCAAAGTTGCAAAGTGCGAGTGCGCGCAGCCGTGGAGCTCTCATTTTTTGTCATTCTTCCTGTGTATTTGAGATGCCGAGGAAGGAGCGCAGCAGCCAAGGAAGGAGTCTGCTGAACATTCATCCGTGTGTGGCCGCAGCCCTACCCTGGGTCCCAATGCATTCCCAAACAGAAGGAGCAACGATGCCGGCTGCTCTTTCATACCTCCACCACATCGCTCCTTCCTTTACTGCCGCTTCGTGCCCAAGATGTGGCCGGGCGGAATCCGCAAGGGCTCCCGCTGATCTAGGAAGGACCGCGCCAGACCCTCGCTCTTTCCCTATTGCTCCCGTCCGCCCGCTGCTATCTGGCCATATGACAAACGCACTTTACAAAAACGTAAGACCCTGAACCAGACCGGGCAGGCACGCACGGCCACACGTGTGGCCGTGGATATTATCATCTTGCAGCTTGCACCGACAGGGTTGCTCGTATTACTCTGCATCTTACATAGTGTTATTTATTATTATTGCTGCTTGCTACCCGCGGTCTTAGGAGGCCTGTTAAGGGCTCTGGCAGAGTACTGTACGGAGCATCTTACATGCCATCTTTCACCGCACATCATAAACAGGCCCATATATGCGTTCCCTATATGGCTCCATTTATTAGGAGTCCCCCCACCAAACAAGGCAAGCCGGCAAGATTTGATTTCTGCCCGCGTGTGTGTATTGCCATGCACCAAGTGCCACCAAGTGCCACCAAGTGCCACCTCAGGCCGCCAGAGGACACACGCAGGACACACTGGACACACGCAGAGCCACCAAATGCTACCGCCAAATGTCACCACCGCCGAATGCTACCAACATCATCACCACCGCCACCGACACCACCTCACCACTGGTGCTGCCAGACGGCAAGTCGCGTCCCAGACCCCAGGTAGAGTCTCCTGAGAGTCCTGGAGCCTCACGCACCGAGTGGGCGGGCGTCCCAGGGGCTCTGGGGAGCCCACAGCTGGTCTGCGCGCCCAGGTCCCGGCATTGGTAGGACTCTGCTGCACTGCGATGCTATGGCCACGGACTGGTGCGGTCAACTGCGACGCAAGATACGAGCACTCGCGAAGTGTATCTTCAAGATACACACCTCTATCCAGTATGCCACCGTTCCCTGTCAGAAGTCCCTTTGGAGGGTGGGTGGGCCTGACAGGGGTGCCATGGCTGCAATGGCTGCAGGACCAGGGGTGTCCCAACGAGGCGCCGGCGGCAAGAGAAGCCTTGTGAAAGGCCAGCCGGACTGGGGCCCCCAAGAGGATATGCGTGCACTAAAGACGCTGACAAGGGAAAAAGAAATAAGAGAAAAAATCACATAAAAAGAACGGGAAAAGAAAGGAAGAAAAGAGTCCACGGGCTAACACGATCTGCAACCAGCAGAAGCTGCAGACCGAAAAGAGACTGCAGAAGACTGCAGAAGACTGCCCGCTAGCCAGGGCCCAGGGTGTCCCAGCGAGTCCCGTGGAGCCCCAGCAGCACCCGGAGTGCGCAAATTCGCCGCCAAAAGGAAGCACGAGGCATGGGATAGACACACCATGAAACTCGGGCGCTGCTGTTGGTACGGGGCGCCGTTTCGGTTCCCTTCACCGCAGGCCGGGACCGCGGGGCCATGGAAGATAGTCTGACAAAGTACTGCATTCTGGGTCTTGCTCTTCGCGCGCTCTCTCTCCTTGTCCATGCTTTCTTTTTACGGTTTGCTTCCCCTCCTCGCAGGTCGGAATGCCGGACGTCTCATCCCAATCAGCCATTGGCAGCAGCTGAGGCAGGGGGGGGGGGGTGGCCAACGCTCTCTCGGCAGGGCTCTGTGCGGGCCTGCAGCCAACAGCCAGAGGCAAGACGCAGTTAAGCGCTGGGCCCCCTTTTATTCCTCCGTGTCCCCTCTTGCCCCCGTCTGGCCCCATCTTCTGCATCCCACGCTAAGCCAATCTCTGTCTTTCTCGCCTCAGTCTCTTGTTGCTGAGAGCGCAGGGAGAGCTTTTTAGGATGAAAAGCCCGGAGCGGACAGGACGGCAGGCCAGACGAGCGGTCAAACAAATGGCCGGGTGGGAAAGAAAAAAAGGGGGGGAGGAGCGGGCAGGAAGCAAGAAGAAACAAGGAGAAGCAAAAACGAGGCGAGCGCGGCAAGGCGAGATCCCAAAGACAGGGCGACAAGGTGCGACGGGGACGCACTTACAAAGACTTACAGACCGGCGGGACGCAGACACACAGACAAAGGCAAAGAACTCGAGAAGTGGGTTGGGTGGCCGCAGATTGGGCCGCAGTTGACTGAACCTAGGGCGTTTCTGCTCGGCTATGCAGCCCTCCTTCTTTCCTTCTTCTTCCTTGCAGTCTCCAATATGTGGGGAAGAGCACGCCCAGGGCAGCGAGCCAGCCAGGGCCAGCCAGCCAGAACCACCCGAAAGAGAGCCCAGAACGCCCCAAGGGCCCCAAATGCCACCATACAGGACAAATCCCATTCTGGCGCACCGTGCTGGTATCCTGTCATGGGCAGGGAGGGACGCACCGCAGCAGCGCATACGTGCAACGTGGGAAAGCCAAAACACGCCAGGGGCAGACCGAGACGGCTGGCCCAGCGAGCCTGCTAGCCCACAGGCGCCCACAGGCACCGACAGCATCTTACATGGCAGATACATCTTACAGGCACAGATACACACACACTCTCGCACTCACAGACGCATCGCGGTGCAGAAATGCACTGTAGCGCTGCATCTTACAGAGTCGCAGAGATATGGGGCATGTGAGATTCAGATACAAGGCAGATGTGCTGTAATATCTGACAGCAGCAGCAGCATATCCACATAAAGGCATTGTCAGCATTGTCTCTGTGCGCATTCTTTGTCCTGGACAGCAGCCACGCATGCTGAAGGATTCGAGAGGGCCAGGCCGCTTGGAGGTAGGCCAGCCAGGGCAGCTGGTTTGTGCACAGGCTGCTCCTTTTTATGCTGGTGTACTGCATGCTGGTGCACAACCCGGCCTGCTATTCAGATTCCGGCTTTGTCCTTGCACACACACTCCTGGCGCGCAGCCTTGCGATTTGCCAATCACGCAGATGCCTGCACGCCAAAGCCCGGTCCAGTGGGGTTGCAATGCCTTATCGTCGGCCATATGTCTGTTCTCGAGAAGAGTTCATTACTACCACGTCGTACTCCTGTTGCTCTGTCTGTGTCAATATTTCTCTGTGCGTTTTGTTTTTGCTCGGACTCTCATTTCGTTTTTTTTTTCTCATCGGTCTGGCTGCTGTGCCATCGAGTTCGAGTTCGAGTTCTTGACCCTGGTCGTTTTTCAATGTTGTCTTTTACCAGTTCTTTCTTTCTTTCTTTCGCTTTGACATTCTCTTCATTTCCTTGTTCTCTTGTTTTTTGTTGCTTGCCTCTTTCTCCTCTTTTTTTCCATCCTGCCTCTCCCTAGTCTCGCCTCTTTTCGCTTTCTTTCGTACTCCCCTTTTCTCCCTTTCTCTTCCTCCCTCTCGTGACTCGTCATATTTTTGCTTTCTTTTTAAAATGCCATGTACGAATATACTACACAAGTCGTAGTATGTATATACGTTTTCGATTACTTTCTGCTTCTGCCGTTGTTTGGTTTGCAACCCAACCTCACCCCTGGTTCTGCTGCCGTTCTTGTTCTGGTTCATTGTGTCTGACGTTTATGATGGTCCCCCCCCGGAAGCTCAACCGCGGGCGCTTGCCTACCCTCCCCTCCTACCTGCCAACCTACCAACCTACCCCCCTTTGTATTGCTGATCAATTCGTTTTCCTTTTTTAATTCTGCCTGGCCTACTGTCGACATATATTGTTTGTCATATTTGAATGTCTGTAATATTGCAGTGCACGAATGCCTACGAGTAGTATACCCGAAATCTGAAAGGTGGTCCCCGAATGCCGGATTACTACTATCTGAGGCATCGTTTGGGTGTGTAGGAGAGTAGAGTGTAAGACCAAAACTCTCTCTCCGAGTACAAAGGACACCCCCTCCCCTCCCACCGGGACACACCAAAAAAGGGGTATGAAACGTAAAGATACAAAGAAGAACTCCCCATTTGCCGCCCAGCACACATGGACATGGGGGCTGCTGGGGCAAGCGGTCATGGTGTTCAGGAAGTGCGGCTCTTGAATGGTCAGGCAAGTAGTTCTCGCAGGCATGAACAAGGCGTCCCAGATAATCAGACAAAAGGAACAGGTAGGAACGAAAAGGACCCCAAAGAGGCCATCGAGGCCCAGGAAAACCCCCAGGTTGACCCAGCCAGACCCAGCAAGACCCAGGGAAACACCGTAGACTCCCATCGACCCGAAATAACCCCCAAAGAGAAGCCCAAAAGAGAGGCCCCGGACACTAGAAATAGTCGCAAGAGGTCGAGAGAAAGGCCATTTACAGAGACCCAGAGGCCCAAGAGAGAGGCCCAGGAGAAACAGACAAGAGACAGACCCCAAGAAACGGGAAACCGCCCCCTCCCTTTACAGCCCCCATTCTGTATGTTTTCTTTCCTTTTTTTTTTTTTACTCTCGTGCCGCCCGTGCCGTCCTGCTTGTGCTTCTTGCCGTCCGTTCTGTCTGTTAGTTGTGTCCCGCCTTGTAAGTCTGCAAGATCTGTTGAAGAATACTATTAAAAAAAAAACGACGACGACGAATCTACGATTTCTCGGGAGTGAGGGCACGTTTTCGCTGGGGGCGAAGAGTGAGACAAAAAAAAAAACACAGGGCAAGGCCCGAAACTCTTCAAAGTGCACCAAAAAGAGAAAAGGGGGATGTGAACAATTCTCTGGCAAGGCGTCTAAATTGTGTTTCTTGTTATCTGAATGGTCGTCTGCCCCCCCCCCCCCCCCCGAAGATTGTCAACTCTTCTCCGGATTTGGGAATCGACTGCCGGATAAGTGTCTGTGTGCGTACCTGCTTGTTTGTTTCTTTTCTTTTCTTCTGGTTTGTGCCTTTATTTTCTTGTCAACCCTATTTGCTAGATTGTCTTTTTTGTCGTTTTCCCTTTTTTTTGGTCGCGTTTGTTTGGCTCTTTTTTCTGTACATGGCTTCTTTTTTTACGCCACCACTCACACACATATCTTGATACATCACCCGCGGCCTCCCATCTTTCTTGTTCACGGCGCCAAAGTCGTGCTTGTCGAATGCTACCCTTCTCAGGGGCTCTCTTTGTGTCTCCCATTGTGCACATGTCCCTTTTTCCGCAGATTTTCCCTAACCGTTGATCATCGCTCTCTTTTGGCTTCCCCCTGCGCATTGTTTCCTGTGATGACCCCTTTTTTTGTAACCTCTTTGTTTTGTCCAAAATGTAGATCCGTGCTCCGTGTAAAACTCCCAAAAAAAGCCAGAGCCGCCGTGCAACCCTCCGTCTTGTGAATTGGCATATCAGAATGCAAGACCCAAAGTGATGGATGTGCAACAAAAAAGGTCGAGACCGAGACCCAAAGACTTGGGCGCTTCCATGCCGTTTCGTCCCAGTTGTTATACTTTTAGTGTGTGTTTCCATCTGTTTGATCTCATCCTTTTCCCGTCTGGCCCCTTCCCGGTTGGCTCTTCCCGCCTGGCCTCTTCTTGTTTGGCCATTCCTCAAGCATCACACACCCCTTATTTTCCAGTTCACGCCTTTGGACACCCATTCTCACCACTTTCACAACGCTTCCAAACCATACACACACCCCCTTCTGAATATGCATCTGGGATATGCAGAACAAAAACGCAGGTTAACGGGACACCCCATGTGCATTGCATGCATTGTGCGTATGCACGGCAGCAGAAGAAGAAACCAAAAAAGCATCTGCCGATAATGGGCCCGGCATATGCAGACCTTGGGACGGCGGCTCCGGCATGCACGTCTTGACATTTATGTCAGTTTCCGGGGGAAATGCAGAAAAAAAAACAATGCACATCCATGCACAGCGGTTGCCACGTATTGGGAGACAAGATGGCCGAGAAAAAAAGGGGCCATGATAGATAGGAAAGCAGATTCCGGCACTTGGGATGGCAAAAAAAGACAGTTTGGCGCCGCGTTTAGGGGTGTGATTCCAGACTTTCGTTTCTCATACATTGTTCCCTTTGTCGTTTAATGTCGTCATTTGTCGGCGTCGTCGGGACTCGGCTCGGCCGTAGGAGAGAGGTGGCGCCTCCGTAGAGTTATGCGGTCGAGAAGATTGCATCACCGCTTGACAATCGTGACTGGTGGGGTGTTAGTTGCGAGGAAGATTCTCAACATTTCAGCATGTCTGTCCACATACCAATATCCTCATCGGCCAGCTCATGGGTCAGACCGACACGTTGCGGCTGGTGCTTGACTGATTTGCCGTACACAACGGCCGTCTTGAACTGCTCCAAGATACTTCTGTGGATGGCATTACACTGGAAGAGTTAGCACTGCCACCTCGAAACAATAGCAACAACAAAACGTGTCTGACGTACAAAATCTTCAATGGTGCACTTGCTGGCCCGCAACACAACGGGCGAGTCATAGTCCGGCAGCCGTCCCTTGGGCTTCGTGTACACCCGAACGAGGTTCAGCTTGTCCCACATCGACTCCATCAGCTCATCCACGTTCCATCCGTGCTCCGAACTGATGGGAACGGCGTTTGGGATCCGGTACAGCAGGTCGAGCTCCTCAATGGTGATGGCGTCGATCTTGTTGAGCACGTAGATCACGGGGATGTAGCTCCGGCTGCGGGCTTCCAGAATATCAATCAGGTCGTCGACCGTGGCGTCGCAGCGGATCGTAATGTCGGCCGAGTTGATCTTGTACTCGCTCATAACGGCCTTGATTTCGTCGTGGTCAATGTGCGTCAACGGCACCGTGCTGGTAATGTTGAGACCGCCCTTGTCCTTCTTCCTGAACGTAATGTTGGGCGGCTCCTTGTTGATGCGGATGCCGAAGCCTTCGAGCTCGGTCTCGATCACGCGCTTGTCCGTCAGGGGCTTGTTGACGTCCAGCACGATAAAGATCAAATGGCACGTCTTGGCCACGGCAATGACCTGGCGACCACGACCACGGCCGTCCTTGGCACCCTCAATAATACCGGGCAAATCGATCATCTGCAGCGGTGCGCCGTTGTACACGACCTGACCGGGCACACTGGTAAGGGTTGTGAATTCGTACGCGGCGGCCTCCGAGTGCTGTCCGGTCAGTCGACTCATCAGCGTACTCTTGCCGACCGAGGGGAAACCGATGAATCCGATACTGGCCACACCCGTGCGAGCCACGTCGAAACCGGCGCCGCCGCCGCCGCCGCCGCCGCTCGGGGTCAGGAGCTCACGCTTGAGCTTGGCGAGTTTGGCCTTGAGTTGGCCAAGATGGTACGAGGTGGCCTTGTTCTTTTGGGTCCGGGCCATCTACAACGAGTGGTTAGAACAGGTCACTTCACAAACCTGGGGGAAGGGGGGGGGGGGGGGGGGCGTCAAAAGTACCTCGGCCTCAACCTCCTTGATCTGTAGCAGAAACGGTTAGCAAGCAAATACTTTCGCTAAGATGGGCCCAAGACCATCGAAAAATATGCAACCACGATGGCATCTTCATCGTGGAATGCCTCTCGATTTGCAAACGAACCTTCTCTACTGTCGTCGACATGGTGGCGGTTGGTGGGGCTCGTCCCTTGCTTCGAGGCCTTCGTGGCTAATAAAAAAAAGTGCTCCTATGCAGAATAGACGATAGACAAACGCTCTCGCTCGACAGCTTTCGGAAAGCAGAAAATTAAAACGATGCAAAACGTTCAGAGACGTCACCGGCTGGAAGTTGAAGGATAGTTGGCGGGGCAGAAAAATTATTGTGGCTTCCCCACGATTTTTTTGGCCACCGCCTTTGGCCACAATGGACCCACTTCTTGTGATAAGGGAAGGACTCTGCCCGAACATGGATCAGCGTGTACACGTTTTACTCGAACATTTCTTCCTATTTTGTGGCAAAATGACAAGACAGATAGCTAGACAAACCGACCATAGGCGACGTCAGATTACCCCTTGCAGCAGCCAGTCAAGACAGTCAAAAACTAAGGGGTATTTTTATTGCAAAAACACACACGCAAAAGGATGCCATCTTCCTCCATGGCGCAGGTCCTTCCCAACGAAAGCTGTGTGTCCGGCCGTCCCTGGGGCGTGTGTCTAGGTACAGATGTATGTATATGTGTCAAATGAGAATGCCAACCCGTCGCCAATCGTCAAAAACACAGAAGAAAACACAAAGAAGACCATCCTTAAAACCAAGTCCCAAGAGATGCCCGCTTGGTCGTTTTATAGAAGACCAATCATTTACCAACCCGATAATCCATTGCCAAGGGGTGTCGTCAAAAAACACAGGTAAACCGTCATCCAGCAAACAAAAAGAAAAACGCCCAGACACCAACCAAAGAGGCCAAAACATGGAGCGCCTCTGCGTCTCGCTCCCCCAACAAGCACCCCCAAATATAAAGCAAAACAGAGAAATAATGTACACGTGGGGGAGGATGGACATCGAGTGTGAGTTTTGTGTCGGAAGTATGGCTGAGTTGGAGAAGTCAAGGAGGGTAAGGTAAGTCGTGAATGAATGTTCGTTGGTTATGTGTAGCAAAATATGAACCAGTCGTATCCAAAGGTGCCAGTCGTAAATCCGTCAGCTTCTCGTTCCGTTGATGCCATTAACGAGAGGCCGTGAGGCCTGCCCGTTAGGAAGAGACACGGAGCGTCCAGCGCTGTCGCCATTGACAACAGGGTGAGAATGAGATGCCCGACCGTTAACCTTTCTGGAGGTTGGTTTCGGAGAATGCGATGTGCCGTTGGGAAGATTGGGCGTTCTCCGGGACAACGTCGGAGACACGGGAGCATCTGCTCCGTTCTCGCTCAATTGCCGCTTGTACTCGGGGTCTTCGGCAGACAGTGCCCGCAGGTTGCGGCGTGGGATGAAAGTCGTCGGGAATGGAGTCTTACTGACTTGGCTCATGCCTGGCTGCTCCTCCTTAACCATCTTGCCATTGACATAGAACTTGTTTCGCGGGGCGAAGCCGTAGAACCGGTCTGCGTCGGGGTCGTTCTTCCACTTCTGCGTCGCCATGTACTTGCCAAGTAAGGCCTCGTCCTCGGGAAGTTCCCGGTAGGCAATTGTGAGACGCAACCCGCGGAGATGGGGTATAGTTGGCAGGATGTCCATCACCTCAGAAGCCTGCAATAATTTGTTAGCCTGTGAAAGCCCGGGGCGGAACACACTATGGGGGAAAGAACACGACCACATACCTTGACGAAAAACATGTCCGTGTTAGAAAACTTCTCCCAGGCCTCGCCGCGGAGCCGCTCCGTCACGCGGTAGCTCATCGTTTGCGGGTCGTCATTGCCGTAGTAGCCTGGGAGTTGCATTCCGATTTCGTACAAGTCAGGAGAGGTCAGTGCATATCGGTCAGACTCAAGTCGCCAGATGACCTTCTTTGCAATGATGGACGCGGGCACGCGCTTCCACGATGAATACTGGGAGAGGCCGAGGTCTTTTTCACCCAGAAGGAGAGCCACCTGGGTGTTCAGCAACCACTGCTCTCTGCCGTCGGCTGAGCCCGTGGCGGCAAGATTCAGACAGTCGTAACGCACACCTTGCATCAGACTGAACTTCTGTGCAACGCTAGCAGACTTTGTGTTTGGGTACACGCTAAGCCAACGCAGCAGCGGTGGTAGTTTGCCAACCCGGATGCGCTCTTCTTCTTCCAGTTGGCGGCGGCGCTGCTCTTCAGCTTCCTTCTCGGCGCGGATACGCTCTTTCTCCTTGCGCTCCCGCTCCTTGCGCTCCTGTTCCTTGCGCTCCCGTTCTTTGCGTTCCTCTTCCTCACGCTTTCGGCGGGCTTCTTCGGCGGCTTCTTTCTCCAGCTGTTCTTTGCGCAGCCGCTCCTCCTCTTCGCGTCTCTTCCGCTCTTCTTCTTCTTTGCGCTTGCGCTCGCGTTCGCGCTCTCGCTCCTTCTCGCGCTCTTCTTCCTCTTTGCGCTTCTTCTCCTCCTCCTCCTTGCGCTTCCGCTCTTCTTCTTTGCGTTTCTTCTCTTCTTCTTTCCGCTTGCGCTCTTCCTCTTCAAGGCGCTTCCGCTCCTTTTGCCTCTCTTCCTCCTCCTTTCTCTTCTTCTCCTCCAGCTCAAGCTGCTTCCTCTTCCTCTCCTTTTCCTCTTCCTCCTTTCGCTTGGCCTCCTCTTCTTCGCGTTTGCGCTTCTCCTCCTCCTTTTTACGCTTCTCCTCTTCTTTCTTGCGCTTCAACTCGTCTTCCTGGCGACGACGCTGCACTTCTTCCTCCTTCTTCTTAGCCTCGGCAGCCTGTTGTGCATCGGCCTCGGCCTTCTTCTTCTTTTCCTCGTCCTTGTCCCGTGCTGCCCGCGAGTCGGATGCTGCAGATGTCGTCGCGGCAGCAATTGTAGAGGAAGATTGTCGCGCATCAGTATCTATGTCTACCATGTCGACATCCACATCTTCTGACTTGACATGAATGCTCTTTTCGATAGTGACAGCAGATGGTTTGGATGTCTCTTTTCGTGCGCGATCCGAGGAAGCTTCTCTCCGCTTCGACTTGAGTAGGGACGATGCTGTCTTGCGGTCGTCATCATCTCGGCGCTTGCTCTTGGAGGAGGTTGTAGCGTCACGAGCTGTCGAGTTGGAAGACTTGCTCGGAGGTTCGTCGGGGGAAGCACGCATCTTGGACGACTTCTTCTCTTTGGTGCTGTTTTCAGGGTCCAGCCTCCTTCTCTTAAGAGGGGCTTCGCCAGCGTCCTTGTCCGAAGAGGCCTGGCGCGGGGGTGTCTCGCTTGCACGGTGGCGCTTGCCCGTTCCGTCGCCAGATGCAGAATCTTTCGATTCTTCTTTCTTGAGAAGCCGGGCCCGGTCGCGGTCCCGTTCACGATGTTTTTCGGCCCTCGCTTTGTCCGATGTCGATTCGTCGTGCCGGGAATCGTGGGGACTCGATGCATCTTTCAATGGTGCATTCGAAGCAAGACTTGCACGTCTTTGGCGCTCCCTCTCTCGCTCGCCCTTCAGCTCCCGGCCGGAGATCAACTTCCTCCTGGGCTTGACTGTCTCGCCTTCTGATGATACAGTAACGGCATCTGAGTCGACCTTTTTCGATTTGGTCACCTGTTTTGAAGGGGGGGGAGTGTCACGCTCGGCAACTGACGTAACTGAGTTTCGATCATTCTCCCTCTTGTGCTTGGCGGCCGAGGACAGACTTGAACTAGAGCGTTTCGGTGAAGCCTGCCCGTCTCCGTGGGAAGAGTGGTCGGATGATCGTTTCTGCAGAAGCTTCTCTTCTCTGGGACTCGCCGAATTGCCAGATGCAGAAGCTTTTGCCGTTGTTCCTGAACGCTTAACTCTTTCCTGTGATGGACTGGAGAGCTTCCGTTTGTGGGCACGGGAACTGGAGTCTTCGCGGGCTTCGGCGCGCGCTGTTTTCCTGGCTTCTTTGCCAGGATGTGACTTTTTGTAGTTGTCGTAAGCCTTCTTGAGAACGTCCTCCTCCTCTTTCCAGTTCGGTCCAGCTCGCTGCCGTGCAATTTCGTAATATGTCTCCCCACGAAATTTTTGTGTTGGGTTGAAAGTGCTTTGCTCCAGCAGAAGATTGACGACATTAAGGTTCTCCTGGCCAATGGCTGCAAGCATGGGAGTGGCGTGTTCAGGCGGCATCGAGCTAACTGGCGGGGGGTCGGGATTGGCTCTCCCCAAGGCCAGTAACAGCTGCATCACAATATCATGCCCGCCGCGTGCCGCTGCCACCATAGACTCCGCGTCATCGAAAACATCTCTAACCTGCAAAATGCGCGTAACTGTTTCCTCATCCCCGCGACCCGCTGCAAGACGCAGAGTCTTGTCATCCATGGGCATGTACAGAAGGTGGTTGCTGGTCTTAGTAGCCCGTACAGTCCCTGCTCTCCGTCCACTAGCAGTAGCATGAGAAGAAGGGGCGGGAGACCGTCGGGGACTGTCCGGACCATGCGAAAACCGTCCGTCATCATGCTCGTGGTGGTGTTCTTCAGATGTCAGTCTCCGCTCGCCCACCCTCTTGCGGGCAGCGACCAAGGCGGCACGAATCTCAGTGGCATGATCGATTTCATCCCCGACGCGGTCGAGGGGTTCCTCTCCATTGACGTTTGCCTTTCGTGGGTTCACCCCTGCATCAAGCAGCAGCTTCACAACTTCGAGATGACCGTTGTCGACAGCATCCAATAAGGGCGTGTCCTTATCGTAATTCACACAGTCCAAATTGCAGCCGGCGTCGATCAGGAACTTCACGATGTTGCCGTAACCGTTAATGGCAGCAATTTGCAGCGGAGTGTTCCCAGCAAAATCAGCCACGTTTAAATCTTCCGGGCGTTCACCTAACCGCTGCTTTGCCAAATCATACTCCCCCCTCGCGCATGCGCGGGCGAGGAAAGTCTGACCATGTGCGTCCAGGTGTTTCTTGTGGGGGCCAATTTTAGCAGGGGACACTGAATCGGCGGTGGCCGGTGTTGCTAAACTGCGCAACTTAGAACTGCGCATTCGAGGACTGCCGCCCCCAGAAGATTCATCGGAATGGTAGTCTGTTGACTGCAGAGGTGCGGGAACACGCTTCTTTTTCTGACCGAGTCCATTGGCTTGAGATGGAAGCGCCTGCGTCGACAGGCTACGGCGATGTGCTCGTGGTGGTGGGGAAAGTGAGCGGTTATGCGATGTCTCAGCGTGTTGTCGGGAAGTCGAGGATTTGGAGGTTGAGCTTCGTTCGTGACGGGAATGTTCCTTTGTCGTTCTAGGTGTCGAGTGAGAAGTTGGTTCGCCAGTTGACCCCGAATTGGCCAACCGCTGGCGGCGAGCTTTTCGGATTTCAGCCTCGTCGTCGGAACCTGCCTTGGAAGCCTTCCGCTTATGGGGGACAAGTTTTTCGGGGGGTCGAAGACGGTCCTTGGAGGACAAGGACTTGGGGGATTTGGCAGCGCGGCCTCGCTCAGAGTCCGAGCCCGAGGGGGGATTGGTTGAGTGTTGGCGGCTCCGGGATGGAGAGCCGGGGGCCGAACTGAGACTACTAGAAGCGTCGTGGTTTCGGGAGTGGGATGATGCTTGCTGTTGTTGGTGTCGTTCCTGAAGTCGTTTCCGCTTCATCTGCACAGATGGGTCGGACGTGGCACTGCCCTTGG
Organism: Raffaelea albimanens; assembly: GCA_002778245.1. Taxonomy (NCBI): domain Eukaryota; kingdom Fungi; phylum Ascomycota; class Sordariomycetes; order Ophiostomatales; family Ophiostomataceae; genus Raffaelea; species Raffaelea albimanens. The sequence continues at coordinate 3,046,734 of PCDJ01000008.1, read as the reverse complement.
CGGATTTCCCGGTCACTGAGTCTTGGGACGGGGCACTCAGCGACGATTTCTCGGCCTTCAAAACATGGGGCTCCTTCTTGTCAGCACCGTGTTTTTGGTTAGATGAGGCGGAATCGCCATGGCTGGACATTGTGTTGCCAGTGGAGTCCCCGTTTCGCTTGTCCTCGTGCTTGATCACCTTGCGGTTCCGGGGTTTGGACGGCGACCCATCTTTGGACAAGACAATGGTTTCGGCCTCCGAATTGCCATCTGTACCACCACCGTCATCGTCCTGTTTCGAATCGCGCGACGAAGAGCCCCCGTTAGACTTCGCACCCTTGGAAGAGGGCGACGTGGTCGACGTGGACGCTGAGGCTTTCGAAGAAGAGGCCTCTTTGTCAGGTAACGCAGACTCGGCAGGTTGTGGTTGTGACTTGGACAGCTTCCCAGTGGACACAGGTGCATCCTTGGCCGCAGACGGCGGTGGTAGCCGAGAGAGGGAGGGTGATTTCGTCACGGATGGGGAAGAGGCCTTCGTTCGGTCGGCATCGGGCCCATGTCGTGATGAATGGGAGGGAGAGGCGGAAGAAGCGGCAGGCTTCGTGGACGCGGCCTCGGAGGCATTCTGCGCATCCATGTCATTTAATTTGGAGAGATTCCACGGCAGTGCACCATCATGAGAGCGCTTTGAGGCGGCGCGCTTCAAAACGGGGAGGTGATCGTGAGGCGATGCAGGCGGAGGGCGACAGCAAGGGGGTGCGATAAGTCGGAGGTTCTGTTTCGGGATCGCGTGGTGGACGGCGACAACGATTGGAGCGGTCCGCCGGATTGGCGAATCGTCAAAACCCGAAAACGAGACCCGGCTGGGGCGGCGATGTGAAGCAGACCGGACGGGACGGTGCGAATATCGAAAGTCGATGGGGGGGAGAGAGAGGGAGGAAAGGAAAGGAAATAAGGGAGAGTAAAAGATACGGAGAGAGTGTGTTGGTGGGAATGAGTGCGAGAAAGGGAGAGACAAGCGTGCAGGAGTGTGTGTGAGAGAATGTGTGAGAGAAGAGAATGTGAAGGAGAGAAGAGTCAAGGTGGAGATAGAATGGACAGAAAAAAGAAAAGAGAGAGAGAGAAAGACAGAAAACGCCACACGGCCCAAGAAAAACGACCAGAGTACCAAAAGTGGATGAAAATTGGGTTCCCTTAATTTTCGGTTTGGGGGGGCGCAGAAGAGGAAAAGTGGAGGGGCGTTGGCGGCAGCCTGGAGAGCAGCAGAACGGCGAGTGCAGAAAGCAGGAGCGATGCGTTGGACGGGCGGGCGAGGAGGGCGAATAAAGGGAGAAGGGTTCTTGGTGAGAGAGCGATCTGCCGTCCAGCGCGGCCTATTGCAGAAGGCAAAAAGAAATGGATGCAAAAACACCAGAGAGGGAAGGAACAGCCAGGGAAGGAGCGAGTGCACAAATGCACAAGACTCAGAAGGCAGGCTCGAGTCGAAAAGGGAAATTAAAAAACACGAAATTTTATTCGAAAATGCGGTCCTGTGCTCTAGCAGGAAGGAGCGACTTTCGAGTCGCGGTCACAGGCCAATGCGAGGAGGAAGGCGCAATGGGTCTCCAAAACAAGGGCCCCATCTGTCCTGCTGCTCTGTGTCCCTTCGCACCTCGCGCAGCCAACACAGCACCAACACACAAGCGTCTCGAAGACCCCCGAGGTGAGAATGGGAAATGGATCGTGCCAGGCAGCAAGACCGGCCAGCCAGCCCAGCCGCCCCAACACATGAGAGCAAAGCCCGGCTGCTTCACGGCGCACACAACAAACAAATCATGCATCTTCTCTTGCAAAGTATTGTTCAAGTATTCGTGCTCTGAAAGATGCGGGTTTTAGTGGGCTGCGACGCACGTATCTTACTCTCCGTTGTCCTGGCCTTGTCGGCTTCCCTGCTCTTGCCAGATCCCAGAAGTCTGATCGTCCGTCGCGCTGATTGGCTGCTGGATTCTGTCCGGCGGACCGACAAGAGCCACGAACGCTGAACTTCATTTTTGGGCAAGCAAAAAGCGGGTCAGGCTGACCCTCGTGATTGGTCCTTGCGCCGTTTTTGTCATTGTTTCAACAACACAGTGCAACTGCACTAGCACTAGCGTCCATTTGTTTTGGGTACGCTGCGCGTTGAAATGAGCCGTAATTACCAGGTTACAGCTGCAAGTACACCGTCTGGAAGGGCTGCATAACACGGTCTTTGAGCACGGTGTACTTTTGGCAGCTGCTACGAGGGATCTGCCTCTCCTTTCCTCTTTCGCCGTGTTCCTCTTTTTTCTTAATTCTTGCCTCTGCCGACTTGCTTCTTCTTTTTGCCCCATCTCAAATGCAGTCTTTTGCTTGTCCGCCGTTGTTCCGCCTCTGACAAAGTACAGCGTCGACTGTCGATTACGAGTATTACGCTCTTGGAAACACGGCCAATCTGCAATACGCAATGGTGGTCCCGTTATCACAGCAAAATTAAAGACCAGCACCACCCCTGCTCAGCCAGTTGCTAGCTCATGCGCGGCCGCGACGATCTCGCGACGGTCAACAACCCACTATCTTACCTGTGCGTGGAGAACGAAAGAACACGTTGGCCCCAAACACCACCACCGCACACTCGCCACCGCAAGTACCTGCAAGCTACTTTGCACGTCGTACTCACACAACTTCGATATCCACTATTTCGTTCTCCAGCAAATTCCGGTCCACCTACGAAGTGCAGTTTCGAATTATCCCTCCCAAACACCAAACTGCAGCACAGACTGTTGATAGGACTGTCATTGTCAAAACCGCCTGTCCTCCCTGCTAGGCCGCCCAAGTTTGCATCCAGCATCATCCATGGCTGCGCAGCCCTCTCTCTCTCTGCCCCCAAGCCTGGGCGCCGTGCGCATCCAGAGCCTCCCCGCGTCGTCATACTACATTGCAGACTTCATCACTGAAGAGGAGGAGCAGGCCATCTTGCAAAAGGTAAGATAAGATAACAAGACGCAGACGGGACAGACGATCCAACCCTCCTGTTTGCTTTCCCCTCTTCATATGCCGCTGGCTCACGCCATTTGGCCAGATCGAAGCTGCACCTAAGCCCAGGTGGAAGCAGCTCTCTCACCGCCGACTGCAGACTTGGCCGTCTGACCTACTGCGCGACAAGCTGCTCGATGCGCCTCTGCCCCCATGGCTCGTGGACCCGGTGATCACACGCCTCCTCTCAATACCGGCCTCAGATACGTCTACTGCCACCAAGGAAGGTGAAGAAAATGGTGATCATCACAACGACGCCACAACCAACATCTTTTCCACCAGCCCGCACAAGCGACCCAACCACGTCCTCATCAACGAATACCCGCCCGGCGTGGGGATCATGCCACACAAGGACGGTTCGGCATACCATCCCGTAGTCTGTACCGTAAGCCTGGGTGCCAGTCTGTGCCTGAACATTTACAAGAGCAAGGACGATGGCAGTTTGGACACAGAACCTGTAACAAGAATCTTGCAGGAGCCACGCAGCTTGCTCATCACAACCGACGATCTCTATACCGAGTTTCTTCATGGCATCGCCGATATCGAAGAGGACACCAATTTGTCGGCAGAGACGGTGGCTAACTGGGGGTTGCTTCGGGACAAGAAGCCGTTTTTGACGGGCCAGAACCAGAGACAGACGCGTATCAGCCTGACGTACCGAGACGTCCTAAAGGTGACTAAACTGGGGAGCAAGTTCGGCATGTTGGGGAAACGACCATAAGTGAAAAAATGTCGTTGTTCTTGTATGCTTTGGCACTTTCCAAGGCATGCCGAAATCGACACCGACCCTAGAACACGAACGGAATCATACGCCACTTTTTGGCCACACGTTCCTCGCCGAACTTGGAGGCATACCACTTCTTGGTCCCATCAGCCGTCATGCCCAAAGCCGTCACGGTGAACGCGAGAGAGCTCAACACCGTTCGATTGAAGAGACGACCCTCTGGCGCTGCAATGATGGACAGCGAAAAATAGAGGAGGCATTCGCAGGAATAGTGTGGGCACACCAAGTAGCGGAACAAGTCTTCCTCGGGCAAGGAGTACTTTTTGAGGCTGGCGAGATAGACGTGGCACTGGAACTGGTTAATCCATGCAAAGACATAGAGGAACATGCCGACAATGCCCTTGAGCAGTTCGGTCTGGGGAGACGTTGCCGGTGGCCACTCGATGCCGGTCTTCCTGGCCACAAATGCTTCTGCGGCGTGTGTCAGTGTCTGGTATCTGAGTTACGATAGAGACTGCAGACCATATTTGAAGTAGATGGATGGGAGTGAAAGGTGACAAGAAGGGAAAGTTCAGGTCTAGGTGCAAGAGGGAAAAAAGGGGACTTACGGGATCCCTCGATCCACACGGCAACACTGACGCATGCGTAGAAAGCAATGCCCACGATCCAATGGGCCACGTTCATTTTGGACGTCTTGGACGGCCGCATGATGGCAAAGTGTTCGTAGAGCCGGCGTCCAGTTTGAAGAACCTCAAGGCCGGCGACCAGGTACACCTGTGCCACGGTCGCGGACGGCGTCCCGGCGTCCCGACTCAAGCGATCCTGCCGTGCGACTAGCCATCCAAAGATGTTAAAGGTCGACGGTACGGTCTCCGACGGCTGTTGCCGCCACAGCCACCATTGTGTACCCCAGAAGAGGGCAAAGACGAGGTAACCGGCATAGAAGCTGGTGAACCAGCTGTGCGGCACGCCTGTGCGGGTAGCAAAGGCAGTGATGATGCGGTCCACAATGTTGGGAGTCGGTTCTTGCGGTGGGGGAACCGTAGCGGCATCGGTCGTAGTCATCGTAGTCGTAGTCGTAGTCGAGCTGCCTTCTTTTTTCGCGCCGGCACTTGTTCCCTTTTCGGCAGTCTCTCGCGCACCGTAGTCCATGAGGAGTTTCCGCGACTTGGCTGGCAGGTTGTTGACCACCACCGCGCTGGCGCCCAACAGGACGAACACACCCTGGCAGCATTGTGCCGGCGTCACGCTGGATGTGGCATTCTCGATCGCGGCGAGCCACTGCTGGTACGGCACCTTGTCCATGGTAGGCGACTAGTCGGGCGTGTTGGCTGTGAGGCGTTGTTGTGTTGTAACTGGCAAGAGTTTTTCGGTGGGACATGCAAAGGCTGAAAAAAGAGGTCTAAGCTTTTTCGGTGGGTACGGAAGCTCAACCTCCTCTTGTCCCACCTCGAGATAGAACGGGTCCCACAAGGAGACGTTAGACGACAAGTTTGCCTTTCCCGACTGAAGATGTTGCCTTTTTGTTGTGAAAGTTTTAGGGCTTTTTCTCAGGATGATTTTGTGCACTGTATTTACAGGCATTGCGAATGGGGGGGGTAGGCACTGTGTCACATGGTTTGGAAGCCTGCTGCGTGCGCAATTGTGGTAACAAATACGAAAATGCAAAGCAAATGTATAAGAGAACGTGCTCTACGCTTGAGGTTACTATGCAGCATCCGCAGAACACCTTAGCTCGTCGTTGGTGAAGCCTCTCGCGATCCAAAAGTGGCAAGCCGGGGCTGCCCCGCGCCGTCATCGTCAAGCCAGGCACTCCCTTGTCGGCAATATATATATAGCGGGGCTCGCTAGCTCTGGTTTCGTCTTTCTTTAGAGGCCGCCCAACCTACGACCATCCATATTTCATCTCGAGACAGACGTTCGACGCACACACGAACACAAACAGACACACATTCGATCCTGTTCTTCCGAATTGACACTACAAGCCCTTACAATGGCCGCTCCCTACCCCCAGGTTGTCCTCTTTGGCGACTCGCTCTTCGAGATGAGCAGCAACACGCAGGACGGCTTCTCGTTCCAGGCAGCGCTCCAGCAGCTCTGTATCCGCCGGTACGACGTCGTCAACCGCGGCTTCTCGGGCTACAACACATCCCAGGCGCTGCAGATTCTGCCCGAAGTCTTCCCCAAGGGCGCCTTCTCGTCCTCCTACGTGCCCAAGGTTGCCTACCTCATCGTGCTGCTCGGCGCTAATGACGCCGCGCTGGAAACCGCCCAGTACAGCCAGCACGTCGACATCAAAGACTACGAGGCCAACCTGAAGAGCATCCTGACACACCCCAACATCCTGGCCTCTCCTCCCAAGAAGACGATTGTCGTGACGCCGCCACCGCTCGACGCCATCCGCTGGGCCCAGCTGCAGCGCATAAAAGACCCAGGCTTCAAGGTTGTCTTCCGCGACGCCCGCGTCGCTGCTGAGTATGCCGAGGCCGCTCGCCGCGTGACCAAAGAGGTGCCAGGAGCCGTTCTGGTCGATCTGTGGAAGGAGCTGTACGATCGGGCGGTGCTGCGGACGCCCGGGTTTGACCCCAAGAGCGGCGGCATGCTGGGCGATACTGCGACAGGCAAGAGCGGGTACCTCGACCACCTGCTGTCGGACGGACTCCATCTGAGCGGAGAGGGCTACCGGGTGCTATTCGAGGCAATCAAGCCGCACATCGAGGGAGTGGAGGAGACATCGCCGACGGTGTTCCCCTTGTGGCGGACGGCGCCGTGGCTGAAGAAGTAGACTGGCTGGGGGTTGTAAAAACTGCTTAGATAGACGAGCCTGTAAATATAGAGATTTATAGAAAAGAAGCCAAGATACCAACTTTCATACAGTCTTGGTGAGGAAGACGTCGTAGAATACAATCTGTACGACACAAAGAATGCATAAATCAAATCCATCACACCGAGAGACACACAGACGCACTCAGCAGGCGCGCATGGCGTTGAAGTACCTGCGTTCCCGAGGTACACTGCGCTGCCGAGACTGGCTAGGTCGATGCTACGGCAGCGACTGCATGCAGAAGTAGCGCAGGGACTGCGGTACCTGTGGCTGCTTCTGGTCGCGCCTTCCCTGCAGGCTACGGCCTTTGCTGTTCCAGGGCCTTGTACCCACCAAAACCGGTTCTTAGGTTCTGACAGTACGACGCTGGAACGCTACCAGGCGCTGGCTGGCTATCGAAATCGAGAGGGAAAAAAGTGGAATAGTGGCATCGAGAAGGCCGCTGAAACTTTTGGCAATAATCATCATTCCCATCTCCTTTTTCTCGACACGGGCCCTTGCCCCCTTTTCTGCTCCCTCACCTGCTGCCTCGCACTTGCACTCTACTCCCGCTACGCACTCGTGTTCTGTCTCCGATCCCCTCGCCATCCCCGCAAGCTTGCCGCTGCCGCCCAACCGCCGCCGCCGATCGAATCCTCGAAATCGTCATCTTCAAGCCAGGCTGTCCGCATTTGCCGTCGCCCTCTGTCGCCCCCCGTCGTCCCGCCGGCCCTCCTGTCTCGCCTCTTGTCTCTAGAACACGCCTCTTCCAGCCTCGTGCTCGCTCCCCTATTCCCCTGCCAGCCCGTCGCTCTGTCGATCCGCGCCCTCGTATTCCCTCTCGTGCTACGTAAACCTCTCACCTTCGCCAGGCAGCTTCACCGTGCACGCTGTCTCCCTTGCCTCTCACCCCGACCAGACATATCAGAGACCCGGCTCTCCTGGCATTCCATAATCTAGATCCCTCAGTGCTCTCTGCAAACGGCCCCGTCCGCCCCTTCTACTAGACCCCATCACCGCTCTTTCCGTTTGAGCAGCTAAACTGCCGCCCTGCTTCTCGTCGATTACCCCTGTCGACTCCTGATACGCAAACCTGAACCTGCCCTGCCAGACGGCTCGCGTTTCCAGCCCGCAACCGATCGACCACCACTGCCTTGTCCGTACTTTCTCCTAGCAACGCGACTGCTTGCTTCCACCCAGTGCCGTCTGCGCCTGCGATCGAGATTTCTTGTCCACCTCCACACTATCGTGTCGATCGATCTTGCCTAGCCGGCATATATCAACATCTACCAGAAGGACTTTCTGTCTTGGGCCACAGAAAGCTGCGGTGTCGACTAACGAGTGCCACGCCTCCGGACGGACGCTCTGAACCTTTCCCCCCCACGAGGAGAACATATCTGAAGAACTCTGCCGGACACTCTCCAACAATCAGAGAAGACGCCCCCGGATTCAACACCTGTCCAGCCTCGACGCACTTTGCTTTTTGGCGGTTCTATCCGTCTGGTACATCTGTCAGCAGGGACGCTGCCGCCTCCAAGGGAGACACCGAATCCACACCGACCACGCCGGCCGCTCGTGAAGACAAGGGATACGGCCACAGGGAGACCGAGACTGTGCGAGAGCGCGAGCGTGTTTGTGCACCTGTCCAGCCACAGTGTCACTGTTCGGTGGGCTCCGGAGGCAGGTTCTCTGAGGGGCACTGCCGTCCGTCGACGCAGCAGAAGGACCTCGAGGTCTTGCCGTGCGATGTGGGGGATAGCGGACCTGACGATCTGAGAAGCTGCCACGGTCGAGAAACACAACGAGGGAAACTCGGCAAAGAGAGGGGGAAACCAAGCCAACGCCGAACCGGAACGGAACACCGAAACACGCAGACAATCACAGTTACAGCCTGGGAGACTGGAGTAGGCTGGGACGATCCAAGCCAAGAGAGCATCTTGAGGCTGCAGCTTCTGTCGGACCAAATCTGAGTCGACCTTGCTGAGGCTCGCAGCTTGTTTTCCCTCTCGCTTCCTCTATCCCCCTCAGCATTGGACCCCTTGATCCCCATCTGTAACCCACATATCTTTAGCATTGGCATGGATAATCGGTTCTTTGCCAGCCGTGAAGAGTTGCACAATGTCCAGATGGACGTGAGGCAGCTGCAGGCTATCCAGACCAGCCAGACCGAAAGGTTGCTGCGTCTGGAGAAGCGACAGCAGGATGATGCCGCCATGCGGTCGGCCTGGTCCAACTCGCCCTTCCCAAGCGCCTTGGTTGGCACGCCTCAACATGGTGAGTGCTCGCCCGGCTTGGGCCTGTGGTGTGACCTACAAACAAGCTGCTAACCACATACATCTACAGGCCCCATCCGAGTGCCCTCGACAGAGAACTTTGATCTCGACGTGCAAAGCCAGACGCTTGGGTCCCTGCATCTCGAGCCAGATGACGAGCCCATCCGCCGGGCCGCAGCCGCCTCCCGGGCAAATAGCGTCCGGTTTGACGAGAGCGCCAACCTGGCCCAGAACGCGCGTCATCTGAGCGAAATCGGTCCCTTCCGTCCGGGAAGCAGCCTTATGATGGAGCGGTCGCTGTCCCACAAGTCTGATGGCCGACATAGCTCTGCCGGCCACTCTGTCCACTCGATGGCCTCGGGCCGTGGTAGCAGCCTGGCTCTCGAGACAAATTTCATGACAGGTGGCCACGATTCCGACTCGCCTATCGATATGCCCGAGCCACCTCCGGTGTTCTTTGTTCTGGGATCTGTCCCTGCCCTGGTTCGCTGTTGGTTGACCAAGGACTTTGCCAACAACACTTTGCTCTATGCGGCCGTGTGCTCTGGCGCCCAGAAGTCGACAGTCGACTTCTCGCTCGTCAAGGAACTGGGGTTGACCGATCTCGTGTACCGGGCCGTGGACAACACGCTCAAAATCCACCTACAGACGTACCTTGCGGAGGCCATCCCGGGGACCAAATCGGCCGACCCCGTTCCCCAGATCCCCTACCTGGCCGTCACGTTTGAGGTTGTCAAGGTCGACCAGGCCGATGAGTTGATGGCGTCAGATCAGAAGTGTGTCCGGATTTTCATTGGCAGTGATACTCTCCGGATGCACAGTGCAGACATTCTTTTCTCGCGGAATCTCCTGTCTCTCTACAGCAGCGAACGGGAGAAGTTGACTGTTCCCTTTGTGCGCCCTGAAGACGACTCGATGTTCAAGAACCTGTGCACAATGAGCGCCGTGCCAGAAAGACCCAAGCTCAACGCCACTGCCGCCGAGTTTATTTCCGGAGAGCTCAAGTCCCAGGATGGTATCAACATGATTGGAGACGATGACGAACCGCGGCAGCGCGTGCTCCTGACACAAGAACCACAGGAACTGCGGGACGACGAGGTATCGTTGGGACCAAATGGTCAGGGTCGCGACGAACGACAGCGGGGACTTGACCGTCGTGAGCAAGACGAGATTTCGCAGTCTGACCGAGGCGTGCTGCAGCCTTCCAACGGCAATACTGTAGCTTCCAGGCCTGTTTCACCAACATCGTCTCAGCCGGGACCTGCCTCGCGGTGGCCTGGAACGGCCACGAACCATTCCGAGAGCGGGGGCGAAAGCGAGCAACGCCAACCACGAAACTCTACGAGCTCCGAGTACTCTGGCAAGGAGCCAGGCTCGACGTTTGAGAACGGTCGGCGGGACGCGAGTGCCATCTGGGGTTCCTGGCGGCAAGGCGGTTCGGCAACCGGTAGCGACGGTGGCCACCGTGAAGGCGGGACGCTGAGCGGCTACCAACCTCCTGGACGGCCTCGGACAATGAAGGTGCTCAAGGCCAAGACGGGCGGTGGGTCGACACCATCTCGCAGCGGCTCGTCTTACGAGCCAGCAGCACCTCCACGGTCAAGCGGCGAACAGCGCCGAAAGAGCCAAGGGCCCTTGAACTCGGCCGGCAACGAGGGCGGCGGCAGCGGGAACAGCGGCAGCACGCCGTCGAATGTGATCCGGTGGGAGTCTAAGCGCAGCATCAGCAGCAACAACAACATGGCAGCAAACAGCCATGCGGGCGGTTTTGGTAACAAGGAGAGCAAGGCTCAGCAGCAGGGTCTGGCTGCTCTCGAGCTGCGCAGCAACACTTCGTCTGCACCGCGGTCTTCCAACCCTGTTGGCGGTGCGTCTGCCTTTGCATGGATGAAGCCGACCAAGCCCAAGACGCCCACCACGCCTACGACGACTGCAGACGAGTGATCTTGTCTGTGTGTCGGTTTTGAGGAGTGAACCGTGAAAGACTCGAACAGTATTTTATGGGATGTAATAGGGGAATCCAGGCAAGCACTGCATAATACACATTACGTCCAAGGGTGGAATGGAAACACACGAATAATCCCATATTTATCTGTAAGAAAAAAAAACACATAAAAATACAAAAACGGTTTAATTCTGATATCGAGTGTCGGGAGTGTTGTAGTCTCTCTAAATCTTTGACACGAGAGCGGCCAGTGCGGCTTTTGTGTCGGCGCTCGTGTCCTTGACGAGGCCGACGATCTGTTTGAACCCGGGGCAGGTGCCGGCGTCGCCCATTGTTTCGTAGAGCCAGCTTTCGGAGGTGGTGACGGTGGCGCCGGCGTGGCGGAGGCGGGCGAGGGCGATGGGGATTTCCTGGCTGTTGCAGGAGGAGACGCCGTCTGCGAGGATGTAGACGCGGTGGCCGGCGGCGAGGAGGTCGAGGGCGGTCTGGGTGACGCAGATGTGGGATTCTATGCCGACAATGACCACCGACGCCGAGGATGTCACGGCGCCAGCCGTGGCAGACGAGGCGGAGGCGGACCCAGCGGCGGCGGACCCCGGGAACTCCTTGTCAAACGCCCCCCTCAGTTCATCCGTCCACATGCTAAACTTTGTCTTGTCGGCATCGACGACCAGCCGGGCCTTGCCGTCGCCGATGAGCTCCTTGAGCTCGCCGACGGTGTCCCCGAGCCGGGCCTTGTTCTGGGTAGTGACGAACACGGGGATGCCCAGGATCTGGGCGGCCCTGAGGACCTTTTGGGACGTGGCGACTCTGTGGGGGTGTTAGCAAAGGTACGCAAAAGGCAGGAAACAAGGAAAGCTGCTCAAGACGAGTGTCGAGACCACGAAGCAGCACTCGAGATGACATGTCCGAGGTGCGTAGCATCAGACCACGGCACTACTGTCGCCCCCTCGCTCGTCAACTTACACCTTGTCAAACTCATAAATGGCCTTGCGGAACTTTTCCTGGATGTCGCAGACAAAAATGGCGGGTCTGGCAGCGGCGAGTGACATTTTGGCGGTGGACGAGGAGAATTGGCGGGAGACGGACTGCTGGGTGACTGGGCGGGCTGCTGCTGGACGGACTGCTGGACGGACAGGTGCGGTCACCGGTCGGGCGTACGCGACTGAGCGGGCTGAGGCGACTGTCGGGCGGGCGACTCCTCGAGCAGTAGCTACTACCGGCCGGGCTGCCGTGGACAGCGTTGCGGTGGCTTGACGCGGGGCCAGACGGGAGATCATTCGGGGTGGGGGGGGCGGTGGTCAATGGTGATTCCCAAGTGTTGGACTGGATCAGAAGAGTTGATTGATCCAAGTTCCAAATTGAGAGAGTGGCCTGTCGGGAGGAGGAGCTTTTATCGAGGTCGGGTCACACCACGATGATTAGATGGAGTGTACGGGGGTTGAGATCCGAAGCAACCACAATATATAAATCTATTCACGGAATTCCCCCCCCTGTATCTATATCTATCCTATTACTCCATCCCTCTCCTCCATGTTCCCGAGACTAGAGAATTGGGGGAGGGGGGGGAACGCCACTGGTCAATTACGCGGGGTGAGCTGTTTGTGGGGTAACAGAGAGAAAAGAAATGCCGAGTTATCAACGGATGCTAAAAGACAGACATTCTTCTTGTTTTGGTAGGCTTTCCACACTGGGAAACAAAAGGATGATCATTTTATTTTTACCTCTCGTGGTTTGAAGTAATTAACTGTTGTTGTTGGTTTTATATTTTGTTTTCGGTTTATTGGAAATTGTTTATATTTCAAAAAACATTCAGTTTCCAACTTTATTGTTTTTTTTTAACAAAAAAAAATCTACCAGTCCCTCGGCTCGTCGGCTAGAACCATAACCGTTGTAGATTCACAATGTAGACTTTTGAACTGCTTGATGTTTCCACAACGTCACTTTGTTCGAGCCTCTGAGCCTTGTTGAATGTCGTGGAAGATGTCTCCCTCAGTCCACTAATCCATCCGGGTTCGTGTTCTGGACTGGGCGATGCAGTATCAGATTGCTTGGTGAGACACACAGTCTGCCTCGTTCCATGCTGAGCCTTGCTCGGCCACACACACACTTGCATAACCACACACATGGCATTCTGGGGCATGGCACAAGAAACGGAATTCACATTCAGCACCCAGACATTGTCCGTTTTCGAACAGCTCTTCTTTCTAGGTTTTTGGTTTTTTTCTAGAAATTTCTTTATTTCATTGATGTTGGATTTTTTTTTGTATGCGTTTGCGGCAGAATCAAAATGGAGCACGATATTCTACACTAAATTTCCTTTTTGATACAGCAAGAGAGAGAGAGAAAAAGGAAGAATGGGGGCTGCGGGTGGATGGAGGACGTAAAAGGATACATGAGAGGTAGTGGCGGAGAATGAAACAAATTTATTTCAGGTTGGCCTGGAGCGACTCAAGGACCTGTTTGTGTTGGTTAGTATGTATACACCTGTATATTGACACAATGCTTCCATCTTTTGGGTTACTCACCTCAACCTCAATCTTGGCCTCGGCAATGTCCTGCTCGCTGCCGGCACCGTTGGCAATCTTGGTGGCCTCGGCCAGCTGGCTCTTGACGGCCTCGGCGCTGAAGTCCTCCAGGGGGTAGCCCTCAACGGCGTTGATGCTCAGGTGGGAGTTGGGCTGCACAACGGCAAAGCCACCAGACACTGGGTTGTTAGTAGGGGGTCTTGGGACAGAAATTGGCCATTTGACAGCAATTGACTCGAGAGACGGAAAAAGACGCAAGGTAAGGCGTGAGACATGACTGGTCCTGAATTTGGCCGTTGGCGCGACTCGCGGCGTCTCGACATTTCGATTGTTTTCGACTTGTTGATTGCTGACCCGGTCGATTGATCAATGTTGTCAAGACTTTGTGGCTGTCGACAACTGGATTCGTCTCGACTTCACTCCATTGTCGTTTCCGGTCGAAATTTCTTGATTATCGTACCGAAGCCGTCGATGCCTTTGATGTTGTTTCGTCTCTTGTCCAATCTCTTTCCGTCTCTTTCCGTCTCGACATCTTCAATCCCTCGCGTCATCGTATCGACTTTGTTGATTTCAGTTTTCACTTACGGAAGAACTGCTTGCTGCCGCCCTCCTCGATAACCTCAACCAGACCCGGCTTCAGCTGCTCAATCGACGGAACGTGGTTGGCCAGGACACCCATCTCACCCGACTCGGCGGGGATGTTGACCTGCACGACATCCTGCGACTTGTAGATGGACTGAGAATTGTTAGTCCCCGTAGGAAAAAAAAGCATATGCCGAGCTTGACAGAACAGAACGCGACAGCACAATGCTTGTCATGAAGCTTGTCGCGGCTTCAATTCGTCGAAAAAAAACCCCGTCAAGCTCGAGCTTCGTTGCCGGGTCCAGCTCGGCTAGCTTGCCGGATATTCGCGCATCGCGTGGGAAGCTCGGGTATCAATTCGTTCGTACCTGGTGCGGCAGAGACAGGCTCAGCTTGATCTGGAAAGAATGTTAGAATGGATGATGACAGTGCTCCAGACCAGTTTTCATCACGCACCTTGTCCGGGACAGCATCGGCATAGCTTCGGCGCTGGATGGCCATGCGGGCCATGGGCGCAACGGTCGGGCGCACCCGCATAGCGGTACGGGCAATGCGAAGAGAGTTCATTGTCGCGAAAAGGATGCGATGGAACAGGGAGAAAGATCAATTGAGGAGGGGGGGAGCGCACGAAGAAAAAGGAGAGACAAGTAATGTGTCGCGGGGAGGGGGATATTACACGCAAAAAAAGGGAGCTTCGGAGGACGGGAGCAAAAACATCGCCAGGAAAACAGGGACATTCCGATTTTGCTTCGCGCTAAGGTAATTGGCGTCACGTGTGTTCACGTGAACTTCCAAGTGATCCAGCAAGTGATCCGGCAAGTGACCCGGCACATGATATGTGACAATCGAAGGCCCCCATAAAGGCATACCCGGCTATCGAGGGCCAAAACCCCGTTTCCTACAAGCTGGTCCTGTGACTGATTGCCGGAGGGTTTACCGAGAATCCCAGCTTCCTCTTTTGCCCCACGATGCCTTCTTTGTCCTATTCGGGGGCTTTTAAGCACAGCCTACCGCAGCCAAGTTCATGTTTGTGACATCATAAGGAATCTCTGAAACCCAAAACGGGATGTGTTACTTTGGTATCTCGTGCTCAAGACTGTCTGCCAGTGATCCGTTCAATTCCTGGCTAGCGAGGGAAGCAGCTGTACTGCGGATACTTTGCGTGTGTAGCGTGTAAGTCGTGGAGTGGATACAATTCGGATGCACTTGAATGTCTCGTAGAAAAACAGTCCGCTTCCAAATCGAGTCTTTGAAGATGCGCCGTAAAAGTAAATCCCGCAAAGAGGGTCACCTAGAAAGCCCGGGCAGAAATAACCTGACTTCTAGTTTAGGAGAAGATCTAGAGATGCAGCACAAAGAGAGATCTTCAAAAGCAGAACAACCCGAACCAGAGATCAACCTGGAGGAAGGAGATTCGACTCCTACAGGGCACTTACGGCACCCAGTAACGCGGCCTACCATACGCGCCAAGACGGCTATGTCAAAAAAGTGTGGAAAGGGGCTAACGAAAGAGGAAGCGAAAAAAGCTTGTCCAACGACCAGGGTGAGAGGAAAGCGTTTGCACGTTTTGGACGGAAGGGTTTGGAACAGTTGTGAAAAAAAAAGTCCCAACAGTCATGAGAATACGGTGTAGTGTAAAAATGAATCGCCTCGAATCGCCTCGAGTAGCGCCGTCCTTCTTGTTCCAGAAACCTTTTCGGCGCCAAATGAGTGGTTTTGATCATGTTAGTTCTCTTGCTGTTCTCGCCCCTATTTTCAAGATCCATCTTTTCCCCCTGCCTATTGGTTTGGACTATCGAGCGCCCTGCATGAGGAGACGGTCTGTTTCAATGCTTAGGAGGCTCGCCTGATGAAGTTGAAGGTGAGGATTGTCAGTCGAGGCTGCTATTTTCGGAGGAGGCTGGACTGTGAGTGAACCAGTGACAGGCTGTGCAATGGAAGCGCTGCGATGTGCTATATCGAGTAACCGCTACCCAGCACTCTTTTCGCCGCTTCCTGTTTCGATTGCTGGTGCACAGGGACCAGTCGTTCATCGCCCAGCACTTGTGTTTGGAGCGGAACTGCAGAACATCTGCGCTGCAAAGCCCCGAAACAAGCCTGTAAACTAGGCCGCGTAGGGGGGTCGACTATGGCCCAAAGGGGAGCAGAGGAAGAAAAGAGGACAGCGCTAAAAAAGATTGACGCCAGGGAGAAGACGGTCAGAGGACGGAAAACGGAGGCTAGGAAAACGGGGGAGCCGTCACATTGCCATGTTTTTGAGCGTGCGTGTGGCTTTTGTGTTGGCGCTACAATTTTTTTTTTTCAGTTGTTGGAAACGGTGAAAAGTTGAAAGGTTTCCTTTCTTGCCTGCCCTGCCGCCTTTCGCCATTTCGCACTTTCGCACTTTCAAGACCTGTGACGATTTTCACCAATTGCGGAAAACGTGCACTGTTCACTGAGAGGCCTCACCCTCTTTCTCCTCTTTGATCGCCAAACACAGCCCACAGTAATACAGTAACCAGATCCGTACGCGCAACGCAGGCAACACAGATCTATTTTTCTTTTCCTGCTCCTCGCTTCTGTTGGGTTCTTGTTACCGGTCCCCATGGTCTGGTTCTCTTGTTATTGTCCTCATCCAATTCCCCTTCTTGTTTCCGGTCCTGTGACCCGAACGGCTGCGGGGTTTCTCAAAAGGAAATTGGAAGCGTTTCTTCAACTCCAAAATGGTATCCATTCCATAGGATGTGTATGCGTTGGCGCGTGGGGGTATGGGGAAAGCTGTTTGAATAGAGCCGAGAAGAACAGCCAAAAGAAAGCATTTCCTCAAAGTACGAGACGGAATGCTGAAGGTGGTGGCGCCAGGAAAATGTTGCTCCCTCTGGGAAGGAGAAATGCCGGGAAAATGCTGAAAACGCTGGACATCCACCAGAACCAAAGCAATTGCCGCTACTGCACCATCATACAGTAGCTCTTTGGTGTGGTTGCATACATAGCGTTGCTTTGGGATATGCACAGTTGCGGGCGGCGACAAGCACAGCTGCTGTAGTAGCGAAAGCAAAAAAGGTGCGCAGGACGGATCAGCCCGTCTCTGTTTGGTCGAGATGCTGTCAAAAGTGGGTATAGACGCGGTTTTCGGTTTCTTTCGTCTGGTGGTGTGTGCTTCTCCTTCTTCAGCAGGAAGCTATGATGCAATAGTGGATCCTTCTGGCCGTTTATCCCCTTCTCCCGTGTGTCTATTTTACCATTCCATTGCTTCTTGTCTTTGTCTGCCCTTGGTCGATGCATGTCTGCAGGTGTTATTTTTGTGGCAGGTCCTGGCAGGTCCCTGTTCCTGTTATTTCTTGGGCTGCTCCCGTTACTTGGCCTCCGTGGCGCACTGGTCCTGACATCCAGGGTCTTGTTCAGTCTTAAATTCACAAGGACCAAGAGGATCGTCTGTATTAAAAGAACAAGGAGCATTAAAGTGCCGCTAGCACGCTAGATGCGCCCAACACCGAAACAAAGTTCCCATCCTCAAGCAGGTTTTGGGCTGCAAGAAGGAATGGCCACAACCTGGAGAAGCAGCACGATTAGTCGGTACCAATTGCCTCATTCTGCTGAAGTGTGGGCAGAGGAAGACGGCGATGAGCGGCGGACGAGGGGCAAAGGAGGAGACTGAGAGTTTGCTGCTTCTTGGCTGGCATACCACGTAGCTCCCCAGGGTTGCATCCCACGCGTGCGCACGAATGGACGGGCACGCGGACACTACCACGAATTGTGTGGCCAGGCAGGAGACCAATGCAGGACATGCAGTAGCTGCAGACCATCCACCTGAAGATCTGGGTGCCGGTGCCGGTTATCCAGGATGCCAGTTGTGCTGTCTGGCCCGAGCTTTGCAAGCATATCTGGTTCTCACTGTCTGGTTCGCATTGTTGCTCAAGAGTTGACAAGGCCAGACACATTATTGAATCCACCGTAAGATCTTCGTAAGACATGCGTGCACATCCACCACCGGATGCAGCAGCACCTCGGTTGGGAAATAGCAGCCGACGTGTGCGTGGCTGCGTGTGTCTTGCTCGTATCCCATTCCATAAGATCATTGTCAGCTATGCTGGCCGTTGGCAGAGGGAGGGCAGACAACAAGACCAAAAGGTGGTTGAGAGCGACCAACGCGCTTGGAGGACAACAAACGATCAACCCATAACGAAAAAAGAAATGACGTCTCTGGAAACAAACACAAATCCGCATTGCAGTCTTCACCAAGCAAACCTGTTTTTTATTTGCTTTCAGCTTCTTTCCCTTTTTTTTCGGTGCTCGTTTCACCAGAGCTAGTCAGAACAAAGAAACGAACAGCCAGACTGCTACTCCTTAGCCTGTGCTCATTTCACAATTTACGGTGAGGTTACGAGTTTTGTTAGTTGGCCATTTTTCTTTGAATAGCCGGCCGCAGATTTTGGGAAACAAACGATCTGGCCGCATAACGGTTGAAACATTTGGTGGGCGGCTCCGTCTTGGGGGCAGGTTCCGTCTTCTGCACGCTCGTAACGAACCAAACGAAAGGAGCAGAAAAGGGCAACCGAAACGAAACAATTAGCGAAACGAAAAGCAAACGTAAATAGAACTATTAGCGGAATTGCATGCGAGCCAGGGCTAAACCACGAAGAGACCGATACTTTTTGGCTGTGTCCATTTCACTGAATTCACCGCTCTTTTCTGTGTAGTTTCTCTTTTTGGGAAAGAGGGGTCCTCCTTGGACACCAAGTAGATTGCCTTTGCATTTACTTCACCAGCGAATTTTACGGCGATTGGCGCAGGACAAAGAGGCGGGCAGAGAATGTGGAAGCACAGAGAGAGGCACTCGTAATTTGGCAGAATGACCAGTATTCCTGATCGTCTCGGGCGGTGGAGCGAAACCAAGGCCCAGGCCAGACAGAGCACATGAAAAGCCGTGTTGCATTGCGGCGCATCGCTCTGGAAAGTCTCATTTTTCTGCTTGTCCTGTCGATTCTCACCTTTACTGCTGACCTTGGATCATCAGATGCCCACAGTTTCTGACAGCCGTGGATTAGCCACGGCATGTTTGTGATTCGCTGGACGGCGTGGCGTTAGGGGAACAACGGGACCTCGCTGCAGGCAAATTTGCAAATTTTACTGCCCGAATTTTCCAAAAGTTTTCACCAAATTTCCTGTTGGGGAGCGACGTCGCAAGCCACCCGCTGAAAAGTTTTCTTTTCCAGGCCCTAATATAGCACTGTGGTTACCCTACCTCGGCCTGTAATCTGCCACTTGTAGGACAATCTGGCAAGGTCTCGCTTAGGTGGTGACGAATGGACACCGCCCAGTGACCCCCTATTAGCGGTGACCGTCTGTCACTTTCTCACTGTGTCAGCACTGGTGGCGGCGCGGTCACAGAACAGTGCGCGGGTGCAGCCAGATTCAGCAGACACACCCGACGTCGGATGGCTGGTAGCGGCTGCGTCGGCAAAGAAAATTCCAGCAAATGCGCCAGAACTAAAAGCAAAACAACCAACACTCGTGTCTGCGCACCGTGCATCAGGCGCCACAGCCCAGCCAAGCACCACTGTGCGACTGCGCTCTGCACTGCCTGGATTTGATTACGTCCTGTTTATTCCACGCTGGGCGAGCTACGACTCACAATTTCCGCCCCACACACAAACACCAAAACGGACGCCTGTTATGGCTCCGTTTAGGACAAGACTCAAAATTTTGGGCAGGAGCGACCGCCAGCCCCCTCTTCCTTCTTGCCGCGCTGGGCGATTTTTTTTTGTTTCGCTTTGCGCTGGCCGTAGGGTCACGCTCCCCACCTTTTTACAGTGGACCAGCCCCAATCCCCACCGTCCGAGTAAATACCGGCCGCTATTCCACGCCCACCGCCAGCGACTGCCCCCAAGGAAAATTGGAAAAAGGAAGAAAAAAAAGACAGGCCAAAAACTGGGTATTATTTCGACCAAATCCGCACGCACACTGCTCCTCCTCAAATATCCCCAAATAACCCACGGTACACTGCCTTCTTGTTTCGTGTGTCGACTAATACACTCCCTCTTCCTTTTCTTTCTGGCTCTTCCTGATCATCTTTTCTCTCCTACGAATCTTTCGACGCCACCGAGCAGCCCGGTTCTGGTGCCTCTTATTCACGCCACGCCGTCACGCAGCACAGGCCAACGTCATATCTAGCCTGGTCGCCGTCTAGGATTGCTCCCTGGAAGGTAACTCCTTCAATCTCAGCTCACCTCGCTCTGCCTTATAACCAGGAACGCACCACCACAACAAAGCCTTTCCACGCCAAGGATCTCCTGCTTGTCCTCTTTCAGCAAACCATCTCTGGCACCAACAGGTCAACTCTCTTTGTTCGCACAGACAGCCGAGAAAGCCTTTCTCGACACGCGCCAAAGAAGCGAAATCGCAAAGGCCGCAGAGCAACAGACCAACCTGTTCACTGTTCACTTTGCCCCCTAGCCTTGGGACCAGCTTTCTTGTCACGCTCAGCCGCGGACGACTGGACATCAAGAAGGAGACCTCGTCTTCTTCTCCCGCAAGATCACCCTTTCAACCTACCTCTACTTGTTTTCTGCAACGATGTTCCTTGGCTTATAGCAACACGGTCCTTAGGGACAACTACCTTCCCGGCTTTTCAGTTAATTGCAATATTTGCCTGCACGCCGTGTGGAGGCCCTTTGCTGTTTCGCGAGTCTGATACTCACGAGACGCACCGCTTGTTTTCAACCGCCGACTCCTGGACGAGTCTGTTTTGCTTTGAGGTTTCCCCTTTGAGCTTCACAACTTGAACAAACTTTTGAACGTCTGGACGTCTATATATCGACCATCCACTTCTTTTCACAGCCACCTCTACCTTTACACTTCTTTTCTCTTTGTTGTTCATAACCCTACCCGAACACTTCACTTCTGTCTCCCACAACACATCAACATGCCGAACTACGGAAGAACCGACAACGGCCGTTCCAACGTCCTGGCCTGGAGCACGCACACTGCCAACATGGCACCCTCTGTCGAGGAGGACGCCGGTGCAGATGTTGACGAGCCGCCAGACCACACTACCCCGCCCACAGAGGCCTGCCACTCTTTCCGCAAGACTGCGGTCCAGCCGAGAGAGCATGTCGAGTCTCTGCTGACTCGTGCTCTCCAGAGCAAGTCTGACGACGAGGCTGTGGACAGCAACCCCGCTGGTCAGATGCACATGGGCGAGAGACGCCGGTCCATGACCAGCAACACCAGCTTGGCCTCAACAGCCGGATTCACCAGTGATACTGGGATCACCACTCCGGCACGCACCAACTCCCCCAGCCCTCGCATGGCTGGTATTGATGCTGCACCCATGCACACTCCTCAGATTGAGTGCAGGAAGACCACCATTGGGTTCGCTACTACCCCAATAGGTCGCCCTCGGCAAGCTGAGTGCACACCAAAGCCCGCTGCCAAAGAAGAGACCGCCACTCCAGCCCCGGCTCGGAAACGGTGCATTTCGTTTGCCTGTGCTGCACCTAAGCCTTCACAGGCCACGGCTGACGTCACCGCAAACAAGGCCGCGCCTGCTCCCGTGGCCCCAACAACGACCAGCCCGACCAAAGAGACCGCCCCTCAGCCAAGACGGCCTTGCATCAAGTTTGCCTGCCCAGCCAAGCCCTCCACTGAGGCTCACAAACCTCAGCCTGCCAACCTCAAGGTCGATGGCCAAGAGGGCCGCAAATTGGTGCGCCGTCCGTCGCCTGCTCCTGAGCCTCGCTCTCCCTCGTCTGTCCGCAAATACCGTGGCTCGTCTTCTGGCCGCTCACCACGTTCCATCACGCCGCGTTCAAACATGCGTGCACCCGTCGCTCCTCAAAGCTCCGTCACTGCCGCTCACCCCAAGAAGTTCCTCAGTGCTGGGTCCCAAGACTTGGCTGCCGAGTCGTCCCGCTTCCATGAATTCGCCAGCGATATGCCACTGGAGGAAGACTGGATTCGCCACGCTAAGTCTGACGGCATCACGCGGGAGCGTAGACTCACCATCAACGACACTCTGCAAAAGGAGAATGCCATTCGTCTCCTAGGCAAGGAGGCCGAGGAGGAGGCCGAACAGGAGGAACAGGACGAGGATGAGGACGATGAGGAGGACGATGAGGACGGTGAAGAAGACGACGAGGACGAAGACGAGGAGGAGGAGGATGATGATGAGGATGAGGAGGACGATGAGGAGGACGACGAAGACGTCGACGAGAACGACACTGTTGAAGGCGACCATGACTACCAACAAATCGACCACTACGAAGAGTTCTCGGACGGCTACAACACCGACAACGAGATCGGCTTCGCTTCCTCGTCTGATGAAGACGATGGTCTAGTCCTATGGAGCGTCAACCACGAGACTCAGAGCCGCCGCCGTGAGGCATACCGCGACATTGACCATTCAACCTTCCAGCTTGAGCAGGACGGCGCTCCTGATTTGAGACGTCTGTCTATTAGCGACCACTCTGATTCCTCTGTTTTTCCTACCGGTCAACCCATCCGTCAAAGTAAGCCTAAGAACCGGGAGATCCGCAACCGCCCCCCGACTCCCGAGTTGCCAGACAGCACCGACTTCGTCTGTGGCACTTTCGACGAGGACCGTCCTTTGGAGGAGGCCTATTTGTCTCACATCACTGCCCGTAGAAAGGTCAAGCTACACGCCATCCCTCAGGACATTGATCCCAGCTTCCCAACATCGGACGTCGAAGATGGAAGCGACGACGAGGAGCCGACTGTCCAAAAACACCGTCAGCACTCTCATCAAGGAAGCGGCGACGAGCACCTTTGGCAGCTGGAAGACCTCCACCACGAGCAACAAGAGCGGGCCAACAACCACCGCCGGAAGAAGGGAGATTCACCCAAACGGTACCACTCGCCGCCCCCGCCTACCAAGAACCGTGGCCGCTCACCTGCTCCTCGTCGGCTCTTCGACCGCCACTCGCCTGGTTGCAGAGTCAAGTCGCCTGCCCCGAAGGCCACCGTGCCGGTACCCCGGGTTCCTTGCTACGCGTCCGCTCATATGCCTGTTGTGTCTCCTGCTGCTTTGCCTGTAGAAGTGCCTGGACCTGGCGCTGGCCATTATGAGACGCTCGCCTTCCGTCCTGGCTTGACGACAACCAAGTCATTACCCCGTCCGGCTGCCGTCTTCTGTCAGCAGCAGAACCAGATGCAGTTGCACCAAATCCAGCAGCAGCAACGGCAGCAGGCTGCAGCTCGCCAGCCCCAAGCTCATGTCCATGCTCATGCCCCAGTCAAGACAGGCCGCCGGACGAAGACCAGCGCCAATGCCAGCTGCAAGCCGATGCCGATGCACATCCGTGGTGCCCTCGACATTGTTAAGGGTCTGGAGCGGAAGCGTCAGCGTCGTAAGGAGAAGTTCCAGCAGAAGTACTGCAACCGTGCGCGCAAGGGCCACGGTGCCGAACGGAAGCCAGTGCGTGGTGAGGGTGCCGAGCGCATGAAGGAGATTGGTCTCCTCATGGCCGGCAAGACTGGACAAGGCAACTATGTTTTGTCTGTCTAAGGAGACAAACGTTGAAACACACAAAAAACACCTACACAACACAACAATATGAGGCGCTTGACGACGCAGCGTCATCATCATTCATACAACTACGATAGCCAGTCTTTTTTTTTTTTTTACAACCGGATGCTTAACGGAATTTCCAGATTTGGACGAAGGGTAATTTTTTATGGGCGTTTTTTTTTTTTTGTTATTTTGAGGATGTCAAAGCATTGCATTGGGCGGCCACTTGCTACAATACCCTGCACTGATTGCTGGTTTATTGCGTTTTTGTCTTTACACACGCTTCCTAAACGGGCCGCAGACGCGCCCCTCCTTTGAACCCTTTTCTGTATATATGATACCTTTTATTTTTCTTCATTACTCCCAAGGAGTTGATCAGTATCCGGCACATGTTGCGGACGACCCTCCACTTGTACATATGGGAACCCCTTTTACCTTTTTACATTTTATTCTTATTGTTTATTATTGTCTTGCCGTTTATTTTTTATATTGGTTTATTGTTTTGAAATTTCTTGCAGTGCACAGACATACATCCACACAAGCATTCACACGAGCAGATGATTACCAGTTTGGAAGCATACACACCATGCAGGATACCCTTCGCGTTATAGGCATTGCATTTTCTCGGGGCATAATTTGGGGACACACATTGGCATACTGGCATACTGATTATTACGAGATATTTTTCTAAAGAAAAAAGAACGACAAGATATTTTTCACAAGCACTGGCTCTCCCTGTGTGACACACAAAAATGGCGTGAGAATATATCGGCGCTCCGTACATGTTGAAAAAAGCCTAACTGTCAAACAGTGAGGTGAGATATTCATCAACTGTGCAGAACTTACAATCACACGAGGGATAACATTTTACCATTTTTTTTTTCAAAATTTGCCTGAGACCTCATGAACTCTTACTGTCCTTCTTGCCAGCCGCTTCTGATGTCATGGGTCCGACTAACCACTCGATACCGACAGTGCTAGCAGTGAGGATAGCCACCGCTGCTGCTCCCAGGACAAACTTTTGACTGCCCGATATCTGTCCTAACAGCGGGTACGGATATCACCCGTTGCGGTAGTGGCAATACTCCACCCACGACAGGTAGGCGGCAGTCGTGCTTGTCGACTGGACCAGGATGTTGACAAAAGAGTACATGTCTGTCCATGGTGTTTGGACGCAGTGCACCGTCAGGCCCAAGTCTGCTAGAAGGAAGATTGCAGGCAGGAGATGAAACCCAATGTCGACGGCCAAAGGCACCTCGTAGTCCCCTCCAGCTGGAATGACCAATCGTTTGTCAACTGCCCGGAGAGACCAGTAGGACAAAGAGACGAAAATCTCGAGGGGTGCGGAGATTGAAGCGAGAGTGTTCTTAAGCCCCGAGGAGGCAGACTGCGTGGAGGCCCCGAGTTTCCCGCTATCAGAAGATTCCGGTAGTGTTCTCATCAAGGCTACTAGGGACGCTCTAATTGCATCTATTGCCCCCCACCGCAAACGTCGCTGTCGACACGCCCAGGGAGGCAATCGTGAGAAACTGAAAGGAACCGCCGAAGCCGCGATGCAACGGGTTGCGTATCCGCGGAAGCCACGCAAAAAAGGCAAAATGAGAGACAAGGGCGGTTGTGTTGAGGACAATAGACACCTTTTTGAACGCTATTTTTTTGTTTTTAGAGAACAGATTGCGTGTAAACTGTGCTCACGTCGTCGGCCTAGTCGTCTTACAAGATATCTTACATGCGACATGGCCTTAAAATTCAGGCACACGTGATGTCGAGTGCCAGAAGTGGGCCATTGGCAGACATGCTTAGTCATTTCCTGTCTAGTGGCCCAGTGGCCTTTTCCTTCCCGCAGGCCTTTCCTCCCGCCAGGCCTATCCGTCCAGGCCTCCTGTCCTTTTCGTCCGCCCCGCCATACTCCCAGCCGAGACCGCTTTTGGGGCCACCCCTGTGCTTGTGAACAACTTCTTCTCTTTTTCTCCCTCATAAAAGATAACGCGCGAGACAACCAAACCACAACAACCACACACCCCCGACGATAAACCGACGACGACACGGCACCCCGACGTCCGGCGTCCCAATTAGACCTTTAGATTTTTTCCCAGTCACCTCTGTCTCCTTTGTCCCCAACGATACCCAACCATGTGGATTGTCAACTGGTGTATGTTTTTGTCCTCGGAGTCTCCTGGGTGATATCACGACCACCTTTTTTGCTGTCCTCTCGCTGACACCCCTCCCTTCCCAGTCTACGACGTCCTGTCGTCGCTCGGCCTGCTGAACAAGCACGCCAAGCTGCTGTTCCTGGGTCTGGACAATGCCGGCAAGACGACCCTCTTGCACATGCTCAAGGTATGTGCTTTTTTTTTCTGGCGGTGATGCTTTCGCGGTTCGCGGTTGTTTGCGGACGTGGCTTGATGGTGTCATGGTCTCGTGGTCTCGTGATATCTCACGATGCTTGGGCACTCGACTGCACTCTTACACACCCCTCTCTACTACTCCTGTTCCCATGCTAACCTCTTCCTCAGAACGACCGTGTTGCCATCCTGCAGCCAACCCTCCACCCAAGTGCGTATCTCGTCCTCGACTTTTGTCTCATGCCCTCGCTGCGCTCGACCCTCCGAGTATCACTCAGAGCATACAATCTTTCCCGTCTTCGCTTCACTTTCTTTTCCTCGCTTCGCTCGACCTCTTACCGCTCGACCTATACAATCCCCTTTATCTATTCTCGCTCCGCTCGAGCTATACCCTTTCCCGGACCCATATCCCTTTGACTTGTCTGGACACTAACATCTACAGCTTCCGAGGAACTCGCCATTGGAAATGTCCGGTTCACCACGTTTGATCTAGGCGGTCACTTGCAGGGTATGCACAGACGAACTCCTTTTAATCCACGACTCGCACTAACCTCTCAGCTCGTCGCCTGTGGAAGGACTACTTCCCCGAGGTGAACGGCATCGTCTTCCTCGTCGATGCCATGGACCACGAGCGTTTCCCCGAAGCCAAGGCCGAGCTCGACGCCCTCCTGTCCATGGAGGAGCTCTCCAAGATCCCCTTCCTCATCCTCGGCAACAAGATCGACCACCCGGATGCCGTCTCCGAGGACGAGCTGCGCCACCAGCTCGGCGTGTACCAGACCACCGGCAAGGGCAAGGTGCCCCTGGAGGGAATCCGGCCCGTTGAGGTGTTTATGTGCTCCGTAGTTATGCGGCAAGGTACGTCTCTGTCGAAACTTGATTTTTTTTTGATACTCTCCTTTCTCTAACAAAATAGGCTACGGCGATGGCATCAGATGGCTGTCGCAATATGTGTAGATGCACATCGGCACTCCCTCGGCAGACACGTTCAAGTATAGCCGGCCAAAGGATGAACATATTTGAATTTGTGTGTGATTTGGCGGATAGGGAAAAAAGAGACGGGGATGTGCGAGACTATGAGAGAAAGAGAAAAAGAGGAAAAAATTATTAGCCTGTGTTTTGTGCGTTGGGAGAAAGGGGAAAGGGTGAGCAGAAAGACAAAAGTTGGCAAAGCAGTTTTACGTTTGCCTTGTTCTTCTTTATCTCTCTCTGCTCTTTTGCTTTCCTCCTTTTTGGTTTGCTTTTGGTCTTTTTTTTGTTTGTCTCTAAATCATTCTTAACGACTTTAATACGACTCAACATGGAATATTATTGCAGCCAAACGAAACTGAAGAGAGCCAGTCTCAAGATATATAAAGAGTGAAGGATTTGGCACCGGATTGACTGTTCTCTCTTTTCAAACTCATGCCTTTAAATCTTTTTTTTCTTCAGTCGACACCATGCTTGCTCGTCAGCTTTCCTCCTGGCCTTGTGCCGCCAGCATTCCAAAGTTGAACACGGCAAAGATCACAACACAGCTAGCCAGACCTCACTTCTTCTTTCGGTCTGGACAGCCACTCAACCAGACGGTCTATGCATCTACCCTTATCCCGACGTCGCCGCCGTCTTGTAGTCCTACTACGCCCAGTGACGAAACAGCTTTCCCGCGCCATGTCTACGCCGTCCTTGACACTGACAAACAAGCCCGTCGCACCCGCACGGCCAAGACGGCCAAGAAACTCGTCCACCGCGAGCGGGGGGCCCGCCAGCTGCTCATTGACCAGCACGGCCGGCAAGAGGGCGCTGCAGATCCAGCCCTTGCATGTCTCCCCTATCAAACACAGCACCGCGTCCTGTCTGCGGCCCAGAACATCCTCGAAGAGTGCTGCTTCCACTACGCCAGGCGAGCCCACCCCCACGTCCTCGACCGCCGAAACAACTGGGACTCGCCCGCGGCCGTGGAGCTCAACAAGTGGGCACGGTTTCTTGGGCAAAAGTCCCACAACCCGATCGGCGCGTCCTCCCTCGCCGACTTGGTCAGCCTGCGGCACATTGCCGTCCACCGCAGACGCGTCGCGGCCGGGCGCGTCAGGCGGCTGTCAAACTCTGCAGTAAAAGTGGCGTGCGCACTGGACGACAGCAGACGGGCCGAGGTGTTGAAAGGACTGCAGGCAGAGGTTGACGGGCAAGTCACGTCTGCACGGAAAAAAGTGGTGACAGACAGAGGTTGGCAGCACACACCCATCAAAGCAACGAGGCGGCACGAACACGACAGGAAACGACGACATGACGAGGTCGAGCACGCTTCAGACTGGTCTCACTATTAGAGGAATTGAAGGGGCTTCATCCGGGGCAGGGTAGAAACAGGGGGAATCAATAAAGGAAGATCAAATGAAATTGAGAATTCACATGAGATTACGAACGGTGTTGACCTTTTTTGATTGTAGGGTTTGATTTATCAATTTGCCATTACATGGCATTGACCCCTTTCCACCCATGCAAGTCTTCCATCAAAGTCTCTGTAAAATACTGCCGTCCACCGTAATTGTCAACAAATCCACCGAATCCCAGTAGCTCATTTCCACCATGATCTTGAAAGAACCCAGAGTTGTCTCTCCTCTTAATGGACCTTTCCCCCAAAACTGTCCAGTGAAACCAGTCCCTTTGTCCTGCTGGAATACTGTGGATATTTTGGCCTTTGAATCCTCTGCCAGGAAATGTCACGGCTTTCAACAGCGGACATCATGTCAACTTCTGGCCGGCTTGAAACTTTCTTCAGCTCTCCCTCAGCCGGCTGTCAGTGTTAATATGAATAGAAAAGAAGAGACTATTTGGGTGTCTTTCTTGACTTATAACTAGAGAGATGCTATCTAAAGGGTTGTCAACTAAAGGGTTGTGAACCAACGAGTTGACAATTTGAAAAGTTGTCAAGAGTTGTGAAAAGTTGCCAACACCAAATTCCGAAAAGCTTCCGAGTTGGTTTCGAGTTTCTCCGAGTTGTGAACAAGTAAGTTTCTCAACTGAGCCGATGACGAAGCCAGTTCACAACTGCCTTGGTTCACGAAATCAAACAACGTGCTGGCCAGCTTTTCGAGGTTGTGTCCGTTAATTGGTTTGTAGTAGATGCTTTTAAAACAGACAGTAAGCCTCATCTGAGAGACCAGAAATGTTTTGTCTGGAGGTGTCCATGAAGAAGGACTAGGAGGACTCGGAATGTAAAGGTTGCGTGTTGTGACAAAGAGCCAGAGCTGGGAAGAGCCAGGGTTCCAACGACAATTGAATGCGCCTGGTTCTAAGCGTTGCAGAATTCAACAGCATCAACTCCGTAGTCCTAGTCGCAGAGCGTGACCCGCAACTTGCTCATACTTCCGTCGTGTGTCCTCAGAGTGGATGGGACCAAGGCGAGCTCCGAGCAAGATCTGAAACGTATCCGAACGAGTGTCGAGTCTGTGTTCCGAGTAGGTCCAGGCCGGTTTCGTTCTTGATGTTCAGGGCAGGCTGAACCGTTTTCGAGTTTTTGAAAATTCTTTCTTTGGGAAATGTCCAAGGCCGCAAGCACGGTGGAAGCACTTGACAAGTCGGTCGCTGAACTAGACCCTGCCTTTTCGTCATCTTGATGAACAAAGTCCAGCTTCGCAGTGTGGCGAGCAGAGTAAACTAAAAAGTCAGCTTGGAATCACAAAACTAGTAAGGGATCATCAGATAAGGCTTACTCTGCTTCAAACGAGGAGCAGCAACAGAAACAGTGAAGCTGGACTGTGTTGACAACTGAAAGGCAGGCCAGCAACAATGCCAGCTACACTGTTTTCTCTCTTGTGAGGAGTTATCAGCTGTCCTGTTGACATATAGCTGTTCTGGGCAAGCCCAGACTAAAGGTGAAGTTGTATATTGGTAGAGTATTGTTGTTGAAGGAAGAAGAAGAGGAGGAAGAGTTGTGAACTCCCGAAGTGTTCAGTATATATATGAGGGCACACCATGTAACACAAACGGTCATGACAAACACTTGATGAGCAGGCAAACTAAATCGCAGAGGTAATTACGTTATCATGTCTATATTGTTTGATTATTCTATGATTTGGTGTTTGTTTCTAAGCAGTCGTTATTGTTTGTCTATGCCGTCCAGGTTGTTCCAAGTTGTTGTCTATGTCATCGTGTCCGTTTTCGTACTCCAACATTCCAATTTCCCCAAGCATCCCCAACTCACTGCCATTACCGGTTTTATTCCTTTCTTCTTTCATTGCCAATTTTTATCTTTCACCTTACTGGACGTGTTCTTTTTCCTCGGCCTTGGGGATGCGGACCATGGTGATGGTCAGCACAGCACCCACCAGGGCCGCCGCCAGACCAAACCACCAGATGGCCTTGATGCCGTCGAGGCCCATCTCCCCCGAGGGCAGCTTGTCGACACGCAGTCCGATCGAGTCGCCAATTGACGTCACAATGGCCAGACTCAGGTTTTGTAAAGTGACCAACAAACTGCCGGCCGAGCCCTGGTACGACCGCGGCACGCTCGAGGTGATAAAGATTGTGGCCGCGGCAAAGCTCATGTCGGGGCCAAACGTGGCCAGGATCACGCCTGGGAAGGAGAGCGCCCAGTAGGACGTCTCCGGGGTCTGCGGCAGAAAGAAGACGGGGCCCAGCCCGAAGCAGACCATGCTAATGGCAAAGATCCAGTGACCGGGGACGACGTGGAGGGTTTTTGAGACGATAAAGGCCGCGAGAATGCCCGTCAGGCCGTTGGGCATCAGGTAGAGTGCCGACGTCAGGGGGGAGGCGTTTTGGTACCGCTGCCAGAACTGGATCGCATAGACTTGCCACGCGCCGGCTGGAGAGTTAGTAAATATGTCTGTTCCTGGGCGTGGCTAAAGATGTGCTGTGTTTTCAGATGTGGTGTTTTCAGATGTGCTGGGGTGTCTCCAGCTCCTACGCGACGTACCGTATGCACCAAACCCGCAAAAGTATGACACCAGGAGCGGCGCAAAGCCTGGTGTCTTCCACAGCCCCATCGGGATCAGCGGCCGCACCGCCCGCCGCTCGACAAAGTGGAAGCTCACGAGCATCAGCAGCCCGAGAATGATCATAATGTACGTGTACGGGCGCCACTCGACGGCGGCGCCCTGGGTGAGACCGAACAAGAGCATGCCGCTCCCGAGAGAGGCCAGCATCGCCCCGAGATAGTCAAACTGCCGGATCGAGGGGGCCGCCGACGCCCGGTGGTCCATTGCCGGCTGCAGCGGCGGGATCGTCAGCTGCGCAGCCACGGCGCACGCCGCCAGGAACAGGGAGGTGCTCCCAAAGATCCACGGCAGGTGGTGGCTCAGGGCGCCGCCCTGGAGACAGCCGACGAGGTAGCCAAACGGCGCGGCGCCGGCCATGAGGGAGAAGACGCGCGTCTTGCGGATGCCCGGCTTGTAGACCCGTCCCAAGATGCTCATGGGCGTCGACACCAGCACGCCCACGGCCAGCCCCTGCATGGCGCGCGCAACAAGGAACAAAATCTTGAGGCGCGGTGTGATGCAGCCCGCAATGACGCCGTTCCAGGCGGCTTCCCAGACAAAGGCGCCCACCATCAGCGGCTTCGGCGGGATCACGTCGGCCAGCGGGCCAAAGACAATGACGGACAGGCCGCTGGCGAGCGAGGACGAGCCGATGAGCCAGGGCGTCTGGGCCGGGTGGAGGCCGAGCTTCTCGCGGAACATGATCTGGGTGACCATGATGTGGCCCAGGGTCATGGAAAAGATAAACTGGCCGGCGGTGCAGACGACGACAAAGA
This sequence comes from Raffaelea albimanens, assembly GCA_002778245.1. Taxonomy (NCBI): domain Eukaryota; kingdom Fungi; phylum Ascomycota; class Sordariomycetes; order Ophiostomatales; family Ophiostomataceae; genus Raffaelea; species Raffaelea albimanens. Next base: position 3,015,265 of record PCDJ01000008.1, on the reverse strand, counting down.
TGACCTCGGCGAGCAGGCTGGGCAGCTCGGGGGGCACGCCCTGTGATTTGGGTGCCGAGGGAGCGGCACCCGGCCCGGCCTGTCCGTTTCCTCGGTTCTCGTCTTCGATCTGTCTGCTGCGGCTGCGAATGAGGGCCAGCTCCAGGCCCAGCTCCAGGGGGAGGCCCCGTTCAATGTCGGCGGTGTTGTTGTTGGCGCTGCTGCTGGAAGCAACGGTGTTGTCCTGGGCCGGATGGAGAGTTTCCGTGGACGACACGGGATGGGTCTCGACAATGACCGGCGTGCCCTTTTTGGCCACGGCGGCGGGCACCGAGACTGATGACGTCCACGGGGAGTCGCCATTGCTGGCGCCAACCGTTGGCTCAATGAGGGTCGTCTGAGTGGACATGCTGTCTGTGCCCCTGGTGATGCAATTGGTTGTTCTGATTGGGTATTCGGTGGTTGAGTCCGGGCAGATGGAAAAAGAGAAGACGAAGAAGACGAAAAGAAAGACAAAAGACACCAAGAAGATAGTAAAAGTGCAAAAAGGTACTTATATCAAGAGATGTACCGTCACGTGAAGAAACACTAACAATCGAAAATCAAAGATAACATTTACCGTATAAGTACGAAAATACATCGTCAAGTATGTATGGCCAAGAGAGGGTGACCCTCCCCGGGAGGTGGCCAGCTGCAGCTGACAAACTAGTTTTTGGTAGTGGCTCTACACAGTCTCTAGATTACGACGATGCTACGTTTAATTTCCAATTGAAGTTTGCAATTGCATTATTTTGTCTCCGTCTTTCTCGCCGTCCAAAGTCACGATCTTATCGTTGGCGTGTTACAGATCAAGGATGCAAGGAACCTTACTGAGCACGTAACAAGCCGATACCAAATCCCTTGAAATGCCGACTTCGCATCGGTTAGGCCACACCATCGATTGCGGCCCAAAGGCGGTCAAGTCTAGATCAATCCTTAGTCAACCTGAATCCCCGTTGTTTTTTTTTGGTCCTCGGGCGGACCGGCTAAACACCGGACATACATACCGTATTACAAACACGCCCAGAAATGGTGACGAAAACAGTGTCGGGCGCAATAGCAGGCCGTCAGCTGCTGCCGAGCTCACCCACGGTTGGCCGTCCGGGCGTTCTGTGGTGGTTGCAAGATGGAAAGGTTGTGAGGGGAGGATGCAACGAGACGAGAAAACGACGAGAAAGAAAAGACGGAGTTTCCATAAAGGGCAGTCCCTTTAGGTAGGCTTTAAAGGTGGCTGCGGGAGATTCCTCTTGCACTCTAGCTGGGACGGCCATACAGATGGAACATGTTGTGATCGACTGTCAGTTTGCACTTTTTGAACGGCGACTCGTCTCACAGCCAATGGATGTGACTAACACAATGAGCTCTGACCCCAATTTGGCAACACCGACAGCCTCGCAACATGTCGCACAGTCACGTGTGCATTCTTGGTCCAGGCTCGGAGCTCACTTGCCGGGATGAAGTCCAGCATCGCCCACGTTTTGACACTTGGTGTCTCTTTTTTTGCCAAGTCGACAAGCCACATGCCGTCCGGACTCGTCCATGGTATTACTTCGTCTCCTGCATTTATACACCGACGTCCAGTTCAAAAACACTCGGCAATGGCTGCTCCAGGCGCGGCAGTTGAGTCGACAATGTGGGGTAACAGCTTGTTGGAGTAATTAGCGAGGCTTAAGCATCTCCACCTGGTTGATATCGACTTGATACTGGCTTTCGAGACGGGCTTCACTTGGAACCACTCATGCTCTTACCTGGTCGTTGAGACGAGGCTCAAAGCCACTTACCCACAATGTCGGACTTTGACGGCAGCGACCACGGCATGGACAGCGGCCCAGGCAGTCCCATAGGCGCCTCCAGCAGCGCCGGGCCGTCTGCCAGCAACCTCAGCACCGCCAGCAGTAAACTTCGTGTCCAGCTGCCGGCCAGCTGCGACCCGCCACCGCCAGATGCTCCGACCAGGCCTCTTGTGTGGATAGTAAGTACGCTGCACTGGGCAGTCTCTGGACTCTTCACTAACAACCCAGGTCTTTGGCGGAAGCGGCCATATGGGCCGGTCGGTGGTCAAGAGCGCGTTGGCCCATGGAGACTACGTGGCCATGGTCGGCCGCACTCTCGAGACCAGCCCGGAGCAGATGAAGGCCATGGCCGCGGCATACAGCAAACAAGAGAGCCACCCCAAACGGCCTGGCAACAACACCGTTGCGCCATGCATCGGTGCCCTCTGCGACGTCCGCGCCCGAGCATCTGTCGACCGAGTCGTCCGGCGCGCTCTTGCCCATTTCGGCCGCCTCGACGTCGTGGCCAACTGTTCCGGCTACGGCGTCGTCGGCGCCTGTGAAGACCAGGACGAGCACGAGCTGCGCAACCAGTTCGAGACCAACTTTATGGGCACGGTGCACATTGTCCAAGCGACACTTCCATGGCTGCGCCAGCAAGGCCGCGGCGGAAGGTACCTCATCTTCAGCTCGACGGCTGGATCCCTGGGCGTCCCCGGACAGGGCCCCTACTGTGCGACCAAGTATGCCGTCGAGGGACTGGTCGAGGCTATGCAGTACGAGGTCGATCCGTTCAACATCAAGGCGACGCTGGTCGAGCCAGGACTGGTAAGAAGGGACGACTACGAGACGGGAGGCGGTGGCGGAGGAGGAGTAGGGGGTTCGGGGGGGACGAGAGGAGTGCCTGCAGGCTCTGCCGCCGGAGACACAAACGCTGCTGCACCAGCGCTCCCCCGCAGCGGCCACCCGCGCCTGGCCAAGTCCATTGCCAACCCGCCCCTCCCGACCTGGGGCCACTTCCTCATCCAACAGCCCAGCAAGCCCTATGCTGGCGCATCATCGCCGACTCTGCACTCGACGCGCATGATGCAGTGGCTCGGCAACCGGCAGCCGACGTCGGTCATCAAGAGCGGCGAGCTGATCTGGCAGCTGGCCCACTGCTCGTTCCCACCATTAAGATTGCCTCTAGGAAGTTACGCCATTGAGAGCATTCGAGACCGGCTGCGGTGTGTGACCGAAGAGCTGGAAGACTGGAAGCATCTCAACTTTCCACTTCCACCAGCTGTGGACAAGGAAAAGGAAAAGGGAGAGAAAGAAAAGGAAAAGACCGAAAAGGCCGACAAGCCTGATAAGCAAGAATCAGCAGATAAAGCGGGCAAGGACGAGGAAATGGCTGGTCCAGACGTAGATATGCTCATGCAGAACCTGTAGTGTAGAAATGAGAAGCAATTCAGAGTTGAAAGAGACAGGCCTGTAAATACAGCGCCGATGGCATGGCGCATAGCGACTTGGCTCAGTACATCTGCGCTAGTCCTATTCTAGAGTAACGCAAGCTGTGCCGAATCCATAGCTCTGATTGGCCCATTCTAAATGCTTGCAAAGCAGGAAAGAACGACTGGCAAAAACTGCAACGGTTTTGAGAGTCACGGGCAGGAAATCAAGGGCGCGCAAAGCAAGGACAACAAAAAAAGAAAACGGCAACAAAGAACAGCAAGGGGCAACACATCGACTGGCCCGACCTTTCCACCCCAATGACCCAGACACCCACCGCGCCGCTCGCATGCCTCCTGTCCTAGGGGCCCGTGGTGCCCTGCATGCGGTGACGGCGGCCGCGCCAGCAGCTGCAGCAGCCTCAGCAGCCTCGGCGGCAGCCCCGACAGCAGCCCGCCACCACCGGCATGCCGCCTCGGTCCGCAGGCCATTCATTGGCGCCAGTGCCGGTTCCGGTGCCATTCGCAGTTTCATAGCCTCGTCCTCGGCGCGTGCGCCGCCGCACGACAAGTCCAATGCGGCCGACGAGACCGCGGGCAGCAGTCCGGCCGAACAGGCGGCCGGGGACGATGGAGAAGGAAGCCCGGAGGCCAACACCGCGGCACCAGCTGCCACACCTGCCTCTGCAGCGGCTACAACTCCTGCGGCAGCTGCGCCAGCCTCGTCAACTACAAAAACAGAGGCCCAGACTCTCCAGACACCCGCCGTCGGCCGAGGCCGCATAGGAAGGGGCCGCAGCCCGGATGCCATACCGCCAGTTCACCTGCCCGAATGGTTCTTCAACGACCGCGTGCGCCTGAACAAGCCATCTTCAACGACAACAGCGACCCTGCCGACAACCCTTGCCGCCGATCTAGCCGCCGCCAGCCAGCTGGTGTTTCCGAGAGACGAAAAGCCGGCCGACGAAGACAGCTTCGAGGCCGAGGCCGAGCCAGAGACTTCCCCAACGGAGACAGAGACTGCAACTGGAGGGACATCCCACGACGACATGGAAAAGTACCTCGAGGCGTGGCTAAGGGGCGCCGCCTGGGATGCGCGCAAGGTTGACCAGGCCGTGTCCCATCTGCACGACAGCAGCAGCAGCAGCGCCACTGGCGACCTGGATGCGATTGAGAGACGAGGCACGGCCGTCGCGGCAGCAGCGACATACTTGGCAGCCGCATTGGCAAGTCGGCCGGCACCACTAAAAGCTAGCGAGACAGAACCGGCCACGGAAGCCGACAAGGACACGCCAATTGAGTTTGAAGCCGCAGAAGCGCAAGCAAAGGAGGCGGCAGAAGCCGAGGAGAAAGACGCAGAAGCAGACACAAAAGAGACTGGGGCGGCAACAGAGGAAACAAAACCGGAAATCAAGGCAGACGACCTGCCCGTCTACCTGGCCAAGCTCGACCCTGAAAACGCCCTCGATATTCCGCGCTTTATCTTTGGCCGGAACGCCAGAGACTCGATCCGCGAGAAGCTCAAGAAGGGCTCGTCCGCCTCGGCCTACCCGCTGGACTTCATTGCCCGCGAGGCCGACGACGCCGTGGCCCGCGGCTTCTCCTTCCCCTCGGACATGGATGCCGTCGAGAGCCTCGTGTTCCGTGAACTGTGCGCAACGGTCGCCACCGAGTTCCGCGCTGTGACGCCGTCGACTACTGCCAATGCAAACGGCAGTTCCAAGAACGCGACCAAAGACCTCAAGCGGCCCGTTACCGTCCTGGCCATTATGAACTACCGCGGCCGCAGCAAGGCTGTCTCGCTCATTGACGACGTCGCCCGCACTCTGTCGGCGCACGTCGTCCACCTCGATGCCAGCACCATTGCGGACGTTATCGGCCCCTACCTGGGCCAGACTGCCTACTGGGCCCGCGGCAACATTGCCATGCTTGGCTATTTGGCTGCCGAGAAAAACGGCCGCATGACGCCGCGGTATCCTCCACGCGGCAGCGGTTCTTCGGGAAACAACAGTGACAACGGCAATGGCAACAGCGGCGATGGCGAGGACGAGGAAGTCAGCGTGCAGTCTGTCCTCCTGTCGCGCATTCCCATGGCCATAATGAGGCAGTCGGGCATGGCTGCAGGCCGCCTTGCCATGCGACCGTCGCCGTACCCCTCGGAGATGGACGACCGCTGGGACGATCTCAAGATCAACAATGCGCTCGAGGAGATGATCCGGGCTGCTGATCGGGCCGCTGTGTCGGCATCGTGGACATCAACAGACTCCTCATCATCTTCTCTCCAAGACAAACCCATCATCCTCCATGTGCACCACTTTATCGAGCTGACCACCTCGGCCGAGGGCTTCCAACTGCTGGTTAAGCTGCGCACTATTGTCGACCGCATGTGGCAGCGTGGCCGCAAGATTGTGCTGGTTGGCTCGACATCCGCCGACATGGGCAGCAGCACAGCATCTGCTACAACTTCTAGCAACAGCAACAGCAACAACGCCACAACCAACACCACCACCACTACCAACAACAATGGGTCTGTTCTGCTCGAAAGAGCCGAAGACCTGCGCCAGGAAGACTGCCACATCATTCCGTACCGCGTCAGCCGCACCGAGGCCGTCGAGGACCAGGAGATGCTTGACATTTTCAACGAGAACATGGTCAACATCCGCGCCATGATTGCTGCCTTGACAGCCGAGCCGCTGAACCCGGCGTACCTTGACTGGACAGACCGCGCAACCTTGGAGGGCATCGTCCCCGAGCTGCGCGATTCCTTCTCGGTGAACGTCTATGACCACCACTGGGTGTACCGCTTTGCCGCCCAGGTTCTCGGTGCCAGCACCACGCATACCCAGTCAGCGCTGCGTCATCTGTGTGACCAGCACAGCTTTGTGCGTGCTCTGCACTCGGTCCAAGATCAAGACCGGATCTGGCGCGACACGGCCGGTGCTCGGGAGCCGTACTATTCTCCACTGATGAGGGGCAACAGCAATGCCGCCGAGGAAACCAATGAAGAAGACGACGAGAGTGGAGACTCGTCTTCGACGTCGCTGCCCGAGATCCGGATCAACGGTGTCCTGAAAAAGGTCAAGCCCACCGACTACAACGACTACGAGCGCAAGTTTTTGACCGACCTGATCGACCCGGCCGACATCAAGACGACGTTTGACGACATTGTGCTGCCCCCGACGACAAAAGATTCGCTGCAGGCGCTGACGTCGCTGGCGCTCGTCCGCCCGGAAGAGTTCCAGTATGGTGTGCTGGCGACTGAGCGGATCCCGGGATGTCTGCTGTACGGCCCGCCCGGCACAGGCAAGACCCTGCTGGCCAAAGCCGTGGCCAAACAGAGCGGCGCCAACATGCTGGAAGTCAGTGCGGCGAGCATCAACGACATGTGGGTCGGCAACAGCGAGAAGAACGTGCAGGCTCTGTTTTCGCTGGCGCGCAAGATTGCGCCCGTCGTGCTGTTTTTGGACGAGGCGGACGCGCTGCTGGGCGCGCGGCAGTCGCGGCTCTCCGGCCGGGGCGGCCACCGGGAGACGATCAACCAGTTCTTGCGGGAGTGGGACGGTCTCACAGACATGAAGGCGTTTATTATGGTGGCCACGAACCGGCCGTTTGATCTGGACGAGGCGGTGCTGAGACGTCTGCCGCGGCGGATCCTCGTGGACCTGCCTCTGGAGCCTGCGCGGCTGTCGATCCTAAAGGTGCTGTTGCGGGACGAGCAGCTCGACCCGGAAGTGTCTCTCGAGAAGATGGCCGGCGCCGACACGGAGCTGTACTCTGGATCCGACCTGAAGAATCTGTGTGTGGCCGCCGCGATGGAGGCCGTGAGAGAGGAAGTTCGAGAGAGCCAGATCAACCTGGCCAAGGTGACAGTCGCTCCTGAAGTCAAGGCGGCTGCCGAGACCAAGGCCGACGAGCCCAAGACTGCTAATGGCCAAAGCCAGACCAAGACCCCCTCCCAGGGCAGACGTGTCCTGAAGCCGTCGCACTTTGCCAAGGCGCTGCAAGAGATTGGTTCCAGCACGAGCGAGGACATGGCGTCGCTGCAGGCGATCCGCCGGTTCGACGAGCGGTACGGCGACAAGCGGCGCAAGACGAGGCGGCACATGGGATTTGCGGCGGGCATGGCGGGGGCGAAGCTGGGGTCGGAAGGAGCTCTGGTGCGGAAGCCGGCTTAGGCAGGCAGACAGGCAGATGGACGGGCATATTGTAGACTGACAAAATTATGTACCGTCTTATTACTAGAATCTACACATGTAAAATAGTTGTACGATAAGAGGCGTAATTTTTCTCTGCATCTAGACAATGGAACAAAAGGGAACACTTGCATGTAAAAAGGACAGTACTTTAAAAAAGCACTACACATGTGAAAACACGGAAGAATGTAGACTGATTTTAAGCATAAAAAGGTAGACAAGGTGGCATCAACTTGTAAACTCCAAGACCAACAATATACTTTGGAGAGTTGTTAAGAGTGGTGCTTTGTTCATTCGTTTCTGTTTGTTTTCGCATGCAGCATTGTTTATTGTGCAGCTGGGGCCACCGCGTGGCCATGTTTAACGGTATCTCACGGCTGCCTTTGTAATAATTGTTTTGATATTCACAAGTCAATTCTCCCACCCCGTTTCCAAAAAAAAAAAAAGCAAAACAAATTTGATAAAATAATAACACGAGAAGTGAAGAAAACATTGTTTGTGAAAAAAAAAAGATGGACAGAAGAAGTGAAGAATGATAAAAGGAAAGACGAGTGCTTCAAAATAATAGACAAGAATGAGAGAGACAACTCAAAAAGAGAACAGGATACAAGGGGGAGCAAAACGTAGAAAAAAGTATAGTCATTTTTTTGCTTCTCCTCTTTCCCATTGTCTTCCCAGTCAAAAAGGTTGAGAGACATTCGGGGTTTTGTAAACGTAAAAAAAAAAAAGCTGGCTATTCCAAGAATGAAAAAAAAAGAAACATGACATTTTTGGTCAAGACCTTCCCAATGAGAAAAGGTGCACCCCATTGTGTCCCTTTCTCCTGCCCTCCTTTCGGCTGCTTTTCTGAGCTGCTTTATCCGCCTCATCGTCAAAACGGTTTTTTGGTTGCCCTTGAGTGAATGTAAAAAAAAAGTAACAAGAAAAAAAAACGATTGGTTTGTGGTTGCCACGAGAACATTTACAAAATGTCCCCAAAGTTTCCAGAGCTTTTGTCTTCCTTGTTCCCAAACGAACGTTCCCGTTTTGGTGTGGTGTTTTGTGTTTCTTCGGCATTGTCCATGTACGGGTTTATTTTTGTGGGAAAGTGCTGTTTTGCCCCCCCCCCCCCCCCCCCCCTATCGAAATATGAAGAAAGAAATGAAAGATGATACGCAAGAAAAAAGGTACGCAGGAAAATTGAATTCATGAAAACAAAGTGAGCAAGTAAGCAAAAAAAATGAAAAATACACCGTCCGCTGCTGGCTATGCATGGTTTTTGTGCTGTGTGATGTGTTGGTTTTGTCTCTTTTTTTTTGTGTCAAGGGGGGCTGTCGTCGTTGTCATCATATGTCGTAAAGTCGTCAAGAGTTTTCAAAAGGGAAGAAAAACGTAACAGAGAAAGAAAACGTGAAAAAACAAAGAAAGTTCCGCCGTTATGTTCGTTTCATCACCGCCTAGTAAAAAAAAAAGAATACAAAAAATGGGTTCTTTTTTATTGTTTTTGTCGTGGTGGATGGTTTTTTTTTTCCAACGTCCATAGTTTGCTGTGGGGGTTGTTGTTGTCCTAGTCGAGATCCTTGGTCTTTCCAATGTTTGTTTCTCCTCCGATTGTGATATTGCCTAAGCTTTCCTTCTCATAGCCCAACTGTCCCTTGCTCTTTCTTTTGTCTTTAGTCAGCTGCCGTTATGGCTGTCCTAGAGTCTCGATGCTGCTGCACAACATGGTGTCGATCGACTTCGTCCAGGCCACCGGAACTGCTGCTTCGTCTAGGCTCGACATCGGCAACTTCAATCACGGACCTGGACCGTTCTCGGCTGGCAGGTCCATCCGAGGGTTCTGACTTTTCGGCAATGTCGTGTGGGTGTGTCGGTTGCGGCTCTTGCGGCTCTTGTTGAGATTGTGAGCCTCGCAAGTCGGCTAAAAGTTGGCCGTGGTACAGGTCGTTCTGGCCTCCGTTTGCAGAGCCGGCATGTCCATTTCCAAGCTCCGGCTCGAAACCCTGGCTCCCGTGTGCATGTCCATGGACGTTTGCGTGCCCGTTAGGAAGCTTGCTGTCGTCATCGTCGCCCTCGGTCCAAGCCATAATTTCCGGCCGTAATGGGTTGTCCAGGTGCCATGTGTCTGGTCCGACGCGCTTCGCAATGCCCACCTCGGGCCGTGTTGCCCAGTTCGTCAACGTAGTGTCCGTCTTGCCGCCAAAGACCACCTGGCTTTCGCGGCCCGCCGCTGCCGACTCCAAATGCCGCGCGACATGCTCCATGCGATCGTCCCAGGCATTGTTGCCGTGGAAATCGGCACCGCAGCCTTGTGCAGGACACATCATGTAATCCGGGAGGCGGCATCGGGGCTTTATACCATTTTGCTGCAGCTCCTTAAGACGGTTCTCCCACTCGACAATAGATGGATGATTGGGCGCCTTCGTACCTTGCTTCGCTTGCTTGAGCAACTTCTTGACGTGTGGCGGTGTGTGCATGCGACGCAGATGTTGGGTGAACAGATCCTTGCGGTTGAAGATAGCGCCGTTTGGTAGCGCGAATTCATTATTGGCGCTGCTGTTGCCTCCAGACACGCCGACTTTGTTGACAACCCGGCTACACAGGTCAACCTGGCAGACCCAGTACTGCAGTAGAATGTGCTGACTCATTACATGCCGCTTCCACTCATTTTTGCTGGCAAAAGTAGATTCGCAACCGGCCCAGTTAAACACACACTGGAACGGCCGGGTATGCTGTTTCCGAACGTGGTTGTGCAGTGCATCGGCGTCTTTGAATCCGGCCTTGCACTCTCTGCAAAAGTGGTTTTGGCCTGCCAACTTTATGCTAATCTTGAAGGGTTTCTGCGCAGCCTCAGCCAGCAGAGGATTGTTGTCTGCAAGAATTTCGCCAGATTGTGACTGGCCGTTCGCCTGATCCGGCTGGTCGGATAAGTGGTGGTTATGGTGTGGATTCTGATGGAATGGGTGAATATCCTGCACACGCGATGGCCGCTCGCCAACGAGATCCTTTCTTCGAGCACCTTGCATTGGCGAGGATCCCTCAGAAGGTAATATCTTTCTGGCTGTAGGCAGCGCCTTCCTAGCTCGTTTTGCCCCACCAGCTCTGCCATACACGTCGCTGTCTCCTCCTCCAGATCCAGATCCAGATCCAGCTCCAGCCAGACTAGGTGCCGCTGCTCCGACGGCAGACGCGGTTGCGGCAGCAACGGCTTGGGCGATGCTGTTTTCTGGCGGTTCTGAGTCGAGGCCCATAAGAGGATCAGACGAGGCCCACAACTTGTCGGCCATGGCCTCGTCGATCTTCTCTAGGACGTCTGGTTCGATGTGGCCGATCGTAGTGTAGGCGACAAACGAGCGGGCTGGGCACGGGGTGAAGAGGTGCCATTGCGATACTGGCACGCGGATCGTCATCATTGTGGAGAAGCCCGAGTAAACGCCCTCGACCTGTACGGTTTGTCGAGCATCGTAAACTGTGTCGTATATCCATTTCCCCCACGAGTTCACTTCGACGCTGCCGCCTAATATGCGGAGACAAAGCACAACCTGTGCCTCTGCTGGTTGGGCGACGAGTACTATGCTCCGTCGGCGGAAAAGCCAGTAGTGTTTTGGGACTTGCTTGTACTCTTCAACAGTCGTCTTGGAGCTGATCGGGATAGAATCCTTGGGGGGGCGGCCGACTGGACGGCCAACGGGCCGGCTGACGGGACGGCTCGCAGGCCTTGCTCTGACCATGCGCTTTGTGACTTTTGTGTGAAGGGCCTTGACGTCGATTCCTTCGGCGGCGTTGGCCTCGAGCTCGTCTGCCAAAGCAGTACTAAAGCTTACGCCGCCAGTGTCCGGGTCGAGGCTGGGGCAATCGACAACCTCGATGACGTTGCGCAGAGGTGTGCCGTAGCTATTCTTATTGAGCGGGTAGTGGTAGGCGTTGCAATAGTCAAAGAACAACAAGACGTCGCAATTGGCGTTCTCACAGTAGGCCTGGATAGGTGCAGACTCGACGGAGTTAGTGAAGCATTTCCTCCTCCTGGTAGAAGTGTTAGCATGATGATTGCCTTTGTAGCAGGCAAAAAAAAAAGTAAAAAAATCAATAGATGGATGGTACGTACGGAACCCAATTCGGCGCATCGCCGGCGCGATTGTTAGCTACGCTCTGGCCAGCATAATATACAATCGCTAGGTTACCGGGGTTGTCGTTCTTGTGGAAGAAGGCCTCGACCTGGTCGTACAAAAGTTTCTCGGGGGCGTTGGATCGGATACCGTATGAGCTTGTGCCGAAGCGATAGCTGTTGCGGAAGACGGACTCGAGACGGGTGACGTCCTGGCAGACGTTCTCGTTGGGGTCATAAAAGTCCTCTTCCCAGTAGAGTAGCAAGACCTCAACGGTCTCGTACGTCGGCGCACGGCGATCCCAGCCCTTGAGCACGGCGGCGCGGAAGCATCGCGTGATATCGCTCAGCGTGTCCAGCTTGGTGACGGGCTCGCTGGTAGCACCAGCGTGGTCTGGGTGGTCGGCGCCGATCTGGGGTGGTGCAAGGGGGACAACGGCGTTGTTGCCAACGTTTTGCTCAACAGCTCTGTCAACGGTCCTGGCAGCGTTGCTGTTGTTGAGGCTGTTGGCGGCGCTGGCCAGAGCGGCCAGGCCGGTGCCGTTGGACATGGCGAGAGCCTCGTGCGCAAAGGCCTGCATGGCGTTGGAGGAGGCGGGAGCCGTTGCAACGGGTGCAACGGCGGCATCAGCATCAGCATGGCTCCTCGAGGCGGCGGCGATGGCCTCAGCAGCCTCCGCTTCTAGGCGCGTCCGCTTCCCAGTGACGGAGTCATCCTCGTCGTCTGGGTCACGGGACCGTTTCCGGTCCATCTGGCAGGAAGCGCAGGGCTCTGGGGAGTGGCAGAGGGAAGGGTGATGGGGAAAGGGGACGGCCACGCGGGAGAGCGCAGTGGCACGCGAGAGGGAGACCACGGGTGTCAGAGGCGGGCGCGGCGCAAAAGAGGGATGGCCTGCGCAAATGCGCCTAATAAAAATGCGACGGGGGCGATGCGTTTGGGGGCAGCTTCAAAATAATAAGGAACGGCTTTTCTGGTGGTCTGTTGATGTTTGGGTGTGTGGTGGTGAGCAATAATACTGGGATCGAGGTTGGGGGCTAAAAGTTGGGCGAGGCCGCGAACAAAAAAGACGTGCACAAACGCAATCGAGCAGGAAGAGATGAGCAAAGAAGAATGAATGCAAGAGCAAAAAAATACAGCGGTTAGGGAACGTCGGCGGGCGTGCAGGTCGGGAGTGTCAAAGGGCCTCCATTGGGGGAGCGGGTGATTTGGGGGAGGCTGGCATGCGCGCGTGTGCGAAAACGTGCACTTGCGGACAGAGCGGCGTGGGTGGAATCCACAGGGCGCGGGCGAGCGAGCACACGAGGTAAAAAGAAAAAGGGCGACGATGCGCAGGCCGCGAGGCACTGAGGGATTGGGCAGGGTCTGTCGCGAGGGCAGCGTAAAAAAACTGTGACGGAAGTTGATTGGGAAAAAAACAACAACAGGAGGCTCAAAAATGCCACTCTGCAAAAATGGCCCGAGGGAAAAACAGCCCAGCCAGTGCAAAAAAAAATTAGAGAGGGCGAGCGAGAGAGGGAGAGAGAGTGGAAGGAGAAGGTGGAGAGGGGTTGGATCGCCCAAAAGGTAGAGAACTCTGGAAGGCTGCCCGAAGGCGAATTAAAAAAAAAGCAAGAAAATGGCGGAAAATGCCAGAAAATGGGAAGCAAAGGGACCAGAGCCGCCGGCGGGCCAATCACGCGCCGCAGAATGCACGGGGAACCCACTCTCGCGCGGTCTTCCAGAGCTTCCAGAGAGGGCGGGCTCTGAGCCTTTTTTTCCACTGATGCCGTGGTCGTCACGTGAGTGCCACGCCGAGCCCACCGCCATCCAAAGAGGGCAGGCGCGAGGAGCTGCCCAAAGAGGAGGGTGGTGATAAAGAAATAAAAAATAATGCAAAATTAAACCGATAATAATAATAATGTGAAAGGGCTGTGCGGGCCTGTCTGGGTCCCCCCCTCTCCTCTCTCTCCGACATCGTAGCCCAATGGCCGGCGTATCCACCCTCCGTCCAGGGCTGCATGTAACCGGTGTTTCTGGGCTTTTCTCTGATACACGGGTGCTTTCGTTTAGTGTGCTTGCGTCAGTGGAGTATTGTCCAATGGCAGGGGGCCAAAAGGGCCTCGCTGACGATCAGTGCTAATCAGGCTGGGTGACTTCACTGGAGGCTTCAGGGCAGGGCCAGCACTGATCGCATCCATAGGGGTGGTCACCGCAAAGCGGGCGAGTGGCGTTGTGCGACGAGAGCAGCCTGCGTCGGCACTGTAATACAGTCTGCAGTCTGCAGCGAGGCCAGTCATCCTGCATGCCTGCGTGCTGGCACTGTGCAGCCAGTCTGCAGCCAGTCATCCTCTCTGCATGCCTGACGTGGGCCATTCCCGATGAAAAGACCCATCTTGGCGGGGAGGCACCCAAAAAATGAGGGGCTGGCCAGAATTCTGCGCGAAACGGGCGCCGCAGCCGACACGGGGCCACGAAACAGCCAAAAAAATATGTAATAGCGACAAGGCGTGTGGCCATTCGCAGGGAAAGACGGTGAGCCAGGTGTGTGCGAGTCGAGTGATACTTTGCTAGCCCGAGTTGATGCAGTGATACTTGTTCTCAGCAGTCAGAGGGTGGAAAATAGATGTGCACCTCGATCTACAAGGCTGGACACGGGCATCTTTGCCCCGAAAACACGACCTTTAAATCTTACTCTTGCGACGGCAAGGCTGAGGCCGACGCTCTTGCGGCCTGTGTAATGAGGCTGGCACGCCAAGAGCTGAAAAGTCGACTGTTATGTAAAAATGGCCTTTAAAACAGCACACGTCTAGGATGGGTCACTTTCAAAAATGATAGAAAAAGGTGCAGTACTCTTGAGTTGGTCACTGCGAGCATCTATAAATCATGTCATTCAATCTTGATCTGGACAACGTCCTTTGTCACTAGCTGGCTTTTGGCCGTTTCGTGTGTCCACATCCGCGTTAATAACCGTTTCCCTCGATCCATCCATCTCTCCCCCAGGTTATTACCGTCTGCTTCCTAGCCTGCTTCCCCTCCTCATCTGCCGCACTCGCCCGGGGAATAGTCTCCGCCGTCTCTGCCCACTGCCCGGCGGCGCCGTCAATTGCCACAGCGCCAATTCCTGCTGCAGCTGCCCCAAAAGGTCATCCATATGCCACGGCCCAAATGGGATCGTGCCGCCAGTGCTTGGAGTTCCCTGAGCTCCGGCTTTCCGGACCGTGATCGACCCTTCCCCCACCACCCAGTTGTCGTGTACATGCTTGACAATCACTCGGCAGAACTGGTCCACCTGCGTCCGATCCCGCAGCCCTGTCCAGTGGGATAGTTCTCCGGTAGCAGATAAGGCAGCAGAGGTGATGGAATTAATAGCGCCAGTGGCAGCGCCAGTATTAGAAGTACCAGACACAATGCTGCCACCTGTCCTTCCCTCAACCGCAAAAACACTGAACCCACGGATCGCCGCGTCCAGCTGCCCTTGCGTGCTCGCTGCAAGATCCGGCAAGCACGAACACGTCGCCAGAAACGGCTGCAGCACATTCGCCAGAGACGCCAGTTGCGTGCAGATGTGGATCTGCGAGACAGAGACACCGTTCTGGGCCGGGCTGCCCAAATCGCCTATCCACTCGACAATCTCGCCCAGCAAGGCTGCAGATGCCACCATGTTGGCATCGCCCATGTCTTGTGGCACCGGCGACCGCGACAGGTAGTTTTGCACCGCGCTACAGTACACATCCAACACCGGCCACGCCTCCTCGGCGGATCGCGTGGCACGGATCACCGCCGGCAGCATGCGCTCCAGCATGAAGCCGAGAACAGAGTTCCCGCCAGAGTTGGGACTGCTGGAGGAGTTTTGGTTGATATCTTCAGCACCTCCGCCGCCGCCGCCGCCGCCACCGCCCATAGCCTTCTCTAGAATCTTCACGGCTTGCTCTAGCTGATTGTTGGCCAGCGCAATCTGGAAATTGTTATGCAGATAGTGGAACAGCTGCGCGGCTGCAGGCGCCTCCCCGTCGCCCAGCCGCAGTCCGTAGCCCACAATCCCGGCCGTCTGCAGCTGGGGATCTTCCACGGACGGCGAGTAGTACTGGCTCTGCTGGTAGTAAAACGTGTCGACCGGGCAAATGTCGCACCCGTACGACTTGACCAGTTCCACAATGCTTCGCACAAAGTCGACATAGGATGCGTGGGTGGCAGATTGCTGGGTTGCAGAAACTCCCAAATTTTCTGGGTTGTACTTGAGATCTTCCTTCATCTGCTGCATGACCAGCTTCAGGGCCGAGGCATAGTCGCTGCGCAGCTGCTGTCGCCGCGTCGCGTCGCCGGCTTCCTGCAGCGCGACGCGCATCGAGTTGATTGCACAGAAAAAGAAGGCGCGGTTCGTGTCGTAGCTCGGTTTCACCGTCGCTGCTGTCGGTATAAACGCCTTTCGAACATATGGGAGATCGTGCTGCTTCAGCGTCTCGGCCAGCCGGATTTCGTAGCCCAAGTATGTCTCGGGCTTGACCAGCGCAAGCAGCCACAGCTCGAGAATGTTGGTGCCCACGTCCCGGAAATCAAACACGTTGTTCTGCAGCACGGCCGACACGAACAGAGGCAAGAACTTGCGCTGCATCAGGCCGGGGGCCAGTGGCAACTTCTCAAAGACGGCATACTCCCCGCCTGACGGCGAAGACGATCCAAAGAACTTTGACAGCCGATACACTCCAGAGTGGATGAACCGGCTTGCCAGACGGGCCGCGAGAACAATGCAGCGTTCACTGCAGATAATGCGCAGACTAGAAGCAGGCATCGATAAATCTGAACTGTCCTTACAGTTCCATGACATGTAAGTAATCGATCTGCACAGCCGGAACAGGCTCTTGGCTAGTTTGTGATCGAGCATCAGGACGGCCTCTTCGGTCTCTTGAGGGTCGACCGCGTCTGGGCTGCTGGAGTACTGGTCGTCCATGGCCTTTTCGAGGCGGCCCATGTAGTTTTCGACAACATCAAAAGCCGTTCGCAAGATGCTCCAGTCCGCCTTGGGCGACCTTAGAAGATCTAGCTTGCTAAAGATGTGCTCCAACGGGAACGTGCTGAAGCAGAACGTGGAAACGTCCAGCGATTTGGCATGGTTAAGCACGTCCCGGACGGAGCCCACACAGGCTTGCAGGACATCCATGGCTGCCGCCTTGTTCTTGGCGGCCATGGCGTTCATGAGATCTGGGCTGATACCCTGCATCATGTTCTTGGACAGGTTCGAAAACTGCTTCTGGATGTCTGATTCGGCAGACTGGTACTGCTCGAGAATTTGCTGGAAGATGCTGTTCATCCACGAAGCAAACACCTTGTAGACGCTGTAGTCTTCGCCCGACCCAATGACAAACCGTGCAAGCTGGTTCCACGCGCGGATGTTTATCAGACACGCTTCCTTGTGGGAGCTGGCAGGCACCACCAGCTTTTCAATCAAGTGTACCGCTGGCCGCAGCTCCGGTGGTGCTGCCCAGAAGAGCGTGCACAAGAGGTCGTGATGATTCCGGAGAGCAGCCAGGTCACGCTGGTGAATGTCCATCTCTTTGAGGTACTGCCGGTTGTGGTTGGGCAGCGTTCGGGCAATGAGGTTCCGCAATTCCTTGGTCAAGCCCAGCCGCCGCAGCTTGGTAATGACTAGGCCAAGCATCTTGATGAAAATGTGGAAGCACTTGTCCTCTGGGTCGATGGACAGCGACGGAGACCCAACCAGGTCCTCCAGGAATCGCGGCGACTTGTAAGCCTCTTCGTTTCGCAGGTGAGTGAAGTCTTGTGACCCGTAAAAATCAAAGATGACTCCGATGATGCCACTGCACCGTCGCCAGCCCCATTCCTGTACCAGATAGTGGCACCGTCCAACTAGTGCTCGACAGTAGTCATTGAAGCTTGGTGATTGATGAGGATTCGCTCTATACAGCTGAAAGACGCGGCTTAAAGCTTGCCGTGGTAAGGCCCATCCGTCGATTGGCACCAGCTGCCGAAGTCCCGGCTGAACAATGCCCATGTTGTCAAACTCTCCCAGGGGAAGAAGAGTAAACATGTCCTCCCACAGCCGTTCCATCGCTGCTGCGTCCATACACGCGGCGAGCTTTGTGCGTTCCAGCATGGCCGAATATGTCAAGTCCCAAAAGTCTGCCCTCGGAATCTGAGCATATTGAAGGACTTGCACCAACACCACCCAGGACACCAATGCCTGCTTGACATTGCGAATGCCACGCTCGCGGGATGAAGGTTGCTGCAGGTCGTCGTAGGCTGCACGAACGTCTCCGAGACCATTTTTCAGAAGTGACTTGAGAGAGACCTTGGCGATCCTCTTCAACATTTCCTCGACCTGGAACGATTCTGAAATGAGACTGGACTGGTTCTTGCAGATGCGCAGAACAGAAGCCATGGCGACCAGGACGCCCGACATGGCATTGAGGTGTGTATTTGATTTCGTGTTGATGCAGGAGTCCGCATCCGTTTGTCGTGCTGTCGCTTCGAAACGGTCGATGAAGCCAGCCATGACTTCCAAGCTTCTGAGCACAAATGGCTTCTGTGATTCAATGTCACAGCTCGGCCCGCCTATAACGTTCTGGATGGAATCGATCACAAAGTTGACGAGCCCGCTCACTTTGAGTGCTACCACGGCATCGAGTCGCTCGTTTGGCGAGAGAAGGATATCGGCCAGCCAGTCCATGACAATGCCGAATTCCGATGATGCTTCGTCATTCCAAGTTGTCCATCTGAGGGCCCGTTCATCCAGCTGGAAAGAAGGAATTACAGCTGGAAATGCTGCCTGGCCGTCTTCGCCAGCTGGTCCCGCAGCCTTGGAGAGGCGTCCACTGCCAACAAGCGTGTTTCGGTGGAAGAAAACACCATTGTCGAGAGGGAAGATATCAAAATGCTGGGAGTACTGGGAGCCAAATGGACCCAGTCCATGCAGTTTGCCAGCATCAGGGTCCATGGCATCAGTCCACGAAACTTCTGCAGTCACGCCCAGATCTACCGGAATGGGGTCCAGGGCATGGACGAACCGGTGTGCTTCCGTGTCGACGCGTTTTGGTGCAACACGCTTGCGGTATCTCGATCGCTTTTTAGGGAACAACTCCGTTGGTGGGCTGGGCGGCGGCGGCTCTTCCCTCCGAGGCTCAAGAGAGAACTCATCATCGATATCGCCAATGCTGCCAAATCCGTCATCATTGTCAAGTGTGCCAGCAACAGAAGTCTGGTCGTCAACAAACCGTTCCAGTCGAACATTGGGTAACAGCCTGGCTTCCTTCCTCCGTCTCCGGTACAGTTCATCGAGAGCTTTCTTCTTCACGATAAAGTCTGCACTCCTCGTTGGCCCCTCATCTGCGAGAACTTCAAGCTGTGCTGGCATCATCACGGTGTCCATTTGCCGACTCCTGCTCGGCTTCGGCTGGGGTGCTGCACGTTTTTGGCGAGGTTCCGGAGCAGACGAAGACAGCCGGTCCTTCGAAATTGTGCTGGCATATGATTTGAGATGAGTCTGCTTCAGGGGTGGTTGTGTTGAAGCGTGGGAGTGAGATGTCTGCTTGTGTCTGTGTTGTGGTGGCTGTCTGGGGATATTGGGCGACATATCTTGCAGAGCTGGGGGTCGTTCACGTCTTCCGGGAGGCTTTGGCGGAGTTGAGATCTTGGGCTTGATCTTGCCCGCCTTCCAATCGTGAAGGACAGAGAGAGCGTCGACATTGTCGTTCCGGCTTCCCAAGTTGATGACCTTCTTTGACGGACTTGTCTTTCCAAGCCTTGGCCTAGATCGTGCGGTGCGAGCAGCAACGCGAATGAAGTCTGGCGCCTTCGGCTCAGCAAAGTCGAGGATGCTGAGCAACGGGGGAGGTAAATGTTCACGCCGCCTGCTGCTTCGTGGTTGTGTGGTTGACTTGCGATGAGAGGTCGAGTGTGATGTGCGTGATGTGTGTGACCGGTGTCCTCCTCCTGTGGATGACACAGATGAATGTGAGCGACCGAGCATCCTGGTGATCTTGGGCTGCCGCGTCTTCTGCCCAGGTATTCCCTTGAAAGGATTGTGGGTTCTCTGCTTCTTTCGCCGTGGTGTCCCATCTCCGGGCTGCCGACTCCGCTTTGTCCCTGATACCATCCGGTCGATGACATCTTCTTCTACCACTGATCCTGTGTCGAAATCGTTACTGCCGGTGAGCTGGAAGGAGTCTTCATCCTCACCTTCAGACTCCTCTAACTGGCGCACCAACGCGGACGCTTTTCGCCGGGACCCAATTACTTCAATGTCGTTATCATTATTGTTGTTGCTGTTGTTGTTACTGTCGTCATCATCAGATTCGTCAAAAAGAAATAAAGGCTCCGCAGCCGATGGCCTCGAAGTACCCTGTCTGGGCAATGCCACGCCCTTTCTTGGTGCTGGCTCGGCTTCATCCGCCGGACGCCTGGGCCCTTGTGTCGTCAACCTTTGGGAAGGCTTATAAGTGCTTTGCTGGTCGAGTCGCAGCCAGGAAGCCGGAAGAACGCCTCTTATTCTCTTCCTGGTTTTGCGGATGGCATCGGAGTCGCTCTGATCACCATCTCCCTCCTCTGTTGGAGGTGGCGAGCCGGACGCTCCTAGAATGGCAGGCAGGTCGTCGTCGTCATCATCATCTGACAACACAAAGGCACGTCGTGTTGTCGAAGTTGGTGGTGGCGATGCAGGACGAGGTGACAGTGACTCCTGCCGCTGGCTGTTCTGGAGCGACGAATGGGAAGCCGGCAGAGGGGACAGGTCGATCCGGACAGGAATCCATTTCGCTGGGGGTGGTGACCCGTCTTCCAGAGCAGCTTCCAGAGTCCTCGCACGCTTTTCTGAAGAGCTGGAATTCTGTGAGGCTCGTCGTTTGGAGACCCGTCCATACTGTTGCTGCTGGCGGCGGTGGCGAGCCATGAAGGTGCTCCAGCTCGGGAGATCATCGTTATCGGGCGGGCTGGTGTTGTCGGTCGCCTCGTTCACGCTCCCAAGATTGCTGGAAACCAATTGCCCACGTGGTGGAGTGGTTGCTCTGCGAGATGGAGGTGAAGAGAACCGATCTGCTCCAATATCTGGCAGAGAACTGCTGGGCAGGTCTAGCTGACTCTCTTCACGAGAATGGCTGGCCGCCTGGGTATCCTCGTCGACAAAGTCTCGTTCCTGCGAGTCTTCCTCGGGTGCAGGGTTGACCGGTGGCGTGTTGTATGCCACCCGGACAGGTCTCATACCATGAGACTTCATGAACTTGGTGTACTGTGCATTTTCCAGCAGATATGGATGCTCCTGGATGGGCTTGCGGGGCCGAAGCGAGCGCACAAAGCCAAGACGAAACCGGGGCGGCGAGTCGGGCAGGACAAACTGCAGTGGGTCGATCTCTTGTTCTTGTAGAGGTTCGGGTACGGGTGCTTCATGTATCGGTGACCGTGATGGTGGAGGGGGGGTCGGAGAGAATGAGAAGCTTGACAGCGAGCTCAAGGGAGAAGAAGACAGCAGATCGGCGTCGGCCTGGGCCGTTGTCGTAAGAGGCTCCTCGTGTGTCCGGGGAACAACAGCTGGCTGTACAATCTGAATCTGGAGCTTCTCGGCAGGAGGGCCAGCCTTTGGGGTGGTCGGTCTGGGGGAGAAGCTTCCAATGAGGTCGATTTCGTCGTCGGATTCGGCCTGGATATCCTGGGGAGCTGCTGCCGTTGGCAGTGGTGTTGTAGGCCGTGCCGGTGACTGTGGTTTCTGCGGCGGCTCCCGTGGTGAGGAGGGTACACTCCAGACATCGTCAGCCGGTTCTGCAAGGCCGTAGTGGCCTTCCGTGCCAGGCTGGGCATCGTGGTTGTCCTGGATATCAAGAAGTTCCGGGCCGTCGAGACTTTCGTCGTCCGAGTCCGGGACCTCGCCCAGCTCCTTCCAGTTTTTCATTGATTCCGATGCTTCATGCTTGACGGAGGTGAGTCTGATGGGCGTGCATGAGGCAGTCCTGTCTTCGAGTTATGCTATACCCTGAAAAAGAAGCAAAGTTGTTGTTAAGCAAGAGCCTCGGCGGTTGCTTGCTTTGGTAGCTGGTCGTTATTTTTGGTGGTGGGGATACTTTTTAGAACGCGTCTCAGTGTAATTCACTGGGCGAAAGACGCGTCTGGCCAGCTACCCGTCAGTGCAGGGGAGCCTAGCCCACCAGTACCGCCGACGCCACAGCAAGACATTCTCGCCTGCAGTGGCGCACGAGCCACCACAGCCGCCAAATATTTCGTGCTTGCAACTCGCTTTCAATTGAACAGCGACCAGACCGCATCTACCGCTCGCAAGATACAGTCCCCTGGAGCGAGCTTTAGGCCTGTGTTCGGATATGTTTTCCAGAAAGGCCGTGCCGGTCGGCTTGGCCGTGGTCTTGGGCATTGTCAACGGTCTGTCTCCCCAGCTTCGCGCCCTGCAGTGACCGTCGAGCCGCATGCCCGGCTTTTGAAGCTGTTGTTGATTTCGGCTGGATATACATGGGAAGAAATGCTAAACAAGAGTCGAATGACAGGTGTATACATTTTCAAGCCGTATCTCGACAAAGAAAGCGGAATGGTAGGCATCACAGACACTCCAAGGTGAGCAAACCCGGTCCTCGATTGCGGCATTCTCCAATGGATGCGAGTTATACTGTGTGCAGTTTGGTAACGGTTTTGCTCACGTGCATTTGTAACAGCAGCCCCGGCTCAACGCAATCACCAGCCGAGCAGTCACCGCCAGCCAAGTCAGGAGACCCGGAGAAGAAATAGAGGGGTTAGGCGGTCATGTAGCTACGCAGGTGGTGTAAGATACGGGAGTACATAACAAAGTAGTAGCCAGAGATAGAAATAGGCACTGATTATCAGTCGTCGTGTTATCTAGAGTTGCATGGCACACAGTGACGCTGTCAGTTCAGAGCCTCAGCGAGAGCAAAGTGGACCACCGCCAGCTTTCGGTCTTCCGGGAATGCACGGCGCTTCTCGGCGTCTGATTGGTGAATCCCGACCGTTCGAAATAATAATTGTGTGGGAAAAGTGACTCTGCGCAGCTAAAAGCACACCACTTGCGGCGTCTAGATGGCCACCACTACCCTCTTTTGGGGAGGGTGTCGTGTCTGACTGTTCTCTGCTTCCGAAAAGTAAGGCCAACAAGTGCGAGAGTGAATTGAATAGGACAACTACCGTTAGCTGGGCAGGTCGTCTCTCTCTCCTAGAAAAGTTGCCGTTTTTTGGCGGGTTGCTTCTCCCTTCTTTCAGTGGGGATTTGCTTGAGCTGGCCTGTGATTGGTCCACTAGTCGAGTTTGGGCCTTAGTCAGTAAGGAAATTTGGGTGCGCGCTGCTGGCTGGCACAGGGAGGATGGAGGGGGGGGAGGAAAGGGTAATTACGAGCGATTTCTTTCGTCCGGGCAAGCTCTTGTTCGGGTTTTGGTGGAGCCCTGCCTTTTTCTGTCATACGATCCCGGCCAGCCAAACAAGTGAGAAGAATTCGAATTTTGTTCGCTCTCTCCCGACTGCCTGGCAGCTTTTCCACCACTTCTCCGCCCACCGCATTAACCACCACAACAAACCCGTTAGATCCTCTCCCCTCCACTCCCCCCCGGAACGCGAAGCGGATCGCCTTTTTCTGCTTCGTTCTTTTTTTTTTCTTGAGTGTCGTCTTTTTTCAGCCAATTCCATACCCCCCCTTCCTCGACTTGACAGTTTTCGCCATGTTCCGTCTCCGGCCGACAACAAACCTGGTGCGCAGCACCCTCCAGCAGGCGGCTCGCCCGCAGCAGGTCTCCGTGGCCTGCCGTGCTGCCTCGACCCACGCCATCTCGAACCCGACTCTCGCCAACATTGAGAAGCGGTGGGAGGGCCTCCCGCTGCAGGAGCAGGCTGAGCTGTGGATGAGCCTGCGCGACCGCATGAAGGAGAACTGGAAGGAACTGACCATCCAAGAAAAGAAGGCTGGTGAGTAACGCTCTTGGCGGGAGAAGGAAACGGAAGAGAAGGGACAAGGAGGACACGGAAAGCGAATACACGGGCACCCGAGTCCCGGCCGGGATTGATTGCGTCTTCGGTTGGCCGGCCGAAAGGGAAGAACGATTCAATTGGAGGACCCCCGTCATATCGCGGTGCGCGCCGGCAATGTGTCAATTGGCCAGCGGCATCGAGTCCTTGGTATCCGACACCTGTCCTGGCCGTGCCGACGCGGTTTCGATGTCGAGCCGGCGTGCACTGCGGCAATATGGCTTGTTCGAAGGAAGGATCGTGACAGCGTGTCTGATAAGGGGGGACCTGGGATTTCGGGAAAAGAGTCAATTTGCTAATTCGTGTCGCGCGACAAACAGCCTACTGGATTGCTTTCGGTCCCCACGGCCCCCGTGCCGTCCCGCCACCAGGCGAGGGCAAGAAGGTCGCTCTGTACACCGCCATCGGCGTCGGTTTCACCCTGATCCTCTTCAGCACCCTGAGACTGTTCGCCCGCGGCCCGCCGCCTACCATGACCAAGGAGTGGCAGGAGGCTGCCAACGAGAAGCTCAAGGTAAGATGGAACACCCCCCATCTCCTGGATCGACTACTGTCCCCCATTTTACCATTTGCCGTTGTGCTTGAATGTTGTACTAACCCATTGTTTTTTCCCTCACTACAGGAGCAGAAGGCCGACCCATTTACTGGTGTCTCCGCCGAGGGCTACACCGGCAAGGGCCAGGTCCAGTCGCCGCCAGCTTCCAAATAATCGCTGGGCGCAATGCATTTCTTTTGGTAGTGGCGGGAGGATGGATAGGGAAAGAATTAGACGACTCGCCTGTCTGGTTGGATGCAGAGGGTGGGTTGGCAACAGAATGGAAGGATTTATTGACATGTCAGGAGTCCAAAGAAGCTGTAAATACTGTACTACGACAATTGAATCTGGTGTTTCCTTCCGTGAATTCCCTTTGATTTATTGAGTCGCCAAAAAGGACGGACAAAGGAGCAAAAGAATGGAATGTCAAATATTTGCAAGCTCTTCCCAGTTATATACATGGCAGAATATCATCATCAAATAATGTCACAAATTCGCTCTACCTCACGCCTTTCCAATCCCACAGGGCCTCAAGCCGCGCTCTGTTGTACCTGTTGGGGCTGTTCAAATGCCGAGCTGATGTCATCATTGCCACCGCCGGTTCGGTGGTGTCCCGAGTCTTCTTCCTGAATGCGCCGTTCCACTTCAAACCGTCCATCCTTGCCCCAATACCCTGCCTTCTCCTTCCCTTTCACGCAGGCCTCTGTGATTAGCACGTAGGGCATAGGTGCCTCATACATGGGCTCAGCCAGCACGCGCTCCATCTCCATTTTCAACCCTCTAGCACCCGTCTCGTTTTTAGCTGCACGCTCCGCAATTGCGTAGAGTGCTCGTCGGGTGAAATAGAGGCGGCTGGGATACGTCTCAAAGAGTGACGTATACTGCTCAACTAGACTGTTGCGAGGCTCCGTCAAGATACGATAAAGTTCTTGCAAAGAAAGAGGCGACAAAGCACAGATATTGTGAACACGGCCGATGAGTTCTGGAATAAACCCAAACGCCTGGAGATCAACCGGGTTGGCTAGATCAAGTGGTGTAAAGCTGATTGTGTCTGGATCCGGAAATGCCGGTTGGTGCGGAAGGTGGACGTAAGTCTCTGGAGGCAAAACAGCCTTGCTGCCAGACAGAGAAGATGCCTTCGTGTCCCGTAACTCGGAGCCAAACCCCATCGATGGCTTTGCTACACGCTGGACGATGTGCTTGTCGAGTCCCACAAACGCACCAGAGAAAACAAAAAGAATATTACTGGTATCGATTGTGTACTGGTCAACCTTGCCGGACGGTGGGGTGGCTTGGGGAGGCGCTGTCGAGTTCGGGGTTCCATATGTGCTGGTGATCGGGTTCGCAGAACGGGACGACCGATTATCTTTAACATTAACGGTGACTCGCGTGCCCTCGACCAGCTTCAGGAGAGCCTGTTGGACGCCCTCGCCGCCAACATCTCTTCCGTGTGCTGTCTCTCGCTTGGCAATCTTGTCGAACTCATCCAGGACTACAATGCCGTGCTCGGCCCGTCCGATCTCGTAGTTCGCCTCAATCAACAATCTCTCGATACATGTTTCGACATCTTGTCCGATGTATCCTGCCTGCGTGAAGCTGTTACAGTCACTTATTGTGAACGGGACATTTAACTTCTTGCTTAGGGTCCTGCAAGATGGGAAAAGCGTGGTCAGTATCCAAAGGGCTCATTATACCCGGGAAGAGCGCCAGATACTTACTCGAGGATATATGTTTTGCCCACACCGGTTGGGCCGATCAGCAAAAGATTGCTCTTGTCAATCTTTATTTTCTGTCCGCGATCCGGGTCTTCCTCAATATAGAAATTGTCAAGAGCTTCGGTGGATGCATCTCTGTAGCCAGTTTGTGTTGGATCGACGTTGCTTGGTAACTCATCTGCGTTAAATACGCCGCATGTCAGCGTGCTAGTTCTCATCAAGGATGTTGAAAGAGGCATCCTCCAAAAGAAGCGCAATGTACTGACCGTCGATAGCCTGGTTGTCGCGGTCCCTCTGGTGCAAATCCCGGTCCCGGGCAAACCGCTGGCGCTGCAGCTTTTCCCTTGTCAACCGGTCGCTTTCGTCTTGCTGTGTCCTGAGCCGCAGTCGTTGGTAGTGGTTGAAAATCGTAGCACATATTGTCTTCTTTGCCCGGTCCTGTCCAATGACATAGTCGTCGACTCCCTTCTTCAGATCGCGCGGGTAGAACTGGGGGACGCCAAACTTGGCCTTGTAGAACATGGGGCCACGCCCCGACTCTTCCGACGGATCATAGCTGCTGGAGAAGCCTGCATTGAAATCCTGTGCTCTCCGGTGGGCTGTGAAGGCCGGTCGGGAGACAGAAAGTCGCCGGTGGCCAAAGAAGGTGTGTGTTATGGGGAGTGTCCCAGGCAACTGTCGTGGTGCTGTAAGCAGAGCTACAGACCGCGCACTGCTGACGGCCGGCATCTTCTCCGCGTTTATTGCACGTATCAATACAGGACCATGCTCGTTTCGGCGTCGCAATCGTAGCTTTCCCGGGGCTGCAGTCGGTACGGGAAGTAGGTCGGTGGAAGGAGGGGGGGGTCAAGAAGGGACGGTGTTTTGTCGGATGTCACGTTGGAGAGGTTGGAGTCATAGCTCGCAATGGACTGCTGTCGCGGGCCAATCGCAGCGAGATCGGCGACTGCTGAGCTCGGCTTGAAATGGAGTTCGCCGCAAGGCTGGAGGAAGCGCGTCGTCGTGTTTTGTGTGCTTTGAAATGCCAGGCTTCAGAGCAAAAGACGTCTGACAGACGCCAACTCGGATACCTGGGAGCCTCTGTGCGTCGGTCGTCGCTTCCTGTTCGTGGTTGCGTCTGCCGTGGCTGGTGGGGAGGCGACTCAATGTGACTGGGCAGCTGCGCACAGCAATGGCGTTATCAGGCAAAGCGCCCGCCTGATCTTAGATGGGTCCGATATTGATGCGCTAAAGCACCCCCTCAGGCCTTCAACGGTCGAGAACCACAGGCGCTGCGGCCCTTTCGCCACACCGGCGACTCCCTACCTTGCAGCTGTCTAAAACTCGACCGCCCACCCTTGCACTCCGTAGTCTGTCACGCAAATGGCAATGCCTGCAACGCTGCCTGGAACGCGGTCTGTCGTGCAGGACTCCAGAAACCAGGTGCTGCCCCGAACATGCCAGCGGGGTTGTTCAGGTGATTGGATGGCAGCCTGTCCACTAAATTCCTGCAGCTGGCTGCACGACGTCATAAGCACTGAATTCCAGTCTCAACAAGCTCTGGGCAGGAGCCAGGGTTGCGCCTCCCCAGACAGACCATATTATCTGGCAGCGTCGAGTAGACATCAAAAGTACTTAAAACAGGATATTCTGTATTTCTACATTGATCTCCAGAGTTTCTGCATCAAAAAAGGTCGTCCCATTTGTGAATTTTGCCCGGCCTTCTCGCTTCTGCGGTTTTCATACCCCAGAAAGACCCCTCGCAACCGTTGTCGTGAGCTAGCTCTTTTCGCCCCATAATAACCACCAGCTTCTCGACCTACCCCGACTCTTGTGACTTGCCACTCTTCATTTCTGCCATCTCCCTCTGTCCAATTCCCTCTGCAGACAAGCCTGAATACCCTTTAGACTTGACAAAGCAGACACCATGGCCTCAGCAACCCCTCAATCCGTGCCTCCCTCGACCGCAGTCGAGGAGATCCCGCAAGATGGAACAGGTATATATGCCCCACTATGGGCGGTGATCATGAGCTTTACTGACCTCGACGCACTTTGCCCTTATGCCAGGTGCCATCACGATTGACCCCTGGCTGTCGCCTTTCAAGGAAACTCTTAAGCGGCGCTTCACCAAGACCCAAGAATGGATCAAGATCATTGACGCCACTGAAGGTGGCCTGGAGAAGTTCAGCCGTGTATGTCTTTGTTCCTGTCTCGAAACACCAAGCAATATCATTCATTTCCCCTGACTAACGACCGATTGGATGCGCAACAGGGTGCTGAAAAGTTCGGACTAAACGTCGACAAGAACAACAACATTGTATACCGCGAGTGGGCGCCCAATGCTACCGAGGCCTATCTTGTTGGCGACTTCAGTGCGTATCGCTCGTACATCCCCTGACTAGCCTGGAACACGGCTGACAATGCTCGAAGATGGATGGAATCGCGAGTCCCATCGCATGGCCAAGAACGACTTTGGGGTTTTTGAGATCACTGTCCCAAACGCAAACGGGGAGGCTGCCATACCCCACAACTCCAAGATCAAGGTAAGGCATGGCACTTACAGCCGAAGTTGACTGTACATTCATATATCTTCATCCTAACGATGCTACTACCAGATTTCGCTGGTCCTGCCAAGCGGTGAGCGTGTCGACCGTCTGCCGGCTTGGATCAAATATGTCACACAAGACCTTTCCGTCTCGCCAGCATACGATGCCCGGTTCTGGAACCCTCCGCCCTCCGAGAAATATGTTTTCAAGCATCAGAGACCCAAGCAGCCTCTGAGTGCCCGAGTGTACGAAGCACATGTCGGCATCTCGTCTCCTGAGCAGCGGGTGGCAACATACAAGGAATTCACAAAGAACATGCTGCCTAGGATCAAGGGCCTCGGCTACAATGTCATTCAGCTTATGGCTGTCATGGAACATGCTTACTATGCCAGCTTCGGCTACCAGGTCAACAACTTCTTTGCTGCGAGCAGCCGATACGGGCCACCAGAGGATCTGAAGGAGCTCATTGACACTGCGCATAGCATGGGCCTCGTCGTACTTCTCGACGTCGTTCATAGCCATGCCTCCAAGAATGTGCTGGATGGCCTCAACGAATTCGATGGGTCTGACCACCAGTATTTCCATGGAGGAGGAAGGGGCCGTCATGAGCTCTGGGACAGCAGACTGTTCAACTATGGCCACCACGAAGTGCTCCGTTTCTTGTTGAGCAATCTTCGTTTCTGGATGGACGAGTACCAGTTTGACGGGTTCCGCTTTGATGGTGTCACAAGCATGCTCTATGTCCACCATGGCATTGGAACGTAAGTATCAATCATCTCTTTGTTACTGCCCATGCGGCCCCCTTGGCTAACAATTCTCTGCCAACAGAGGATTTTCTGGCGGCTACCACGAGTATTTTGGTGCGGATGTGGATGAGGAAGCTGTGGTGTATCTCATGCTCGCCAATGAGATGCTGCACCAACTTTACTCGGAGAGTATCACCGTCGCCGAGGACGTCTCGGGTATGCCCGCTCTGTGTCTGCCGGTTTCTCTTGGTGGTGTTGGCTTCGACTACCGCCTTGCCATGGCGATTCCAGACATGTGGATTAAGATTCTGAAGGAGACAAAGGACGAGGACTGGGATGTGGGCAACATCTGCTGGACACTCACGAACAGGCGGCATGGAGAAAAGACCATTGCCTACTGTGAAAGCCATGACCAAGCGTATGTATCCCCTCCAAGCCCCTGCTTTAAATGGCCTTGTGCCATTGTCGCAAGACCTAACAGTGCCCAGTTTGGTTGGCGACAAGACACTGATGATGCATCTCTGCGACGCCGAAATGTACACCAACATGTCTGTTCTCAGCGAATTGACTGGTGTTATTGACCGGGGCATGGCGCTGCACAAGATGATTCGGCTTCTGACGCATGCCCTCGGTGGCGAGGGCTACTTGAATTTCGAAGGCAATGAGTTCGGCCACCCGGAGTGGTTGGATTTCCCGCGCGAAGGCAACGACAACTCGTTCTGGTACGCGAGACGGCAGCTCAACCTCACCGAGGACCACCTGTTGCGATACCAGTTCCTCAACAACTTCGACCGTGGAATGAACCAGCTCGAGGCAAAGTATGGTTGGCTGCACGCTGCCCAGGCGTACATTTCGCTGAAGCACGACGGAGACAAAATCATCGTGTTTGAGAGAGCCGGGCTGCTCTTTGTATTCAACTTCCACCCGACGTCTTCGTTCTCGGATTACCGTGTGGGCGTTGAACAGGCGGGTACCTACAGGATTGTGTTGAGCTCGGATGACAAGGAATACGGTGGACACGATCGCGTCGACCACGCAACGCGGTTTTTCACGACGCCGTAAGTATTAGGAAGAGCGCGGGCAGCCGGATCGTAAAATATCGCTAACAAACCGCAGCATGAAATGGAATGAGCGCAGCAACTGGACCCACGTTTATGTTCCGGCCCGAACTGCAATTGTAAGTTACGAGTACACTCCTACGCCCGGCCAGCGCCCCCTTCCGCACGCCTCGGGCTATCCGGCTTTGTCTGTTGCACGCCCTCAAGGGTCGCCTTTGATAAGATGCTATTCCATTGCGTTAGTTGTTACTGACAATGGCTCTTTATCCAGGTCCTCGCGCTCGAATCGACGCTCTAGCTATGAGCCGTGGAGATACAGGGGTCGCCTCGCTGTTCGCATGAAAGGCATTTTGCTGCAGGCTGGTTGCTTATTGGACAGGACAGAACTAACGGAATTGGTGTAGCTAGCTAGCATAGGTGGAACTCTCGGCTGTAGAAAAACAGGAACACATCGAGCTTTTTTAGAGCTCAGCTCCGATTTAGGGGAACCACGTGACCCAATTCAACTTTGCCTAACCTTTGCCTCAACCTTTGCCAGTGTCCAAACAATTTCCGCACGCAATCCGAGATCACGTGGGGCAATGGGAGAACGGGAAGGATACCTGTCTTTTTGGTGCGAGGGCGTGAGCGGAGGAGGTATCCTGGACGACGAGAGTGGGGCGTCGGCTATTGCATTGCACGGGAACCCTCGGGAGGAAGGAGCAAGAAAGTGGGCACTTTTGAGGCCTGAGGCCGCTGTTATTTGGCGCCAGGCAGAAAGCCAAAACAACCGCAGGTAAGTCCGTAGACTAAGAGCTCCCGTTTTGCTTCGCATTTTTTTTCCCGACCTCCTCCGCAACTACCTTTCATTCTCCCATCTCCTCTCCATTTCATCGTGAAGCGTTCTGCACCATCGACACGATGTTCAAGAGGTAAGCAACAAGCATCGAGGAGGCCGCATGCGGGCCTTACGCATGCAATTGAGGTGCAATTGAGCTTTGAACTGACCGTTGCCCGCCCTTTTCTCCTTACAGCGCCAGTTTCGCTCGAGCGGCTCGCGTAGCCCGTTCGTCTCTGACGACGCCTCGCACCATCCGCCCTGCTGCAGGCTTCGTGACCCCCTCGCTCCTCCACGGCGCTCGCCTGGCCAGCACTGCTGGTGTTGGTGATGGCCAGATTCATCAGGTACGATAAATTTCTCTTTTTCCGCGTCCCTGGCCGTTTCTGGGCCTCCTTGCTAACGGTAAATCCCTCAGGTCATTGGTGCCGTTGTCGACGGTAAGCACCCGCCCTCTATCACTCGCATCCATCCTGCCATCGACGGCAGCGCGCCGGCAAGCGAAGTCTCGAGTTCAATTCGTTGCCGGAACGAAGGCGAATTGAGAAAACGGCTGGCCTTTGTTGTCGTGCCAGAACAATTTTGCTGACATTTTTTCCTCGGCATTTAGTCAAGTTCGACACGGAGAAGCTTCCCTCTATCCTGAACGCCCTCGAGACCACCAACAATGGTCAGAAGCTCGTGCTTGAGGTCGCCGTATGTCATCCCCTTTGATCCGGCGCTGGTCCGATTGAGAGAAAAATCGAACCGCGGATCACCCACGCCCCTTTTAGCAGAGCCTTCCGTTCCGGAAACTAACGCGTCGTTTTTAGCAACATCTGGGTGAGCACACCGTGCGGTGCATTTCCATGGACGGTAAGCTTATTCGCATCCCCAATCCATCTATCTGGCTGCATCTTGCTGCATCTTGCTGCATCTTGCTGCAACCTTCCTGTCGTCGACTGCCGTGCTGACTCCCCCCTGCAGGTACCGAGGGTCTCGTCCGTGGTGCCAAGGCTACCGACACCGGTGCCCCCATCACCATCCCCGTCGGTAACGGCACTCTGGGCCGTATCATCAACGTGACTGGTGACCCGATCGACGAGCGTGGTCCCATCAAGTCTGAGAAGAGACGCCCGATTCACGCTGACGCTCCGGAGTTCGTCGACCAGTCGACTTCCGCTGAGATTCTGGTTACTGGTATCAAGGTTGTCGACCTGCTGGCTCCCTACGCCCGTGGTGGCAAGATTGGTCTCTTCGGCGGTGCTGGTGTCGGCAAGACTGTGTTCATTCAGGAGCTTATCAACAACATTGCCAAGGCTCACGGTGGTTACTCTGTGTTCACTGGTGTCGGCGAGCGGACCCGTGAGGGTAACGATCTGTACCACGAAATGCAGGAGACCTCCGTCATTCAGCTTGATGGCGAGTCCAAGGTCGCCCTGGTGTTCGGTCAGATGAACGAGCCCCCAGGAGCCCGTGCTCGTGTCGCCCTGACTGGTCTTACTGTTGCCGAGTACTTCCGTGACGAGGAGGGCCAGGATGGTGAGTTATTTTTCAGCCTCTTCTTTCGAACCTTTTCCAACATTACTAACACGCAACAGTGCTTCTCTTCATCGACAACATTTTCCGCTTCACGCAGGCCGGTTCTGAGGTGTCTGCTCTTCTGGGTCGTATTCCCTCTGCCGTCGGTTACCAGCCTACCCTGGCCGTCGACATGGGTGCTATGCAGGAGCGTATTACCACCACCAAGAAGGGTTCCATTACTTCCGTGCAGGCCGTGTACGTGCCCGCTGACGATTTGACGGATCCTGCCCCCGCTACCACCTTCGCCCATCTTGACGCCACCACTGTGTTGTCTCGCGGTATTTCTGAGCTGGGTATCTACCCTGCTGTGGACCCTCTCGACTCCAAGTCTCGTATGCTGGACCCCCGTATTGTCGGTGACGACCACTACGACACCGCCACCCGTGTTCAGCAGATCCTCCAGGAGTACAAGTCGCTGCAGGACATCATCGCCATTCTGGGTATGGACGAGTTGTCTGAGGCCGACAAGCTTACTGTCGAGCGTGCCCGTAAGATCCAGCGTTTCCTGAGCCAGCCGTTCACGGTTGCCCAGGTTTTCACTGGTATTGAGGGTGCTCTGGTCGACCTGAAGGACACCATCGCCTCCTTCAAGGCCATTCTGGCCGGTGAGGGTGACGACCTCCCTGAGGGTGCCTTCTACATGGTTGGCGACTTCGCCTCCGCCAAGGAGAAGGGTGCCAAGATTCTGGCTGAGCTTGAGGGCGGCAACTAAACTGCTTGCTCGAAATGAAAAGATAAAAGGCTCTTCTTGTTCTTGGGGGGAAGACAGGCCTGGACAGGCCAGTCTCTGTGTGTAATTATCTACAAAGGGTTGGTGGACAGAGGGAAAGGTGGAGGAGAGGAGGGGCCACAAAAACGGGGTGATGTCGCCAATTTAGCGTATCTACTTGTGTCTTGTAAAGCTTTTTTGTGTGCGCGCGTGTTGTGTGATGTGTGCCGTGTATGTGTCTTGTGAAGAGGAGGGAAGGGGGGAAGATGAAGAAAAGTTCCCAGGGGAGGGGGGCTTTTTGTAGTTCAAAACAAGTTTCTCTCCTTTGCGAGCAGTGTACAAGAAAATTCATATTTCCTCTTTTTTTCTTTTCAAATGTTCTTTTACATCAAGCAATGAAAATCATCTAGCCACAGTAGTTACAAAATAAATATGCCCAATTGGTCTTTTGAGAATGTCTACTGCGCCATCAAC
Source organism: Raffaelea albimanens (assembly GCA_002778245.1). Taxonomy (NCBI): domain Eukaryota; kingdom Fungi; phylum Ascomycota; class Sordariomycetes; order Ophiostomatales; family Ophiostomataceae; genus Raffaelea; species Raffaelea albimanens. The sequence continues at coordinate 2,981,666 of PCDJ01000008.1, read as the reverse complement.
ATAATAATCTGCCAGCATGGCATTGGTCTTATGAAACTTTTTGCAAGGCGAATGAATAAATCTATCTCAAGCTGAGCAGGAATCAAACAAACAAGAGTAAAGCAGACTGTGAGTCCAGTGTCCTAGGCAAAACGGCAACAGCGGCAAAGCTTTCTCGAGTATTTAAACATCGGCCGTGGTGACATGTATTTTAAAACAAGCATCACAGAATGCACCGGCAACGAAAGAAAGAAAGACCACCAATCGGACACAAATCAAAACGCAAATTGGGTTGAAACAGGAACATTGAGTGCGCCTGTTTCTTTGATTGTATTTGGTTATGCTGCATGTACAGCAAATCTAAACAGGCAGGGAGTAATAAATATACGCTCACGGTTTAACCGACGAGCATATCCAGGTGTGAGAAAAATACGAAATCTTTCTGATTTGTTTCCGTTGCCGCTTTTGAATCAAGTAAATAGTTCGGGCTAATCTATGGTTTTATATTGGAATTCTCCTCGGAGGGAAATGCAAATTCATTTTCCGGGGAATATTGCAGAGAGCATGCGTTCGTATACATATATGCTCTGCTCTTGCCCAAGACGAACAATACTTGGCAAAACTTGTATTGAAAGCTTGGTCTGACTTGTTTTGAATTGCATCGTGAGAACCTCAAGCCATTGTCTTTGCATATTTTCACCATGTATTTCTTGTTTCCCTCCCTCCTCTGGGCAGCCAGCGCCGCCAACGCCGCCCAGCTCGTCCAGGTCGACTACCCAAACAATGCGTCTAGCAAGGTCAGCATGTACGCCTACGTGCCCGACAATGTCGTCAGCCCGTCGCCGCCCCTCGTCGTCGTCATCCACTCCTGCCAGTCCACCGCCCAGTCCTACTTTCGCAACAACAAGATCCCCTGGGCCAAGGGTTCCGACAAGAAGGGCTACATTACCATCTGGCCGAGCAGCCCGCACAGCGGCACGTGCTGGGACGTGTCCAGCAAGGCGACCCTCAGCCACGGCGGCGGCGGCGACTCCCAGGCGATCGCCAACATGATTGGCTATGCCATTGACCACTACAAGGTCGACCCGGCCAAAGTGTTTGTGACGGGCGGCAGCTCGGGGGCGATGATGGCGAATGTGATGGCGGCGACGTACCCGGAGCTGATTGCGGCGGTGTCGCTGTACAGCGGCGTGGCGGCGGGCTGCTTCATGTCGACGTCCGGGGGGGTTGATCAGTGGAACAACAGTTGCAGTGGGGGGAGGTCAAGAGGGTGAGTCAGGTCCGACAGGCGGAATTTCTTCCGACTCCTGCCCTTGAAAGTGCCGCGACCAAGTTTTGAGACAGACTACCACTCAAAGTGTCGACGTCTCTGTCAAGCTCTGCCACAATGCTATACTCATACAAGAGCAGTGCTAACACCTACAGGAGTGCCCAGCTCTGGGGAGACACTGCCCGGGCCATGTACCCCAGCTACACCGGCCCTCGCCCGAGGATGCAGATCTGGCACGGCAGCGCCGACGGCACGCTGGCGCCCGACAACTACCAGGAGGAAATCAAACAGTGGACCAACGTCTTCAACGTGTCCATGGAGACGCCGACCCAGACGCGCAAGAACTATCCGCAGGCCAACTACCAGACAGACGACTACGGGCCGAATGTGGAGGGCATCTATGCCACAGGCGTCGGTCACTCGGTGCCGTCCAACCTTACGGCAAGCGAAGAGTGGTTTGGGCTGTGAAGTGAAGAGAGAGAAAACAAACATGATGCGATGAACAAGATTTATTCACACCCAGAGGTTCTCAAATGTTCAATGATTCCTCGGTCCGACCAAAGAGTTGCGATATATAAATACAAGAACAAAATAAAATGAAAAAAAAAACAAAAAAAAAACAATCAAATCGCTTCTTCAGATCCATGCCTGATATAGCCTGATATAGCGCCTTTCCTTTGACCCAAATCACACACTCGTACTCCTTCCAAAGCAGAAAAAGACTTCCCCCTATCACATCCGTCCTTGAAAAAAAAAAGAAACTCCAATTCATAGCGTCATACATGCACATGCATATCTCCTCTTCGGGGGGGGGGGGGAACAAAAAATCACTTGGGATCCGGAAATGTCGACGGGCTGCAGACTTTGCACACGGGCAGCTGTAACTGGACCACTTCGCTTCCACTTTCGTCCCTGTCGTCTACAAGGACGGCCATGTTGACGTTCCTGTACGGGTCTCCCTGTGCCTTGGCCTCGTCCTCTTGGCCACACCCAGAGTCATTGTCATGGAGATGCCAGACGGGCGGCTTGTCCGCGTCGACCTGTCTCCATTTCCCGTTCTCGCCAAGCTGCAACGGGTGGCCCTCGTCGTCCACCATGGTCAGGCTCTTGGTCTGCTTGTCGCGATGCTTCTTGTAGGGGAAATCGGGCCACCACGTGTCGTTTTCAAACAGCAGCTGGGCCACGCGCACCGAGTCCTTGGCCTCGAGCACGGCCAGCGGTATGCGCATGTACTCGTCCCACTCGTGGTCGTCCTTGAGATACGAGGCGATATCTCGAATCTCCTTGTCGGCGATGCCCACAAACCACCACACGCGGTGGCAGATCTTTGTAAAGGCCAGGTAATGAGCGAGGATGACCAGGGCGCGCGGGCGGCGCTCGCGGGCCAGCTGGACAAATGCCCGCGGTAGGAAAGTGAACCAGGTAATGATGCGCAGGTTCAGCACGCGGCCAAAGCCGGCATCCATCTCGCGGTACAGCGAGCCCAAATACTTGAGCGTGTCGTAGTAAACAGACATGTGCTCGTGGTCTGGGTCGTCGGGGCTGATGGTGCTGACGAGGAACAGCAGTCTGTTCGGGACGTAGCGGACCGAGGCGTCGAGGTTGATCGGCGCCCGCGCAAACAGCATGGCCATCCCCGAGGCAAAGAGCACCTGCGGGCGGATCAGCTCGATGATGATGCCGATGCCCCGCCACACCACCATCCAGTCGAGACAGTAGAGCTCCTGGCTAGGTTCTTCAGTTTCGCGGAACGTCTGCGACGAAAGAGCACACAGCAGCAGCGAGCAGGCCAGCAGGGCCGGGAACGTCTCCGGCTTGGCGGCCTCGACGGCCGCACGGTAGCCGGCAAAGGCACGGACACGGTACTTAAACATGCGGGCGCGGTCGACGGCTGGCTGCCCCTGCCCCTGCATCTCCATTGCGGCAAGGGCCAGCAGACAATCCATGAGGAAGCGACTGCTAAAGGCGTGATGGGGGATGGTGACCTGCAGGATCTCGTTGACCTTGGTATCGCGGCCTGCACTGGGAGCAAAAGCATCGTAGCCCTTGGTTGTAAAGAACCAGAGTAGCTTCATGTCGGTTTCGTCAACCTGGGGCGGGGTGTAGAGGGGCTGGGCGAAGAGGGGGAAGAGTTGGGTGTCCAGTTCGAAAATCTCATTGCTGATGGCAGTCATGGCCGCTTTCGTGGGGCTGCTGTTGTTGAGGGGGGTTATCAGAGCTGTCTGGAGCTCCAACTGGAGGTCGTTTTGGATACAGTCAACATTGTCGTCGCTGGCGGTGGAAGCCGTGGTGACTCCTGGAGTGGGAGCAGTGGTGGCGAGCAGCTGGCCAGGGGCGGCAAACTCACCCTGCGGCAGGTATGGGAGTGCCTCAGCTGGCGGGAAGAAGGGAGGAAGGATGGGCCCAGCCAGGGGAATGTTTGTTGGGAGAGACATCTGAGTTGTTTGGACGTGGGACCCGGCCGATGACGAGGAGGAGTGAGAGCCCTGGGTTTCGGGGGGCGATGCCGTGTTGGACGATCCCGATCCAAAGGAAGAGGCCGCGGGCGACACCCACGAGGCAGAGGAGGGCCCTGAAGCCGGCAGCAGAGAAGGACCCGAGACCGCGGGAAGGCCTGTCACGGCTGTCCTGTGCCGGAGTGCGATGGTGCGGCTGGTTCCTGGCTGGGATGCTTGGGCGCCCTGGGACCCTCCTTTGGGTGGGTTAGGGTAGACGCAGGTCTCGTTGCGCAGTGTGCACGCCCGGCAGCTTGGGCGGGCCTCGTTGCACTTGACCTTGCGGGTTTTGCAGTTTTTGCATCCCGCCCGTGATTTCTTGTGTGGCCGCTTGGTGAAGTAGGGCTTCTTGGGGGCCTCGGAGGCATCGCCGTGGTCGCCCGCATCGCCAACGTCGGCAGGCAGGCCGTCGCCGCTCGCGCCCTCGCCCTGGGCGTCGTCCGCCATGTCCAGCCTCGACAGTGTCACAATGCCTTGTCCGTCGTTGCGCAGCAGGACCCGTGCTCCCAGTGTCTCGTGCTTCGTGCCTCGGCTCGAGTCTCGAGCACTTGCGAGGCTCGCTGGGCGCTTTTTGGTGGCTGCTGATGGCTGTCTTTCGTGCTAGCGGCCCCTGCCGGCCTGCGTCGCATCAATCTTTGTGCGGCAGGATCTCTGGCCTGGCTGTCATGCGCCCGTGGTGTGTCCGGGTGGCTTTCTCTGTTGCACTGTTGCTTCCTCTTTCTCCCCTCTTCGGTCTTTTTCTGTCGGCTCGACCTCGCCCTCAGATTGCTCTCACTTTGGCCGCTCGCTTGTTCACCCAATTTCGCAAAAGCTGTGACCCACCTCTAACAAGGTTCCGGCGGCATTTAACAGTATTTGGCAGGGAGAAAATTGACACTGGCTGTCCGTCCAGACGATCATATGTCAGCCCGTTGCTACCATAAATCTCCCCGACGGACCGCCTGGCTGGGCCGACTCGACCACCACTGGGCCGTTGCTACAGGCTGTCCAAATGGCGCTTTGCAGCGGCCTTACAGACCGTTTAGGAAGTAGCAACCCACTGCACTGCCCTTGGCTCCTTACGTCACGGGTGTCCTCCAGCGCTCCTTGCGCCGCCACTTTCATTGGCCTGACATTGCTGCAGCCTGGGACGGTGTGTACATGCTTACGTGTACGCAATACATCGACAGTCTCTTTTAGCAGTGGTAACCTGCGGTACCTGATGCCCCGAAAAAAGTACTTGACCCCCACCAAAAAGTACTCCGTGTCGCTTACCCCTGTCGCCCTCCGTACCGCGTCCACTCAACGCGTCTTGCTAGAACATTTTCTTTGGCGCTCCCAAAAGCTTCAATTGACAAAGAGACGTCAATGTCGCCCGGCTGCAGCAAGTCTCACACCACACCCGGAGCTGCCATCACCCCCCAGGCTGACTGACAATGACGTTGCCTTCTCTTTTTGAGCTGCCAGACGAGCAATTTTACTCAGAACTCTTCCAAGTGTTCCCCTGTCGCGAGCCGCAAATCCGGACCCTCACGACACTCGTCCATGTGAGCTTCCTCTCTGCCTCAATTTGCACCAGCTGTCCCAGTTATTGCCTTTCTAACGCCAGTTTCCTTCTAGCCAACAGCAGCGCCATGCGGTAACATAGTCGTCCACGGAACGGAAGCAACTGGAAAGAGCGTCGTCATAGCCGCCGTCCTCGACAAGTTGGCGGCATCGAACGGCGAGGCCGCCGAGAACACAGAATCTGCAGAACCCGCCGAAGCCACAGAACCGACCGAAATCCTCAACTATGCAGTTGTCAACTCGGACGAGTGCGTGACCAGCCGGCACCTCTTTGAACGTACCGTCCACAAAGTCGCCCAAGCCCTGCGATGGCCTGCTCCCCCGAGCCGCCGCTGCGAGTCTCTCTCCCAGCTGGCCGTCGACCTGTCCAAGATGCTCAAATATGCCGAACACCCAGACAACTGGCGGTTTGTCCTAGTGTTTGATGCTATTGACCGTCAGAGGGACACATCGAGCACACTCCTGCCAGGCCTTGCCCGGTTGAGCGAGATTGTAAGTGCACGGCCTCCAGGCTTCCGGTTTCCCACTGCTCTCGTGCTAACAACTCAGATCCCCTGCCTCACGACTGTCTTCATCGTCACCTTCCCTCCACCGTCCTTCCTCCGCACAAGCTTTGTTCCATACATCCACTTCACCAATTACAACAAAACCGACTTTATCGAGCTGCTCAACCGCACGGTTCCTCCGCCTCCGCCCAACCCTCTACCTAATGCCACCCCCGAAGAGACGGCCGAGCTCTGGTCCCGCTTCGGCGGTGCCGTCCACGACTCCTTGACAAAGACTGCTGGCCGTACCTGGCCAGTATTTTACGAGGCCTGCACTGCACTGTGGCCACGCTTTGTGGCACCAATAATAGCTGGCACCCACGGACCGCGCGACTTTTCGAAACTGCTCATTGCCGCACGTGTCCATTTCCAGGACGAGGCACTTCTGGACCCGGGCCTAGTCATACAGCAGGGAGGGACAAAGAGTTCATCCACAACATCCTCTCAATCAAGAGACCTTGCTGCACTTCTTCCTACGACGGCCCGTCTCTTTTTGCTATGCGCCTACCTAGCCTCGCACAACGCCACCAAGCACGACCTGACCTTGTTTTCTACATTCCACCACGGAAAGCGGCGGCGAGGTGGAGGAGGAATGGGCATGCGCGGCGGCAGAGGGGGCAAGCACCGCAAGGTTGCACGGAAACTGCTGGGGGCCCATGCGTTTGCGTTGGAACGACTGCTGGCCATATTTGCAGCTGTGCGGAGCGAGTGGACGACAGCACCACCGCTGACAGCCACCGGACGGCACTCGGCTGCCGCCATTGTCGACGGTGATGCGGGCATGGCGATTGCGACGCTGGCGAGTCTGCGGCTGGTACAACGCGTAGGTGCAGCAGGGACGGACCCGATGGACCGGGGAGGCAAGTGGCGCGTGAATGTTGGCTGGGAGGTTGTCCGGAGCCTAGGCCGCAGCATGGGCATAGAGATGGAAGACTGGTTGATAGATTAGAGAGGGGAGAATATTTCACGGACCCGATTGCAGCGATTTACTGTAAACCATTGTATTACTCCCATGATATTACGACAATAGGAACAGAAAACAAAAATAAAAAAGGGAAAAAAGAAACGAAATGCTTTTTTTAGTACATGCCCTATTTGCCCACCCAACTCCTTGAACTGATGGACGACTTTACAATGATGAAAGAAACAACAGAAAAAAAAGAAACCACACAAACAGCGGATAACCCCCTTTACAATACACTCCCTAGAAACGGTACTTGGCTTCCTTCTTGCTGCCGCTCCGCCGCTCCTCGTCCCGCTTCTGGCGCTTCCGGCTCTCCTGCGCAATCATCTCGCTAAGATCATCGTCATACTGGCTGTTCTTCTGCCACTGTGCGCCCACGCCCTCGGCCCGCCGCCGCGCCTCAAACTGCTTCTCCAGCTCGGCCTTGTTGATGCCGTCATTACTCTGCAGTGCATCCGGGTCCAGAGCCACCTCCACATCGCCAGGCTTCTTGCGCTTCCGCGCCTCTTCTTGGCCGAGAACAGGTGCATGCGGAGGAGCCCCTGCAGCACCGCCAGCGTGTCCTGCCAGGTCGTACGTCCGCTCGCTGCCAAAGAACCCTTGCGCCTGTGCTTGCCGCTCCGGGATGACCGTGTACGCCGACCGCGGCTTGGACGACTCTTCCGTCTCGAAACCGTGCCGTGGCTTCGGCTTGCGCAGGTCGACTCCGCCAGTCGACGGGTAGTCTGTCGGCGGTACCGAGCTGGCGAGGCCGCTAGGCGTGTCCATTCCCGAAGGCAGATCCCTAATGTCCTCGGCATCGCCGCCTCCGCCTTCCTCATCCTCTTCGCCTTCCTCCTCATCTTCCTCCTCGTCAGACTCTTCCTCTTCAGACTCTTCCTCGGGCGGCTGCAGCTCGCCCCAGATCGTCCGCTCAATCGGCTCGCCCAGCACCGGCTGGGACATGTCCGTGTCGCCGCCATTGGCGCCATTGGCAACACCAAACACGTCTCCGCCGTACAGCGGCCGGTTGTACTCGTCCACGGGCGGCTTGCCCCACTGGCCAGGCGCGAAACCCCACGAGGCTCCTGGTGGCAGAGGCGCATTCAGTCCGGGGATCTTGAGGTTCGGGTACGATGGAGGAGGGCCGATGCGCTGTTGCTGCAGCATCCATGGCGGAGGGAAGCCCGGTGGCATATTAAGTGCTTCCTTCAGCTGGTCGCTGAGCTCGCCCGGCTTGAAATTGCGAAACTCGGTTTCCCACTCTTTGCCCTCATAGTACACGTCGCCGAAACGGGTCAAGGAGGGCTTCGTCTGGAACCGGAAGAATGCGTCATAGAGCCGCTGGTAGTCAATGTCGAGCTTGCCCATCTTGGGCGCCACGCGCTCGCGCTGCTTTTGTTTCAATGTCTGCTCGGCCTGCTTCTCCAGCACGGCGTCGCGCATCTCGGTGATGCCTGTTTCGGAAATGAACTCGGGCAGCTTGAACGCTGGCTTCTCCACACCGCGCTTGCTCGACAGGTATTCCCGCTTCAGGGACCAGTGGCCGGGCACGGGGACGACGTTCTTCTGGGCCTTGATACGGACCAGCAGGCGCGGGTCCGACGACGACACGTCGTGCCACTCGACCACCTCGGGCGTCTTGACCATGGCTTTGAGCTCGGCAATCGACAGCGTGTTGAGCTTCTTGCGCTTCTTCTTGGAGAGCTTGGCCGTTGCGGCGGCGTGAGCCTCCTCGTCGTAAACCGCGTCGTTCTCGTCATTGGTAAATATCTTGCCTCGGTTGCCGCTGCCAGCCGCCCCCCCGCGCGTCGTAACGGCGCTGTCGCCGCCTTCTGCACCGCCCTCCAGCAGTATTGATCCGCCGCCAAACTTGCTAAACACGTCCTTGAACTGGGCAAAGGCTGGGTCGTCGTAGTCGGCCAACGCGTCGGTCTCTGGCTCGTCCTCTTCGATTTTGACGGGAGCATCTGTAGTTGCGGATGGCTGTTCTTCCTTCTGTGCGGTTTCGGCATTGGAATCGGCAGTGGCTGCTGGTGCTGTTGTTGTCGGCTCGTCTGTTGTGGGTGCGGTTTCGCTAGCCTCGTCCTTGATGTCGACTTTTGCGGCGGCCTGTTCATGAAGATTCTCGTCAGTATTGGTGTTTGCATAATGAATCATGGGACGGTCAGTGATGGCATCCAAACCTACCTCAGCCTTGGCCTTCTTCTCCTCCTTCTTCTTCGCCCGCCGCATCTGGTTCTTCGTCATCTTGGGAGGCGCCATCGCGACTGTGTCCTTCGCCGCTCGCCGGGCGCAGCGTAATATTATTGGATGGCTGTATCTCTGATGGCCAGTATTTGCTGACAATAGACCGGCAAAGGGAGCACGTTGACAATGGAAGGGGGTGGATGCAGGCAGTCGCAAGAGGTCGTTGAAATGTCAAGCTTCCCACTGTGTTCGCGCCGCAACACGAAATTTTGGTGCTCTATCTCATAATGAGATAATACAATTTGTATGGAGTAGATAGCAAGTGTGGCGCAGTGTGGCGTCCTCACGTTAGAATCTGGTACCTGGAACGGAGAAAGCACGCGGTGTGGCGCCCCAGGCCGACGTAAGCTTGGTTTGGGGCGTTTTGGGGGGTTCATGTGTCAATTGCAAGGTTATTACGACTTTTCGTGCCAGCCAACCCCCCCAGCTCGTGTTTGATGCGAACTGGCGATACCACGCTCTTGGCTGGCATTTGCTCACAACCTTTTTTTCTCTTCTATCTGGCCTGATCCCCACGGTCATCTCTGCATCACCTCGGCCTCACGCAAATGCAGCAATGATCTAGCAAAGGGCGCCTTCGACCCTATTGACATTCGTTTTTCTCTTTTTTCTCGTCTGCCCTGATTTCCCTTTTTTTTTCTTCCCTTCCCTTCCCGTCGCCCTTCCTTCACGGTCCCCTTTGCACAAACCACCACTCCAATTTAGCCTCTTGTGCGGCTCGAAGGCTTAACCTGCCCTTCCTATTTCTTGGCACCTGGGCTCGATTTGTCGTTGTCTTGTCCTCTCCCCCCCTCGCCCATCTCGGCGTGCGACACCCATGCGACCACAGGCAGCATCTCTTCCTCCTCAAGTACTCGCCCTCGAGACAGGCCGCCCGCGCACGCGTCCGGAGTCGGCAAATAGCCGCAGCACCTGCAGCTTCTTCCTCGCCTGCCGCTCGCAACACCCCCAATGAACGGAACCATGGGTTCCCACGATGGAGGGCTAGAGAAGTTTCCCGAACTCGACCTGCGTGACCCGGTCGTCAACCGGTCGCCCAGCCCGCACAAGCCCTCGACCTCCGACGGCAGCGCCGCCGCGGCCAGCAGCAGCGTTGCTAATGGCGGGCTACCAACACACCAGTGGGCGCCGCGCAAGGACCGGACCACCAGCATCCGGTGGGAAGGCGGCGTCGGGCCAAACGGCAACTCGCATGCGTATGACCATCATCGCCAGAAGAGCCTTGGCGAAGCCTTGCGCAACATCCGGACACGGTCGACAAGCACCAGCCAGAATGTGCACGAAATTGCCGACGCGCTCAAGGCGCCGATATCACCAACACTGATTGTACGGGCCGTCCATTCTCGCGTTTTCTCGCTCCTCTTAAGCTGACTCTAACATCAACAGATCCTCTGTGTAATGTGGTACTCCTCGTCCGCCTTGACCAACACCTCCTCGAAAACCATCCTAAACGCCTTCGACAAGCCTGCCACTCTGACCCTGGTGCAGTTCGCCTTTGTCTCCTCATATTGCGTCTTCCTGGCCTGGCTGGCCTCCATATACCCGTCGCTGAAGCGCTCCATCCCGGCCCTGAAGCACGGCATCCGCTACCCGTCCGTCGAGGTCATCCGGACAACCCTGCCTCTGGCCGCTTTCCAGATCGGCGGCCATCTCCTCAGCTCGACAGCGACCTCCAAGATCCCCGTGTCGCTCGTCCACACCATCAAGGGTCTCTCCCCCCTTTTCACCGTCCTCGCGTACCGCGTGATCTTCGACATCCGCTACCCTACCACCACCTACCTCTCGCTCATCCCCCTGACCCTCGGTGTCATGCTGGCCTGCTCTGGCAGCCACTCGTTCAGCGGCGGCCAGTTTCTGGGCATCCTCTATGCGCTGCTGGCGACTCTTATCTTTGTCACCCAGAACATTTTCTCGAAGCGCCTCTTCAACGAGGCGTCTCGCGCCGAGGCCGAAGGCCAGGGAGTGCAGGCACGCAAGCTGGACAAGCTCAACCTGCTGTGCTACTCGTCTGGTCTAGCTTTTATTGCCACAGTGCCCATTTGGTTCTGGAGCGAGGGTGCAGGCATCCTGGGCGACTTTCTCTACGACGGCTCCGTTGATCTGACTGAGGGTCCCAACACCTATGACCACGGTCGCCTGTTCATGGAGTTTGTCTTCAACGGCACCTTCCACTTTGCCCAGAACATACTGGCCTTTGTTCTGCTCTCTCTTGTGTCACCCGTCACATACTCGGTGGCCAGTCTGATCAAGCGTGTCTTTGTCATTGCTATTGCTATCCTCTGGTTCCGGAGTCCGACCACCAAGATCCAGGCAGTCGGCATCACTCTGACATTCTTGGGTCTGTACTTCTACGACCGCACCAACGAGAACAAGGCCGACCGCCGTGCCCGCACAATGACCGACGTTAACAAGGCCGATCTGCTACCGCTTAACACGTCGTCGCTGGCACCACCCTCAAGTAGTGTCCTGAGCAATGGCAACGGCAATGGTGCACTCTTTGAGAGCCCCGCATCAGTGTCGGCCGCGCCGCATCCATACACAAGCGGCTACGGCCTCCCGAATCTCGACGATGCTAAAAAGTCTGACGACGCTGGTCGTGGCGGCCGCGCCCGTGGAAACAGCAACGCCACATGGATGCCACCCGGAACACGCCAGCAAGATACGTGGAGAACGGGCGATATCAAAGTCCCGGCCAACTGAGTTTGGGGGCCCGCTGTACATTGCATACTACTGCGTTTTGTACATTCTGCATTTCGCTTTTTTGCGCGTGGGGTTTCTTGCTTTTTTTTTGTGCTTTTAGTTCCGTGTTCGCCTACTACTTTTTTCACCGTCAATCCATGTTCGCCTATTCATTCTTTGCACTTTATTCCTATCACACTTTTCCTAACCTCTTTTAATCACTGTCTTAAGAGAGTTGAGCTGTTATGCAAGCAAAACCTGGCAAGACGGCGCCTTTGAAAGCAACAAGACCGGGGTTGGCGTTGGTGTGTGGTTGTTGCTCGGCGCTGCTTCGACAGCAACACTTTTTTTGTCAGTGTCCTTTTATTTTCATTTTCCATTCTTTTCCATCTTCTCTTTCCTTTTATTTTTTTTTGTTTGGCAACGCCCATCATGTTGTATGTCTCTGTATTTATAGAGGAGTTTTGGGGGTTACTAGATGGGGAAAACAGGGGTATATAGAAACGCAGTTGGGCAAGTGGGAGGGAGTCTCAAGAAATCACAATAAAAAAAGACACAGTTGGCCACAGTGTATAAGAGTAGCCATGCGTTCAAGTCTGTATTGTATGATGTGCGTGTGCGTGCCTGGTCGTGTACCGCAGCTGTACGCTGACGGCAGGTGTGACAAAGCCAGCAGTAGGCCAAGAGACGGGGTGTGCAAGTGTCGGAAGGTGCCGAGGAGGCTCTCAGCTGTGCTTTCCTATTCCAGGATGCTTTGTGCAAGTCGTTCATTCTCTTGGGCTGGGCTCTCTGGTGTCACGTGTGGCCACAGTGCTTAGTGGGTGCATGACTGCAACCGTGTCCAGAGGCTTAATATTGTGCCAAACTTTCTTTCATCCTTTATGTCTCCCAGCCTTTCAGCTTCCTAGCCTCCCAGTTTGACTTAACAAATCCACTCCTAGACCGTCGAGCTGTATGTGCCTTGCATGAGATTCAGAGCGAGTTTTTTTAGTGGACCCCGAGTGCCGCTAGCTGGCTTCACGTGCCCCACGGGACTAAAAAATCGCCCAGCAAGGGAGCCTAGAAGTTTATGGGATTCTACGCTGGTTTTTGGATTTAGCAGGCAGTCACTTTCAACTCACAAACAAAAAGACAACAGCCGCAAACCTGCAATCCGCAAACAGCAGGCCGCCCGCACACACGGTACTGGCCACTGATCACTGCCATCCCTGTTTCTTCCTATTTTTGATTCCATTCGTTCCCCAGACCTTTGCGGGAGCTGTCCTGGCGTGTGCGCCTGACGTCCCACTCACTGCGTCTCCCCATTCACGCTCAGCCGCAGCCGCAATGACGTCTCACCAGAGCCAAGAACTGCCCATACGGGCGACCCGAAGATCAACCGCCGCCGCCTCCAGCTCCACCTCGGAGTCATCACGCAGCGGAGCTGCGCGCCGGACGTCTGGCCGCGCCCACCGTGTGCTTCACGGCTCCTACCAGGAGCCAGACGACGACCTGACAGAAGAGAGCGACCATGGCACTGAAGAGGGCGAGCCAAACGACGACAGCGACTCGGCCGACGACGCTATCTTTGCCGAGTCGGACGGCGAGGTGTACTCGCCGGCCAAGCACACCCCCAAGCGGCCACGAGCTGCAAACAACGGCTATCTGACCACCGGCCGCAAACGCACCCATCTCCAGGCCAGCTCGAGCAACATTTACCCGTCGCCGTCGCAGTCGCCTGAAGAGACGCTGCATAAGCGGCAGAGAACGGCGCCTTCGTCGTCCAGAGGAAGTGCAGCTGGCGCAAACCCACCCAGCACCCCACCGCGCAGACGAGAGCCTGCAAGCTTGACGCATTCATCGCTCAAGAAGAAGGCACCAGCCAAGAAGGCATCGCCCAGCAAGGCCGTGGTTCCTCTCTATGAGCAACCCCGTGGGCAGCCCATCGACCCGACACGCCCGGCATGGGGCAAGCTGCCCTATCTAATTCTCCAGCGAATCTTCCAAATCGCCGCCGAAAATATCGACTGTCTGGCAGCGGCGAGATGGCTTGCATGTGCTAGTCGTACCTGCCGCAGCTTCAGCTTGCCGGCCCTTGAGGCCCTTTACTCCTCGCCGCCGTTGCTGTCGATGAACATGGCCCATTCTTTCAGCCACCACATTGCGCAAGACCCATCGAAGACCACGATGGATTACCGTGTCATGGTCAAGGCATTGCACATTGATGTTGGTTCGCTGGCCAGCCGGGTCTACAAGGGCCGATACCTTGACCTGGGACGCCTGGTGTCCAACTGCCCACGCCTGGCCCATATTGATCTCTACCACTATAAGGACCTGCCGCCCTACAAGAACTTGACCGAGAACTTGCGGTACAGCTACCCGCCGGAACTGTTTGAAGCCCTCGGTGCTCCCGTGGCCGACCAGCAGGGAGCAGGCCAGACGCTTGGCGACTCTACTGCTCGAGTCGAGCAAGATCGGCATCAACCAGGCTTGGAACTCGAACGCCCAACATTGAGCACGACGCCCCCACCCAGACGACTTGTCAGCTGGACATGGAACAGGCGACTGGTTGATAGGAATGCTTTTGACCTGGATGCCGTCAAAAGAATTCACATGTCGACTGCGTTTCACAGCCTGCGCAAGCTGAGACTAGTCAACTTTCAACGTCCTTCTTTGGGGTTGCCGAGTCGCAACGCCGATGACGCGGAAGCCATGGCCGAGGATAAAACGCAAGCGGAAACAATGGCAGACGTTTCAAAGACTCTGCCACAGCTGACTCACTTGATCATCGAGTCAAGCACGTCCGTCAACGAGTACCTCCTCCCGCTTCTGCCGACCACTCTGCAGAACTTGGAGCTGATCAACTGCTGGGACGTCACTGCGGAAATGCTTGCCGAGTACCTGTTGACTCACGGCGAGAAACTGCTCCATCTGACGCTGCACCATAACCAGTCGCTTAGCCTGAGCTTCTTGCCCATTCTGGCCGCAGCCTGCCCCAAGCTCCGCAGTCTGCGCATGAACCTCACCTACTACAGCCACCACGCCTCGTACAACGACTCGGACCCGCTCTTTGAGTCTCTGTTGTACCCGGACCAGGTGCCCACGTGGCCATCCAGCCTCCAGACACTCGAGCTCGAGCACTTGCGCAAGTGGGAGCCGGAGGCTGCTGCACATATGTTCCAGTCGCTCGTCGACAGCGCGCCGGACCTGCAGAACCTACGCACGCTGGCCATTAAGGCCACGCTGGATATGCCGTGGCGTCAGCGGTGCCAGATGCGCGACCAGTGGGAGGCCGAGCTGGTGCGGGTGTTCCGGCGCCGGTCGGCCGATCCGGAGCCAGCAAATAACCTGCAGTACTATGCTCGTCGTCGGAGGTTCTTCCCGGCCGGTGGCGACCTTGGCATGGATAACGCTTCATCGCCGGGCAAGAACAGGGGCTGTTCCAGGCCGGAAGAGCCGTCGAGACGGAGCACGCGTATTGCAACGACGACCACTACTGCTACGCATTCGCGGTCATCGTCCCATGCCAGCAGCACTCTCCGGAGCAATTCTGGACGGGGCCGTGTGTCGTACCGTGAGCCGGACACGGACGATGATGATTTTAGCGAGGATGGCGACAAAGAAGAGGAGAAGAAGGAGAAGAAGAAAGAAGACGACAGCAACGACGACGAGGAGGGTGAAGGCTATGTCCAGGGCCTGTGCGAGCTGGTGGACATTCGCATTGACAACCAGAAGCCCAATGAGATCCAGTACAGCATGGGTGATTTCCTGGACAGTGACAACGACGACTCGGACGGGGAGTGGACCGGCGACGAGGTTGAGAACGCCGAGTACGCGTGGTAGAGTGTTGCACCTCGAGGAAGGTTATTATGAGGATAAGGTTGTTGAGAGTGTACAGACTGCTGCTGGCAGAGGGCTGTTGCTTGTTATGAACCATTTTTAGGGCATGTGGGCACATATTACTTAGACTGTTGTGAGACAACATCTTGAGAAGCGGAAGCTTTAGGACAATTAGGGGCGCTAGGATTTGAAGGGTTTTTGATACCACACAGCGATGATTTCATAAAAAGATACCACTACCCGATCATAATTTGCCAAGAATAAAAAATAAAGAAAATTAAAAAAAAGCTAATGTATTAACAAGATGAAAGAAGCAAACGGTCTATTAGTCTAATGTGAGGCATCCATGCTGGTGTCCATCACTGGCCAGCAGTGTTTCCATTAGAAGGGACAGGACCATTCACAGCAACCTCCGCATCTGCCTGTTGCTGTTCTTCCCTCTCCCGATCGGCCTTTCGCCATGCCGCCCCGTACTTCCACTGCACGGCCAGCCCGACAAACGCCACGGCCTGCACGGCCACGCAGATAGTAAACGCCACGCCGGCGTCGACGGCATTGATCAGCGGCATGACGAAACTGGTGCCGGCGGCGGCGCAGAGACAGCGCGCCAGGTTGAGGCTGGCGCTGGCGGCGGCGCTGCGGTTGGAGCCGCTGAAAATGTCCACCAGGTACGTCATAATGACCGACTGCGTCGACACGGCGGTCCAGCCGGTGACAAACGTCGAGGCAATGGGGACGCCGATGGAGACCTTGCGGGAGTACCGGATGGTCCAGCCGAACAAGAGGATGGACAGGCACTGGAGGAGGGCGAACACGGGGACGAGCCGGAGGCGGGCGTGCTCAATGGGGAAGTCGTCGGGGGACGGCTCCGCAAGAGGCGTCCCTGTCCCCCCAGACGACGCCTCTGACAACCTTTTCTTGTACCTTGCATAGTCAATGTCGAGCAGCTTCCCGGTAATCAGAGTGCCCACCATGGACCCTACGCCATTCGCAATAAAGGACAACCCGATCTGCGTCTCGCCCAGTCCATACCGCGACTTGAACAGGCTCGACATGGCCGTGATGCTCATCTGCCAGACGGCATAGTAGACGGCCAGAAAGAAAACGACGGGAGCGGCCTGGCGGCTGGTCAGGATCCGAAGCGGGCCCAAGAGGTCAATCTTTTTCGGCGGCGGGAGGTCGCCAGACAGGCGCGCAGTCGACGGCCAGTCGACTGTCGTGTACTTTTGGTACACCCTCAGAGGGTACCGGACAAAGAGGCCCCGGCTTCCTGCAGGCGCCTGGGCGCCGTTGCCCACTATTGCCCTCAGCGTCTCTGGCAGCATCACAAACAGCAGCACCAAAAAGACGCCGCTGTAAATGGCCAGGAACCAAAAGATGGACCGCCATCCTAGGTTCCCTGCCAGAGCACCGCCAATGATGGGGCCCACGGCCACGGGCACCAGCAGCCCGGCCTGGAAAATGCCCATCAGGCTGCCCCGGTTGGCCCGCGTCGTGACATCTCCAATGACGCCCGAGCCAATGGCGATCGTGCTGGCGCTGCCGGTGCTCTGGAGCATCCGCAGGATAATCAAGCCGGCATAGGTCTTTGTCAGGGCCAGGCCGATGCACGCGCACAAAAATACGACAAACGTGCAGCAGTAGGCGACGCGGCGGCCCTTGACGTCGGAGACAGGTCCCCAGAGGCTGGGCGCGAGGCCCTGGAAGATGAGGTAGGACGTCACAGTCAGGTTGATGAGCTCGTCCGAGACGCCGAAATCGTCGGCGATCGTGGGAAGCGCAGGGAAGTAAATGTTGGAAGCAAAACCAGAGACTAAAATGTATTGTAAGTACCCGAGGGTCATGAGAGAGGGGAAGAAGGAATGCGACGCGGGAGCAGGTTTTAGTTTTCACAAACACTTCCTCTCTCTTGCTACACTTACACGTTGCTGCCACTGACACAATCAGGACGATCAGGGCCCGTTGTCGGCCATCAAAGATACTGTATGGCTCCTCGGGGGGAGGTGGTGTGTCGGGTTGCTTGGCCTGGGTCTGCTCACTGTCGCTCATTGTCGCTCGGTGGTTTTTTTTGGGGGGGGGGGAGTAGAAGGTTGCAAAAGAGTGAAAAAAAAAGTGTAAACGAATGGACTTTGTGTGGTTGATGCAAGTCCAAAAAGCATCATGTGTTGGACAGACGAAGGACTTGTCCGATGTGTATATGCGTAAGAGCCAAGATTGGCTTCGGAGCTGAGGTCCGTAGGCTTAGCGAGGCGCTTCGGAGTTGAGATGTCGATGCAACAGGTCGCCACCGGAGATGAGCTAGAACGGCTGCCCCATAGACGTTCTTACCCACAGGTATTTTTGTCAACTCCGGTGTTAGTCCACGTCCACCATCCCCCTCAGCATTCTTCTTGTCTGTTGCCGGATTTGCCAACTAAGGGTGAGCTCCGTCATTCACCATGTGTGCAGCTTGTTACAGCGTACATCATCGTCCCGTATTCGTCAACGCCTTCCAGCCAGCGGTCCACGCGGCGTCGGCGGCTGGCTACTCCCGCCTCGTCCAGCTCCGGGGGAATGGGCCACAGCTCGTCAATGCGCAGTCCCTCCTCGTCAGGCCAGTCGGCCAGATATGTGTTGTAGGCCGTCTCCCAGGCCGCGCGCGAGCCAGCTTCCCACAGGCTCTTGGTCGTCGGTACCGGCAGTCCTTGTAGTTCGATCCCCAGATAGGTTGGCAGGCCGTCGCGCGCCGACAGTACGCTGTCAAACAGGTACATTGTGTAGAGCGTGCGCCGCTTTGCCTCAGCCACTATCCATGCCTCCCAGGGTGGCCGCGCGCGGGCCTGTTCGGCCAGGCACACCAGCCCCCGCCGTGCACTCTCGCAGGCAATTTCCTGCAGGGCAATGACTGCTTCCCGCAAGAAAGGGCCGGCCTCCCGTTCCAGCTGGAAGAAAAGAACCATCAAGTAGAGCAGGTATGCCTGGAAGACGCCCAGAGACGAGAGGCCGCTGCCGTCGTCTTGGGGGCTTGCCTGCAGAGCATTCATCTCTCGCATCAAAATGCCCGCGGCCACGTCCCCTGTCCCCGGTAGCGGCTTATCGCAAATTCTCACCAGGCTCAGGCACGTAGCCAATGCGGGAGTCAGAGCATGGGCGTCTTGGACCTGGACGCGGTGAATAAACGGCGGCACACCTCGACCCCGCACGGCCATTGACGCATATGCCTTGAGCATGCGGTAAACCAGCGTAATGGTCGAGGCCGGGTATGTCTTTATCGTCTGGCCGGGTGTCGGGATGTACGAGTTCATCCACCGGATACTGATACCATCGGCATTGATAGGACAGACCAAGTCCTGCTCAGAGAAGCCAGAGAAGCCCGAAAGGCCGCTGCCGCCAAAGGACGAGTCGGCCCCTGGACTGGTCACCGAGACGGAAGCCGCCGCAGTTGACAAATGATCCAAAGTACTGCTGTCTGCCGTGTGAGTGTTGGATGTGTGCCCTGTATCGGCCAATAAAGGGGCGGCAACTGCTCCTAGGTTTCCAAGGAGCGGCGGCCGTGGAGGAATTCCTCGAGGCGATGAGTTCCCAGACGGACTGTGTTATGGGCTGAATACAGGGAGAGAATCGGTGTGAATCAACAAGGATAATATTCAGTAAGGGTCAGTGATCAGGGGCTTCTGCTTGACGTTCTGAAATAACAATACAGGTCTGAGTTGCCTTCCTCCGTCTCCATGCCTCCCGTGCTAGCCTCTCTCCTTTTTATATCTAATCGCTCCCTTCCCTCGTCATGTGACATAGTCATGTGATTCTCCTGGCACGTGATGCAGGACATGTGACACCGTATGTGACACTACCTCCCCGGTTCTTAGGACTCGACCCGAGTCCTAGGGTCTCTGGGCTTTCCTAGGTGATTATCGTGAAAAGTGCTGAGGAAGTGTCGCGCACCTTCGAAGAAGTGCTCGTAGGGTTCCCAGGTCTAGTCCTTTAGTTTAAGGAAGCCTTCTTAGCGGACTAGGTATTAAACCTTTTTTTTTCGTCGACGGGAGTCTAAGACAGCCTTTACATTGTACCCGTCTACGACCGTGTCGTCTTTTTACTAGTCCGGACCAGGCGCTAAGCCGTGGAAGGGTTCTAGTAAGGAGACGTGGAAGACGTTATAAACCTTTTAAGATTCGGGTAGGGATAGGCGAACTGCTGTAGGGCTTAAAACTTCTATAATTTTAAAAGGTCCCCTGTATTTATAGTCGAGCTTCTTTATAAAGCGGCGTGTTTAGATGTTTCGTGCGTTTAAAAGGACTAAGTCGCCTTAACGGTAGTCGGGCGAGGGTTGCTGTTTACGATTCCTGTCTTTAACTATACGTTGTTTAGTGACCTTAAGCTGTTCTACTGCTCTTTAATAGACAGCGGTTATCTAGTGGGCGTGGTATTTAGATTCCGGGTCGGATACTTTTTAAAAGACCGGATCTTGCGTTTAAGGGTGGAAGCTATAGTTAATATAGAAGGGGGACATCCTTATAGCGGTAGTCATAGAGTTGTTATAAGCAAACTCAGCTAGTATTAACAGCTCGTCCTAATTGTCTATGTCTTAAAACAAGAAGTTGCGGAGGTAAGCTTTTATAACCTGGTTCACTCTCTCGGTTTAACCGTTAGTTTAAAGATAAAAGGCTGTGCTTATGCGAGATCTTATCCTTAAAAGGCTTAGCACGTTTTACTAAATATAACTAGTGAACCGGCTGTCTTTATCTAAGACGATGTTTAAGGGTAAGCCGTGGAGTCTTTAAATGTGTTAAGCGAACAGCCCTACTAAATCCTCTGTCTTTTTATAGTCGTCTTTAAAAGGAATAAAGTAGGCTATTTTAATGAAGCGGTCCACCACTACTTAAATTTAAGAGCAGCTGTTAAAAAGCGGGAGGTCGGTGATAAAGTCTATAAAGATAGATTCCTAAGGGGCTTAAGGTAGCTCTAGTGGGGATAATAACTTATACTTAAAGTGCTTTCTCGCCTTATTCTTCTAGTATTATAAGCAGTTTTAAGTTTAATCTCGGCAGTCTTACTATAAGCCGGGCTATTAAAACATACGGGAGATTAGTTCTTTAGTTTTTGCCGTCCCGAAGTGTCCGGCCACCTTAGACTCGTAATAGGCTTCTTAAATCTCCTGCTTTATAACGAGGTCGTTTAGTATCTTAAGCCGGTTTTTATAAACTAAGAGGCCGTCTTTTTAAGTGTACCCGCTAAGTAGAGGCGTCTTAGCTTACACCTCGCAGTAAACTAGGTCCTTCTTAGCCGCTGTTTTTACTTTTTGCAAGAAGTCCTAGTCTTATTTCTCTTACGGTATAGACTTTAGCCGGGCCGTTAAGATTAAAAACGAGGGTCCGAGGTTGTTTTTACTTAAAAGCGGGGTTTACTCGAGCTCTTTACACCCTTTGTTAAAAGGTCGATGCTCCTCCTTTTAAAAGAGGATATCGGCCTTAAAGTTGTTCACTCTTAGCTTGTAGTGGACTAAAAAGTCGACTCCGCTAATAGCCTTACTCCACTTAGCTTGCCTTTTGTTAAGGCGCTTAATAGTGGTGAAGTGAAGCAGGTTTTAGTGGTTTGTGTAGACTTACACTATATGCTACGCTCTTTTTAAGTACCGTTTTTAAACTTTAAAGGCGTTAACTATTACTAGGAGCTCTTTGTCGTAAATGTCGTAGTTTCTCTTAGCACCTGTTAGTTTGCGGCTATAAAAGGCTACTAGGTGGAGCTTGCTATCGATTATTTGTGAAAGGACTCCGCCGACTGCAAAATTGCTAGCGTTTATCTCAACTACAAAGGGGAGAGCAGGATTAGGGTGAGCTAAGACTAGTCCGGTGGTAAAGGCTTCTTTTAGCGTCGCGAAGGCTACTTTTATATTAACCGTTTATAACTATTATCGTGCTTCCTTTTTAGTGGATTTTATAAAAGGGCGGGTAATGCGCGAGAAGTTTTTAATAAAGCGGCGGTAGTAGTTAGCGAACCCGATAAAAGATTATATCTCCTTTAAGCTTGCCGGTGTCTTTTATAATAGTACTACGTCGACTTTTTCTTACGACATCTCTATTCCGTTAGGTCCGATAACGTAACCTAAGAATTCGAGTTTATCCGTGTCTTAAACACACTTGTCGGGTGCAATATAAAGGTGGTTGTCCGTTAGCCTTTAAAGCACTTCTTTTACCAGTTTGTCGTGTTCCTTTTAAATAGTGGCGTATATCAAGATATCGTCTACGTAAGTAATAACGCTTTAGTTTAAGAGGTCACGGAGCATATAGTTAATTATGTTTTAAAAGGTTGCGGGAGCGTTCATAAGACTAAAGGGTATAACGAGATACTCGTATAGCTTATACCTCGTCCGGAAGGCCGTTTTTTATTCGTCTCCTTCTTTAATTCGGATAAAGTTAAACCCGTTTTTTAAGTTTAGTTTAGTTAAGTGCTTTGCTTCTCAGAGCTTGTCTTATAGCTCCGAGATAAGTAGAAGGGGGTACCGGTTTAAGATAAACACTCGGTTAAGCCCCTTATAGTCGACCACGATTTAAAGACCTTTACCGTAGGGTTTTAGGATAAAGAGAATAGGGGCTAAGTATTACGACTTAAAAGGCCGGATTTTTCCTGCTTTTAGCATTTTATCTAACTATTCTTTAAGGGCCTTTAGCTCTTGTTTGTTTAAGGCGTACATTAGACTTTAGGGCGGCTTTTCGTCTTTTTTAAGATTAATAGCGTGGTCGTAAAGGGTGTGGTTTAGCAAGCGCTGCACTGCTTCGTCGGTTATAATAACTTGCTATTAGCGGAATTTAAGCGGGATAGCTTTTAAAACTTTAAGCAAAACTTTTAAGATGGCGCTAATAGTGATAGCTTTAAGGTGGTAAAGGACGCTTATATCGTACTTTATTTCCGTAGTATCCACTTTTGTTTGTTTATATTACGTGCGGTAGCGTGGATGTTAAAAGTCGATATCCGTTAAGTTGCTTATCTATATACCCGTAAGGGGGTGTTTAACTATCTACTAATAGGGAAGAATAGCATCGACCTTAAGATCTAGAGAGGCCACCTTAAAGGGCAAAGCGTTAAAGTGTTCTTTGTGGGAGAACCTTATCTTACTAGTGTACTCCTATCTTAGGTTTAGTTAAGCTTGCCCGAAAGCATCCTTTATCCTAACTTAATGCTTACAGCGGTGGACTTTAGCTTGTAATCTCTCGGCTATTACTAGGGAAAGAAGTGCTACGGAGGCACCGCTATCAAGAAGGGTGCGGCTAAGCGCTATAACGGCTCCGTTACGATAAGTTATCGCCACTATAAAGCGCGAGCTAAAGCGTGGTTTTAGCGCTAATTAAAGGGCAAGGTTGCTTATCACCTTCCGCTGTGCTGCCGTTACAACAGAGGTCCTTAAAAACTTAAGTCGCTGTTTAACAGCTCCTCCACGAATCTTAAAGTGGGCTAGTGGCTTATTCTCTAAGCCGAGGTTTAAGTCTTCTTTAAAGGTGGCTCGGACAAGCCGTTTAAAATAGTCGCGGTGTCTTCCCTTGCTCTCTTAACCCTTGTAACTTAACGGGGGGCTAAGGGCAGTTCTACACCGTCGACATCTTTTCGGGCAAAGTAGAACATTACGTTATAGTTGTCTTTACTACACCTTTCGCACGTAAACTTCTTTTTCCGGTAGTCCGCGACGTGCGAGGTGTCCGTGCTAACTATCGCCTCCTTTTTAGTGTTTTAAACTTTCTTTTTCTTAAGGGGCTTTTAAGCAGCTAGCTTTAGTGTAGCGGCTGTCCCTTAGTTGCCACCCTGTTTCTAAAGAGCTTTAAGCGGTGCTTTTCTTAGCTTGTCCGCTTTTTTAAACTCCGTAAAAGCGGACTCGCCTTTTTTCGTGCCTAAGCTCCTTTATATTTCCTTATAGATTCGTCCTGCTTCTTAGACGGTAATAAGGAAGTCGGTATTATTACTAAGGATGCCTCCCGTCTTGTTATAGACTATACGAATGATGTCGTCTAGCACAGCGCTTCTTATAACCCCTTTAAGGGTAACTCTGGTTAAACTTATTAAACTGTTTAAGTCTTATAGCTAAGTGATGTAATGCATAATATCACTATAATACTTTAGCTTAGTTATTTCTCGATAGTTGTTTTCTTCCTTAACTAGGTTTTAAAAGCGGTCTTTTAAGGCCGCTTAATAAGCTGTCTACGAGTCCTTATACCCTATACCCTTTATACGCCAGCTACAGGCATTATGCTATTCCAAGGCATTGTCCTTTATAAAAGACCCTACCTAAGCAATCTTGTCCTCGCTGTTGCGGAAGGTCTCTTAGTTCACTCGTATATATAACCTTATGCTTTCCCACTATAAGCGGAAAGCGCTTATGTCCTTACCGTTATAAGTGCTTAGCTGGCGTAGCCGGAGCTTTTCAAGACGGCGGGCACTCATAACGAGTAAAAACCTTTGCTATATATTATTCTTATTAGTAGGGAGGGGGGCTGCGGGAAGGTGCTCGAAGTTATCACCTCTTAAGGAGCTTAAAAGGGGGGGTCTACGCAAAGGTCCGCGTAAGGGACTACGCTTACTACCGTTTTTAACAAACCCACAGCGTCCTCCGTTTAAATCATTTAAAGAATCAAATCTATTAAAGTCGTCGGGGTAACCCGGTGGCTAGGAGGCGGACTGCTAACGCATCGCTCCTCGTGTCTTACGTCTAACCTGTTAGTGGCGTTATTAGTTCACCTAGCTAACAAAAAGCTAGCCGTTAAACAAGTCTCGGGATGTACGAAAAGAGCGGATTAGTGGAACAGGTCTCGAAGGATTTTATTAAAAGGGCAGGCTAAACCGCGCACCCCCACTTTAAGCGGTTAACGGCTTAACCGATTAAGTGACGCCCTTATAAAAGGAGGGGCTAGCAGGTGTAAGGGTGTTATAACAAGACCGCATCCGGCTAACGATTAAAGCCACGTTAAGCGCGCCTCCTTTAAGGTTTTTAGCGGCGAGCTATTACTACACTTACAGCACTTCGCACACTATTTACTTTATCTCTTAAAGTTAAGCTCGGTCTTTATAAACCAACCCGTGCAGCTGTTACACGTTGTCTCGTAACTACTTAGTCTCTTCGCGATTAGTCGCTTAAAGCTAGCGAGAGGCCTTTAGTTCGGCGTTCGTTTAATAAAAGCGCTGGTTAAGGTACTTTATAGCCTCGTCCCGGGACTTTTAATACTTTAAGTGGTGGGCTACAAACTCGCACATTTATCGGGTAAGTTTTTAGTTTTAAGTATTAACAGTGCGAGCTAAAGAGACAAGCATGTCCTTTACCTTATCTTTTATAGCCTTACCGGCCGAGATAAGGGCGCTGTTAAGCTAAGACTAAAGGAGGGTGTAGTTGCTCCAAAGGTGTTTAATTTCCTCTTTAATAAAATTGTTGTTTTTTATTTAAAGGAGCTTAAAGGCCTGGTAAAGGTTGTTAAACAAGTCGCGGACTTGTCGAGCTGCGAGGGAGTCGGAGACCGTGATCGCGTCTCGGTTGTCTTTAACTTTCGTAAGGAGGCTGTAGATAACGACAGCGTTAGTGGGTTCTTCTTTTATAGCAGATATTATAAGAAGGTAAGTGAATGCGTTAAGTCTAGTGGGCGTTTTTAAAGTTAACAGTGTTAGCGTAAGGGAAATGAACATAAGCCAGTGACAGTGTTGTTACTAAATATAGTGTTATAAGCTGAATACAAGGAGAGAATCGGTGTGAATCAACAAGGATAATATTCAGTAAGGGTTAGTGATCAGGGGCTTCTGCTTGACGTTCTGAAATAACAATACAGGTCTGAGTTGCCTTCCTCCGTCTCTATGCCTCCCGTGCTAGCCTCTCTCCTTTTTATATCCAATCGCTCCCTTCCCTCGTCATGTGACATAGTCATGTGATTCTCCTGGCACGTGATGCAGGACATGTGACACCGCATGTGACAGACTGGCCTGTGGCGGGCTTGGAATCAGGTTGGCCCCAGCAGGTGATGACGAACCGAGCAATTGGGTGCTGGCCAACTCGGCCTCTAGAAAGCCGCCAGCCACCGGTTCTGCCGAAGAAGTGGCGGGTGATGTCGTCGACGTCAGCTGGGGGTATATGCAGGGAAAGCCTCGACGAGCACAGCGGCTGCATCCCGATGTCTTGAGGTCACATTTCGTCTTGGCATTGACACACTCCTGGCACGCCTTTTGCCGCGACTTCGAGTACCGTGATGGCTTCATTTTTGCTTGTGGTGAGAATTTCCACCTTATAGTGGTCCATGGCAAGCACCGGGGTGGCAAGTCTTCGTGCTGGGCGGGCTGCATCTATTGTCGCAGTTTTGGTGTAAGTTGCACGTGACCATGATCACGTGAAACATACACGCCTCACGCTTATTGTTGCCCACCAGCAACACGGCCCAATGCAGAAGGGAGACTGTGGCTGTTGGCTGTGCGAGGACTGACTGTACGGCCGCAGCTGCCTATATTTTGAGTCCTCGCTGGCCATTCTGCTCCAGGCTCGTCGAGGCTCTGGCGATGTGATACGTTTCTCGTTCGCGGTCACACTGTTTATGGGCCATTATTACGAACAACACCGGGGATAAGCGGGTGTTTTCCCGGTTGATGGGCGTTCTCGATATACTCGGTGCACGTCCTGTCACCATTGCCAGCCCGTATGCCGAAGCTGCCCCTTCCATAGTGAGATATATGATCTGGCTGACTTATTGGGTATGTTGCAGCAGGCATTGGCTCTCAGAAAAGCGGGGCCTCTTCCCCCCAGGGAAATTTGCGGCGGCGACCCAGCGCCGGGGCTAAAATTCGGGTGGGACGGACGGATACAGCTGGCTGCTGCATGCTTGCTGTTGTTGCTGGTGGCTCCTTCCCTTTTCTCCCCTTTCTCTGTCGCCCCTTCCCCTTCCCGCTCTCGCTGGCTGCAGCTGCTATAACGCGTCCCACCCCAAATAAGCGTGACCGTGACTATTGCGGATTCGGGAGACGATCGCGAACGGCCATTTTTGCCTCGTCTTTTATTTTTTTTTCTCTGCATCCTTCATCATCCTCTTCGCCCCGTACGCCATCTGCTCTCTCTCCCCCGCGCTCCGTGTCTCCCTACGCCACCTAGAGGGGGGTCAGCGCATCGCACACACGCTCCATCACCGTGCCCGCACTGCGCGCGTGATCGCAAGGCAGCGAGAAATCCGGGGCGCAAAAGCCACAGATAGCCACAGATAGCCAGGGCCAGACACCGGCTTGCATATCACGCCTCTGCACTCGTGCGGTCGGAAAGTGCAGGCGCATTGGCATCACGCTTCGCGGCTCTTCGCTGCCGCTGCATCGGACCCCGACAAGGGTCGTGCTCGTCTGGCTGATCTCATAGTCGTCGCTGGCGGTTTGTTGTCATTCTCATCGCCTCAGCCTCAGCTCTCGCCCACGTCGCTCATCAACAACAACACGGCCCGCAACAGCGACCACGCATTGTGCACCCAGACAATGAGACCGGGTTGTCGCGCAGCCTCTCACTGAGCGATTCCTTGTCCGAGTGCATCATTCCCGGGGTTTCCCTCTCGTTTTTTTCATCTTATTCTCATCCACCCCATCTCATTCGCCTCTCTCATCCCTGGCCATCTCACAGCCGACCTCCAAAAATCCCAAATCACGGCAGCTCTCACCCACTCATACGCCATTTCAATGCGTCGCTGCTGACTCCCCTGGGACACCCGCCATTTCATGCGTCAGTGCCGCAATCATGGCGCGCCCCAGCCGTCGCCGGCTTCCGTTCCTTCATCGCAACTGGACGGCCGGCATCACCGCTGCCCAGAACTGGCGAGCTGACAAGTCGCGGGTGCCCCCGGGCGACGATCTCTTTGAGGGCGACGCAGACGGCCGCCCGTCCAAGCGACGACGCGTTGGGCCTTTGCCGCCAGGCATCGACGGTGGCAGCGCCGACGGCTCTGTCAAGAAGGCGTCATCCTCCAACTGTGCCGCACTATGGCTGCCTGACTACCCCGCGAGCCGCTGCAACGGCCTACGCATCCAGGTGTTCAACCTCTTCCACGAGGACAGCCCGCGACTGCGATTCGCCAGCAGCAGCCTCGCCAGCCGCAGCGCCACCACTGGTGACTTGCCGCCAGGCACTGCCTCCTTCAGCGCTCGGTGCAAGATCACTATTATGAGCGAGAAGTGCGGCATGCCGGTCCTGCTCTACTGTGCCTCGCAGATCGGCACCATTGAGACTTGCCAGATGCCCAACGGCCTCCGTGGCCCAGTCCGTCTGCTTTTTGAACCATTCACCATCCCGCTGGACAACATTGCCATTCTGCACGAGGACACTGGCTTCTTCGGCCTGGCCGACAAGTACAAGCTACGCATTGCCATCGAGTCTACAGGCAACGAGACTTGGCCGCCCATGGACTTGCTTGTGCCCCACGACCACCGCCACAATCATCCCAGCCGATACCGTGTCAAAAAGTCAGATGACTGTGTGCTCTATGCCGAGTCAAGCGACTTCTTTACCGCACGCCCGCACAAGCGCATTCCCCTGTGGCTTAGGGAGAGCCTGCAGCACGATCCAATACGAACGGCCTTTGTAATGGATATGGACGTGCGGTGGTCCACCGGCTTCCTTGACCACCCACGCAGGCGGCTAGAGAAAGGTGTTCTGCCCACCATTGTTGCCATGCACCCAGATGAGCCATGCCCCCCGCCCATGGTCCGCCTAGTGAAAGGCTTGTTGACCGGTACTGCATCCCAACGCTATCTGGAAAGGACGTCCTACCTGGCCAATAAAAAGACGAATGGTCTCGCAAATGGCGGAAGTTTAGCAAACGGGACGACCAACGGTATCCATAAAATCAATGGGATACACAAGATGGCAAACGGGCACATCAATGGCGACACCAATGACATGAACGGCGTGCATGATTCTTTGTCTACCAATGGACACCACTCTGCAGCTGCAGCAAACGGCCCCGAAAGTGGCGCTGAGGATGACGACGAAGAAGCGGACGGCCAACTCACACCCAGCCGGTCTCTGCGTTCACGACGAGAACAGCCAGATTATAACCTGCGCAATATCACGAACAAGGCACACGGCAAGGGGTCACGAAAACGAAGGCAACAGGGAAGACTAGCCGAAGACCTTTACGGTGCAGCAGCCAATGGTTTTATGAGAGGCATCTACAGCCTTGAACCCCCAGCCGTCGTCGGCAAGGTGACCTATCTTCTCCCTCCTGAAAAAGTCACTGTCAACGGGTTTGTCTGCTGCATGTGCTTTGCGGCGAACCCCGACATGAATCAACTTCGTGCCCACCTCCAGTCGCACATACACTACCGCTTCGACGAAATGAAACATACCACCGGCGATCCTGACCACCACACGATCACCATGACACACTGCCCCGACTGGAGCGTCGCCTCATCCAAGGCCTCGATGCGGCCCAAGGTCTTCCAGCTAGGTCGGCCAACAAAGCCATTGGATCTGGACAAGTACCTAGCTGGCGATAGCTCGTGGGTCACATCACGTTTTGGGTCTCAACACGACGACGTGGGCGTTGCTCCTGTCCTGAGCGCGCCAAGGGTAAGTAAAGACTGCAAAGATGCCGATATGGCATTGGTGGCTGGTTTTGTATATTTAGATCACAACTGACCTTCTAGGCCCCTAAACCAAAAGTTATCGTCCGTGGAAAGACATTGGTCGTGCCGCACATCAAGCAGCCCCTGTACGATCCACTGAGCAAGGCTCGTCTGGAAGCCGGTGCAGTGATTCGTCCTACAGTTGTCGATGACGACTGGCTTGTCCACAAGCACCGTGAAGTTGTCCAGGACTACTCTGATTTGTCCGCCTCTGAGAAGGACTTCATCCAGGAATGGGATCGCTTCATCATCCCCCGTCGTATTTCCTCTGACGCCTACATGCCTCGTGCAGTCTACGACTTTATCGATGAAAAGGGCATGTGGCTCGTAGCCGACCAAGCACGCTCCATTGAATTTGGCAAGCACTTGGCAGTCCTCGTTGCCCGCGGCATTCTTCCGCATGATCAATTCGATCTACAAGAAGTTGCCGAGCGCTTGAATGTTGCCCGCCAGCATGCCAAGGAGAATCCGCAGTTAACCGTGGCAGCCGAGGCTGCAGCTGTTCCCAAGACGGGGCCACACCGAAGTAAAGGCGGCTGCACAAAGTGCGGCCTTCCTGTGTTTGGGCCCCGGATGTTGATTTGTGCCAACAAGGTAGGTGAATGCAATAGCGTGACATTTCGGCGCTTCTTTTACTGACAGCTCAGGCATGTGCGCGACGATTGTACCACTCTACGTGCATCAAAGATGAGGCTAAGATCCCGGTCAAGGCCCGGGAATGGTACTGTAACGAGTGTGCTCACTTGGCCAAAAGTGGTACTCACTGATGGGCATTATGTTCCGAGAAGATTTTATGAGAGCGGTGGCGGTGGTGCTGCTGTGTCTGCTTCTCCACGTATCCACGTCTCCACGTCTTGACGTTCTTTACGTTTTTATGTTCGCTTTAATGGGTTCGGGTTAAACCCTCTATTTGTATTCGGTGGTGTTATTGCCATTCTCGGTTTGTGTGCGTTGGTGCTTGGCTCGGGTTGGTTTTATTTGCCGGGTTTTATTTGTTTTCGCCATTCTCATGTTTGTATGGAGTGCAGAGGGTGGGATATTTTGAGTTTCGGGGGCAGATGCATAAGAGGACCACAGACTCGCTTTTTTCATGCAAAAGGGAAGACGTCCTGCCTCATTTACAGACTTCACATTTCAACACCATGGCATACGGTTTTCCATATACCCAGCGCTCACACAAAGACATAAGGAGTTTTCTTGGCCGGGCTGGTATTTCTCATTTCTGTTCTAGTTGTACTATTTGTACAATATACATTGCGGTGTTGTTGTGTTTTGGTCAAGTTAATTAGTGTTGCATTTTCGTGGATAACACTTAAATCGGTGAGGTATTGCAATGCTATACATGACGGGGAGAACTACCTCGTTTCAATCGACCTCATTTACAGGTACTTGGAGTTTATGTCTTTTTATCTGATTTTATAATGGCAAGGATGGCCAACCAACTGGTTAGTTCTGAACAAACTAAAACTAACCAACTTAATTAACTAATCGATTTAACGTCATTTCAGCCACCGACACGCAGAAGGAAACTCGCGGAGAACGCATACAACTCAAGACATAATAAACACAAAAAAGAGCATTATCATTACAGTATTTGCACAAATAATAAAACGGATTTGTTGTCGGTCTTGTAAAACCCCTTGGGTTCCGTTTGGGAACTGTGTCCGTCACCTGACCCACTCAGCCTTGTTGTTTGTTTGTTGGTTGGTTTCTATTGAAGAACCACTCCATGTAATTGACAACTGAAGCAACCCCTTGTGTATAAGGTTAAAGCATTGGAATTAACTAACGTGGATATTATTTTGATTTTTTTTTGGGCATTTTTATGCGTACATTTCAATCTGAGGAATTAATCTGAAATTTGTGAAAATAATAGTTCCAAATGTTCTTCAGACTAAAATTATCGAAAATAAAAACAGCAAAACATGTAAAGTTTAGACAAACAAGACATGAAATAAAACAAATTAACAAATAACCTTTTGAAAACAGTTACAGAATTTTATTATTACCAAAATGTATAAATCTGAATAAATCAACAACTCGTGGCGTGGTAGAGCAACAGCCAACACAAGGACAATGACAAAGCGCAGGACACAATAACTGAAAAAACTTGTTTCCCTTGCCAAAAACCAATTAATAAACTCTCTAAAAGACAATATATTAACAAAACTAACAAGTTTCTACCATTTCTCCATAGTGCTCTCCAGTTTGACAAACTCCCTGGCAATTCACCGTTGCCTTTCCCCAACTTGCCAGACACACAAAAAACAGCAGACAAACGCAGGCAAGCCAGGCAAATCACACACGCAATCACAAACGCAACCACAAACGCTCTCATTGTCTCATCCAGTCCACCAGGATATAAAAAGCAAGCACCTCGATTCAAGCAAACAGTTTGCCGCCCTTTCCCATTGATCCCGAGCTTGTTCCCCCGAGTTGACCCTTCACTCCATATATCCACCAGGCTCCTTCCAGTTCCTGTTTCCCTAAACCGACCTTGTGAAAACCTCGCGTTATGTTCACACGTCACACGCATTTTGTAAAAGAAAAAGAGTGCTGAAAAAAAGGTAGACATTGACCCGAAGTATTAAAAAAAAAGGCAAAGCAGGCTCAGCAGGTGACTTTATCTCCATTGTAAAAGTAGACCGTAAAACACAAAAATAATATCTTGACGATATAAAAAAAAGGTATAAAGAAAGACAGCCGAGAAATAAAAATAGATAAAAAAAAGACAACCGAAAAAAAGAATTTTTGGCTTGCTTTACTGGGAATCAAAAATAAAAAAAGATAGCAAGCAATAAAAAAAAAAAAACACAACGCAGCCGCAAGAAGAGAAAAATCGCAGATAAAGGCAAATAAACGCAGATAATATAGCTAAATATAAAAAAAAAAAAGAACAAACACTTCAGAAAGGGAGTAGTCATTTGATAGTCATTTCTTTGGCAAGGCAGCAAAGTGTTGGCGTGAGGAGTGAGTCTGGAGTGTTTTGTCCCCAGAATCGTCCACGACTCGCCATGCTCGTCATGGACTCATTCTGAACTCCCGACTCCCACGACTTTGTCGTGGCCGTCACGAACTCGGAACCTGCAACTCCTGCTCCCATGGCACATTGTCCTTGTCGCACCACCGCCGCACCATTGGCAGCGCCGTCCGCACCGCCTCCTCCACCGTCGTCCACGGCCCAATCGTAATCTTTAGGCTGCTGTCATTCACCCCGTCCGTCAGACTCGCCGCCTCGTTCCACGCTTCCAGGCGATGCTTAGTCGCCGAAATCAGCCGCACCGCCACCGCCTCGGGCTCGTGCGGCACGTACGACGCCGTCATCTGCTCGTAGCACACTGCCCGCAGCTGGTTCGCCAGCGCCGCCAGTGGCCGGAAACTCCATGTGTGGTTCCGCAGCTCCGTCAGGTGCGGCACCAGCTGCTCCCACGCCGCATAGTCTGGCAGGCGTCGGTCGGCCTTGCGCGCCTGGTTCACCGCCCGGAAGGCAATCATAAACGACATAACCATTTCGAGACTCAGCGCTGCCACAAGACGCTTCTCGGGCACCGGCAGTGGCGGCAGTGGCGGCGGCGGCGGGCCGTAGCCGGTCGTGCTGTCGGGCTGCTTGTTTTGCGCACTCCCATTCGCCATCCGACTCTTAACAATGGCGTCGCGATCGTGCTTGAGTTTGGTGCCCATCTTGACATATGTGTCGTACCGCTGGCGGTACATGCCGCCGCTGCCAGTCACAACGTCGCCATGGCTCGTCGGCGGCCGCTCACTCGACCGTGGCGTGAAACTGTCGCTCGGCGTAAATATCTGCGAGTTGTTGGAGGCGCCACGGGCCATGGGCGTCGACTTGAGCGGTGTCGCTGGGCCTGTAGAGGCCCGCATAGCCGACGAGATGCTCTTCTCGGCAACAGTCTTGGGATGCTTGTAAGATGTCGAAGAGGTCGTCGAGTCGTCTGCCTGGCGCTTCTTGTTGACGGTGATGGGCGGTGGCGTGGCCTCGATGCTGAGCGATCTGTCTGCCCGCGGTGGCCACCTCATCGGCGTCGGCTGAAGAGCTAATAACCGTAACACCCGCTTGACGTTCTTCTTCTTGTACTTGAGAGTCACCACACAAGACTTCTTGCCCGTCCCGTGCTTCGTCGGTCCGTCCCGGGTCGGCTCCGGTCTGTCCTTGGGCTTGCTGAACTCTTCCCTGGACTCCTTTGGCTCTCTCGGTTCCTTGGGTTCTCTGGGTTCTCTGGGCTCTCTGGACTCTTTGGGCTCTCTGGACTCTCTGGGTTCCCTCGATCCCCTTGGTTCCCTAGGTTCCTTGGGTTCCTTGAACTGCTTGAGCTCCTTGAACTCCTTGGACTCCCTGGACTCCCTGGATTCCTTGGACTCCTTGATCTCCTTGATCTCCTTGAGCTCCTTGACTTCTCTAGGCTCCTTAGCCTCCCTGTTGGCTTTGGGTGGCTTTTCCTTGCGCGGCTCGTCCTCTTCTCGGTCTATAGGTGGTGGGCGAGCCGGTCTCTTGCTAGCCGGTGGTGGCGATGCTTCGCGGGTGGCTTTGGGTTGTGGGTCGCCTTTGCTTGGCGAGTCCTTCAAACGCGACAACTCCTGCTCTACTATAGCAGGCAGTGTAGGCGAGAGAAGTGGTGGTATCCGCAACGCTGGCTCTGCGTCTCTGCTGGAATTGGACTTGCCAGACTCCTTGGCAGGTCGTGGCTTCTTCGCTGGCGGTTCATGATCTGGTTCGGGGTTGAAGTGGAGGGGAGAAAGGATGGGTGGCAGTGATGCGCCTGGAGCAGCGTCGCCATCTGGTGACCGGTCCCGATCATAGTCGGGCCGGCGAGACTTGTGGCCGTTCGTTCGTGGTATGGAGGGAGACGTGGTGGGGGTATCATGGCGGGAGCTGTTGGAGTCTTTGTGTCGATGTTTCGACAAGCCGTTTGTTGTTGGCCGAGGCCGGTCGTCGCGATCGCGGTCCCGATCTCTATCACGGTCTCGTTCGCGGTCTCGTTCGCGGTCTCGTTCGCGGTCTCGTTCGCGGTCGCGCTCCCGATATCGGTCTCGCTCCCGGTCTCGGTCTTTATCTCTATCCCGCTCTCTATCCCGATCTTTGCCTCTGTCTCTATCCCGTTCCCGTTCCCGTTCGCGATCACGTTCTCGGTCTCGATCTTTGCGACCATCAAGGTCGAGTGGACTTGGTGGATCGTGGATGCGGCGGTGGAAGCGCGACGATGTGGGGGAGGAACTGGAGCTCATGGAGGTATCGGATCGTGACCGCTTATGCGGTCTGCTGGAATCGGTTGTTTCTGCGCCTCGTTTCCGGCTGTCGACGACGTTGGGACTTCGAGAGCGCTGAGGTGATTTGGGTGACGGATGACGATATTTTCTAGGCGAGTTAGATATAAGACACGGCGCAAAGCTTAGGGAATAACATACCTGTCACCGTTGAGTTCGGGCCGTGGGGAGAGCCGGCTTCCAGATTCGTTTCGCTTGTGTTGCTTGACTTCGAGCTTGCCAGAGGACGTCAGACCCGAGTCGTACGGCGAGTCGGACGTCCTCTGCTGCTTCTTGCTCTGCTGGTAGTCCTTGAAGGACATTTTGGTGACGGGCTTCTTCTTCGCAAGCCCGGACTGGGTGGGGGTGTTTGTGTTGTTGTTTGTGGAGGATGAAGATGCCGTTGGGTCGGCGGCAGACAGTGCCTGGTTCTTATTACTACGGGCGCCGCCTTTGGCGTTGTTGCTGCTGCTGTTGGTCGTCTCGTCAGAGTCGAGCTGGATGTCAAAGTACGGCCGGGTCAGAAGGATGCCACGGTCAGCTTCGGAGATGTAGGTGCTGTACTGTAGGGGTGAGTTGGTGGGCCAGAAGCCCGAGGGCACCGGGTAGCGGGCGGTAGGGGAGAGGGCAAGATGGTGCGGCCGATCGGGCAAGATGCGCTGGACAAGCTGGGTGATCTCGTTTGCTGCACCATCCATATTTCGCCGAGGTGTCGCTTAGAAAGAGGTTCGATCGAGCGCCCTCTTCCTTTGCAAGCCGTGTCGTTGAGAGGTACCCGCCTCCAATGGTCGTCCGTCCTCCTCTCCTGCCAGTCCTTCCGCTGGGAGCCTCCCCGTATGGGTCACGCGCGGGCGTGCATTCACCACTCTAGCCGTCGTTCCAGTTCGCGAGGGTCGGGCCGCGTGTGCAGCGTGCACATGCACCGGGCGTGGGCGTGCTAGGTACCAGGGGGGGAGCGGCTCGGGAGCAGAGCGCGAAGCTCTCTCCAGCGCCGGATTGGAGCGTGTTTCTTCCGGGGGCGATGCTGTGGTCGCCAAATTGGCCGCGTGTTGCGATTCGGGGGGGGGAGGGGGCTGCCTCGGGTGGGCGTCGTGTTGTCTTAAGTTGCGATTGCGGGTAATGCGCTGGTAGTGCTCAGCGCGCGTCAGCAACGGAGAAACGAGCTGGCCGTGACGGGGGAATCGATTGAAACCCGATTGACGGCGAGGGGGAAGCCTGCACGTTGTTTTCCACGGACTAACCTAATCACTGCTGGCTGGCCCACACGTCGGTCCAGCTGCGACACGCCGTTGGCAGCAGGCACTGCGGAAAAAAGAAAGTGCAGAAAGGCAGCGAGAGGCCGTGTGGTCATCGGCGATGGGGCTGGCGGCTGTGCATGTCCCCCCATGCGCGGTCGGGGAGCGAGGGCGAGAGGTCGAGCGAGGGATCGCGGCGAAAGGCGTAAAAAAAAAGGTTGCGAAAATGAAGACACCGATGTGCAAGATATGATGTGTCGACGGGGGGGTGAGCGACGATGGGATGATGTCGATAGGGAATGGGGGCACCCGGGAGATGCGACGGCGCGGGCGATATGGCGGACAAGGGAAGATGAGACGGTTATTGGAGGACGCAGGCGGTGGGTAGCGACTAAGGCTTGACAGAGGGTAGGAGGGTTGGGGGGGCACTACTCTGGTACGAGTATTCTGCCGTCCAGTCAGGCGCCCTGGTTGGAGTCTGGTTGGAGACTGGCCGCAGTCTGAACAGTTGGAGGAGCCAATGGCGCAGCCAATGGCCGCTGGGCCAAAAACAGGCACAGACGTGCTCACGCACGCCCGCCAGAACAGAAGGAGCGATCGGCGCCCCGTTTCTGTCAGCCCTTTAGGTTGCTGTTAGCTGCGTTTTGGTGGAAGATTGAGACAGGGAAGGCAAGAAAGGAGTAGACAAAGGGCGATTCTGCAAAGCGAAAATGGGGAAAATGAGAGACAAGAGAGCAACGCGAAAAAGAAAAGCGCAACGCAGAGACAGAACAGCATAAAAGAAACTGCAGAAGCACTGCAGAAACGAAGCGTGCCAGAAACAAAAAAAAAAAAAAAGAGGAAACACCACACAGACTGCAAACGCACAGGGGGTGGCCGGGCTATTCGCACTCACTTTTCGGTATTGTCGTCGCAGTGGCGGGCTCTACTGCCTCTACTGCAGCAAAGCCTGGCCAGACCCGCGAAAAAAAAGTGGACGTTATTCTGGTGGCTGGTGCTTCCTGCAAGCCACGGGCCTTCTGCATCGGGCCATTGCAAACGGTCTGTCTCGGTATTGACAGGCGGTAACACAAGCTCAACTTCCTCCACGAACGCGCTTCACCTTGAGGGCAAATGTGCACTATTGTTGTTCGTCACGGCCAGGTATTACATCGTGGCTGTTAACCCCAAATTAAATATTCATCCGTGCTGAACGCCCCATGCAGCCTGGCATGTAAGAGAACCCCCATAGCGGTCCGTCATTTATCACCCACTGGTATTTGTCCATTCTTCCCTGTGATCTCATGTGATCTCATAAAATATACCTCCATTGGCCATTCTCCTGGCTAATACCCAGAGTATCCTCCTTGTTGTTGAAACCACATAAAAAAAACTCCAGAGAATATCTCCTGAAAACTAGCCGCCAATAAATACAAAACCAACCCATAAGTGGACCATGTGCCGGGGACTTGAACCGTCGTTCAAAGAAAGCAAAAATACAGAAAAGAAGAGAAGCCATATCCTCCACAAATCCGTATGAAAAGGAAGGGCGTGGGACTTCTTCGGAAAGTCACACTCTTAATCCCATCAATTGGTATGCCCATTCTCTATTGGACCAGAACCATTGGTCTTGCGTCTCTTGAGAGCTGACCCGTCAGCACTTTTTCCGGCTCCGTTCGAGCCAGTACCGGTGCCGCTGCCGTTGCTCGGTAAACTCATGAGCCTCCGTTTGGCAGTGGCGAGCCGACTGGCGGGAAAGGACATTCCGTTGCGCTCCCCCAGGAGGTAAAGGGCATCGTCCGCTTCCTGGCCGTGCTGCTCCAGCGTGCGTATCTTTGCCATTATACCGTCAATGTCCTGTTGTATCTGCCGCGTATTGGGGTATAGTTTCTCCATGTGCCCTATTATAGACGAGAACAACTCCTTCGTTGTCAAGTTGTTATATTGGGTGTCCAGTGTCTGCACCATCATGTGTAACGCATTACACTGGCGAGAAATCTCGGCACGCGTTCCCATAATATCCGTTTCCGTAGCCTGGACACGATCCTGCAGCGACTGTATATCTGCCAGCAGGCTGTCCAGTCTAGGGGTCGTCACGGACGGGCGCCGGGAAGTAGAATCGGCTTGAACAGTAGAAGACGCGGGGCCACCAGTGACAGGAGGCGTTGCCGAAGCGCGTCCTTCGATGCCAATTCCGAGGCCATCTGAAGCCGGAAACCGGATACTCCGTGCGTTGTCGGGTGGCACAGGGGAGACTTCCGGTATGGGGTCTGGGAGCCGTGCGAGAGTTCCTTCCACTGATTCGGGAACAGGGTCGGGTAAGAGTCGGCTGGGACTCGAGGACCCCCGCGTCGTATTAGGCATGGAAGTGTCTTGGGCAGCCGAAGCCAAAGGCGTAATACCACTCAGTGCCTTCTTGACCATTTTCTCCAGCTCGTGCACCTTGGCAGTGAGCACTTGACGTGACTGAGCGTCCGCATCCGCAAGCTTCGCAAACTGGCCCAGAATCTTGTCCTGTGCGGCAAACTTTTTCTCCTCGCGTATGCGGTTGGACACGAATCCCTTCGTTTGCTTTTCCGTGACTGCAGATAACTGCTCCGGCAGCGTCCTGACTGACTTCAACTCCTCGTTGATCAATACAATCTCTTGCCGCAGGCTGGCAAAGTCGTCGCCAGGGAAAGGGATGCTTGGAGTTGGCATCCGTGCTGGCTGGGCGGTAATGGTCGGTGAGGCGGTGGCAGGCAGCCCGATACTTCCTCCGTGCAATGATAGTGCCGGACTCTCAGATGGCTTACTCGTGCGCACCTTTTCAATTTCGCCCTGCAGCGTCTGTACAAGCCTTTTCTGGTCGCTGATCTCCTTTGCCAACTGCGGTTGTCCCTCGGCTAAGAAATCAACAAGCTGGGTAAAGACCGAGCCGTCGATGTGGCCAATCTTTGAATCGTATGTATCCAATTTGGACTCGAAGCCGTTAATCTTGTCCCCCTGCAAGATTGAACGTGCCTGCAGGCTCCCAAGCTCAGTGTTGATCTTAGTGTTTGAGGCGGACAGCTCAGTATCCATTTTGTTCTTCAGGCCCTCGACCATCTTTTTGAGGTCTGCCATGCTGTCTTGGGTCGCGGTCAACTCGGCCCGCAGCTTCCTGTTCTCCTCCTTGAGACCATCGACTTGTGAAGTCGACTCGGCGTGCCTGCTCTTTATATCCTTTGAAAGCTCCGTTTGGACAGACTTTATCTGACCATCGACCTTGGTGTTGTCGTTTTGCTGTGATAGCTCGACCAG
The DNA here is from genome assembly GCA_002778245.1 of Raffaelea albimanens. Classification (NCBI taxonomy): domain Eukaryota; kingdom Fungi; phylum Ascomycota; class Sordariomycetes; order Ophiostomatales; family Ophiostomataceae; genus Raffaelea; species Raffaelea albimanens. The sequence continues at coordinate 2,942,799 of PCDJ01000008.1, read as the reverse complement.
GAACCGGCTCAACAGCCGGTCAAGCTCGTCATTCCCTAGCCGGATCTGCTTCGAAGTTTTGTCTCGTTGGCTTTGCTCCTGCGACATGGTCCGCCTCATAAGCTCTGGTATCGAGGGAAAGTCTCCATTTTTGCCAGACACCATACGGAGTTCCGTCAGCCGTCGCTCTTTCAATGCTTCAAACGCAGCCCGGTCATGTTCGAGATTGCTCAATTGTCTCGTCTTCTCAAGAAGCATCCGTAAAGTCTCTTTTGGTTTGGAGTGGTTCGGGGGGCCCTTGCTGCTGTTCGTCAGGACGGTCGATAGTGACGATTTCCGTAGAAGCTCTGGCGTTTTCGCCGGATCTGACTTCGGGGGGCCCAATGGTGGCGGTCTGGTTGCTGCTGGACACACATACTGTCAGTTAACTGCCCATGCGAAATATAAACGCTGGTGGGTTCGCACATACCGTTCGAAGATATGCTGGACTTCCGAGATGGAGTAGCGCTTCGTGGGCTGTTGTCGCGATCTGTCGCCGGAACAGCTGGTCTTTTGGGCACGCGGTCCGTAGCCGGCCCCTGAGGCACCCGGTCTGTAAATGGCATTCTGGGTGGTGCCTTGTCTAAGTTCTGGCGGTCGAACGAGTTCTGACGGCCAAATGAGTTCTGGCGGCTATCCCGGTCGAAACCCCTGTCGTAGTCACGAGGCCTATAGGCATCGCTGTCTCTGTCTCTGTCTCGATCTCTATCCCGATCGCGGTCTCTGTCTCTGTCCCGTTCCCAGTCTCGTCCCCGATCTCGATCGCCGTCTCGAAAGTCATCGTCTCGGTCGAAGTCTCGTGGTCGCCGCGGGGGCGGGTCCCGACGGTCGAAGTCATCTGAGATGCGCCGCCGTGTATCGGGGAAGTGACGCTCTGGGGGAAACGTCATAGCCGCTCACATTAGTACCCCTTCGGGGACAGAGCCTCCGTCGGTCGTAAAGGTAACGAGAGGCAATGCGCGGCCGGTCGTGCCAACCCGGTTACAGCCTGATTATCTAGCCAGCCAATATTTCGCGATCGGTCTGGGGCGGCTCATCCCATCCCATGCACATGCGAACACGGAGCACAAATCGCACGCGGTAAAAAACCCGAAAGCAGCTGGTGGTAGCCTGCGTGGTCTGCTCCTTCTCGTGTGTCCTGTGCCGCTCGCTTGTCTCCTGGTTGTCGATTGCCGCAAGCGATTAGAAATATCGCTGCCAAAACCGGCTCGGGGCGTCAATGGTGGCTTCGAATGAGGAAACTCTCAGGAAACGGCAAATTATGGCACGCGCAAAAGTGTGTGGTCGCCGTTTGTTGGCCCGGGGAAAATAAAACGGTCGCTTTGGTCAAACCAACTGAAGATGTGCCTGGCAAAAAGTGAGGCCCAGCTGCCCGCTACAAACACGCAACGGCGGTTACACTCACCGTATCCATTAGCGCGTTTTCAGACCTGAACGATACTGGCGGTTGTTGGTTCTGGTTTGTGTCACATGTTTCGATACATGTTTAATGCTTATCTTGTACCCAATTTTATATCCGCAATTAAGTAGCAGTACATGTCTCAAATCATGGCCTATGCGCCCCCATGCTGGCCAGCGAACGCGACTTTGCGCCCCAAAAAAATCAATCCTCAGCCACACGAGTGGCAGCCACGAGAACTCGACACGACCTCTCCATACTTTGAAGCTCTTTTGGCCTGCACCTCCCTCTAACGACAACTCTCCCTCGCAACCTCCGCCTCCCTTTCCAATTGCAGACCCCCAAGCAAGCTGCAAACATGTCTGGTGTATGTATTGGCGCTTTTATTACAAACTAGCAATGCCGCTGGAAGCTGACAATGTGCGACAGACCGTCCTCACCACCTCCGAGAGCAAGGAGCTCCGGGGGCTCAACCTGATCGCTGCGCATTCCCACATCCGCGGACTCGGCGTCGACGCCGACACACTCGAACCGCGGCCATCCTCGCAGGGCTTGGTTGGCCAAGAGAAGGCGCGGAAGGCGGCTGCCGTGATTCTGGAGATGATCAAGCAGGGCAAGATTGCAGGTCGCGCAGTACTGATTGCAGGACCTCCAAGGTTAGTGCTTCTCTTGCCATGACTTGCATGCGCTGTTACCGTCCTGTTTTTTTTTTGTCGGCGCCATCTAACTGTTATTATCTAGCACCGGAAAGACCGCCATCGCCACGGGTATGGCCCAGTCGCTGGGTGCCGACGTGCCGTTCACGTCCTTGGCTTCGTCCGAAATCTTCTCCCTCGAAATGTCCAAGACCGAGGCCCTGACGCAAGCATTCCGCAAATCCATTGGCGTGCGCATCAAGGAGGAGAGCGAGATTATGGAGGGCGAGGTGGTGGAGATTCAGATCGACCGCAGCGTCACCGGCAGTGCCAAGCAGGGCAAGCTGACCATCAAGACCACCGACATGGAGGCCATCTACGACATGGGCAGCAAGATGATTGACGCCATGACCAAGGAGCGCATCATGGCCGGCGACATTATCTCGATTGACAAGTCCTCTGGCAAGATCACCAAGCTGGGCCGCTCGTACGCCCGCTCACGCGACTATGACGCCATGGGCGTCGACACCAAGTTCTTGCAGTGCCCAGAGGGCGAGCTGCAGAAGCGCAAGGAGGTCGTCCACACCGTGTCACTGCACGAGATTGACGTGATCAACTCGCGCACGCAAGGGTTCCTGGCGCTGTTCTCTGGCGACACTGGTGAGATCCGCAGCGAGATCCGCGACCAGATCAACACCAAGGTGGCCGAGTGGAAGGAGGAGGGCAAGGCCGAGATCGTGCCCGGTGTGCTGTTTATCGACGAGGTCCACATGCTGGACATTGAGTGCTTCTCGTACATTAACCGTGCTCTCGAGGTCGACCTGGCACCCATTGTCATCATGGCCAGCAACCGCGGCCAGTCGCGCATCCGCGGCACCGACTACAAGAGCCCGCATGGCCTGCCCCTCGACTTTCTGGACCGGGTGTCCATTATCGCCACGCAGCCTTACGGCGCCGACGAGATCAACAAGATTCTGGCCATCCGCGCCCAGGAGGAGGAGGTCGAACTGTCGGCCGACGCACTGGCACTGCTGACCAAGATCGGCCAGGAGACGGGCCTGCGCTACGCCAGCCACCTGATCACGACGTCGCAGCTCGTTAGTGCTAAGCGGCGCGCCAAGGAGGTCTCGGTTGACGACGTCCAGCGCAGCTTCAAGCTTTTCTACGACCCCAAGCGCAGCGTGCAGTTTGTCACCGAGTCGGAGAAGCGTCTGATTGGCAACGATGGCAGTATTGATTTCACTGTTGCCAACGGCCACGGCGAGAAGATGGACACCAGCTAGATGGGGAAGCCTCGGTAAAAAAAAAAAACGAGGGATTGGTAGGCAAAATTAAAAACACCACGGGAAGGGAGGGATTACATTTGGTCTGCTGTTGGTATTTTTCTGTTTCTGTTATTTTCGTGTGTTCAGCTATGTACTTTGTATGTTCGTTTTATTCCCTTTTCTGAGGAACAGGTCATTTGGCGTATTAGGGGTGTACAGTGGCATTTTCTTGTGTACAGAATAGAAAAGCAAAAGGGAAAAGAAGAGAAGGGAGACTTCAAAAGCGGTGGATGGAAGAATAGCAAGCAATATTGATCTTTTTTCTTTGCACAAAAAAAACATTCTTGTCATAAAAAACAAATCGATAACATAATTTTTTCCCCTTATATTCATTGCGCTGTATGCGTGTCTCTATTTGATCATACAAATTTGGCCAAACGGGTCCATTCGTCCTCGTCGGCACCAACTTCTTTGAATTCGACACCTTCACCAAAGTAACCGGCGTCCTGCCATGCCTTCATGGTTGGCCCGTCAAACGGACCCTGTATGATGCCACCGTCGCGCTTGTCCGTCCACCGGAACTGCCATGTTTTTGGCGTGCTGCTGGCTTGTTCTGTGTCTTTGTTTTCGTCATCTTCCTTCGGGTCTACCCACTCCTCGCCCGTCTCGGTCCTGTACTCGCGCATCAACCTCTCGCGCTCCATGTCGTAGATTTCTTCATAGTCTCTGTTCAACAGGTGGTCTGCTGCCTCTGTGATGGCGTCGATGTCGGCTTTCCGCCGGACATGTTCTGGATTCTCGGCAGCCTTGTCTTGCTTGTCGACATCCATCTCGTCGCCTCCTCCGCTCTTCTTCTGCAGCTTCTTCAACTTCCATTGGGGAATCTTCTTTGCGGCATTCTTGTGAGGAAGACCCTTGCCCAGTCGCGCCAGCGCATCCAGAGGCGTCTCACCACGCTCGAGCCGTTTTATCAAATCTGCAAACAAATCGGCAGTGACAAAGCTGTCTTCCTCTCGTCGTTGCTGCTTGACCTCGGCAGCGCGCTTCTCATGCGCCTCGGCGGCGCGCCGCATCTCGCGCTTGCTGACACCTTCCAGCCAGCGGTCGTGCGTGGCGTCTGGGTCCATGGCTTTCCTGATGTAGTTGCCGCTCTCGTCGAAAGCACCTTCTTCTTGCTCCTCGCGCATGTTGAAAGCGTCAATCTTGGGCGCATGCTTTTTGAGACCGCCAGCGCCGACCTCCTCATCTACATCCTCCTCCTGGATCTCCATGGCTGCTTCCTCTTCGTCGCTGGTTCCGCTGTCGTCCAGGTCGGTCAGTCGCATTGTGCTCCGGCTCTTGCTCTTTTGCTCTTGGCCTTGAATGTCGGTGTCCTGCATGAAATGCACCTCTTTGCGCTTGCGCTTGCTTGCGCTGCCGGCATCTTTTGCTCCGTCCTTGTTGCTTCCCTTGGCATCCCCATCCTCGCCGTCCTCCTCGTCTTCGTCGTCGTCTTCTGCAAACATATCGTCGTCTTCGTCATCGTCATCGTCGTCCTTTTTGTCCTCCTCTTCCTTGTCTTGGCCCTTTAACCGCTTGTCGTAGCTGTCCAGCTGGTCCAATAGGTTGACGTCTGGGTCGCCCTTGCCCGTCTTTTTGCTCCCTCGCTTCTCAGCCCGGTCCTCAAACACGTCATTGTCCGAGTCGGAGTCATAGCCATCAATATTTACGGCACCGCGCTTGGTCGCAGCACCGCCCACGCCAATAACGTCGGCGTCCAGGACCTCGTCGTCTTCGCGCGCATCCGGCGCCAGCGCCGACGGGTTGCGCATGTCGAATTTGACTTTTTTCGATGCAGACCCCGCCGCACCGGCGCCTCCAATGCCGCCATCCTCGTCGCCACTGCCGCCGTCTCGCTCGCCATGGTGCTGTCTCGCAAAGTTTTCGCCAGCCCGTTTTGGCCGGGCAGCTGCGTACCGCGGCGGCATGGCTGTGTGGTTGTGAAGGTTTTTCTGTGGTTGTCTTTTGTTCACTCGAGACGTGTATTTAGAGTCGTTTCGATCCACAGGAAAACCGTCTCCAGGTTGGTATTCTTAGCAGGAGCTTCACAAGTTCGCCTTCATGTGTATGTTGTCTGCTTCTTGCCGCTAATAGCGTGCCATGAAAATATGCTGCTGCCTTACTCGCCCCTGCTACAGTGCGTGCTTGCCCCTCACCGCATACTGAGCTTAAGCAAGCTCTTGACAGAAAAGTGGGTCTCGACACTAAGGGCCAACCGGCACAGTGGGGGAAGGCAATCGTCATACTGAGCTGCCTCAAGCACACACTTGCCAAACAGACGTAACCGATCTTCTCCTCAACACAACGACACGGCGGTATCTCCCCTACGCAGACCACCTACGCCGTCCACTTTGAGCTTACTCTACCACGATATAAACGACGCCGACAACACACATAGCAACAAGCGACGTGCCACCCTGGCCAAAAAGCAATCAAAATGGTAGGCGCTGTCTGAGCAAGCAAAGGAAAATCACCACTCTGGCAGATGCTGACAAAACTGCCGTTCGCAGTTTAACCCAGGCTACGGTTTCGACCCCCGGATGCCGCATGGGATGCGCGGCCCCATGTCGATGCGTTTCGACGAATACTACCGGTGCTACCCTATGGTGATGGCGCCGGGCGCCGAGCGGCCAGAAATCAACTTTGGATCCAAGATCTTGCTGCCCCCGTCGGCTCTCGACAAGGTGTCCCGGCTACACGTGCAGTGGCCGCTGTTGATGGAGCTGGTGAATGCTGAGAAGGAGAAGCACTCCCACTGCGGTGTGCTCGAGTTTGTTGCCGAAGAAGGCCGAGCCTACATTCCACAATGGGTAAGAAGGAAGAGGACTTGGGAAACACAGCAAGAGAATAATAAAAGAGGTACAGGAAGAAACATTGGGCTAACATGTCAGATGATGCAAACCCTCCAACTGGACGTTGGCGACATGATACAGATTAAGAGCACGTCGCTCGAGCTGGCCCGCATGGTCAAGCTGCAGCCCCAGTCGCCCGCCTTCCTCGAGATTAGCGACCCCAAGGCAGTCCTGGAGCGCGCATTCCGCAACTTTGCCACTCTGACGAAAGGCGACATCTTCAGCTTCGAATACAACGGAGACGTCTTTGACGTGGCTGTGCTCGAGGTCAAGCCCGAGACCGACAAGATGGGTGTCAGCATGCTCGAGACGGATGTCTCGGTCGACTTTGCGCCGCCCGTCGGCTACGTCGAGCCAGAGCGTGTTAAGGGCAGCGGCACCAGCACACCCCGGAGCGGCGCAGGCGCAGGAGCTGGCGGTCTGCCGGCCGGCGGACTCCTGCACAGCCAGGGCAGCATGGCGCAGGCGATCAACTACGAAGCGCTGGCACCCGGTTCGGAGGCTTCGCGGGCGAGCAACTTTGGCGGCGAGGGACGACGGATCGGCGGTAACAAGAAGTCCAAGAGCTCAGCAACATCCACACCCAAGTCGTCGTCGACGCCCACCCCCGGCAGCAGTAAGCATTCTGCCGTGGCACCCGGCACAGTGGCAGCTGCTCTCGCACCAAAGCGACGTAACCCGAACGCGCCGATGCCTCTGCGGCTGCCTAAGAACAAGCTGTTCTTTGGCTATCATGTGCGGCCGGTCAAGACCAAGGAGCAGAAGGAGGAGGATGCCGAGAAGGCCGCGAAGCCGCAGTACTTTGCAGGCCAGGGCCAGAGTCTGCGTGGAGCTGTGAAGAGGAAGGGAGATGAGGACAGCAGCGAGTCGTCGGACAAGAAGTCGAGCGGGAGCGGGAGCCGGCTCGACGGGCGGAAGCCCTTGTAGGGTGGATTCGGCTGATCGCCTTTCTAATGTGTTTCTTTCTTTTTTCCGGGGCGAGTTATGTCTCATTTATGTCGATTATCATCAGGAGTTTTTGCGGGTAATATTTGTGACAAAGTATGGACTTTCAATAGAGCTCTGGGTTTTATTTTGTGTGATCTGAGGTCGGTTCCGAGATCAAACGTCAAACATTGGCCTCGTATCGTGGGATCCTTTAGATTCCAGAGGACACAGCGTCCCTGGGCTGAGCCATCCTCGGCTCCATCGTGTATGGCCGGTTTAATTTGGAGCGTCTGTTTTTCCACTGGGTTTCTTCATTGTTTGTGCATCGAGTATTTCCCTTTCTGCAGTCTATTCCTGGGCTCTTTAATCATTTTGCTGATCTTGGCCGTTTAAGTAATGCCATCTCCAAATGCGTCCAAAATAAACAGTCGCCGCCTAGACAGCGAGTGCCAGAGGGAATCTTAACGAATTCCAGAGTTTCGAAACTTTGCCCGTTCATTTTACTCTTGCATGCCAGCAGTTGCCTTGGCTGGCCTTTTGGTGCCTGGACGTCGCTGGCGCCTTCGTGCCTCCCTTTGTCAGGGATGTAAGATGGCGAAAATATGTAGAATGCTGCAAACCCACCCCGCTAGCTGCCAATTTGTCGCTACAGGCTCGCTACGGGGCTAGCCTGTGTTTTGGGGCCCCAACTATGCTGTAACCTGCTTGGAGATACCCGCATTCCGCAGCGGTGGACAGCCAATATTTTGCATATGATGGTTGTTTTGGCTGGCCGTATGGGATGCATGGTGCGTCTGGTTCTGTCTGACTGGTGCTGGCGGACTGGCTGTTGGGCTCTCCGGCTGGTCTTTGACAGACTCTGCCTGGGCCTGGTGCTGTCGCACTGGCCCCCAAACACACCAAACACGAGTCGCGCCACACGCTGGAGCCTTGTCTCCCTTGCCCTCTAGTGGCAACGGCTTGTCTGGAATTATTGTAAGTGCCCGAAACGGAAAGAGCGGTCCTCATCCACCCACCTCCCTCGTTCCTTCTCTCTTTTGCTCCAAACTCGCAGTTTCTGCCACCGGGGCAACGCCCGCGCATGGCAGACAACGCGTTTTCCAGATGAGGGGTGGGAAGGAGTGACCGGGCCCCGGCTGTTGCCCAACTTACACGCGCGCCTTTGTTATTTTGGAAGCCACAGACGTGGGAAATCAACAAAACCCACCAAACAAGCTCTTGTCTCTCTTTCTGTTTTTGACCCCCCCAATTCCACATAGCACCGGGATTCCCTCATTGCAGCTCCTCGAAGCCTCGGACGACATCCATCCTCCTTCCACTGGCATCCAGACGACCTCCTCCCTGTCTGTGTCCTCCTCCACTGTGGCTCCCGGCCGTTTAATTAGGGTCGTCGTCAGTCTCTCGTGCAAGACGATCCCGCTTGCTCAATATCGCCCGCTGCCGCTCTTTCTCTTTTTGCTGTTCCTCTGGATCTTGATTCTAATCTTTCCTTCTTTACTCTTTTATATCCTCTCTTTCTCTTTTGCTCATCTTTTTTGTTTCTTTGTTCTCCCCGTCTTCCAACCTCTCCCTGCTTCCCGCCTTGTGCATCCTTGTCAAACTATCACCGAACGACGTAAACAAACAGAGAACACCTCCAACCACAAAACACACTCGCACACACAATCCCATTCTCTCCTGCAAAGCATGTTCTAGCAACCTCGACAGCAATCCCACGGATCCGACATGGCGTCTCGTGTGAGCTCGAACAGATCCGGTACCCGAATGCCTTTCGCAGACGTCACGTCGTGGGCAAACACGACCAGTGCAGCCAATGCCAATGCCTACCAGCAACCAGCAAGCCGCCATCATGCCTCGGCCTATGACGAGAACAGCCAGGCCGCAGCTGGTAAGGACGTCCACGCCCGCAATGCCGTCAAGGTTGTCACCCGGAATGTCTCAGCTCAGGAATACGCAAATGCCGACAAGCGCAACTCCACGGCCTCGAGAGACTCTCGCCAAACATCCGACTCGCGGCGTGCCTCCCAGTACTCCACGTGCGATGGGTTCCCCAACAAGAAATCCCACATTGGTCCTTGGCAGCTTGGGAAGACACTCGGCAAAGGATCATCTGCGCGCGTGCGAGCTGCCCGCCACCTAGTGACGCACCAGCCGGTTGCCGTCAAGATCATTGCCAAGAAGACGGCGCGCATGACCCAGTCCGGCAGCATTGCCCAGCTGGACCAGGCCGACAACAACCTGCCCGAGAACATTAATGGTGTTCGCCGCATGCCGCTCGCCATTGAGCGCGAGGTGGCCATTCTGAAGCTCATTGAGCACCCCAACATTGTCAAGCTGTATGACATTTGGGAGAACCGGAACGAGATGTAAGTTTGAGAGATGTGCTGTTTGAATTCTTCGTTCTTACTGACAAACCAGCTACCTGATCATGGAGTATGTTGAAAACGGCGACCTCTTTACATATGTTAGCTGCAATGGCGCCTTGACCGAAGAAGCCTCCATGTTTGTGTTCCGCCAGATGATGAGCGCCGTCCAGTACTGCCACAAGTACAACATTTGCCATCGGGACCTCAAGCCCGAGAATATTCTCCTGAAAGCCGACGGCCAGATCAAGATTGCCGACTTTGGCATGGCTGCTCTGCACCAGGGACCGCGTTACCAATTGCATACTTCTTGCGGCAGTCCTCACTACGCAGCCCCTGAGCTTCTCAAGGCTCGTCCGTACCGTGGCGACAAGGCCGACATTTGGAGTATGGGCGTCATTCTCTTTGTGATGCTTGCTGGACGTCTGCCGTTCGATGAAGACGACATGAGTGTCATGCTGGCCAAGGCAAAGAAGGGCATCTACACCATGCCTCCCGCATTCAGCTCTGATGCCAAGGATCTGGTGCACCGCATCCTCCAGACAGATCCCAAGCATCGCATCAACATGGATGAGATGTGGCACCACCCTCTGGTGTGGAAGTACGGCTACCTCGACGATCTCGGCGGAAATGGTGACAGCACTGGCGCCGATGGTCGGGACACCCAAATGGTGCCTCTCGACTTAACCAGCATTGACACGCAAATCTTTCGCCAGCTCCGCTCCATGTGGCACACTCTGCGGGAAGATGATTTGGCTGGAAAGCTTGTGAGCAATGAGTAAGTCGAGCCCGTTTGCCTGTTTTTTTTGTCTTTTGTCCTGTTTTGTACGGTTCATTCTAACACTCTCAGACCAAACGACCAGAAATTGTTTTACTGGCTCCTGTACAACTACCGTGATCGCCAGCTGGAGAACTTCAATCCGACATTGACACATTCTATGAGCGATTACCACCATGTCAACAAGGTTTCCTACTCGAAGAAGGTCTCGACACGCCAGTTCTCGCAGCAGAAAGCCCCTGGCCATAAGCGCAGCGTCTCCCGCTTCACTGTTATCTCCAATGTTGCGGAAACAGACGCCGGCACCGAGTATGGAACAGTCAAAAGTTACGATCCCTACAAGGCATCTTCGGTCATGGATCCCAGTGAAGCTCGTGCCAGTCACGCCAAGATTGTTGTCCACCGCAACAATTCGGATGCGGAAGCTGAAGTGCGCTCCATTCTTCAAGCCGAGTCTATGCGAGCCAGAGCCTCGTCGACGGCGAGCAAGAGGCTGCACTCTCAACAGAGGCGCGGAACAGCCGCCAGTCTGCGCAAGTCGAAGAGCTCCGTTAGCTCGCTTCGAAGCGTCCGAAGCAACGGCAGACGCGCGACTCCGGGTGTGAGACCAGCACCTCGCTACAGGCGCGGCGTGGACTTCTCAAACATTCGCAAGCCTGTGGGTGAGCGGCGGCGCAGTGTCAGCAGTGCCAACATTGCCAGGTCTCAAGACGCAACATTGATTTGGAACGAGGATCTTAGTGATTTCAGCTACAAGATTGCCAAAGACCTGGACGAGGCTTTCATGAGCTCTTTGTTGACATCTGACATTGCCGAAGGCCAGGATGGAAGAAACTCGCCTTTTTCTCTCCGCCTGGGTAGCCAGGACGTGACAATGCAGGACTTGCCACCCCCCACGCCAGAGCTTGCACCAGCAGAGTCTTTCAACGCAATCAAAGAGTCCCAGGCAATTTCCAGAAACCCATGGGACTCCCGCCCTCTTCCTCCCTCGCCACCTCGGACGGATTCGGTCCAGTTTGAGATTATGCAGGCGCAGGCCGTCCGCTATCAACACAACGGCACCGCTTCTATCAACACTGTGCACCCGCAACCCACACCCGTGGATTCTTTGGCAACTTTCATCCCCGATGAACCATACTATCCTTCAGATATCCCTGCACCTTTGGCAGTTAGTGACCGTCGAGTGGTATCTGCCCCGGTCTACACGCAAACTGGCAGAGGGACATACCAGCTGCCCTCCATTAACGAGGCGAGTGCAGACGTGTGGCAGAAGACAGAACAGGATAAGCTGCGTGCTGTCTCTGCACCCTCGGACCGTTATGGATCCTCCATGAGACATGAAAACGAAGGATTGGCTGATCTCGGGGCTGAAAACACTATCCGTGTTGTGGTGTCTCCTACTGCCGTTCGGACTAAGGCCCCGATGGTGACTCCAAAGCCCATGAGCATCCAAAAGAACTCCAGTCGTGCTGCTCCAGTGGCACCGGTGCCGGTTCCAGCGCCTGCTTTCGACACACTGACGCGGCGTGATGCACGGGAAAAGGCGCAGGCAGTGCGGCGCGTTGATGCTCTGTCTCAGCACCAACTGTCTACTGTGGAGGAAGTCGCCTCAAACGAGTCCTTCAGTAGTGACAGAAGCTCGGGGCGGTCCAGGCGGTCCTGGTTTAGAAGACAGTCCAAAGCCAGCAGCGCACCAAGTGACCCTCTCCAACGGCACTCGTCGCAAACCTCGCATCGTCCCGAAGATACGCCCATGTCATCGGTGGAAAACCTGCCGCAAGCTCCGACTAGGAGAAAGAGCTTTGTGTTCCCATTCTGGAAGGGCTTGAAGAGTGATCCCAAGCTGGCTGTTGCTAGTACTGAGGAAGATGGTGACTCTGTCGCCGTATCTGAGAAGACAAAGAAGCCCAAGAAGAAGTCCAAGAGCACACATCCCCGGTCTGCAACGAACAGCTGGCACGAGGACGATGAGCCCAAGGAGCGCAAGATTGAGCCGCAGCAGAACTGGCTGGCGAAGCTGTTCCGCGTGAAGCCGGCTAGACGACACATGTGCCTGGGAATTTCCCAGCGTCGAGCACGGCAAGAACTTTGCCTGCTGCTGAGGGAGTGGAGGAACTATGGCATCCGCGACATTGAGATTGATAAGGAGCACAATGTCATCTTTGCCCGTGTTGCCGCCGACAACTGTAAGTGACTGGCGTTATTGGCAATGAAAACAGAAATTTACTAACACACCCAGACCTAGGCATTCGCGAGGTGGCTTTCGCCTGCGAAATCATCACAGTCATTGAGCATGGCAAGCGGAGCCATCTGAGCATTATCCGCATGACACAGGAGACAGGCTCGGCCAACAGCTTCCATAAGGTGGCAGACACGATCAAGACTGTACTGCGCCAACGATACCTTGTGGTGCCCGACAAGCGCAAGGCCAAGATGATGGTCAAAACCTTGAACGCTTGAGGAAGCGAGACCAACATACACTCATTTGAGGTCATCTAATCTGCATTTGCATTTTGCATCTTGGTGCATATATTGGAGCCTAGCTACTGGTTTTTTTCCTTTGTCATTTTTCCTTTCTGTGTCTATTGTCTTGCATTTGGAGTTATGTTTTGTTTGAACCGTCAGGGGTAAATATTGCTGCCTGGAAGCCGACTTTTCATACTTTCATTTCTTTTGGCTGCTCTTGGCCACCATTTTCTTATTTTTTCATATTCATTCTTTCCCTCGGTAGTTTTGTCCTTCATTTTGGGAGTTATCTTGTCAGGGTTTCTTTGGAGTTACACTATTTTCAAAAACAGATGGAGGCAAAACAGCACCTCATCAGAGAAGCTCTTGCAAGCAAGGCTTCCGTTCCTGTCTGCTAGGCAAAAGCAGTTTCTTTCTTACTACTAGTATTATTTAACTCATAATGTTTTTGCTTTTTGTTAATTCTGGAGTTCTGCTTTCTTTTATGCTACTATTAGTGGATGTGATGAACTGGTTTTGGGAGAACAGCATCATTCTTTAGGCTGAGAGGAAGCTTGGCTGTTGGTCTTTGCTTTGCTTCAAGCCAAAAATGCAGTCTTTTCTTGTCACCAGAACACTGGAGAATATTAATGAAAGGTGGCTATAAAAGACTTTGAGAGGATGTTAGACTGCATCGAGCAAGCCTTTACAGTGCAAGAGCAAGATCAAAGTAGAGATCGACATGCCATTGAATGGATTGTCAACCGCAGCTAGGACGAGACACGTGGAAGTACAATAGGGCACGAGGGCAGCACAAAACAATGTCACTGACATTATTGCTTGGTGTTCAAGATCTGTGCTACCGATAAACGGCGTGGGTCTTTTGTGAATGGCGATTCAATGACGTCTTGACGGATGATGTTTTGTCGAGGGATTGTCTCAGTCGTCATCTTGTACGTTATCTGTGTTACAAGACGCTTCCAAAAAGGCCATATTTACTGTTGTGACAGTGTGCTTAATTCTTACGGGATATATGCCTTTCTCCGAGGGGAAATGGGCAGAAGATTACATCATCTTTCTTCTTTGCTCTCCTGGGATTCACCAACACGAGGCGAGCATGTTTTCAATAATTATTCATATTTGGTTATTATTTTTTCCAGTGTTTCTATATTCTTATTCACCCCCCACAATGCTATTAATCGCCAGCCATGAAAACTCAGTACCGGCTCCCAAAAAACACCATTATTAACCCAAGGCGTGTATAGAGACAGTAAGACAGTATGAAAGAATGATGACTCAAAAGTAAAGGAAAACAAGCACAAAACGAAATTACCAGAAAGGGAGGGAACGGTGCTGATTAAGGACGGGGAAAGGGGGTAAGGGGGGGGGAAGACTCGAGCCTAAAGGTTAAATCGCTTCCTCCCTTTTCAACCAAAAAGCCTCTTTTTAGTCTTCTCTCGGCCCTCTTTCTCAGCCCTCACAACCCCTTTCAAGTCACTCGTGTCACTCAAAAGACAGCAGCGGCCATGTCATGTCACCTCGTTTCTCACTTCAATCTCCACAGTATCAATGTTTCTCTTTTTTTTTTTTGCTCTTCCCTTCTTTTTTTGTCTGTTTTGTCATAACGCCGCTTTTTTGTCTTTCCCTTTTTTCCCTCTTCCCCTCAAAAGACCGTTCATTTCGTAAACCGTTCGTGATCAAATAAGAAAAAAAAAAAATTTGTTCCAATCCTGTCCCTGTCCTTGCTTCCCAAATAAAGGTTTCCTATTTCATGCTGTGTTATCCCCTTGTCTTTGATTTCCCCCCTTATCCTTCCCCTCGGGGAGTATGCATGTAGGGCAACGAGGCCCACAAACATGAAAAAAAAAGACAAGATTGAGAAAAAAAAAAAGACCCAGGGACGGTAGGAAATATGCACCGGGACAAAAAGGAGAACAGTCCACACAAGAATAGGAGACAGAGGAAAAAAAAAAATTGTAAAAATAGGGCAATGCCTTTGTTCAAATCCGTCTTAACTGGGAAACGACGGTGCTGTTCCTTTGTGCTTGCCTCTCTGCTTTTGCTTGGTCCGCGGAAAACCAAAAAGAAAAAGGCTAGGCTAGAATGAAGAACAGATAAGAAATAGTAAACCGAACAGGCCACTCCTCCCCCAAAACCACAAAATAAAAAGGTAAAAACACAATCCTTAAAAAATATATCGACTCGCCCGCAGTAAAGAACCCATTTCACCCTTTTTTTTTACCGCATCCGTAATTTTTCCCTGTTTGCGTTCCCCTGAACAGCAAATATAAACAAAAGCAAAAGCAAAAGCAAAAGCAACATGCAACGCCAGGTGTAAATGCCATATCGTAACGTAGTAAGGTTCAGAACGACGTGACAATAGTCGTATCTGCGAGGCCCATGACACGGCCGTCCTATCAAACACTGAATCGAATACCCAGGCTTCCGTCCACGCGGAGAATCGGGTCGACAAAAAAACACAAGTAGGTAGGTAAAAAGATAGATAATAGGTAGGTCGAACGTAGATGAAGTTTGGTGATGGGAAGATTCGATTGTTTGGCGGTTCCTATTGGTTTGAGCGAGAAATCGTCGAGTCGATCCAATGTTTGTGAGGTAAATATGCGGAAGGCGGTAGCGGCTGCGTGTCTTCGGAGACGTGTATCGGAACCCGTATTCGTCGTCGTCCTCCACTTCCTCGTGCGACTTCGCCTGCTAGCAGACAAGGCCGCACATACCCAACGAGGAGAAACCAAGGAAATAAAGGCGATACACGAGAAGAGGCTAAAGCGACATATCGCTACCCTCCTGAATATGTCTCTGCAGAGCGAAAGATACAGGTACAGCGCCGCCCCTCGTCATCTCATGCACCTGCCTTCCCAGTCCATTCAGCCATCAGAACTTATGGCGGCGTTGAGAAGACGACAACAACGAACTCCCTCCTATTCAGCACAAGAGATTATATCAGTAAATAAGCCTGGGGCGGGGAATCATGGTTTTGTAGACAATAGTAGAAAGACATGTGCAGTAATGAGGGGAAAAATGAAGAAAAATGCCAGAAAATATGAATGTGGTGCGAGTATGGTCGTGAGGAACAAAGGAAACAAAATGAGGCTTGGAAGGAGGAAATTGAATCATTTTCTCCAGCCAACATTCCAGATAACGTGGACAATGTCGCGGGCTGTGTTGACCGTATCAATGACGCGACCAACCAGCCCGCCATTTCCGCCGCCGGCAGGCTCACCTTCGTCATAGGGCATAAACATACCCGAGGCCGTTCGGCGCATTCCAGCCGGTTCTGCAGAAAGGCTGCTGGTTGATGTTGTCCGCTTCAAGCCACCTCCGCCTCCGCTGCTGCTGCTACCGCCGAACTGGGACAGGCCCCCTTCGCGATAGCTACCCAACCGGGAAGTCGAAGCCGAAGAAACCAGGCCGCCGGTGGGTCTTCTCGAGCCGCCCATGGACATTCCGATGCCGTCGTCTTCGCTGTCGTCGTCGTCGTCGTCTTCATCGTCCTCCTCTTCGTCGTCGTCGTCACTGCTCTGGAGGGCCGGTCGCTGTTGGCGGCCTTTCAATGAACCAAAAGGGCGAGGACTCCGAATTCCTACAGTTTCGTCGTCGTCATCATCCTCTTCATCATCGTCGTCTTCGTCATCCTCCTCCGAAAAGAACATCTTCCCAGATGTCTTTGACGGACGCAAGGTTTCTTGTGAAGACGAAGGAGACATCACCGGACTCCGGTAAGTATGCTTCATAGCAGTGCCAAGGTCGGCCAGATCCAGGTCGTCTTCGCGGTATTTCAACGTAGTAGAGGGAAGCATAGCAATCGTTTTGCTCTCAGAGCCAGCGTTATAAGTGTGGCGACGACGGGGTAACCGGCGACCCTTTGAGGAGGTTGTGCGCTTCATCATGACGCCATCTTCGGAATCACTGCTGTCGTAAGTGAACCGGGCGGGCGGCTCGTCATCGTCATCATCGTCCTTAGCATCGACAGCAATGCATTGTTCTACCTGCTCGTTGAAATGAATATGTTTCCGTTCCGAGGTAGGCGAGCCAATGCCAGAAGACGAATTGGACGGCATCATGCTGGTGATACCGGGACTGAAGTGGCTGGGCGAGAAATGGACGCTTGTGTAGTCGGTACTAGAGCGCTCCAAGCGCGGGCGAGGTATCAAGCGAGTGCCGCCCTCCTTCTGCTGGGCCTGGACGGCAGCGGCAGCCTGCTTCAGCAAAGACGAGGCCGATAGTGAGCGTTGAAGCATGAGCTCAGACATGCTCCGCTTCTTCAGAATGGGCTTTTTGTGGCTCCCCAAAAAGGAGTTCGATTTGGTCAGTTCAGCGCTGCCTTCAACCTTTGTGGGCGTGAAGCCGGTATGGCCTGTCTGCAACGGGCCATACAGCCAGGTGACATCACAGTCCTTGAGCCTGTTTTACGAGTTAGTTTGGTAAGATGGGCGAAAATGAGCAAACAATGCCACAGTAAAGCCTTACCAGTTCAATGTCTCGGGGGACACGGTCTTCAGGTTGTTCTTGGACTTCATCCAAGTTCTCCAAGAGGCATTTTCCAGCCGGGCAGCGTTGCTGTAGTCTCCTCTCCGGGAAACAATGTACTTCCACGACTCCCAGATATCCTCCTCACGCCAGTTATGAGAGAGGTAGTCAACGTGGCGCGACGGGAGAGCCCGGACGGCGGTGTCGTCCTCGGCCGCATGCTCGATGTGTTCACAGTATTCAAAGTCTGACGAGTTGGAACGCGACGGTTCGGAAGACAGAGTGTTGTTGTCGTTGGGGGACGCGGCGTAGGAGTCGCCGATTCCGTGGGGGATGGAGAGCGGTTCTAGGTCTTCGGCAGGGTTGAAGTAGCTGACGCCGTCATAGTGGGAATAGTCTATGGCGACGTCGCCCTCGTTGCCGTCGTCGGTTGCGGCTGGGGATGAGCCATATCCGGGGCGGTCAAGGCGCGGAGGCAGGCGCAGACCGGCTACTGGGGCCTTGGAAGGCGATGATGATAATGGAGAAGCCTCGGTGGGAGAGACGCCGGCCGCGCGGGGAGTAGACGGGGTCGAGTTGGATGGAGACTGTGCATTAGGAGACTGTGAGTGTTGCTGTGCATGCTGTTGTAATTGCTGCTGCTGCTGATATATATCGCTTATGCGCGAGGCAGAGGAGGACTGGCGGAAGGTTGTTTTTGTTGAGCCAAGCTTTGGCTGAGAGTGAGAGCGTCTCAGGCCAGCGGCGAAGTAGGCGGAATCATCGGACGTGATGACTACGGCCATCTCGGGCGATCTTGGAGGCGGGTGCAGCCCGTGGGAAGCAGTCTCGACTGCGATGCCCAGTACCTCCCGACGATTCAGTGTGGTGAGATTAGGACGCCCTTGTCTCCGTCATGAGGCAAGAGGTGCACGTTGGATGTCTAAGAAATGATGGCGGAGAGGGTGCGGACCAGAGCGGGGACGACGGGGAAGAGGCTGTGGAGTCCCTTTTGTAACAGTTGGAGGCGATAAGAAGCGAGGGTCTTGTTCCTGGGGAGGCAAACCGCAGGGTCGACTTTTTTTCTCTTTTGGACGGGTGATGCACAAAAGTGGCTGCAGGGGCCCAAGGGGTAAACGTTTGCCAAAGGCACAATTGCCGGAGGGGCTATACTGCAATAGTGCCAAACTTGGGCTGTCTGGTGACCACAGTCCGACAAACGACGTAATAACCAAGGGGCCGTGTGGGTGGCGGGCGATGGGCCGTCTGACGATGTGTCCAGTGCGGCTGTCTGCGTATGTAAGATGCCTGTGCACGACGCGACAGAGGGCTGGTGAGGGTGTTTGCACGCGGACGGGCAAGCTAATAAGAGATCTGGGCTGGCACAGTGGCAGTTAAGCCTGGGGTGTAATAGTCCGGGCGAGCCGAGGCAGAGGATCTGGAGCGAGGCTGCACGATGATCATGGGACGGATGCAGGATTGACAGCCAGAGAGCAGGATTGGCGGATTGCGTCTGAGAATGGCAAAGTCGAATAACGGCGGCGGGCTCTGATGGGAGGCCGGTCGAGAGAGGGCGAGGGCGAGGGAGAGGGAGGGCAGAAGGGGGATGTATATAGACTGGACACGAGGGAGAGAGCGAGGCGAGGAGGCCTTGCAGAGAACGAGCACAGATCAAGAGAGAACAAGAGAGCAGGAGACAAGAGGGGAGGGACAGGCCAGAGACAAAAAGAGAAACAGACGGCCTTCCAGCAGAAAGAGAGTCCGAGGCAGACAAGATGGGGACGGCGGGCAGCGGACAAGGAATGGCTGGCCCAGGTCGGTGTGGAGGCGAGATGCGCTGCAGCAGTGGCGTCTGGGAGGACTCAGGAAACAGCTGCAAAGCGACGCAGGCCAGGGCGAGACAGCAGACCGGTACAGGAAGCGAACGAGGGGGGGGGGTGTCGCTAGCACGCGTTTGTGGGTTGGGGTGGGTGGTGGTCGTGGACTGGTGGGCGTCCGCTGGTGGTCCACTGGCACGGAGGGGAAAGGCGCAAAAAAAAACTAAAAAGGTGAGGGAATGCAGCGAATGGAAGCGACGGGGCCGAATGGAAGAAATGGAGACCGATTTGTGTCAAAAGCCCACAAATTCCAGTTCCGGCTGGTTCTGGCCGGTGGCCCCCATACGGTGGGCTTGGTGGGTTTCTGGCAGGCGTAGTGTGGTGCGCGTGGTGGTGTGGTGCGCGATAATTATCGTTGTACCCAGGTAGCGGCCGCGTGGGATGGGGGATTGGGGGAGAGGGGAGGCGGGCTACAGGCCGGGGGAAGGTGCGACTTGCAGTGTGGAAGGCGAAAGCTGGCCTGGCCCTAGCGTTTATGGAAGGCGCTGCGAGTGGAAGGACCTGGCAGCATTGGCCAGCCAGGAAGGCACGAACGGCACTGCCCTCTGCGCTGCACTGCACGGCAATGGCAGCAGGAGAGCTCAAATCACTCGGTCATTCGCCGTCTGTGGATCCGCTTTTTTGCTCGGCCCATTGCGTGCATGTTAGTCTTTACGAGTACATAGTAATTAATGCTCTCCTGAGCACTCGTCCTGAGCCCTCGTAGATATTGCCCGGCTCTGCAGTCTGGCCACATCGCCATGTTGGATCAAGGCACAACACACAACACGCAAAGTAGCCTCGATGGATTCGTGTCACCGGTGTGTGTATAGCGTCGGCAGATATCCAGAGCGCAGCTCCAGACAGTAGTACTTGCCCCGGGTATAGTTACAGTATATATCCTGAGACAGACGCCATCTATTACTCCTCGTATCGCCTGCCCAGACGGATGCAATGCCGGCACGCCAACAGCCCAGCTCGCTTACTCGCCGGTCTGGCGAGTTTCTGGTGCAAAAGTACGTGTGCTCTTACTGTGGTCAATCGCCCTCTGGGCCATCTGTGTGGTCAATGGCAATCTGTGTGTCAATCTTCGAGTCTCCCTGTGGTCGAGTGACGGAAACCCCCTGCGAATCCTGTTCTTGTTGCGCGCTGGCCAATATGCCTCTGCCCAATTCCGCGTGCTTAATTAATGTTCTTCAATGTCTCCATGCCCGGTCGACCTTGTCTCGCGCTGCCCCAGCATCATCCATGCCCCTTTCCTCTTCCCCGTCTTTTCATTCCGTGTCTGCAAACTCGTAAGCCCGTCCATCCCTTTCCCCTCTTTCGTCAACCCCAACAATTCCAGGACCGGCGGTTGTTCGTCTGGACTAGTACAAAAAGTAAGAGTCCAAGCTGCATGGTTAAGCCAGGGCCAAGCAAACCCAAAAAGACCAACCCAAAAGATCAGTAACCCAGTGCTAGTAGTATTGGATCCCTGAACCAAAACCTTCAGAGTCATCCCCAGTTAAACCCCCATTCCCAAACAAGACAATTAAAAAAAATGGGAATAAACAAAAAAAAGAAGAAATAATTCATTAAATTCAAATAGTCGTTTTTTTGCTTTGTAACTCGTTGACCTCTCTTACCTCTTTTACACATGCCGGAACAAGTCGGAATGGCTGTCTGGTCTCCTCGTCCTTCAACTCCTCCCTTCCTCTTTTTTTTTTGCCATTCTCTGACTGGCGTGCTTCTTCCGGCCCTTTCGCGCAAACGTTCGCGAGCACACCCCTGTCTTTTGTAGATGTCCCCCTCCAAGAAGGGTGCATCGAAAAAAAAAAAAAAAAAAAAAAAAAAAAAAAAAAGAGAGTCATGTACTCATTCGTACCGTGTATCTCTCATCATGCTCATATCAATCAGACCTGATGCAATGTTGTGTTTGCCTCATTCGGAGGACATGCTCCAGAGTCTGGCCTGTGGTCCTTGTTACTGCGTGTATGATACTGCGTGCCATTGTGTATCCCTGCCATGTATTTACTCTTCGGACTTGCCTTGTCGGTGCCTTGTTCGGCAGGTCCTTGTTGTCGGCTTCGCCATGCGCCTGGCCGGCTTCGCCTTCTCGCCCGGTCTAGATCCAACCAAGCCTTTAAAATTCTTTTGCAGAAAGCGCCAACTCTACACTACTCCGCGTACTCCTTCCTACAAAGCCGTTCTATTTCTCGGCAAAAATACTCGCTGGGTAGGTAAGAAAGAAAAAAAAACGCCGCTAGCGTTTAGACTTGCTCTTTTGGCGCCCTTTTTTTTCTGTTAGTCTTTTGGCGCTCTTTTTTTTTTTTTTGCAGTTTCTTAAAATCTTACTCGTTCCCCGTACTCCCCGACTTTTTTTGATATTTTCTGGACCTTTTTTTTGTTTGGGTCTCTTTCGGGTTGCCCTTTTTTGCCTTTTGGGGCGAAGAAAAGAAAAAACTCCGTCGGGTCATGTGTCGAGCAGCTGTTTTGCTGACTTTCCATCTTTGAAGAGACTTTTGGTGAATGACTTGTATCCCAGCACGGTTGCTCTGTATTCTTTGCGCCCATCTTCCATCACGTGACCATGGTTGCATTGATAAAAACTGGGCTGAATTGGCACTTTTCTCAGAGCGGAAGCTCCCCAATGGAGGACGGCGTTCAAGATCACGACGGCCGTCACCTACTGGAACAGCCGTACAATACAGCCGTGCAGCTACTAGAGAGCTACAGCCAGCCAGAGAGCCCAGACCGCCTACTAATTCTTTAGAGTGCAGCTACCCTACATAGTACAAGCCGCAACCTAATAAAATAGACAAGGCTGCCTTTTGCAGATCATTCTTGTCCCACTGTCGTAGCATCGACACGGAATGTGGTTGCCAAAAGACGCCGACGTAGCATGCTATCTGATAGCGGGATGGCGAGCGAGGGCGAGCGAGGGCGAGCGAGAAAAGACGAGCGATGACAGTACGATAACAACATGTAAGAAGTATGTCGTTTCTTGTTTTTGTCTTTCTTTTACTCCTTTTTTGTTATTTATTTTATGCTCGGCCCCCACGAAATGGACAGGGAGCTTCCTCTTGTGGTCCCCCACGGGGCGTGATAAGGATAAGTAAGAGAGAGTCGATAAACAGGCCGCAGCCGACAGCGGAATGCAGATAGGACTGTCTGATAGTAGTCGAGACTGTCTGTAGAAAGTCGAGACAGTACAGTAGATAATAGCCGAGACTGTCTGTAGATAGTCGAGACTATAAGTCAACAGAGATGTGTCGAGTCAAAAGATAGGATAGGTAGTAAACGTCCAGACCAACAGATAGGCACTTGGCCGCCGGCACTCGCCGGAGAATACTATGTACCTGTAACGAGGCCAGATTCGACGACCGAGATAACCAAAGAGGTTGCGGGCAGCAACAACCAAAGCCAATGCAGGTCAGGTGTGTGGAGGGGCTGTTTTATGCACACCAGCTTACCTGGTGACCCCCCTTGCGTTTGGCCTGCTGCTGGTTGATGCCCTCCTTGACAAGGCAAGGAATCTACGGCAGTGCAAAAGACGGTGAACAGTGTGTGTAGACAAAATGTGTGTGTCTGTGTGTCTGCGAGTGTGTAAAGTGTGGGCGTCAAGCATGTCTGGTGTGTGGTCGGCCTGGTCGAGTGTGTCTGGGTCGAGTCAATTTTTGGCCTATGAATCTGCGGTATGAGAGGCACGCAGAGAGAACGACGGCCATTGAATGTGGGGAGCACGGGGCGCCTGATGCAGCCGCGGGCGCTTTGAACTGCTGCAAGCCTTGGTGTATTTTAGGGCGATTAAATGTCTGATAGATTAAATAGGGCGAGAAAAAAGGTCTATCTGTTCTGTAAGATACATAATAGCAAGAAGATACGAGCACTGTCGGATATCTCCAGGCATGCAACACAGGTGACTTGCAGCCAAGGTGACGACTGGGGCAGACAGACAATGGCTGAAAAAAATTATAATTTTTATGTATTCTCTCCTCTTGTGAAATCCAGGGCCATTCTCTCATTTTTGATTGGATAATACCGTCCCTTTTTCTCGATCAAACATTCCCTTTGAGTCCAAAAAGCCACTGCCACATCCCACTTTTTACAGGGAACAGCTGCTCCCTCCACCCACTGCCTGCCACACACCATCAGTTGTCAAACACCCTCAAAAAGACGGCCTGAAAAAAAAAAGATATAAAGAGCCTTTGTGTTGTGGGTGACAAGTCATTTTTGCCTTGTCTTGTTCTTGGATGTCTAAAAAAAAAGTACTTGGTACTCGTTGATAGGAGAAACAGAAAACAGATTGATAGTCGCGCCATACCTCACCAACGAGATCGGCGGCCGACATGGGATTTCCAGGTTGCGCGAACAGCTACATCAGGATTACCAACCGGGTGTGGGTGCTGAGGGTGTGTGAGGAGGTGTGCGCTGGCGAGTGTAGATGTCTACGAATAAAGACGAGGAGGGGCGGGGGAGGCATGAGTGAGCTCAGTCTGGTATCAGAGGGGTGATCTCAAAAGAGCTCAAGCTGTTGAGCGCCTGAGCTCCTGCAAGCTTGCCTTGTCCAGGCAGGGTAAGCGAGCATGCCGATCCCCTCCTCCCCAAGGACCAGAGCTGGGGGGTAAACGCAGGCCAAAAAGACGTCATTTATGGTTTCTTTTTTTTTTTTGTTGGGATCCTTTTTGGGGTCACTGGGTTTCGTTTGAGGTCATGCTGTGCTTCTGGACGTTTCTTTTTCAGAAGTCACTCCAACTTTCTTTTGACGATTTCTCTCATTTCCGCTGTCACAAGTATACATCTAGCACAATCTCCCCTGATGACGTACTTTGGCAAGAAGAGAAAAGGCAAAACATTGACCGGTCTTGTTTACCCCTCTGCTGGGTCTGTAGATCTGAGACAGAGAGAGGAACAGGGCGGAAAGTCAGGGCGAAAGGCTAGGGCGATAGTCTCTAAGAAGACTGGCATGTAGCTGTGTCACCTCTTTTCGGGGCACCTTTTTTGTTTCCTGTCTTTCGTATGAACAAGCAAGAGCTTCGACGCCTGTTTCCCTGTCTCCCTGTCTGCTTCCCCGTGTCTTTCAGATGCGGACGCCCTTTCCCCATGTCTCTCTCATACGTGGACAAGGACATCCCCATGTCCTCCCTTCTGCTTTCCCCATGCCTCTATCCCCTCATGTCTCTCCCGTAAGCGCCCTCTTCTCTCCCAGCAGGAATGCCCGGCCAGGGAATGCCTGCATGCAGACATGCACAATCCAAACATGCAGTCTGTACCCCGTATTTTGAAGGGAAAAGAAGTGCACACATGCCCTTGAAACAAAGAGCACAAAGTTGACGTGTATTTCTGTTTGTCAGCAGCCATGGTACTTCAAAGGTTGTTTCTACGGACAAGGAATAGATTACGTCTACGATTGTATACAGCCAGCTTTGGCATGGGCCCATCAGTTGTACAGGTAATGGCTGGAACTGTATTCGTAACTGGGAAACCTTTTGGGTTAACATTTCCATTTCCTTCAAAAACTTGGCAGATCCCCCCCCCTCCTCCTCCTCCCCCAATGTCTTGGTTCGCTGGAATGCTGGCCAATCCGGGGTCCCCATATCACACACGCAGTCCCAGCTCTGGCCGCTGCATAGCCAAGGACAAGTAGGTAGACACATTCTCCTTGCATAGTGTATTACTCGCACATATCAGTGCGGACTTGAGAAGAGCAAACCCCGGTTCCGGCCATTACTGTTTTCGGACTGACTGAGATGGTCTTTTCGTGCTTTGAGCGCAGCGATATCTTGAGATGTATTTTTAAGACGTATCTTTAGAAAACGTTTTTGTTTCACGTGTATCATTCAGATGTACTAATATCAACCACAAAGAACAGGCACACCCACAACTCGTATATCATATCGTATGTACTTTATTTTTATCCTATTGTATTTATTTCACCTTGCACGCTTGGAAACAAATATGCAATTTTTTTTCAATGGCATCCAATGGCTTAGGCCTTGTACGGCTTGGGGCCGACCATCAGCTCGGGCTTGACCAGAGTGTCAAACTCCTCCTCGGTCAGAGCATTGAGCTGAAGAGCGCTCTCCTTCAGAGTCAGACCCTTCTTGTGGGCGTTCTTGGCAACCTTGCTGGCCATGTCGTAGCCAATCTTGGGGTTCAAGCAGGTGACAAGCATGAGACTAGATAGTTAGTATGAATGCACAAAGTATTATTCCAGGTTAATTATTCTTGAGATCTTGGGGGTCACTCACGATTCCTTCATGATGCTGGAAATCTTCTCCTCGTTGGCCTGCAGGCCCTCAACCAGGTTCTTCTCAAACGAGCGCATGCCGTCAGCCAGCAGACGCGTGCTGTGCAGCACGTTGCGGATGATCAGCGGCTTGTACACGTTCAGCTCAAACTGGCCGTTCATGCCGCCAATCGTCGTGGCCACATGGTTGCCCATCACCTGGGCGCAAATCATGGTCAGGGCCTCGCACTGTGTGGGGTTGACCTTGCCGGGCATGATGCTGCTACCCGGCTCGTTCTCGGGCAGAATCAGCTCGCCCAGACCGCAGCGCGGGCCGCTGCCCAGGTAGCGGATGTCCTGGGCAATCTTGTTGAGCGAGGTGGCCAGGGTGTTGAGGGCGCCCGAGGCGTGCACGAGGGCGTCGTGCGTGGCCAGGGCCTCAAACTTGTTGGGGGCGGTCTCAAAGTGCGTGCCGGTCATCTTGCTGACCTGCTCGGCAATGGCCTCGGCGAAGCCGGTGTAGGTGTTGATGCCGGTGCCGACAGCAGTGCCGCCCTGGGCGAGCTGGCGCAGGGCCGGCAGAGACTCCTGGACACGCTTGATGCCAAAGTCGAGCTGGGCGACGTAGCCGGAGAACTCCTGGGCCAGGGTGAGCGGGGTGGCATCCTGCAGATGGGTGCGGCCAATCTTGATGATCTTGCGCTCCTCGAACAGGTCGACCTTGGCCTGGAGGCCGTCGCGGAGGCTCTGGAGGGCGGGGAGCAGCTGGCCCTCGAACTCGAGGACGGCGGCGATGTGCATGACGGTGGGGAAGGTGTCGTTGGACGAGGCGCTGCGGTTGACGTGGTCGTTGGGGTGGACGGGCTTCTTGCTGCCCTTGACGCCGCCGAGGATCTCAATGGCGCGGTTGGAGATGACCTCGTTGGCGTTCATGTTGGACTGGGTGCCGGAGCCGGTCTGCCAGACGACCAGGGGGAAGTGGTCGATCAGCTTGAGGTCGGCCACCTCGGCGGCGGCCTGCTGGATGGCCTTTGAGATTTCGGGGTCTGGGCAAAGTTAGAATGTGATATAGGGTGCAAGCTGCCGATTCCGGTTCTTGATACATCAAGCTCAAGCTGCCAGTTCTCGGCATACCAAGCTCGGCTCCGTCTCACTCACCAAGTCCATAGTTCTCGTTCACCTTGGCGGCGGCGCCCTTGAGGATACCAAAAGCCCGCACAATGGCCGGGGGCATGCGGTCCTGCGGCTGGTTGATGCGGAAGTTCTCCAGGGACCGCTCGGTCTGGGCGCCCCAGTACTTGTCGGCCGGCACCTGGATCTCGCCAAAGGCGTCGCTCTCCGTCCGGGTCTCTGCTTTGTCGGCCATTCTTGCGGTGCTGGCGTGGAAGGACCGTTGTTGCTGGAGCGCAAAGTAGCATCCCGCGGATTTCCCCGCGATTTTCAGGCCAGCAGCACCGGTGCCAGCAGCAACAGCACATGCTGCTGCCCGGCTGCCAGTGTTGGCTGCCCTCGGCCCATTGCGCAGTAAGCCTCGGGTGACCCCAGGCGCGGTGCGGCGCACTGATTGGAGCATGTCTTGTGACTTTTTGCGTGAAAATGAGGGGAAGTAGCGACGGAGAAATAGGCAGGAGCTCTGTAGGGCGGGAGAGCGACACGAAAGTTGGCTGATTTCTGGCCTTACAATATGCTGCTTCTGCACGGTGGTTTCCAAGGGGAAAGAGGGGAAATCTACAAAAAAGTGGTGTCTCTTTTTTAATAAGATAAACTGATTGTCCAGCGTGGAGGGCCCTTGCGGACACGCCTCGGACAAAACCGCGCACTTCTGCGAGATGACTAAGCTTGTGCCCCGGCGACCCGGCAATTGAACCACAAATGGGCGGTGGCCCTCGGCACGGCGAGGGCCACGAGAAAAAGGGGAAAACACGGGACGGTGAGGGAAAAAACGCTGGGCGACTTGAGCAACACTGCACAATGAGCCCGTTTTACCGCGTTTCACCGCCACCAGGTGGTGGACTACGGCGACTACAGCCTGGCCACGCCGAAATGACCGACGGCGATCCGATCTTAAGCCGACGACCAATTCTGCCTGCAATCCGGCAGTCCGGGTCCCGGCAGGCTACCCGATCCCAGACGTCCGGGAGAGGCAGCTACGATGGCGGCGGGAAGGAATTGGGTTAGTGCCAAAGTGCACAAAGGCTGGAGTAGCTATGTAGTGGAGGGCGAGCTGGCCAAGCTTCGTGTAAGCCGAGGGATATCGGGCGGACGTTAAGGGCTGGGAGAATAACAAAGAAAGGTAAGGAAAGGGGAGAGGGAAGAGAAAACAGGAAAGAAAGAAGGATGGGGGGGATGAAAGAAAGAAAGGGAAAAAAAAAAACTGAAAAAAAAAGAGAAAGAAAGAGGAAAGAAAGAAAAGGGAAAAGAAGAGAAGAGAAAACACCTTACTGGCTGCAATGCAACGTGACGCGATTGCTCATCTGGAAAGCATCTGGCGAGCTGTCGACAATCAGGCTTCAAGGCCCCCCTACCTCTGCGTTATCTTTGTACTTGTACATCCCCTCTCTCTCTCATCCAAACAGCCCCCCTCCCTCGCAATCAGGCTGCACCCGACGCCGCAACCGGCCAGCCGCGCACAGCCTTTCCACTCTCTCCTCTTTTCACATCCAATTGTTTCCTTATCTCCAAATGGGGATGGTTGCAGTTTGGTTGTGGGCGTTTTCGTTTTCTGTGGTTTCCATTTATATCGGGCAACTTGCAGTTGATCCGTTTTGAGTGTGTAGCTCGTTGTATCTTTTTTCCCCTTGTCTTGATAACTCGCCTCGATATCAATGTCTCGATATCTTTTCTTTTCTTTTACGTATCGTTTCCATAAAACGAGATCCTGGCTCTCTGTAAGTCGTAAGTTATCTCTTACACATGACAGATGATCGCTCGCCCTCTTTGCCCAGCCCTGCTCCCACCTCTACGACGATAGATATACACCACTACCCGGCGGACGATCTCGTGTTCTGGATCTTCTCACATTTTTGAGCCGGTGTTTGTGAACCCCCACACTCGCAGGACCGAAAAAAGCGAATGGTTCTTTGTAACAAAATAGCATAGCAACGAACACCCTCCCCCACCAACAATAAAAACCGGAGACTCATCGTACGAGGCTGTCACATGGAGGGTGAGCAAGAAGCCTAAAAAGAGTGGTAGGACAAAAAAAGGCCAAGACAAGGGAAGAAGAACCCTCCGGTCCGTTCGGACCCAGACTTTCAAAAAAAAAAAAAATCAAAGAAAGGTGCGAAAACAAAACGACTGGTCAGCCCCCCCCCCTCCCGCGGACATGTCCTGCTTGGGCGGGACACATCACGGACTAAAAGAAAAACGTGCCTGGTGGAGGGGTGTGAAGAGAAGGGCAAAATGACCGGGCCTTTTTTTATTTCAAAGAGGGTGGTGGTATTCCGTAGAAGAAAAGGGAGGGATGGAATGAGGAGAAGGCTCTCCGACGTAGCTCTGGCACACCATGAGAGACTGCAGCCGGCAAGGATGTTTTGAAAGTAGAAACGACTAAAACTTACAAAACTGGCAAAACTGATAAATATTTCAGTGACAGCCTCGGCCGGAGACGACCATTTAAGCGAGACCCAAAGACTGGGCTCTGCAGCCTCACTCCCCCTCTTTTACCGGCTCTGTCTTTGTCATACTTTTGAGACCCCCTTTGGAAGCTTTCTTCCGTTGATTCAACCATCTGTCCAGTCCGTCGTCCCGTGGGAAGGAGGCAACCTGCACGTACCGTTGTAATGGGAATCTCACCGGCAGGCAAATTAGCAGGTGCATACGCGCGCAGATGCACAGCATGCAGGCAGAGCATGCAAAGCGTCCACCTGCAAACAAGTAAAAGGCATACACGCATGCAACAAATGTCCATACATGAGACACACACACATGCGAACTCCACGGGGCAAACACGTAACCGG
Source organism: Raffaelea albimanens (assembly GCA_002778245.1). Taxonomy (NCBI): domain Eukaryota; kingdom Fungi; phylum Ascomycota; class Sordariomycetes; order Ophiostomatales; family Ophiostomataceae; genus Raffaelea; species Raffaelea albimanens. The sequence goes on along the minus strand of PCDJ01000008.1, from coordinate 2,913,588 downwards.
TGCTGGCCCGACAGCCTGACCAGCCAAAAAAAAAATGGCCCAGAGCCTGGCCAGCACCAGAGAGGAGTATACATGCACACCCGTTGCATTCTTTGTTTGTTTGCGTGTTTCGAGGCTGCATCCGCCAAACCCCGAACTCTACCACCATCACGACAGGAATCAACATCACGTACATTAGGCAATTGACCATACACACGGAAATATGACAAGACTGTTGCTTTGTTTACTTTCCATGCAAGCAGACAAAATCCTCCTCTGCAACCAGAATCGTTGGCTCCGGTATAAATATAAATATATATATTCTTGTTGAGAGATGCTTTCCCCCTCTCGTCGACGTGCATCAAAAACAATTGAAATTGTTGGTCAAATCGATTATATGTCTAGGGAGCAGCACAAAAGGTTGCAGCCTCGTTCTGACACGCAGAAGGCCACACACCCAACACTGGCGGCACACCTCTTTCGAATCCTTCCTCTCCACCCCCTGAACCATCAACGACAGCCAACAACACCTCTCTCTCTCACACACACCTTTTCCTTTTGCATTGTCTCACATGCTTTTTTCATGCTGTGTTCGTTGTTGAAATTCTCCGCCACTTTGTCTGCCTTCCCCCCCTCGTTTGTTTGCGCAAAACTCTTACAGTTTCCGCAACAGTTTTTTGCGAGCAGACAAATCAATTGGTTTTGGTTGTGGCGGATTGATTAGGCAGGTGGCCTATGGTTGCGGGGAGCAGTTGCTGGTGTTGCGGTATCTGCAGTCATCAACCCGGCAAGTGGTCCACGAAAGTTACCGTCTTGGGTTGACTTGTAATTGTTTCCAGCCATTCCGAGAATCAAAGACAATCCCAAAGCATTCCGACATCCGACAACCGATAGACCCGACCCTCCTTGTTGCAAGAATATTCGTAAACGAGCTGCTTCCCGGTTGAGGAAGGGGTATGATCTGGGTGTGTGCGCGTTCTTTGGTTGTCCGAGATTTTTGTAAACAATGAATTTGGGGGAAGGGGATTTCAACCACCCCAACAACTTAAGCATTTACATTCAATTGAATAGAATTTATTTTCTCGGTATTCTTGTAACTTTGAATATACAATCTTGAATAAACTGTCTTGTTTTGGTCGCGTGTCCGAATTTTGTTAGTTTTGTTATATACATTGTAGGAACCCAAAATCAAGTTGCGTAAAACACAATAAAAAAGATCGACAACGCACTGTAAACAAACACCGATGAAATGTTTGCTAACTACTCTGCTGGGAAAACCGCACCTTTTGTTTTTCTTCTTTTAGTATTTTTTGAATTGAGATTATGCTGGGTATTGTCTATCCTTTTTTTTTTGTCCCTGTCCCCTCCATGTTTCCTTTTTTGATTTCCCTTTTTTTTGAGATCCTGAATATCCAACAAATAGTACACTATTATACAATTTTGACGTCGTAACCTTTTCAAAACTTCACTCTCCCATCACCCGCTTCACGAGAACAAGGTTCCCGTGAACATCGACATGCTCAATTGCCACCGTAAACACCTGCCCGGGCTGTACGTCCTCGAACCGGAGCGGCTTCTCGTCGCTGCTCTGGACGTCCTCGTCACCTCTCAGGCCAGAGGCTTCCATGGCGGCCGAGCGCTCAAACCAGTCCAGGCGTCCCAGGATTACACCCAGACGCGGGATCACACGCCGCACCGTAAACCGTCGATGCGCAAACATTTCTGGGTTCTCCAGCCAGCCCCGGACCATCGCCTGGAGCATCCACTGGTCCCGCCCAGCGCGGTTGTCGAGTGACCGCAGCATCCTCTCGCGCATTCTCAGCTCGGGCAGGATCTGGTTCTCCATGTCGGCCCGAGAAAAGATGCGCCGGCCTTCTGACTCGTCGAGTTTCCCATCCTGAGAGTTCTTCAGGTAGTGCTCAATCTGCCAGTGAACAATCAGGTCAGAGTACCGCCGCAGAGGACTGGTGGCTTTAGTATAGCGCTCAACGCCCATGGTGACGTGTGGCACAGCGACGGCAGTGACGTCGTCGGCACCCAGTAGCCGTCGTAGCTCTCTCAGGTCGGCCTCGTCTGGACGCCGGCCCTCTGCCAGAGCAGGGTAGATGTTGTCCCGCGTCAGCGTCTTCAGGCGGTCACGGTATGGGGCAGCATCAGGCAGACCCCGGAAGGGTACAGAAATGTTCCGCTCATGGCACCAGTTGGCGGCCACCTCACCAGCGAGGCGCATTGTGCTTTCCACCAGACGGCTTCCCGAGCCAGCGGCCTTGTCGGGTTGGTCGTACCAGATGCGAATATACGGGTCGCCTTGACATTGGAGGAAAGTTGAGTCCCTAGAAAAGTAGCTGTCGAGGTCGTATTCGCTCTCGGGATCAAGGGGATCCACTGGATATTTCTTGGCTTGCTCCTTTGTGGGTTCAGATAACTGCAGCAGCGAAACAGTCGTGTCGGACAGAGAGACCTGCACGTTCGGTCGTGGCCAGTACAGTGGCATGGCACCATTAGCCAGCCGGATAGACCGCAGAGCTGTGGCCAGACCCATGAGATCCTTGAGATCTTCCTTTTCGTTGGCACTCAGGTCGGCAGCTGTCGACATGGTACGTTCCGGAAGTGCTGTTGCCGCTGCCGTGTGAGGTATTGGCTCTCCATATTCGGACACGAACCGCTGGAGATCGTCTTCCCCGATCTTGCCGTCTGCTGGCGGCTTGCCAACCTCAAATGACATAACGTCGGAAGGTACGTCGAGCTGCGGAGGAGCTGGTAGAATAGCCGAGGCTGAACTATTGCCAAATGTGCTATCGTCACGGATAGTACGGATGGCCTCTTCTTCGGCTTCAGCCACGATAGAGGATACCTCGCTCGGGCTGATAAAGACGATGCGCTTAACGCGGGCAGGGGTGATCTCGGATGCCAGAACAGTGCCCTGGCGGTTGACCTTGGCACTGAAAGTCAAGCATGGGCGGCCAGTCGCAAGGGAGAAGCGGTCGCGCACAACTTCTTCTGGGAACATTCGGTGGAAGAAACCAGGGAGGTAGGCAGTTTGTGGTAGACGGGCAGCTTGCTCAGCTAGTGGACTGCCCGGTGGAATGCACGAGGCTGGGTCAGCAACATGGACATGGATCCAGAAGACGTCGGGATCAGAGGTACGTTCCAGCGAGACGCCATCGTCAATGTCTGTGGCTTCAGCTGCATCTATGCAGTAGACTGGCAGGTTGTCCCAGTCCTTGCGGCTACCAGCAAAGATGTCCTCGGAGAGTAAGGGGGCGTGCGAGGGTTCCGAGGAAGGCGACGAAGCCGAGGGGTCTTCGAGTTCTGGCAAGGCATCAGGTGCCGAGAGGTAGAAGGATCGGTCGAGACGGCCTGTGCGGAGCGGCAGGACGTCAGGAAGACTCATGCTGTAGCGCGAAGGAATGTCCCAGGGAGCAACCCAACCGACCTCCTGAAGGAAAGTCCAGCCGGCGGCCATCGTCAGGTACTCGCTGTGGCGGTAGCGGTTCATGGCGCGCAGGATGGCCGAACCAACCCAGTGCAGTCTGGAGCCTGGGTAGAAGTGCTGGAAGCTGGCCCACAGATGCATGAAGCGGAGAATGGCCAGGTCGCTGGCGGACCAGCGCATCCGCGGACTCTTGTCAAAGGTGCTGTTAGTGGACGGGGCCAGCATGCCATAGGGCAGCCATTCGCGGGTCTTGCGGCTCCGGTCGATCGCCTGGGTCGCCTTCTGAACGAACTTGCTGAGCGTGTCTTTCTTGCGAGGCTTGCGGTTGTGCGTGGGGCCCTTGGATTTGCTGATGAATGCCGAAATGTCGTCCTCAAAATAGACGCGCGCCATCTCCTCGACATTCTTGATGATCTGGACGTCATCGAGGGACGAGATGGTGTACAGAGACGATCGCGTGCGGGACACCGGTGTTCTGTGCGTTCCTTCTGTTCCTTCTGTCTTTTCTGTGCTGGCCATTTCACCCTCGTCCCCGCTGGCAGGATCGTTCTTGCCCTCGTCGTATTCGCGGCTGCCGAATGCAGACAGCGGCCGGAAGCTTATGTCGTCGGCCATGATGGCCTTGTGCGCGGCGTAAAGCGCGGCCGGCGTGAACTCATCCTTGCCTTCGGGGTTGTCCGGGTCCCGCATCTGCCGGATCCGCGGGCTGCGGCCGTAACCGCTTGTGTGGTTTACATGGCGAGTGCCGTTGATTGTGTGGCCCTCCTTGCGGAACAGGAACGCGGCCAACTCGGCGAGGCTTGCATACGGGCGGCTGGCCAAGGACGAGTCCTCCCCCTTCAGCAGATAGAAAGCGTTGTCCAGCACAGCCGCGTGCGACATGTTGATAGCACCAGCCTCGGCGGTGAATTGGTTCATCTTGCGGAGCAGGCCGCCGCCGGCCTCACGGGTAGGGCCCAGCTTGAGGTTTTGCAGGGTGTTGAGGATGCTCTCGATATCAGAGTCTGGGGAATCGGAGTCGCTTCCGGCCTTACTGCCACCAAGGGTTTCGCCCGGGACCACTGCCGCCGACGGCAGCGCCGCAATAACGGGTGCCAGCTCCTCCGGCGTGGCAAACTGGGTGACGCTAAACATGCTGCGCACGCTCGAACTGACGAACCACTGACCCGTGTTGGCGTAGAAGTGGTCGACGCCGCGGAAGGTGCCCAGGCACACGGCCAGCAGCTGAACACGCGATGAGTCGGTCGTCACCTCCACCAAATCGCCCGCCATTGGCCGTACCGCCCCGTACGGCCTTTCCATCATGAGCATGTCATCGTCTTCACCGCCACTGCCATCCTTCTCCAGATCCAGAGTCTCCTGGTCCTCGTCGGCCAAGTCGTCGACGCTCTCCAGGTCAACAATAGACACACTCTCGGTGCGGGTCAGAACGTTCTTGGTGGAGCCAAGGCGTGCGTAATCGCGAGGAATCACAAAGTTGTCGGGGTTGCTGGCGAATTCGCGGAGGCGCTCGCGGACAGGCTTCTGTCGACCCGGTGGTGGTAGGCTATCATCTTGTTGTTCGGGTTTGTCCACATCGTGCACAGAGGCAAAGCACTGAGAATGTTAGTACGAGACAGGCAACCTCAGAATATGCAAAAGGCCCAGAGCAGCCACCGTCTGTCCTGGCAGGAGTCATACCTTTGCCCCTCCTGCTCTTTGCGCATCGAGGAAGCTCCGTGGCAGAGCAGTTGTTCTTGAGGGTCCGCCCGCTGCAGTTACCGTCCGGCGAGCCAGCGGACGCAGCAAGCTGGTGCCGGCATGCCTGAGCATTTCTCCTGGGTCGAGGAAGAACAATGCGTAGCTGCGGGGTTGAGCTGGCGTTGAGACGTGAAGCCGGTGTTGTCTTGTGAGCTTGGTTCGCCAGCATCTTACACAGGCGTCAGAGCTTTTTTTTTTTTTTTTTTTTTTTTTTTTTTTTTTTTTGGTCCGCCGCATTGGGCTGTGGCGCACGCTCTCAGGGAAGGAGCGTTGGACGTTACAGGGCCGGCTGCAGGGCGCTTTACCACGAGCACCCACCACGGGAAGGAGAGCAACGGGCGACCCGCTGTGGCGCTCCCAGCGAATCAGACAACCGGAAGCTACTGGGGCGACCAGCTCGACGCGCTTTCCCTGTTTCCTGACCTCATCCTTCAATCCCTTTTTTAATTATTCTGCGAGCGCCGTTACAGGCGTTATTTTGTTGTGTTTGTTGATCTTCTTCTTCTCCTGTCCTTTCCCCCTCCCTTTCATCCCCATCAATTCCCCCCCCAACCCCCCATTACATTCCTCCCGCAATGGGCACCAAGCACCTCACCGAGGCGGACCGCTTCCGCGCGCGCACGCTGTTCTTCGACGCTGGCCTGCCAAAGGCGCGGATCTGCCAGATCACCGGCTTCAGCCTCAACCAGGTCAAGCTGGCCATCCGCCAGAAGACGCCCAAGAGCCGCTCTGGCCGGCCGTCGCGCCGCCGCCTGGGCAGCGAGGGCAGCGAGGCCAGCATCGGCAGCATTGGCAGCATCGGCAGCATCGGCAGCGTCTCCAGCACGGGCAGCGTGTTGCCGTGCGGGAGCAGCGGTGGTGGGTTTGTTGTCGCTGCCTGCGAGCCGGGCTCGACAACCCCAACGGTGGCCGCGTTGACGGCGGCGTCGGCGGCGACGACTGTGACGACAGCTGGCCTGTCGCCCATGTCCATCGCCTCGACTGCCCCTTCTCCCTCTTCTTCGCATTCTCAGCACTCCCATTCGCATTCGCATTCTTCTTCGTCTTCTGCGTCCTTTGCTTCGTTCCCTTCCATCTCCTCCCTTTCGCCGTACCCCCAGCACCAACAACAGCATCAGCACCAACAACAGCATCAACACCAGCCGCAGCAGCATCAACAGCAGCAGCAACAACATCAGCAGCAGCAGCAGCAGCAGCAGCAGCATCACTACGGCAGCAGTCACCACAGTGGCCACTCGCTGCTCCCCGGCCATCTCGGCCACCAGCACAGCCAGTCTGGCCACCAGCACTCGCTCCCTGCCATGCATCTGCCTGCTCTGCCAGCTCTGTCTGTCACCACCGCTGGCACGCCCTCGCCGCCGCCACAAGCGCAGTTCCAGCCGCGCCGTCCCAGCGGCAAGCTCGATCTGACTCTGGGCCAGTCGTCTGCTGCCTACTACTCGCCGTGGGCGCAGACGATGTCTCCATCGCCCACGCTGTCTCTCGCGTCCGGCACATCGCCTTCTTCGGCAGGCGTCTCTTCGGGCTCCTCGCCCTACGCTGCCTCTTCTTCCTCAACGTCCTCGGCCTCACCATCCATGCCTTACTCGCCGCCGGCCGAGGCTTCAACACACGCGTCGGGCTTCACTGTCCCGTCCATCATTCTGCCGCCAATGCCGCGTTGAGCAGCCTCTACACTTGTTTCAACTATTATTTGTTTTCAATATTTCAGCAATTTTTTCAGCAACTTTCAGCAGCAACTTTTCAGCCTTTTTCGTCTGCCACCTACTCAACAACTGTACTAATTATATTTTGCTTGTAACGGCTCGCATACGATACCTCGCATACGATTCCTCGAACATGATACACTTTTTACCGGACCTAATACACCTGCATGTCGGCACCTAATACCGCGTATGCTCTGGACATTTACAGGCAAGTCTCACGAGATCTCATCACTTCTCTCCAAAGATATTCAAACTGACATCTTACAGTCCAGACATACGCCACAACTGTACTATATCACTTAATAACGAAACCAGGGGTTTCCTTTTCCTTTTGTTTTTTTTTTTTGGACTTCTTTTTCCTGGATACACAAAAACAGTCTCAAATATACCACCTAATCATCGACGGGATCTGCGCAGGACACACAACAATCATCGGCAATGGAAAACACAAATCGGGTAATAAGGCGTTTTTTTTTCGTTTATTTTTTTGGAATCTGTCTTTTTTCTGGAGACTTGTTTTTGGATCTTCTTCGCTTTGCTTAGGGCGAAGGCTACGGACCTTTTTTTTTTTGCGTGTTTTACATTCGCTGTGTCCTTACCTCTTCCCTTGTCCTGCCAAGAAAACCTAGACCGGATCGACATTCTTTGGTCAGATTGACAGATGACCCCAAGAAGAAAAGGGAATTGTGTCTCGGCAGATAATGACTAGAGACAGACAGGAGAGACAAGATGGGCCAGCACGGACGAGCAAGAGGCCCGAACACAACATTCTTTCCTTTTTTACGCGTCCTTTCTTTTTGTCTTTTCATTTTTCATTTTGGGCGAGTCGTTAATGGGGTGGGACACGGACTCAAAAAAGACGGCAGGACCACGGAGGAACAGGCAAACGGGACGGAAAATATGAGAGACACATTCTGGCAGAGGAGCTGGAGGAGACATAGCTGCCATCGAAGGCTCTCAATCTCGGGCAAGAGAACGATATCTTTTCTTTCCGCCCCCAAAAAAGATTCATCATGTAATATCGTACAGTTGTACTGCCACCATAATATTCCAATCTATCTCATCTTTTTGTTGTTCTTTCTGCCCATTAAACCGTTCCCAGTTTGATCGACACGACCTATGACTTGAAACGAAAATTACGGCTCCAGTTATTGCTTCTTTGGAAATAGCAAGACGTCACCTTTGGGAGGGGGTTTTTAGGGAGGCAAAGAGGCAAAGAGGCAAAACCATGGTATTGCCCATCGTACAGTGGTAAACAGTTAAAGAGGGTGGCATCAAATCAACACGATGGGGTTTGTGGCGTTATCATGATCGGAGGAAAAAGAGGCACTACGAAATGAGCTACGCCGTTGTGGGCATCACACGCACACAACAACACACACCACACACACAGATACACGCACACACTTTGTTGTTGTCACATTTGGGCGGACCCTACTGGCCAGCCGCCCACTGCAACCTACCCGGTGTGTAAAGAACAGGAAAAAAGCGATAGGAGGGCCGAAGAAGCCAGCTTTGGTAGGCGACCTTTGGCTTCCAAGTACCGATAATAACAGTGTGTTATTACTGGTTCCCCACAGATGGCACGTTGGGCTTTAATGACAAGGAACGCTGCCCCCCTTTTCTAGAGATTGAGATCAAAAGGAAGAGAAAACAGAATACGAGAAGAGGGGGGAAGGGACGGCGACAAGGGAAAAAAAAAAGAGACAAGAACGGTTATTTCCATTGTCAAGACTCTAGGCAAATGCCATTTCTCCTTATCCATTTGACCATGACCAGCTGTAGTACTACATAGTATCTTGCTGCTTGTTCATTCATTTCCTTGGCCTTTTCTTCGCCAGCTGTTCTTCATTTCATCGTTCTCCATTCACTGGCAGTAGTTTTGCGTGTTCATTTCTCAGAGATGCTCCATATATTCGGCAACAGCTCCTTCGGCCCTGGCAGGGCAGCCCGCCTCAAAGGCTGAGTGACCGACGCGCCGCACGTAAGAAGGATACTGTGTACAGGGTAATAATATTTCCTCGTCCCCCTGTATTTTATCTTTCTTACTACTACATTGTACCCTCCCCCACAAACAACATACTACTCGCAAATCACGAAATCTCCTTGATCAAAGTCTCGTATCTTTTTGGGGCGTTTTGTTGCTTAAATAGAATAGGCACCCTCCAAAAAGCCCATCTGAAACAGCCGGTGCCGTTTCTGGGGTATCATTGTGTGTATTTTGAGCATCTTACTATGCAATGGTGAGAAAAAAAGCCGAGAAGGTATTTTTGGGATGAGTATCCATCAGGAAAGGATACGAATTCACTCCGTAGTATCTCGCTCTCGTTTCTTTGCCCAGAGTAGGTCTACAGGGGAAGCTCCCAGGATGAGCTTTTTCAGCAAGGGACTTTGCAGTCTGTTCCTACGTGAATACATGTCTTACGGACGTGCATACGAGTCGCGTCCACTGGCATGCCAACGGACACCCGCTGTAAGGCCCATCCCCCCCCCTGCTGAAGAGCTTTTTTTTTTTTTTTTTTTTTTTTTACCTTTTTTATTTGCATACAAGACAACCTTAAAAAAAGCCGCAAAAAAAAAAAAAAAAAAAAAAAAAAAAAACAGGGCCGCAACAGCAGCCCCCCAGGGTTTCTCAGGCACACAGGGCACCCCAGAGGTCGCCACCCGGGGAGGGCCGTCGGGACTGTTGAGAAAAATAGAGAAGGATTTTTTCTTCTCTTGTAGGATGACCCTGTCCCTGTTGGTTGTTTTTCGTTAGCCCTCGTGATTATTTGGGGGTGTGTTATTTTGGGCTTTGTTGGTGTTCTTGTTTTGTTTTTCGAGTTTCTGCATTTGCCGCCATACTCTCCCACGCCTTTTTGCCTGTCTGTTTTCTGTCAATTGCCTGTCAATCTGGTGTCAATGGTGTCTTGTCTTTTCGGTGTCTTGCATTTTCTCCTATCTGTCTCGGAGTCTTTGTCCCTTGGAGGGTAGGCCTCTGCAATCTTACCAGCCAAGTTTTGCAGAACCGGTTCATTTGAATCGATCTGGCGATCATTCCGGAATGCAGTGGCTTGCAACTAGCCAGGCCGGCAAATGTTAATATTACTTGGTGCTCCGTAGTGCAGCACACTCCCAGAATGTTCGTTTCCTGTCCAGACGCGTTTTTTCGCCACTGTCTCTCGGCGGGTACGCCGAGTTGCATACGTGCGCGGGAAGCACGGAAAGAGAGCTCTCCACAATCTGTCAAGCCATGACGTCGGGGTACGAATACACGTAAACGGTCGTACTCGCTCCCAAAGTACAAAGTAGGAGCCCTATTTCGTCTCCTCTCAGGGGGAGATTGCCGTTATTTGTGTGCTGGCCAATGTCCTCTGCAAGAGATGTGCCGTGGCAGAGTGCACAATTATGCACAAACAGCGAGTACAACGGTCAAGAGGAGACTCCAACATGGCGCAGAGTGAGATACAACCCTCGTCGTGTGCCAATACTACTCCACGCATTTGCCTTATTTGTTGTCGTCGTTGGTGGCCCCAGTTTTCCAGGGGTAAACGGCGCTAACGACCCCGGTCAAAAAGCTCATCTTAATTTGGGCTTTTGGACGGCTTCTTTTTTGGGGACAGCTACCCAAACCGGGGACGCGTGCGACCCTAAAAAGAATATATTGTGGGGCTCATGTCGCTTAGCTAATTTCCCAGAGCTCCGCCAGCAGCAAAAGTCCAACGACTTTGGCCGACTTTGGGCGGCACTAAAGAAAAAAAGTGACCAAAATGACAAAAAAGCGACGAGTTCCTGACCTGCCGAGCATGGGCAAGCGGTAATGCCTCGCCAATACGAAGAACGGGGCATCATCCTGCGCCCTGGAGCTCTGCCTTTTTGGTGCCTTCGGGGCTCCTTGGTGCTGTCTGGGTTGACCTTTTTTTTCTTTATCCCCCCTGGCTGGCCTTCCTTTCTTATTGCGCCGCGCCCGCCGGCCCCCATCTCATCTCATTCCCCCCCATCTCATCTCATTCCAATGCGTCAATAGCGGTCTGCCGTCCTTTTGACTTGCCTGCCAGGCGCGTGCCTCTCCTCACGCCCCTATTTGCTACTGCCTACTGATCCGCTCTGGAGAAATAGAGCTGCGGGCTAGAGAGGGGAAGCAATTTCAACGGGCGGCGCGTTGAGAAAAGCAAACATTGTATGTTTTGGAGGGGAGAATAAGGCTGTTCGGTGGGTAGAGGCTGCGCGATGCTGTGTAAGTCTGAAGTAACAGTTGCTGCTGGCCGAATATCAGACTTCAGCATCAGCGCAACGCTGGGGGCATCGTGAGATCCGTAAAAGCCGCAACAGAGGCCTCACAAACAAACAACACCCAGCAACACCCAACAACACGCTCGATAACGGCCACAGCTGCTGGGGGACCGCCCTGCAGAACCCAGACCCCTGCCTGTCAGCGCGTGGACCCACCGCAATGAGCAGAAAAAAGGAAGCTAAGAGAACAAATGTCAAAAACAGAAGGAAAGGAACCAAAAGAAAGCACAGCAGATCGGACGGACCGCCTATGGGCAATATGGGCAAATACTCATCCCGACTAGGCTGCGCCAGGGCAGGTCCCTGCTCGGCCACGCTAGACTGGCTTAGACGGGGGCTGGCTGCAGAAACTCATTGCGCAGAACCCACACCCAAGAGTCCAAGAGCCCAAGAAATCTGCCTGCGCGCAGGCGCGTGGTGGGTAGCATCGAACGGTGCATGCCTCTCTGGAGGTGTCCCCCCCCCCCCCCATGTCAATGCGACGGCAGGCCAGCTAGACCGCTCGCAAGTCCCCCATCCCATCGCCCATCCCCATTTAATAGTAGCAATGCCCTCCCGGCCGGCCTTCATGTGCGTTGGTTCCTCTTTTCCTTTTTCTCCTCTCCTTTCCCTTCTCTTCTTCTTTTTCTTTTCTCTCTCTTCCTCTCCGTTCCTTGCCAAGCCATCTCGTGAAAGCTCCTCTTTGCTTTCGTCACTCATTTGCTCACCCTCAGTCGTTCACTTACACACCCACAAGCCCGCTTCACTCTTTCAGCGGATTGTGCCTCACGCTCGCTCTCGACGCCATAATATCAAAACAAAAAAAACATACACCTACCCCCCCTCTTACTTCCTAATTTTCATAATGAAGGGCTCCATCGTGGCAGCGGCTGCTGCCCTCCTGGGCGGCGCCAGCGCCTCTGTTCACCACCGTCACGACGTCTTCCACAAGGCCCGCGGTCTTAACGTGACCGAGGTCTGCTCGACTTACACCACCGTGGTCACCGGCTCGCTGATCTGGTCGCCCGTGCCCGAGTGCACCAAGGGCTGCCCGGCCCCCCCTGCCGCCAACACGACCACCATCCCCGTCGTGCCGGCCACCACCGCGCCCGTGACGACCGCCACCACCACCAAGAAGACCTCGACCACCAAGAAGGTCCCCTCGGCCACCACCACCGTCCCGGCCACCCCCGAGACTCCGGCAGTGACCACCGTCCCGGCCACCCCCGAGACTCCGGCAGTGACCACTGTCCCGACCACTGTCGTCACCTCGGTGCCCTGCACCGTGCCCACCGTCGTCGTGGAGACCTGCCCGACCCCGGGCACCTACACCTTCCCGTCGACCACCGTCGTCGTGACTCAGACCACCACCGTCTGCGGCGGCTCGACCACCAATGTCCCCTCGGGCACCCACACCCTGGGCGGCGTCACCACGGTTGTCCACACTGCCACCACCGTGACCTGCCCCGTGGCCACCACCACCACCGCCCCCGGCGGCGTTGTCACCAGCGTCATCCAGACCACCACCTACGTCTGCCCGTCGGCCGGCACTTACACCATTGCCCCCGTGACCACCGCCTGCTCGACCGAGGAGATTGTCGTCGTCCCCGTCGTGACCTCGTTCACCCCGGGCACCTACACCAAGCCGGCCGTGACCACCACCGTCACCGAGACCGACGTCGTTGTCTACTGCCCCTTTGACGTCCCGACGCCCACCCCGGAGGCTCCCAAGCCGACCACTGAGGCTCCCAAGCCCACCCCGGAGGCTCCCAAGACCACCCCGGAGGCTCCCAAGCCGACCACTGAGGCTCCCAAGACCACCACCAAGCCCGCTGTCGTCGCTCCCCCCACGACCTCGGCTGTTGTTGTGCCCACCACCACCCCGGCCGCCCCCAAGAAGAGCAGCACCTCGTCGTCGGCCGCTCCTTCTTCCAGCGTCACTGTCCCCAAGCTGGGCGGCAGCGGCGACCAGTGGGCCATCACCTACACGCCGTACACCGTGACCGGCCAGTGCAAGACCAAGGACGAGGTTGCCTCTGACATTGTCGAGATCAAGGGCAAGGGCTTCACCACCGTGCGTGTCTACTCCACCGACTGCGACACCCTGCCCAACGTCGGCGCTGCCTGCGAGGCCAACGGCCTCAAGATGATCATTGGCGTCTTCATCGGTGAGGTCGGCTGCGACAACGGCAACCCGGACGTCGCCTCGCAGGTGTCTGACATCAAGTCGTGGGGCAAGTGGGACCTCGTCGAGCTTGTCGTCGTCGGTAACGAGGCCGGCCACAACGGCTACTGCACGCCCCAGCAGCTGACCTCGCTCGTGACCGAGGTCAAGACCATCATCAAGGAGGCCGGCTGCGACACCCCCGTGACCACCACCGACACCGTCGCCACGTGGCAGAACACCGAGTTCGCCTCTGCCCTGTGCGAGGTTGTCGACGTGGTTGCCTGCAACTCGCACGCCTACTTCAACGCCGGCACCTCGCCCTCGGAGGCCGGCAAGTTTGTGGCTGGCCAGCTGCAGATCGTCAAGGACATTTGCGGCGGAAACAAGGAGGGTTTCGTCCTGGAGTCTGGCTGGCCGTCGGCCTGCGAGGCCAACGGCCTGGCTACCTGCAGCAAGTCGGACCAGGAGACTGCCATCAGCTCGCTCAAGACTGAGCTGGGCGCGTCGATTGTCTTCTTCTCGTACTCTGACGACGACTGGAAGGACAACGGCTCGTGCCAGTGCGAGCAGCACTGGGGATGTGGCCAGCTGTTCTAGATCAACTAGGCACATTGAATAATGACTTTAACCAAGTTGTTTTCCTGTACCTTTTCTTTACTTTCCATCTAGAGCTTTTGGCTCGTCCCATGACAAGCATGTCCTTTCCTTTGTCTTGCAAATCTTCTTCCCACCAAACCCCCACAAACCCTTGTATATGATTAGCCTTGGTTTTTTTCAACTACAAAATCACTTTTTTTGCATGACTTTTTCTTTTTTCTTTTCAATTCTTCTTATCAGGGCGCGTGTCAATGAGAGTGTAAAAAGGAGTCAACTATGTGAGAGCTTTTGTTTTTTTCGGGTTCCTCTTCAACAACAGTCAAAAATTATCCATTTTCACAAACACTTTTAAGAGAAAAAGAGAAAAAAAAGCCATGCATGTCACAAACAAATCATCACACAAGAAACACATGCGTGCATCATCATCATTGGGAAGAAACATGACGTCCTCTTTTTTTGCCAGCACTCCACGCTTTTTGCTTTTTTGCTATTTGTCTAATTAGCCATATTTTCGTCATATTATTCTCTCTGTGTAATTTCTATTATCTAGTGTCTAAATCTACTTGAACATGACCAACCACTGTGAATGGATGACTTTACCGTGATCGCCTTTAATACACGCCACTTAAGCCCCTTAGCATACAACTCCCTCAACCTGGATCTCATCCTTTTACTTTGGGTGAAACGAATATCACCAACATTGTCATACCTTTTGTTCTTATTGAAATGCTTGTTGTGTCTTCGCTGCTCAGTTTTGGCACTCCAACGACGTCCAGGGATTAGTGAGCCTCACCACAAAAACCTGCCAGGGATAAAGGGTGCTGCACGACAGGACAGGGCTTGGCCAGGCTTGGTCGACAGGCAAGTCAGGCCAGCCACATGAACAGGGAAGACTGTAGGAGCGAGGACAGGCAACAAAAAAATTCGGAAGGATCCAAGGGATTGAGGATTTCGGACATGAAATATGTTGTCAAGGAATTCCAGCCAATCGACGGCCAGAAGGGTCACACACCCAAATCTACGATAGCTGCAAAACGGTACCTGCAGTAAGGGCCCAGATGCGATGGGCGATGGGCGATGGGCGTGCTGGGCGCTGGCACCACCCGCGCCTTCCCCCGCAAAACTGGTCAGGCGGTTTTAGCCACCCTCCCAGCGGCAAACTTGTCGCATGACCTACCCCCCCAGACTTTGTTTCACTCCCGATTGGCTTGACAGCTCGTCCCAGCGGCGCCCATTCTCATTCAATGTGATCACTGGATGCCGGGCCGTTCTTTCCCCAACAAAAAAAACGCCGACGACCTTTTCCCATTAATGACTCTTTTGACAAGAGGGGGGAATAGTCCTTTCATCTCGATGATGTGACTTTTCTCTTTTGTGTTTTTCCTTTTTTGTCGCAGCCATCGCAACCACTCACCACCACTCCCCTCTTCCCCTCTCTATCGTGACCCATTTCAATCTCACAATCCTGATTTGCGTTTCACCCTCCTCCCTTGACCGGGCGCAAAGGGGGACAGCACACCGCCGAGAACAAAGGACAACACACACCACGCGCACACACTTGACCGAATCGCCCAACACCGGGTCCCCCTGGCCTGCTAATCGCCGGGGGCCTACAGGAGATGTCTCTGTGAAGGGGGTGCTCTCAAAGTAAAAGGGCCTGTGTTTGAAGGGAGACAAATGATGTTGTGGACGTTGGTTCTCGCGGCGGCAGTGGCCGCAGCAGGAAGACAGGTGCCGCTAGGGCACGCAGGCGGGCAGGCCGGACAGGAAGGTGGGCTTGCGGGCGTCTCTGGCGAGTCTCTTGGGTCCGCTTCCGACGCCTCTGGGCCCGCCGGCGTCCCTGTCGTCGCTGGTGTGCCGGTGTCACTGTTCTCTTCCCTCGAACGCTACGCCCGCCTCGTCGACATTGCCTACTGCGTCGGCAACACCGCCACCGGCATCGCGCCCCCGTTCCGGTGCGCCTCCCGCTGCCGCGACTTTCCAGAGATGCGCCTCGTCACCACGTGGAACACGGGCGTCCTCTCCATGCGCGACAACTGCGGGTACATTGCCGTCGATGAGTCTGCCCGTGAAATCGTGGTCGCGTTCCGCGGCACGTACAGCATCACCAACACGGTGGTGGACCTCAGCACGATACCGCAAGAGTATGTGCCGTACGAGCCGGGGGAGAGTGTGGCGGGCCGGGAAGAGAAAAAGGTCCTGGAGGCGGAGGACTCCACCTCTCAGGACCTTTGGTCGTCGTCGTCGTCGTCGTCGTCGGAGCCGCCACCACCCTGCCACAACTGCACTGTCCACTCGGGCTTCCTCGCCTCCTGGAAAAGCGCCCGCACACTGGTGCTCCCCGAAGTCGCCAAGGCCCGCACCAGCCAGCCCGGCCCACCCCTGCGAGTCCACCTCGTCGGCCACTCTCTCGGCGGGGCCGTCGCCGCACTGGCCGCTCTCGAGATGAAGGCCGTGTTGGGGTGGGACGACATCCGGGTGACGACGTTCGGGGAGCCGCGTGTGGGAAACGACGGTCTGGCGAGGTATGTGGATGATGTGCTGGGTACGGTGGATCTCGATCAGCAAGGAAATAGGAAAGGAGAAGACAAGCGAGCGGAGCGAGGAAAGAAAGAGAAGAGAGGGCATGGAGGAGTGGAGAATAAGCGATTGAAGCGAGGAAAGAAAGAAGGGGGAGATGACGATCGAGTGAAGCGAGGAAACAAAGAAGAGAATCGAGCGGAGCGAGGCCAGGGCATGTATCAGAGGATCACCCACAAGAACGACCCGGTGCCGCTGCTGCCGTTGGCGGAATGGGGCTACCGGTCGCACTCGGGGGAGATTTACATTGACAAGTCCGACCTGCCGCCGGCGCCAAAAGACTTGAGGGTGTGCAAGGGACCCGAGGACCCCGACTGTGTCGCTGGTGAAGGCGACGGCGAGAGTATCCTGCCTCCGGCGCTGAAACCGTGGGAGCTGTTCTTTGCGCACCGGGACTATTTCTGGCGGCTGGGGCTGTGCGTGCCCGGGGGCGACCCGGCGGACTGGGGCCGCGAGCGGTACAACTATACGGATTTGTAGGAGACGAGCTTTTTGTTTTGCTTCTGTTTCTGTTTCTTTTGCTGGGCGGCGTTGTTCAAGGTCTGTTTTGAGATATCACGGAGCGTCATTTGGTTTTCAAAAAGCGTACACATATGTAATGGTCCTATTATAACAAGTCACATACTTTGAAAGGTCACCCGCTTCCAGGGGTCCTTGTCTGATTTTAGTATCTGTCCGTTTTCACCCGTCATCAGTCCATTCATTAGATCAACACATCGCAGACACACCATTTTAAATACAAGAGATGGCAACATATCCATCATGCTTTAAATGGAACAAGCAAAACAGTAAAACAACAACAGAATTACATGGTATGTGCTATGCACGCGCTCCCAGGGATGGAATAGTTTGAAATAAAGAAAATGGTATCTGAGGAAAAACACAACCCACGTCTTATCCCTTTCGCGACGCTTCGTAAATTTAAAACAAACAAACACATATTGAAAAGGGGAAACAAATAATAGTACAGCACTTTTCTTGCCGTACAGCCCTTCCCTTTTTTTGCCCTTCTTACACTGCTCAATCCAATTCAATCACTTCGACTGACCGGCGTGCGCTCGAAATCGAGTGTGCTGTATCCGTTCGTGCCAGCTTTCGCGGTGGTCCGCCTCCGTCGTCTTTATCGGGTCTGTCGCCTCCGCCGTCACCGTCACTACCAGCGTCGTCATCTGGCTCGGCCAGCACAGCCTTCCACGTGCCATCAGGGGCAACTAGGATCGACTTGGCCAGCGCCAGCCTGCCCTCTTGCTCCAGCTGTTTCCGCACATCAACCAGGAATCCGTCAATGCGCAGGCTTCCGGGCCGAGCGTCGCATGAACAGATCGGACATCGCCACTTGTCGGGCATGGTGGGCTCTGTCGATTTGGGGCACGCACACTCGAACCGGTGTTGGCATGATACTGTAGCTTTCGACGGTCTCGTGTTGAGCCAGTTCAGCAGGTCGAAGCATTCAATGTGCTGGCAGCTCGAGCCCCGAGCCGGCACATGAAAGATCCTGGCACTGAACGGGTCTGCCAGATCAACTGATAAGTCGTTCTGCACCACGGCGAAATCGTCGTCAGAGGATCCACTCGTCAGGCGCGACCGGATCTTGGCCAATGTCTCGCTGGCCTCAATGCGACCATGCTTTTCAATCTGCTCCATTACGCACGAGTGGCTCTTTGTTTCAAGCACTTCGACGCCAAGCACGTTGCATTTAGAGCTGCCTTTCCGACCCGTTATTTCAGGAATGACAACGCTCAGCTTATTGTCACCAATGCGCACCAGCTTGGTGAGCTCACCTGGCAGGTCTTTGCCATTGTGAGACTGTCTCCTAACGGAGACCGAGTGTCCGTTGAAGTTGACAAATATATTCGGTGGCCAAGCCGTATCTTTTGTCACCCACTCTGCTTCTGTGAGGCACTGTCCTTCCTTTTGGGCCTTGCAACAGCGAAGTCGGTACCGTATGCTGCCGTTGAATTGCCTTTCGATTGGCAAGAGTTCGCCTTCAGCGATGGATTCAATGACACGATGGGAATACTCCTCTTCGGTCACGATAAAGTCGAAGGTGTAGATATACGGCTGCCCAGGCGTAAGTGCCGGCCCGACGGCCATTCGCTGGACAGATTGGTAATATCGCTCTTCTTTGGGTCCCGTCGATGGGGGCTGGTTTGTGTTCAGATCAACCACCACACGTTGTGGGCTTCGTAGCAGCACTTGGTTTAAAGCCATCGCAAGCGCTCGTCTATCGGTCGATTCATGCGGGTACTCGCTTCGAGATATGATGTGTCCCCTTGGCGGGAGAATCGACCGCGCTGGCTTGGAGGCCTGGCCCGTCGGCTGTGCAGTGTTTGCACTCGCGCTTGTTGTCGTTGATGCAGACGTGGGCCGTCTAGTCACAGGCGGGTTAGGGACAGTGGGACTGCCTGAATGCTGTCTCGGGGTACTCGACTGCCGCACATGGCCTGCAGCTTGATGCTGCATTACTTGCGGCCTCATAAATGTTGCTTGCTGGGCAAGGACGCTGTTGTTCTGGGGAGGCACTCCCTGTCGCCTTGCCGGGGCTGGCTGTGGCTGCATCAACGCCGGGCTTGCTGTAGCTTGTGTTTGTCCAAGCTGCTGATTCGACGCCTGCGTTGGCGACTGTGCTGGGGACTGCATGGACGCACGCTCTTGCTGGCGCAGCTGCTGCTGGCGCAGCTCCTGCTGGAGCTCGAGCGGGACAGGCATGAAGCGCGACGACCGCTGCATGCTTTGCTGACCATGGTTCCCCACCTGGCCCTGCGACGGCGGCCTTTGCAGCATCTGCGGCATCTGCGGCATCTGCGGCATCTGCGGCATCTGCTGGAAGTGAGGCGATATTGGCGACGGTGATGTTTGTGGTGCGTGCTGTGCTTGTTGCGGATGCGGTGCTTGTTGCAATTGCTGAGCTTGCTGAGCTTGCTGAGCTTGTTGCATCCAGACTGCCTGCTGGTGCTGTTGGTGCGTTTGTGGGGCAAACTGCGTTTGCTGTGGGCCCACTGTGCCTGGTACTTGAGCGGGCTGTGGTGGCGGCGGTTGTTGCCGATACATCTGTCTCTGATGATTTTGCATCCATGCTTGCATCTGTTGGGATTGGGCCTGTGTTGTCGGCGGCCGCGTTTGCTGCGTTTGCTGTATAGGCTGTGTCGGCTGCGCTGGAGGTGATGGTCCTCCCTGTGCTAGTATGTCCCCCCAGGTGTTGTGGCGGCGCGCCATTCCCAAAAACCTAAGGTGATCTTCGAATTCGGCATGGGCAGTACCAGGGCTCTGGTGAGGGTATTGCGGCTGCTGCTGCGGCTGGGGTTGCGGCGGTTGCATTGGTTGCACTGGCTGTCTGGGCGATGCTAGCTGTGACTGCGGTGACCGCGATAGCTGTGTCTGCCGTGATAGTTCGATCTGTTGCAGGTGATGTAGTTGTTGGATCTGGCGTAAATGCTCCTGTTGCGATACAGTATTTTGCATGGAATTAGACCGCTGGTGGGCGTGCTGTGGGGGAGGCGGAGGCGGAGGCGGAGGTGGCTGCTGGTGCTGGAGGTGCTGCTGGTGCTGCTGGTGCTGATGCTGTGCCGCGGCCTGCTGGTCCCGCTGTTGTTGTAGCTGATGGAGCAGTTGCTGCTGCAGATTCTGATCGTGCTGCTGGAACTGATGATGGGGACTTGGCACTTGCTGCTGGTGCTGCAAGGGCAAACTTGTTGCCGTATGAGCTTGGGGGGCATAATGTGCACCGGCCGTTGTCGTCGGGATTTGGGCCTGGCCGGGCTGCGCCTGCATCATGGGCGATTGTCCCACTGCTTGCTGGATGTGATTCAGCACGACGTGATTTTGTTTTTGCTGAGTCTTTGGTGGCGGCCTTTGGCCCGATTGACTGCCTGGCCTTGGATGCGCAGAGTCAGATATTAACTGCGACGGGAGCATTAGAGCTTGAGTGGTGGCGGCAGCGCCAGACAGCTGGTTCGGTGGGGGTGTTTGCTGTGGCCGTTGACCAGGACGCGTTTGAGCTTCTGGCCGGAGAGGTGGTATATTTATTGATGCGGCAGCTTGAGGATTGAGTGCCGCCGCTGCAGGAGTTGATGGCGTTGCTTGTTGTAAGTTGCTCTCGCTGACGGTGGAACTGCTCTGGTGAGCCGCCTCCACGGCCTGCTCGCGCAAATACTCCCTACATTGCTGCACCGTAAGTCGGTACTGGATGATAAGCCCAGAGTTTCGTACCTCCAGGTTCGCAAACTGTTCAGGACGCAGAGCCCGGTACTTCCCTGGACCTATCATGTGATCTGTCTGGTCTTTGGCAAATAGCTGCTCCATCTGTGCGGCCCATTCTCCATCCGGAATACCAAGTCGTCTTCTAGTCGTTGTGAATAGGATGGTCTGCAAACTTGGGGACATGCAGCACAGCTTCCCGGCCAGCTCGTCCATCAGGCATGGATACTGCCGGTTCCGTACCATGGCATTCAGAGTGTCCCAGTGTTTCTGCATACACCAGAAAAATGTGCCGATTTCGGGAAGCAGCTGGGCGTAGGTGCTTGGCCCTGCCATCATCTCAGCAAACGGTCTGGGAAAGTTTGCTGCCCATTGGCAAAGCACAGGACGCAAAGACTTGTTCTCCTTGAGAATAGACTCTAGAATACGGAAACACTTGTCAATTTCCTCGGTGGCCAGGCCACTGAAAATCTCGTACACATCTGAACGGTGTATCGACCACATGCAGAAAAGCTGGTGGACAGCAACAAAAAATCCGTCATCTGCCGTGCAAGCCTGTTTCAGAAGCACCATCCGGGGTTGTTCAGTGCCAAACGACAAACACCTGAAGCCACCCAAAGTCGTAACAAAAGCTTCGATAAGATCCACATATGTGGAGTAGTCAGGGACCACTGGCGTGGCATCAACGCTGCCAGATGCAGCAGCAGCAGCCGCCGCCGCCGCCGCCGCCGCCTCTGGGTTGGCATTCTCCTTGGCTACAGACGATGAGGTTGGTAATGTTTCCGCAGGAGGCGGCGGCTGCTCCTGTGATTCAATGAGGGTGAATCGTGCCTCGGATTGTGTGGTAGGCCGGGCTCCTTGAGGCGTAGTTTGCGGGGATTCTGGCCGGGCTGCTGGCCGGGACCCGAGCTGTTGAAGCGGTGGTGTAGGTGCCGACTGAGAAGGCACTTGCGGCGAGGAAGCGAGTTCAATTAGGTTTGCCGGTGTTCTCGTGACGGTGCTTTCGGGTGCTGCTTCGGCGGCATTTTCTGGGGCACACACTATGGTTTCTTCAGCTCCATTTCGAGCTGGAGTGTTTGCTGCCGATGCAGCATCAATTGAAGAAATGGCTTCTTCCTGTCGCCGGCTCTGGTTTGGTAGTGATGCCATGTTCAAAGATGGGCTCTCAGCGAAGCCCGGGCTTGGCTCATCACTGGGCGCCGGCGAGGGCAGAATACTACCGGAGCTTCTAGGAGGGGAGAGTCAGTATGCTGCAACAAAGACAAAAAACCTCGACCATGGGCTAGGCATACGTTGGCTGTTCTGGAGGGGTAGATTTCTTTGTGGTCTGCGACACCTTTTGCGGTGAAGGCGCTGCTGCGGCAGCATTCGGTGTGGTCGTGGTGGCCTTTGCGGCACTGCTTCCGGACAGCCATGACGGCCTCCGGGCCCCGAGAAACGCGTTTGCAGTGCTGTTGGTAGTCGCGATTTGCGCTTTAGCGGCCGGCTGTGACCCGGGTATTGTCATGATAGTTATGTCGAGCCTGGACAGCTGAAGGGGGGAGGAGGTATGGCCAAAATTAAAAACGGCAGGGGATCTGGTGGCAGCCTGCTACAATGCCCTTCGTGCAAACCGGGTAACAAGGCTAGGTAGGGGGGAGAACATAGACAGCCCAAGGGAGACCGACGAGAAAGGGACTGTTGGTTCGTGCACGGCGTTGCTTTATGGAAGCAGCATGACGAACGACACTGGTCCGCGCGTCACGACTCTGCAACTTCCATAAGACGAGAAGAAAGTGATCCCAAGCGACGGTGGGCAGAGGGTCGAGATTAAGGCAAAAAGAAAGAGCCTTGGCTCGGCCACAATGAAACAAACACAAAAAGAAGTCGCGATCAAGGCGAATTTGGGGGTCGATGTTGACAAAGCGCGAAGAGGATGGCGGCAGTATGCAAACGGGGCCAAAACGCATCAGAACCCCATTTGACGGTGTAGAGTCCAGACAGGGCAAAGCGACCGGGTGGCGAGAGACAGACGCTGGGTGCCGGCCCGGCTGAGGTGAGAGATTATGGTTTGCGAGCGAAACGCCAAAATTCACGAGAATGTGGCGAGGCACTAAGCTTCCTGGGTGGTCGAGCTTCCTCTGGGGAAAGAATGGCGAGGCTCCTGGTCGTTCCTTCCGGCTTGGATTCCGCCCTGCAGTCTGGCAAAAGCCCCCCTGTCGCGGAGAGGAAGCCTAGAGGGACAGGGAGGGGGAGAAAATCGTGTGCCAGTCAGGAAAGAGCAATCGAGGTCAGAAAAGCCATGCTGCTGAGAGGGCGTGTCGCCCGCGCCAAAAAGGCACGATTGGTTGTGAACGGTCCAGGACGCAGCGCTAACTGGTTCTGGCGTGCATATGACCCACTTTTATACTGTGACCGAACGTGGTCACTTGGTCAATGACTCTACGGATTTCCGTGCTAAATTTACATTGTCTGTGACAATTTGCACTCCGTTTGCATTCTGCTCGTTGCGTGCATGACGAATTCAGCGTATGAAAGACAAGTACACTATCATACTGAAACGTTGGGGCCGAACAGAAGATGCTGGAACTGCATTGCGAACGACCGTCAGATGTGGCCTAAGCGCCCGGAATCGGTCAAATAATATTGCGCAGTCAGCCAATCAGAAAGCCATGATAACGGCAAGATAAGAGGATCAGAAAAAAAGTTGGAGTGGGGCCAAAAAAGTTATGGCAGAAAAAAAAAGTTAATGAATCGCAGTCGACACAAACGAACAACGACGATAAACGAATAAACGACGCTTCCACACGCCCGACCCCGAGACTTGTAGCCAAGCTAATACCGATAAAGTACGAAGCGAAAAGAAAAAGAAGAATCAAAACCACCGAGACCAAACCTACAAGCACACACCTTAACCCACAATGGCGGCGGAAGTGGTCCCGTTGCCTCTGCTGAGGCTGCCGGCAGGGCCAGAAACCATTACAGCAGAACAGAGATACTGGAAGTCCTTTCGGAGCCAAAAATCACACACAACGACGGCATCATGGTCGGTGACACATATCAGCTACCCGGCCTCGGCGGCATCATTTGGCGGCTCGGCCGCAGCGATTGCGACACCAACAATGGCCGCCGCCGCAAAACAAAACGACCTCTTCGCCGTCACGGCCGGACCACGAGTCGATGTTTTCAGCATACGCAAGCGCGAGGCGCTCAAGACGATTGGCCGGTTCGAGTCTGTTGCACGCAGCGGCGAGATCCGGCCAGACGGCCGCGTGCTGGTGGCCGGTGAAGACACGGGCAAGATGCAAGTGTTTGACGTTTCGGGCGGCTCGCGGCCGGTGATCCTCAAGACCTGGCACCTGCACAAGCAGCCGACCTGGGTGACGAAATGGTCGCCGACGAACCTGTCGACGCTCATGAGCGCCAGCGACGACAAGACAGTGCGCCTGTGGGACCTGACCGAGACCCAGCCCATGCGGACGTTCACCGGCCACACCGACTACGTGCGTGCGGGTGCCTTTATGCCCGGTTTGGCAGCCAACGGCGGCGGCAGCGGAGGCAATACCAGCGGAAACGGAAGCGGAGGCAACAACCACATGCTGGTCACAGGTTCTTACGATTCTACAGTCCGGCTGTGGGATACAAGAGCACCTGGCGGCGCCGTGCTGACGTTCAAGCACGCCGCACCAGTCGAGGAAGTGCTGCCCATGCCGTCGGGTACCGCCATCCTGGCCGCATCCGACAACTCAGTGTCGGTGCTGGACGTCGTGGCCGCTCGCCCTCTCAAACTGCTTACGAGCCACCAAAAGGCTGTTACGTCGCTGAGCCTCGCGTCGCACGGCGAGCGGGTGGTGTCTGGCGGCCTGGACGGCCACGTAAAGGTGTACGAGACGAGCGGGTGGAACGTTGTGGCGAGCCTCAAGTACCCGTCGCCCGTGCTGAGCGTGTCTGTGATTACGGCGGGCGCCAACGGCGACGACCGGCACCTGGCCGTGGGCATGGTGTCGGGCGTGATGAGCCTCAGGACGCGGCTGACGGGCCAGGCGGCCGAGCGCGAGGCCGAGCGCAAGAAGGAGCTGGCGGCGCAAGACGCCGGCACGCTCGACAAGTACGACAAGAACAAGGCACAGCGCAAGAAGCTGGCCATTGCGCAAAAGCGGATGGACAAGGCGGACGCGGAGACGGCCATGCAAAAGACGCAGCAAGGCGCAGACGCCGTGATGGAAACGGTGCTCGACCCGTACACGGACACGCGCAACAGCGAGAGCAACGCCCGGATGCGGTCGCAGCTGCGCCGGAAAAAGGAGACGCAGTGGCAGCGGGACATGCGGCACAGCCGGTTTGGGCTGGCGCTGGACACGGTGCTGGGCTACAACCAGCCGCTGGAAGTGCTGACGATGCTGACGGCGCTGCGGCACCGGAGCGCGCTGCGGGATGCGCTGGAGAACCGGGACGAGGTGTCGGTGCAGCCAATCCTGCGGTGGGTGTGCAAGCACATTGTCGACCCGCACTACACGAGCATCTGCACGGATGTCGGGCTGCACCTGCTGGACCTGTATGCCGAGTACACGGCGGCGTCGCCGGAGCTGGACAGCGCGTTCCAGGATCTGTGGAAGAAGGTGCGGCGGGAGGTTGAGCAGGCCGAGCTGGCGTGTCAGACGAGCGGCATGGTGGAGAGTCTGATGATGAGCGGTGTGTGAGGGGAACGTTGGCGAATGGTTGATGCGATTTGTCGAGTCGGTTGAATTGGGGATTGTACGAGTCAATTGGCGTGTCGACTGTATCGGGTCGATCGATTGTGAGGCGATTGGATTGTCTAGTCGGTCAACTCCAGGGGATAGGAAAAGTTCGGATTCAGAATTGGGTTCAATTTGGGTGTTTGGGCGGGTTTGGCATTATTGTAATAGCTATTTTACGGTCGCAGTTTAGCGGACACTGTCATTTCAGGGCGCATTTCGCTTCACCTAAAAGAGGATGCCAATTGCGGTGATTTTGACGATGCGATTGGGCAGTGCCGATTGTGAGGGTTGATTTGTGCTCATTGAGGCTCCATTGCGACGATTTGTGACTCCAATTGTGGTGTCGGTTGTGCTCGAGATTGAGGCTCCAATTTGTTTGCGACCGACGATTTGTGACTCCATTTGCGGGCGGCGATTGCCCTCACGATTGCGTGGCGCCTTTCATAGTCTGATGCGACCGACTGGTCGGTCGCAATATTACGATTTTATGGCCGCCGATTGCTGTTCTTTGCGACTCACGATTTTTGCGACTGTGATCCGATGTAGCTTTTATGTGCGGCCCGTCCCTGCTGTCCAGTGCGCCCCAGAGTGTTTTTTTCAGCTTCGCGTGTATCCTGTGACTGACTGATGCTGCGCCCGTTTCACCCTATCGTGTGACTATCGCGTGGCAGCTCGCCCGGTTTTTTTTTGTCTGTCCCCCACGATCTCGATCCGGATCGTGGCTGCCGCTGCCAGATTTGGCATACCGCAACTGCACGATTATTTTTAAGGTTGGGCGTGCGCGCAGGCGCGCTCGCCTGGGTCATTTTTCTAAGGTCCGATTAAACTTTTTGGGTATGGGTTGTGTCCCTCCCCAGTTTTTGTGTGCGTGTGTGTGTGTGTCGTGCAGGAAGATCGTGTACTGGGTCCGCCTCAGATCATGAGTGGGCTGGGTCATACGGAAAGGCTCGCTGGGGCATCGTGAATGGCCTGGGCCAGATTTAGAAGGCGGCCTAGGTTCGTCGGCTGGCTGGGCTGGGTTTGCGACCGTCTGGGATCGTGGGTGGGCTACCAGGAAGTCCCCAGGATCGTGAGTGGGCTTGGGCCAGCAAATGCGCTTCGGATCGTGAATTGCGGGCTCTTGCGGGCTCGTGCCGGTCGCATGCAGTAAGATCGTGGGTCAGAGAGCCCGCTTGGGACGGTCGCGTGGCCGGAATCCCAAAGATCGTGAAGTGGGCTGCCGCCAGGGGGTGAGTGCAGCAGATGCGCACACCGCAAAAAAAAAAAGTCCCCGTGACTAGACGTGGAGTGGGCTGGCTTCGGGGAGTGTCCCCGAAATCCCAAAGATCGTGAAATGTGGGCTGGGTCAGGTGTGCTTAGAAAGCCAAGATCGTGACTTGACCCCGGCCAATTCTGCTTAGAAAGCCAGGATCGTGAAGCCACTTGGGTCAAGCTTGCTTGGGAAGGATCGTGAAGTGGTCTGCGCTGTGTTGCTTAGAAAGCCGATGTGGTGAGGCGACCTGGGGCCAGTGTGCTTAGAAAGACAAAAGAACATCGTGAAAGGCCGCCGGGGCTACCAGGCCGCCCGACTGCCAGGACCAAAAATGCGCATGAGTAAGATCGTGAAACGGCCGTGCCAGAACGCACGTGGGAAAATATGTGGTCTTGCCCAGGAAGGCGCTGCGCAGCCACACGAGCACGCGGGGATGGTGGAGGGCGGAAAATCGTGGGACGTGGGAAGGGGAAATCGTGGCGGGCGTGGGATGAGAGGAGGGATGCGTGGTGTCCGGGGTACATAGCAGTAGGGCCGCTTCTCAGAAAAAAAAGGGTAAAAAAGTCACGATAATAGGGTCGCCCCGTTCTTTACGTAGACGCCCCTTGCAGGCTGTTTCCGCACTCAAAACCTATTTTTTGCGGGGTTTGACTACCAGCGATGATTGCTGTTCATGGCAGTGTGTATTAATTTTCAGCGTCGACGACACCTTTTCGCAGCCGACTTTCCACGACACAAGACTTGAATTGGCACTTTCCGGATTGCCCAAATGGACCTTGGCCCCGGAAAGCCCGTTTGGGCCTCGACTGGCCAAAAAAGTGTTATGAAAGAAGAAGAAAACGGTTTGGCTGGTGAAGAGGCTTTTTGTTAGCCATTCTTGCTGACGCATTCTGACGTCGGTGTTTTAGGCTTTTTTTGGGCGCTCTTCATGTGTGAATAGCCTCTTATTTGTGTGCGCGTCTACCGCGGCCCCCCTGCATTTGCCTTGGCTATTCTTTTCCGCTATTCGGGCCTCATTTCTGTCTCATTTGTCTCCATTCTCGCATTTTTCTTCGCATTCGTCTCCTGTTGTCTCCAGTTTCTCATCCCATCAACCCCTTTGTCTCCTTCGGCCCCCTCCTCCTGCTGCTGCTCCCCTGCCCCCGTCCCCCCGTTCCCTGCCTCCTTGTCCCCCCTCTTCTGTCCCGCCCGTTCCCTTGATTGTTCCCTTGATCCTCTGTGATCCTCGGTTCCGGCCACGTCTAGACCGTCGATAGCGGAAAACAACGGCGCATCCTGCTCACGGCTCGACCAAGGACAAAAGTACACATGTAATGTGTGTGCACACACAATCTCCCACGCAGGGATGCAAACAGCCCCGAATCGGCTATGGATACATTGTACATGGCGTTGCATGCACAACGGCCCACCACTACAGATGCGCGCGCACATTCACACATCAACTCGCATACAATCGCACCGAAATAAGAGCCAAAAGGGGTGCCAGAGTGCAAAATGGACGCAACTGGCAACAAGTTTGCAGATAATACGGGGCTGGCTACGTCATTGGGTGGTCCGTGTAGATAAGAAAAGAACGGGATTTTCTTAAATTTAAATAAAAATAAATAAATAATTACTGCGACAGAAACATTGGGGTCCCTCTCTCTCCCCTCGCCAAGGCTATGGGTTAACAGGACCAAAGAAGGAGGCCAGAAAAGGAAGCAGCTGCAGAAACAAAACTGGGTCTTCACAAAGCAATAGCGGGGGGGGGGCGTGTTTTGCGCATTGTGGATGTCTTTGTGGATACAGCTGTGGGTTTCTTTCTGTCTTTTCGACGAATAGACAGCGGCCTGACTGTGGACGTCTTCATTGTCTCGACGAATTAGCAGCAGAGTCTTTGTGTCTGTACTCGCACGAATAAGCCGAGCAAGGAGTTTGCCGGTGGATAGTTTTGGCTCGCCTCTCGAATAAGCCGAAGCGCAGTTGTGGATAGTCTGAATGCTTCTCGACGAATTAAGCAGGCAGGAAGGGGTGGGTTTGCCTGTACAAAGTACATGATGTCTCGACAAATACAGCGAGCAGACGAGGGCGTCCTACGTATTGTGGATTGCAGGTACAAAGTACACAAGACAACCCAGACAAGGGTGTTTCTGCGAGCAATACCCGTAGAAACTCGGTGGACAAGGATGCCATCGACGAATAGGAGCCAAGGTGCGTGTCGGCGAATCGCAGTCAACGCCGGCAAGTGTCTCGGCGAATGGCATTCAAGACAGCCAAGGATTGCGTTCTCTTTCACAGATCATGGTAGTTCCACGTGTTGGTTGCGCTGTTGCAGGGCCGCCGAAATGGCCAGACCACGGACAGATGGCAGGACAAAGAGACAACAGAACTGAAGCTGGAGGGTAGGCAATACGGGTGATGGCGGGAAGGCGGGAAGGCTGCGGGAAACAAACAGGGAAGGGGAAAGCAGATGGCCAAAGGGACCAGACTGGCAAAAACAAGAAAGCACATGCAGGCAAGCAAAAATCCTGTCGGGACAGACAAAAAGGGCAACCCGAGAGAATCTGACAAGTAAGACACGATTGACAAGACGCGCTGGTGTCTGCCGCCTCCCTTTGACGGGATCGAGAGACCCTTGAGGGCTGCAATACCCAAGAGCCAAGCATGAACGGCGCCGTTGGTGCGAAGCCCAGGACAAAATAAGATAATAAGGGCTCCCAATACCCTGATTTACAGTGGTTCCTGGTGCAGTAGCGAGACAGACCTCAGCGGCACAGGAACGAGCAAACGGCAGCGGTTCCATTGGTGATGGTCAGTGGGTGGGGGTGGGCAGCGATAATGAAGACCCTCTGTGATAGGTAGAAAGCAGCTGGAGAAGAAGGAAGGGAGGGCGGAGAGGCGGAGAGAACAGTCTGGAGATGGATGCACATGGGTGGGGAGTGTACTTTGTACTATTGCTGTGTGTTTATGCCACTTCACATACGAGTAGTCTCTGTACTAGTAGTATGTATGTAACTTGCCATATGTAACAACTTATGTAAATCAACGGCGTGTCAAGGTGAAGGTGGGCGAGTTAATACCCAAACGCATGCCATCCTACTTTCTTTGTGCGTCTGGGTACTATGATGTTCCCCAGGATAATCCTGATCGACACAGCCCTTACTAGCCACGGACAAACCAGTCGGACCGTCGACGGCCGTGGATGGCAATGTGTGGTTGAGTGTGGCTCTCGTTTCTACGGTAGTTTCTGCGATTATTGTAAGGGTCCATTGTCACTGAAAGGGGACCCAATTGTGGATCTGCCATGATGCAGAGGCGTACTCTCCAGTCGTATGTATGGTAAGATACTATGCTGCGAGTACGAGTGTACGAACTAGAGAATATCACGACCTGCCAATCACTTCGCCCACACGCCCCCCAGTCCCACTTTGTAAGGAATGGTTGGGCTACACTTACAATGGCCTGCCTCAAGTGCATAATGAGTGGCACACTTGAAAGGCACAATCACGCAAGCCGCATCATGGCGCAGGATGCTAGACAATAACGAGAGGCCCACCATATGACGAAAGACTGCAGGGTTTGCTGCAGAAGCCTTGTCTATTGGCTGCTCAGTCCAAAGTCTATCCACACAACCGAAACGAGTAATACCATGTAAGGACGACCTATTGCGGAGAATGCACACAAAGTGAGAAGGAGAAAAGAAATAAGAAACCAAAAACATGGAGCACGGTGATGGGCAGGGCGTGTGCCGAAGCGAGGAGGAGAAGGGGGGAGAAGGATGAAGAAGACGAAGAACCAAGCAGGCAAGGAAGACGACTGCTGTTGCACATGTAAGTGACAGCTCGGAAGAGATGAACGAACAGGTTGGCACCAGAACAGGAATAGAAGGAACGGATAGAAAGTAACAAGAGATGTGAGAGAGGGTATGGAATGGAACCACAAACAGGAATCAGAAAGAGGAAGAACCAACTGCATACGTAGGAGGCATTTTCGAGTACTCGTAGACTAAAGGAGAAGCCGACGTGGCTCGGGAAATGGCCCGAGATGTCTCGAGATGAGGACGCCGAGATACCACCAAGACGCACCAAACAGGCCCCGATATCCGTCTAGTAGATTTTGAATCAGATCACCATGTACCGCAATATCGGCGGCAAAATATAACAAAGATAGAGACAGTAAAAGAGGCAAACATCGACACTGACGGGCGTGGCGAGGCGCTGTTGGACAGATGTGTATCTGACAGTGTCTTATAGAGCATCTTGCCGAGCATCTCACAACGTGTCTGCTCGTAGTATGTGAGATACCAAAGTACTTACTAACAAGAGACGTCTTACCATACGCACGTCTTAGACGCAAGAAGCTGCGTCACACAGTGCTCTATTGTGGAATAACGGATAGACGGAGCGCGGGCAGAGCGACAATCAAACCATCCCTTGTTGAGATTCCATACTACCTTGGACGCTTCGAGCAGGTAGCATCTCACCATAGTCGGTGCACAGGGGTACCTGGGGCGTACTGATCCCGACCTAGGCAATAAAGTGGTCGGCACAAATACAGGCCGGCAATTTCTAACCTTTCTAAGGCATCTAGCCCCAGCCCGCCGTCGAGCTAACCAGACACCCTCATTGCCTCCTTGGCTCGCCGGCCAATCAGCGGCCGAGCTACGCTCATCCGGGGCCACTGCGGTACCCCGTCCGCATTCAGCACAGGGGCTGCATACAAAGTAGGAATACGGCGAGAAGGATGGGCAGTATTGCTGCTTGGCCAGGCAGATAGCGAGCGCAGAAGCGAAAGGAAAGCGAAACCGACAGGAGCAGGAGTCGGGTTGATGTCGGGTTGCGGGCCAAGACAGGAGGAGTGCAGAGGACAAGCCCCGAGCAAACCCCCGAGTGGGCGGCGAACTTGACTGCTGAATAAGACATTGTTGTCCAACCACGTTGTACGCAGCGAACAAAAGAGAGCCGCAATTGTGTGTACGAGTATGGAATATGGCGGGGTATTTGGCTCTCTACCGGAGCTTATATAAGCGGTGATGTCGTTGTTACACGCCCAAGCACGCCAGCCGACGGCCAGCCGAATACCAAGCCGAACCGAAGAGCCACCAGAAATGCGCCAGAAACTGCCCGAAGCCAGCCAAACACAACGGCTTGGCCGCCCATGACGCAGCCGGGCCACTGCTAGCATCCTTTGAGCAAAAGTATCCGGCATGGAGCCAGGGGCTCCATAGTGGCGGCTGGCAGCGACCCTCCTCCTCCAAGCCCCCTACCCAGTGTCCTTAAATTCACGTGCCTGGGCTTTTTTCACCAAACGCTGTTTTTTCATACCAACACGCCCCCCCTTCCTGCGTTCGGCGCTTCCTTCCCACTGTCTTTCCCACTTTTCTTGCCAGGTTTTGTCCAGGATTTGCGGCTTCAAATCAGGGAAGGCGGACATTGATAGCCTGACCCGGGAGTTTCAGGAACCAATTTGTGAATTTTGTGCGGCTTTGTGCAGTCTTTGTACATCCTGCTAGCCTCCCCCCAGCGTGCTATTCCTGGGCCTGCAGCGGACCGGCGCTTGCTCTGATTGGCCGGCGCTATTGTCGAGAGAGTTTCAGCGAGGCAGGCAACCACACAACAGACCCCTCAGCCCGTTCCTCGCCAACGGGCCACAGCCTCCCGCCGGGTACACAGTACGGCAGCAGGGCCATCCGCAACGTCGCACGCCTCTCGCCGACCCCCCCTGGAGCATCAAGACTCCATCTGGGACCCATAGGACCCTGGAGCGGCGCGCCAGCATATACCACCAAGATAGCCAGAGATACACGCCTCCTGCAGCCATCTTGTGCGTGTTTGCCTCCTCCTGAGAATCTGCCCTCACTACGTCATCGGGCTGTGGGTGTCTCGAAGAAGTACCGCACTTAGCGACAGCCTGTCTGGAGCTAGAGAATCGACTCAGCCCTGGGAGACCGTGAGAGACGACCAAGCGGTTGTCACTGGTTGTCACTTTTCGCCAACATCCACTTGCGCCTTGTCGAGCACTCCGCGCGGCCGCCTTTGTGGTCCGTCTCATCTTGTCTGTACATAGTGTTTGTTTCTTCCCTGGCATCTCGAGCATTCCTGTCCGTCCTGGATCCTCCCCCCTCGGGCAAAAGTATATAATCCCCTGGTCCCCTCGACGCCATCTACTATTCGGGCATCTTCTTCTTCCCTTTCTTGATCATCAACCCAGGAGTTTCTATTTAGACATCACATCCTGTTTACGTTACTCGCCTTTATTTCTGTTTGGACACAAAGTTTTTGATACCCAGATATACCACTTACACACTTGTACAACCATCACCACCACCTCCAACACATCTTCACCCCATCTCACTTTCAAAATGTCAGACGTTCTCCGCCCCGTTCAGACCTCTGCGGTCTATGTCATGGACCGTGCTACTGGCCGCATGGCTGTCCCGCCGCCATCACCACCCTCGCCAGGCACTGCCACCGAGAGCAAGCTGAAGCAGCCCATTGAGGAGCTCTCCCTCGACACCAAGAACATCAACAACAAGAGCAAGACCAACAACAAGGACGGCGAGGCATCACCGCCGGCCACCGCACCAACATCTACCCGCGGCTCGGTCAGCGACTCGTCTCCTGCTCTGTCTCCCACAACTCTTGAGGGCCTCGACTGCGTCGAGCACGGCTACACAAATTCTCTGGAGGACCGCCTTGCCGGTGCCATCCACGTGCTCGGCACTGAGGCCCACGCACTGAACACTGTTGCCCAGCTCTACGCTACCAACGACGGCGCACGTGACGGCTTCTCTGAGGCCGTCAACGTCATCCTGCGCACCCAGACCGAGCAGCCGCACGGCAAGCTCGTCATTGTCGGTGTCGGCAAGTCTGGCCACATTGGCAAGAAGCTCGCAGCCACCTTCAACAGCCTGGCTGTCCCGGCCAGCTTCCTGCACCCCACTGAGGCTCTCCACGGCGATCTGGGCCACGTCAACGGCCACGACGCTCTCATGTTTATCACCTACTCCGGCAAGACCCAGGAGCTGGTCGGCCTGCTGCCGCACCTGGATCCTACACTGCCCCTGATTCTGTTGACTGCACACATCACCCACGACACATGTGCTCTGATCCAGCGCCGCAACGAGCTGCACGCCGAGAAGGCCGCTGCTCTGGGTGTCGAGGTCGGCCCGACTGTTCTGCTGCCCGCCCCCATCCCGGTTGCCGAGAAGGTCTCCTTTGGCGTCTCTGCACCAACCTCCAGCACCACCACTGCTCTGGCCGTCGGTGACGCTCTGGCCATTGTCGCCAGCAAGGAGCTGCACCCGTCTGTCATGAACGTGTTCCACAAGAACCACCCCGGCGGTGCCATTGGCGATGCTGCACGCAAGCCGAGCACCACTGACCAGGCTGCCGACACTCTGCAGGCCCTGGCTGTCGCCTGGTCCGAGATCCCCGTGGTCAAGGCCAGCGCTGCCGCCGATGTTCACGGCTGTGCTGATGTCCTGCGCGCCGGCTACAGCAGCACCAACGGCTGGGTCCGCGTCGAGACCGCATCTGGCTCCGAGGCTGTCGCCGCTCCCAGCCGGATCCGCGACCTGACTTCTGCCGAGCTGACCAAGCCGGTGGCCTCCGTCTCTGGCCTGGTCGTGCCGCGCGAGAACATGGTCGTCATGGCCGCCGACACCAAGGCCGCCAGCGCCGCCAAGTACCTGCGGTCGAGCACTGCCGAGGCCGCCCACACCATTGTTGCCGTCACCGACAAGGATGGCCAGGTCGTTGGTGTCCTTGAGAAGCACGACCTGCTGGAGGCTCACCCGAAATAGGGTGGTCTTGTGGACAAACAAAAAACAACAAAACAACAAAATTGCACGCCCCAATTTACGAAATTGCACATATGGAGTTGGATTTCTTTTTTTTTTATTTCACGCTTTTCTTTTCATGTAGGGCCATAGACGCCCGCCAATGCATCTCTGTTTTCATGTATCTCCCTCTTGGTATTCCTCCCGGGATCCAAGAGGTCTGAGACGTCTTTCTTACGACGACGAACCCAGACGGCGTTTTTATTTTTAGGGTATCGAGACGATGACCGAGTCTATCGATCTCTTTTTCTTCTTGTTCTTTTAACCTCTTTTTTTTTCTCACATGTACCCTCAACGATCAAGAGTCGCAAACACAAATAGGACTCGGGGGCAGGAACAACATGTACCAGGAAATTTCTCTTTTGTTTTGTCATCTCATGTATAAGCAGATACTCTATTTTTTCCATTGTTGAATACGAATTTCCACGCAAAAAAAGCTGGTCGAGGCCGACAGGTCCCCAGACTTTTTTTATTTTCAAACGTTCAAACAACAGTCCCTACTTGCAACAGTGAAGTGATGTCTCTGGGTGTTGTCTTTAGCAACCAACTTGGCAAGTAACAAAGAAGCATATAGCCAATAATTCACTGTCCAATTCAAGGCTACCACTGGCGTGGCCACGCAACATGACAAGTCCAACATATAAAACGCTCTGCCATTCAATACAAAGAAACAAAACCCATTTTTAAATTGTCTAATCCTTTATATGCATTGTAGATCCTTCCATTCCCCGTTCTTCGCTTTCTCTATTTGGCTGCCGTCGCTGCCTTGCCGTTGGTGCTTCCACCATTGGCCTTTGCACCCTTCTTTCCTGTCTCCTCGTCATCGTCGTCGTCAGAGTCATCGTCTGACCCGTCCTCGGAACTCGAGTCGACATCGTCTCCAGAGTAGGTTGAACTGCTGCTGCTGGATGATGACGAAGACGAGGATGAAGATGTCTCCACGCCGTTTTGCAGTTGCTGTCCTGTAGCTGCAGCCGCCAGCGGCATAGCCTCGTCATCGTCGTCGTCTGACGAACTAGAGCTGTCGCTATCGCTGTCGCTGTCGCTGTCGCTGCTTCCAGAAGACGTGCCATCTTCGTCGTCTGCCTCTTCGTCGTCATCGTCAGAGTCATCGTCGTCGGAGCTGCTGCTGCTGCTGCTTTCCTTTTCCTTCTTGTCGTCCTCGTCGTCGTCATCCTCGGAATCGCTGCTGTCGCTGTCGACCGGCACGGCTGTCCGCTTCTTCCGGTTCCGCTTCTTGGCAGGGTCCTTGCCTGTGGTGGTGTCGAGCTTAATGCGCTTCTCGTCCGGCTCAGAAGTGGACGATGCGGCAGCAGTCTCTGCAGCCTTGGACTCGTCCTTCTTGGCGGCCTTGGCCGACGCCTCGCCCTCGCTGTCCTCCAGCTCGCGCGCGATATTCTCAGCCCGTATCCGCCGCAGCAGCCGCTTCTGCACGTCCGGGTCGTTGGCAAACCGCAGGACGTACTCCACCTCGCTCAGCCGTCTTTTCCGCTTGCCGCTGGCAGTGGCGTCCTGGTTTTGGAACCCGGCAACAATGTCCTTGTACTCTTTTTCCTTGTCGCCCTCCTCCTTCTTCTTATCGTCTTTCTCCTCCATTATTATCTCCTTGGCCTCCTCCAACAGGCGGGTGCGCACGACACCCTGGATGCCCCGCACGTAGTCGTAAAAGATATCAATGTGCGTCGACGGGATGGCGAGGCCGGCAAAGACGTACTTGACCAGCAGCGTCTGGTGGTTCTTGTTGAAGCGCCAGGAGGTCTCGCGCTCAGTCTCCCACTGTTTGAGGTACTCGAGCTCGCGCTGCAGGTCTGGCGGCTGGCCTTTATCGGTCGAGTTGGCTCGTGTGCCGGTAGCTTTTGGTGTCTTTGGCTTCTTCGTCTTTGGCTTCTTTGGTTTTTTCGGTTCCTTCTTGGTCTCCTTCTTTGCCGGCTCCTCAAACGAAACTGATTTCTGCTTCTTGGCGGATGATGCCACAGCAGTCACTGGCGGCTGTTTTCGCTTGTTGGGTGTCGAGTAGTTGCTAGCGGCTGCTGTGCTCGTACGAGGTTGGGCGGCAGCTGAGGCGGTCGCTGCAGGGCTGCCGTTGTTGCTGCTGTCGCCGCCTGATGCGGCAGGTCCTTTGAGCTTGAGGCCCAATCGTTTCCAAGCCGGAACGCGCTGCGCTGGCGTACCGTGGCTGGACCAAGAAGACATGGCAGTAATACACGCAGGGTGAACACGCAAGCCGGGTCGGAGGGGAAAATAAAAGAAGAGAACGTGGGGGAGGATTAGGCGTTTGACAAGGAAGATGGGGGTAAAAGAGACGGTGTGTTTTTCGGTCTCCTGTTAATAAGGCAAGGTGACAGACAAGTGGGTAGGTGAGTTGTCTGGTCGCAGGCAAGGGACGGGCAAAAAAAAAAGACAATATGTGAGACAGGAAAATCCAAAGACAGGAAGATCTTCTTGTAGATTGGCGATACACCTCGTGAGGGTCTCTGTATATGTTGCCGTGACAAAAAAAAGGAAAGTCGCTATATTTCTCTTTTCGTTATGCTGGTACACCGCTGCAATTGAGGATACACAAAATATGTACCTCGTGTTGTCTCAAAACTGATTTGCACAGAAATGCAGACGGCTCGTCGCTGTCGCTGTCGAGAAAAAAAAAACAATGCTGTGCCGCGGATTGGGCGAATGGTCGTTGCAGGTAACGAATTTTTTTTCTGGGACTTTTTTCCTTTGCTTTTGCTCCAAGAGAGTACGATGCGAATTTCTGCTGGCAAAAAAAAAATTAGTGGGACCTCTTATCGATAAGATAGAGTACCTTTCTCAAAGATACCTTTGCATCTTCTTCTTTCCACGTGACTTCGGAATTTCCTTCGGCCCGTGTTTTCTGGAGAGCTCTGGGGACCAACGCTGGGTCGGGCCAATGCACGGGCCAAGCTCCCTGGCCTCTAGGCAAGCTCCTTGCCAACGCGTCGTTAGGTGAAAGAGGGAGACAGACATCAGCAGTGAAACGAAAAGCTTCCCTTCCAGCTAAGCAACCCGGCAGCCTGATCTACTCCATACCTCCACACCTCGATACACCGGGTCACTGCGAACGTTTAATCCGTTGTTCTCGTTTCATTTTCATCGACGAGACAACTTTCTCATCGACCTCCGAACACCGACACATATCCATCCAACTCGGCCGCCAGCCTCACTCCATCACCATGTCTGGTATGTTGAGCTCCAAGCTCATCGAGCCCTGAGCTTCCTGTTGATGCCTCCTGGGATGTCCATTTATTAGACTCTTTCTGGGGTTCCTCCCGAGCTCAACACAGCTTCTTGAGCTTTGATTGCTGTTCTGCATGTTGCTAACATTCGTTCTACTTGACAGGCAGCGCAGGCTTCGACAGACACATTACTATTTTCTCCGAGCAGGGGCGACTGTATCAAGTCGGTATGTAGCAGTTCAGCTCCATGGTAATACGCAAGCGTTTCCGACCGGTTCCCCCGAAACTAACAATACTTTTAAGAATATGCATTCAAAGCCATCACAGCCGCAAACATCATGTCGGTCGGTGTCCGGGGCAAGGACTGTGCAGTAGTCCTGTCTCAAAAGAAGGTCCCCGACAAGCTCATCGACCCGTCGTCCGTCTCGCACATCTTCCGCATCTCGCCGTCCGTCGGCTGCGTCATGACCGGCTCGATAGCCGATGCGCGCGCCTTTTCGCAGCGTGCCCAGGGCGAGGCTGCCGAGTTCCGGTACAAGTTTGGCTACGAGATGCCTTGTGATGTCCTGGCCAAGCGTCTGGCCAACATCAGCCAGGTGTATACGCAGAGGGTGAGACCACCCCCGACCCCCGACCCCGAACGATAGCAAGATATCCACAGGTTCTAACTATTAAGGCATACATGCGCCCGTATGGCGTTGCGACGACTCTCATCTCGCTCGATGCCGAGGTTGGCCCGCAGCTGTTCAAGTGCGACCCTGCAGGCTACTACATTGGCTACAAGGGCACGGCCGCCGGCCCCAAGCAGCAGGAGGCGCTGAACCACCTGGAGAAGAAGCTGAAGAACAAGGACCACGCAGAGGGTTCGTGGGAGGAGGTTGTGGAGCTGGCCATTACGACGCTCAGCACCGTGCTCAGCATGGACTTCAAAAAGTCGGAGATCGAAATCGGCATTGTGGGCGGACCGCGGGCAGACGGCAAGGAGGGCACCGATCCCGGATTCCGGACGCTGACAGAAGACGAAATCGACGAGCGGTTACAAGCGATTGCAGAGAAGGACTGAGGGAACGTTGCATCAGGCAAAATGTGGAGGATGAGAGCGAGAAATGACGGGGGATAAAGGTATTTGGAAGAGATGGGAAGACACAAAGAGATGCCCGGGGGAAGAGCGAAACCGAAAGAGTGAAAGCACAGGTGGGGGGGGATGAGCTTGAGAAGCCCATTTGCTGAGACAGCACATCCTGCTTGACAAGCTCTTGAGGGCATAGACAAGACGAAGCGTCATCATCATCATATCACCAGCAAGGCACACCCGGTGTACAATATTAAAACGGTCAAAAACGGTTGCCACACTTGCCCTCTCCTTATACCAAAAAGGGACACTGAGAATATGGTGTCTTCAATGACTGGTTGTCGTGTTTCCACACGGCATGGACGATGCCGTGTCCACTGTGAAGGTTTAAACGACAACGGCTGGCCAACAGGGCCTAGCATAGCCATGGCATGCGTTGGCAACGGCAACAGGTGATGGAGTTCGGCCTCGGCCTCGGCGTAGGACAAATCAGAATGGCGCAGTTGGCAACAAGGCTCTCAAGACGGCCCGGGCGAGGGATGAAATGGCGGATGTTGCAAAGAGCATGGCGAGGATGCAAAGGGGATGATGCAGCAGGAAGAGGCCACCGGTTTCTCCTTTTGTCTCTTTCCTTGATTTCCCTCACTTTTTTTTTCCTCTCCTTGCTTTCCCCTTTCGGCCTCTTGCAGTTTTTCTCTCTCTTTTTCTCTTTTCTCTGTTCCGCTTTTTTGTGTTTCCTGTTTCCGTTTTATTTCGAGGGTTCGGTCATACATCGTGTAGGGTCCATGTCTGTAATTGTAGTCTGATATTCGTGCCAAAATAAAATTCAAAAGCATCCAACCAGACGTCAGGAATGGCAAAATCAAGAAGAGTAGTCTTATGCAGGGGAGATCTGCATGCAACGTCGACCAACCACGCAAGGAAACAGACAAGAAGACCCTTTTTGCTGGGTGCACTTTTCTCCTGTCTGGTCTCTTTTGTTCAGCCCGGCGTGACTGCGGGTCTGAGCTGAAAAGTTTTTTTCGTCATGCAGTCCGGTTTTGCACGTTTTGTCTCAATTTGTTTCGTTTCACATACGAGGCAAGCTCCCAGCAATTAGGAAGGTGCAGATGCACATCCAGGGCCAGGGCGGAACCTACCAGATGACATCATTCGTCTGGTCTTGAGTATTGGCACTCGAGATCCATGTATTTTGGTCTGATTGTGCGCGTTTCTTTAATTAGGTATCTGCATGCATGTGTGTGCGGTGCGGTGTGAGCCGCATCTCAATGGATCGTTGTTCTGTCAGCTGTCAAAGAGGCAAGGCAGACTGCTGAATCTGGGGCACAGCCAAGATCTGGAGGACTGTTTCTGTAGTTGTGGCGGTAAGCAACCCCCCAAAAAGCCACAGGAACGTACTGGAGGGTTACGCCCGTTGTTAGAGTTCTGAACCAACTAGCCCCTGGCCGGCTGGCCAGCCATGGCTGGCCACAAAATACAAGCCATTTGCAGAGTCGCATTGTCCGAAATTTCTTTTTTTGCTTTCGGGTTCCAGTTGTGGATTAACTTTGCAAATCTTTTTTCGTAGTTTGGGTTGACCTAGTTCTTGTGTCTTTGGTTGGAGAGTGTGATCGTGTGCTTTGCGCCTCTTTCTTTGCCCTTATCCGCGGAGTTCACAGCGGCACTATGCGCTGTTTTCCACGAACTACATAGTAGGGGTTTCTGACGAACTCTTTTGCTTTTGGCTTTTCAAACGGCGCCCTGGTCTGCTTTTTGCAGCCGGCCCAGTTGGTTGCAAAGATTTGGCACCGTGTTCGTATTACTTGCCCCGTAAGGCGACCATTGAGGGGAAGTAAAGCCACAGAGCTGCTGCCAGGGGAGGCGAATTGTTTGTTTCTCGGCGTGAACCGGGCGTGTGAGTGAAGAATAAGGCCGGCAGCGTTTCCGGTGGGACTGCGCTATGGAGAGCGCCGGTTGGAGAGCGATCGCGATAGGGGGAGCGCAGAGCGACGAGAATACGACATGTCGCCACCTGTTGATGGCCTTGCGATTTGGTGTGTCTCGACGCCCGAGCTGGGCTGCGCTGTCAGCTTTTCCCCAATCCAGAATGCAGCAGGTGCCATCAAGGGGACTGCGTCGAGTATGTGCCTCGGATCCTCTATGTTTAGAAACTGCCGTCTTGTAGCCTCGTCCAGACCTTTGGTGACTGAAAGACAAGGCAGACAAGGAAAGCCACAGTGGGATAAAGGAGAAACAGAGACGAAACAAAGCCCAGTGCAGCAAAAGGCGCCGGAAAATATGGAGTGTCATCCTTCCCCGGAGGCTTGGGACGGCCGCTGATAGGCCAGTGCCTGCTCCCCTGGTCGAGCTGCCCTTCTGTTTTGAGAAAAGTCTCAGCGCATATCGGGGCTGCATGCGGGCTGGACCTCTGCCGGCCGACGGACGGGCGACCTCACACTTGTCTCTCGAAATCCCAGATCCGACTCATACCAGGTGGAACACGCAGCAGGGGGGGAGTATGCGTGCCCTAAGATCGCTGGACCCGTCCTGGGACCGACAAGGGGAGGGCCTTTTTGTTTCTTCTTCCTGGATTGTTGCTTTTTGGCCTGCTGTATGGCCTTGCGACTAGGGTTGGCGGGATTGGCGAACAGGATTGGCGAACGCACCCTGGCCAACGGGCTCGACGGCAGTTGTCGTCATTGTTGGGGATCGGGTGTGGTGGTGGAGGTGGTGGAGGTGGTGGTGGGAAGAGGCAGAGAAGTAGAAAAGATCCACAGAAAGCGCTGAGCTGCAGAAAAGACCACACAAGAAGTGGCTCAGTGGCCCTCGGTGGCTTTCGTGGTTTGCTGTCGCCCGCGGTGGCCGACTGTTCAATGAAGGAAAGAGCAACTCAGCTCCTTCCCAAAACCGATGAACATGAGCCTGCGCCACGCCATTGGCCAGAGCCTCAACCACGCTGTCGGCGAACCTGCAGCGCCGCGAAGCTGTTTTGGGCAAGTCTAGGTGAGGACCCGAGTTAGACATATGCTGAACATCTCGCCTAATTAACTGCTTTGAGAATTTGTGCTTTTTCTTTTGCTTTTATTTTATTCGCATTTCTGTTTTCGTCTCCGTGCGTAGCTTGGGGTTGCTGTGCCTGCCTCTGTCGCCGCTGGCTTCACCTCCCTTCTCTCCTGCGAGGGACTGCCCCAGCAGCAGCCTCAGCCAGGCCCGGCCAGGCCTGCCACTTACACAGCTCAGGCAGGTGCAGCGGAGCTGTCAAGCCACTCGAGCCAGTCAAGCCGCCGTCCCCAAGCTGTTGGGAAAGGTGAGATCTGCTCCCTGCCCACCTGCACTGCGACTCTCCAGGCGGGCCCGCCATCCCCTGCCCAGTCGGAAGCTCTTTGTCTACTTCGCTGGCTTCTGCGTCTGTTTGGCTGCCTCCTGTGCTGCTGGTGGCTATTTACTATGTAGCACTCTGGGAAGGGGGGGGGGGGGGGGGAGGGGGGGACGCCGCACCGCCGAGGAGGACATGCCCATCATACCCAGTTTTCCCCCTCTTGAATTCCCATAACCACCCCCTTGTCGTCTCTTAGTTTGTTCTATGTTTCCCCATCCAGAATATCCCGGGCTTCTTTTTGCCACCTTCGCCAACCCGTAGCTTTGGCTGCGTTCCCCCCATGTCGCATCGTGAGACCGACCAGGACGTGCCCACATGGAATTTGTGCAGATAAGGTCTTTCTTCGGGTGACCTGCATGGGATCCCAGGGTTGCCATGCACGTCCCGGCGTACTCTGCACCTCTCCCCTCCCGCCCCTGAGCCCATCATTTCAGCCTCCCGCTCGTGATCCTCCATTCAGATGCTTCCGTTGCCTTCCTTCCCTGAGTGGCCCATATCGGTTTGGCCTCGCCTATCCTCCATCAAGTTAGGTGTCGAAAAAGGACCTCAAAAGTCTGGTCACTGTGCCCTGTGTGGGAGCTACTTACACGTTGTATAATCACACCAAACTTCCACGGTGGCCAAAACCTCACCCACTCCGGTTCCTCATGGGCTCCATGGGTCTCAACGGAATCTGCTCTTTGCTTCTCTCCCCACTTGGCCCTGCACGATGCCCCCTCGCCCTTACTGCCCGCTTGATCTACGTGGTTGGCCTCCTCTCATCGAGCCCTTCTCACGACTGTTTGCCACCCTGGCTGCCCTAGTGCGCGGTCTTCTTACGAAAAGCGGCATCTCCCACAATACCAAAATGCATGTAAGAAAAAAGGGGCAGTGGACGAGTGGAACGGATGGACGAGAGCAGCTGAGGAAGACCACTGGACGAGCAGGCGAGCCAAGAGGGCCATTTGGAGGAGAGGCATAGCAGGAACGTGATGTCTAAGTTCTGAATAAGGGCCACAAAGCAATCATGATGACAAAGTCGCCATCAAGTCACCAGGGGCACATACATTCCCCCAAAACGTGTGTGCTTCACCTACACACTGCCGGGGAGAGGGGCCAGGGGGGAGGCCACGCTATTTTCCGATCGACAGATACCCAAAGCAGATTCCCAATTCCTAATTCCCAATTCCCAATCCTCAATCAACTGCGTGATGACCGCGGAAGGAGACGTGCGCCGGGCTGGTGCGTGTGGCTGCTGCCCCGTTCTGCTCTAGCACTGGCCCATGGCGGTGGTGGAGGTGTTAGCCTCGAAGTGCCCATTATTTTGGTACCGAAAATGGCTTGATCTGCTCCCCAATTGACCAAGATGGACCTGCCTCTTGGTACTTGCAAGACCCAAACAGGAAGTAGCCTCGTCTCCTTTTCTTGCCTCTTGGGCTTTGTGCCTCCGTCTTCCGCTCTCGACTGCCCCCCGTACTTTCCTCGTGTGCTTGCCAGCCAACCAGTGACAGCAAAGACATGCCAGCCTTCTCAAAGTGCCATGCCTCTTTCCTTATGCCCCCCTAAAGGCCCCATCCCGGAGCCGTTCCTCCTCGTCCCCGTTCACACGTTCCTTCTCGATCACCACACGCCTCTCTGCGTGCTCTCCTTACACACCCCTCCCCCTTCTCCCCTTTGCTGCATACCCTCTCCTCCACTCTGATGTCGAGCCCGCAGTTTT
Source organism: Raffaelea albimanens (assembly GCA_002778245.1). NCBI lineage: Eukaryota > Fungi > Ascomycota > Sordariomycetes > Ophiostomatales > Ophiostomataceae > Raffaelea > Raffaelea albimanens. The sequence continues at coordinate 2,869,826 of PCDJ01000008.1, read as the reverse complement.
TCTCCTTCTCCTTCTCGTCCTCGTGAGCTCCACTGTGATATTCCTGGTTCATATGCACCGCTGCTCGCCCTTCCGCCGTTTCATCGAGCGTGTCGCCCAGCCCAGGAACTACGCCCTGCCACCCTTGCTTCACATACTCCAACTCATCGTCTTCGTCCTTATACCCCCCCTCCATTGTGCCCTATCATGAACTGTCGACGCCGCCAGGCCTTCTCTTCTAGTCCAACTTACACCCTTCGGCCCGCTAGCCACCGCTACCTTACCGCGACTCGCTCCTTGCTACCCGTCCCGGTCTCAGCACGCTAAGAGGGCAAAACAAAGGAGACCGACATACACGGCCGTGCCATCGTCGAGCCCAGAGCTGCCGGCCGCTCCTACGCAACCGTGTTCACTCGTCACTTTCTTCTCTCAATTTGTCTCCGCCTCGTTCTCTCTCTGCCCCTGGTCTTTCCCTTTGCATCACTTCCCTCCACCACACCACCACCCCCCCTCTTCCCCAATGATTGCACATCCCTTCTATTAAAAGCCTTAGGCCACCACATCGCTCCTCACACACCCCCCCCTTCCCTCTCACCACAGTCGGACGGCTGTGCTTGCCAAACTGACACCATCCCCCACACTACCGTCACTGCTTGCTATCACTCCTACCGCCAAAATCACAAGTACATGCACAAATAAAGTTGCCTCTTCGCCGGTACCCTATCTTCATATTTGCCTTGCTTTGGTGCCTGTCTGGCGCTACATATCCGCAGTAGCCGATGCCAACAAAGCTCCTTCGCATCGTCTTTATGTTTTCTCTCTCTGGTCATCACTCGTTCTCCAATCCATGTTCATAAAGGCTGGCTCCCCATCCCCTTTCGTCTTTGATAATTATTTTTGTTTATTCCACACTCGCTGAACATCTCCTCTTTCATCTCGGCCCAACCCCAACACTTCCTCGATGTGATAGTTGTCAGTGGCAACTGCCATCCGCTCGCTCACTCGCTTGTTCGCTGCCCCAGCCCTTCGACGAAACAACAGAGAACCCCCCCTCCACATCGAACCAGTCAACAAGACGCATCTCTAATAATGGACGGCCGTATGTTACCTCTCTCATTGCGCAGACAACTTTCCTTAGGTCTCTTAACCTTCTTCCTGTTCTCACCATGCTTCCTTGGCGTTGCTTGACTGTCTGCAGTCCCACGTGTGTTAAGGGGAGAGAACACAACAAAATCAGGGCAGCAAGGAAGGGGCCTTTGTCTAAACAAATCGTCAAAACTCGAGACAATACTAACTCCTTGGCAGTTAATGAATTCCGTCAAGCTCGAGTTGCCGAAATCCTTGCCGACTTCACCACGCTTCAGTATTATATTGCAGCGGCACCAGCAGAACCACCGAGCCCCGAAGACTACAACACCGAAGGCTGGCGAGCCCTCCGCCAGTGTGCCATTGATGGACATCACATTCTGAACACTGGTGCCGACACGCGCGTGCCCGAGACCGTTGGTGGCCACGAGGAGCAGAACAAGGCCGAACTTCAGCAGTACGTGCACATTCAAGTGGAAAAAGTGAATTTGGTGGCAAAAAGGATACTCTTACCATGACATGGGACAACATCAAGCTGACAACGTCAAAAGAGTTCACTTGGACGCTTTAGCTCGCAGACACCAGGGCCAGAAGATCTACCTCCGCCAAGCAGCAGCGCAGCAGTGGATCGAATGGCGTGAAAGCATTCTCCAGGGACAACGGCCAGGCCCCGAGCACAAGGATCAGCTCAAGAGCATTGACCAACAACTCTGGGCAGTACGTCGGATTTCTCCCGGGGCAAAGATAGATAAAACGAAGCTAACAAGAAGCAGGAGCTTTCGCGGATTACAGACGAGTTCATCTACGCCGAACTGCACACTCAAGACCAACAAATGGGTCGGTGGGTTGCCGAAGACCCCAGTCTCCGCGATGTCCAGCGCTGGATCCGAACCAGGCGTTGAATACGCCGAGAAACAAACGAAAAAGAAACAAAAAGGGAAAAACGAAAAAAGAGGCGGCATCTAATGACTGGGAAATGACCCGACCACGATGTTTGGACACCTGATACACGACATGCTCACGAATTGAGGACGGCGGAGGATTAATACCAACGACATTTTTTCTGGGTTGATTTTCTTTCCGAATGGGACCTGGGGACAAAAAACAAGGTAAGGCCCCTGGCGATGGACCCGAAGGCTGTCTGGCACAGCCTTGTGGGAGCCTTGGCTTGATATACTGGATTTGGCACATTTCTTTTTATTTACTTTTGGGGATATACCATATCTTTTTTTCAATACCCAAAAATGAAGAGGCTCATGATACTGGGCCTCATGGGTGTTCTCTGCCTGGTGCAGAGAACCATGGCCGACAACACAATCAAAACAACTTAAATATAATGGCTCTTTTGAAAAATATTGAACACGCCATTTTCATCTCATGTATTCAGCAGGTGTCAGATGACCAATCGATGCACATACTAAAAACATGACACATACAAATCCGCCAGTCAAGAAGAAGCCCACACGCATACGCCAAAAACGCCAAATGGTTTAGATAGTTCCAACCCGAGCCAACCACGAAGGCTCACATGGACTCACGGGCCACAGCTTGCCAGTGCAAGTCGGAAGCTATGTCCTCTTTCCCACAACTGGTCAATATTGGGTGGAAGCTTTGTCCTCATTTTTTTCCACATGTCTCATGCAAGGTACAAACCATCCGAGCTAACATACTAAATCCAAGCCCTAGAAGCATCGATGCACAGACGCACGATATAAAATCTCCGACCCGACGATCGACAATCAATATCTCGTCTTGCTGTGGACACACAAGCCTATGCCTGCAAGAGATAACGCCATACCCAAGCACGTTTCTACATGGCCTGTTAGTTGAAATGCCGAAAAAGAGAGCAGGGGTGGCACCGGGAGGTAGCCTTTCTTGTCCAGCTGACGTAAACCGGGAGACTTATCTCAGCCGCAGTCAAGACGCGAGGCAGCCAACTGATAATCAGGCAACAGCAACAGAAAAAAAGCCCCCAAACAAAACGAAAAAAGGAAGCCACGGCTAAAGAAGAAAGGACTTACGTCGACTGATAACCTTGCTCTCTACCCACCATTCACCGACGACGGTGAACAAAAAGGCCAAAGTGTTGACGATTGGGACGGTCAAGCTCAGCTCTAAAAGGTTACGTCAGTACGATGGCAAAAGAAAAAAGAGCAGAAAATAAAGCAAGAAGATGACTGGGGGGGAGGTCTTTTCGGTCCAGACAAGAACCAAGACGACCGAATCCGGACCAAAGACGGCAAAGCCAAGAACGTGAACAGACGATGGGATGAACAGAAATTTCCGAATCCGTCTAGGTACATAAATGGGGAGGCGAATAGACGACAGAAACGAGAAGGGGAATAAGAAATAAAAAGGAGGGGGGACAAATACGCGGTTAAGGGAGGAGGAGGAGGAGGAGGAGAAAGGCGGAAACAAAACTGGGCATCGAAAACATGTGCCAAACCCCATGGACGGCATCTTCCATTTTGCCTGACATGGATCGATGGTTCTTGTCTGACATAATTGACAACCCTTTTTTTTGGCCTTTCTTTGTTTCTTTTTTGAAAGGAGTGTGGATGGTGGTGAGGGAACACGAACGATCACATATTAGAGAAAGGACGGAGGGCACACGCATACACACCACCTTCCAAAAAAAGGACACTATTTGCGCCTAAGCAAATAGACTCAATTGGGGCCCGTCCATTTTGGGAACCCTCCTCCCCAGGACGTGGAACCCTTGACCCCTCCACTTCAGTCCGATTGGAAGGAATAGAGAGAGAGAGAGAGAGGATGTTATCGTGTAGCTGCTGGCAGAGTGTATCCCGGGTCTGCTAGGGAGGTCGCAGATAGACATCCGGCACTGCCGGAAGGGAAGGAATGGGTAGAAAAGACAAGATAGAGGCAAGACAGAGAACCAAGACAAACGTGGTGGAAGGTGACAAAGGGTAAGATGGTAACTCGGTGACAAAATGGCTGCCGACCCAGGGACAGACTGCCGACCCATGACTTACCCGCTTTCCCAATCAACAAGAAAAACCAGACACTCCCGGTCAGGTTCAACAACAGCGGCACTGCATACCGCGGGTTCCGCAACAGGTCGATCACGCCAAACACGGCGCCGTACACGCGCCGCTTGATGGCGCTCTGCCGGATCGCTTCGCGCTCGAGCGTCGGATGCGCCGGGGGGTGGTGGTCCCGCGCGGCGCGCCGGATAAACGGCGTCGTGAAGCCCCACGCGAGGCCGACCAGGAGGAAGCCCACGACATAGTTGAATGCGGGCGGCTGGGGTGCGTCAGGGGGTGGTGCTGCGTCTGACATGTTGATGGTTGTGGTTGTGGTGGTGGTGGTGGTGTCGATGGATTGGTGTTTTTGATGAAAGTGATTAGAGAGATAAAAGGGACGCGTTCCTCAATGACGAGGCTGAAGACCTAAAGGCGCTAAAAAAGTGGACACAGCGGGACAGGCCACCAACAACTGTGCAAACCATGCGGAGAGCCGACAAAGAGACGGGGGCAACCACACGAGTAACACTTATTTCACATGAAATTAATCTGTAAAGCCCCCAATTCGTTGCCATGAAGATGGAAAAAAAGTGTCCAGGTGACAGCTCGCGAAATACCGGCAATTGTTGCTCCAGTAGCACTGTGCGCACTTTCAACAGTGCGGACACTGCGGAAAATGGCAAAATCAATTCAATGGACAGACAGTTGGACAAATCAAAGGTACAGTCTTCTCTCAAAGTGCATGTCTCACTTTTTGTGAAAAAGACTCTCTGCAGCGTTTTTCCATAGATTGAGCCCGGCAAGGCCAAGGCTGAGGAGCTGAAAGATGCCGTTTGGCAATTCCGGACTCTGATTGGCCGATGATCAGGAGCGGCCTCCGGGATAGTAACTACGTACCCAGACGATATGAGATACCTTTTCAGAATGATTTAATCTTTAGATAAGTGTTCCTAATTAAGCTCGTTGTACTCACATACTCATATCCGTCCCTCATCTCGATACTTATCCCCGGTACACACCCTTTCGTTCAGCTCCTGCGTGCCCCTTACTCCTCACTCTCTTCTTTTTTTTTCGGTGAGCTCGAATCCTGTGTGTAGCCCAGAATTTAGTGCTGTTCGGAACATTCCCGGGAGGGAGCCCACGAGGAGAAAAGTAAAAGGTGGGAAGGACAAGTGAGGGGGAAAAGCAAGACACGATATCGCGAAGAATGGCTGGAAATGGGTAGAGGTGTGGGAGGGGGAAAAAACAAATAAAAAGTGGTAATTCTACCTTTTTGTTCTCTTCTCAATTACAAAATGGCAATCCACCCCCGCCAAGTACAAATTTGTCAACAATCCCTTTTTGAATATCCAATGCCTCAATTTGTCTAGGCCTCTTGTTTGCTTTTATTGAAGCCGACATGCGGGTATCGAATGGCTTCAATACCAACAAGTATTGGGCTCCTGGAAAGTTCCGGCCTCGGAAGCTGCTTCAGGCAGACAAGGTCGAGTGTTAGCCACTCTTACGACGCCGTTTGGACTCCTATTGGGCAATCCAACTGCCTGCAGGTTCGAGTGAACCACTTACGACGCTTTTTGGAATTTCCATGAGAAATCCAACTGCCTGGGTTCGAGTGAATCACTTACGACGCTTTTTGGAATTTCCATGAGAAATCCAACTGCCTGGGTTCGAGTGAACCACTTACGACGACGTTTGTAATCCTGTTGAGAAACTCGCTCATCTTTGATTGCCCTGGTGGGAAATTACTTGGGCTTACATGTCTCATGAAGACGCGGCCGGCAAAAAGTTCTGATCAATCCGACGATCGGCCGACTTTCGTCCTGGCCGGTTCTTTTGTCTTTTATCTCCTCACCGGGCTGTACGAAAGCGCTGACGACTGGGGCGCAGCTATTACTTGAAAGTTCAGTCTTGGCTGGCTAACGGATGAAGGAGCCGGATGCGTGGTGCTGGCGGGCCAAGACGTCGGGCAAGAGCCGACGCAAAGTCGACGACTGGTTCTTGGAGGAACGATACACGTCGGCTGATGCACGTTGACGCACTTGGTCGACAAAACTGTACACCGATGCAATTGACGCACGTCGCAAGAAAAATCAGGGCAGCCAGGGTCGCCGCGGGGCATGGGATCACGACGACATCAGCGATCCTTTGGATTCGAGTGATCCAATGGGCTTCCAATGGACGTCCTCCGGAGAATCCGAGCAATGGACAAAAATAGGAAATACGCCTGTTCGCTCTGGGCTGTTTTTAGCTCTTTAAACTTTGCTGTTAGACTCTCCGGGATGTCATTTTAGCTCGTTCATTGAGTCTTTTTGCTGCTGCCTGAATGCTGTGCGCAATTCGCTGACGACAAAATCACCAAAATCGGAGCTAAAGACAGGGGATTGGGGGTCTGCGAAAAAAAAAAAAAAAAGCTTGTCTTTAAGCATGATACCATGTAATTGTTGCATGCAGGCAGTCCATGATTTACGAGCAGGCCCCTGCCCTAACATAACGCGCGTCTGGCTGAGCTGCTGTGCAGTGCACTTTGTATGATGCGCAGACAGTACATAGTAAGACGGCGAACAAGATTAAAGTCGTCTTTCGGGAGTCTTTAATCGTGAAGGCTGTGAAACGCCAAATTTCTACTCCCTTTTCTTCACCGAAATAGCGGGCTGTCTCACTGTGTGTACCCGGCAACGCCGCTAAAGTTTAAGTGAAGAAAACTGTCGAGCCGACAGTTAGAGAAAATCATTTAGGAATTGCTTGTGTCTCCTCCAAGGGAGACCATGACTACGTGGTACCAGTCTTGCTAAATACATGAAGAAAATAGGTGTATTCCGGTACCTTCTGCCAGTCAAGTGACTTGCCTCCGATGACCTCTATTAGGTTAGTTACCCCTTGAGAAAATAGGGGTTATCTCTCGGCATAATCTCTTCCGTTTCCGGTGACTAATACCCCGTTACCTTAACACACCCCTTTAAGAAGGCTGATAGCTTTATCGACTTATTAAACCGAAAAACCTGCGTTTAAAAGAAAAATAGTCTAGTCTTCCTGTAAAAAGGTGCTTATTTTAGCTTTTTAACGTTATAAAGGAGTTTATTAATTCTCGAAGCACGTCTTATATTTTAAAAAGAGTAATAAATTTAGTGAAGTTGTATTTATTTAAGTTTTTTATAAAGTTATTTACTTATTGTTTTTTAATAGGTATATAAACGACTTTTATTATATTTAACTATACTTGTTTACGCATTTATACGTTGTGAATATTAACGTAACGGAGAGTAGTTTTAAATCTGCTTGTTTCTTTTATAACGAGACGAATAGTTTAACGGTTGTTATATTAAATAATCGTTTTTTCTTTTATATTAAAAGTGATGTTTTTAAAAAGCTTTATTATTATAAACGTATGTTTTATATAGTTAATTAGCGATAACAACTTTGCTTTTGTAGTTAATAGGCTAACGGTGTGTTATTTCGTTACTTCTTATTTAACTAAACTACTATATAACTTAATAACGAAGCTTTATAAGTTTTTATAGTTTTTTACGTCGTTAATAAATAAAGTATTATAAAATACTTTTATAATTAAACCGGGTTTTAGTTTATCGTAAAACAGCGTTAATTATTTATAATTATAAAGGTATTTAAAGTAACGGTTAACGTTATATTAATAAAAGTTTAACGGGTTATATATATATCGTAATAGTAAATTTACTACGTACGTAACGTTAAGCCTAATTACGTTTAATAGCTATAATCCGGTGCTAACCTTTTTACTATACTTTTTCTACTTTTAAAGCGTTACTTACCCTTCGTTTAAAACTATCGTAACACTTAAAAAGGGAGTATACGGCTTGTTGTTATTAAAGAGGCTAAACTTTATATATACTCTTTTAATATAAGCTTTTTAATCGACTTAAAGCTTGCGTTAACTTTTATTACAAGTAACTTTTATCTTTAAAAACATGTGTAAGTTACCGAGATCTTTAATATTAAACTATTAACTAATTTTTATTATAAACTCCTTCGCTTCCTCCTCGTATTCGTTTTTAAAAGCGTAAACGATATTGTTAACGAAGAAGAAAATAATTAAAAAGTCGTTTATTATAATATAAGGGTCCTCGGTAGTCCTTTTTAATCTTATCTCTTTAAATGCTCTCGTGAGTTCTTTTTATTAAAGTAAAAGAGACCTTTTTAGTTTATAAAGTCTTTTTATAACTCTTACTTTCTCTTTTTACTTTCGGTAACGGCGCGGGAGTATAATATAAACTTTTTCGTTTATTATTTTAAAGTTATAAAACGTATTAGTGATATTTATTTGTTTTACGTTTAAATCTTATTTAATAATAAAGGCGAAAAGAGTGTGTAATAACTTAAATATAAGCGTATAAGTGTAAGTGTTTAAACTTAAATCTAGTTAAAGATCACTACGCACGTAAAGGCGCGTTTTAAACTTCGTTAACTAGTTAAATTTATTAAACTTATATTTATATATTTATTTTAAAAAGATCTCTTTTAAGCCTTTTAATACTTACTCTTTTTTAATTATCTTTACGAACTTAAAAGTGTTTATATCGAATATCGTGTTAATTTTTACATCTTTTACTATATCTTATTACCTTTTATATAATAAAAAGTAGTACTCTTACTTATTTTATAATTTTAAAAGCAAATTGTCACGATATAATTTAGTCTTTAATATTATTATATAAGTAAAGCCTTTTTCGCCTTTTCCTCTTTTATTTACCTACTCCTAGTATTATTTACTTTTTAAAGTGAGCTTACGGTCTTGCGTTAACCGGCGGACAGGTGTAAGCTGTTATAACGTAAGCTTAACAGTTTCGCCGTTTAAATTTACTTTATTTACACCTTTTTTATCGTTATATAATAACGGCTTTGTAGTTATAGTTATCGTGTCTTTAAGTTTAAAAAGGTTATTAGTGGTAAAAAAGGTTATTATCGTAGCTTTTTTAATACTCTATTAAGCTACTAGTATAGTATTAAGGTGAGCCTTATAAGGCTCCGGGGTTTATTTAAGCGTAAAAGGCTTTAATAATAAAAGGTGAATATTAAAGCTTACCGTTTTATAACTCGAGGCTATTATTTAAACAAGTTCTTTTAATATATTAATAACTTTTAATAAAAGAATAATAGTCGTTAACTACTTTTATTATTTAAAAATAAGCTTTTTATTATTACTTATTAAGTCGTTTAATTTAATAGTGTACGACTCGGTGATTTTTGCTAGTAAAAGGACTCCGACGTTTAAGGTGTATAATGCTTTCGCTTTTTATAACTCTCTCTTTTCGTTAACGCGGTAAAAGCGCGTCTCGTTAAATTTAACGTCTCTCGTTTTAATAACTTTACGGCGCTTTAGTACTTAAATTCGATAAATGTTCGAGCTTTCGTAGTTAATAAGATAGCTAATATACGCCTTTAGCTTAGTTTTTTAGTTAATACGGTGACTCTTTTTTAAAGCGTAAAGTGTGAGGGGATAAGCTTTATAACCGTATATGTAAAGATTTAAGAGGTTTAGCTTATTATAAAGTGTTAAAACGTCTTTTTTATTATTACGTAGTTATTTATTAAACCTTTTAATTAAAGTCTTTTAAAACAACACTTCTTTTAATATATTATTAATAAAAAACGTAAAAGCTTATTAAGTTTTAATTTAAAGATCTTTAAAAATGTTCGTTAATTAATAAAAGGTTTTCGTAATCTCTTTTACCCTCTTTTTAACGCGTTTAACTAGCTTATTTTATATAAAAGTATAACGCGTTATTAACACGTTAATAATGCTTTTTTCGTAAATAAAGTCCTCGTATTTAGTTTTTAAAGCGATATCGTTATTATATTAAATCTTTATAATAACCAGATCTTATTATATCTTTGCTATAGTTATAAAGTCTCTTAAGATCTTCACCACAGTTGTTTAATACCTGTTTAGCATATAAAACACTTAAGTGAATCCGTTAAACCCGTTTTTAATAATTATAGCCACTTTCTTATAATTATAACTAGTAAATATAAAAAAGAAGTTTAAGTTAATACGGTAAAGCGGCCTCGGTAGCTTCGCTCTTTACGGGAGTCGTAATATTACTCTTTTAGCTTTATTAATAGTGTACCCCTTGCAGGTGATTAGCGGTTAACTAGTGATTTTCACTCTTATAACGCTTATTATAAGCTTTTCGAGAGCTTTTTAGTTTAAATAACTAGTGCGTAAGTGTTATATTATAAAGTCTTTATCGCGTAAGTTATGTAATAACGCACTTAAGACTACGTAAGCGCTTTAATAGTTATAAAAGGGCTTTTTAAGTCTATCTATTACGTAAAGTATATTGCTTTTTTTAATAAAGTTGTAAATAAACTTGCTTTTATTTATAATGTGTTGTTTTTAAAGATTAGTGATAAAACCTTCTTTTTACCACTTTATTACGTTAACTAAGTTAATATTAAAGTTAAAAATAAACTTAACGTTATAGAGATAAATAAATTCGTTACTATTATTATTAATAAGTATTATAACGTCTCTCTCTCTTTTAATTTAAAGCTGTTACGTGCTAGTACCGATAAGTTTATAAAGTAAGCGGTAAGTTTTTATATTAAAGTGTTTTATAAAGTTAACGATGTATTAAAAAGCTTTAATATCGAGAATTTATATAATAAAAGAGCTGTTAAAAGTAGCGTTAGTTATAAGCTTTATAATTACTTCGCTTAACTTATTACCGTTATTCCTCTCTTTTTATTTAACTTTTTTTAACTCCTTTTTTAATTATAGTAAAATATCGGGATATACTTTTTATTATTTTTTATTATTTTCTGCCTTTTAAATAGCCTTTTTAAGTCTTTTAATTAATAAAAAAAAGTTTTTTAGCTTTTTAGCGGGATTTATAAAGAAACAGCTGTTTATTAATTAAGAGTATTTGACGTAACAGTCGTTTTCTTTTAGTTTATTTAACTAACTTTAAAAGGTAACGTAACTAGCTCTTTTTTTTAGTCTTGCGTTTAAGTTAACGTTAATAATCTTTTTAAAAGTGTTTAAGAGTTTTAACGACGTTAATTTAATTTTTAATTTAATTTTTTACGAGATTAACGTGTTAGTATAGTTTAAGTTTTAGCGGTTAACTGCTTATAAAAGTTTTAAATAAGTTGCTATTAACGTAATATAATAAGGCTTAATATATTATATACGCGTAAAGAGGGAGATGCTTTTATTAATTTACGTGTTAATGTTTTTCTTACTTGCTTTTATAAAATAGTTTTTAAAAGTATTAGTTAAGCGAGCTATCTTCGTATATTTATCCTTTTTATAATAGTTTTTTAACGTAATTAACTTTTAGTAAACTATATAATACTTTATTAAAATATACTTAAATTGTTCCGTTATATTAATAATCCACCCGTTAATCTTCGCTAATTATTTCTTTATATATATAAATTAAAAGACTTTTAATAAGTAAACGGCTTATTTAACTACTAAGCGGTTTTATTTTTAAGTAACGGTCTTTTTATTAACGTCGGCGAAGGTGCTGTTAATAAGATATTTAAAGATTTTAAAGATCGTCTCGTTTTCGTTATTTAAATCGATATATCGCTATAACTCTTATCCGGCTTAACTTTCGATTAAGTTAATTTAAGCGTCTTAGTCGTTTAAGGTACGTAAAGTAATTATAGAGTTAAAGGGCGATATAATAATAATTTTCTTATAGATTTCGCTTAAAGATATTAAATCGTACTTCGTATAGCGGTTTTAAAGTAAAATTCGAAGAACTCGATATAAAATTATCGGTTTTAATAACTGTTATAATAAGCTTACGGGTTTTTAATATCGGTGATATTATTAATAAAGGGGTTTATTAAATTATACTATTAATACCGGTTTATACGCTTTAATTAGTTTATAAGATAAAATAAAAAGTTCTTATTAATAAATTTACTTAAAAAAGTAGAGATCCGGGCTTATAACTGTCGAGCCGACAGTTAAAGAAAATCATTTAAAAATTACTTGTGTCTCCTCTAAAAGAGACCATGACTACGTAGTACTAGTCTTGCTAAATACATGAAGAAAATAGGTGTATTCCGGTACCTTCTGCCAGTCAAGTGACTTGCCTCCGATGACCTCCATTGGGTTAGTCACCCCCTGAGAAAATAGGGGTTATCCCTCGGCATAATCCCTTCCGTTTCCGGTGACTAATACCCCGTCACCTCAATAAAAACAAGCTAAACAAAGGGAGAGAAAAGCAAGACACCTAGAGAAAAATAGGAGACAAAAATAACACAAATAAAATAGACTTAATTGTCCGGCAAAAAAATCTCTCGCAGCTGCACTAAATCGCCCACTAACACAGCAGCGCCGATCAAAAAAGGATTGGAAACGACATGGGCGAATGCGTACGGCAAATGGCACGACAGGCAGAACATGCAGAACACGAAATGGTACTAGAAGGAAGAAAACAGCTGCAACGATGAAACAACGGATGCACTGCGGGCTGGCTTTGTTTGCTGGCTGTTTGGGGGTTATTTTTGTATTTTGGCTTCGGCTTGGCCAGCCAAATAGGCTTTACTGCAACAGGTGTGATTTGGCAGGAGCGAATGGAGCAGGAGGAGACTGGAAACGGCCTGCTCCACGGGCATTCGCTTCGAGGTTCGTTCCCGTGCTTGTAGAGTTACATAGTAAGATACTTGGTAAGATACCTGGTAACTGGTGGCCTGTGCACTGGCGCTGGAAAAGACACGCGTATGACAGGTAAGACCAGCCACCATCGCAGCAACGACCGCTCGCTGCGGCCGCCTACCAGCCTCTCTTGCTGCTGCCTTTCCCCTCCCAATTTGCGTGCCAGCTGTTGCTGTTGCCCCACCTGTGGCCCAGTCGCGCCTTCCCCCCAACCACCAACTCTCCACAAAACGACCCAATTACAGGCCGTCTACGGCAGAGCTTCCCACGCACGCTAGCAGGGCCACAAAGCCGGGTGGCTCCTGCCCACCCCCCAGTATTGTGGATGGTGGTAACGAATGTCAACAAACCGACGGGGGTAGCCTTCGAGCCTTCTCTCTTTATTTTGCTGCTTCGCCATTGTGCTTGTTTTTCCTTTCCCTCGCTTTCCAACCCGCATCGACTCCTTCGGCCTTCTTTTTCTTTTCATTCCAGGACGGGCTCTCACTTGTCGTCGTCTGTCGTTTCTTTTCCCAATCCAGGGGCTCTCTTTGTTTTTCCCTTCTCGTTCCTTTCGTTGGATTGACCGGACGTCTCTCATTTGTTTACTCGTATTTTCCTCTGCTGACCACGACTAACCGTCTCCTTCCGAGTCCCTCCCCCCTCCTCTCACGACATCCAGCTTTCTCGACAGCATCACATCCCACCGCCCCCGACACGAGCTGCAGGAACTTAAGAATCTTTGCATCTCGACACTCTTTTCCCCCTTTGAACGACTGACTTTTTTCCCCTGTCTTTCCGGCCGGATTGCCTCTCGCAGACGGCCCCTACAATCTGTCTTATACCCATGACCTCAGCCTAGTCGAAGTCGGACCGCCATGTCTAGCAAGACAAAAGTCACCAACCCTCTGAACGAGGTGCCCTCCGGCATCCTCGACCCGTCAATTGACGGCCCCGAGATCGGCACCCTTGTGCTTGTCGTCGACCGGGCCAAGAACCTGCCCAACCGCAAGACCATTGGCAAGCAGGACCCTTACTGTGCAGCTCGTCTCGGCAAGGAGGCCAAGAAGACCTCTACCGACATCCGCGGCGGCCAGACCCCGAAATGGTATGTGCCAATTACACGACGAAAGCTTCAAGGCGGACAGACTGCTAACATGCCCCCAGGGACCAGGAACTCCGCTTCACCGTGCACGACTCCCCCGACTACTACCAGCTGAAGGTCTCCTGCTTTAGCGACGACAAGAAGACCGAACTGATTGGCGAGACCTGGGTCGACCTGCGAGACATTGTCGTCAGTGGTGGAGGACAGAGCGATCAATGGCACCAGCTGAACTGCAAGGGCAAATACGCCGGTCAGATCCGCATTGAGATCACCTACTACGACAGCCGACCCAAGCCCGAGAAGCCACCGGCACCGGCCTCGACTGCCGCTTCAGTGTCTGGATCAGTGTCCGGATCCGTCTCCGGCGGCAGCACAAGGGGCGCCAGGCCTCTCCCTGAGGTCAATGGAACGCGGCCGCTGCCGTCCGTTGGCGTCCCCAAGCGGCGCCCCCTTCCATCCGATCCTGTGACCGGCCAGGCCCCGGCTGTCCAGGTCCCACCTCCCCCAGTTACATCAGGACCCCCAGCCATTCCCGAGAACTCTGCATCGCTCGGTCTGCCACTGCCGTACCCACAGGACCATGTGCAGACGCCGCCGCGGAACTTGCCGCAGCCGGCATACGGAACCCCTAGCCATGCTCCACTCCCACCGATCAACTACAACACGCCGCCTCAGCAGCAGCAGCAGCAGCAACCCGTGTACCAACAGCAGGAGCCAGAGGCTTATGCACCCATCCCTGTTGACGAGGAAGTCTTTGACGGCGGATACGACAACACGCCGCCGCCACCGCCAGTGGCCCATCACCAACTCCCTCCTCCACAGCAGCTGCAGTACTCGAACCAGCCTTACGGTCAGCCGCAGGAGTACGATGGCTACAACAACAGCAACACTGTGCCTTTTCCGACATCGTCGTTTGATGACCCGAACATCATGCCACCAGAGGATGACAGGCCACCGCCGCCGCCTGTTCACAGAAGCAGGAACAACAGCAACGGTGCCAACGAAGCCTTGCTTCGCGGCACCTACGATGCGTCTCCTCCGAAAGGTACCCCCCCGCATCCAATGCGTCACGATGTCCTCCGAAATGAAGCGCATCGTCACTCTATATCATCGGCCTACCCTGGCCGACCAACATACCGGCCTCTTGAGCCTGGACAGGAACCAGTCGCAACTCCCCCAGGAAGCGTCGCTGGCTCGGCCTATGGTGGACCTGCCCCGGAGCCTCCTCACCAGCCTTCGCCTCCACGCCACTTGCCATACGACTCGGGCTATGATGCGCACCAGCGGGCTGGTGAAGACCCAAACGACGTGGTGGCTCCTCTGACACCAAATGCTTTCCGGAAGAGTGGTTCGCGTCTGCCACAGGCTCTGCCACCGCCGCAACCTGTTCAGCAGCAGCCGCCGCCGCCGCCGCCACAGGGCGGTTACGAGTACAATGACTACAACAATGAGTACAATGATTACAACAACGACTACAATGAGCCAGAGTTTGAGAAGGTGCCCAGCCCAGCTCCTCTCAATGTTGGCAACCACCGGGGAAGTCTTTCCAGCCAGACATCTGCCCCAGTCAACAACGGTTATGGCCCCGTCACACCGACTCGCCGGCCTGTACCACAGCCGCAGCCGCAGCAGCAACCACAACCTGGTCCAGGATATGACTCTTCCGATGATTCTCGCCAGGGATACCGTGGAAATGAGATGGATGATGTCCCTCCCGCCGAGGGTTCTTCGCCATACTACCCTCCTCCGGTCCCCTCGTCCTTGGTTCCTGGCGTGGACCCAAGCCTTGCTCTGGAGCTCCGCTCTCGCATTCATCAAGAAGAGCGGAGCATTCCGGCTGCTCAGCAACCGCCTCCGCAGCCACCACAGCAGCAACAACAGCTGCAGCAATATCAGCAACAACGGCGGTACACATTGCCCCCGCAGAACATGTCTACACCACCCAAGGCCACTCCTCCTCGGTCACGGGCTGTGATTGACGGCCCGTCGAACTTTAACCAGAACAGCTCGCCTCAGACATACACGCCGCCATACCATTCTAATCAACATCGCCACCAACAGCATGGTAGCTACGATGCTTCGGCGTACGACACTCCACCGCAGCAAATGCATTCGCAGCCGAACCTGCACCAGAGATATGACAGTGGCCCCGTTTCGTTTTCCTCTGGCCCTACATCGCCTGCCGCGACTGGGCAGCCACGCCGATCTTCTCCCAACCCTCCTCATCATACGATCAAGCGCAAGTCTGTGAGCCCAGCACCGGCAGCTCCAGTCGAGGACTCTACGGAGCCTAAGCTAGGCGGCGTGCCGTTCGGCCCTGATTCATACGACACGCTCAACCCTGTTTTGGCGGCCGCGAGGGATCCACTCCCTCCAGACTATGATGAAGCAAAGGGCAAGATCATTACCCACGATGGACGGGAGATTGACCCATCTGACCATCTCCCAATGGACACATGGGCCCCTGAGCCGGAGCCAAAGCCAAGCAGCAACTCATCGACACCAGCTTCGACGCCAGCGTCGGCGCCAGGTCCAGTTGGCGGTAGACGCCAGTTGCGGATCGCAGGGCGGGCCCAGTCTTCTCTGGCCAGTTCGGGCATCACCTTTAGCTCTGCAGACGACTCGGCTGTGCAGTATACACCCACGTCCCGTAACCGTCTGCAGAAGAAGGCCAACCGTCAAAGCGCCAGCGTGCTCCCCCTGAACACGGGCAGCAGCGCTGCTGGTATCCCGGTGTCTCCGCAGGGTTCGAGCCCATTGGCACCACTGTCGCATCCCCGCCAGCAGGACAATTACACTCCGCCACGCGTTTTGACGAGAGCCAGCACTTTTGATGTGGCCAATGAAAACCACGCACCTTCACCGTTCAGCACCAGCCCAGGTCGCATGGGTCCTGGCCCACCGATTCCGGCCAAGGTTCCGTTTTCGAACGGTAGCCCCCACGCTGGCCTCAACGGCAGAGCTGGGCATCGTCCGTCGAACGTCCGAGGAGGCTCATACAGCGGCCCCAGCACTGGCTTTGGTGGAAGCGTTGCCAGTGGCGGCGCGCCTGGTGGTGGCTACAATGGAAGTGCCAGTGTTGGGAGCGGCGGCAACGTCTTTATTAGCAGTGGGGGAAGGAGCCCCGTAATGAGTGGTGCTTTGTCTGGTCCGACAGGTGGTGCCCGGGCTTTGCCGTGGGACGCAACTAGTCCAGCAGCTGGCATGACAGGCAGTAGCAGCGAGATGGCTCTTATGGAGGAGATGAGCCGGATCGACCTTGGCACCGGACGTGCTCGTCGCCACCAAGCTAGATACCATTAGCCGGAAGTCTGGCCGAGGGCATTCGATGCTGGACACGACCGAGATATTTGTCGAGGCATCTTCTATTTTCCCCAAGTGGGAGGGCAACATTGGTCAAATTTGGATTAATTATGAGAGCAGAGAGCGGTTCGCATCAAACTTGTCGCCTTGGGTTTTTGTGTTTATATATATATTTCTGGTTATTTGGTCTCTGGTTTTCTGTCCCCGGTTTTGGGCAATTGGGATATTCGGGTCATTTTTGCTTTGTCCGTTATACATTTACGGCACTGTTCTTTCATCTTGTTGTCGGTTCTATACTGACCTGTTTTGCATCTTGTTGGACTTAATGTCCACTTTTATTTCCCGAAACACCCAAGCCAACTTTGAGAAACAAATCTAGGCGGATGATACCCCCAAGGAATGAACAAACAAAAGTTTCAATTTAATATGATGTGTGCGATAGTGATCAATTTCTTACGTGCTCGTACAAGTTTCATACATTCATGTGTTCAGTCTGGTTGTGGTATCGTTGCTCTCTTTCCTTTACTTGTACAGATCCAGGTATGTAGCCCGCAGACGCATCTGCAGGTGTTCGTCTGCCGTGAGAACAGCCGCCTTTTCATTGAGTGCTTCATCGCCGGTCTTGCCAGCGGCGGCTGCTTCTTTCGCAGCAGCGGCCGCCACGGCCTTGGCGACGCGCTCGCTCGGCACCGGGTTGAGCGGACTGGCGCCGGCAGGGTGGCAGAAGAAGGCCATTGAGTACCGCGGGCCAGTCGTAGTCTCGTTGGCGATTGCCGGACTAGCAGAGTCTGGTGGGGGGAACACGACTCGGTGGACAGTGCTCCGCAGCAGCCCGCCCGTCCAGTAGGCCAGCAGGTCGCCAATGTTCATGAGGATGGGCGGTGCGGGGTCCGACTCTGTTCCGGGCGGGATGACCGGCACGGGTTTCCAGACTTTGTCCTTTGTGAACACCTCGAGACCCGCCTGCCCGGCCAGGCGGAACAGCAGCGTCATGGAGCCATAGTCGGAATGTGCGCCGGCGCGGACGTCCTCTTCGGTGTCGGCAGACGTAGTGGTCCGCGGAGGGTAGTAGAGCATCCGCAGAGTATTGTTGGCGCCGCCGGCGACTGGGCGGTGGGCAGCCGTGAAAAAGTCTGGGGGGTTTACCTGGGGGTGTGTCAGTAGGTTGTCTGGGACATCTGCTCGGGACACCTGCTCGGGACAATCTCTCTCACCTCTAGTCCTATCCCCAGGAGGTCGTTAATGGTCAGACACAATTGGTAGCAGTACTCCATAAACGCCTGGATCTCTTCTTTGTCGACCTCTAGTGCCTCGGGGATGACCTGCTGGGGCTTTCCGTCGATGAAGTCTGAAAAGTTGAACGCCCTGAAAAGTCAGTAACCAGGGGCTGGTGAGAGTAGATCAGAGAGCAGAGTGCTCGCCGATAAGACCTGAATGTGCCCATACTATGGGATTCTCGATGAATGATCACAGCTGACATCAGAGTCCACTGCTCCCTTGGAATCTGCCACCTATGAGGTCGTGTCATCTGCCGTCTACTGGAGGCGACTCACTCTTTACTGTCACCGACCTAACCAGTTAGCGGTGCTCGCTTTTTGTATCGAATCGTCGACCTACCCGTTGGTTCTTTGGGTCGAGCGTCTCGACGTGCATGCCGAGCCATCCTCTATTGTTTGTGCTGATGGCGCACTTTTGCTTTTCGGCAGTCGGGAGGGCAAACAGTTTGCGGGACTAGATGTGTGAGTGAGCGAGCGAGCGAGGACAAGTGAGTCTGAGTAAACAAGACGAGCGAGGAGAGAAAGGGGGGGTTCTGGATTAAACAAACGAACGAAGCGAAGAAAGAAAAGGGAGTCCTCAGATCGAGATAACGAGGACAACAAAACGTACAATGTTAAAGGCACCGTCGACGGCGGGCACGGGGATCTCGTGGCCGGTGTTGCGGATGTAGACAAAGCCATGCTCGACGGCAGCGTCGACAAGCTGGCGGGCCACCTTATCGCGGTCTGCACCCTGGGCGCCGGTGAGGTCGATTACGGGGATGTCTGCACTGGTCATGCTGAGGGGCAGTTTGTGTGTGTGTGCCTGTTGGTTTTGGTGGTGATAATGCCGGAAAGGGCAATATTCAAAGAGGCGAATCGACTTTTTCCACTGCACAGTCACGATGGAGGCCAATCCAGCAAAGAGCCACAGACACAACTGGATGCACGTTAAATAAAGTAAGAAAGCGGGCGTCTCCGACTTCCTCGCTCTTGTCGTTTTCGAGAACTCGGGGCTTCTTGACTATCTTATCTGAGAATCGGGTCTCCGCCCAGCCTGCCGCTGTATTAGTTGTCCCACAGTGTATCGCCTGTGGTCGCACGTGACATGCACACCGTGTGTGAACGGAACGGGCTTGGCAGGACGTGTTCTCATTGATCGTGCTGCAGGTGATGCTCCAGTGAAAAAGACGCGAGAAAAGACGCTCTCACTGTACGCAGCGCAAAGCCGCGCCTGCCATTCCCAGTGTGCCAAAGTCCTGCCTCCTTCTGCCCAGGCAGAAAAAAAATAATTTCGACACATCGCCAACCAGCCTGAGATTTTTTAGGCTTTCATTCACAAAAAAAGCCAACACATGGTCTCTTTTGCATCCCTTTTTCGCACCACCCCCCTCTGACCAGCGCATTATCGTCGCCGGCGCCTCCCTATTCTTGCCCATCGATACCGAATTGTTCACGATCATGATCGCTTGGATGACAGGCTAATCCTGAACCTCCCTTGCTCTCTTCCCCTTTCTCTACTTTATTCCCCCCGGCTTTCGCAGCCTTTCGCTCCTTTTCTCGCCCTCTTTGTCTCTTTCAACGACCTTTTTCATTTCTGTCTTTATCTGTTTTAGCTTTGGATGGATACGATTCCATCGACGTTCGCTTCTGTTCCCCTATTTTCGACCTCTCTTTCGAGCTCGGACTAGCTACTTCGACGTACCGACCAGCCATCACTCCGATCTCCCCCCCCCCTCGACGTCTCCCATCCTCGAACCCTCTCTCCATCCATCCATCTATCGGTTCATTCGATAATTGTTGTCACATCCATCGCCAGCGATGGCTCCTCCTAGCCCGGCTCGTGGCGCTTACTCTGACGCTGACGACTCGCCGAGCCCTCCGCGCACCCACGGCAAGTCGTTCATGACCAACGCCACCGCCAGCTATACCGAAGACGAAGACAACACTTTCAGCCACACCCCATCGGCTCACCACCGCGCAAGTCGCGTCGACAGCACACCAGATGTCGCAGAGCGCCATGGACGCGGTGGCGGCCGTGGCCGTGGCGGCGCTGGACACGGCACCCCAAGTGCTGCCGGAGGATTGGGCGGCAATGCATTTAAAGACCCGAGCGCCATTGGCAAGATCAGACATCTGAAGAAGGAGGACGGCGAGCCGCTGTGGCGCGCCGACATCCAGCACGACTTCCTGCGGGCCATCTTTGACGACGAGCACAAGGTCTTCACCAACAGCTACGAACCCGAAGCCATCGGCAAGCAGTGCTTTGCCGACCTCTACATTGACACAATGGCGCGAAGCAGCAAGACCAGCAAGATCCTGCACGACAAACTGCTCAACGACCGTAATGCGGCCAAGAGCATGGCGATGGTGTGTCTGCTGGTCAACATTGGCCGCATGAACACGACTCTCAACTGTGCGTTTTCTTTCTTCCCCTGGTCGTTTATTTTCGTTTCGTCTTACTAACAACTCCCAGTCTTCCCCGAAATGCGAGCTCAATTGCGAACCTACCATGCCATTCCGTCACTGCAAATGTCCGAGGACCAGTATGCCTACAAACAGCTGCAGGACGCGCCACGGCTCAAGTCTATCCTGAAGGGAGGCTCCGAAGACCGCCCGGAGCCCCGTTCGCTTGAGGCTCTAAAGGATGAAGATGTCCCACGGACGAACCCAGTCAACCTCATCTTCCTCATCTGCCACGCCGCCGCCAAGATTGCCGAACTACACTTCCCTCCTGGTCGCGAGTTCCATGACTTGATCATGAAGACACACCTGTCAAGCCAGTCGCGCGCTGCTGCGTTCTTGTGGATCATGTGGTTCTACCTCGAATCTGACTTTACCGAGGAGGGCTGTGAAGAGAACCCGTTCGGTGCCGGTGTCGATTACGGCGTTGACGTTGCCAACCAGGGCATCCCTGTTCTTGTGGAGATGACCCCCGAAGAGCAGGACGAGGAGAACCGCGACACACCCGAGGAGCGCGAGTTTGGCCTGGCCAAGAAGAAGCAGCGTGCGCTTATCCTGCACGACGACCATTCTGACCACCCAGTCTTTAAACGAACACCCCGAGCCTCGGCACGTCCGTCTGCCGCAGCCACCGCGGCGGCAGCTACTCCCGCCAAAGAAACAGCTGCCAGCACTCCCGATCCTGAGCGGTCGGCGCCTCCAGCGATATTACCGCGGATCCGCCCCTCGAAGCACGAGAGCGATGTTGACAGCACGCGGTCCACTCCGCCGCCTCGCTCCATCAACCGAGCTGCTGGAGGCGGTGGTGGCTCGAGACGAGCTGGACCACTCAAGTACCAGATTGTCGACGGATCGTCCCCGGTCCGCCAACCACCTCTGCTGCAGCAACTGCATCAACAGCACCAGCAGCAGCAACAGCACCAGCAACAAGCGAACCAGCAACAGTCTTCCGCCCGCAAACGCCGCAAGCAACAAAAAGCACAAGCGCAAGATCGGCTGGATGACGAGGATGACGGAGATGCAGGAACACACACTCCCATTGCGCCAAGCCGCAAGCCTAGGCCACCGACCGCGCACCAGATTGCCGTTGAGAACAACAGGAAGCAGCGTATCGAGTACCTGTTGGCCCGTGGCATGAACCGCAAGTTTCACCGTGCGCGTAAGACTCGCCGGACTGAAGGTGCTTTCATCCGTGCCACTCGTCGTTTGCAAGAGACCAAAGACCCCTTTGACGATAGCGAAAACGAGGACAACCAGGCTTGGAACCGCAACCTCTACCCGCCCATACCCGGTGCGCCTCCAAACATGACCACTGGCGATGCCTTCCGCGAGCGTGGCTTTAACGGTCTAGTTCTTTTGAAAGAGGAGCCGGACGACTTTGGCGAGGGGTTTTCCGCATATGCCGCTTCTATACGCCGCGTCTGTCGGCGACTGACCCGCTGGGAGGGCACTGGCAACGTGGTTGTGCCGCCCATGAAGCGCCCGCGTGTTAATGTCAATAGCGATGACGACATGAAGGACCCCAACGAGACCGAGGACGAGGAGCGCGACATGTTTGGCGATATGGACGTCTCATACACGAACCCGAACCAGTCGGCTGTGGACTACCCTGCATTCAACGCACCTGCGCCCACCAAGCGACGCCGCACGGCAGCGTCGACAGCGGCGAACCGTGCCCGCGGAGCCAAGGCGGCAGCGACCAAGGCTGCCAAGGCTCTCTCTGCGGGTGGTGGTGCGGGTACCTCTGGTGCACCGGCTGGTGGCCGTACCGGTACCCGCCGGCGCCGTCCGAATGCTGCGGCCATCAGGGCAGCAGCCGCCGCACCAGCCGCCGCAGCAGAGGCCAATGGCGACGCTGCCACGGAAGCCGAAGACGAGTTGGACAACAAGGGCGACGTGACCGCTGTGGCGAGCGGTGCCGAAGACGACAACGAGGCCGACCATGAAGCCGACGGCGAGATGGACGCTGATGGCGGCGACGTTGATGGAGATGTCGACATGGACGGCGGCGATGCGGGAACGCCTGCACCGACCCGCGGCGGCGGCAAGACCCTGGCTGATGGCGACAATACCGATTCGGAATGAGCAATTTCGGGGTTGGGAAGCGCTGATATCCAGCTGGCAAGCGTGGGCCATCCACCTGGTAAGGATGGCCATCTAGTGGAGAAGGAAGGCTACCCAGCAGGGAGAGGCGGTTGCGGTTGGACTCGACGATTTTCCCAAGTGTTGTGAACGCCACCAATATGCATACTTGCTGGGGACGGGGGGTGTAGAGTGGAAGGTGCTGGGGCGGCCCGGCATGTGGCGTGTGACGCCAGAGTACGATACCGACTGATGGTACTGGCGATGCAGGCGCGTGGGTTGGTGATTTTTTATTGTCTTTTTTTCTGGGGGGGTTTTTCCCCCCATTTTTTTATTGTGTACTAGTCTACAGTTTTACTTTTTTTTGTTGCGTTTTTGTACCATGTAAGAGTATCACCAGTTTTGTTTTGTCCAGGATTGCAGGCTTTACTGCAAGCTCTGGTTTAAGGGGGTTCTTTAAGAAAAAGAGAAACGCAGCAGAGGAGGGTCAAAAAAGCAACGAGGCTGCACGGACAGCCTGGAGAGGACAGCATGGGTCCAGGAGATATTGTATGATTTAAAACCACAAAAAGAATATTATCAATGGAGTTCTTTTTCTGTTACTCACGGAGGAGGCCTTGATCCGTCAGGATAATAACTCTTCAGGACGTTATGCTGTAACTAATTACCACTTGGAAAGAATGCGCGTGAAAAGTTCTCAACTTGTAACGTATTGTTTTTTCTGCTCTCATGTCCCCTTTCCTCAAAAGGCTTTTGCAATGGAATGGTAACTCGGCTGTCCATTCGTGAACCAAACAAGGGGAAGATCGTCCTGCAAGATTTATGTATTCGTGACCATTGGCGTGTACGAGATGCCGCCCAAAGCGCAAGGACCAGAGCAGGGACCATGAGCAAAGACCATGACGACCAAGCTTTTTGGGGTATTATTCATCCAGCGAGTGTTTTGATCTGTTCACTTTGCTGTGTATGCCTGGTGTGCTGAATCTCCTTGGTTGACATTGATTCACCACCTCTCACTCGCTTCTTTTTGGGGGGGGGGGGGTTCTCGTCCCGTGTGTGATGCCGTCTTTCCACAGTCCCTGCTTTTATTTGGTCCCGATGCGTTACATGTATGCCAATAGCCAAAACCGAGTGCCGAGATTTTTTTGCTTTTTACATGTTATTCTGTCTTGCCAATTCCTTGGTTCTTGGGGGGGGGTTCCGCATACACTCTTCTTCTTTGCCGTGTCCGTGGGCAGAGAACAGAGCAAGACACGACTACAGAAATTGGAGGTTCAATCGCTGTCAAGTCTTTTTCAATTGACAGTTCTGTTGGTCCGTTTTCACGGTACAATTTTCTGGGGCTGTCCCTATGTGTGACTCTTACTAAAGAAACATCCCGAGAATGCAACGGTCCTGCCGTGCAGAAAACAGGTTCATACATTTTTTTTGCTTTACTGGTTGAGCATTAGAGTGCTGGAATGGGACGGCAAGTAAATTTATCTTGTGTCCTCAATGACTCGTAGCTGTCAGGAAATGTACAAAGTGGCCCCGAGTTCGGTAAGAAAGTGCTCTTTTCAGCGAGGTGGCAGTGAGGTAGGACAATAGACAAGGTGTTCTTCCAGGGAATGCTGTTCTTCAAGACCCTTTACCTTTTCTGTATAGAAGTCTTGTGGCTGCTGTTTTTTGCTCCCTGCCGCTTATTTTTTCTGCCGTTTCTCACTCTCGGGGTCTGAAGATTAGCGAATACGCGTAAAAAAAGAGAGAGGCGACAACGCTACAAAGCAAGCTTTTGAATACATAGCAAAAGCCTTTAAAAAAATCCCTTTTTTTTTTGCATGTCTCTCTCTTTACGAGTTTGTTCCTGTGTAAACAGTTCAGTAGGTCAGACAGGCTTACTGAAAGAAAGTCGACAAAATGTCTGAATTTTTCTCCATATGTATCAGTCATACGGACGGAGTACATTTTGAATCATGGTCTCGTATAATCTTCGTGGTATCTTTTTTTCCCCTCATATCTTTTTGACAGATTGACCCACAGCCCGGCCTATCTCTATCTGTTCAATTGATGCAAAGGAGCCGCCGTGGATACTATGAACGGCCTCGGAGGACTCCGAGAAACCAGGAGGGCCAAGCACTTTCGATACAGGTCCTGCCGAGAGAGAGAGGGTCTCTTGACTCGAAACACCGGTCCGGCCCTACTTCTGTCAAGTATTATCTCTTGTCAGTGCCTCTCATTCTCTCGTTAACCTCATTGGGGCTATCGCAGCGGACGTTGCAAAGAGCGATAAAGGTGGTGTGGGTTTCCTGTCCGAATTTTCTGTTTTTCTTTGGCATATATTTTATTCGGTCGTTAGTTTTATTGGCTTCGATTTTCCCGTTTTGCTTCGCGGAGAAAGCACCAAGGTCCAAAAGGCAGGAACGTATCATCAGATACTGAGCTTGGCTCCTGCTGTTCTGGGTATAACATTGGCACCTCCAACCCGGGGCTGTGTCCATGTCACAGCAGCCGCCAGCAAATAAAGAGGCAGGCCCTTTCCCGCACTTGTCCCATTGTCTCTTTCCCGACAGAGACGTAGCAATTTTTTTCATGCTGGGTCGTTCCTTCCCTCTCTCCGCGCCTGCCTCCTTCCCCGTTATCGACACGAGTACGAGCAAAAGCTTCCTGGCACCGGCACCGAGACCGGCAAACACCCCCGCCACCTCGTGCCGTTCTTGGCAGCTCATGGACGGGATTTGTGAGCGACTCTCCCACACCCAAGCCAGGCATGCCAGCGGCCTCGTGTGCCGACGGCCGCCCTGGGGCCGCCCCTCTTGTGCAATTCTTGCTTTGTCATGACCGCCTTTTGGCCCAACTTTGTAGCTGTTTTTCATCGGCATCATCACTGCTGCCTTCCACAACAGGTGGGTCTCATTGGGAAGAGGCACTCTGGTCCTGCCCGCAGTTTCAATGGACTTTCAACGGACTTTCAATGGACGATTCCTGCCTCCCAATTCCGTGTGGGTCGGGTCTTTTGCCAGGAACAGCCAATTTGGCCCCAATGGCTCAGTGGCTCCCAAAATGCCCCCAATCAGGCCCCAATCAGGCTCAAGCTTCCCAGGCCTTCGGGCCATCCTGGCGATATTGTCATCGTGGGCTTCCATGACGCCTTTGAAGAATCTGCTCGTTAAATACCGTAAAGCCGCCCAATAGCTTGTCCAACGAGGTGCCTTCGAAGCAGTCCCATCGGCAATGTTGCCGTCCAGCTGCCTGGTTATCAGCGTTTCGTTCCGTGCAGCCACCATGCCGTTGCCAGCGTCGCGTCATCCCTGGTCTGCTCCGTGTGCATGGTTCAGCTCCCGGTATATATAAGGTTTGTCGGGGACGGCTGTATTCTCGAGCGCTGCTTATTCCATCGCCGTTCGTGTACGCATGCTGGCCGCCCGGCCATTGACAGCCTGGACCTCGCCTGGACCAACAGTTTTGTAAGCTGCAGTAGCAGCTAAGAAGCCCACCCGAAGCCACAAGAAACCCGCAGAAGCCCACTTCACACTGCCAGAACATATCCAGCCAAGCGCCAGTCCAGACTGCTGCTCAAGTCCGCAAAGTCCGTACATACTCGTTTGTAGTGTCTGCATGCCCCATACCTGCGCGATCCTCCTGCCACTGATCAGCATTAGGCGGCCGATGGGGCGAACTGGCGCCTGCTAGCCCCGAGCACACCAGCCAGGAATGACTGATCCGAGGGCTCGCCTGCCGCTAAATCATGCCGTTGCGAGGTCATCCCCCTCCTCTTGCTATCTCCCTTCCTCGCCTGGCCAATCCCTGTTTGGGCTGTTCAACCCCAAAAGCCAACCCAATCCCGGCAAGCTTGTCCGCCAACCAGCCACGCCGCCTGTCGGCCCCGTTCTCGAAGATACAAGCTTTTCCCATCTCACACCTCCCAACAACTTTGCTCTGCATCCTTGTCCGCGGTGCACCACACACATACTCCCGCAAGATACTTCTGTGTCTGTCTTGACGCAGGCCCTGACCCATGTCTCCACTCGTTTATCGGCTTTCATAATCACCGTTGTCTCCGGGTTTCGACCTGCTACAATTGGACTAATCATCCCCAAGGCCAGACGAGTCGCCCCAGGAAAGGAATTAAAAAAACACTGAGCACTTGTGTTAAAAGGGAAGTGGAGGTACTTCCCGGTGGCAATTGACATCCAGCACTCTTTCAAAAGCACCCTCTTTTTGTTTCTTTTGATTTCAAATTCAAGTGATCCGTCCATATTGTTGCCGTTCTGTTGATTTTGATTGTTTTTTTTTTGCGTTGCCAACCTCAGCCTGCCAAACACAGCCAGGGCAACTCACCTTTAGTCGACAAATCAGAACGTCATCGTCTACCAGTCTTTCTGCACGAGTACCAGCTCGTGTTGCTGCGGTTTTTCAGATGGTCGTCTGCACCTCTTCCCAATTCCTGTAAACCGCCCAAGGCGGTGCCATTCACTCAACTTTTTGGGGCCCTAGCCTGATTTCTTTCCACTTTCCATTCTGGGATAAGAAGAAGCTTCTCTTGGCTTTCTTCGTGCCCTTCGTTCAACCAATTTCACCATGACCCTCAACGATTATGAAAAGGAGAAGGAGCACGAGCAGGAGATCAACGACGGCCCGGACCCAATCATCAATGCGTCTGCTTTGCCGCAGCACAACGACGAGGACGTCATCAGCGAGAAGGAGGTGGCTGTCGACGCCCTCGGCGAGGATGGCGAAGTCGACGACGAGGAAGCTGCTCGTGAGCAGGGCATGCAACGCGCCGAAATGAGTCGCATGAAGAGCCATGCCACCGAATATAGTGTCACCAGCGCCGCAACTTCGGCTGCTCCTCTGGCCCCCAAGACATTCATCCAAAAGATCAACCCATTGCGTTGGGGCCCGGTGCCACCGAGGTCCGAGTCCCGGAAACCAAGCCCAGAAACCAAGGCCGGTTTCTTCAGCAAGCTCATCTTCCACTGGCAAGGCCCTCTGATGCGGGTAAGTTGGGGGTTGGCACAGAACTTCTCTTTTTGTGAGTGCTGGTCGAATGGATATAGCTGACGCACAATCACACAGATCGGCTACAAGCGCACGCTCGAGCTCAATGATATCTGGATGGTCAATCCGAACCGTGCTGTCGAGCCTATGACTGACCGTGTTCGCGAGTCTTTTCTGCGTCGGGTCGCCCGCGGAGACAAATACCCTTTGCTCTGGGCCATGCACGAGGCCTTCTTCTGGGAGTTTTGGATCGGCGGCGCCTGCCAACTCTCGTCAATCATCTTCCAGGTCATGTCTCCCTTCACTCTGCGTTACCTCATCCAGTTCGCCACCGACGCCTACGTCGCGCGAGTCAACCACATGCCTGCACCACACATCGGTCGTGGCCTGGGCCTTGTCTTTGGCGTTACCTTTATGCAGATTTTCCAGAGTCTAGGGACAAACCACTTTATTTACCGCGGTATGATGATTGGCGGAGAGGCCCGTGCTACTCTAATCAATCTCATTTATGAGAAGAGTATGGTCATTTCGGGCCGTGCCAAAGCGGGAGGATGTGCGTCAATCGAAGAAGCTGAAGCCGCACAGACGAAATCCGACAGCGAGAAGAACGAAGCAGATGAGAAGGACGAAAAGGACGAAAAGACAGGCAAAGGCAAAACTGCTGGCCGCGGACCCTCCAAGATTTCTGGGGACGGTATCGGCTGGGGAAATGGTCGCGTTGTCAACTTGATGAGTGTTGACACGTACCGTGTAGACCAGGCGTCCGGTCTCTTCCATGTCATCTGGACCGCCCCCATTTCGTGCCTGGTGACGCTCGTACTTCTGTTGATCAATTTGACGTACGCCGCACTCGCTGGCTTCGGTCTGCTGGTGATTGGCGTTCCCCTGCTCACACGAGCCATCAAGAGTCTCTTCAAACGCCGCAAACGGATTAACCGCATTACCGACCAGCGTGTTTCCTTGACACAGGAAATCCTGCAGTCTGTCCGCTTCGTCAAGTACTTTGGCTGGGAGACTTCGTTTCTCAACCGCCTGGAGGAATATCGTGCGGCTGAAGTGAAGATGATCCAAGTTCTCCTCTCCATCCGGAACGGTATCATGGCCATCAGTCTCTCATTGCCCATTTTCGCCTCCATGCTGTCGTTTATCACCTTCTCTCTCACCAACCACGGCCTGAACCCATCAAAGGTGTTCTCGTCTCTGGCCTTGTTTAACGGTCTGCGTATGCCGCTCAACCTGCTGCCTCTTGTCATTGGTCAAGTCACTGATGCCTGGTCATCGATCAAGCGTATCCAAGAGTATCTCCTGGTTGAAGAGCAAGAAGAGGATATTGAATTCAGACCTGATGGTGACAATGCTCTTGAAATGCATAATGCCAGTTTCACGTGGGAGAGAACGCCCACGCAGGAATCCGACGAGGTGCATGCCTCTCCAAAGAAGAAGGAGACCAAGAAGGACAGTAAGGACAAAGGAGCTGCGGCGGAAGTGCGGCCGGTTTCTGCCGATGGTGACACTGCTAGCACTCTGGTCGAAGAGCCGGAGGCTTTCAAGCTCCATGACCTCAACTTCACTATCGGACGTAACGAACTAGTGGCTGTCATTGGCGGCGTTGGAAGCGGAAAAACGTCTTTGCTGGCTGCGCTGGCAGGTGACATGCGGAAGACCAATGGTGAAGTTGTCCTCGGTGCCTCCCGTGCCTTCTGCCCGCAGTACGCCTGGATCCAGAACACGACCGTGCAGAAGAACATTCTGTTTGGCAAAGAGATGGACAAAAAGTGGTACAAGGACGTCATCAGAGCGTAAGTCTCTGCGTTCCCTAGGAGTATTCCTCAAAACCCACAGTTTTCAAATGACTAACTGGACACAGCTGTGCTCTTCAGACAGATCTAGACATGCTGCCGTCAGGCGATTCCACTGAGATTGGTGAACGTGGTATCACCATCTCGGGTGGACAGAAGCAGCGTCTCAACATTGCCCGGGCTATTTACTTTAACGCCGACATTGTGTTGATGGACGACCCGCTCAGCGCTGTGGATGCTCACGTTGGTCGGCACATCTTCGACAATGCTATCCTGGGCCTGCTCAAGGACAAGTGCCGAATCCTCGCTACACATCAGCTGTGGGTGCTTAACAGGTGTGATCGTATCATCTGGATGGAGGGGGGCAAGATCCAAGCTGTGGATACGTTCGACAACCTCATGCGCCACCATTCTGGCTTCCAGCAACTGATGGAATCGACGGCCGTCGAGGAAGAAAAGGATGCGCCAACACCTCAAGCGCAGGTGGTCGAAGGTGGTGACGAAGGAAAGAAGAAGAAGAAGGGCAAGGGCCTCATGCAAAGCGAAGAACGTGCTGTCTCCAGTGTTCCGTGGTCGACATATGCGGACTACATCCGCTCATCTGGCTCCATTCTCAACGGTCCCTTGATCTTCATGCTTCTGGTCGTCTCACAAGGCTCCAACATTACCACGTCTCTCTGGCTGTCGTACTGGACATCCGATAAGTTCGGCATGTCAACAGGCGAGTACATTGGTATATATGCCGCTCTTGGTGCATCCCAGGCTGCCTTGACGTTTGCATTCATGGTTTCACTCTCCATCTGCGGTACGGCAGCATCAAAGGGTATGCTGCGCCAAGCGATTAGCCGTGTTCTTCGTGCGCCCATGTCGTTCTTCGACACGACACCGTTGGGCCGAATTACCAACCGTTTCAGTCGTGACGTCGATGTCATGGACAACCAGTTGAGTGACGCTATGCGGATGTACTTTTTCAGCGTTGCCAGCATCGTCTCCGTTTTTGCTCTCATCATCGCCTACTTCCACTACTTTGCCATTGCGTTGGTTCCGCTGTTCATCATCTTCCTCTTGGCCACCTCGTACTATCGGGCATCTGCCCGCGAAGTCAAGCGGTTCGAATCAGTGTTGCGGTCGACTGTCTTTGCCAAGTTCGGCGAGGGTCTCAGTGGCGTGGCCTGTATTCGTGCATACGGATTGCGAGACCATTTCATGCAGGATTTGCGCGCTGCCATTGACGAGATGAACTCGGCCTACTACCTGACTTTCAGTAACCAGCGTTGGCTTTCCGTGCGTTTGGATATGATCGGTAACCTTCTTGTGTTCACGACGGGTATTCTTGTGGTGACATCGCGGTTTAACGTGTCGCCATCGATCGCTGGTCTGGTGCTGTCGTACATTCTGTCGATTGTGCAAATGATCCAGTTCACTGTTCGCCAGCTGGCCGAGGTGGAGAATGGCATGAACGCTGTCGAACGCTTGCAGTACTACGGCACCCAGTTGGAAGAAGAGGCCCCGTTGCACACTATCGAAGTGCGGGACAGCTGGCCAGAAAAGGGCGAAATCATCTTTGACAACGTCGAAATGCGGTACCGTGATGGCCTGCCGCTGGTGCTGCGTGGCTTGAACATGCACGTCAAGGGCGGCGAACGTATCGGCGTTGTCGGACGCACAGGTGCTGGCAAGTCGAGTATTATGTCGACGCTCTTCCGGCTGGTAGAGATCAGCGGTGGCCATATCACAATTGATGGCATTGATACCGCCACTGTTGGCCTTCACGACTTGCGGTCACGCCTGGCCATTATTCCGCAAGATCCGACGCTGTTCCGTGGTACCGTGCGGAGCAACTTGGACCCATTCAATGAGCACACCGACCTCGAGCTTTGGTCAGCTCTTCGTAAAGCGGATCTTATCAGCGACGAGGCTGAGCAGCAGGCGATTACCAGCAGCGCTGAGGGAGACAGCAATGGCAACAGTAGTGCCAATACCCGGAAGGCCGCGGCCATTGCTTCTCGCGATGCGACGAAGATCACTCTCGACAGCGTTGTGGAAGAAGATGGCCTCAACTTCTCTCTTGGTCAGCGACAGCTGATGGCGTTGGCTCGTGCACTTGTGCGTGGCAGCCAGATCATCGTGTGTGACGAAGCCACGTCTTCCGTGGATATGGAGACGGATGACAAGATCCAAGCGACGATTGCCTCCGGTTTCCGTGGCAAGACCCTCCTGTGCATTGCCCATCGGCTGCGCACGATCATCGGATACGACCGTATCTGCGTCATGGACCAGGGTCAGATCGCCGAGCTGGACAACCCGCTCGTGCTCTACCAAAAGGAGGACGGCATCTTCCGCGGCATGTGCGATCGGAGTGGTATCCGGTTCGAGGATATCCAGGGCGCCCAGGACAAGCTGGAGAGCTATGTGGCCGCCCAGGCTGGAAAGGAAAGGGAGGTGATTGAAGAAGGCGCTGCTAGCCATTCATGATCAGAAACGACCTTCACCGGCATGATGGCATTGCCTTTTTGACACGTTTTCGGTCTGCAGTGTCAGTACTGTGTTTGTGCATGCGTGTGTAAGTGTTTACCTGAGACTGGAATATCTATAAAGAAGGGATCGACGAATACAGAAAGGAACAGAAAAGAACAGAAGAAAATACAAAAAAGGCTCAAAAAAAGGTATGGGTGGCATGGGATGGAGGGTTTGCATGAATACGCATTAAACATGATATAAGATACCAAAAAGTAGGCACCCGCTTAATAGAGACAAGAAACATACCGAGCATCAATATGCGTGAGACATGAATTGCGATGTGTCGAATACACTGTCTTGGACAAAATGAAGAGCAGAGAATAAAATGGCGAGTAGGATTAAAGAGGACAGAAAGAAGAAGACACCGCGAGAAGGATTTCCAGTAAAGGGGCGATCTACATAAGCAAAATCCGTAACGGGAAGGAACTGTTCAACGTCAAAGAGGCAGGAACGCACGGTAGTTCCGGAAGGAGCGACGGAAACGCGTAGTAAGTGGTTTAGCAAACGTCACTGTTCTTGCTCAAAATTTTGTCTGTGGAACGACGCGTAGAGCCGCAAAAGCAAAAAAAAAAAAGACTGGGCATGCAGTCTCCTTTTTGGCAACTTGTAGTAGCTAGATGAGCGTATGCAGGAATAAGACAGGCAATAAACAAAAAGCATCGTAATTACACACGCAGACTC
Organism: Raffaelea albimanens; assembly: GCA_002778245.1. NCBI lineage: Eukaryota > Fungi > Ascomycota > Sordariomycetes > Ophiostomatales > Ophiostomataceae > Raffaelea > Raffaelea albimanens. The sequence continues at coordinate 2,836,959 of PCDJ01000008.1, read as the reverse complement.
TATTTGTGCCACAACTCCCTATTGTGAAATGATTGACGTATGCAAGAGACAGACTGCAAAAGACATCGTAAAACATCAAGTAGACATGAAAAAGAAAAGCTGTCAGCATCACTCCTTGTCCTTGAATAAGTAAAATTCAAGACAAGACAATGCCAGATAGACAAAGCTGTATCAACGTGCAGCACTACGGGTAGTGGCAGCTGTTCTTTCTCATTCAGCTCGTCACACGGAGTACAAGCAGACATGAAATACAAAGTAATACCGGGTGGGAGCAAGACACAGCATCATTAACAACCCCCCTGCTCACCTTTGTTTGACCCTGGTCAGCCAAGCAGTATGACAGCTTCGTACAAAAATATCTCGTGTCTTTCTATGCATGGAGCCTAGATTTTTTCTGTGAGATACGGGTGCCAACTGCCAAGCTGACGACGTCTGTACTCCCTCCTCTTCGTCAATTTTGCCACTGCTCCAAAAAAGAGAGGTGTCGAATACGGGCTGAGACCGGTTTATGGTGGAAAGACACCCTTTTTGTGTATAATACTGAGATATATTATATACGTGTCATCATTACGGACAAATCGAGTTGAATGGGGATGGCAACGCGGCAGGCCGTAAAGAGCTATGTAGAACGAATGATAAAGATAAAAGATAGAAGATGCTGGGAAAATCGAAAAGAAGCATACTGGATTTAAGAAGCCATGACTCCGGGAGATGCTTGCGCAAAGGTAAAAAAAGATATTACGATGTCAAAAAAGGTGCAAAGAAAAGAACGCATGCCTCCTCCTTCTTTCTCGTTTCCTCAACTGACTTCTGTCGCAGCTCGTCGCCCGTACCCATCCATTTTCCATATTTCCTTCAATATTAACAACTCGCTCGGCTCGTCGTATCGTGTCGGAAAAAGAAACCAGATGTAGGGTACGCCATTTTTGCGATCCAAAAAAAAAAAATGAATACCAAAATAAAACATAAAGATAAAAAAATAAAACGCAAACCGGAATACCCATAGCCATGTCGGAACGCCGCTAGGCTGTGAAGCCCGAACAAGGGAAAAAAAGATGGCAGGCTGTATGGCCCACGAAGAAAGCAGGATTCCGCCGTGTGTGCCGGGGACGTAGAAAAGGATAGCAAACGAAGTGTGGTACCAGGAAGGACGGCAAATTCATAAACTCCTCCAATAAACAAGCCTCAAACTGTGGCTGTAGACCCCTAGTATCGTCCGCGGCTCCGGTGGCTGTCGTGGTACTGGCCATGATGATGGCCATGGGAATCGTCCTGGTCGTCGAGAAGGTCGTCCAAAAACGCACTAGGTGGACGCTGACTCAAACCACTCTGAGGGCGGTCCCTGGGGCCGCTAGAACCGCCGCTAATGTTCCGCAGGTTCGGTGTTGATGTCCGCGGGCCAAATGCTGGAGAGTCGGGCGGGCTGGGCCCTGTCATACGGCTCGGGCCTCTCGAGTCAGGGCGCAGTGTGCTCATGTTGATCGAGTTTCCGTGGCCGCCGCCGCCGCCGCCGCCAAGGTTGGAGTTGCCAGCAGCATAGAAACCAGAAGGTAGCAGGCGGGAAGCACGGTCACCCGGCATACCGCCGCCGCCGCCGCCGCCGCCGCCACCACCACCTCCGCCAATGCTACCACCACCGGTTCCAGTAGATGCTGTGGGCGAGAAGAACAGATTCGTTTGCGAGGGTGTAGCGGAAGGCACAGGCTCGCGCTTGGTCCGGCGCACGCCCCGGCCAGTTGAAGAGCCGCCGGTAGCGGTAGTGCCGGCCAGGTTGTGTGTCGAGTCGCGGTCCGAGTACTTGTACGGTGCGACGGGAGCAGCAAAAGTAGCCTTGTCGTTAGCCAGGTGCTGGGCAAGAGCGGCACGCTCGACGGAGCGGTGGAGCAACCAGGCAACAATGCCACGCCAGAGCAGCACGGCCAAGAAGATAGCGCCGAGAACTGCGCCAACAGCAATAAAGACGGTGCCAGTAGGAGCCTTTGAGTGCTTCATAAAAGGTGCATTCTCGGTCGGAGGAACGGACGGCACAGGGTAGGACGGGATGGAGGTGGGGGCGGTGGTGGACAAGGTCGGCATGTCGCTGGCCCCGGAATCGGCAGCGCTGGCAGAAGAAGAGGAGGTGGCGGAGATCGTGGGCAGCGAAGCGTCAGACGCAGAATCGGAGGTCGAGGCAGCGGCCGTGGTCGTTCTTCCCGTGCGGGTGGTGCCGGTGTTGGTAGACTGGGCTGGGGATGAAGAGTCGGCCGGTGAGGACGAGTCTGCCGCAGCGCTCGTTGCCGATGTCTGCCGGTCCGACGTCTGCCGTGCTGCACTTGTGGTCGTTGCCCTGTTGGCAGGTGAGGTAGTCGTGGAGTCCTGGGCCATGGCGCTCACTGACAGCAGCGAGACGACCGCAACGGAGGAGTAGAGAAGCGTCCGCTTCAGCGAGAGTCGTGACCTGGCCATGGTGGAGGTCTAGAGGTGAAGAGACAAAAAAAGCGAAGGGCGAGAAGCGAGCGAGGATCGACAGGCCGAGGGTCAGGTCGTGCAGTAAAAAATAACTGAATGCTGAAGGTTACTTGGTATGTGATACAAAGCTGAGCCGCCAAGGATGCTGTCGAAATGATGCTGGAGATCGGGAACGGGTTCCCGCGTTGACAAACGCACAGGGAACGATCGGAATGTTCACATGTGCAGGATGAGAGACAAAGGGAAAGAAAGTTTCGCCCGTAGGGTGAGAACGCCGGCGGGGACAACGGCCGTTACGTATGCCCTCCAGTCCGTTGGCGAGGTAAATAAATAGCAACTGCTGGTGGGCGACGAAAAGGATGCTAAACCAAAAAATATGGAGAAAAAATACGAAGGAACGGGTGCGAGGGAAGGCGAGAAAACAAGAGGAAAAAGGAGCCGAGACAAGAGGGTGTACTATGTAGGCTGAGTTGCACACGAGGGCGACTGTTGAAAGCGAGGGTGATGAAGTCGAACGAGTGAGACTCCCGTTTGGCAGAAGGAGACGAGGCTCGGCCGTTGGGGATGAATAAAAGGAGAAACTGTGGTCGTTTGCCTGGGGAGAAAAAAAAAGGCGAGAAAGGGAAGGAGCGGCAGACAGGGAAGCCGCAGCAGCAGAAAAGGAAGGAACGCCCAGCGAGGCCCGTCCGCCCCCAGACAGCCCACAGCCCACAGGCGAGAAGCCCACGGCAGAGCCCATAGGGGCGGGTCGGCCTGGCCAGAGCCCAGCAGAGGCGCATGTTTTGGGTTAGAGGTTGTGCGGAGCGGTTGTGCAGGGGGCGCTTTCTAGGAAAGGAGGGAGCAACGCCGCTTCGGCTCAGGTGCTTCTCGTGTCCGCCAGGGATAGCCACACGTTCGCTCTTCTTGATCGCCGCCGTTGCCGCTTTTAGCTTAGTTACTTGTAGACACGGTGTACATGGAATGTGGGAAACTGTATGTTGCGATGCTTACGACAGTTGACGTGAAGTAAAAAGAAACAATGAAAACAATGAAAAAAGAAAAGAAACTGAGAGAGACAAAAGGCGCGAAATACATGAAAATCGCAAACAAACACCATAACACCACACCGCTCAAGACCGTTCACAGCCATGCACATCGTGCATCTCGATCATCTGTCAAGAAGAAATGGCTTGCATTTAAATGCCCTGGCCCGTGCCTGTGCAGCGTCGCACGACGGATGGTATTTTGGAGTATTTCTCGTAATTCTTAACGAGAAGAAAAAGAAGATTCCATCGAGCTCGCACTGTCCTGTCAGGTCGCCCGTTCGACCAGGCTAGGTGTGGGGAATGCCTGTTTTTCCCTCTGGCTATTTGGCAAATTAAAAAGCCGTGCATGCGACATTAAAAGGTGTGTTTTAGCACGGAGTACGTCGGAACAAGCATCACCTGCGCCACATCCAGCCACAGTAGGTACAGAACAGATTAGTAATATGTTTCCACTAAAACTTCCCGATAAGATCGATAAGGTGTGCGATAAAGATTTTGAACTAAAAAAAAAAAGCCATACACAGCTCGAACCTCGACCTCACAGAAACGTTCCCTACAAAATACAACACATCACATCTCAACACAGCCAAGATGGGTCGTGCTAAGAAGACAAGAAAGTTCGGAGAGGCATGTTATTCTCTTTCGAGCATTACGGTCGCTTCTATCTGCTAACTGCCGGCAGGTCAAACGGGTTATCGGCCAAAGAGACGCCCGCCTCCAGAAGAACAAGGACAAGGCTAATCTGATCGCCAAAAGGAAGGAGGCCGAGAAGCAGGCCGAGGTTGTTCGTTCCATGTAAGTACTTGAATACCATTAATGACGATCAGCCACACGAGAATCGCAGTGGTGCGAGACCCAGGTGGTCACGACAGGCGTGGAGTTGACACCATCACGATGCTAACTAAGTGTTCCAGCCCTCAACAACCCCTCGCCCTCTTTTGCAAAGCAAACACAGCACTTGTGGCACCATTCAGAGTTCTCATCGATACGGTAAGTCAAACCTCTGGCCCAAAAATTTCGTGCTGTCAGCTGCTAACATTCTCCAAGAGTTTCCTTTCCTCCACAGTTCGCGCCAAGCTGCCACTACTAGAGACGATGGTATGCAGACCACCTTCCCTCCAGGTTAGATGGTGCCTTGCTAATCTCTTTTAGATGGACTGCCTTGCTGCTACATGCAGGCCAGTCATTACCGACTGCATCATTGCCGAGTTGGAAAAGCTTGGACCCAAGTTCCGGATCGCTCTCAGGATTGCTCGTGATGAGCGCTGGGAGCGCCTCAAGTGCACACACAACAAGTAAGTAGGAGACGAGGCCAGGCAGCCGCGCCAAAGATGCCAAAGACGATGCCGATGACATCAGCATGTATCGACTCGATTACGTGTTTGTCTTTGTCTTGTCCTTTGCTTTTTAGTCCATTGCTAACTGTCACAAGAATCTATGGTGATGACTGCATCTTTGATGAAGTCGTCCGGCACAGAATTGTATGTATCCCCCCCCAACCGCCGTCTTGTCTAATATCAAACGCTAACACACAAAGTACCTCGTCGCGACGAGCGATAGGGAACTCAAGCAGCGTATCCGCAAGGTTCCCGGTGTACCGTAAGTACTCCCTCAACGATTTTCCTGGCAGCTATCATGTCCCTAACTCATTTCCAGACTCTTGAGCGTTGCTCGAGGCAAGTACCTGGTTGAAGGCCTGCACTCCGCTCCGGTATCATAGACGACGTGACAAGAGGTTGGGACGTCGACATGGCAACAGATTTACGCCATCTGACGTACACCGGCATGTTTACGTTGTCTTGATCGGACGTACGTGTCGCACGCATGCCACAGTTCGGGCCATGGACGGCACTCGACGACGCCAGCCATGCACGAAATGATGAGGCACACGAACCAAGACGAGACCAACTGGTAGGACGAGCGAACGAAACAACTCAACCAACCCTGACGACACGTTTTAGACGGAAAGCCTGTCCGGTCTGGTCCGTCTGCCTCTGGCATCTTCAGACGTCGGTTCTGTCTGTTTTGTCGAGGTTGTCCTAGTCTGCCCGGCGTAACGTCTACCTGATTCTGATTCTTTGTTTCTGGGGAGGGGTTATACGGCGAAATAACGGCGCAATGTTATGGAATTATTAATTTGGAATGGCCGGATATAATGGTCACGGTATGATTTTGTTTTTGTTTTATCCTTTTTTTTTTAACCCTCCAGGGACTCATCTGTCTCCCGGAGAGGTAAGCAACTTCTATAGAGTAAAAAACGTTATCAGAACAAGTAATTTTGTTTTCGTTCCTGCAGACTTGAGCTTTTGCTTGTTGTGATGTTTGAAAGGAAGAAAAGGTGGACGAGGTCAACCAAGGCTGGGCTCAGTAGCCATTTGTGGTAGAACCACAGCCCGGTCAACGGTTGGCAGTTTATGATTATGATGTTGATATGAAATTTGGGCGAAGCAGGTATAGAGGTAAAGCCAAGAGCTGAAAGGGCTTCAAGCATGAAAGATTCACGTTGTTTGCCCAGTACTGGTTCATCATATATTGTTAATAATGGCTATGCCGTAAAAACTTCCAACCTCCTTTTGGTGTTGCAAAAAAAGAGACGTAACAAAAAAGCATAATCAGTTTTGAACCCCTTTACTTCGCCCAATAACCCCCCTTTCCCTACCAAAGCGCGAAAAAAAAAAGCAACCAAAGGAAAACAAAAAAGTCAAAAAGCAGATATGACAGCATGTGGGAGAGTGTTGTCCACTTCCTAGAGTGTCTCTCTCTCTCTTTCTCTCTCCAAAAACGCCGATGTGTTGTAATAATATGATCATCTGTTGAAAAACCTAAACCAAGCTTGTTCTCCCCAACAACTGTCTCTCCTAATCATTGTTTCGTTATTATTCCTTCACTAAACCCCTTTTTTGTTTTTGTCGTCAAAAGTCCTCCTCTTATTACACCGAAGCTAGAGTAGAGCTCCCTTTGATGATCCTTCCTTCCCCAGTCCTTTCTCCCCTTTCACCCAAAACGGGTTCTAAATAAAAAAAAAACTTTTTTTTCTTTTCTGTGCCCGTCAAATAACAATAGGGAATTCCGCTCAAGACGCCGCCCCGTAAGTAATGCAGATGTGGTTCGAATAGTGAAATAAAGCAAGGTTGATGTTTGTCGTGTGTGACGTGTGCGTAGGGCGTAGGGCGTAGGGTGTGATGCGTGGCGTGAATGTGCGAGTGTGTCCGTTTCCATGAATAAAGGAGAGTAATAATGCCCAAGAAGACCTGGCAGGGAGAGTAGAGTAGAGAGCAGAGAGAAACGGACAGGTGATGAGACGAAACAAAGAACGACCAACCGCTAGACTCAGATACCATACTATGGTAGCCATTCTTCGTCGGTCCGTGCAGATGCCCGCATCACCAGTCCGTCCTCGTCCTCGTCATCCTCATCCTCATCTTCATTATCGACTTGGTTCACAACCTTGTCTCCGATCTCGTGACCATTCGTTCCAAGTGGTGGTGGAGGCTGCAGTTGCTCCTTGAAGCTGGGAGTAGCGCTGAGAGCTCTAGCACTGGCATCGGCGATCGCAGACTCCTCCTCGTCTTCGTAGTCCAGCATCCATGTCAGGCCATTGGCCTGCTCTTCCAGTGGGAACACTTCCCGCGCATACTCTTCAATGTCACGTGGGCCTTCCCAGAGCTCCATTGCCAGCTTCGGAACATCGTCGTCCAGCTCCTGACCGCCAAAGTATGGGGGCTGCTTCTTCGGGTCGTCCCCTCCAAGCATAAAGAGGCGTTCCAGGGCCTTGAGCTGGGAGCGGTATCCCGCCGGGATCGGCACAGCCACCTCGATGGGCCCACGTTTGTAGTGGACAGGTCGGCCCACACCGCGTGCAAAGTGCCTGCAGGCTTCCCGTGGAGACAGCATCTCGTAAGCCAGAGCAATCCGCTTACCGCCTCCCCATTTGGATACACCATCCTTGAAAATCTGGAGAATGGCAGGGCCGACATCGTGCTCAGCGTCCAGCCAGGGAAGCTTGGCATCTGGGTGGAACGGGGCTTGCCAGAGGAAGGAGCCGTCGGGCTGCAAGTCCATGCAGAAGAGGGGGTATTTCAAAGAGGTGAAGTTGTTGTTGTAGATGCCAGTGTAGACAAATGTGGCGTTCAGACCAATCTTGGAAATGTATTCCTCCACCTTGTGCTTGGTTGCCCAGAGAGGTAGTGACGGCCAGGCCTCGTTGTATGCATGGTGGTCGGGCATGGACGAGAAGACAAAGTGCTGGACACCGGCCTTCTTGGCGGCATCAGCTATAGCCTCGCCGATCTTGATCTCGTCTCCGTAAAATGTGGTGTTGATGAAGGCCAGCTGGGCACCACGGAACAGCTCGGAAATAAGTTCGTGGTTGACACCAATGCCAGACAGCTTGGAGCCGTCACGGGTCACATCGACATCGTCGGCCAGAGCACCGTTTCTTGCCTTGTCAGAGTCGGATCGCGGTAGGCGTGTGTAGAGCTCGCCCTCGAGCACGGTGACGTTCTCGTTCGTGGCTACCTCGGTGGCAATGACACCCAGCCGGTTCCGCATCTGGGCGCGCACATGGTAGCCAACGGCGGTGGCATAGCGGATCAGGGACGCTGCCTGGCGTCCGCTGGCATTGATGATGGCAATAGTGCCTCCCGGGGCAGGCATTGAGCGCTTGGCTGGGCGGAAGGTCAGGGAGTTTGTCCGGGGAATCAGAGGTGAGGCGTCTGTGTAGGACGACCGCGCGTGCTTGTGGCGCTTGTCTTCGGAGCGGTTGCCGTTGACGATGGGTATGCCGCGAGGACTGGAGCCGTATGTGCTGATGCCGTTGGCGTTGGCACTGGACACGCCGTTAATGCTGACGCCGTTGCCGTTCACACTTCCACTGCCGCCTCGTGAGTTCAGCGGACTTGGCCGTATGGCAAGCTCCGCACGTAGTTCGCCGGGCATTCGAAATTCGCGGTTGGGTGGTCGCTCTCTTATATGTTGGGGTTACGGTCTTTTGAACCGGGCGCGTGCTGCAGCCAACGATGTGCTGCGTTTCCAGAAAGTCGGTATGGGCAGACACGGGAAGGTACGAGGAGATCGGTATATGAGGTGTGACGAGAGGATGGCGAGCGAGGGGCGATAAAGGGAGGGAGGAGATAAAAGATAAAAAAAAATTGTCCGATAAAAGGACCGCAAGGCAAGGGACACTGAGAGAGAACAGGGAAGGAGCCAAGGAGGACCGAGGAAAGAGGAAAGAGCGTCCTACAGTCCTTGCAGTGGAGAACAGGGTATTAATTTGTCTCTGTCAAATTTGCCGTGTTGGATGCCGTCTTTTTGTGCGTTGTGTTGTTGAAGAAAAAGAGGAACGTATCGTAGATTGCGCAAATAGGAAATTTCCCGTCGCAATATGCCCGCGAACCCTGAGGGGTACCCAGGCCTAACAGCAGATACCAGATACAGCAGCTGCAAAGCCGTGCAGCAGAGCAAAAGCAGGGAAGCGGCAGCGCACAAAGTACCTTCTTTGCATGCAAGCAAACGTGCTTTGCTGCTTCAGTGGAGCCGCTCAAAACTTTTTTTCTTCTTTTTCGCGTGGTGGTTTGCTTGGTGCCACCAAGGACGATCGGGATGGCAGGATAGCGTTTTAGCGTGTAGGGTGGCTGCTGGGTATTAGTCTGGTGGCAGTCTGGGTAGTTCCTGCGGGGCAGCAAAAAAAAGTGACACGACTAGAGAGGCACGATGGAATGGGAGTGCTGGATGGGGGGAGTGGGAAAGAGTGGAATGCCGTGCTAGGAGCACATTGCAGGCGCAACTATGGGCCAAGTGCAACAGCACTATTGTGCGTATGACACAATAGTCTAGCCAGCACGGAAGCCCGCCATGCAACGATGCAGAGGGAGGGAGGGGGGACGTTGGACCACGGCGACGGGACGGACAACCCGAGGGCGCCTGCCACAGGGAAGGATGGATTCATGACTGGCCAGGCCATTCATGCCGTTCCTGTCTGTCCATGCTCGGCTCTTGTGGCCAGTCTGCTAGCCCAGTGGACAGAGCCTGTCCGTATCGTCTTCCCATGCCAACCTGGTGATCGCCATATCTGCTATGACGGCATCGAGGCCGGCCTGCTGCAGACATATCTCGGGGGCCGGACGTGCAAAAGATAAGGCACACCGAGACACATGTGGCCAGCGAATAGGACGACACAGGCCGGGCAACCAAGGCACAGCAACATCAGCAGGCAAGCAGACAGGCAGCACAACACAGCATGTGCGGTGAAGATCAAGGGAGACAGGCTGGCCAGCGCAGAGGCTGGCAGGCACGAGGAATGCGGGCAGTGCACTGGCCATGCACTGGCCATGCACTGGCCAGCCATGCAGAGCTGCAGACACGCCATGCACACAAAGGCCTGAAAGGGTAATTCCAAACGGGCGCCAGATCCAGTGCCTGCCCAGGCACTGTGCACGCACGCAGAAACCTGTACGCACGCACGCACGCCCGCAACGCTCACTGAAGAGAGCCCCGCCAGCATAGGGTGTAGGGCTAAGGGCTGGACCCAGAACATGCCGGTGGTGGAAGGAGGGGGTTTGGTGCAGGGTGTGGAGAAGAAGGTGTGGTGGAGCGGGCAGACTTACTTGGTAGTCAGATGGTGTTAGATTGTGGGAATAGTGCCTGGTAGTGGGCTCAACGGACGGCGTGGTCCTGGCTCGGCGGTGGGTTCGCAGCACGATGCCCACTGTGGAGGCCCCGAATCTCCAAATAAGCAGTGGTCGAGGCTGGGACTTTGTCGACTTTGCCGTCTGGATTGGGCCAATCGGGGGTAACAGACTGTGGTCGTGCTTCGGAAGTAGCAAAGGTGAGGCAGGAGAAAGGACGAATTACACCAGCGGGCGGTGGAGGCAGGACTGGGCTTGATAAGAGCCGCAGCCGGTTTGTCTGGCGACGATCAATAGGGAAGGCCGCAAAAACAGGCGAGGCCGGGCAGACCGCGAGAAATGAGTATTGCGTTAAAGGGGAAGGAGCGATGTGCGATGCGGCCAGACTATCGTGAGGTGCCGTATGGCGGGAAATTCGATAGCAAGATAGCTTGCGGCTAGCAGGGTTGGCCAGCGGGCAGGTGCAAACAGAGTTGCAAAGGGCTGCTGCAAAGAGGAGGAATAGCGCCGAGCTTAGCGGGAAATCATGCCTGTCCGCGTGGTCTCTCTTTTTTTTCTGTTTCTGGGGAATGCGGTCGTCTGGCGCTTGTGCAAGACGTTCGTGCTGTGTCTGGCCAGGTTGTGGTCAGTCTGGACAATCTGGTGGCGACCTGCGTCCGGCGTCGGTTGGGCGCTGGCGTGCTTTTTCCACCGGCAAGCGAACCGAGTTCATGCACAGTCGGTTGGGGTCCCGAAGCAGAAATAGGTCTTGTGAGGCCACATGAGGAGCACGGCGGGTCCCGGAAGCGGTGATGCGATGTGATGGAAGGAGGAGATGCGATAGAAAAGGTGGGGAGATGGGACGGACGACAAAAAGGCAGAGACGAAAGACTTAAAAAAAAAAGACGAACCCGAAAATGCAAGACAAGCCCGAATGAACACAAGACACAACGCCAGACACAGGACGAATGTTGTGTAGACACGAGGCAAGATAAGGAATGGCGCAACGGAGGGGGGATGCGAATGCCGGTCTTGGTGTGCCAAAGCTGTCCTGCCCCAGACCAGCCGACTGCGCTTCTACTCCAGACTCACACACCAGATCTCCTTTGCGCACGCCAGAATAACTCCAAAGCTTGTTTCTGGCTGTTGCTGCCTCCTCGTACCACACAGGTCGGCCTTCGTCCCGCTGGTGCCCGATGTCTATCTGCCAGGCCCGGGGAAAACAGGCTGCTGCTGTTGGGTATCTACACCGCAGATAATATCTGGCTGCTATTGTTTGGCTGTACAGGGAATTATTTGCCTATTCGCTGGCCCCCGACTGTCTCCCTGCAGCGTCTCGATAACGGTACCAAGGGAGGAATGCGGGCAGGCACACGAGAGGCACACGAGAGGCACGCAGACACCCTCCGAGCTTATACGCCTATCTGGTGTGACTGGTGGCTTGTTAGTGCACCGTCGATCCGGAGAAGCGGTGTTGACGCCGTGGTGCGGGCAAGAGGCAGGCAAGCCAGGCGGTTGGCTTGATGTTTGGGCGGCAGGTATGCAAAAGGCTGTCTTTAGCAGTGTGTCTTACACTGTCTTTCACGGTATACCGAGTCTTACTGAGGTGTGGTTGTCGTGCTCGTTAATTTGTCCGCTTTGGGCAACTTGATATCGAGGGGGGGTGTGGCCGGCCGGCGGCGAATCTGATAAGACCCTTTGCTCAATGCGCACGCGCTGTGATTGGCTGGCTACCAACGTCTTCTCATAGAAATGACGAACTCGAATTGGCAACAGTCAAAGAAGAAGGCTACCCCGGGTGTCCAGTTGCGCGAGGTAGAAAAAGGCAACGGAAAAATTTTCAAGTCCTGTGAGAGGACAAAGAGGAGAACCAGATAGGAAAACGGCGAGAGAAAGTGCAGGATCTGGGGAAAAAGAGACCGGAGACAGACAAGCAGGCAGAGGCCAAAAAATCGCAAAACCAAGCCGAAAGGCAACAATGCGGGAAAGCCTGGAAGCGGGAAAGATAGAGCGGGAAAGGAGGACGGGAAAGAAGACAGCACGACACACAGAAACGGCAGGCGCTGCAGTGTCTCTTTCTCCCTGTGCGTTGAGCACGCTTTCTGATTTAAAGATGACTTGCTTCTCGTAACGAAAAGGCCGCGGGCGGCCAAACGGCGCAATCTGCTGCACTCGCGCGGATGTGGTGGAAAACTCGTTTGGTCGTAGCCTGTACGGCATAAACGTGCGCAACTGACCGATTGCATAATACCGTCTCCAGTATGGCTCTGCATGGCCCAGCACAACGCACCCTCGAGAGTCCACACTGGTGGACAGGCACAGCCAGCCATACAGCTCTGCCCGCACTAGCAGCCCGTCCGCTCTTCAGAGGCCATTCGCATGGGCGATGAGGGAGGGAGGGGGAGGGGGTTGGAATTAGGTAAGAGCTTTGCCGGGTAGCCAACACATGGTTGGTCTCGGTGGTCACGAATTCGGGTTGTGGAGGGAGTGAAGTAAGACAAGGCGTGCACAGTAACTGCGAATATGTGGCGATTCCATCATTCCATGCGGGCTGGACTGCCCAAAAGAGAAGCAGTCTCAACAAACACATAGACTGTGAATAAATGGGAAAGAAGAAGGCAAGATACAGTTTTGCGCGGGGGCGCCCATTATTTAAGCAGTCACCGCTTGAGTTCCTTCCCTTTCTGCTCTGATAACAGTCTGTGTTGTTCTCCATACGCGGAAGGCACGGCCCATTGGTTACGGAATACAGTCAAGTCATATCGCAGCTGGCCGTGGGGAGCAACTATTATCTCTGGGGAGAGAGCACAATGCCTATCTGCGATGTCTGGGGAAACACAGAAGATAGCAGACACCCGAGATGATAGCCCGACACAGTATCTCGCAAGCCGCTGAGGCTCTGGGGGTGCAGCTTGCTTCTAAATCCACGCCCCTGCGCACAGTAACGACTGCTGTAACTCGTCGCCCGACCCGTCGGGGTTTGCTTTTTCGGCGGCTTGAAACCCCACCAGCGTTCGTCGTACCTGCCCTCGTCTGTTGTGCGGCTTCCACGGTTGGGGTATGACACGGCACGTGAACCATCTTCGCCATTGCGGGTGGATATTGGCACTGTTTCGAGACGTTGCTTTCAAACTGACCATTGAGCACGTCGTATAGTCGGGGCCTCGACGTCGGCGATCCGCAGCCTCACACCGCAAAACACAAAAAACACAAAAAACACAAAAAACACAAAAAACACAAAAAACACAAAAGCTAACGACAAAGACGACAGTCCATCTGTGACAGACACGTCAGAATGACCACGATGGCGACCTTTTTGCAGGTCACGGCACAGTCAAACTGTGGATTCGATTTCGTTATGAAATGGTCTCGCGCGTCGTGGCCGAGAATGCAATTTCTGTCCTTTTTTTTCACAGTTTTTTTATGGGTTTTTTTCCGGCCTTTCGTTGGCTTTCTGGAACCTCTTGCAAAGACATTTTACTATCAGTGCTCCCCGTGATAGGCCGAGCCTCGTCTGTTGTCTAAGAGAATCAACTAACAGGATGACAGCCAGGCCTCGCCCAGCGAACCAGAACACGCCCTGGCGGCTTTCCATTACACAAGCAAAACGAAACGACTTGTACCCAGTGGGACAGGCAAAATATTTGTAACAAATGGGTAACAAATGGCGTGGTGTGTGGCCGCCGGCGCGCAAAGCGGGCCACGGACAGCGCTGGCTCTGCCCCCCAATGACCTCTGTTTTCAATTACGTTAGAGGAACAGGGTTTTCGCACCATTCGCTTTGCCGCCAAAAGACCAGCTGTTTTTCTGGCGGCTGGCCACCAACCCGAGAACAGTGCACAGGCGCTGGAGCGGAAAGCCAGAAGAAGAAGTATCTGTTTTTCCCCTTTCCAGATCTACAAAGTCTACCATTGCGTGCGGGAAGGGCCATTCTTTGCTTCGACCCCATCCTGACATCTCCGCGGAGCAAATCTCGATTTATTTTTATCCTGCCATTTACGATTTTGGCGCAAACTGGCCATCCATATTTTTGGTGACTGGGCTTGTGGTCTGAAATACGGCTGTTACACTTGCCGCTTGTGCTCGTATCACTCACTGTCGCTAGAGTTCAGAACTATCAGCGGAACACTGGCAATCCTCTCAACAGCACCCCAACTCCACAGTCATGCAAGCACGCAAGCATGCAGTTCTTCAAAGGATTCGACGCTTATTACGAACCAAAAATGGACTGCGCTCAAGGACTCAAGGTCCCATGGTATGGCATTCTGTTTTAGCGGCCCTGCAATTGCAAGGCGCCACAATCTGGGCCGTTGACCCCATTCTTGGTGTACTTGCATCCTCACCTAGTTCTCCCTACTAGCCTGGGCCGTCTCGGCTGGCCCATTGTGACCCATTGTGACCCATCCTGTGGACATTGCGGGCTTTGCGGGGGACTTTTCTTGGACAATTTGTTCTAGGTTGGTCCAGGTGATTCTTGCCCAGGTATGCTATACGTAAAGAGAAACACGGATATAGTGAGAAGTCAATGAATTGTCAATAGAAACGGAAATACTCCGTAGTAAGAGGTCAAAGAATTGTAAAGGAAACGGAAATAGTAAAGGCAAGGTGATGAAAAAAACAAATACGGATATAACAAGACCGACAACGAATCTTGAAACAAATGGTATTCCCATTTCTTTGCCTTGCACAGGTCAGGTCTTGGCTTTTGGAGAGCGGGCTTGCGTCCGCCCGTTACGATATCGGAGCTGAGGAGAGACGTCAAGCGGAGTTGAACGTTCAGGCCAACATGGGTTCAACACAAGACGTCAATGTCTACGAGTATACTAACCTCAAGAGGAGCATGAGCTCAACACAAAAGAGCCAATGCGTTAGGAGTTCAACGTGAAGACATTCAAATGACAACATAATTTAACAAAAGAGCCAACGGCTCAACGAGTTCTGGTCAACTGGTTCAACACACTATTACAAGCTCGGCTATGCGTTGATGGGAGTTGACGTAAACTCGGCCGAAGCTCAACAACACACACCAAGCTCTGAAGTAACCGAATGATGACCGACTAGACAAAACTCTGTGATCAGATCCAAACAACCATGACAAAACCAAGCCAAGCAACCAGACAAACATGCATACAGCCTCTCTTATCTAATGAATACTGTAAACAGAAAACAACCAAGTGTAGATCGCGGAAACATATGCCACGCCTCTCTGTTCGGTTTGTTCGGACGCAGATGAAAAAGCCATACTCATTGTTTCTGCCAAGCCATACATGCGAGTATACGCAACACGCCCTACGAGTCAATTAAAAAAAATGGAGTGAATTTGCCCACTTATCTTTTGTGATCTCCGGCCCAGTCCGGATTCCGGATGTTATCTTTGTATCCGGGAGCCGAAGATAGCGGGAAGAATACGTCACCGTCATGAGCTTGTAGACGTCTGTGAAAGTTTGTCAACATTTGGACGTGTCAAGTTTGAAAGATTGAAAGCTTGAAGCTTGAAAATTTGCCAGTGACTGAAAAAGTCACAAGACTGCCATTTATTACACCAAATAGCTACAACATGAACATTGCTGGTATCAAAATCTGACGTCACTCTATTGTCTGTACGACCTCGCCATATCTTATCGTTTGGTTACCTTCCGTCTTCTCCCTCTATAAGGCCCCGTCGGGGTGATTCCACAGCCCGGATGCCAGATAGTTGATATCGTCAATGCTCGACTGGTCCATCCACTCGTTGGGCTCGGCGCTATTGTTGCGCAGTCCGTCATCAACAGTTCCCTGAGGAGGGGGGGGGTCAGTTAGCAAGTGCTACACTGGCTAAAAAAAAAGCTGCCACGGGGACATACCCAGTCTAGAGATTCCAAGGTCATGGGGAACCAGTTGTCGAGCGAGACGGATGGCGTTGCTGCGATCCCTGAAGGGTCTGCCAGAGGAGGAGCCGAGCCGCCTGGGACATTGACCTCTGGAGACGTCACTGGTATAGGTGGGACGAGGTCGCGGCGGGAGAAGCTGATCTGAACGTCGCTTTGGTCGGGGATCGGCTGGATGGAGATGTCAGGGGTGAGGCCGGTCGGGAGGTCGGCCGGGATATCGACTGAGATGTTAGAGACCGCGATCAAAGGAGGAAGATGTTTGAACGAAGCGAGAGAAAGTAAGAGAAGAATTGTAAAGAACAAGATCACAGCCACGGAGAGAGCCAAAGCGAGCGGAGCGAGGAAAAAAAAAAAAAAAAAGAAAACTTACTATCGGACAGGCCCAGATTGGAGAAAGGGGGGCCTTCTGCAGTCTGTGTGAACTCGGTGGTGCTGCCCGGGCCGGAATAGTCTGTAGCAGCTGCGGTACTGGGAACGGTTCCGATACTGCTGCTCTGAGTTGTCGAGGCCGGGTTGGACGTTGGGTTGTAGTAGCCACCACTGCCAGACTTGGCTTGGATATGGAGCTGCTCCTGGTGGACGTCAATCTTGTCGACCATGGTCTTCAATAGACCGGCAGCCTTTTTCACTTCCGGTGTGTTCTTGGCAACATCGTGCCAGATGTAGCACGACCGCCTGAGGAGGTTGATCAGGGCACTGCGTTCGACTGGCAGTGAATGGGCGAGAGAGTTTGCCGGAAGGGAGGGTGCTCCGACACCAGTGCCGCTACCGCCACTGTATCCGGACGAGGAGCCTCCGTGAGAGGTAGAGCCCGTTCCACCAGTCGGGATCCCTGCACCACCTGCAGCCGTTGCCGGCGTCGCGGCCGCCATCCTTCTCCAACTGTGTTCGTAATCCAAACTATCGCTCTGGCCAGTGCTGGTCGGTCCGCTGATGCTGTCGTTGACACTATGACCAGCACTCTGACCACTGACGTTGTCCATGCCGCCGTAAGTGTTGCTCACCACGAGCTCATTCTCAAACTGCGTGTCATTCTGCGCCACGATATACACAACCATGGCAGCCAGGAGGAAGTCGTGCATGCCGAGGCCAGTGACGAACCACCCCATAGTGTGCAGCAAAGCACCAGGTTGTGTGGCCTCGTGGATAGCCTCGTGGTATTCCAGAAGAATCAAAGCTGCCTGAAGGCATGTCTTGCGCGAGTATGAGTGCTCCGGTTTGAGAACGGCCTCGCCCAGATATCGCCTATGCAGCACGACGCGGCTCTTTTGATAGAGCGAAGCGAGACCGAAGCGCTGGATGACCTGAACCGGCGGGTCGGCAATGGACTCGCCCAGGGGCTTCACCTTCATAAAGTCAGGGATGCGGCGCCATCTCTCGTTTAGTAGGTTGTCGGTGCGCATGACTTCCGAGTAGGTGGGCGGGGTCAGAGTGTGCTGCAGACGGGCAACCTGGCCAAAGATGCGGCACACCATGCTCTTGAAGATGGGATAGCTCATGTTGGTGTACTCGGAGTCTGGGCGCGCGGGAGGCAGAACCAGAGTGTCCTCGCCAAAATCAGCATCGGTCAGGTTGGTGGCGAGACTGGTATCACTGGGAATGCCGTGGATCATGCTGGGCAGGCCCAGATGGAAAGAGGAGATGAGGTCGAGCTGGATGGCCAAGTTCCACATGCGGCGGCGGATCTCGCCTTCGAAAGCAGAAATGCTGGGCAGCTTGCTGGGGTCGCGATGCATGCCCATATTGAGCATGAGGCGGATAGTGACGGCGGAAAGCAGCCAGCAGTTGGTCTGGCTGACACGGTTGAGTAAGAACTCAGACTCGACAAAGACGAGCATGGCCTGCACCGTGGCGAGGCTCGGGTTGGTGAACTTGCTCGAGGCTAGTGCACGCGACGAGGCTGTCAGGTACATCTTGAAGCGCTTCGGCGGTGGCATGGACGAGTCCAGCATCAGCTCGTGAGGAGCCGAGAAGGTGGAAAAGTGCACACCCATAGCCATGACGCCAAAGAGCATGGCCAGCCAGTGCATGTCGACCTTGGTTGGGTCATTCCAAAAGGCAGCGTAGTGCTTGGCGAACGTTGGTCGATGGATGGTGTCTAGGTTGTTAGTCTCAAACCTCAAGACGGCAATATTCAGAAACCACAGAGCTTACGCTGTGTTGGTGTATTGGAGGAGAAGTAGCGCATGATCAGTCGGTCGACGACTGGCCGCTGCGGCATGATGGCCAACAGATCGAACTTGCTCCGGATGCTCCTGACGCTCAAAATCACGTTCTCCGGCGTGTCATAACTGAGCGAGTCTTCTTGGGATTCTTCCTCCTCGGGCTCTTCTGGATCATCAAAGTAGGATTTGAGGTCCTCAATGTCGTCCAGCATGGCCATGAAATGCGTTGCGCCGACATATGTCGTAGCCCTTGCACCGCGCACCAGGCGTCCGGACCCGACATTCAGATTGTCCACCCCTGCCAATGGTGCTGCGTCTGCGTTGTCTGTCGGGACACTGATCCCGCCAAATGCCCCGGTTTGATTTCGGAGCTGCTTGTACTGCTGTATGCTGGCAGACGACTCGCCAAAACCGGACATGTCGCCCGCCGAACTGGTCTCGTCGTCCATCATTTCCCGTAGCATGCCCTCCAGCCGCCGCAGCCGGGCTGCCATGCCGGTGGCTGGCTTGGGTGGCTTCTTGGGCCGGGGTGCATAGGCACACACATCTGCGCGGCCTTTTTTGAGACAGTTGCCGCAGGGCACGCCGCGGTCACACTTGAGCTTTGAGACTCGGCAGGGTGCGCAGCTCAGAAGGACGCGAGTGCGTTTTGGAGGAGCAGGTGCTGTACCATCGGGTGCCTGGCCATCGCCAGCGCTACCACTGCCAGTGCCGCTATTCCCAGTAGCACCACCTTCCTGAGGGCCGTCAGGCGACTCCTGCTCAAACTCCATGGCCTCCTCTGCAGACGCTGACATTTTTGGGGGGAAGGGGGGTGGGTTGTTTGATAATATCGAAGTCTTGAATGTGATTCCTTAAAGTGAAGATGATTACTTAAAAGTGTCCAAAAGGGAAAAATTCAGATATAAAACAAGTCCAATCAAGTCGTGGCAAAAATGCGAAACCTCATGGAGTTTGTCGCATTCTGACATCGCGAACTCCGAGATCTCGGCACGTTTGCGATGGTGGATTGTCTGGATGACTAATCATGCTTAAGACGTTTTGTCTGACTTGCCCTCCCTTCCAGGAGCGAGGCTGAACCATAGAGGATTTGTGACTGCAAATGCTTGTAAGCGTCGCCAAACAAGACGATTCCATTAGATCTAAGTATCATACAGAACGGAAAAAAAAAGCAAAACGCAAAACGAGAGTATCAAAAACTTTTAGATGCTGGAAGCACGCCCGGCAAAAAATGACCCTTCTCTTTTATCCTTTTCCAGACCGTTGCCGGTTCTATGCCCTAGTATTACCATGCCGCACTTTCAACGTCTTCCCAGGTATACCCACCTGTTAAGCAGCTGCTTTCTTCAACTTCTTTCCAGGTATTTCTCTCCCCAGATCTTATTTTTCCTGGTGCCATACCTCTCCTTTTGATTGTTCTTCCACTCTCCTTAGAACTTTCCTTGGAGAAGGTTGCCAATCATCAGGCGGCCGGTGACGGCCGTGGTCACCCACATGGTCGGGAAGTCGAGGGTGCTGGTGAAGCCGTCGGCGAAGCCAAAGAAGAGCATAGGAGGGATCCAGCCGCGGGCGTACTCGAGGGCGAACGTGGTGTTGGGCATTTTGTACTGCTTGACGTCGCCGCGGTGCAGGTGGTGGCAGCTTCCGGGGGGGTAGATCTCGGGGTCGAACTCGCCAGCGACGTACGCCCACTCCTCGCCGCGGAGGATGTAAAAGTAGTCGTCGGCGGTGTGGCGGCCGGTGTGGCCCTCAGTTCCGACAGCGGAGCCTGTTTGTCAGCGCAGCCCGCGTAGAAAGCCAGCCGGGGCTGTGGACTTACCAAAGATAATCAGATACTCGGTGATACCTAGTGGTCAGCATAGTCTCGACTTCTGTTCACATCGCCGACTTACTGGCGTGGATAATGGTCATGGCGCCCATGGCGCCGCCGGCGTTGTTGAACATCCATTGCTGCTCGACGTTGACGTAGGGCGCCAGCTCGGGCTTCTTGCTGAGGTCGCTGACAATGTACTCGACGACGGCGCGGGTGTCGTCGCCGTGGGCCGCCAGACTGCGGTTGACGACGTCCTGCAGCTCGTCGATGCCAAAGACGTAGAACGACTCGAGGTTCTTCTCGGCTAGGTAGAAGCCGGCCGCCAGGAGCGCGCCCAGCAGCGTGAGGAGCTTGCCGATGGTGTACATTTTGGGTCTTTGGGTCCTTTAGGGCGGCAATTGGGCTGTCAGGAGTCTGCAGGAGTCGAGAGTCAACAGTCTGTCAATTGATTGTCAAGCGAGCTGTCAAGCGGCTGCCAATGCAATGGGAGAATGTTGCGACAACGGACCTTTAAATTGGGTTTTTATTTTGCCCGTTTTTGTTGACTTGCCCAGCTACTATGTACAGAGCACACTGTAATAGTACACTCGTACTCGTACCCGCTGGGCGGTAGAAAAAGTACATGCAAGACAATCCGTTGCAACCCGGCGACAAAACCCCTGAGAAAACAACCAAACAGAAACAAGCAAACCAGCCAAAACCCACCCCCGAGGATTTGCCGCCGCAATTTGCTTCGCTCTTGCCCCACACTAGTCTAATATCTCCTCTATCTCCAGGTAAATAAGCCCCCCCAAAAGCCAAATTTTACAGCACCTGCGTACAAGCCAAAAAAGTAAGCCCTCTTTTTTGGCATCTGCCTGGCCTGCCTTTGCGTACCAGTCCACCGGATGGAACCGTTTCCGGTCACGCCATGTACAGTTGTCGGCCCCAGTAGTTCCAGCTGCCAAGTCGGCAACCTCGACTGCCGGCAGAGCTCGATTGATACTGAGGGGGAAACAATCACAAAAAATGATCGAAGCAATTGCAATTGGCGAGCATGCAACTGGCTGACAGATCTAGACGACATTGGGCCAATCTGACAAACGGTTACCATATGCCTGCCAGTTTATTGGTTTCTGTGTCTATTACATTGTACATGGTGTCCAATTCTTGTCTACTATCTTGCCATGGGTCGTCCCGTCCGGGCACCAGGCATCCTCTCATCTTGATATTAGCCCTGTTGAATCGCTTCAAACAGTCAATGGCCTTGGCATCTGCCTTGGAGCTTATCTCCAATTTCAGTATCCTCTCGGACATTTGGCATTGCCATAACCTCATTCGGCATTGCTTACCCTTCCGCCTACGCTTTGTCTCACAAGCCAATTGACCTCGAAAGTCTCCTTGCGGCAGCAGATACGGCTTGGGCCAGTCGTCCTCCCCGGAGACTCGGTTCATCCTTGTTCTCCGGCCCATTGCTTCCTGCCTCTGCTGATGCAATCCGCGCTTCGAGCTTACGGTACGGCCGCTGGCCAGAGTCCCACGCCAGCTCGTTCATGTAGTACTCCTTCAGTGGCGGTGGCTGCTGCGCCATCCGCGCCTGGCACTCGGCAAACGTCCTGCTCTCAATGGCAATGCTGTAGCCTTTGCGGATGTCCCGGTCTGCGCCCAACTCGAGCAGTTTTCTGATGGCTGCCATGTGTCCTCCAACGGCTGCGAGTTCTAGAGGTGATGGGGGCGGCGACTCGGGGTTGATGTCGACACCATGCTCGATCACCAACGCTTCGATAAACGCCGTCTTTCCCTGCGCCGCCGCATCTTGCAGCACCGTGCGACCCTTCTGGTTTCTTGCATCTGTAATGTTCGCTCCGTGCTTGGTCAGCAGCTTCAGAATATCCAGGCCGGCTTGCTCATCCGGGCTGGTCAGCGTCTCGTGTGCCGCCGTCGTCATAGCCCTGGCACACAGAACATCACCATCTGGATCCTCTCCTCAATTGTTCACGTCAGCCCCACTTTCAAGAAGCAGCTTGACGCACGAAACAGACCCAGCAGCACATGTCTGAAGGGAGGTGTATGCTTTCTATGCTGGCATCGTCGTTGACCAAAGACTTCTCTTTAGCCGGAAGCTTCTCTGTAAATCGTAAAGGTTTCTCGTTTCCCATCGCGGATATAGATCAGGGCGAAATGTGGGAGCAATGCTCATGAACAAAGAGCGAGGTGAAATTGACTACCGTGGCTTTGTATCTTGGAACCAAAGTGGCCTTGAAGATCGGCCAGGTATCTGAAACAGCCGTAGGCAGTGAGGTTTGACGGCACAAGAAACCGCCAGAATCAGACGGCATTTGTCATCGAGGATAGAGATCAACCCTCCTACCCTGCATAGCCGCTAAAGAACCGCTTGCGAGTAGCTGCCTATCAAGCATCGTGGCGTGTTTCTGGAAGGATTCCAGTACTTGTGCCGTTGGGACAGAACCAATATGACCTGGAAATGGCTTCCACGTGACCACGCGAGGGGCAAAATGGTGCTCTCGCGTAATCGACCGAGATCCCTGCCTTTTGTCACGGCCCGCTACACATCATGCCCAAAAACCGGCTGACGTATTTAAATCTCGTCAATTTTTATCTCTTTTTACGCCATGCTTGAGATTGCGTTGGTCTACCCGACATGTCGTCGTCCACACCGGCCAGCGCACCCAGCGCACCACAGCCGGTGAGGCTCTCGCTGCCTCTGGTAAGTATTCAAGCTTCAGCTGTGAGGCTTCAACGGCTGCTGTGCTGTATCTTTCGAGAGTGTTTGCTCACATGTCGTCTCAGGAATACCAGCAGCACCTCTTTCAAGAACTACGGTCTGATGACGAACTTGTCATTTTGGCGCGCGGCCTCGGCCTGATGCGCCTGTTGACCAACCTGCTGCACTCGTATGATGCTGCAGGCAACAACCTGATTGTGATTGTCAATGCGACCGAGCGCGAGAACGGCTGGATCGGCGAGGCTCTGGCCGAGCATGCCGCAATCAGCATGTCGCCGCGGGCGCGTGGACTGACGACGATCAACACGGATGCCACCACCGTGGGCGCCCGCGAGAAGATGTATGCGCAGGGCGGCATCTTCAGCATCACATCGCAGATTCTGATCACCGATACGCTGACGGCACTACTGAACCCGGCATCTATTACGGGCATGGTGGTTCTCCATGCCGATCGGGTGGTGGCCACTTCCACAGAGGCCTTTATTCTGCGAGTCTACCGCCAAAAGAACAAGGTGGGCTTCCTGAAAGCCTTTTCAGACAACCCAGAGGCCTTTACGGCGGGCGGCACTTTTTTTGCGCCGCTGGCGACAATGATGCGCAATCTATTTTTGCGCAAAGCATCGCTGTGGCCACGCTTCCACGTCAGCGTGGCGACAGCCCTGGAGGGCAAGAAGAAGGCCGAGGTGGTTGAGCTCGAGGTGCCCATGACGGACAACATGAAGGACATCCAAAACGCCATCATGGAGTGCGTCGAAGTCAGCATCCACGAGCTCAAGAAGAGCAACTCAGGCCTCGACATGGACGACTGGAATCTTGACAGCGCTCTTCTCAAAAGCTTCGACGTTATGGTGCGTCGCCAGCTCGATCCCAACTGGCATCGTGTCAGCTGGAAGACGAAGCAGATCGTCAGCGACCTCACTGTGCTTCGCGGCATGCTACACTCTATCGTTAGCTGCGATGCAGTCGCTTTTCTGCAGCATCTCGACACGATCCACGCCGCCCACTCTCCCCAGCCCGGATCCACACGCCAGAGCCAGTCGCCCTGGCTCTTCTTGGATGCTGCCCAAACCATCTTTGACACGGCCAAGCGGAGGGTGTACACTGGCAAACACGTCTTTGACAACCAAAATAGAAATAAACCAACAGCCGCCTCCAAGAGCACGCTTCGTCCAGTTCTCGAAGAACAGCCCAAGTGGGCCATCCTGGCCGAAGTGCTCCAAGAAATCGACCGCGATCTCTATCTGGACCCAACAGGAAATGCTTCGAGCCGCGACGACTCCAGCGGCACCATTCTCATCATGTGCGGTGATGCCGACACGTGCCGCCAGCTTCGCGACTTCTTGCAGACCATGCATATTCGCCCACGACTCGAGCAGCGCGTCGAGGAGTTCTTTGATGCCGAAGAGGACAAGCCGTCTGGTGCCTTTATGATGCGCCGCAAGCTGCGCAACTACCTCAAGTGGAAGAGCGAGTTTGCACACGTCAACGCTACACTCTTTTCTGACAACCAGCGAGCGCTGAACGGTGCCGTCGATCCGCGCACAGGACGGCCTGCAGGCCAGCGGGGCGGTGTGCCAGCCAACAAGCGCCGACGGGTGCGTGGAGGTGGCGGCAGCATGGGCATGGAGGCAGCATCACGAGCTTCAGCTGTGGCCACGGCACTAACTGGCGGCAATAGCATGGGCCGCCTGCCAAACGGCAGTATCCAGCAGTACTTTGAGAAGCCCAGCGAGGTTGCAGACCTGATGGCCGAGATCCAGGCTGCAGAAGACGAGGCGGCAGCAGGCAACGGTGGCGAAGACGAAAAGGCCAAAGCCGAGGCTGCAGCGGCCCAGCTCAAAGCAGAAATCCTGGCGTCGCTGGCCGACCCCATGGAGGACATGGACGACTACTACCAGCTGTACGATATGAGCGACCTGGTGATCATCCACTCGTACGACGGCGATGCCGACGAGCATGTGCTCGAGGAGGTCAAGCCGCGGTACATTGTCATGTACGAGCCCGACGCGGCATTCATTCGGCGCATCGAGGTGTACCGCTCGTCGCACAACGACCGTAATGTGCGGACATATTTCATGTTTTACGGCGGGTCCGTCGAGGAGCAGCGGTACCTGTCGGCGGTGCGCCGCGAAAAGGACGCCTTTACAAAGCTGATCAAGGAGCGCGCGTCGATGAGTGTGGTCATGGGCAACGATGCCCAGGCCGTGCCCAACAGCGACGACCCGCAGGAGGCGTTCTTGCGGACGGTCAATACACGCATTGCCGGCGGCGGACGGCTGGGCGGCGCGACGGCCGTGCAGCCGCGCGTCGTGGTGGACATTCGCGAGTTCCGGTCGTCGCTGCCGTCGCTGCTGCACGGCCGCAGCATGGCGCTGGTGCCGAGCATGCTGATTGTGGGCGACTATGTGCTGTCGCCCAACATTGTGGTGGAGCGCAAGTCGGTGAGCGACCTGATCTCGTCGTTTCGGGACGGCCGCCTGTACAACCAGTGCGAGACCATGTTCAAGCACTACAGCAGCCCCATGCTGCTGATCGAGTTTGACCAGAACAAGTCGTTTACGCTGGAGCCGTTTGCCGACCTGTCGGGCAGCTACAGCAGCATGGCGCGGACGGCCGCTGTGGCCAACGACACGTCGGGCAGCGCCGACCTGCAGTCCAAGATTGTGCTGCTGACGCTGGCGTTCCCGCGGCTGCGGATCCTGTGGGCGTCATCGCCGTACGAGACGGCCGAGATATTCGAGCGCCTAAAGGCGCAGGAGGCCGAGCCGGACCCGATAGCGGCGGTGAATGCCGGGTTGGACCCCAACATGCGGGCCGACGACCAGCCGTTCAACACGGAGCCGCAAGAGATGCTGGCGGCCGTGCCCGGCGTGACGCCGCAGAATATACGCACGCTCCTGATGGAGACGGACAACATCCGGGAGGTGGCGACCATGAGCGCCTCTGAGCTGGAGCCGATGGTGGGCAAAGAGTCGGCGCGGCAGATATCCGGCTTCTTTGCCAAGGACATTATCGACGAAGCCGACGATGACGACTAGGGGGGATATCTATGGATGTATATTTTGCACACTGTCGGGAATGGCGCATATGGATGTTAAATGATAGGACGTTAGATTTTGAAAGAAATGAATACCAAAAACGTAACTTTATGAAAAATCAAAACAAAACTGATCGAAAATAAAATTTCACTTTTTTTTTATAAAAGAAAAAAAAAAAAAAAAAAAAACTCCCTCCACAATCTACCAAACGCCGTTGCCATACAGATTTTATTTTCCCTCTCTTTCCACCTACTCCCTCGGCGCAAACGCCACAGATGCTGGCAGTCGGAAGCTTGCACAAAACATGTTCTTGTTGGGCGCCACGACGCGCACATTGTGAACATACACCAAGTGCTTGGGCGACGGAGCCAGCGGGTCGTCTGCCTCGACGTCGGCATACTTTTTGCACAGCGTCATCTCGACGCCCAGTTCGGACGAGACGCGCTGCCGGACCTCATCGAGAGGGGCGTCGTCGCGGTCGTCTTCTGGCTTTGGGGCAAAGCAATGGACATGGACGACGGGGAGGAGTGCGTCCTTGGCCGCTTCTGACGTCACTGACGTTCCGGCGCCAGCTGCGTCTTCCTTTGCACCTGACGTTTCAGCAACATCCTTCCTCGTCCCGAACAAATCCTCACACCCGTGGTACACTCCACGAAAGCGCGGCAGAAACGTAATGGCCGATGCCGGCAGGTTCATGACAAAGTGCGACACGGTCGGCGGCACAAACACCTTGCGAGGCGGCGGCGGCGCAGTCCGACCCTTTGGCTTGCCGCCAGACTTGTCGCTCGACTTTTTCTCGGCCTTGCTGCCACTCTTCTGCGCCCCCTCCGTGATGAGCTTCTCCTTGTTGGAGGAAAAGAACTTGACGTCCTTGGCATACTCCCCCGCCGCGGCAGCCTCGCGCACCAGATCCGGCCCGTGCTTGATAAACTCGAGCCCGTCTTCGTTGAACGGCCGCACAAACTCGCCCGTCTTGTTGCGCTGGATGGCCGCACAGAGCGCGTCGTAGCTCTCCGGGTTCATGTCGTTGGCCCACACAAAGACGCCGCGGCGGCCCGCCGGCACCGCAAAGGGGCCGATGCCGGCCATGACGTCGCAGACCACCTGGCCGGGGCGGAACAGGTTCAGCAGCCGGGTGTGCTCCGGCTCGAGCCTCGAGTTCCAGTAGACCTTGCTGTAGTCAAAGTGGTAGTTGCAAAAGTTTTCGCGGACCTCGACCTGGAGGTCGTCGGGCCCAGCCAAGACTTCATACTTGAACGTGCGGAACTTGGACTCGGTCCCGACGTCGTCGGTCTTGTTGATGACTGTGCGCAGCTGCGGGTTCTTGTCCAGCAGGACCTGGCCGACAATGTACTTGTATGGCTTGAAGCGGCTGCGTAAGTTGAGGTGGGCTAGTGGAGAGAGGTTAGAGAAGACAAGGATCGGCCATGATGGGCTGGGGAGGCAAAGCATACCAACATGGCCGGCAGTGTTGAAACTCGACGGGATATCATCGTGGAATTCTTCAGGCAGAACAGAAAATAGAATATCTCCTATGTGCATGTTAGACCGAGTCACATGGGTTGCCGCAGGAAGAAGAAGAGGAGTCACTCACTCAGATTCCAATGCTCGTAGCCAAGAGTCAGCTGGTAGGGGATTAATCCAATATCACCGCTTTCGACACCACCCTTGATCGCATCACTCCATGTTTCCGGGGCTATGAAAGTTAGGACGTGACGATCGATAAAACGTGAGCAAGCGATTAAAAAAAAAAAAAAAAAACTCACAGTTTATTGATATTGTTGGCTGGAGCATGAGACACTTTCTCCGCAGAGGCTTTTTCGATTCGTTTTCCAGTGACTCGTGCTTGAATTCGGGGTCATCAATGACTGTGGCCATCCGATCGAGCTTGAGAATTTCTTGGCTCTTCATAAAAGCCTTTTGGTACTTGGAAATGTTGCGCATGTCGTTGACTCGTGCCACTGGCACTTCAAACGTCTGCTTGAAGGCGGCCTTGTTGATCATGTTTGCCGCAGTCAGCGCAGCTGACCGCAGAATGGGTGGCCTAAAGAGACTCATTGTGTCGCTCGGGTCCGCAGCACCAGTCTCGTTCGCATGCTTGGAGTTGCCAGACCCAGAGCCGGTTTGCAAGTCGTCGTCGCCACTGCTCTCTGGCCGTGGCCTTTTCTGGCCAGCACCCATATGGCTCGGCGTATGGTGAGTCCTTCCGGGCTGCTGATTGCCAAGTAAAATGCCAAACACCTTTCAGATTAGATCCGACTATACGTTTTCAGATGAGAAAAAAAAAACCAGGCCTTTCAAGTTGTTGATTGTTCCAACCGTTCGTCGCCCGTTTGCCTTAATTCGGTGTTTTGTGAGAAAAAGTTGAAGAAGTGGCGCAGCTAAGATATAAAATTGTGGCGCTTATGCGTCATAGTTCATCCTGGACAGTAGGCTGCGTTCACACCGCAAACAAGTTCAAGGCAAACGAAGAAATGTTTCTTGCATCCCAAGAATAACAAATTTATGCTAATTGGCCATCTAACCATGAATCATAACAACCCCAACTTATACACAGGACTGTTGTGTATTGCAAAATGCCCGACAGAATAAAAAATGTGCAAATGTAAACCGTCGAGAATTGCCCCAAATGAAAAAAAGTAACTAATAAACCACATGTCCGAGATTGTTTTCGGTCCATTAACACCACTCAAGAATGGTCATTATACGTCACCAACAGTCGGTCTGACCTTCGTTCTTATCTTCCCACTCTCATTTCTGCTCGTGCGTAGTTTTGCAGACCCCATAGGAACACCTGGTATCCCACGCCCTGGTTGTCTATGACGTGGTAAATCTCTGTGAGGCGGACCTGCCACGGAGGGTAGCCGTCAAGCTCGACATATGGGCTAAATACGAGGAGCAGGTTGGGCTCACCCATGACACTCTCAGTCAGCTCAGCGTCCACCAGGTCGATGGTGACGTCCGAGGCTGTGATCTTGGACCTTTGTGCCATTTCGGCGAGTGTCTTGGTAAGGTCGACCAGCGAGTCGCGGCCATCCTCAGCGGATAGCAACATGACAGAGATGTGGCCCTCGTCGGCGTGGCCGTAGTCGCCGCCGCGAGACGCTGGCGATTCGATAGAGGGCAGGTGTGGTGCTTGAAGTGTGAGAGCAGGGTGGACGCGGCCAAAGTACACACCCAGACGCTGGGACATGGCGCGGTGTGTTTCTGCCAGGTAGCTCTTGAGGACACCCGTCTTCTCGTACACCGAGAGCATGGGGATACCAGCCGAGGCGCACCACGCAGTGATGTCCGACACCTCGTTGACCAGACGCTCCAGCTCGGCACCTCCACGAGAGTTTTCCTCTAGAGTAAGAACCACACTCAGGTGCTTCGGCAGTCGTCGAAGGTCACGCACGTCGCGCGCAATGATCTCTGGGGTGCGGTGGTGGTACTTGAGCACCGAGTATATCCGGTCGCGGATGCCATGGTAACCTTGGCGGATGCGGATGTAGAGAGAGAAGATGGCGTGGATGATCGTGAAGATGAGGACATGGAGCTGGTTTACCAGGAATCGCCGTACGCCCAGTAGAGGTGGTCGCTTCGCGAGGAGGCTGTCAAGGTTGCCGACCGGCGCCTTGCCACTGCCTCTGCCCGGTGCAGATCGTGGACCTCCTGTCGCCCCTGTTCCTGCCGAAGTTGTTTCGCCTGTTCCTCCTACTGATCGTTTCTTTTCATTCGCTCGAGGGGGGGACCGTTCAGGCGGCGCGGGTAGGTAGGGCTGCAGGGACGTTAGCATTGATGCCATGAACGGACGGCGGCGGCGAGGCTGTGCGTTGCCGCCTGTTTCGTTTTCTTGGCCAGACATCGTATGATTCTTGTCGTTTGTTGCTGCGTGAAAATAGAAGGTTGCTGGGAGAGGGGGGGGGATCGCAGAAGAGACAGAGGAGGAACGAAGGGGGGCATGGAGGCAGGAGACACAGCACGCAGGCCCAACGGGTGGGTTGGACTTTTGTTTCTGTGCGCCTGCCTCGTCTGTGCCTCGTCACCCGGTCGCACCTTCCTCATACTCGTCCTCTGCGCACCCCTCTGTCCATTCAACTGGGGAAGGAGCGACTGACCTTCAACAGACGTAATCTTTCCTCCGGTGTTAGCTTGTAGCCCGCCTTTTCGTCCTGCCGATACTGCTGCAGTGTGTCTCTATTGACCGGCATTGTGTGGTGCTTGCTTTAAGGGAGGGGTCTTAAACGGAAGGAGCGACTCTGTAAGTGAGGGAGCCCGGGAAGGGATGGGAAATCGAGAAGGCACGGTTTCTGTCAACCGCAAGAAGTCGGAAGAGTGAGCATGACAGCCGAAAAAAAAAACAGCTATGACGACTGTCACCAGTTTGCGCGGCGCTTTTAGGAAGGTAGCTCCTGTAGGAACTGGCTTCTTAAAAAAAAGTTCCGCCCGCCCCTCTACCTGCCAGCATGTGCTTACGGGGTTTGGCAGCCTGAACGCCGTCCAATCAGGGACCCACAACAGGTCGCCCACTCCCAAGCACTCAAGCCACAACCCAGCTGCGCCATACAATTACGCGGAGGGTGGATGATCTGCGGCATCACAGCAGCGCCCCAGGCGACACTACGACCACCGACTGCGACACTCCCCAGACAGTGCATCTTCTCCTGCCAACCACGCACACCACCCCTCATCTGTCATCAGCAAGCGGACTCTCTGCGGCCCACCCATTGCTGCTGCTGCTGCCACGCTTCTGGATGGCCATGTGAGCTTGGCTGCCCATCTGACCTCGACTCGATCTTGAAACCTTGATGGGGATCTCGCCTGCCTGAACGCCCGCGACGACACGACGGCATGGAGCGCATAGGGTCGACCGGCTCCAGGGCCCTCTTCCCCAAGGGCCCCAGCTTCGCGCTCGACGACTTTTCCAACAAGGACTTTATTGTGCGCGACTTTGTCGACACGTTGGCCGAGACGGCCGTCCCTTCCAATCGCCGGTCTGGTGCTGCTGGCGCTGCCGGGACTGCTGCTGTGCAGCAAGCCTTTGACCCCAAGCCGCTGATTCGAACCTTTGAAAGTAGGTTGCTACTCTGGAACCCATGGACCGGAGTTCATGGCCGATACTGACGTGTTTCCCGCCTCCTTCTAGGCGCGCTCTCCCAACTCGGCACGCTCTCCGAAGAGCTGCAGGAAAATGAGTCCGAAATCCTGTCGCAGGTGCGGCGCGCCGAGATCCAGCACGACCAGACACTCGACACCCTTGGCAGGAAGCTCGACCAGTCCATGTCGCAATTCGAAGCCCTCGACCTGAGCTTAAACCACCCGAATGGCACGGCCAACGGCAACACTGAACGTGGCAATCGGGCGGGAGACTCGGGAGGTGGCAACATCGCCGTGCAGATTGGCGAGAAGCTGGAGGAACTGGACAGGAAGCGGAGGAGGGCGCTGGACGCCACATTTCTGGTACAATGCTGGACTGAACTCACGGAGACGGGCCAGCTCACATCGCTGCAGAACATACAACGGCAAGGCAGTGCCGAGAACAAGGTGCGGTGCGCCGTCATCACACGACAGCTGATTCGCATCAGCCAGCGGTTGGACCCGGCATCGTGGGCCGAGACAAACGGCAGCAGTCGGTTCACCAATGGCATCAACGGAACATCGGGACTCACCTCGTCTACAACGAACGGCATCAACGGCTCGGCCAACGGTAGCAGCACCTCCCTCCACAAGCACAACACACGCGAGGCACTCGAGAAGTTCTCCGAGACACTAGAGCAGGACCTTCTCAAGCAGTTCAACAACAGCTACAGACGGCAAAACTTTGATGACATGCTCGAGTGCGCCAAGGTGCTGCATGATTTCAATGGTGGCACTAGTGTCATTGCCGCCTTTGTCAACCAGCACCAGTTCTTCATTGACCGCGACCAGCTCGTTACGGACGAGGTCACTACAGACGGAGAGATGTGGAATCAGCTGGCCGACCCAGATTCCGACCCACCAGGTGTCGAGCCCAGCCTGCAGTCTCTCATTGACGAAGTCAAGATTGTCATGCAAGAAGAATCCTTCATCATCAAGCGGGCCTTCCCTTATTATGAGCCCATCCTGATCAAGTTCATCCAGCGTGTTTTCCAACAATCTATCCAACAGCGGCTAGAGATGGTCCTAGAGAAAGCCAGCACAGTTTCAACACTCGCCTACCTGCGGTCACTGCATGCCTCGCGCAGCTACATTGGTGCTCTGGTTGAAGACCTAAAGACACACGGCCTTACGGAACACCCAGAACCGTGCTCGACACTCGTTGCACAGACATTGGACCAGCAAGTGGAAGAGCTGTTCGTGCCTTACCTTGTCGGCAGCTCATACATTGACAAGGAGAAGAAGAGCCTAGAAGAGATGTACAACTCGCTGCTGTTCAAGTTCACGCTGTATCACTCACGGCGACCCAAGGCCACGCGTGGCTTTATGAACATGATTGCCCAGCAGGGCACCCAGATGCTGTCTTCGGCCAAGGATGCCTACATGGAGCGGCTGGATTCGTCTGATTTGACAGTCACGCAGAAAGCTATGATGCTGAGAGTGGCCGGCATCCAGGACACAGACAAGAAGAATGAGATCGAGGTGACCGAAGAGGACGGCGTGCTCAGCATGGCCAACGCCAAACGGATGTTGAAGTGGCTGGCGGAGAGCGTGCGGCGGGCACTGGAGCTGGGCAGTGCAGTAGAGACGCCCAAGGACGTCAACGCGTTGCTGGGTCTGCTTCTCTCGACAATGGGCCAGGTGTACGTTGAAACAGCGCTAGATGCGGCGCTGGATGTGGCCACAGCACAAGAAAACACCAAATCAGAGCCAGACCTGAGCAGCTACCTGCCATCTGTACGGCCAGCGGTCACCATTACGAGCCTCATGTCGCGGTTTATTCACACGGTACTGATCCGACTGGCCGAGGGAAACCCGACGGTGCGGCGCAGCATGGAGGCACAAACACGGCTGGGCATCGAGTCCATCGAGAAGAAGACAAATGTGGTCATGAAGACAACTGTCGATGTGGTGATCAACTGGACGTCCAAGACGCTGGCGTCGATGCAGAAGCGGACAGACTTCCGGCCGCGTGAGAACAGCAGCGACCAAATGTTTGGCGACGGTATCGGCGGCGGGCTGCCGATGATGGATGCGCTGCAGACGCCGACGTGCCTGGCCATCTGCACGTTCCTGGACCGGGTGGCAGTGGTGGCAGCGCAGGCCGTTGATGGACACAATCTGGATGCGTTCAGCACGCAGCTGGCGCTGGCTGTGTTCCAGCAGCTGTTTGAGCATTTCAAGAAGTTTGCAGTCAGCGCAACGGGTGGTCTGATGGTGACCAAGGACATTGCCAAGTACGTGTCGACGCTCAAGGCGTGGCCGCTGACCAAGGAGGGCGCGTCCACAGTCGAGGTGCTGACCGAGGTGGGCTACCTGTTCATTATTGGCCCCGAAGCGCTGCGGGAGCGGTCACGCAACCTGGCAGCAGTTGGAACGTCGACGTCATCGACCAAGAAGCTGCAAAAGTCCGACTTCAGGGCGTTTGTGCAGCGGCGGGACGATGCCAGCAGTGTGGGCATCCAGAGCGTTCTTGCAGGGCTGTAGTTTTGTTGGGGGCGCCGTGTGCATCAGCATGGCAGTGCAATCGGTGCATTCCGTGTGCATTCTTCATTTTGAACTGTGTATGTCATTTTGTGTGTATAGATTGGGTTTCTTTCTCTTGTTTTCTTTTGAGAGAAAAAAAGTCCTTTGTTTTGGATAAAGCAACAACATTTTGTATTATGGAGCGACAGGCTAGGCAGAAAATGATACCAAGTTCAAGGTTGGATTCTGTATACAAATTATGTGTGATTGTAAGATGCATTGACTAAAATACAACCGCATCGGGGCTATCAGTGCATGGATTGCGCCAACCTCCAAGACCGCACCTGGGATGAGGCAGCTGTACACTGGTGCCCCGAAGTCTCGGTATCCTTTACACCTGGCCCGGTACCCTATTCAGCTAATTCCTGGCCTCATTATAAGGCCAGAGCTGAGCCTGTTGCCGGGCGGAGTGTGGCGATGTTGGGCACGGCCTGCGTATGTAACGACAAGGCTCTCGAGAGCTTTGTTCCAGTCGCTCTGACTGACGGCCACGTCGCTTAAACAAAGCAAAATCGACTAGGCGTGTATATACTATCCCAAACGGCAGAATTTGCGTAGAGATAGAATGGTGAGTCTTGGGAAGCTGGCCGGTCCGATAGTCGTTTCGTTGTTTCGTTTGCTGTTGGCCGTTGGCCACCGTTGGCCGTTGGCCACCGTTGGCCGTTTTATATTTCTAGTTTCATCTTTATCCCTCCTCATCCCTTCTTTCTCTTCAAAACGGCTTTGCCACTTTACGCGGCTCGCTGACGCAAGTCTCGGGGTCAATGTACTCCTTCCAGCTGACAGGGTACATGGGGTTGCCCGCCTCGCTTGTCGCCATGACCACGCCGTACGCATTGTTCGCCGTCGACAGGTAGTAGTTGGCCTGGTCGCCCAGCGAGATCACCTGCGCCCGCACAATGTCGCCCGGCCGGAAGGACTCGTAGATCTTAACCCGGTCCTTCTCGGTGGCCCGCACATCCTGCGACCGGATCAGGCCTTGCCACTCGGCGTCGAGCACCGTGTCGCCGACCACCAGGATGGCCACGACGGCCTGGCGCTGGGTGATCCGCGTCACCCGACACAGGACAGTGTTACCGACGTCCGGAAGGACCTCGGAGCCGCTACCGTCTTCTGTGAGGTGCTCGCGGGAGACGGAGACGATCTGCTGCGGCGCATTTGCGGCGAGAGCTTCGGCGACGGACGGGATGGCGATACGAGTCAGGCGCTTGGCCGGCCCGGTAGCACCCGATGTGGGCTTGCCGTTCTTGTCGGTAAACTTGAGATGGCCGAGCAGCGAGGCGAACACCTGGCCATCGCTGAGGTGCGTGCCGGGGCCAGGCCGAAACTTGGTGGCCGGGCCGAGGTGCTGTCCCGGGACGATGACTTGTCCGGTTGCCATTTTGATACGTTGCTAAGAATTGTGCTTGAGCTGGACTTTGTTAGAACAAACTGAAATTATGGAGGTAATTGGAAGAGCTTGCTCACATTAAAAGTTTGTGACCTTGTAAGATATCCGATTCATATATCGTTCGGGTTCATGTATCGTTGAAATTTTCATAAACTCAAGTGAAGCTTTGGCGATAACGACTTTTTTAGTGGGGCCCCTCTCCAAATCGTCTCCCCTCAACTTCTAGCCTTCTCAATAATACAGCCGGTGGCCGAAAGCGGTCTGGCAGCAGGGCCTAGTGGCTACAAAAAATTAGGAGAGGTGGCCTTAACTGGCCGGACAGGGTTCTGATTGGCTGAAACAGTGCACTTTCCTCCCTACAGACATGACACGCGCGGAGAATTGGGTACAGGCGCAGTTGATTGGGAATAAGCTCCCTTTTTGCAGTTTGCGCCAGCCCGAGACTTTTCCCTCTCTCTGCCTCTCTTCCGCTCCTTAGCCACCTCACCATCGTCTTGTCGCCATCCCCTCCTTTTTTTTGCTTCTCTTTTATCAGCGGCCTTTGGGAACGAGCTGGGTGGTTCGCGTGCCAGAGATTCGATCAGTGTTCGTCTTGCTCTGTTTTTCCTTCTGCTTCCCCTTTCAGTGTGCCACGTGTCTTTGGAGCTCCTGATAGCTTCAAAGGGGACACACTCCGACGCCCGCGACAATCGAACTCCCAGCCATCGAGCAACCAATCCGTGGATTAACGACTCAAATTCCAAGCTGGTCTTTTCGAAATGGCTGGCAAATCTCGGTTCACAAGGCTCGACGCCTTTACAAAGACGGTCGAGGATGCCCGCATCCGTACGACATCCGGCGGCATCGTCACCATCATTTCGCTGCTTGTGGTGCTGTTCCTGACATGGGGCGAATGGGCGGACTACCGGCGGGTGTCGGTTCACCCTGAGCTGATTGTCGACAAAGGAAGAGGTTAGTGGAGGATGCACTTGGTTTACAACCCAGACCGAGGTATACGAGGTACTAACTTTGACTAGGTGAACGCATGGAGATCCACCTCAACATCTCCTTCCCCCGACTCCCCTGCGAACTTCTTACCCTCGATGTGATGGACGTCTCCGGCGAGCAGCAGCATGGCGTGCAGCACGGTATCCGCAAGGTGCGCCTCAAGCCCGTGTCTGAGGGCGGCGGCGAGATCGAGACCAAGGATGTGGTGCTGCACTCCAAGGACGAGGAGGCTGCTCACCTGGACCCGGACTACTGCGGTCCTTGCTACGGCGCCAACCCCCCCGCCAATGCCGTCAAGCCGGGCTGCTGCAGCACTTGTGACGAGGTGCGCGACGCATACCAGGCCGCATCTTGGGCTTTCGGCAAGGGCGAGAACGTCGAGCAGTGCCTGCGCGAGCACTACGCCGAGCGCCTGGACGAGCAGCGCCACGAGGGCTGCCGTATGGAGGGTGGCCTGCGTGTGAACAAGGTCGTCGGCAACTTCCACTTGGCCCCCGGCCGGAGTTTCAGCAACGGCAACATGCACGTCCACGACCTCAAGAACTACTACGACATGCCCGAGCCGAACATGCACTCGTTTACGCACATTATCCACCACCTGCGGTTCGGCCCTCAGCTGTCCGAGGCAATGCAGAAGAAGCTGAGCGGCGGCAGCAGCATGGGCTGGACCAACCACCACGTCAACCCGCTGGACGGCGTCTCGCAGGACACGCAGGACCCCAACTACAACTACATGTACTTCCTCAAGATCGTGCCGACGTCGTACCTGGCCCTCGGCTGGGAGAAGGCTTTCCGCAACTACAACCGCGACGAGAACGACTCGGCCGATGTCGGCTCGTACGGCGTGCTGGCTGACGGCAGCGTGGAGACTCACCAGTACTCGGTGACGAGCCACAAGCGCAGTCTGCAGGGCGGCGACGACAGTGCCGAGGGCCACCAGGAGCGCCTGCACGCTCGCGGTGGTATTCCGGGCGTCTTCTTTTCTTATGTAAGTTCCGGCTGATCTTCAATGACCTTCCTGGTTCCCACGTATGTCAGCCAGTCTGATGCTAACACCACCAGGACATCTCCCCCATGAAGGTTGTCAACCGCGAGGAGCGGGCCAAGACGTTTGCCGGTTTCCTTGCTGGACTGTGTGCCATTATTGGAGGTACATTGACGGTGGCCGCGGCCGTTGACCGGACGGTGTTTGAGGGTGCTACCCGGTTGAAGAAGCTGCGGTCCAAGGACCTGTAAAGGGCAGAGTTGTTGCAGCAGCAGTAAAGAGTGAGATGAAGTGGCGTATGTAGCGGGGAGTGATGCCGGGGTGATGTTTTCTGTGTACAATGCATATGGGATGAGGAGTTTATGGGGTTATACTTGTGTGTTTTCCACCCTTTTTTATTTCCTTGGCTTGTTGATTTTTTGGACTTTTTCTTCTGTCTTCTTGTCTTTGTATTCGTCAAAACGCTGAACAACAAAAGTGCTGCAGTTAGAGATACCGGGGGTGATCATGTAGAGAGGAGTAGTAGAAAGAGCTTGCTTTCGGTTCTAGTTGTGTTAGTTACAATGCACACAGTGAGTTGACAACGTTTTGAGAAACACATGTGACTGGCCGAGCTACGAGCAATTACTCGACAGCTCATACTGTAGCTACCCGACTTTGCAATTTGCGCCAGAACTATCATCTCTCTGCATCGTCGCATGGCCCTTCTCCACACAATTGGCCAGTTGGCGTTTGTTCTTTTTCATTTGTGACCCCCCTACTCGTCTCTCCTGGCCATACGCAATCCAAAAGACAGGGTTCCCCTTCTTTGTGGAAAAGTGTTTCTTGGAATAGATTTCTTCCATTTGCTTTTTTTTTTTTTTTTTTTCTATTTCCATTTCTCACACAAAACTGCAGCGCCGTTTAACAGATAGCGAAACGCTAACGGTGTCGATCAGTCCAGCAGGTGTTTTTTTTCTGGTTCGTTTCATCACAAGGAAATAGAGGAGAAACAACAAACCGCCAAAACAACAAGTTACAACCAACATCCCCAAATAAAAAGGAGAGTACCCACGCGAGGCTGGAACAATTTACAAGTGCCGCCAGCAAGGATAATTTCTCTCCACTTTCCGCATTTCCACGCGTTCATCTGTACGAGTATTCGTAGAACCTCTTGTGTTATGTGTAGCTCTTGAACTACGAAGTAGTGTTGTACCCGTAGAACTGAACTCGTGCTTGAACTACTCGTAGTGCGCAGAACTCTTCGGCATCACGCGTGCAGAATTGTTCCTATTCTTTTCCACGCGTCTTCACAAGGCCCTGTCCCGGCTCGGTATTACGAGTACTACCCGTACCTCGAAAGTATCTGCAAGAGTAGGGACTGTGCCTGCAGTCAGCAATCGCCTTCCCGCCCATCGTTCTGCAGCCTCCATCCTGGCTAATCTTCCACCTGTCATCTGCCATCTCAATCTCCCTCAGCCAGCCCTGCTGCAGAATGTCGAATTTTGTGGCTCGCCCTATGAGAGGGCCGGATTCCAGAGTTGACGGTTGATGGCCTTGTCAGTTCTGGCTGTTCCTGGATGTTTATTCGCCTCTTTGCCTCCCGGCTG
This sequence comes from Raffaelea albimanens, assembly GCA_002778245.1. Taxonomy (NCBI): domain Eukaryota; kingdom Fungi; phylum Ascomycota; class Sordariomycetes; order Ophiostomatales; family Ophiostomataceae; genus Raffaelea; species Raffaelea albimanens. Next base: position 2,798,675 of record PCDJ01000008.1, on the reverse strand, counting down.
GAGCCTAATAAGGACAAGTCTCCGCCCATTGTCCTGCACTTTACGCAGATTGGCTGCAGCAGAGACGAGCGAGGTCAACATTGTGTCTGCTTTGGTACGAGTACTCATGCTCTCCACAGTTCACAACTCTGGTTTGCTAACCCGTAGCTCCCCTCAGGTTCTGCGTTGTGCCTGTATCTGAGAGCTAGATCCCTGTCCCCGTTCCTGCAGGAAAATTAAGAGGGCTCCCTAATACTCCGTACAAAGCAGATACTACTCCGTATGTACTCGTGCACTGTCCTTTCAGTGTTACAAAGTACATTCCCCCTCTTCTCCCACATGCGAATGAATGCTCAATAGAAGCGCCTTTTATTGTCGTCTCCTTCTAGATTTACATTTGAAAGAGGCCGGCCTGGCCTGGCTAGGCATATTCGCAGGGCTTTCTTTTTTTAATGTGGTGGTTGCTACGGAAAGGTCCATCCCAGCAACAGTAAGGCTTGGAAGCTCTTCTTTTCTTTGTGGCCACTGCTCTCCCTGCGTGGTACGCTGTCGCCACGGCCGAATGCGGACAATGCGGGTAGCGTGCACTATATTTATCCTCTTTGTTCGCCTCCGCCGCGGCCACGCCATTTGCCGTCTGCACCCCCAAAGGGACGTATCTTTTGTGTATTTTTTCAGGTGTATCTCACATGTAGCCGACAGCGAATCCTTCGAGAGCGCAGTTCTCCTGTTCAGATGCACCCTACTTTATCTTGATCGGCAGTGTTATGCATGTTTGGCAGAACAGGACAGTGTGCAAGGAACAGCGGAATATCTCACTGTCCTCTGTCAGAACCATCCCCCTGCCCGCACCCAATCTTGGCTCCTTGTTTTTGGTGGCTTGCAGGCTGGCCCCCTTTTCCTTGCCCATTTTGGCTGGTCCCTGGCCCTAGGCCTGTTTCGGACAGGTCGCGCAGTGCTCTCTCCGCGCCAGCCCACCGCAGTGCTTTATTAGTGCCATTTCTCTGGTGCTTGGAAAAGCGGGCCCGCTTGTCAACAGGGTTGCATAAGTGGTCCCAAATGACCCTAAAAGGTCCCAAGGTGGCCCCAAGACCTCGCAGAATCTCGTACCTCTAGTCGGCTGGCCAAAGTACTTTTACGCCTAATTTCCTTAGCAACGCGACCTTTGTTTTGATGTCACTGTGCCGCTGTCATTCGGCCTTTTTTCCTGGGTCCTTCCCTGGTCTTTTTTTTTTTTTTTTTTTTTTTTTTTTTTTTTTTTCCTGGGGGCCTTTTCAGAGGACTCCCCTGTAAAATCACCGTTTGCGCCCGGCCATCTTTCCCAAGCCAACAGCAAAGCAAGATACCCCGTATTTCCCAGGCCCCTCCCTCTAAAATAACGGCTCCAACGTTCGCCCAGTGTCCGCTTCCTTCCCGCGCCCGCCACTTTTTTTTTCGCCCACTTGTGCAGACTCGCCCCCTATTGCCCAGTTCTTTGTCCTTTTTTGTTCGTGTTCTGCACTGATCGTCGCTCGCCTACCCTCCACCACCCCTGAATCGGGCCCAGCTCGTGCTTGTGGCTCGCCATCGACACGAGAAACCGGGCGCACACAGCCGCCCTGGCTGCATAACGCCTTCTGCGTGTTCTGCGTCCCTGCCTCCGTTTTTTGCCTCCTTTGTGGCCGTGTAGCAACTTGGCTGCATCCATTTGGCGACTGGCTGGCTGTTGTGTCGCTCGTTTTGTTTCCCAGTGTTTCGCAGATTCTCTGATTTTATGACGCCCTGATTCTCCGTTTCGCTGCGCTCCACGTCTGTGCCGCGCTGTGTTTGTGTCGCTGCTGCCAGCCGTCCTGTGCGCCTCCTCACTAGCCTCCTCTCGTTCGTCCTTCCCTCTTCACTAGCCTCTTTCCCTCTTCGTCGTCTCCTTTTCGTCTTCACATTTCTCTCTCCACTGTGGCTTCTCCATGTGCTTCCCCTTCTGCTCGGATCGCCGTCGCTAGAGCTCGTTTGCATGCTCGGCCACCGTTGGGGTCTCCCCAGGCTCTACACGTACTTTGTACTTTGCATTCCGCCCTTCGCTGCCTTCTTTCGCTTCCCAACACCCCTGCTCTCTTATACCATTTTCGCCTCCTCTCCTGCCTCCTCCCCCTTTCCCAGATCCTTCCAACACCCACACACGCGCTCCCTCCTGCGGCCGCTTGCCGTTTCTCCTCGAGCCACCACCCCCTTGTTCGTTCCAAGACCGGTTCTGTTTCGCGGATTTCTGCTGTTTTATCTGTTTCGTCGCCTCGCCCAGTCGCTCGCTCCAAGTCACCACCACTCGCTGCCCTCCCCCGAAAGTGGCTTTTCTCCGTTCGATCTCGACCAGCTTCACATTCCTGGCCGCCCTCTGCTCAGCTCGCCGCATTCCACACTCGTTTTGGCTTGATTGAATTCCTGTTTGTTTGCTCTCAACGCTGCAATCCATATCATTCCTGCTCGGGCGACAGCGACAGCCTTCTACGAACGACATCCATTCGCTCGCTACGCATTGCCCTAATCTCAGACTCTCAGACTCTCCTGCGACGACAGCGATTACGACGATCTCAACCACGCGAGGACCTCACGACCACCCGACGACTACTCTAGACCGCCGCGACCCTCTTCTCGCCTGGATTCACCCATTTATCCCCGTGTTGTGCTGCGACCCGGCCAAGACCCTCGACCACGACGACCGTCTGTTTTCTGCTGCAGCCTGACGTTCGGATCTCTGTCCTCGCGCGTCGATCCCGCATTGTTCGGTGCATTCTCCCGCCTTCGCCTTGCCCGTTTCACCCTTTGGCCTGACTGGCTGGTATCGTTTATGCGACTTGGACATCTCAGGCAACCCGCCAGACAGAGCGACCAGGAGTCACCCAGATTCGCCGGCTCCCCGCGATTGCAACCAAGCCACAAATCGATCGTTCTCGACCCTTCCCTCCCCGACAGTGACGCGACTTTCTTGATGTATGCTAGCTTCTCTTCTTCTTGTCGTGTCTGCATGGCTTTCTGACATCTGGACGATCTGAAGCGTGAATCTGGGAGAGTGATCCAAGTTGTGGCAGACGTTTGTCTCCTTGTCTCACAACTATTCCCATTCTTCACACAACGACTCACCTCAAAACGCACCGGCTTTTTAATTCCTCATTCCTCGGCCACCTCTAGATCCCCATGGTCTCACTGCATCGAGAACCTGGATCTGCCATATTGGCAACTATTACCGTCCATATCTGACCCGACATTTCGACATCCCAACATCTCGTCACAATATCCACATCACATCGCCATGTCTGTCCCACGGCTGAACTTGGCCGACCTGCGGTCCCCATCGCAGAACTCGATTTCACGGCCTCTCAAGTCGCCCCGTATGCATGTCGCCGGCGATGTTCCACCAGAGCTGTCGCCTCTCGATGCCTTTGCTTTGCAGAGCCGTCTGCTCGCAAAGCAGCTCGAGCAGGCCAAGGCCGACAACAGATTGAGCCGCCTGCCGCCGCTGACCACATCAAGTCCGGTCGTTCTGCAGGGCCGCTCAGATTACTTCCGCTCCATGTCCTACGACTCATCCTCGGACCCCGAGAACACTACCGCCACATCTCCGGACCCCAGCATCCAACCCCAGTCCTCCACATCTCAGCCCATCTCACCAACGGCTTACAACAAGACTCCCGAAGTTGAAGAGCCTACGGTTCGTCCTCAGTCTATGCACCCGCGCATGAGCCGTATCCCACCAACACCCGATGACAGCGTCCCGCCACCAATACCCGAGTATTCTCGGGACCGGCAGCTGCTGATGCGATCTAATGCTATCGAGGAGGAGTCTCCGAGTTTCTTTGGCACAAACAGAGTGCGGTCTCCCTCACCAATATTTGACGAGACCCCTGACTCTCAGCAGTCTCAGCAGTCTCAGCAGCAACGGGAAGAAACTGCTATGAAGCTTGAGTCTGGCTCGCTTCAGTATTCACCCCCTTCTGCACCTGCTCAATCGGCACACCAACAGGCGACTCCCCCATTGCAGCAATACCCATTCCCCTACCAGCCGCCGCCGACTTCACAGCAATATGCCTACTCCAGCAGCAACTCTTCCTCCAACCTTCTGGGCCAGTCACCCGAGAAGAGGCACAACATGAAGAAGGGCTCTTTTGATTCGACCCATGACGGTGCTAGCAGCAACTTGGCGCCACCTCGCTATATGTTCCCGAACAGGACTTCTAGTATAATGTCCTCTCCGTTGGACAATGGCGACGACGGCCAAAGCTCCATGGCTGCCTCTTTCCATTCTCTGGGTGCGCCAAGAAAGCTGTCTAACAGCAGCGGCATGCCCTCTCCTGGATTTGGCTCTTTCCCTAGATCACCATCGATCAGCTCCGATATGTCAGCACCTCTTCCCCGGCCATCCTTCAACTTCTCCCGGCCACTGAGCCGTGTTGGAACACCTGGTCTGGAAAGCCCTGCTAGACAAGCCTCTTCCGACAGCCAGACCTCCTATAGCCAGTCTTCATTTGTCCTGGCAGACGATAGTGCCAACACGCCGGTCAGCATGCGTAGCGATGGCTTCCCTGACCAGGCCTTGCTGGCTGAAGACGGCTCACACCAGGCCGGGACAGCCTACAACTACTCCAAGTTCTCTCTTCCACGTGGCAAGAACCTGCAGCGCTCCACTTCTCAGAACCCCGACGTGTCGCCTACATCTACAAACAATTTCGAGCTGCCACTCCAACAGCAACCAGTGGCAGCACCGGGCAGTGCACAGCAACCACTTCCCCAGGTTGGCCAGGCGCCGCCGTCTCCACCATCACGGCCATCCAGCTCTGCAGGTTTGATGCCTCGTCCTTCGCTTGAGCGCAGCAAGCTTAGCACCGAAATCCTGCGCTCGGAAACCCAGCAGCTGTCACCAAGCCGAAGCCGGCCGTCAACCGATGGAGGACGGTTGTCAGACGATGTCCCGCGTGGACGAACACTTACGTCTCCTGCTCATGACGCTGCAGCTCGCGGCCGGACACCAATGTCCACTATCACGGCATCCACCAGCGACACTGCCAGCACCATCAAGGCAAAGTCTGCCCACACTCTAGCGTCGGCAATAGAAGTGCCGGCTGATGAGCATGTGGACAAAGCAATTACTCTTCACGAGAAGGGCCAGCTGAATGAATCTACATACCATCTGCGCCTTGCTGCCCGTCAAGGCCACCCGACGGGCATGCTCCTTTACGCTTTGGCCTGTCGCCACGGTTGGGGTATGCGCCGCAGCCCCAAGGAGGGTGCAGAGTGGCTGCGCAAGGCTGCCGACTGCGCCAGTCTTGAGATTGCAGATGACGAGGCCTTGATCAAGGAGGGCAAGATGGTTGACTCTGTTGACCGCAAGACTCGTAAGGCTCAGTTTGCTCTCAGCATCTACGAGCTGGGCGTGAGCTACATGAATGGTTGGGGCATTGAGCAAGACAAGGCTCTGGCCCTGCGCTGCTTTGAAATCGCCGGATGTAAGTACACTTCAGTGCAACACTCTTGAAATCATTCCGAACATACAGCTAACATATTGATAGCTTGGGGTGACGCAGATGCATTGGCAGAGGCAGGTTTCTGCTACGCCCAGGGTGTTGGCTGCAAGAAGAATCTGAAGACCAGTGCCAAGTTCTACCGCCAGGCTGAAGCCAAGGGCATGAGCATGGTGGGCAACAGCTGGATTCACAAGGCCAAATACAACGAGGACAAGGAGGCCAAGACTAAGAAGCCACGGTCAAAGTCGCGACCAAGAAACATCTTTGGCATGAAGCAACACAACTGATCGCCATGTCTGTTTTTGCAACTTGATACCTCTCCGTTTCATCACTTCTTTTTGTTCATTATTTTTCTTTTCTTTTGTTTCATTTCTTCTCTTTCCTGTCTTATTTTCCTTTACTCATTTATTCTTCCTCTCGCTCTTTCATTTTTCTTTACCATTTTCATTTTTATTGTTTCGTGTCTTTCCAACACCGCACGATCCAAGACCACGACCCTCACGGCTGCACATAGCTGCTTGTTTTTGCTGCTTCATCATTGCGATTTCGTCGAGGTTTATATTCATTGGACAAGGAGTTACATGCTCATTGGGAGTTTACCCTACTTTTTTCGTTTCTTTCTTCTCTGTTTCTTTTTTCGCTTCTCATTTTCTTTTGCCTTCATTTTACTTTCAAAAACTTATTCTATGGACGCATGGGCGTGCTTTTTAGTGTTTATTATTTAGTCTGGGGGGAAGGGATCCATACGTTTGAGCAATATCGTGCATCCCTGGTGTGATTTTCCCAAGGGATCGGAGAGCGAAAAGGAGGAGATACCGGATTCGTCCCTGTTTTACTACTATATACCATAGCATCATTGTATGAAAGACGAAAGCATCAAGCTGTCGCATTTTGACAAGAAGTTTAAGACTCAAGATTTATCATGATGTCACGCAATTGTGTTATAGACTCGCTCTGTTTTCATCAGTGTCTCTTGTAAACAATCACGAGACTGGCAGTATCACCACTTGGCAGTAAAGACGGACTGCACAAATGGCCACAAGGGCACTAATGCAGACACGTAAAGATGTTCCTTTTCTAACGCAGATGAATTTCTTTTTTTGTGAGAAATAGAGAGAAAAAAAAATGACAAAAATAGTGATACACATGGAAATTTACACGTTTCCCGCTCTTTCCATCATCATCCATCCCTCAAGTGCACTACTCTGATGTTGACCTCTTTTCTTCTTCTCCTTCATGGATCGACCTCCATCTTCTCTGCTTCTGCTTGCTCTTCCTCTGCCGACAGGTCGTGCACCGTCACAAAGTTGCCCATGTCCTGCTTGCAGATCGAAATTTTCTCGTTGAGCACCGCCGTCGTGCCCTTGGGGAACGTGTAGCTGCCCAGCTTGGGCACGCGCTTGTTGGGCTGGATGTAGTTGCGCAGCAGCGTCGTCTTCTCGGCCGTAATCACCGACACGTCCACGTTGCTGCCGGAGCCCAGGTCGTTGAAAATACCCGCCTGGATCGCGTCGCTGCACAGCGCCACCGCCTCGTCGCGCGTCAGCGCCTCGGCCTTCCAGCGCGTCTCGAACACGGCCATGGCCGCCAGCGAACCGCTGCCCATGGTGACGTACGGCAGCTTGTCGGTGCTGCCGTGGGCGTGGACGGTAAACAGATGGGTGCCAGTCGGGTCGACGCCCGCCACGACCAGGTACGCACCAATGTGGCCCTGGTACTTGAAGAGGTGCTGCTTGAGGAGGGTCATGCAGGTGACGACGCGGGGCTTGCGGCCCGTGGACAGCGAGTGGAGCTCGAGCTGCGACGAGATGAGGGCCGTGGTGAACTCGGTGTCGGCGGCGGTGCCGGCGCCGGCGCACCAAATGTTGGGGGCAATGTAGTGCAGTTTTTCGCAGTTCTTGTCGGCGACAATGGGGCCGGACGTGGCACGAGTATCGGCGGCGATCTGGGGGGGGGGGGGGGGAAGTTAGGACGGCAGATTCAAGGAGGACATACATTTACTTGGGAGTCCAGCTGAAGAGCTGTTGGGAAATCGGGGTCCTTTACTCACCACTACACCTCCGTCAAAAACACAGCCGACAATGGTTGTACCGGTACTGGTAGCCTTTGGCAGCGGGACGCCGCGGGCGTGCAGGGCAGCATTGCGGTTATAGTTGGAGAAGTCGAAGCCAGTCATGATGGGCGAGCTTTATGTGTGCGATGGGGGAGGGTGGGCGGAGATGGAAGTTACGAGCGTGATGTCGTCGTGAGAATCAAGCGACGATGCTCGTATCGATTAATCGAACGGGTCGAACGGGTTCGGCTTGTTTGGTCGTCGTCGTTTGTGGTCGTCAAGTTCGGGTAAAGCCGTTGGTCGTTTCTGCGTTATTCAACGGTGTGTCGTTGCGAGGGAGAGGCGGGCGGAGGGAGAGTGTGTAGATAAGTTGGGATGGAGTCGGCTTTCTAGGAAGGGGACTCTGATGACGAGGCTAAAAAGCTGCCTTCCTACCTTCTGAACGGTCTCCAGCCAACAAAGACACAAGAGCATAGACGCGCTGGCCCCCCTTTGCCTAGCGTTCAGCACCTTGTGATTGGACCTTGCAGCAGTCGACCCACACATTAAGCTGGCCCAAGCTTCTCCGCACGTGACTCTAGTGAGCTCCTTCCAAACCTTCTCCCCTTGGCCTGCAGGTCCTGCCTGATCGCGGTACCGCGTCCAACCTAGGCGGCTGTCAAAAAAAAGTTTGGAGGGATCTCTCATCATCGTCACGGCCGCAAAAGAGAGGCGACCAACCCGACAACACAACCCTTTTTAGTACAATCATCGATTCCAGGACCTCTGGCTGGAGACTGCGTTGGCCGTTATTTAATTTTGGTCTTTTTTTGACGCTGCACACGAACTTTTTGACCACAGCCGCATGTCTTTGTTCGGCGCCAACCGCCCTTAAAACAAGACAAACAACACCCTGCGCAGGGGGACGCCTTCTCAACGGCCTCGCCTTGTCGACCTATCGAACTTCATTTCCCGACTGATTAGCCTGCGGCGAGGAATCGACAGCCATCATGGCTTTCAGCTTCGCCAATGCTGGGGCTGCCAGCACGGGCAGCCGGCCGAGCATTGAACAACGGGAGGACTTGCAGCTGATCCAAACAGAGGTGGGTGACGACGGAATGCAATATTGGGAGAGGGAGAAATGCAGGAACAATGTGTTCAGGATGCTAACACGTCTTCTCTAGGGCCTCGGGTTCCTCAGCGTCGCCGGCGACACAAAACTCCAGTTTGTCTCCAAATGGGACCAACCACCTCTGGACACAGCCTCGCTGATCAGCGTGGCATCACACAAGGGCATTGTGGCAGCAGCCGGCCCCGATGCCGTCCACATCGCGACGACCGAATCCGTGCGGAATGCTCTCAAGGCGGAAGGGGCTGAAGGCGACAACACCGACAATGACATCCGGCCGTTTACGCCCCAAATAAAAATTCCCATGCAGCAGCTGCGCGTCTCCCAGCTCGCATTCACAGCCGACGAATCCTATCTTGTTTTGTCGGCCGAGACTGGCGGCGGCGTGGCTGTCTACGACGTGCAGGCTCTGATCAATGCCGGCGGCGGCTCGACACCACAGGCAGCCTTTGAGCTGTCCACCAACGGCGAATCGTTGCGGGCGCTTGTGCCCAACCCAAGCCCAGACCGCGCCGAGCTCTGCGCCCTCGTCACTTCCAACGGAAACCTGCTGGTGGCCGACCTCAAGCAGCGTTCTCTCAAGACGGGCGCCAATGGCCAGGCCGGGCTGCGGACACAGGTTAGCTGTGTGGCATGGAGCAGCAAGGGCAAACAGCTGGTGGCTGGCTTGGCCGACGGGTCGGCTGTCCAGATGACCCCCGAGGGCCAGGAGAAGGCACACCTGCCCAAGCCGCCACGGTTGACAGGTGACTACTACGTCGCATCAATTTCATGGCTCGAGAACGACGTGTTCCTTGTTGTGCACAACCCCACAGCCCCTGGCGAGCCGTCCGAGTACCACATCCTCACGCGCGATGCCAAGGCCATCCCGGTGCCCGAGATCTCCTATCAGAAGCTCAACGACCCGGTCGAGCCCTTTGGCGACAAGGTCCCCCACCACTCTATTCTGCGCCTGCGCGACTTTCCTCCAGAGCTGCAAGACGTGCTGATCGTGGCCTCCACGGCTGTCGAGAGCATTGGCTTGATTACACGGTCCAAGGCACCCCTTGCGCCGAGCCCGGAGGCTAGCAAGATTACCGGTGTCTTCACAACAACGGAGCTGGCAGACGACTCCCGCCGTGCCCAACTGCCCATGGGCGCCGACTACAGCGACACATACCCCATCGGTGTGTCACTGGACCTGTCAAGCAAGGACAAGGTCTACAAGCCAATTCCGACAGACGAGATCGACGAGTCGCCGGGACCGCTGCCAGGTCTTTGGGTCTTGAACAACGAGGGTGTCCTCGTCACCTGGTGGGTGGTTTACAACGACTCCATCCGCCAAGGCACCACTTACCCCGGCCTGGCCTCTGGAGAAGCAGCTGGCATCGCCGCCGCACAAACGCCAAAGCCAGCGCAGGCAACCTCGGCATTCGGAGCTACTCCCACAGCAAGCCCGGCACCGGCCTTTGGCAGCAGTGCTGCTCTTGGCACCAGCTCGTCGCCATGGGGCCAGGCCCCGGCAGCAGCCGCCACGTCTCCTACTCGCGGACCGGCCTTTGGAGCGCCTTCGACCATTGGCAGCGGCTCCGGCTTCGGTGCGCCGGCTGGTCTGGGAGCCAAACAGTCAGTCTGGGGCTCTGGTGCTAAGGGTGCCACTTCGACTCCTGCGTTCGGTGAATCGTCCTTCGGTAGTGCCGCACCTGCAGCTTCCAGTGGCGGTGGCTTTTCTGCCTTTGCGAGCAAGCCGTCGGGCTTCTCGGCCTTTGCAGACAAGACCCCGTCGTTCTCTTCCTTTGCCAGCGCAACACCAGCGGCCGGAAGCACAAACACAGCTGAAACTGCCACCAGCAGCCCCTTTGGCGCCTTCAAGAGCACGACGGGCCAAAGTGGGTTTGGCTCTCTGCCAACGACTAGCTCTCCGTTTGGTAGCAGCTTTGCTTCCAAGACGCCAGCGACGACAACGTCCGCTTTCGGTGGTGGAGGTGGCGGTGGACTGTTCGGAAGCACCGCCGGGGCCGGTGAGACGAAGAGTGCGTTCGGCACGGGCGCCAAGACCGAGGGCGCCTCTGCGTTTGGCTCGTCTCCATTTGTCTTGGGCACGACCTTCAAGGCCGAGCCTCGCGATGTCGACGCCAAACCGCCTCCTGTAGGCGGTAGCAGTGGGTCATCATTGTTTGGTGGCGGTTTTGGTCTGTCCCTGGAGAACACCAAGACTGCACCAGAACCTGCTCCTGCTCCTGCGCCGGCAGCTGTCGAGACGAAGGAAGCGGACATGGATGCCCCAGCTCCAGCCGAAGAGACCAAGCCTGCCTTTGAGTCGACGACGCCCACAACAACGCCGGCACCGGCCAAGTTCTTCAACTTCCTCTCCGACAACAATTCGACTTCCTCACCGCCGAACCCCTTTGGTTCTACAAGTGGTGCGCTGTTTAGTAAGCCTATCGGTGTCACCTCTTCGCCGAACCCGTTCCAGCGGGCGGGTGGGTTCTTTGCTGCCTCTCCCAAGTCCCCTGCTATCGAGAACAGGGTGGAAGAGATCAAGGATGAGGAGGACGACACTTCCGCGACGCCTAAGGCACCTGTGAAGACCCTCGAGGAACCCAAAACAGAAATCAAGAAGGAGGAGGCAGCGCCTCCTCTGCCACCTGATGCCACCAGTAAGACTGCCTACCTCGTTGGGGACACTTCGTCTTCTTCGTCATCTTCTCCAGACAATATCAACTCCTCGCCTGAGCAACCCAACAAGCATCCCTCCTCTAACCGTATTGCAGAAGAAGATGCGCCTCTCCCCCCTGATCCGTCCTCCAAGAAGTCGGCCGAGCCGCCACTGCCACCGAACCCGTTCGCCTCCAAAAAGTCGGCAGAGCCTCCGCTGCCTCCAGACCCGTTTTCTTCAAAGGCCAAGTCCGCAGAGCCGCCTCTGCCCCCCGACCCATTTGCAAAGGCCAAGTCGTCTGAACCCCCTCTTCCCCCTGATCCGTTTGCTTCCAAGAGTGCAAAGAAGGAGAGCGCAGAGCCACCACTGCCGCCTGATCCATTTGCCAAGCCAAAGAAAGCCGCAGCCGCAGCCGAAGAGGCTCCGCTCCCCCCGGATCCGTTTGCTAAGCCGGTCAAGAAGGAGACGAAGGAGCAACCCAGCACAACGACCCTGCCGCCTATCAAGCCTGCTGCCACTCCACTCTCTAATCCTTTTGGGTCTATGAAACCACCTGCCACAACAGGGTCTTCAATCTTTTCGTCTGGCGCTAAGGCCAATGACCTGCCCAACCCCTTTGCCAACCTGCCTAAGCCTCCTCTTTCACCCACTACTGATGGGTCGGAAGAGGAAGAAGAAGAGGAGGACGACTTGTCAGAAGAGGGAGAGGTTGAGGATGATGAGGAAGAGGAAGAGGAAGAAGAAGGCTTTGACGAGGGAAGCGGCACCGACGTTGGCAAAGACCTTAGCCCGTCGACATCCGGCCTCGTACACACACCGAGCTTCTCTGCACAAGGCTCCTTCACAACAAGCGGCATCGGTGCTAGCGTCAACTCCACCTTTTCGCACATTGAGGCACCAAAGTCGTCTCAGCTCTTTGGCGATAGAGGGGCGCCGTCTCTGCACCCCGTGCCCCGTCCGCAGGAGACCAGCCCGCGCTCGCCTAGTCCGCAGCGGCCACCCAAGCCTCATCAGCAGACGGCAGGCAACACTCTCCCGGGACGCCTCTTCCGGGACGACTCGGCACGCTCGTTCAGCGCGCCGGGCATGGCTTCTCAGATTCTGCGCGACCCGTCTCGCCAGCAAGTACTACCTGGTTCTTCTGGCAGCGGCGGCGGCGGCAGCTTGTTTGGCCAACGCCGGACACCGCGCGATGTCAACCTTGAGGAGCAGAAGAAGGCGGATGCCGCTCGTGTGGCAGCCGAGAAAGCTTCTGCGGCGGCGGCGGCGGCGGCTGCAAAGGCCCAAGAAGAGGCAGACGAGGACAGCTATGACACATTTGAGCGCGAGCTGGACCAGCCACTGCCGCCGACACAACAACTTGCCGAATGTGTGTACATTCTCGACTCGGACATTGACGGCGGCGACTCGGTTGCGTCGCAGGCCGAGGCAGTGTACCAGGACATTTACCGCATGATTTTGGTCCTCAAGATGAACGCGCGCAACATTGACGCTTTCATCCGGGGGCACTCCGACTCGGAATCGCACCAGCGCAAGACGGAAGACGACCTCGACGACGCTGACGGCTGGGTACTGTGCGACATTGACGATCTGGGTGCGATTGTGAGCCGTGACCTGCCGACCAAGCTGCGTCAGTCCCGCGTCCACGGCGAGGAGGATATCTTGGCAGCTTCGGAGACGCTTCTCAAGGAGGGAAGCCGGTTACAGGCGATGCACGACGATCTGGCGCGCGTGATCCAGGTCAGCACCGCCAGCAGCTCGTCTGGGTCTGCTGGAGAGGCGTCTGCTGTGCGGTCGCTGCCGCTGACGGCGGAGCAGGCCACGCAGCAGAGCGACCTGCGGCGCACGTTCAAGCAGTTCATGGCCCAGCTGGTCGAGGCGGAGCAGCAACTGGTACTCCTGCGGACCAAGATGGCATCCGTGGCCAGTGTTCAGCAGCACCAGAATGGCGCCAACGGGACGACCAATGGTTCGGTCAACGGCGGCGGCAGCCGTACGCCCGTGCCGACCGTGGACGCCGTCATGCGGACGATCCACAAGATGACCAGCATGGCCGAGAAGCGTAGCGGCGACATTGACGTGCTCGAGTCGCAGATGCGGAAGCTCGGACTTGGTGGCGGCGGCGGTTCAGGGAACGGAAGCGGAAGCAACAGTGTCGTCCGGGAAGGCTCGCCGTTCTCGACGCCGCAGAAGCAGCAGCTGTTGATGCACCACCACCAGAAGCGGGGATCGACAGCGAGCATTTTCAACACTCCCGGCAGTGCTCAGCAGAGATCAATCTACGGCGGCGCCGCAACAGCGTCGCCGGCTACGACGGCTGCCGGCACGCCCACTCGGCGCAAGCTGACTGGCTACACGGACAAGGAAAAGGAAGTCCTGCGTCAGAACCGGGCGATGCGGCAGCGCACGCTGGCGCGTCTGCAAAAGATCCAGGAAGCTGAAGGGCCGCGGTACATGCCGATGGACTAGGGAAGAGTGAAATGATGGCTAGGATGGGCAACTGTATGGGGGAATCACTGTTTGTTTTATGGGAGCAACTGTATTTTAGTAATGTTATTGATCTTTTGATTGTACGATTATGTATGCCCGCCCAGCAACCCCAAAAACACAACAACGCATGCTTTTTGTTTTATAAAATGACGACAACGTACAGAGCCTATGCCCGTCGTTTATCGTTCCAGAAATGGTTCCTGACCCAAGAATCCGCTGCTTCTCCTTGCACCGCGCCTCCCGTTTCCATTTCAATCCACTCGCGCCCAATAGCGTGTACCAGCTTCTTTTCCACTGATTTCTAGTCCTTGAGCCGGTCTTTGGCGGCAATGTCGTCCTGCGTATCCTTGACAATGAAGCTGAGTTGTTAGCGAGAGCGAAGAACGAGCGGAGCGAGGGAAAAGAAAAAAGGAAAACGAGCGGAGCGAGGAAACAAAAACATACTTGTACCACAAAATGGTCGGCCCAATGGTGCCCAGGTGCCACAGCGAGTGCGCGTCCAGGACGCCCCCCAGCGGCGGAAAGTCAAAGAGCTCCAGGCTCATCATCAGCATCACCCACGCCACCGCTATACCGGGCCACACCGACCAGCTCCGGCGCGTGCGCTTCCACCCTTGCCACGAAAAGTACGTCCACAGCCCGTTTTGCACTATCCCGCAGGCCACGTTTGCCGCCATATTGTAGCCGTAGTCCCAGCGGACAAGTGTGAGGTAGCCGACGTGCAGCAGATAGAGCAAACAGCAGAAGCCAGTCCACGCGGGCAGAAACTCGTGCGCGGTGCGCCGCCGGTCGTCCATGCGAAAGACCCGCACGGCCGCAAAGTAGAGTCCGTAGAGGACCGACGCGCCGGCGGCAAAGTAGTCGAGGCGCTCGGTCAGGACAAAGTCGCGCGTGTGGAAAATGGCCGAAAAGACCCACGACGCGACGCCGACGGCGCCAAAGCCAATGTAAAAGGGCCGCAGCGACCAGTTGCGGGGGACGTATTCTCGGACCTTGCGGAGGCCGACGAGGTGCGCCCACAGGTTGCCGAGCGAAAAGAGGACCGACGCGGGCTCCTGGATGCCGAGCAGCCTGTAAAAGGGCCACTTGCCGTGGAACTGGAGCACGTTCACGCCGTAGGCCTTGCGCTGGGCGGTGATGATGCGCTGGCAGGTCTGGTCGCATTCGCTGTTGCAGTCCCACAGGAGGAGGCGCAGGTGAACGGCTGTTTCAGTGTTCTCATTAGCCATCAAAGGTCCGGGCAGATCGCGAGCTCCAATGGGGGGGGGGGGGGGGGAGGAGGAGAAGCACTTACGAAGTGGCGTGGACTGTTGGCCTTGTCCGCAGTTTTCAGATATGCAGACCTGTCGGTTCGTTAGCAGGGGCAGGGGGCCGGGGGGCCATCCTCTTCCCGTACTCACATCAACACAGCTCCTAAACTCTTGAAGCCGGTCTCCAGCAGACGCGGCGGCGCCAGGGACGTAGGCGAGCACGAGGGTGAGGGCGAAAAGACACGCGAGCATTGCGCGGGACGACATGGTCGAGGCCGATCTGCCGGCGCCCCGCGGCAGGCTTGGTATTGTCATGCTGGAGTGTAAGATGAGTCTAAAAGACGGCTAAAATGCTGGGAGACGTCAATGTCGAGGGCGGCTCTTCAATCGAACGCATTCGTCTCGTCGCCGTCGCCGTTTTTTTGCGAAAAAACACACAAAAAATAAAGCACGAGCGCCGGTACCGCGTGTAGTCCGACTCCCCGAGGAGAGAAGCGCGGGGGAAAAGAGGTTGAAAGGTAAACAATGGAACAAAAGTCTGCTCCTGCCGAGAACAAAACTGTACCGAAAAAGGAAACAACGACAACGACAAACACCCACTGCTTCCCTTGGAGCTGGGGCAAGTGTTTCTTTTTTTTTTTTGCACAAACGTGGATCAGGAAGGCACGTCCACTACCCAAAAGTAACGCGCTTATTGCAGCCCGCCACAGGTTTTCCCTTGTGACTGCCAGCAGAACCAAATAAAAAGCTTAATTAAGACGGGGCAGACAGCTTCCAAAGCTTCCCATTGGTCGCATTTTACGGATTAGTGCACTTTCGCATTCGCTCTTCACGGTGCCCCAATTGAAACCTGACGGCATGAGCAAACTCAGTGCATATGTAAAGTGGTCAATTTGCATTTTTGCGAAGCTCGAGAGTGAAGCGTTCCTTTAGTTGGTACCGCAATTCGCCCTCTTTGCTGCGCAAACTTTTTCTTTGGTAAGATACATACATGGATGGATGATCCAAAACTCCCGGTTATTCTATGAAGAATACTGTAAAAAAAAAAAACATTCAGAATAAGACACACAAAAAAGAAATCCTTCCAAACTGAAAGAGTCCTCTCTGGACCCTCAGCGTTGCTGTTTTCTTGGTTGTATACAAAACAAAGAAGAGGGGAAGGCGTCCAGTTCTGCGAGATTTCCAAAATTGGCTCTTCAAAATAAAAAAAAGAACAAGAAACGAAGAGGAAGAACAAGAAAACATTCAAACATATCATCTAGCTTGTTCATCATGATGTTCGTAAAATTTCGTAAAGTCTGGCCGCATTGGCCTGCGAGTATCGTCGTTGTCGAGTGAAATGAGTAAGAATGTGAGAAAGGGATAGAAAATGTAAGAAAGGAAGAGTGACAAGAAGAGGAGACGTGATAAAAAGAGAATAGATCGTCAAAAGCCGTGTCGGATATTCCAAATGTACACATGCGTTTCAATATATTCATGAAAATATACACCTGGCCAAGGTAACGCCCGGGTCTTTTCACAAAGGAGACTCGGAGCGCCGGCGTTGGCTGTTGTCGTTGCGATGGTCATTGCGGTTGTTCAGTTCCTTAAGGCGCCGGTCAATGTAGGCCAGGCGCGTCGCCAGGTTGGTCCGAGCAGGCACCGGCTTTGTTGGTTCAGTGACGCGCTGCACAGTAGCAAACGGTCGCTCCAGACTGCCCAGGTCGAAATCAGCCGGCTGCGAAAATCGGTTCGGGAAGCTGAAGCTGGCGTTCTTGCCAGAGAAAGGAGACCCGAGCCGGGCAGGCGGGCGAACTGATCCGGCCCCAGAAACGCTGGAAACCCCATCACTGCCACCTACACCAGCAGAACTGGCATGGCGTCCATGGCGGCCGTGGCTGCCAAGACTCCTATAGGACCGTGGCACTGGCGGAGGCTGAAGACCATCGGGTAAAAGAGGAGCTTCGTCCATGTTCACAGGTGTATCGGACGTGGGAAGCTGCGGGGCAGATGACGAAGCCGTGAGGGAGGCAGGCACAGGAGGAACAGGGGGGATAGAAGACCGTTTGAACCTCGGAATGAACAGTTCGTCACTGGAGGTTGACTTGAAAGCCATATCCTGGGTCGCAATGGTCGAGTCAGTTGCTCCGACATCAGAAGCAGGGTTGGCAGCCGGCTCCATAAAAAAGTCCGATGCCATACCAGGACGCCTGCGGATGTCCAGACTCAATTGCTTTGTCCGCCGTTGCTTCTGTGTCCCAGAGCGGCTGATACGTACGGGCGACTGAAGTGACCGGCGAGGCCCCATAGTGTGCGACTGGCGGTTGGAAGTCGACAGTCCTAACACCGCAGCCAAAGAGCTTGATGAGCTTGGACCATAGCTGCGTGCAGCAAATGGTGAGCCCAGGCGTCGCCGTTCAGCGATCGACGGCTCCTCAGCTTCAATGGCAGACGTGAGTCTACCGGCCAGCTCATGGGCTGTCGCAGAGGAAGTAGACGGCAAGGCAGATGTTGCAGTCGTGTCGGTTGCGCTTGACATCGCCTGGTCCTGAACTGGGTGAGGATCCAGAGGCATGTTGAAGCTATGGTTCAGCTCAGCAGACCCCGACCGAGTAAGCTGGGCAAGGGGTCCTTGTGGTTGCATAACGTCGGACGTACTGACAGACAGGGACAGGAACATGTCTTTCGTGGTGAAGGCCGAAGTCGACGAGGAGGCACGATGTGTGGGACGCGTCGGGCCGGTAGGAGCGGTAACAGTGGCGGTCTGTGTAAATGGCGTCGGGCTGCGCGACATGTACTGCAAGCCACGAGTGCCTGCACCGGGTGTTGCTGCCTTGATACGGCAAAGTTCGCGAAGGTGGGCCCGGGTAGCTGCATTGGTGTGTGGCCACTCCATGTAGGTCCCGTTGCCACTGCCGCTGCCACTGGCCGCGGTGGGCGTGCTGCTGCCGCTCTTGTCGGAATTACCCGTCGAGGCGGTCATGGTGGATGTTGTCGTAGCAGAAGCGTCGGCCACAGGCGCCGCCTCTGCATTGGCGCCGGATACAGCTCTGGCCATTGCTTTTGAGCCCTTCCAGCTGCGCTTTGCCTCGCGTGCCACGCGCAGGCACACCCCGTGGGGTGGCACACAGCTTTTGCCGATGCGGAACGGTGTAACCTTGGGGTCCTGCAGATACAGAACATAGGTTGCCCAAAGATGAGAGCTCATAGCCCTGGTCCATGGTGCCTTCCTCGACGGCTGCTTTGAGGACGAAGCCCATTCGCTGTCGCTAGTGTTGAAGGAAGAGTCCTTTCGCAACGGCCCGCCCAAATTGAAGCTGAACTTGTCGGTGCCGTCGTCGTCAGGGCTTATGCACTGCTCGTCGTCCGACAGCTGCGAGAACTGGCTGAAGATCGACGACGTGCTAGTCAGTGTGGATCGCGCCGTGGATGGACGGCTGGAAGAGCCACATTCGCGATCCGGACTGGACTCGGTTGAGCTGCTGAGTACCGAGTCGACGGTCCAGTTTGGGTACCGCGACGGCGAAAGCGATGGAAGAGTACCTGGTGCTGGCGTTTTTGGTGGAGAAAAGGTGCTACGGCCGCGCACGCTCAAGAAGTTTGTGTCCTCTTCAGTGCGAAAGGCTGGCGACACCTGTTGGTTCTGGTACGGATGCAGCGACGGCTGGAGGGACTGCTGCTGTTGTGGTGTCTGGCCGGGAAAGTGGAACAGTCCAGAAAGTGTGTTAGGCGTCTCGGGTTCTTCGATGCTGGGAATGGGCACATCGGCCAGGGGAACGTCAGGAAGCGACACATCTGCCGCAGCGACGGAGGCCAGAAAGTTCTGCGTAGGGGCAGACAGGTGAGGGACACCCCGTCTCTTCAAGCGTAGTCGTGGGCGTGGCGGTGAGGGCGGCCGCGCCTCGTCGTTGGCAGGAGGGAAACTCGTGGGTTCTGGTGTCCTCGGACCAGCAGCAAAGCCGGCCGAGAGGCCAGGGCGCGGAGTCGACATGGTCTCGTCTTTGTCTGGCGAGATCATGCAGAGCGCGCAGAGAGGAAGCGGTCAGCGGTGGAGGGCGCGCTGCGGGAGCCAGAAGACACTGGAGGGACTGGCGGCGCGCGGAGACGTGTGGTCGTGTCGTGAGCCCAATGGCCAAACAGGTGTGGAATGAAGGGAGACGAGTTGACAGCCAACAAGGGAGTTATATTCCCCGCCCCCGGAGTGTGGAAGCTGCCGGTGCTCGTGCTGGAGCCACAAAAGCAAAAAGAAAGCCTGGGAGTGCGCGACGGCTAAAGTGTCCACCGTATGCAGCTGCCGCGGTGTCGTGCAGACAAATATAAAAAGGCACGGGATTGCGAGTGCAATTGGGGTGCAAAAAGGTGCTCGAAAATGCGGTGGCTGGGAGTCGGATCCACGGCCGGCTTGGTCGTGCGCAGGCAATATATAACAGAGGGAAAACAAATGAAATTCGTATCAGACGAAGCAAGAAAGGAGCGGCTGGCGGACCAAAAAAAGAAGAGAAAAAAGAAAAAGAAAAAAAAAGACGGGAAAAGACGTTGCGTGTGTAGTCGTCAGAAGGAAAAGCGGCGTGTCGTTCTCGTATAATGTGCTATCCAAACACAGAGGCGCAACCAGTGCAAATACTTGACAAGGGACCCGTGTCAATGGCTGTTGGAACGACTGCAAGCCCGGAGCTGGCAGGTCAATTGTCGACGGCAGCCGAAACGGGTGGGTGGTGAGAAACGAAAGAAAAAGGAAAGAGACGTGAAAAAGAGCGATCGTGGACGACAAAGAAAAGAGGGCAGTAGGTGGTGTGTGGGCGCACGGCGGGCGAGGACGTTAAGTAGAGGAGGGCACAAGATGAGAGCGTGCGAAATGGCGAAAGAGGTGAAGCGATCAAGGATCAGAGAGGCCGGCAGGGGTGCAGGCGGTCGAGAGCGAGAGATGACAGGAGAGAAGGCGCGCGAGAGAAAGCCCGGACGAGGTTTCGAGGACCCGCGAAGTGCAGCGAGCAGAAAAGGGTATAGGTCGGGCAAACGGCGCGTCGTGGTTGGCTGAGCGCGACAAGCGGCTGGCTAAACGACAGGTGCTGCAGGGTTGGAGCACCAGGGTTCGAGGTGCGTTACAGCGACAACTGCAACGGTGTCGACCGAAAAAAGGCAAAAGCAAACCCGCAACGGGCAGACTGCTCAGAACAGACCGCCAGCGAAATAACGAATCATGCAGTGCCGGCACAGACGTGGGCCAGGGCCAGGGGACAAAAAGGAGCTTGCAGGCCCAGCCTACGACTCTGAAGACACAAGATGCGCACACCCCCACGAAGCGGAGGGAGACCACAGACGGGCGCACCCAGGCAGGCAGAGCCAGTGCGTGCTAGGTATCTCGCGCTGGCGTTTTTGCTTCTCCCAACTCAGGCCCCTGCTTGCTGCGGTGGAGCCTTGAAAATGGGAAGGGGTTTGCCAGAGAGGCGGTTTCTGCTGCTCGCGGGGCCTGTTGATTAATTGGACCGTGGAGCTCTGTTACCGGGGTCTGATGCGGCCAGGGCAGGCTTCCAGGAAGACAGGACCCAGTTGGACCACAGGAATAGAGCACAAAGAGGACAAAGGCGACGCCGAGGATCGCAGAGCTGAAGCCGAGCTGAGAGACCAGACGAAAGTCGAACAAAGACGGACACTGTGCGCGAGACAATGGCGGTGGACAATGCTGATATGCTTGATATCCCAGGATGTACGCCGCAAGATAGGATGCAGTGTGCTTGCTGTCCCACGGAGCGTGCTTGCTGACAAGCTTGCTGGCGGCAATGGCTGAATTGGACGCTGTCTTTCTTGCTTTTTCCTTTCTCGATTTTTGCTTCCTGTCTATTCTATTCCGGTCTTGCTGTGCGTTCCGGTCGTCCTCACATGCACGCTCCGCAGCGCTGCATATAGGGGTGTCGTATGGTTTGGGGACCGAGAACACGACACGAGTGCATATGGATGTATGCAGTGATCGGCAGTGCTCACAAATGAGGCAAAAGGGCCCAACACGCGTGGGGATCACGACGAGGGTGCGAGTGGACCAACGGGTGAGGAGCGAGAGGCTGGAAGCGGTCAATGGCGGATTGATACGCGGTAAGCAGGACGACCAGCCGATGCACCGCCGTTGGGTTGGCAAACCGGAAGAACGGTGAGGGATGGGGCAATGTTGGGCAGGGAAAAATATGGGGGGGGCAATGGAGATGTGGATGAGGCCGTGATGCACAAGACGGGGTGGTCCAATGGACGTGGCCTTTTACCAGGTTGGGAAGGAGCAGGGCGGGGGAGGAAGGAGCGATGCAGCTGCAGAGTCTTTACCCGTTTTTACGGTCCTGCAGATAGAGACGGCAGGAGACAGGCAGGCAGAGGGGGCAGGAGCGAGGAAAGGGTGAGAGACGAGAAAGACACATGCGAGAGAGGAATGCGCGAGGGGCAGCGACTGGAAAAGGCGCACACGGTCGTGGCGGATGTGGAGGAGGGCCTGCAGAGGTGGGATGGACTCGGCTGGGCTGCGGGCTGTATTGTGGGCTGCCTTAGCTGCGGTAGGGCGGCGACGCGGAGAGAGCACAAAGGTCCAGAGACTGGGAGACAGAGACTTCAAACGCGCGACGAAGAACTCGACGCGTCGCTAAAGTGGGGCGCGAAAGGTTTCCCGCAAAAAGCGCGTTTTGGGGTCAGCCCGGTGTACTTGGGTCCGGAGGGGCAGCCCTGCCAAAGACATGTACCCATAAAAAAGTAGCCCAGAGTTTAATGGGTCGGACGCGTCGAGGTCACCAAAACAACACGCAAAGTGCTCACCACCGCCAGGCCCGAGAAGCAGGGGAAGAAGCAGAAAATATCTCAACAAGAGTCAGGAAAATCGACCTAAAAAAAGATTGCCCGTCACCGCCGACACTCATTGAGTCGTGAGAGCGGCCATGTTGAGGCCCTCGTATTGCCCCAACATCGTCTCGTTGGAACACGATTCTCACGCTCTTTTTTCTGCCCCCAGGCTCTGTTGGCATACGCCCTACCTATTCTGTTGCATCACGTGATGGTTTGGGCCCCGGTACTTTTCACAAACGGACTGGCATTGATGGACATGACTGATTGGGCTAGCCTCTGTCCAGTCTTACTGTCCTTCTACGGAGTATATATGTCCAAGCCTCGTCTCGCCGGGCAGCTTGGCCAATCAGCGGCGCCATTTGCCATTGCCGCCGGTCCCGTCGATCATGAACGCTGGCCCGTCGATGATGGCCGTGTGCCGTCCATGGTTGTGTATGGGTGCCCAAACACCAACTTTTCAGTCTCAGCCTGAGTCCTGACTAGGCCTCGTTTTTGGCGGCCCGCCCTCCTCAACAGGCCTGGCTTGGGGGCGGCTCGGACGGGGTCGAGCAGGAAAAGTCAAAACACATCGGCCACGACTCGGTCCCCCCTGGTGGTTGTTGGGGGGGCTCTGCTGCAATTAGGGCGAGGCCGTGGTGCGTTTTTGGTGGAAAGAGGAAAGCAAAACATAAACAACGGAAAGGAAGGGGGCAAAGGAAAATAAACAGGCCCCGGCGGGAGGAGGCCTTTTTTTCGAAAGACCAACGAGATGTTAGCCCTGTCGTCGAGGTGAAAGGGCCATGTCGAGCTTTGGCGCCGTATATAATAAGCTCGAGCAGACGTGGCGGCTTTCGTTTCTGCCTGGCTTTGCCTGGCTGCTCTGTATCAGCAGTCTTCGATCTCGACCAACGGCTGGTTGTCTTTTGCAAAGAACGAACTAGTTGCTCGCCTTTTTCTGCCGCTCCTGCCCTTTCCCCATTTTTGGCTGCAGCAAGCTTGCTCCATCTACCCCAAGCTCCAATTTTGCTTGCAGCACACACATGCGCAACACACATGCGCACGCATAGCAGCTGCGGATGCATACAGCAAACTGAGAGAGCGCACAGAGACATACCCGCCCAGCTCAGCCGTCCTTTGCCCTCACGCTCGACCACACCCACCCTGGTCGCCCGGCCTAGCTCCCTCTGCTACCTCCCTTGCGGACCGTTGCGACCTAGGCGCCGAGTCAGAGAGTGGCCCCGGCTGTTTGAGCTCCGTGTATGCGCCCATCTCCCTCCCCAGACGAACAGCCAGATAAGCGGCGGCGCGGACCACGAACGACCAGCACACTGAAAGCCGGCACAGGCCACTCGAGGCTGGCAATCGCAACAAATTAAACTGCAAACCAGGGCTGCAAATCTGGGCAGCCTAACCAGCCGGCAGCTCGCTGTGGACAGGGCGTCATAGCCTCTGTGCTGCGCTCTGCGGTCGCTCTTGCCCTGTCTGAGTGGTGTGGGCGTTTGTGTACCCACCAAACGCCGCAGGCAGGCACCCCCCTCTCCGTCATTGCTCCTGCGTCCTCTATTAAAGAAGTGGGGAATCTTTTTTCATCACCCACACACACACCCGCTCGGCGTCACCACCTTTCATCCCAATCTCGCTCGCTCGCTCGCGCCACTTTGTAGCCGCCACACCTGGTTCCCCGATCACATCTTGGAAACCTCATTTTGGGAAACCTCTGTTTTGGGAACCCTTTGGCTTTCGAAACACACTTCGACTCCTTTCCGCAGCCAGAGCCGCCCACGAACCCTCCCCTCTCTCCTCCCTCCCCCTCGTCGGTCCCTTGCTCGCCGTGCTCTACTTGCTCTCTTCTTAAACAGGGCCCTCCTCTTTCCTACCCGAACCGAGACCATCCGTGCTTTCTTTTCTTTTCTTTTTTTTTTGTTTCTCTTTTGGGAGGCGTGCTGTTCAACTTTGCTTCGCCGTTCCCCCCTTCTTGCCCAGGGCTGCAGCAAGGTATTTAACAAACACGCCCGGATCGACAACGACGGCGGTAGCGACTCTTTCTCCAATAACTCATCTGCCTGCCCAGCAAACGGACAACGAAACCCGCAGGGCCACAAGTGCTGCGCACTCCGAGAACCCCTGCGAAGCGCCCTGCTTACATAGGCACGACTCCATTCGCATTTCCCACGAACCTCTTGCCTGGCCATTCTAATCGAGCCGCATCTGTCGATCGCCCGCGGCCACGGAATATTCACCCAGACTCTGCGACACTCCGAGATTTCTCCCCCGCGATCCCCCCTCTTACCGACGGTTCGTCCTGTCCGCACGGTTCCGGCGCCCTCTTTCTCGACGGAGCCTCGGCGGGGCACTACCCCCCTTGCGTTCTTCTTGTCCTTCCGCTTGCCTTACCGGCCATCACAACCCACACAAAGAGCTGTCGAACAGTTCTCGGTCTGACGTGACCGGGAGCACTCGCCAAGACGACACTGGAGACTATGGCATCGATCATACGAAAGGTGTACGAGTGGTGGTTACGGACGTTTTGGTAGGTGATCCGGTCTACTTCATCACTGGTTTGCGCCGGAGAGATGACGGGAGAGGGAAAAGCAACAAGCTACCCCACTTGCCGATGCTTTACCTCCAGCCGTACGGACGGTTTGCTGACATGCCTGCTGCAACAGGGCTACGGAGATGGATGTCACGATGCTTGGTCTCCAAAACGCTGGAAAGACGTGCCTGTTGAATGTATTATCGGTAAGAATCCTCTCCGCCCGCTGTCCCCATTCCCTTGCAAAGACGCACATGCGCCTGCATTCCTCGCCGGCTACACCTTCCCCCACCCCTTCTTCTTTCCCCCGTTTCGTTTCCGTCTAGCCGTCTCGGGGAACGGACCAGGGCCTTGCTAATGCAATATACGTCTCTTCCAGGGTGGTGAATTCACATACGAGTAAGTGCGGCCATCTGGCACACCTTCCTTCTGTCCACCCTTTCTCTCCGACCCCGCAAGCGAGCTCGAACTGGACGGCGCTCATCTCCTCCCCACCCACCCATCTGCTTTCAGCTTGAAGCAACTGCAAGAGCTGTGGAGATATGAGACAACGAGCACACCCTCCGAAAAAAGAAACAAAAGAGCCGAAAACAACCCCTGTCTTGTTATCCATTTGCCCGCTCCTGTGACCCAGGCTCTGTCTCTGCTGTTTCTGGTTCCAAGACCTGCCCTGGTGACACTCGCTAATCTGAACTCTTCTCCGTGTAGCACAATCCCAACGATCGGGTTCAATATGAAGCGGGTACAAAGAAACAACGTAACGATGAAGTGCTGGGACATTGGTGGCCAGCCACGGTTCCGGCCAATGTGGGAACGATACTGTCGAGGCGTGAATGCTATATTGTTCGTGGTCGACATTGCCGATATGGAGAAGCTGGAGGCAGCACGCGAAGAGCTGCACTCGATTATGGAACAGCCCTCACTGGAGGGCATCCCGCTGCTCGTTCTGGGCAACAAGACGGACTTGCCAGAAAAGCTCACCGTCGACGAGCTCATCGATGCGCTGGACCTCAAGGGTATCGGACACAGAGAAGTCTCATGTTATGGAATCAGTGCCAAGGAAGAGACCAATCTGGAGGCAGTGCTCTCTTGGCTGGTAAAGAAGGCGCATTATAAATGAAAGAGGACGTTTTTTTCATTCGACGAACGCATGCCATACATGTCGGCGATGGCAAGAGCTATAATCACAAGTCCAGCGGTATAGGAAAGGAAGGCCTTGACGACGAAATGAACCAGGAGAAAAGGGAGGACAAGGGAGGGCGGAAAGGAACGATACCCAAAAACAGAAGGCTTCGGCGCCGGTGATGATGGCAACGATGACTGTAGCGCTGGCTGCGAGGCCTGGCTTTGAGGCCTGGCTTTGGTTGCTTGGAGGCGAAAGGTCCGGGGTGCATATGTGTGCTGGATGGTCTCGCGTCGCCTTGCTGGCTCTCTCCTTCTTTTCGTCCCTCGCTTCCTTGTATCCCCCATTTCGCACCAAGACATGCTCTCTGCGGTTATCCCTGTTCTTCTAGCTTCCGCCTCATTTCCTTTGTCGCACATATTATGGGTGTGTCTGGGGTTGTCTGCTTTTTCTTGGGTCTGGGTCCGGAGTTCTTGTGTAATATGTTGTTGTTTCGGCCTCAACATGGAAATCCTGTCTTTGGCTATTGGCTGCGATTTACCCCCTTCGTTTTGTTGCTATGCATTTGCTGCACTCTCTTTTTTCCCCGTGTTGTTTCTTTTGTCTCGTTTCTGCCGTCCTTGATTGCTCGTTCATGTTTGGGTTCTCATATTCTCCATGCGCGCTGTTTGCCGAGCGTCGTACTCATTCTCGCTTTCGAGTTTTCCCTCTTTCTCGTTTTGTGCTGCAGTCCTGTGCTGGAATATCCTCCATGCAGCCTCATTTTCACCGTTTCCCGCAACTTTGATGACGACACGACATTCTCCCCAAGGACCAAAAAAAAAGATGTTACCATTTGGCCGGCAACGACCGATAATATATAAAAATTCACCGTTTCCGAGTCCCAGATCGCCGACATTGGTCAGGTTTCCCTTGTGTTTTTCGTGACCCAAAGGGCAGTTTGAAGACCAGTGTGTCTTTATTGTTCTTTTGCCCGCAGTTTTGGCAACATGTGTGGAATAATAGGTAGCATATAAGTCGCTTGTCTTTTCTTCTCACTTCAGAGAAGACTGTAAAAGACAATGAACCAACTTCGCTTGAAGGATGGCCATGCTGCGGGGCAGCTGTGTAAGAGAAGGGAAGTGAGGTCGTGAATATGTGGTTGTGAATGTGGAACGTTGAAGTTGTTGTGGGAGGGGAGGCCAAGTGACTGCAGAGCAAAACTGATGGGCGGCAAAGAACGAACGGCTTGGGAAAGGGAGCGGAAGGAGTTGGCAGCAGGAAGACGAGCTATCCTCCGCTTTATATCCTCCCTCCTCCGGCTTGAGAGAGACAAGGGCTTGACGAGGGACAACCAACACAGAGAAAATAATAAAGAATTAAAATAATAAAGATCTGAAGGAAGAGAAGGGAAGACTGTAAAGAAAAAGGACTACCGCCAGGCCAATGGTGACACTCGCACACACACACAGACCACTTTTTTTGGTTTAACCATGTGGGTTGACGCAAGTTGTGCCAACGCATCACTGCATCGGACGAGAACTGGAGATAAAAGCAGACGGGGCAGTTTTAATCGTCTATACGTGTAGACGCCTGCGTATATAGATGGACTACATACGTGTATACAGCACACACCGGCAGAGGCACACACACACACGAAGTATGCACACAAAACCGCAATCCGATTGAAAACTATCCAAGTCATTGGTTCTATTAGCGAGGCACAAGGGAGAAGGAGGAATCATAATGGCCAGCGCAGAAATTAATAGAAGTAAAGAATAGTATGGTCGAACCATTCAGAAGAATGCAAGGGAAAAAAGGAAAGAAACCAGCCTTTCACTTTATCTGGGAGGGAATGCACAATGCTTGTGTTTCGCAGCTTCTGCAGTCAAATTCGTGTGGCATTTTGGCAAAGCATTGCCTGCTGCATTCCATTTCCCACGCAAAGAGGGAAACATCCCGCCTTTCCGCTCCCCGCTTCGACTCGCTTTTTCCAGCCTCCACATTACGTCCCAACAACCGCATACTGTCAAATTCACATTTGTCCTGTCCCTCGCATCGCTTTCCGTGTTGGAAACAGATCTAAGTAAAATCACAGGCAAGTGGAAATGGGAGAGACAAGCTTTTTGGGCGAGGAAAGCATCGACAACTTGCTTTTTGGCTTTGAAACGGATGGGCTGTGCTGAGCTTGTCCAGGCGTGTTTCCAATTTGACCTCGCAAATGATTGCCGAAAATATGGACCAAGGCTTGTCTCAAGGCTTGTCTGAGCACTGAACTGCTGGAAACCGCAGTCTCGTTTCGAATTGTTCGAACAAATACAGCGATCGAGGCTTGCCCGCACGAACAAATTGCGAAAGCGAGGCTTTCCACAAAAGGTAAACGCGGCCGCCAGGTCCGGCTTAAAGTGTTCCTTGACTTCTCGAACAATGCACAGCCCACGGGTTTGCCATACAACGGGTGTCACCACGTTGCCACCTTGGTTGTTGCCACTGTTTTGTCAACGGTTTTGTCAAACTGTCAAGAACGAGATGCTGCGCCCACCCGTTCTACAATCACCGGCTTGAGTGCCCAGAGATTTGGCCAAGACAATGCAAGCCAACTCAACGAGGCAGTACACGGCTAGGCACACCATCCTTGGTCGAGTGCTCGTAGGCAGGACGGCCAAAGCACACCACTGAAAGACTCGTAATACATAGTACATAGTGCTCGTACACTGCAGGTAGCCAACAATGTAGCCCTGCTGGACAGGATGCACAGGTGGCCAAGCGTGTCCACCCTCAAGGATACGCTCGCTCAATGATGCCGGAACCATGTCTCCCAGGTCACCAGGGTATCCGGTCTGACGTGTGCATCGCAAACGGCAAAGTGGGCCAAGGTATGGGAACTGTAACTGCGGAGCGCTCACTGTCCCGGCAAGGTTAATCCTGCCGCTTTGCCCATTCACCATTCCCCCGAGCCTGGCTGCCTCTCAAAGTCCTGGCGCTTTACCACTGAACCTGCAAGCATTATCACTTCAGCCTGCCTCGCCCAAAAGAGCCTGACACCTGATCGCCTCGCCTTTGCCTCTCCACAGAGCACACTTTCTACAGTCTTACGGGCCCCTGTCTGACCCTCACCGTCGGACATTTCTCCACCTCGCACGCGTATGACATCGTAGAATAAAATAAGGTACAACAGTGCACAGTAGGCCTTACTAACGAATCTCTTAGGTTCGGCACCGTAGACGAGCTTCCACTGCCGACACCGAATTTGAGTGGGTCCTATCATGTGGAATCCGGCATGCAGCCTCTTTGTATCTTCCCATGTATCTCACTCGTACTGCAACGAAGGGGGGGACACAGCCACAGGCTCGGCCAGTCTTGGCCAGCCCCAAGAGAAAATAAGGGACCAACCTCAAAATGAGTGACCGCGAGGGGGTGAATCCCTCGTCAATTCGACAGGCCGCAGCGAGTTACCCTCTAACTTTCGATGATCGGCTTGTTGGGCTGACATCCGTGCCGCAGCTACCTACGTAATCCACACTATCGACCTGAAACTGGTAGCTTAATGTCCTTTAAAATGTTGACTCGCGAATCCAAATGGGAAAGACCGCCCGCGATCCCCAAGTCGTTCTTTCCTTTTAAAGCGATCGCACTGCTCCCCTTCCTCTTGCTCCTGCCCTTTTCCCCCTTGCTCCTGTTTCTCCTTCTAACAGCAGAAAGTATCCATCTTCACAAATCCATCTTCCTGCATACTTTTCTCCCTGCGACAGTGTCGGCGCCCTCAAACGGAAAGCCGGTGTCGATCGAGTTTCATCCGCCCTTATCCTGTGTCTGGTGACGACGTCACAGCCCATTCCCGCCACACGCACCACAGCTGTCCGTCTGCGCACGCACCTGAGCCTACCCAGACTCACACTACTGGCTAAATTCTGCGCTAGCGAAAGCTCCTGTTTGGGCGGCCTTTGCACTACACCCCAACCACGCCAGCCACAGCCCGCCCGCGAAAAAAAATAACAAGCGAGCCGAAAGGACACACCAGACCTCCGCGCCCCGACGACGACCAACTGCGTGCAAAGCCCCTCCAAATCTCCGTTTAAACACAGCTTGCACGCCACACCCCAATAGTTAACCCACTGTTCCGTCACTCTCTCCCATCAACGCTTTTCTTTTCTTCCCTTGCCAATCACTTTTTTTTCGCTTCCGTCGACGACATTTCCTTCTGAGAAACGGGAAATCATTCGTCGCGCATACGCATACCGACCGAAAGAACAGGTCGCTTCACACTCGACGACTACTCGACTAAGCAAAACAAATACCACACAAAACACACACCATGTCGCCCACAGCGCTGCGTGCTGCAGATTCCGCTAACCTCGAGCGGCGAGACACGTAAGTTAGCCTCGCGGGAAACAGAGTCGCATCGACCTGCGCGAGTCCTCATCTCCCCATACCCCAACCCAACAATCCCTAGTCACTAACCACGATTTTCTTCTTTGCAGGCTCTGCAGGGGTAGATGGTACGACGACGATTATGATTGCCGCCGCGGTAACTGGCACTGGTGGGGCCGATGGGTGCTCACCGGCGTCATCATTGTCCTCTTCTTGATCTTCCTAGCTATCTTGTTGCGCAACTCCCGTCGGCGCCGGCGGACCGGCCAGCAGCCCGTCTACGGCACCGGCTGGATGGGCAAATGGGGAGGTGGCTACAACAACCAACAGCCGCAACAGGGCTACGCCATGCCACCACCGCAGTACAGCCAACAGGCACCGCCTGTCGGCGCACAGTACACCGGCCAGACCTACAACAGCAACGAGGGCTACTACGGCACCCACAACACCGGCACCTACAACAACGACATCCCTCTGCAGTCACCGCCGACAGCCTACTACCCGAACAACAACCGGACAACAGGAGGTGAAGACTACGCCCCGCCGGCAGGCCCTCCTCCGGCCAAGCACTAAGTGTGCTGAGAGCTTTTTTTGCGACGCGACGGTGCCGGGCATACGACGCCAATTCTGCTGAGATATCCATAAACGAACACACAAAAAGACGCGAACGAGACCGCGGTGGGAAAACATTGAGAGGAATGAATACATAGACGCATTGGACGACAAATGGCAGGCGAATCATTCGCTTCACACGCGACCAGCCTCTCACGAAAGAGATGGCTGGGAGGGTGCTAATGTTTGGGGAATGCGAGACAGGTCACCTTGCCTTTCGCTAGAAGGGAAGGACCTGTCCGTGAAAGAATGATATGGGTGTATCTGCGGTCCTATTTTTTAATGCGCTGCATTTTTATTTTTATTTTTGTGTTAAATCCCGCCATCTACGGGCGGCTGGGACTGTCGTCGATTCCATAGTTATTTTCGGGGCGTTTTGGGAGAAACAACCTTTGGGAAAGGGGGTTGGGAAACAATCCCCAAGCAAATGGGAAAAAAAGAACCAGGGGATATTGCTTTTGCTACCTCTTCACTATATGTTCCTGTATTTTACTGCTATACTGCAAAAAATATCCACCCCAATGTAAATGATTTTAATAATCCTTTTTACGTTATTTAATGTTAATTGTGTCGAGATTTGCCATTGTCGGGGCACCACCATCCGTGATCCCGACAGCCGTGAAAATGGCATTTCCCCGTACGTCACTGATGGGGAAACTGATTATCGCTGATGGAGTTATCCCCAGGTCTTTCTCCAGCAGGCGGTCACCCCATTGTTGGAGGCCCCTGTTCGCATTTTTTTTAGGCTGGCAAGTGACCTGGGGGCTGCGCAAGCTGTGCAAGCTCAGTCTATTAATGTTTAATCACTGGGTCACGTTATCGGCCTGTGGCAAGACGCCAAGGAAGAGGCAGCCACAGATGAGCCACCTCTGTGGCCATAGTCTTGGTACCGATGTTCTTTCCCTCTCGCAAATTGCAAGGCTCAGCCAAATTAAAGCCAGATAGATACGTATCTTACATAGTGGTACTCGAGGTTAATCCTTCTTTGGCTTTTTGGTTTGGTCTCTATTAATTATTACATTGCGATAGTACCAAAAATCCAAGCTTATTTTCTTGCGTGGGTCCCAAGACTTGAGATACGCGGAAACAGGCTTTTTTTTGACAGAGTACGGGTACGAGTAATTGCAGAAACGGTTATTCCCTGCGACAAAATATGACGTCTTTGTCCACGTTTGTTTG
Organism: Raffaelea albimanens; assembly: GCA_002778245.1. NCBI lineage: Eukaryota > Fungi > Ascomycota > Sordariomycetes > Ophiostomatales > Ophiostomataceae > Raffaelea > Raffaelea albimanens. The sequence goes on along the minus strand of PCDJ01000008.1, from coordinate 2,767,091 downwards.
CGATGCCTCCATAGTTTCCAAAACGCTGTCAGTGTAAGCCAATTATCTGTCTGCCTATCGAGTCAGCTTACCGGTCAGATGCCCTTACTGTGGCCGGCCAGTTGCAGGCTGAGGCCGTTACCGACGTTGCCTCATTTGGCCGTTGCAGGCCGCTCAGCAGGCTGAGCCGTGGATTTCTTGAATCCAGACCATGTCGAGGCCGCTTGCTGCCTTGGTTGAGGCCCATCTCGAGACCGCCTCCCGGCCTTGTGCAACTCTCGTTGGCCTCTGCTGCCTCCGGCCTCATCCCGGCCTGTCTCATCCCGCGACATGCCCTGGCCTCTGAATGCACACTGCCGAGACCGCGAGACGCTTACGGAAGACAGGGATGAGATGAACTGGAAGCAACCGGGCATTCGCTGACACAACTGAACTGCACATTACCGCTGCCGACTGACCTCGACTGAACACTGCACATTCGAGCCGCTGACAGAATTCGCTGAACAGACTGGTCTCACTGAATCAGATGCGCAAGTCAGCCAAGCGGCCCCCCTGTAAATGCTCCCTACAATTCTCTCTCCTGATTCGCCGTTTTTCCTAGAGTAGCCTTTTGTCGTCTTATCCTGAGACGACGAACCCCCCAAGCGTTGGCCTTTAGCGTCCCAGTGCCCACCCGTCTGGGGCGCCGCCAAGCGTGCAGTGGCCCAGAGGCGCCAGTCCTGTTTCGGCCAGGGGCCTGCAGATGAAGGAAGAGCCCCCAAAAAGAATGGAAAAAGCGCACAGCGATGCCCACTAAAGGTCATTCACGACCCCAGCAGAAAGCACAGCTAGAGGCCAGAAAAGAGGGGGGTTTGGGATCTCCAGGCCTGCTTTAATCTGAAGGTGCCTTGCTCGAGCAGAAAGAAAGGGAAATTGGGTTGCGTTCTGGGAAAGGAAAGAGCGATCCTTCTCAAACATTACGTCGGTCTTCCGTCTTTTGCCTTTCCGTCTCAAACATTTTCCCGCGGTCTTTTTGTCTTTACACACACACACACACACACACACACACACTACTTTCTCTTCCTTCGTTTCTTTTTCGCCCTCGTCTCTTCGCGTGTGTGCTGCTGCTGCTTGCTTGCTTGCTGCGCCTTCGTTCGTATTGTCGCCATCGCTCCCTTTCGGCGCCATCCGTTCTTTTTTTGGTCACTCTTTTTTTTGTGCTTAGCTGCTCTAGCTGTTTTCTTTTCTTACTCTCTTACATTCTCTCTTTTTTTGCGTTCTGCTCTGCGTCTTGGACAGAGGCGATCCGCTGTTTAATTGGTTTCACGCTGCCAATTCCTGCGCGCCCGACATCTCTGCTGCTTCTCCTGATCGACACCTTATCGACGACAGACGACCCTCTCGTTCAAACAACGGCATATTCAATTGCTCCTTCTTCTCTGGAAGACATTTTATATACGCCTCTTTACTTCAGCCTGTTCAACCGCTGGGCCAGAACGCAAACAAACCGACAGACGCCTCAATCCGATCGCTCCAGCAGCTCGGCCGATCACTGGATTTTGTTTGCTTGTGTGTTGTCGTGCATACTCGTACCCTCTTCTTCCTTTCGCTCGGGTCGAGCAACCGCTGTGCGCGCACGCTCTTTCATCGTGACTTTGCAAGTCTCCCGTAACCGACCACAGAGTATGGATTTATAGCCAAAGTGCTACGACGCTCGCTATTTGTCCCCCTTCCCCGCCTCCCCCAAAACACAACCTTCTTTCAAGGGGCAGCACAAAGCAAAAAACACGGCACGGCCTCCTGACAGTGTTGTCCTCTTCTTACTCTCTCGGCTCTTTTTCTTGGATTTCTGGTCTTGTCTTTGTTGTAGACTCTCTGGTGTCTTTGTCCCGCCTCCTTTTTTTCCCCTTCATTCCCGCTCGTCGCGTCACAAAAGCGGACGCGAAACAGGGGTGTACTACCACCGCCAAGTAACGCTACCCACGACAGGCTCTTTAACATCTTGCGCCCTCAACGAAAACCACCACTCCGGGTTCCGCGACACCCGAATTACTCTTTATTTTTTTGCCCGCCATGCCTTCCATTGAGAGGGCTATGGCCCAGAGCCTCCACCGGAGGAGTGTGCTCGACCTGCTTGCTGAGGTTGTGCAGCCGCTCGTCTTCCGGCGCGATACCGCCAGCACCGTGGAGGGCAAGATTACCGACGTCAAGACGGCGTTTTCCAGCTGGGACAACTGCATGAAGGCTGCCTACTGCAAGTGGCCTGTGGTTGCGCTGATCATCATCGGCGGTCTGATTGTTCTCTCGGTCGTGTGGTGCGCAGCGCGCTGTCTCTGCTGTGGCCTGTCGTGCTGCTGCGAGTGCTTCTACTGCTGTAAGTGCTGCGGCGACTGCTGCGGCTGCTGCGACCCGCCGCACAAGAAGCCGCCAAAGTACCTCGACGAGCCGTTTGTGCCGCCAAACCAAGGATACCGCTCCGAGGAGCGCATGCTGGCCGAGCCGAGCGGCTACCGCGCACCGTCGACGGCACCGCCGCCAATCAAGCCTACCCCTCAGTTTGCCAGCTTCGATGTCAGCGGCACAAAGAAGCCGGTCGGCGAAGACTCCCTGCCCGAAATGCCCACCTGGGAGAACGCCATGCACACCAAGGTCCCCATCGCCGAAGAAGACCCGGTCGAGCTGGACAGCCTGCAGAAGCCGAACGCTGCTCAGGCCGTGCCTCTCATGTCGGGTGGTGGTTCCGGCAGTCCCTCGCGCCAGCCTAGCCCCGGCAACATGGGCGTCCAGACTGGTGTGCAGAACGCCCAGCCATACGGTGCTCCTGCCGCCAACGGCATGAATGCGGCAGCAGCTTCGACCGGCTACCTCGGCGCCGCTGGTGTCACTGCTGGCCCTGGCCGTTACGGACAGAACGAGCAGAGCTACAGCGACTATGGCAGCCAAGGATACAACAACGTCAGGCAAAACAGCAGCAACTATGGCAGCTACGACGACTACGGCAACCAGGGCTATTCGGCGGGCGTTACTGGCGGCAGCTACGACGACTATCGCCACGGTGGCAGCGGAGTCTACGGCTCTGGCTCGATTGCAGCCGGCCCGTACGGCTCGGGCACGGCCGCACGTTCTGCATCCAACATTCGCGCCATGAACAACCGCGCGCCACCAGTGCGTCAGTACGCGTCCATGTCGAGCAACAACGGCTCCAACGCCAACGCCAACCCGCACGACGGCAACGCTTCGCCGACGAACCTGCAGAACAATGGCGGGTTTGATTTCAGCTCTGGCTTCAGCCGGCCGCCGACGAGTGATGGCTACGGCAACCACAGCAACAACAACAGTCAGCCCAACTTTGGCTACGACCGGACGACGAGCCCGGCACCCGTTGGCCACTCGCAGTCGCCGCAGCCGAGCTACCCCGGCTACCGGCCATACCAGCCAACAGGATCCTCCAACTTTTAATTGATCCTGCGGGGTTGTATTTTTCATAAAATATCTCTTTGTCTTATATTCATTTCCTTGGTTACGGCTTCCTCTTTTTTTGTCCCTTTTTTTCCCGGTGTCTTTCTTTGCATGGGGGTTGCTAGAAGCATGCATGCACATTAGGAGTTTTTGCGCGTTTCTTTTTTTGTGTGTACTTTTTTTGGATCGTTTTTTTTTGGATCGATTGGTTACGCTGTTTTATGGCTTTTGACAACTCTGGCTGTTTGGCTACTTTTATTTGGTTGCGTGTCTTGTATTTGTCTGGCTCAGTGTCTTTTGCCAGGCTACTTCTGCCTTGCAGTGTCAGGTTCTTGCATAAAACAGCGGCTGTTATTGGACACATTGTCGAATAGGATACCAACATGGGTCTCTGGCCCTTAAAAGATACCTCTTTTAAGCTAAGAATTACAACGACTTTGGACTGCTTATGGCTGATAAAGGCGGCGTGGATATATAAATGCACAGTGAGAATTTAAATGTCCATTCCGGTTGTGTTTCTGATCTGGTGGTGTCTACTGCTCTTCTGCATCGTTGTCTCTATTCATGTCTCACTTTCGATCAAGCATGTATTCGTTCCCTGGCAACGCACGTTTTGTGGAATTTGTTTGTAAATGTTTGTAATAGATTTTGTTTGTTGAGGGTATCCAAGATGGTGTTAAAAGTTATTGTTTCTCTAGAAAGGTTTGTGTGTTTTTTTCGTTTGTGGCCCCTCCAAGACATGGGAAATGACAAAAAAAGTGACAAATGAAAAAGGTCGTGACAAAAAAGAAACAGTAATAAAATCCATCAATGCTAATGTTAAAATATATGCTTTGCTTTGTGCGTGTGTGTGTATGCGAAGTGTTTTTGTGTGATTAAAACAAATAAAAGAAGGAAAAAAAAAAGACGCCAAAAAATTGAAAAGAATGCAGTGTTGCTTGTCCATGAAAAAAGTATGTCGTTAAATATGTGTTGTGTGTTGTCATTATCCCAGAAGGAACGTGTCCCCTTTCAGTCCATCTCTTTTCTTGCTTTTGAATTTCCCTTCCTATTCGTATCCCTGTTGCTTTTTTTCTGTTCGTCGTGGTGCTCATAAAAAGTCGTTAAATAAAAACATGAAAATGTGGTTGTGAAACAAGTGAGAATGTCATAAAAATATTGGTGGGCTGTTGGCGAGATGTGATGATGTGTGTGGTGTGAGGCAGCCCGGATGAGAGAGAGACGACAGGCTAGACTTTACTGCCAAACATTTGCTCATTAAAGACCGTCCAAGTCGGACTTTGTCGTCGCTGTTCAAGGTGTTCAAGTCGTTCGAGTCGGTCGGCGTTGCCGCCGTCGTCCCTCAACTCTGTCGACCTAACAGCTAGTAGTCCTGGTAAAAGAACCCTCCGCCCGGCGTCACCACATTGCTCCGTCCATTATTGGTCAGACTGCTGCGGCGGCTGCTGACGACGCTCGTAGCGCCGCCACCGCCGGGCCGGGAAGTGACGGCCTGTGTCGGGACTGCCAGGGTCGTCCATGGCGTTCCGGGAGCGGCAATCTCATCATTGTCAAACGGGCTGGCGGTCTGAGGCATTGGCTGGAACGACTGCGCTTGGGTCTGGCCGTGCACCGAATATGTGTGTGCCGGCTGCGGCTGGTACGTCTGTGCTGGCTGCGCCGGGTGTGCTTCCTGAACCTGTTGCATCTGCGGAACCTCTTCACCCGTCAGCGTGGCCGACGTCATTCGGCTTGCTGTCGAGCTCCGATGGGGCCGTGTCTTGGCTGCCGCTGCCGCTGCTGGTGCTGCGGCTCCGGCTCCCACACCCAGACCCACACCCGCACTGCCCGTGCTTAGACTCGTCCGGTTGCTGGCTCCGCCCACAACTGTCGAGCTCCGCCCGCTCGGTGACCGGAAATGCGTCTTTTGGTACCCAGCAGCGGCTGCTGCACCTGCCCCGACTGTGGCCAGCCCGGCCACACCGCCTGCTGCCGCCAAACCCCGCGAGTTCTGCGACGACGTCGTGCTCGACATGCTGCCGTGCTGCTTGTGCAGCGGAACGGCCGCAGACCCGACGGCTGTGCTGCCGCTGTTCGGGCTGCTGCCACCGGTATTCTTAAAGAATGGAATAGGCGGCAGTCCCCGCTCGTGCTGTGTCATGCCCGTCGACAGCTTCCGTCCATAGCCGGCCGCGGCCGGCGGTGGCGGGCCAGAGTACGTCGGTGTGCGGCCCAGGCCGCCTGCTGCACCGCCGACTCCTCCATACACTCCGTAAGCTCCCACGTCCTCCTCGGCTTGCCGGCTGCTGCGGCGCCGCTGCCGCCGCCGCCGGATGCAAAAGAACGCCAGCAGGGCCAAGGCAATGGCGAAAATGGCCGACCCGACAGCAATGCCGGCAATGGCGCCCTGCGAGATTTTGGAGTGAGACGACGTGCCGGAGCGGTCGCCGTTGGCGCCGCTGCCGACGAGCTCGGGCGTGGCCGTCGACGTGGATGCCGATCCGGTGGCGGCGGCGCCGTGCTCGGTAGCGATCTCGGTGATGGTGCGGGTGACGGGGGGGTGCGAGGTGTAGACGAGCGTCGACGTGGCCGTGACGGTGACGCCGGCATTGAGGATGCGGGTGTTTGTGTGGACGGCCGTTGAGAGGAGGGTTGACGTGACGGCAGACGTGACCGTCTTGGAGACGGTTGTGGTGATGATGTTGGTGAGTGTGGAAAAGCGGCTGACGGTGGCCGTGGCGGCCTTGGCGGAAGCCGGGGCGGCGTCTTGTGCCGTCGTGGCCTCTTCCCGTTTGAGGAGCTCCTCCCTGACGAGGGCCTGGGCCGCGTCCAGCTGGTCCACGCCGAAAGTTGTCGTAATGGTCGACGCTGCCGGCACAACCGGTGTCGACGTGATACTTTCTAGAGTGGGAGCAAACCGCTTGGCCACGGTGGTGGCTGTCACATAGACCCAGTCGGTCTGCGTGGCTCCGGCGTCAGAGGTGGCCGTCACCTCGGTCACCGTGTTGACCACGGACGACTCGACGACGGACTGCACAATCGTGGCCACCTGCGTGACGACCTGCGTTACGGCCACCGACACGGCTCCCGACATGGTCACTGTGACTGTCGGCAAAAAGCACTGGCCATTGCTGCAGGTCTGTCCGCTGGCACAGCACGAGCTGCCGCAGCAGACGCTGTCGGCCGGGCAGCACCACTTGTTGCCATTGGCGTCTGACGAGGCCGAGCAGCAGGTCCCGCAGGACGAGCAGTAGCTGTTGCTGCTGCCGCCAAAGCAGAAATTCGTGCCATTGGCCAGGCAGGTGGCCCGGCGGTGGAGCTCGCCGCCACCAGCTGCGGCCGGCAGGGGAGGCGGCCGGCGGAAGCTGACGAGGGCCGGGCTGCTGTCGATAAACGGCTGCCAGCCGTCGCCAAAGACATTGGGCATGTCGATGAACTCGGAGGGTGGTGGTGATGTCTCTTCTGATACGCCGTCTCCATTTACACTGCCACCGCTGCCGTGCTGGCTGGCAGGGACACCTGCCGCATAGACTGATGCCGAGAGGGGTGCAACGCTGTGCAAGGACAGCAGGGCCAGAAGGGCCAGTCGGCCTATAACAGGAGCCATGTTGGAGCTTGTGGATGCATGCTTTGGCGAAGAAAATAAATGAGGATGAGAAAGACGGGACGAAGGGGAGGAGGAGAAGGAGGAAGAAACAAGAGTACACTAAAGAAAATGAGAACCAAGGAATAATGCAGAAAGGAACCAAGAAAACAAAAACCAGGAACAAAGAGAGGAGAAAGGAACTGAAGAAAGCGAGGCACAAGAGAGAGGAAAATAGAAAAGATCAGTCAGAAACAAGAAAACCGGGTGTGCAAGGGCATGGGTATAAGGCAATTGGACCCAGAAAAAAGTAGAGAGGCGGGTAAGTTAAAAAAATAAAATAAAAAATAGGCGTGGGAAGATAAAACCCAAACCAAGCAAGCTTGCACGCACTACGTAAAGATCGTATGCACCTCTTACCTGGTATTACATCGTACTTGGGGGGAACTCGCTGAGAACGCAGAGACCCACACGCAGCCTAGCTGGAGGAGGAAGAGGGGGGGGGGGGGTCACATTGAGGGATCTACATGGCCTGCATATCACGGACTTTTTTGCCTGTCCGCCGCTATGAGCAGCATTTCCCGGCTTTTGTTGTTGTTGTTTGTGTTGTTTGTGTTGATCCTTTGACCAGTCTCAGAGATCGGCATATAAAGGAAAAAAGCGATATCTCGTCAACATTTGTAGTTGTTGTCACGGAACGGGTGGCATGTCAGCCGTGTGGGATATAATACACATTCCACGCACACCTACACATTGACACATTGACACACTGACACACTCGCTCACATTCTTGCGGCCGTGTTTCGTGCGATACATGTAAGATCAGAACACACGCTTGTAAGCCGAGGGCGCAACCTTGTTCGTGCTCTCGGCAGCCACATGGTAGGATTGAGGCACGGATAAGCTGGGGGGAAGAGCGGACTTTTTTGGTTTCGTTTGGAAGTTGGAACAATTGTTTGGTTCCATGCCGTCCTTTTTCGTCCTGTTCGTCCTCCTGGCTCCTTTGCCGGCGACCTTTTATTTGCGTGCTGCGTGCTTGCGTGTTTTACGTTGCAATGCGCTCGGGCAACCCGGCAGGATGGGATTTGACGAGAGCACAAAATGCAAAAATGTGCAGACGGCCAAAACGACCAGAGGCCGACCAGCAAGGTTGCGAGCGTGCGAGAGAGGGGGAGGAGGGGACGAGAGGCTGGGTGGTGGTGAGGGGTGGATCCTTGCACGATAAGAAGGACAAGGCAGGACAGGCTGGCTGCTAGCACAAGACGAGAATTCTCGTAGTGCGAAGAGCAGGCTAGCCGACACCAACGCCACCGGGCAAACGTGTAAAAGACGCAGGCCAAACCGCAACAATGAAACAGGCAGTGCTGCAGTCTGCAGGCACGAGCGACAAAGGACGAGGCACGAGGAGGGGGGAGGGGAGAGGGGCAAGCCAGAGACAAGGCAGGGACAGGACCAGGAGAGGACGAGTCAAGCCGAGGACAATCGAGGACAATCGAGGACACTATGTAAGACGAGGAACAGACGAGGCACAAAGACCCGAGACACAGGCTAGCAGAGACAGCCCAGAGACAAGATGGAGACAAGCTAGAGACCAGCTAGAGACAGGCTAGAGACAGGCCAGAGGCAAGACAGAAAACGAGAAACATGCCGCAAGAGGAAAGAGTCGCATCGAAAAGGGCCCAGCGAGTAAAAAAAGACGAAACACCCAACACCAGAGGCAGGCCACAGTCCGCCAGAGCCAATGCGCCAGAGGCACTCCAGACACTCCAGAGACACTTCCTCGAACGCCCATTCGATGCAGAATGGATGCAGCTTATGCAGCCGGTTGCAACAGACACGCTCCTGCTAGCCTGCTGGAAGCTCCTCTGTCCTCGTATTTGGACGGCGCTTCTGCTTTAGGGCCGCATGCTTTACGACACACCACTGCAGACGTGGTGAACCTGGTGTCTTAGTAAGAAGGTACTGCGAAACAATGGCAGCTGGAGCTGGGAGCTGGCAACCTGGATAGCCGAGCCGGACTGGCAGACAAGCTTGGTTTGCCTGCAGATCTGCTGTCCTTTGTCCCCTCTGGCGCGCCCTGGTCTACTCTTTTCCCTTGGTTGGCTGCCAGACGGCTCGTCGCTGGCCTCAGCTGGTCTCATCTGGCTTCAGCTGACCTCGTCTGGCTCTGGCTCGTCTGGCTTCACCTTCAACCCGCCTCTGCCCTGCAGACGTGTGATGATGTGCTGGCTCAATGCTGCGTGATTGCGGCAATGGCTACATGTTGGCTACATGTTGGCTGCTTGCTGGCTGCTTGCCCTCACTGGCCACTGGCCAGCCACTGGCTCTAGCTCCTCCTGCAGGCATTTCTATTTATTGCCCCAGTCCAGCTCTCCGGGGGGCTGGCGTGCATGGGGGCTGACGTGCCTCCACGCCCGCTGATTCGACCGCCGTGCCGAACGCCCGTTGCACGGAGCTGGCCCTCTTCCCTCTTGCAGGCAATCTTTTCGTATGAAGAGGTGCCCAGGAAGACCGCATGCTGAGGATTCTACGTATCTCTCGTCACTGGCACACGCCTTCCTCAGACACCCTTTCTCAGACATCCTTCAGCACCACGTTTCCTTAGCTGCATGGCGCTGGCGCCGCCGTTCTCTTACACCGAGAAAAGAGCCTCCACCGGTGCGTCATAGAAAGTCATTGTAGAACGGGAGTCGGAACTGAATAAAAAGGACGAAAAGGACTGAGACATCTCTGGAGCACTTTGGAGTACAATTGCCCTCCATGGTTCATCCATGTTGTCTCCTCCCCAAGACGCACAAAAGGGAGGCGTGGCACAAGCAAGAAAAAGAAAGTCCACAAACTAGAGAAGAACGACAAAAAACGTTCGACAAAGGTGGTTGGGATGCAGTTCAAACAGTTTGCAGGCTGTCGGATGACCTGTTCCCCCATCGGCAGATGAATCGCCGACTGTGAGGCTGAAGAAGGGGCGGCCAAAAAGAAAATTTTAGTGAGACACACTTCTAGCCACCCACCAGCGGGCAACAACCCACCACCATCTCCCCATCTAACCTTATTTCGCTCGTAGTGCATCTTTCCTGTGCGAGGTCGCAATAGGGGAGCACGGACTTGGCCGCGGAAGTTATCCTGCTATCCTAGAGCTTTACCAGTAAAAAAATGTGGCGGAACGCAGCCACACTGTGGCGGCTAGATTGCCCCTCCTAATTTCATACTTGCCCTTTACGCGCAGCTCTAGCAGAAACGCGTCGCTGAATACCTTCAAACTACACATACTTCCAAGGCGGCTTTTTCTTGTGGTGTGCTTTACACGTACGTTCACCCGGACACACACAAACGCCAACATGGATATCGACGACATTCTGCGCGAGGTCGACCCCGATCTCGACCCAATTGCCGGCCGCGAGACACAGGACCTGCAGGCCTTGACGCGTGCCTGGGTCGCCGAGCGTTCTGCGCCAGAGCTCTTGGAGTAAGTGGCCGAAGAAAGGAAGCACATGCCCGTACTCTACTGACTCGCAGGTGGCCCGCCGATGGCATCTTTGAACGCATCAACCAGCGCATCAAGCGCCAGATCGAAACTGTCGAGGACATGACCGGCGACATGGACCCCAAGACCAACTTTGGCCTTATCGTTATTCAGACCGAGCTCGAGCGGTTCAAGTACCTCGTCAGGAGCTATCTACGGGCCAGAATTGCAAAGGTGAGAGAGCATGGAATCGACAGTCTCAAGATCCCCTACTGACGGACCAGATCGACAAACACACCCTCCACTACCTCTCCTCTCCCGAACTCCGCGCTCGCCTTTCCGAGACCGAACTGGCCTATGCCACCCGCCACCAGGCCCTACTGCACAACCACTACCTGTCCTCGTTTCTGGCCTCCTTCCCGACCAACCTGCAGAACCTCAACGACACCGCTGGCAACATTACCATGATCGACAGCCCCGACCTCGACGCGGCCGTTTTTGCACGACTGCTCCGCGACGTCGTGGTCCGTGGCCACGGCACCGACGCCGACGATATCGTCAAGGGTCTGGACGGGGACATTATGATCCTGCGCTGGTCAGATGCCAAACCACTAGTTGACAATGGCGATGCCGAGCTGGTATGAGAACGCCGAGGTTGAAGACACAAGGCCAGAGCAGATTTGAACAAAACAGAGCCGCGACCTTCGTAGGCCAAGCATGAGATCTCCCAAGACTGCCAGATGTCTACGAGACAGAAATGTGTGGACAGCCAAGAAGCAGTACGACTGCATATGCCGAGGTCGCGACACGGCGGTTAGGGCCTGTTGAGCCATCGGGCACGGGTTGGGGCTTTCTGGGCAATACGGGGCGCATTTCAATCAGCTGGGAGACTGTGTGAAAAAAAAGCCAACGTTGGCCACAAGGTGGCCCTGTCGGGACATACATAGCATCCGCGAAGGATCGGCATCTGGCCCGACTGTGCTACGTCAACGGCCAAAGCCGTTTTGGTGATAAGTCCCGGCCTGGTGGTATCGTGCTGATCTGCGACACGGATGAAAGAGCGATTTTTGCAGCACAACTGCCTAAAATCCGCGGCATATTCGGACTGCGTTCTCCTTTGGAATCATTGGAGCTCCCCGGAGTTCCTAGGAGGAGTTCCTAGGAGTGCCGTGCGCTGACTCGATTCACCGCTCCCACCAGCAATAGACTTTCCTCAGGAACCGGACTATTTAGGATTCCCGACACGCCGAGCGCAAAGACTGCCCTGCACCGTTTTCCCCCATGGTTCTCTCCAACGTCGTTGTGCATTTTATGGACTTTTCGGGCTCCGGCCCGCTGTTTTGGTACCTGCCAACGGACGTGAACCTTAATTCCGCACGCGAGAATGTCGCGGTTTACAAACTCCGCAGGTTCACCAAGTTCTGTGTCTCGCGCCTGGCAAGGCTCTCTGGGTTTTTGCTGACGCCACTTGGCCTTGGCCTTGGCGCTTTGGCAGACAAAGCGTCAACTTTGAGCGAGCCGAACCTGTTTGGGGCACTGACATATGTTGATGACAATTCAACAGCAGCGCTCAACAAAGTGGACTAAACAGTGACCTAAACAGTGGATTAAACAGTGTCTGTTACAGATGGCTGCTGTGCTTCTTTGGATATATAAGACTTGGTTCACAGCCTGCCCAAGAATTTCTTTGTTGATTCATTCCAACTCCAACAGCCTCTTCTTTGCATTCATCCCATACTCGACCAAGAACATCTCTTGACTCTTTGTCTCATTCCAACCTCTTCCTCCACAATGGCCAAGACTGTCGTCCTCATTACTGGTGCCAACCAGGGCATTGGCTTCGAGACTGCCAAGCTGATTGCCACCGAGCACAAGGACTACATTGTTCTGCTGGCCGGTCGTCGCCAGGCTGCCGTTGAGGAGGCGGCCAAGAAGCTGCGGGCTGAGGGTCTTGCTGCCGAGCCCCTTGTGCTGGACGTGGACTCTGACGAGTCCATTGCCGCTGCCATCAAGGAGATTGAGACTCGCTACGGCCGTCTTGATGTGCTGGTCAACAACGCAGCCATTTCTGGCCACGGAAACCTGGACAAACATGGCCGCGACGAATGGAAGAGCATTTTCAACACCAACGTCTTTGGTGTTGCCAGCCTGACGGACGCCGCCACCGCGCTGATGAAGAAGTCTGTCGACACCAACAACCCGAAGCGCATCGTGTTTGTGTCGTCCAGCCTGGGCAGCCTGACGCTCAAGGAGGACCCCAAGGAGTTTACGCACGCCAACATTGGCCGCCTCTACACGACGAGCAAGGCGGCTCTCAACATGCTGGCGATGCACTACATGGTTGAGTTTGAAAACGACCCGAACTGGAAGATCAACATTACGTGCCCTGGCTTCTGCGCGACGGGCCTGAACGCCTACTCTGGCACCAACACTGCCGGCTCTGGAGCCATCAACTCGACCCGTCTGGCCACTCTTGGCCCTGACGGCCCCACTGGCACCTACACGAACAAGGAAGGTTCGATCCCGTGGTAGATTGGGGAAACGGAGGAATAAAGATTTTTTATGTAACTAGAATATGATTGCATGCAGAAGAACGAACCCATATAAAACCACAGACAAAAATGAAGCTGTATTCTGTCTTATACGGACGAACGTCAACGTTGGATATCACGTGTGCTTACTACTGTGAATAACGAGTGTGATACACATCTTCGGCGTGGGGTCCATGCATTTGGGACAGAGCAATGCTGCGTGCCTTTTTTCAATGTCAATTTTTTGCAGACTTCAACACTTGTCTTCAAGGCTCGTGAACATTTACCCCTCCTTTCTACTATTTACACTGTCAGTTAACCGGAAAGACCCCCCAAAAACCATTACATAACCACCCTAACACGGTAATCCTCCTGCGAAAAAAAAGTTACCCAATTGGTAAGAGTCCGACAGACTTAACCCCGGGTTTGGGCAACTATGAGCGAAGCAGAAAAACAGATTACCAATGGAGCATACGCGAGCGTACGTGAGGGTGCGTGCGATGTAAAACTGCTGCAAAGTAAACCTGTTTCTATACGCGTATGCAATAGTCGAAAAAAAATGACGACTGTCCCCCAGGCCTGATCTCTCGCCCGGATTTAGACAGCCTTGAAGGGTTCCTGGCCTGAGGTTCCTGGGTGTCAGACCTGGGGTCCCTGAGTGCTGACCGGCCAAGCCTTTTTAAAAAAAAGATGCATAAATTATGGAGTGCCGAAAACTCTTAAACCTGTGGGCTCTCTCCCAACGTTGAAAACATGGAGATAGACACCAGGAGATTAAAGATTCAGTCCTGGAGATAGATTACGGAGTTTGCCTTTATAACCTGGGCTTCAGGAATCTCTGGAGATAAAAGAATGGAGTTAGGATTGACCAAAAGGGGTCTATCCAAGAAAAAAAAAATGGCATCGACAATGAGGGCCAATGAAGAAAATCAACACACGTTGATCGTATTCGTATCGTGGGACAAAAAAAACAAGCGGTGAAATGGAGAACAAAACAAAATAGAGACGGTCCTTTGACCAAGTGCAAGAGACCGACAGAGCACGAGTGGACAGAGAAAAAAAAGCTTCAGCATCATCGTATTCGTATCACGAAAGGTGGGCTGGTGAAGAAAGGCAGACCCCGAAAACAAACGACGCGAAGAGCAAGCAAAGGCTGATAAGAGCAACGGTCAAAAGAATAACAGAGGCAGAAAGAAGAGAGAATGGCGATTTAGCCCGGGGGTGTCGGCACGGGGACATGTTGGTTCGCCGCCTGCTCCCAGGCATGGCAGACACCAGAAGGCGCCCGGCATGCCGCGCTGGTCCCGGTGAAGAGGTCGATGCTGGCAGTTTCAGAGTAAGGCGGCAACGACGGAGGGTGGTAGGAAAGAGGTTCCGTGTTGGGTGTCTCCATGATGAAAATGTAGTGTAAGATATTAGTATGGAACAAGAGCGTGTGCCAAAAAGCCGAGAAAGGAGAAGCAAAATGACCTTTGGAGAGGCATTACCACGGCATGTGATGACCCAAAAACGAGGGGGGTTTCACGGGGTTCATGGCAGGCGTCACGAGGCTGGCTTGCGAGAAAGTGTGATTGGCTGCAGCACTTTCTTTTGCACAAGCTGGAAATCAAATATTGCATCATTGCGTGCAGTTGGCTGTAATCGCAAATATATGATTGCATCGTGGGCCGTAGTATGTATGGTGTTTGCAAGTCGTGAGCGTTGAGCTTTGAGCTTTCAATGCCTCACAACCGGAGCCGGATCTACCGGATTGAAAATTAAAAATTAAGAAAAAGCTTGAAAGGTCAAATTCCCAACACGCTGTGCCTTTTTTTCTTACAAGCTTTTTTCGGGAGAACGGGATCCAACTCTTGCACGGCCAATAATCTCTCGCACCGGTCATCCTCCCAAAGGGATCGCATACTCTTGTAAGATTACCGCAAGAGGGATCGACCCGATAACGAACTTTCCACTTACAAGCAGTGACAGAGAACGGCTAGGCGATTGGCCAGGTTCAGACAAGAGATCTTGGTGCATGCGGCTGATGTTTGGGCTGTCTTTGTTCGGGTGTCTTGACACCAATCTCTGCTAAAGGCTAATGCTGCAACTCGCTGGTTCCAGCAGTCAAGTTCTCCAACAGGCATCATGGCATGTTCCTGACAACGTCCTTTTCCAAGACAGATTAACGACATCCGAAAAGGATTGCAATGTGACGATGCAATCCTCTGTAGCCATGCAGTATGCCATGATGCTGCAGAATCGGCAAACGAAGCCGAGACAGGGTCTTGTCGGGCCAATCGTTTGCATGTTTGTGTTGGCCTGCAATGAGAACTGCTGTCTTGAATTGGCTGTTTGCGAATACTGTCTTTTGCGACTGTCTTGTAATAGACATTACTCAGCATGCAAACTAGACATGGCCTGCCAGGCCTGTCTTGACTGGGCAAACCAGGCATGGCTGCAATAATTGGGTCAGTCCTGTCTTGCCTGTCATTTCCACCTGGGCATGACCTCACTAGCCGTATGAGCCATACTGTCTAATGGCAGCATCTTATTGCCATCCTTCCTTGGTCATTATGGCCAATCCTCGGAGGATTGCATGAACGAGCGGAGCACAGGGAGAAAAATGCTCGTAATGCCATTTTTTTCCATGCCGTAGGGGAAGAAGGTACTTCTCCCACAGCATTACACAGTAAAAATCCCTGGAATGTGTGCCCAACGGCTGGACCAACTGTGTCAATGGTGCCAATGCTTACTGATTGTTTATTTTAGACAAGAAGTTTGTTTTTATCAGTCCCGCCATATACTCGTAGTTCGAATCTGGCAGCGTTTTCTTTTCTTTCTTTTCTCAGATATTAGGGCATTTTCTTTTCTTTCTTTCTTTTCTCAGATATTAGGGCTTTTTCTTTTCGTATGAAACACGGTCACTTTGTACGAGCAGCCGCATTCACGTCTCGTTCACTAAATCGCGTCGCGTCTTCCGGAGGATTTCAAAAGTGTGCCTTGCAAAAGTACCTCGTACCTTGTCCGTTGCGGAATGACCTTTTATTTCTTATTGGATTGGTTTTGGGTGGGGAAAAGAAGAAGAGCGCCCCACCTTTCCCTTTAGAAGCGTACCGACCCAAGCCATACGAGTAAGGTAATGTGCACCCACACCCACCCACCCACACCCCAGACGCCTGCAATTTTAAAATGGAGTAAATTACCACAAAAAAAGAAGGAGGGAATACGAGGTTTCCCGTTTTCCGCTTTCGACGTGCTCTGGGGAGGAAAAGGGAAGTATCGAGCCGAAATCAGGGAATGGAAAGGAAGGACAAGGTGGAGGCAAAGCGGGTGGGAAGGGAAAAAAAAAGGACAAAAACAGGAGTGCACCTCAGGCCGAAAACAGGGAATTAGGAGGCAAAAGAGAAGAAAGGAGGCAACACAACCCCAAACCA
The DNA here is from genome assembly GCA_002778245.1 of Raffaelea albimanens. NCBI lineage: Eukaryota > Fungi > Ascomycota > Sordariomycetes > Ophiostomatales > Ophiostomataceae > Raffaelea > Raffaelea albimanens. Next base: position 2,750,705 of record PCDJ01000008.1, on the reverse strand, counting down.
CTCTGGACACAACCCAGAGTTGCAGCAACGACGTGTCTGATACACCGATCACGATCATGATCTTGTCCAGGGTCGCAGCGCGACTGGTGGTGAGCTGAAAATATACGTGATGAAGAGTGGCAGAGCCAGTGCCCGGAGTCCACAGCATGTCCACCGCGAGTCCACTGGCAAGTCACGGCGTGCCCACTGCACACAAGCCCAGCAGGAGTCCAATAAAAACCCAGTCCACTTCCCAGGGGCTCCTTTTCCCCAGATCACCCATCGCCCTGCCCGCCAAGTCTTGGCATTCTTCTTTGCTGGCTGGCGTGCAGGACCTGCAATAACACGAAAATGGGTGACATCTTGGTATTCTTGGTCGCGCACTCGATCCCGTTTCTTTGTCTGCCTGCTGTGCGCTGCTTCGTTTTCTGTCTCTGTGCTGCCTGCCTCCTGTCCTATCATTATGGCCTGCGAAGTGGCCATATGCAGACTTGCCCCCCCCGTATACGACCATATATGCCGGGCCACAGCCATTCACAACCGTCCACATCCCTCCGTGCAGAGGATCTTCAGATCACACGCACTTCGTATTATTCACAGCACAGAGTCGCACACAGTACACCGTACACGCTCCGTGGCATTATGCTGGCCAGGTCAGGGGTCATGGGGGGCGAGATGGCGAGAGCGAGCCGCAGCGAATGAGCGCGATCAAGCCATACAAATGAGAAGTTTAAGCCAGACAAGCCAGTCGAACCAGGGCTTGAGGGTCGTAATAAGCCGCAGCAGAATACAGGTAATATCCTAAAAACAGAGAGCGGAGTCGCGGTACCTTGCAGTCCAAGCCGCGGAAGGAGGGAAACACGACCCAGAAAAAACAACGCTATTTTGTTTATTTCGTCCGGGTACAGTGTACTTCGTATTTAGTGCTGCCTCCCCCCCGACACGTCCTTTTCTTCGTGTCTTCCTTTTCTTCTCTTGCTCCTCTCTTTCTTTTTTCTTCTTCTTCTCTTCTCTCTATCTTCTCGTCAACCATTCGTTTTCTCGTCGACTAACTTTTTTTTTGTGTTTCGTCTCGAATCTCTCGCTCGCTACTTTCTCGTCTCTCTTTTTGACTCTTTTTCTACAAGACGCCTCGCGTTAACCTTATAACTCTAATTAATTTTACTTTTTGAACCCTTACCAAAAACCCGCCAAAATGCGTTTCTCTACCGTCTTCGTCGGCGTCTTCGCCGCTCTGGCTTCTGCCCAGTCCTCTGCCACCACTGGTGCTGCCCCTACCACCTCGGCTCCCGCTGCCTCCCCGGCCGGCAGCGATGCCCCCTCCACCACCCGCACCCTGAGCCCCGCCGAGTCCTCGCAGGCTGCTTGCCTCAAGGCCTGCAAGGCCGGCGACGTCAACTGCCAGGCCAAGTGCATTGCCGTCCCCAGCCCTGACGGCTCCCAGGTCAACGCCACCACCGACTGTGTCGCCAAGTGCGACCAGGGCAACGGCTCTGCCTCTGAGAACACTGCCTACGCCAAGTGCGTTGCTGCCTGCATCGGCGACAACTACTACACCTCTACCGGTACTCCCGCCCAGACTGGCGCTGCCGGCCAGGGCAACGGCCAGGGCAACGGCCAGGGCAGTGGTCAGGGCAATGGTCAGGGCAGCGCTGCCACCGCTACCGGCACTGCTACTGGAACTGGTGCCGCTGGTGGTGCTACTGGCACTGCGAAGGCTACCGGCACTGCTACTGGAACTGCTGGTGGCAGCGCTGGTGGCGAGTCTGGCTCTGCTTCTGCTACTGGTGGCTCTGGCTCTGGCTCCGGCTCTGGTTCCAGCTCCGGTTCCAGCTCTGGCTCTGGCTCTGGCTCGGGCTCGTCCGCAACTGGCTCTGCTACTTCGGGCGGCTCGGGCTCCTCCGCAACCGGCTCTGCATCTGGCACCGCTGCTTCGGCCAGCGGCACCAGCGCTGCTGATGCTGTGCGCGTCGGCACCACCGCCGTCGGCCTGTTTGGCTTCCTGGCTGCCATGATTGCTCTGTAAATTGGGTAATTCTGATAGCAGGGTGATGTGGAGGCCTTTTCTTTTTTTCATGATATTCTTTCTATTTTGACAACTGGACATATTCTTTTTACACAACCTTCTTCTCATACGTGTAAGACTGGATTGGGGGTGAACACCAAAAAAAAATCAATCGGCTTATGGATATCTCTTTGTTTTTTGCTCGGTTATTCTCTTGTGTTTTGTGTGCTTGTGTGTGTTTTTACTCTACCACCCTTGCCACTTACATAACTCTTAATTAATTCATCCCAAACAAAAAAAGGAAAAGACCCTTCAAATGAATCAACCGTGTTGAAATTGATCATCTTTCTTGTGCTCATAATGATTCTTTTCTTGCGTGCTGCCGTTGTACGACTGATGTTGAATATATGCTCGGGCCATGCTATGATCCATGGTACTGACCGGCCCTTTCCGAACATGACGTCCGTCCTTAACGCCAGACCGTCAGAAGGTCAATGACGTTCGACCTGATACCTCCGAAAGTCTACCTGACACCCCGACCGTATTTACCGCCGCGTCGGCAGAGTCGGCTCCACGTGGCTGATCCACGGCAGGCCAAGCTGCTTCATCTCAACCGCCAATTGGAAGAGATAGTCGAGGCTGGACGTTAGAAGACGATGTATATCTTGCTTATAAAAAACCCAAGAAGGATCATGATTGGCTTACCTTTCACACTGAGTCTTTGCCTTGTGCACATTCTCGCCCCACACGTACACGCCGTGCCGCCGCACCAGCACCGCGTACGTGTCGGGGTACTTTTCCATGGCCTCCTCGAGGAACTCGGTCAGGTCCTCCTCGTGGGCCGTGTTCTCGATCACGGGGATCGTCAGCGTGTCGTGGTAGCCCAGGTTTCCCGACTTGGTGAAGCCCCGGCCGAAGCCCTTGATCTGTTCCAGGTTGTTGATCGAGAACTCGGTGTGGCCGTTCTTGGAGGTGACCTGCTGCTGCTCAAGAAGCAGCGTCACGAGGACCGCCCAGTGGCTGTGCGTGTGGATGCAGCAGCCTGCCCGGCGGCGAGTAAACGCGGCCAGGAAGAGAGGCGTGCACTGCGACGGCTTGAGGCTGGACGGGCTGCGGAGGTATGTCCGGAGGGGACGGTAGACTGTGCCTGCCTCGGCCTTGGCCTTTGCCTCCTTTGCCTGCTCCGCCTCGTACTTGGCCTGAGCCTCCAGGGACATGACGTAGATGTCGGTGCTCTTCATGAGCTCCTTCTGGACGCCCGACGGGGCGATATAGACGAGGTCGCTGGGATGTCAGCAGGTGAAGCCACCGTACACACTCGGCAACTCAACTCTCACCGCGACTTCCCCACTTCACTTCTCCCCGTCCCTCTGACTTCATTCTACACACACCCTCGAGCTTACACGCTTTCACTCCATCATCCAGTTCTCCTCCCACTTACCCATTGCGGATCGATGCACCGCCGCCTGTGCCGGTGACCCAGCCGAGGGTCCAGAACTTTGCACACAGCGAAGGGATCAGGTTGGCAGGGTGCTCAGGGTCGTCGGATATGATTAGGTGTTCATTGGGAGAGGTGACAGCAGTCGTCGTCGGCACGGCTGCCGGAGCCGGCGACTCTGCGGGGCCGGCCATATTAATTTCTGTGGTATTGTTTTTTTGGGGCGGTATTTTGGATATCCGGATCAATGCAATTAACCGGAGGTATATGTGGCTTCAATGGCCAAGGAGCGCCGGCAGTCCAATGTCACTGGTAGTCCAAGGAGGTGCTGGTAGGCCAAGGAGTCGCTGGTTGGGAAGCACTGACCCGAGGACACGAGTGTTATGCTTGATCTCGGTCCCTGTTGAGGCTAAAACGGCTTAAAATTTTCACCGTTTTCGTCAAATCCACTTGTCGCCACTAAGACCGCCGCTCGCGCAATTGGGCAATTGGAGAGCTCTCGACACCACGTGGGAGCAGCGACGAAAAGTAGCAGGAAAGAGCTCCTCCCAGAGAGTGAGAGAGCACCTGCAAGCACCTACCGAGAGCAATTGAGGCCACGAAGCAAAAAAACAGGCCATTACTATGCGCCTGCATCTTTTGTGTCGTTGACAGCCCACGTGATCGCAAACACCATGAGTTTAATGTCTCCGCTGTCACAGATTACCCCTTTGAAACTTTAGACTATGGCCTTTAATGCAACCTAGCCCAACCTGTCCATGCCGCCACAGGGTCTTCCGGCCAGCTTGCAAAAAACAGCTGGCTCGTCCTGTTTCCCAACGTGCTGTCCTTGCTTTGCTCGGCCGGAGACACTCGACGGCGTCGATCAGAGACTGCACACGGCCTGCCGTGGTTGACAACTATGCCGTCCAATGACCCAGGGAGCATCTCAGACAACTTTTCGGTGGCTTGCCCCTCTCGTCTTCATCGAGTCCTCTCATTCAAATCCCCCCAGCCAAAGTCTTGTCAACACCTGTCGTCCGCTTCTGGCTCATCTTACTTCTCCCTTCCTCGATTCCAGACACGTGGTCTTCGGTATAAGTCAGGAAGCGACCGGCCACTGCGTCCGTCGCAAGGCCCATGGCCATAAATTAAGAGCGACGTAGAAAGTTCGAAGCTGTTCGAACAAGCCGTGCACAGACCAGGTCTGCCCTGCTAAAGTTGCCAATAGCCAATTGCACCAGTCCCCTAACGGTATGCGCCCCGCACTGAGCGTCTCTCCTTCCCTTCTGTCTGTCCACCCCCTGGTCCTGAGCCGGCCCCGAGCTTGCTTCACTTGGTACTGAGGCCCCCAATTCGCCCAATCAGAGGCTTCCATGCACTGATTGAGACCACTTTCTTGCTCTGGCAAAGTCTCCAGGTCGCGAAAAAAAAGGACACGTTGGAGGATTTCTGAAAGCATCAGGTAGCTCCTCTTTTGCAGCCCCCGAAACTGGCGCCGACCTCCCACCCCCAAACAATTGTTCTTTGCTGTTCTCTTTAAAAAATCTCCCCACAAAAACCTCATTCATCATTCCTGCCCTCCCTTCTTTTCTTCTTTTTCTCTTTCCCTCTTTCCCTCTTTCCCTTCTCCCTCTCTTTCCTCTCCAATCCGGCTTCAGGTCGCTTCACTACCAATCTTGCTTTCTCATCTAACTTGGGAAATAAAGCCTCGTTGCTTTTGTTTTCGTGTCCTCTCCTTTTTTCCCCCATTCGAGCTAATCCCTAGACCTCCCTTCATCGCTTGCGACCCAGGGAGCTGTTTTACTTGCCCTTTTTATTTGTTTTGTCTCTTTTATTGAACGCAACACGTTCCCTTAATCAGCGACCTCACTTTTGCAGTCACCATGAAGTTCAACTCTGTGACCGCTGCCTTTGGCGCGGCTCTGCTTGCTGGCAGTGCCTACGCTGAGGACGCCAAGGAGTCATCCACTTCGGTCGCCTCCTCGGCTCCTGAGCTGCCGACCTTTACGGTACGTGATCCCTTGCCAAAGAGCCTCACTGGTTCAAACTCCGCCTCGACGGCCTCAACGTTTCTAACTCCCTTTCCAGCCTACCGCCATCAAGGCCGACTTTCTCGAGCAGTTCACCGATGACTGGGACACCCGGTGGAAACCTTCGCACGCCAAGAAGGACAGCAAGGACGATGAGGAGTGGGCCTACATCGGCGAGTGGGCTGTTGAGGAGCCCAGCGTCTACAAGGGCATGGAGGGTGACAAGGGCCTGGTCATCAAGAACAAGGCTGCCCACCACGCCATCTCGGCCAAGTTCCCCAAGAAGATTGACAACAAGGGCAAGACCCTGGTTGTGCAGTACGAAGTGAAGCTGCAGAGTGAGTTACCCCGAATATCTGAGGTCTGCGCATCATATGCTAACAAATCCAGACGGCCTCGAGTGCGGTGGTGCCTACATGAAGCTGCTCCGCGACACCAAGGCTCTGCACCAGGACGAGTTCTCCAACACCACCCCGTACGTCATCATGTTCGGTCCCGACAAGTGCGGCCACACCAACAAGGTCCACTTCATCTTCAACCACAAGAACCCCAAGACCGGCGAGTACGAGGAGAAGCACCTGAACAGCCCGCCCACTGCTCGCATTGTTAAGACCACCGAGCTGTACACCTTGATTGTGCACCCCAACAACACCTTTGCGATCCAGCAGAACGGCGAGGTCGTCAAGGAGGGCAGCCTTCTTGAGGACTTCACTCCCGCCGTCAACCCCCCCAAGGAGATTGATGACGCCAAGGACAAGAAGCCTGATGACTGGGTCGACGAGGCCCGCATTGCCGACCCCGAGGCCAAGAAGCCCGAGGACTGGGATGAGGACGCTCCGTTCGAGATTGTCGACGAGGAGGCTGAGAAGCCTGAGGACTGGCTTGACGAGGAGCCCCTGACCGTGCCCGACCCGGAGGCCGAGAAGCCTGCTGACTGGGATGACGAGGAGGATGGCGACTGGATTGCCCCCACTGTCCCCAACCCCAAGTGCGCCGAGGCCTCTGGCTGCGGCCCGTGGTCCAAGCCGATGAAGAAGAACCCCGACTACAAGGGCAAGTGGTCCGCCCCTCTGATCGACAACCCGGCCTACAAGGGTGTCTGGGCCCCGCGCAAGATCAAGAACCCCGCGTACTTTGAGGACAAGACCCCTGCCAACTTTGAGCCCATGGGAGCTATCGGCTTCGAGATCTGGACTATGCAGAACGACATCCTCTTTGACAACATCTACATTGGCCACTCCATCGAGGACGCCAAGAAGCTGGCTGACGAGACCTTCTTCGAGAAGCACCCCGTCGAGCAGCTCCTCGAGCTGGCTGACAAGCCCAAGGCCGAGGACAAGCCCAAGTCGCCTCTGGACCTCAAGTTCACCGAGGACCCGGTCACCTACGTCAAGGAGAAGCTTGACCTGTTCCTGACTCTGGCTGCCAAGGACCCCATCGAGGCCGTCAAGTTCGTGCCTGAGGTTCCTGCTGCCATTGGCGGTATCCTGGTTCTGCTCCTGGCTGGTGTGTTCGTCCTGGGCGGCAGCAGCAAGGCTGCCCCGGCCCCGACTGGCAAGAAGCCTGCCTCGACCGAGAGCAGCAAGGGCAAGGACAAGGCCGAGGCTGTCGCCACTGGCGCCGAGGCTCCCAAGGACGAGGGCGTCACCAAGCGTGCCACCCGCAGCCAGTCGTAAAGAGAAGGACAACTTCCAACGACTAGCTAATAGCGAAACTAAACATTTGTAACATTTCTTGAGTCACACACAAAAAATATGGAAAAAAAGGGCAAACACAAAAAGCAGGAAAGACTGAAAAAGGAATTGAGAAGAAGTACTATTTTTTTTTAAAGAGAGAAGGAAGAAGCCGGGTGGACTGTCGCAGTGCATGGTGTGCTGAGTGAAAAGAGAAGGTTTCCGCGTGTTTCTGGTCGATCTTCCCCGTATTTTGTATCTTGTCTCCTCTAGTGTAACCATGGCGCAATGGAAAGAGTGTATTTTAGGCATCATCGTGAACAATGGTTTTACTGTGAAATTGTTTTGTGCCTTTTCGGCAGTGAATAATGCAGTTTGGGATCGCAGGATCTTGGATGCCGATAAATCGCCGTTATGCCGTTTTGTCATTGGTACTCGTAAACGGAGGCAGGGAAAGTGTGGATGGATATATACGGCCGGTGGGGACGAGGGGACAAAGGGCGTGCAGAAAGGAGGGGGGGCGTGGTATCTTGGAGCTCCAGAGGCCAAAAAAGAACCATCTATCCATGTTGCCGCCTTTGCGCTTCGCGATAGGAAGCGATAGCTGTCGTATCAGCGCTATCTAAGGATGTCTGTGTCCTTATCAAGGTTGAGAGGCCAGTTTATCAGCTTTATCAGTGTTATCTGGGAGATCTATCGTATCTGAGATGGATCCAGTAGTCGGTTCTTCTGGCCCCTCGGGCCAGTATCTTTCAGTATTAATTGGTCAATTTGCCCACCGTTTTGAGGGAAGGCTCTCACGGCCGGCCCACCAAACACACTCGCACGCCCCTCAACCACCCCCTCCCGACCGGCTTCCCGAATCCATTGAGCAGTTGCAAACTTCCGGAATAGAGACGGTAGATGGCAAAATAGACATGGCTGATGATTGGCCAATGGAGACGGGAGCAGGACGGACTGGCAGCTACGCGGGCTGGAGACGGGTGAAGGCAAAACTATGGGCAAGTGACCACCTAGAGAGCCGGCCAGAGACGGTTGATCTATGACTACCAGTAATTACCTTTGTGCTACGCAATGCATTTTTCATGAACTGGGAAACTGCACTGACCGGGTTGCCAGGCCGGGTTAAATTTAAATAGTCGCGGTTCGCTCTTACTTTCCTTGCCGGTACCTTTTTTTTTGGTTCTACTTCTTTCTTTCCCCCGGCACTTGGCCACTACTATTATTATTACAGCTTACCTTTTCTCACCCGGCACATTGCCCATCCAACCGAATCGTTGCAGGCTCCTGCCCACTATTGCCAGACGCAGCCGCACACAGACCGGGAAGTAGACGATCGCACCTGCCGTTACAGGACGTGAACGGCATAGGTACCGGACCGTGCACATTCTGCACAGCTACTTGACAGCTGTTGAGCTCAACCTAGCATTGCTACAGCTATTTGACAGCTAGAAGGCTACACAGCTGCACAGCTCGACTGCTCCCGATTTGCCGCACCCCCGGCATCCAACGGCTTTGTGCACACCCTCGGTACCCCGCGCCGATATCGTCTCCGCACTCCGCCTTTTCTTTTCTTGTTCGCTCTTTCCTCTGTAAGTGAACAAAAAGAAAGTGGCACTTTCTTCCTTCTTTTTTTTTTTGTCTTTTTGACTCCTTGACTCCTTTGCAGGCCACCTCCCCCCATATATACACATTGGGTCTTCCGGTCCGGTTCCCCCTCCTTTCGCACGCGGTTCTCCGGTCTGGTGCACTCCACCCCCATAGTTTGCTTTCCTATCTGGGCCTGGTCGCAGTTGCTCCTGCCATTGCCATACACCTGCTCTTTGTACTTTACTCGTCGTCCTTTCCTTCCTTCTCTGTCTTTTTTCTTCTTCAACTTTCAATTCCAAGTTCTTTTTCTGTTGCCCCTCTTCAATCATGCATCCTCTAATATCTCGGAGCGCAGCTGCAGCTGGCATTGCCGCTCGCACATCATTGACCCGGAACGCCGCCACTGCCCGTCTGCCCACGCGCATCGTCGCCACCATGTCTGCCACGGCTCCCAAGCTCACCACCCGGAGCATCTATGCTTCGGCGGTCCGCCGCAACCCGGCCGAGTATGGCGACATCCAGCTCCCCAGCACTGCCACCAACTACCCGACTGCCCACGAGAAGCCCGCCAAGGTCGAGGACACCCCGTACTTTCTGGACAACCGCTTCGTCGCCTCAAAGTCCACCGAGTTCATCGACCTGCACGACCCGGCCACCAACGAACTCATCACCCGCGTCCCGCAAATGACCGACGCCGAGCTCAAGGCTGCCGTCGACTCGGCCCAGAAGGCGTTCCCCGCCTGGCGCAACACCAGCGTCATCCACCGCCAGGCCCTCATGTTCAAGCTCGTCGGCCTCATCCGCGAAAACTGGGACCGCCTCGCTGCCAGCATCACCCTCGAGCAGGGCAAGACCGTCCCCGATGCCCACGGCGACGTCCTCCGTGGCCTCCAGGTCGCCGAGGCTGCATGCGGCGCTACTGAGCTCCTCAAGGGCGAAGTCCTCGAGGTTGCCAAGGATATGGAGACGCGCAGCTACCGCGAACCCCTTGGTGTCGTCGCTGCTATCTGCCCTTTTAGTAAGTTTTGTGTCCTCGCTTCGCTCGAGTGTCTTTTGTGTCCTCGCTTCGCTCGAGTGTCTTTTGTTTCCTCGCTTCGCTCGAGCTTTCCTAGCTCGATTTTTCTCCGTTCGTTGCTAACAAATAGACTTCCCCGCTATGATTCCTCTCTGGTGTATCCCCATCGCCACCGTCACCGGCAACACCCTCGTGCTTAAGCCCTCGGAACGCGACCCCGGTGCCGCAATGATCCTTGCTGAGCTCGTCCGCGAGGCTGGCTTCCCCGATGGTGTCGTCAACATCGTCCACGGAGCTCACCGCACCGTTAACTACATCCTCGACGACCCGGCCATCAAGGCCATCTCGTTCGTCGGAAGCAACAAGGCCGGCGAGTACATCTTTGAACGCGGCTCCGCCAACGGCAAGCGTGTCCAGGCCAACCTCGGCGCAAAGAACCACGCTGCCGTCCTCCCTGACTGCAACAAGAACCACTTTATGAACTCGGTCGTCGGTGCCGCCTTCGGTGCTGCCGGCCAGCGCTGCATGGCCCTGTCCACCCTCGTCACTGTTGGTCCCGAGACCGAGTCGTGGCTGCCGGAGCTCGCTGAGATGGCCAAGAAGCTGAATGTCAACGGCGGCTTCGAGGCCGGCACCGACCTGGGCCCTGTCATCCACCCCCAGAGCAAGGCCCGCATTGAGAGTCTGATTGCCAGCGCCGAGGCCGAGGGCGCCAAGATTTTGCTGGACGGCCGTGGCTACAAGCCCGAGAAGTACCCCAACGGAAACTGGGTCGGCCCTACCATTATCACGGGTGTCAAGCCGTCGATGCAGTGCTACAAGGAGGAGATTTTCGGACCTGTGCTGGTGTGCCTGAATGTTGACACGCTCGACGACGCGATTGACCTGATCAACAGCAACGAGTACGGCAACGGCACTGCCATCTTTACCCGTTCGGGTGCCACGGCGGAGACCTTCCGCAAGCGTATTGAGGCCGGCCAGGTCGGAATAAACGTGCCCATCCCCGTGCCTCTGCCCATGTTCTCCTTCACCGGCAACAAGAAGAGCATTGCCGGCGGCGGCGCCAACACGTTTTACGGCCGCCCGGGCGTCAACTTTTACACACAGCAGAAGACGGTGACAGCCCTGTGGCAGTCGGCCGATGCCCTGTCCCAGAAGGCGGACGTGGCCATGCCGCAGCTGCGGTAATGTGTGGATACAGCATAGCCCGCAAATAAAATAAAATAAAATAATTGAAATTGAAAGTCTAAAAGTTTTCAAAATTATGAACAAAAGAATGAAAAATAACGACAAGTGAAAGTAGTCTTAGTCTAGTGTTGACCAATTTCTGTAATGGCACAATGAAATATGTTTTGTTTTCTTCAATAGTGGGCAATTTAACAAGTAAATATATGAAAAAAAAAAAGACTTTTACTTTATCTCATTTAATATATAAATTTTTGTGAATAATTTTGATAGATGTTTGTTTATTTGGTTGTTGAAAAGAGCGAAAAAAGATTCTGGAAGTGTGTTGTTCTGTTTTTTTTTTTTTTTTTATCGACTCGGTGTCCTTTGGGGCGCACGTAATATATATCATCACCCTCTCCCCTTCTGGTACCATTCGTCGTCCCGGTCTATATATCCCATGTGGTGCATGTTTAAAGAAAAAAAAACAGTGAGCATCCCAAAACCCACACGATGGGACTCCCATTTGGGCATTTTGAGCATTTCGATGGGAGGCTCGGTCCTGGCGCCGTCGCCGTCGCCGTCGTCGTCGTCGTCGTCGTCGTCCATGTCCACGTCTTCCGTGTTGGAGATGTCCACCTCAAAGCTGTAGTCATGTTTTAAACGAACCGGATATTCCAGTCGTTGGCAGGGCAGACACGTAAAGTTTCGGAAGCGAATGCGGGTTGGTCTCCTAATCAACCGGCTGTCGTCGACATTGACACGGCACTCGCCCAGGGCGCGGACTCCTTTGTTGGAGGAGTATCGTATCAGCAAGCCTCGGCAGAGGTTCGGTCGCAAGTCTCTGCTACCCTTGCCCTTGGTGCTGTCCCTGTAGGGTGAAATGTAGAATATTTCGATAGAATCAATGTCCCGCAGGGAAGCCCAGGACTGGAAGCTCCACGAGGGCTGGTATGCAGGAGGCAGCAGTGGCACTAGGGAGTAGAGATCCGACTCTTCTTGCCCGCGCTGCTCCTCAGGATGCTGCTCCCCAGATTGCTGCTCCCCAGATTGCTGCTCCCAGGGCCTCTCTCCAGACAGCCCAGCCTGGCGCTTGGCCTGACGCTTCCACGTGCCAAATACTTCAATATGGTGGCCGACCGCGGCCCGTTCATGGATAAATACGTCTGGGTTGCGGTCAAGAGCAATTGCATCGGTACGTCCAACCCAGACATTACCAATATTAACCTGTCCAGCCAGTTTGAGACAAATCTTTGGGCCGGGGGGTGGGGAGGTCAGTCAGTTGAATTGTCCTCACTTTTGGGCCTCTGTATAAGGGCGGACTTGCGCCATGGCCGAAAATGCCGTCCGCTCTTATAAAGGACACTGAGCATGTCAAATACGGAGACAGCAGTGCCCTTTTGATTGACCCCCCTGGCTAGAGCGCCAGTGCCTTCTTCCTGATTGGCATCGCCAGCTGCGTTTCTTCTATTGGTCTGCGTACAGGCCTTCAAATAAGTTCCAAGACAGTCCTCATGAGTAGCAATCTCCCTTGGAAGCTGCGCAGGCAGCGAATAGATACGCGCACCCGGGGCATCCGGTGCTCCGAGGGGACACCTGAATGGGTCCTTGATGATGACGAACCGGTCGAGAGGCATGACGATTGACACTACAAAGTTAGTGAAAACCTGAACAGAGCAGACACAACGCTAGAAACCAAAGGAAAAAAAGAAAGAAACAAGCCCTCCAAGCCCTCCAACTGACTCACTTGTAACAATCATTTCTTCTGTCAGGATGTCGTCGCTGCAGGCGGCGCACCGTGCGGCGCATTCTTGTTGCACGTAGTCGACGCCGTCAAAGGTTGGCGGGAGGAGAGACATGAGAGACATGGTTGGGGGTGTGAACTGTGCAATCAAGAGCAATGCCAAAACAAACGCCTCAGAGCGAAATCAAGAAAAAACAGAATCAAAAGGCAAAGCATTCTGTGCAGAAGGAGGGATCCTTGTCTGTAAGTACTCGCACATACTTAATTGGGCGAGGCTGTTAGCCACACGTGATTCAAGCGGGGGTTGGAGCCTAGAATCCACTAACTGTTTGCCTGCCTGCCCGCCCCCCCTGCGCAGTTGCTTGCCCCGCAATCGGCCAAAGCTCCCCCACCATCACAACCACTAACAATCAGTGACGCCTTCAGATTGCCAAAAAAAAAAAAAGAAGTTTTCTTAACTTGACAACTGAAAAAAAAAAGATACTTATTTTGACACCTTAGTTTTGGCATTGAACACGCTGTTTCTTGCCAATCTACATCTTTGATCAGCCAATTGACTTGCTGCGACCTTTCTGTCCCGACAGCCCCTCCCTGCATTTGACAATGGCCCCCGCAAGCAAAGTCTACATTGCCGTCATCGGTAGGTTCACCCAGAGAAACTGACTGCTATGGCAGCACACCTTGCGTGTTTGAAACCTGTCTGCTGACACCTCCCAGGCGCCGGCGGTGTTGGAAAGGTCTTTCTGAACCAGCTCGCCGACCTCGCGACGCGCCGGCCCTCGCCCAAGCTCAGCCTCTGCTACATTACCACGACAAAAAAGGCAATCTACCACAAGGACTACGCCGAGATCAACATTGCCACTGCCGTCGCCAGCCTCGCCTCGTCCAGCCAGACCCCGCTGACCATCCCGGGCGTCATTGACTACCTCGCCGCCGCCCCCGCCGACTCCAAGGTCGTCCTGGTCGACAACACCAGCTCCCAGGACGTCGCCGACGCCTACCCCCAGATCCTCAGCAAGGGCATCAGCATCGTGACGCCCAACAAGAAGGCTTTTACTGGGTCGTACAAGCTGTGGCAGGACATTTTCTCGTCCGCATCAAAGTCGGGCGCCAAGGTCTACCACGAGGCGTCGTGCGGCGCCGGCCTGCCGCTGATCTCGACCGTCAACGACCTCGTCAACACGGGCGACCAGATCACCAAGATTGAGGGCATCTTTAGCGGCACCCTGTCGTTCCTGTTCAACTCGTTTGCGCCTGCCAGCGGCGCCGGCGGCGGCAAGTGGTCGGCCGAGGTCAGCAAGGCCAAGGAGCTCGGCTACACCGAGCCCGACCCGCGGGACGACCTCAACGGCATGGACGTGGCGCGCAAGCTGACGATCCTGGCGCGTCTGTCGGGCATCCCCGTCGAGTCGCCGAGCGCCTTCCCTGTCGAGAGCCTGATCCCCAAGGAGCTCGAGTCGGCCACGAGCGGCGACGACTTTTTGGCCAAGCTGCCCCAGTTCGACGACCAGATGGAGTCTGTAAAGGCCGCTGCCGAGGCCCAGGGCAAAGTGGTGCGCTTCGTTGGCGGCGTGGACGTGACCACGAAGCAACTCAAGGTCGGCCTGCAGACGTTTGACAAGTCGCACCCTTTTGCGTCCCTCAAGGGCAGCGACAACATTTTCAGCTTCTACACCAAGCGGTACGGCGCGAACCCGCTGATCATCCAGGGCGCCGGTGCCGGCGGCGAGGTCACGGCCATGGGTGTGACCGGCGACCTCCTCAAGGTTCTGTCACAGATTGCATAGAGAGACAGAGAGAGAGAGTATTAAGAGAAAAATAAAGAAAATGTGTACGATCGAGGGTGAAGATATATATAAACATAGCATATGGGAGGTATCAAAAAAAGGTGGGCATGAGTCATCCAAAAAGCAAATAAAAAACCAAAAGGTTGACAACAAAATCAGTATAAAAATACAACGGCGACAATGGGAAGCTGTGCGAGAAAAGCCATTGGCACGGACAACCATGGGCAACCGTATACAGCCATACAAAGACAACCGGATACCAAGCAAAAAGAAGAACAAAGACCCATCAAAGGATAGTCGCGTCATATCCGATTTGCCGGCCGTCTTAGTTTGTTCAGGGTTGCTGCCTATCAGGTACCGGAATGGTCCGGACTTAGAATGGCTCTTCCTCTGGGAGCCGTGCTTTCTGTTGTTCCCTCTCTCTTTTTTCCATGTGACGCCGAAAATGAAAAAAAAAACCCAAACCCATGCAGTGAGAAAAAAAAAACGCCTACACCAGTACACCTTACAAATCCTACACATGTCGTCATACCGTCACAGGCGCCGCGGACTGCGGGGTTCGTCGATGGACCGTCGGTTCTGCTGTCTGGTGGCCTGTCTGGTGGCCTGTCTGGTGGCCCGTGTCTGTATTACTTTGCCCACTTGGCCCTGCACTTTGCTTCTTTGCCTGCTGCTCTTGTTTCATCTTTATCTCTTGTAATTGTTGTTGCTGCCGCTGCTGGTGCTGCCGTCGCTGCAGTCGTAGTCGGGCCTGGTTGGCGAGCCAGTAGAGTCGCCAGAACCAGAGGCACACGTCGAGGGCGGCGAGGACGAGGATGGGAATGACAAATGCGAATCCAAGGCAGATCTGAAGAGAAAGTTAGCAGACTTGAGGTTGGCACGTTGGCGAGAGCAAAAAAAAAGGTATCCTTGGTGGAAAACGACTTACAAAAACACCACAAATGACACGGACAATGTAGGACGAGCTTGTGGGAAAGAAGATCAAGGCGAAGAGGACCGAGGACCACGAGTCCAGCTGCCCGGCAGAGTCGGCGTCGGCCATTATGGGGAAGAAGAGCAGTGGAGAAGGCATAAGGGAGGAAGGCGAGCGAGGGAGAGAGAGAGAGAGAGAGTCGAGCAAAGTGAGGAAAGAAAACCGAGGAGAATCGAGCGTAGCGAGGAAATACAGCAATCGAGCGCAGGGAGGAAAGAAGACCAAACGCAGGGAGGACCGCAAAAGGCGAGCGAAGCGCGGGAACAAAATAAAAAGAGAGAGACAAAATGCGAGCGCAGCGAGAACAAGAAAGAAGTAAAGGAGGGCCTGGCCAAGCGATGAATGTAGTGTGGCGAAGCCCGTGGTGATACTTCCGAGAAAGAAAAAAGAGAGAGAGAAGAGACCGAAACCGAGAAAATGCACTCGAAGAAGGGTTACGTAGTTGACAAGAGAAGCTAAGTAGAGCTAAAACGGTCGGTCGCGTCGGGGTTAGCAAGTATGGGCAGGGAGGGAGAAACGGAGCTTAGGGGGAAAAGGGCACTAAGGAACTAAGGACGGGCGTCCCTTTTGTAGGGCTTAACAAGGAAGAGCAAAACGTCTAACGGCTGCCAGGATTTCCGCCCTTTTTATTTTGCTGATCCGCGAGGGGAAATAAGGCACGAGACAAAAAAAAAGGAGCAGTTGGATGTTGCCGGACAAGACGGAAAGTAAAAATATAGGAGAAGTCAGGAGAGAGCAGAGGCTGTGTAATCTTATGGAGGGCGCCTATCAGTTGTCATTCACATGACGTGTCACGGGTCGCTGATGTCACTGCCAAGACACCCGCAGTAGAGAAATTAAGTAAGTCAAAAACTGTAACATAACTTACCCAAAGGCCTAAAAAGTTAAAGAGATGTAAAGAAAAATTAGGACGAAATTGTGTTTTGCGTGTTTTGCGTGTTTTCTGTGTTTTTTGACTTCTAGACTTCAGGGGCATAATACAGTGAATTTAAGCTAAGCGGGTGGGCGGGGCCAGCGTTTTGCCGCTCCTCTCCGCCCTGATAAGATCCCACTTACGCCGCTAATGCCACTCTTAGGTATTCCCTAAACCAAACCTTAACGCCTAAATTCCTGATCTTGTTCACCTGCATCGCGCCGATATTCGTTCAAACAAATGTGGTCTCGTTTCTCCTCTGCCTTTGGCAATGTTGCCTCCGTTTCCTTTCGAAGAACGGCCCAGCAGCTTCGCCCTCTGTCTGGTAGCGCATCGTCTCCGACCGGACGTGTGCCGTTGGCGCTTGGCACAGAACTACATGGGAAGACAGGACGCATGTACCGTCTTGAACGGATCATGAGCCACCGGGAAAGCCCCTTTATATGCGTATACCTGGCGCAGTACGTACCTTGTAACGGAGGACCAGATTGAGGTATTGGCTAACTTGTTTCTCTTTTTTCCATCAAGGGACCCAGACGGACGAAAACATATACTGAAAACGATCTTCGAGTCAGAATTTGAATACCAGCTGTCTTTGCAAAGGCCCCTGGCATCCTGCCCATATCTTCGGGTTGTTGCTGATTCCATCCCGGAGCATCTGCTTTTTGTCTATGACTATCTTTCACACGACCTGTTGCAGCTTGGCCGCGAGAACATCGATGTAGCCGCTCGAAAGAGAATTCTCCGCGACGCACTGAGGGGTTTGGCAGAGCTCCACGGCCGCGGAATTGTCCATACAGGTTTGTTTTCTGTTCAATCTCGGTTCTTCCATGATCTAATTAATTTTTCAAGATATAAAACCTGACAATATACTTGTTGATCTGTCTTCTTCTCAGCACAGCTCTCTACAAAATAACGACAGTAGCATTGCCGTCAAGAGGGTGCAAGTGGCTGATTTGGAGAATGCAGCCGACCCGCCGCCCGGAAAGAGCATCAAAGGTCCTCTGCTCGGGAATCACATGTGGCGCAGCCCAGAGGCCCATGTCCGAGCCAAGGTCAACACACCATCCGACGTCTTCTCGTTTGGTATTGTTGTCAGTTACATTCCATTTTTCCGTTGAAGCATAATATTAAAGACTAACCGACAGTGCATATATATCATGCTCGACATGGTTTTATTTCAGCTCCCACCAGGCTTTCCAGCCGGAGAGGAAATGGAAGTGCCTTACATCCTTGAGAAACAGTTCTCCTACTTTGCAGACGGCGTTGGAGTAAAAGGCTTTCAAGCACACGTCGGCCCCGACAGCCCCTGGCAAGCTACTTTTACGGAGATAATGAGCCGCTTAATTCAAGAAGATAACCCGCCACGGCCGTTCAAAGGCTGGGCCTTTATACAGGATATCGAGTTCAAAGACGTCGTGGCCCAGATGACGAAGCTTGACCCTGCACAGCGTATTACGGCCCAAGACGCACTCAAGCATCCCTGGTTCCGCCAAATAGAGGGATGAGAATGGTTGACCACGGATGACTACGGGGTGTTAAGGGACACATAGGACACAAATAGCAGGAATAATAACCTTCATAGTGGCAACTCTTCAATTCTGCACTAAGAGAACCTCGGTTGCGTGGGCCTATTTCTTTTGATATAAGCAATTATTGATTAAATCGGCCTCATTTCAGACGTTCTTGTCATGTGTATGGGGGTTGGGACAGTCGGTGCTGAATGTCAAATGCAGCTGGGGATGGCGTAGACCCTGAATTTTCCGCCCAACTTGAGTTTGCCACGGCATCGACCCCGTTCCCCCGTTTGGTGACCGGATGGGCCCCAATTTAGTGACCGAATGCGGCCATCAATGTGACGCTCGTTTCGTGGAGGGCGGCGCTCATTGTTCACGGAATGCGTAGCAATCTACGAACCACGATGTAGTTTGAGACGGCATTTTTGATTTCCGAAAGCAGACTTTGGCTTCATCTTCTTTCTTTTGGCAAAACCTCTATAAAGAAACCCAATAGGGCAAATATTGCAATAGGGTATGGCCGGGGGCCGGGGGCCGGGGGCCGGGGGCCGGGGGCCGGGGGCCGGGGGCCGGGGGCCGGGGAGGCGGAGCTGAATGGGTGCGCCTTTGTATGGTGTGCCGGCCGTTCTTGCGGCTGTTGATCTCTTTCTTCAATTTCAAGCCCAGGCCCCCAATGAAACCACTATGACAGACTGGTACAGGCCACAGTATTCCATTCCCCTTTCCCTTATCCTTGATTTAGTCTCTTTGATTGCTCCTACCGTCCCATGGGATTAGTACACTTTGGTCGAGATCAAAGGAAGCGCGAAATTTGTCTCAGCGATGCAGAGATTCTTGTGATGGAGAGTTCAAAGCTGCCTATCCTCACAGTCCGTGCTGCAATGTTTTGTTATATATTGAGGACAAGGAGCCCCCGTTGTATGGGAAAATCTAGGATGCAGATTCTACGCAATAACAAGACACAATTTCATATAATTTCAAGCCTCGCAGTTTTTCATTGCCTTGCCTACTTACATCTTCACTCCTTCAAAGCATTGCCCCTTCAGCATGTCCCACGTTTCCAGTACTTTCATCAGAACTGTCACCGCCGCAGGGCGATCAGTTTCGGCCATGTTCGTCAGAGAAACAACGGCATGGCGGGCCACTTATATCGCCCCGGAGGTGCAAGAACAGTTTGCGGTGGTTGTGGGAAAAAACATTGCCACCCTCAAGGATGAAACAGTCGCTGTGACTATGAAGTATGAACTTGAACTCCCAGTGTGACAGGAAGTGCTTTACTAATCAACGCCAGGGAGGCGAAACACGAAAGCCCCAGCGATCCTCGAAGCCATTTCTCTGCACTGGAACTGAACAGCGACGGTGTAGTGATCGCATCGAGACATTTCTATACATGAGGGACTTTATTTTATTTTTTTTCTTTATTCTTTGTGCCGTGGTTCCTACTGTTGGATGAGGCCTATGGTCGCATTTGATATTCAACACTTATGCACCGAGAAAAAGAGCCACAGAATGCCAGAGAAGAACAAGAAAGATAATGATGGTGAAAGACACCTACTAGATAAACCATTAATAGCTCCAACAAAGTCTAGGGAAGTCCTTCTTTGAGAAGAATGAAACACAAACGTCCACAAAAAAAGCAAAAATAAAGGACACCTGTGTGTAGCGCGCTACACAGTATCCATTGCTACCCTGTTATTTGTGTATCCTTTTAATGTCTTGTAAGGCCTATCTCCCTTTCTTTGCCTGGCTTGCCAAACCCCGTGACAGACCTTTCAACGTTCTTGTTCCTACTCAAGCAAACCGTTTCTGTAAGTGCTTTTACCCTGGCTTCATTGACACCACTGGACTCTCAGGCGTCCTCTACCTGCGTTCCCCTGACCCCAGCAACGCTCTCCACGGCTCCCGTCTGCATTCCCGGTGTCATGGGTCACACTGCCCCCTTTGCACCCAAATAGGCCCCGCCACCCCCCCTTGTTGATTTCGACGACGAGGTTGCTCTGCCGTTGGAGGACGAGGAAGTTCAAGAAGTCCTTTGGGTTGATGAGGTAGTTTTTGTCTTACTCTAGAGCATTGCCAATGTACTATCTTCTCTTGACACGATGGGGCACTCTGTTCTAGACAGTCCCTTTGCATGGGCCCCATCATGTTTGAAAGGGCAAGGCAATGCTTTCTATATTTGGGACTCAAAAGGACAAAAAGGGAAGAACGCTTAAAATATGCCACCAAGGACCATAGGATGCGACGTTCAACTGCCTTGTAGGAGTGCATTTCGAGACGTAGTCTACGGTGACAAAGAAGTGTATATAGCCTTCCTATTTCATAATGTATCCTTCCTATTTCGGTTGATGGGGATGCCAGTCGTCGTTGGAGGTCCACCTTGGTGGGTCCCTTCATTTGATGGAGACTCAGGGCCTCGACCGGTGGGTTTTGGGTTTCTGGCAGCCGGCGCCACCTGCCGAGAGACCATCCCGCGGGATAGTTGCTTGGCACGCCGAACCCGGCTCGGGATTTCCGACAACGGGCCACCGGACTCTCCAGTGGTTTAACCTGGCTCACCCTTTTTTGAACAGTGCTCACAGCATCCGACTCCCTCCAAGATAGCCACCATTTCCGACAACGGTGCAACCCCGCACTTTGGCCAGACCAGGACGTCCCACCGCCCCAGGTGCGATACTCGGGGGATATCTTTTCTCCTGCTGTTCAACATCAACAGCGGTCGAATTCCGCGGACGGATTCATGGATGGATTCAGCCCCTTGGCAGCGACGACACGAGGAGTGTCTCTTTCGGTCGATTGGAGGAAATTTGACCACCGAGTGGTCTTTACCACGGCGTGGAATTCTTCCATCCTCTCGAGGATGTTGATTTTGTTGGGGGGTGGCTTGCACGTGTGGTCGAAGTCCATTCCATCCTATTGCAAAGGTACATTGCCTTTGTGGCTTCCATTTGGTGTGGTTCGTGGCTTGTCCAGAGGTCGATGCAAGGAGATGTCGTCTTCTCGTGTCCCTCCGACCTGAAATCTAACTCTCCTTTGTTCAGTAAGTGTCATGGTATTCAAAGCGGACAGTCAACCTGGTCGGATTCTAACTAACCTTGATGCAGAGCTCGCCGAACACCTCAAGCCCGTCTCGATGTCTCCCCCAGCTAACCTCGACAACACTCTGCTAGCCAGCCACACCGTGCTGTTTCGACATGTCCACGCCCAATGGCCATATCAGCGGTGCTGCGATGGACAACCACCGCTGTTCTTTAGGGACAGCCTGTTCTCTCATACTGACAAGAGTCTTAGCAGTCGCCTTGGGGGTTGAGCAGAGAAACTTTTCCCGCTTCCAAGGCCTCGAAGATGGTGATTCTCGTGTGAGTTGATCTTGCGAGTTCCTCCACTGTCATATTCAGAAATGGGACTCCCCACTGGATATCAATTCCTTTGATAAACTCAGATTCATTCGGGGAACGTCGGCATGCTCTTTCTGAACCCTCACACCTTGATGGTTTCACCATGGCGATTATTTATCTATCCGGGGAGTGTCGGTGTTGAGCTCGTTACCCCGGATTCTACCATTTACCTATCCCATTGGGATGTCGGGGAACGTCGGTGCTGACTCTTTTACCCCAGATTCTCTCCACAGATTAGGTGCATTATCCTCCTCACATCGCGGCAAGGCACAGCATACATGTCACCCCATCAATATGACAACGGAAACAGCTAAACCTGGAAAGAAAACGCGTGGTAGTATCGAAAAGTGCAGGCTTGGCCCTTAGCTGATCTAGTCAGGAGGTGGCTTTTGTGTTTAACTGGAACAGAAGATCGACATGGCTGTAACGATTCCATTCAGCACAAAAAGTGGGCTTCGAGATCCCACTGTACAGGGTACATTACCACAAAGTACCTTTCTTGGGGTATCTCTGGAGGTTGGAACCGGGGAAGCAATGCCCCATTTTTCTTTCCAAATAATGCGGGGATAACTCCCGTGTAAGTGCTCGATGCCAAGGAGAGCACACAGTGCCTTGTAGGCTTTACGATGGCAAATGGTTTTAGAGAAAAGGGTTCCTACGTAACGTAAAAATGGATATTCGAAAAAAAACTGGCAAGCCAGCTAATGGCGGGAACAATCTCTTGCAAATCCAGGAAGCATTTGTCCTTGAGTTGACCACAGGCACAGAATTTGAAGATTGCTCTGAATTGTCTCTGCATGACCAAAACACTCAAGTAATGTAGACTCTGAGAGGAGCATAACGGGACGTTCAAACCTTGGACAGATTCCTAGTTGGCCATCCACATCAGCTTACAATACAATTTTTTTCACTTCGATTTGTGCAATAGAAGAAACCGCAGAAAGAAACCCATGCCTCCCTGCCGATCGTGAACCGATAGCTTGGTACCAGAGCTACAGCTCTTTGGCCAGCTCCATGTACCTAGCGTTTGTCTACTTTTGCGAGCCAAGACCCGAATGGCCTGGCCTCGGTTTGACTGTGGCCGATGCGGACATGAATATTCCGGCCGGCGGCGCCCCCCTCATCTTTGGGGTCCCCGCTCTGGAGTCGCATACGGGGGGAAACAGGTCATTCGAAGGATCCATGCGGGTGGGAACAGGCCGGGCAAGCTCTTACTTTTTCGTCGTGAGTTTTGGGGATGACTGTTGGGGTTGGTGCCCGACATCGCAATGCGTGCAGCATCATATAAAGCAAAAGCTGTGGTGGCAAGAATCTTGTCGTGAACTATCGTGACAAACAGCACTCCTCTCTAGCCGAGCTTTTTATACAACCCAACCACTTTCTTCTTCTTTTTTTTTTTTTGTCTCTCGTCTATACAGCCCCTCCACAGCTTCATCATGGCTTCAAATCAGATCAAAAAGTACGTCATTGTCGGCACCGGCGTGCGGTCGGCCAACTACTACCAGCCCATCATCCAAGAATTCAACGACGTCGCCAAGGTGGTGGCCATTTGCGACACCAACCAGACCCGCATGGACGCCTGCAACGACCGCATGGTCGAGCTCGGCGGCGCGCGCGTGCCCACCTACAAGGACAACCAGTTTGACCAGATGGTCGCCGAGCAGAAGCCCGACGTCGTCATTGTCACCAGCATCGACCGCACCCACCACACCTACTGCATCCGCGCCATGGAGCTCGGCTGCGACGCCGTCACCGAGAAGCCCATGACCATTGACGAGCACAAGCTGCAGGCCATGGTCGACGCCGAGAAGCGCACGGGCAAGCAGGTGCGCGTGCTGTTCAACTACCGGTACGCGCCGCACCACACAAAGGTGCGCGAGCTCGTCGACTCGGGCGTCGTCGGCGACGTCAAGTCGGTGCACCTCGACTGGATCCTGGACTGCGCGCACGGCTCCGACTTTATGCGCCGGTGGCACCGCAACAAGGCCAACAGCGGCGGCATCCAGATGCACAAGTCGATCCACCACTTTGACCTGGTCCACTACTGGCTCAACACGGAGCCCGCGACGGTGTACTGCGTCGGCGGGCTGCAGTTCTACGGCAGGGAAAACGCGCAGAAGCGCGGCGTCAAGAACCTGGGCGAGCGCTACCTCAACAATGCCGACGCCAAGGACGACCCGTTTGCCATCCACATTGACGAGAGCCCCCAGCTGACCAAGCTGTACCTCGAGGCCGAGCACGAGGACGGCTACATCCGCGACCGCAACTGCTTCGCCGAGGGCATCGACATTGAGGACACGCTGTCCATGGTCGTGACGTACAAGAGCGGCGCCGTCATGAGCTACAACACGTATGCGTACGCGCCGTACGAGGGGTACCGGTGCTGCATCAATGGCACCAAGGGCCGCATCGAGATCAACCTGGTGGAGGGAGGGTACAATGCCGCTGGTGATCACGCGGCGCCGAAGCCGGTCGAGGGGGCTAACAATGCCGCCGGCGACCAAGCGGCACCGAAACCGGTCGACGGGGCCAACAACAACTACATCCACGGCGGCGTCGAAAAGACGCAGATTGTGGTGTACCCGCTCTTTGCAGAGCCGTACGAGGTCGAGGTGGCCAAGAGCGAGGGCGGCCACGGCGGCGGCGACCCGGTGCTGATGCGCGACGTGCTGATCGGGTCCAAGGACGAGTTCCACCGGGCCGCGTTTATTCGCGACGGGGGCAATGCCGTGCTAGTGGGCGTGGGAGCCAACCATTCGATGGAGTCGGGCCAGCCGGTCAATGTGCAGGAGCTGGTGAACTGGTAGACAGTTGGCCCGCCGGGGGTAGATGGAATATATATATATATATATATATATTCTATTTATACATCATAGCCCTTCTCAGATTTCCGTCTGAACGAGTCATGGTTTCCCAGAATTTCAATTATTTCCCATAATAGATTGTCATTGCATATATCTCATCACCATTGCCAGCAAAAAAAGTAAATATCGACTGTTGGGCAGAATGAAAGCTACCAACGCAATAGATACATGACTTCGTAGCCTGGGTCAGATGAGCTCGTCTCTAGTTTCATGTAGCTGGACAAAACGAGCATACTGCCGAACTACTGAAAGTTCGACAAGGGTTAAGCTTCCAAAGGCAGGTACTTGTGTAAAAGTAGAGAGCACCCGTCGATACCAGACCCATGACCTTCCTTCTACAAGTGCAACTGAAAACAAGTGTGACAGGTCAAAAAGAGGTACCCGAGAGGACTGTCCTACGCCCAGTCGAAGACTAGGGGCCAAGAGGACCGCGGCATAGGCACAGCGATTGGTGGAGATACTTTTTCCGAGAAAGCCCTCCTGGTCATCACTCAAACAAGCTTGCAAAAGTTGTTAAGAAGAGGTGTACAAGTGGGCGTTCTGAAGCAGGGCAACGTGTTAGTGAATGCCAAGGAATGGGAGTGGACAGTGGAACCCTCCCCGTTACTTCCCCGCAAAGTAAAACTGGCCAATGAGAGCTTTGCGCATTTACCCCATATTTCACGTCTCCCGGCCTGGACGCCTGGACGCCGAGATGGCTTATACCTCTGGAGAGACGGTGCTGTTGTTGCCGAGACTGCTAAACGCCTTCTCAATGGCGTACTGGGCAGAAAAATATCGGAGATTTGCAGTCACCTCGGTGATCGACCACGGATAAGAAGAGCTTCCGCGTCACCGACAAACGACAGGCTACGGTAAAACACGACTTCTGAAGGGCCGGCCAAACTCACCAGCGAGTTGCTACCTCGACAAAATCGAACACCGGCTGCTGGCCATCCAAAAGATGACCCTCGTCATCTGTCACGCTGTTGCCATCCTTCTTATTACGGGCTGAGCCAAGGGACGCTTCCCCTTCTATTTAGACATCTTTATACAGGGTAGCTTCGAAAAGGACAAAGAGGAATGACGTCCCCGACACGTGACACCCACGTAAAAGCAACAACTCTCGGCGTCAAGTACTATGTACAAGGTAGCCGACCTGGTGAATTACTGGTGTTGGGGTTATTAGTGTGAATGTGTGTGTGGTGTGTGTCCGAGGGTGAGCACATTCGAGAGAAGAGATGCCCGGAAGTCTGTTTGGGAGGGCTGGCTGAGGGGGACTCGGGATGTATTGTTTTAGGCCGTTCAAAAGAAAAGCCAAGAACGCAACGCTAATACATTTACGAGTAAGCCTGAGTGGTCTATATCCGAAAATTCGTGCCATGCCGTTGAGAGGGGGCTGATGGGGGCTGATGGGGTAGCCGACCTAAACATGGGGTTAGGGAATAGCACGTAGAATAAGATGAAAGACAAAAGGGCTCGCCACGATTAAACGACTACCCTGGTTGTTGTACAAAATCCAACGTTTGGCCGGGGTACATGTGGTCATAGGGTTGGATCCTGCATGCCCGCCAATTCCTTGTATGGATGTCCCCCCCCTCTCTCCTCTTCCCCAATACCGCCCTCTCAACGCAGCAACCCCAGCTTACAACCTTGCCCCAATAAAGAAATACCACCACGCACACGACACATTCTCCGCGTCCTTGGTTTTTACTTCCTTGACCGGAGAACACCATTGACCGCAACTTGCTTGATTGACAGGCTTTCGTTTTCCAACTGCACTCTAGTGCTGGGCTGATATGCCGGTGGCAAGATGCAACCATGGCCAACAGTCTGGTAACCTCCCCTACGGGGGATTCCCCTCTCCTTGTTCAGCAGGCAATCCAGTACTTTTGTTTAAGAGAAAAAAAAAGCTGGGTATATGTATCAAATAGAAGAGGCTCACCTCACAATATCAACAAAAAGTACTAATAAGGCATGCTGCCCCCCTACCCAGCTGTCCTTTCTTCTTTTCTCTCATACCACAGAAAAAACATAATCTGACTAAATTCTTTCCCCAGATAGAGGTTACCTCTCTGTTAGCCCAAGAGTTTTGTTTGCTTCCTCTCGTGTGGCTCTTTGGCCAGCCTGTATTACACCATGGCTGATGACAAGGATCCCGTTTCTCCCGTCCCCACAAACACACATGTTGAGCAGCAAGACAGCCAGGCTGCTACTGGCAGTGCTCCAAAACAACAAGGCATTGACGAAAATGTGGCTTATCTTGTCGGCATGGGCGCTGAGGCCCGTGACGCCACAGAGGCTGAGCACTCGCTCAACGTCAAGGAAGCCCTGAGGCGCTACCCTTGGGCCGTTTTCTGGTCGTGCTCCATCACCCTGGTCATCATCATGGACGGCTATGACACGGCCCTCATCGGCTCCTTTTATGGGTACCCGGCTTTCCAGAAGCGCTTCGGCATCCCGGCCGGCGACGGCACCTACCAGATCGAGGCCAAGTGGCAGACCGCCCTGTCTCTGTCGGGCAACCTCGGCAGCATCATTGGCATCTTTGTCAACGGTATCGTGACCGAAATGTTTGGCCACAAAAAGGTCTTGCTGGGCACCATCAGCTACCTGACCGGCGTCATCTTCATCTTGTTCTTTGCCAAGAGCATCGAGGTCCTGTTTGCCGGCGGGCTGCTGTGCGGTGTCGCCTGGGGCGTCTTTACCACCATGGGCCCCGCCTACGCCTCCGAGGTGACTCCCGTCGTGCTCCGCGCCTACCTCGAGACGTTTGTCGTTGTCTGCTGGGGCATCGGCCAGTTTATTGCGGCCGGCCTGCTCAACGGCCTCAACACGCACTCGTCGCAGTGGGCCTGGCGAGCCCCCTTTGCGGTGCAGTGGGTGTGGCCGGTGATTATTGTGCCGCTGGTCGTCTTTGCGCCCGAGTCGCCGTGGTGGCTGGTGCGCAAGAACCGGCGGGCGGATGCCGAAAAGTCGCTGATGCGGCTGTCCAACATCTCGTCGGCCGAGGCGAAAGCGGCCGTGTCGCTCATGGTCGAGACCACTGAGCTGGAGCGCCACCTGACCGAGGGCGACAGCTACCGGGAGTGCTTTGTGGGCGACAACCTGCGGCGGACCGAGATTACGTGCGTCATCTGGATGTGCCAGGTCTTTGTCGGGTTCGGCGTGTCGTCCTATTCGACCTACTTCTTCGAGCAGGCCGGTCTGGAGCCGGCCGAGGCCTACAAGCTGTCCCTCGGCCAGGCCGGCCTGCACCTGTTTTGCAACTGCATTTCCATCTTCATTACTGGCCGCCACGGCCGGCGCAACATTTACATCTACGGCGCCGCGTTCATGGCGACCATGATGTTCATCATTGGCTTTGTGGCGCTGGCCAAAGAGACAAAGGCGACTGGCTATGCCCAGTCGGCCGTCTTCATGCTGTGGTTCTGCGGGTTCCAGCTGTGCAACGCGCCCACGACATACGTGGTCATTGGCGAGATGTCCTCGACAAAACTGCGGTCCAAGACCATCGCCCTGGGACGCAACGCCTATAACGTGGCCAACATTGTCAGTTCCATTGTGGCGCCCTACTGCCTGAACCCGACCGAGGGCAACTGGAAGGGCAAGACGGCCTTCCTCGCCGCTGGCTTCTGTGTCTTTACGACAGTCTGGAGCGTATTCCGCCTTCCCGAGACCAAGGGCCGCACCTATGAGGAGATTGACATTCTCTTCCACAAGAAACTCAAGGCCTGGCAGTTCAAGAACTACAAGATTGACCGCGAGCAGCACATTGAGCAGAAATTTGCCGAGGTGGAGCACGTGGACTGAGAAGAAGAGCAAGATACTTGAAGTCTGTTGTTTTGACAAATCTCGTTTTATTTGTGTTGGTCACCCATGAGCCGATGAACATTAGTGCCTGCTTAAGACGCAATAACTATTTATTGTACTCGAAAGTACTCCCAGAACAGTTGTCAATTAAAGTAAAAAGTAATGTCAGATAATTTATTCAACCAACAAGTGACGGAAGCTTCAATCCGAGTTGAGAACTTTGGTTTAGAACTTTGGTTCTGAACTCGCATACTTGAAAATTACCGTATTGGGAAATATACATGCGAGTAACTGTCATTAAATAAAGAAAGACAAAGTAATCGTGACAAGAATTGCCACAAAGCTTATTCTTATTTTGTTGTAGGCGAAGAGAATGCGCACAGAATACTCAACTTTGAAAGCTTGGTATTTGGGGTTGATTCTTTTCCATTTGGTAAAGTGTCCGTAAACATTTGCCAAGTGACATACTATACTCGTATTCGAAAATGGCAGAAAATGACAAAGAAGACGGCGTTTAGCTATCTTTTAAAAGCTGGAAAAGGTAGAATGCGAATAGAACTACATGCAAAATAAATATATGCGTCGGTCAGAGAAGGTAAACTATGCTGTGAAGCATGTTGAAAGTTATATATAACCAACTTTACTTTTGTCAAACAACGCGATAAAAAAAAACGTACACAATATCTAAAGACGACCATAACTCCTTGACACTGTTTAATCTGCAAAGGTTAAAAATGAAGACGTTGCACGTTGACAAGTCTGAAAGAAAAAAAAGGTGGGTCGACTCTCCAGACGGGGACGCTAAACCACGGAAATAGAACTAAAATTTAGTACGTCACTCTGCGCAACCTCAACCTCTCCCCTTCTTTCAACACACGCACACCCATCCATCATGCCCCCAGACCGAGACCTCTACGGCCACCGGCCGGCCAAGAAACAGCGCCGCGAAATGGCACTCTCCGACACCCTCGACTTTGCCTCCCAGCTGCGGTCCGTCATGGACAAGCCAAAGTCGAAAGCGACAAAAGCGACAGCCTCTTCCGCATCGACGCCGTCGTCCGGCCGGCCACTCACCTTTGCGTCTGCGAAAAACAAGGCGGACGACGACCTGGCGAATGTCCGCGTCAAGAAGAGAAAGCCTACAGCTGAACCAAAGGACAGCTCTGCCAGCTCCGCCCTCCGACTCAAGTCCCCGCCTGCAGGGAGTGCAGCCGCAGCCGCCCTCGAGGCGCACGAGCGCGACCGGATCCGGCGCAGCATGGAAGCCAAGGCGAAGCGGTACGCGGCGATGAAGCGCGGCGACTACGTGGCCAAGGAGGGCGAGGCGGCGCCGCTGGTGGACTTTGACAGGAAGTGGGCCGAGGGCAACCCCTCGGACTACTCGTCGTCGAGCGACAGCGAGGCGGGCGGTGGCGGGCGACGGGCCGGAAGAAAAGGTAGACAAGCGAGCGACAGCGAGGACAAGAGAAGAAGAGCGAGTGACAGTGAGGACAAGAGAAGAAGAGCGAGCGACAGCGAGGACGGAAAAGAGGAGGACCAAGTGGAGGTTGTGGACGAGTTTGGGCGGACGAGAATGATGTCTCGGGCAGAGCACAAACGGCAGCAGAGACGCAAAGAAAGGATGGAGCGGTCCGAGCGGGAGCTGGCCGAGATGCGCGCGCGGCCAGTCGACGGCGGCAGTCGTGTGGTGTACGGGGACGTGATCCAGACCGAGGCGATCGAGGTCCCCGGCGACATTGTGGGCACTCGCTACCGGGAGGACACGCCGCCGACGCCGCCGTCGCACTACAACGCCAACGAGGACGTGCGGACACGCGGTGCGGCGTTCTACCAGTTTGCGACGGACGACGAAGAGACCCGGGCGGCGCAGATGGAGGCGCTGGCGGCAGAGCGGAAGCGGACGGAAGCAGCTCGGGCAGCTGCGGCGGCCGAGGACGAGACGACAAAGGCGCGGAGGACGGCAGCCGAGACTCGAAAGCAAGAGATGGAGGCGCGGCGCAAGGCACTGGCGGAGCGGAAAGCAGCCAAGCAGGCGGCACAGTTTCTGGACGGACTGGAAGCTGCCATTTTGGGAGGAGGAGACGATGACGATAGCAAGACCAAAAAATGATACCCCCTTTTTGATAGAATTTTGCATAGAAATTCACGCGCATGAATCTTTCGCATTCGATGCAAGGTCTTTATCAATGTATAAGTTTCGAGGTGCATGGTCTGCAAAACCCTACATGGTATCGTCAACACAGGGGGGGTTACAATGCCAGCCAGCCAAGGGTGCTCTACTCATCAGAGCCGGAATCCTCATTCGGTATGGGGCCGGTCTGTCCCTTGGGGTTCGTGGGCAATGCTTATGCTCTCCTTGTGCAGACTGGCCGGGCTGCGTCAATGGCTGCCAGCGACAGCTGGGCAGAATGCCTCGAAAGAGGTCAGTCTATTTATCAACTTGACATGACCTCAACACGGCAACCGCAAAGCTGTTAAACAGCTTGACTGTGCAGGAGCGGCATGCCGCCGCGTATGCTGCCGTTGATTGAGGCTAGGAAGCTCGAGTCGGAGGCCAAAAAGCTGAAGAAGGAGTGAGAGGTTTGCGTGCTGGCGGAGTGTCTTCTTGTTGTGGGCGACATCGGTGACGGCCACCAAATATTTGTGACGGGACCTGTGTGCGGCCATCGCTTTCACGTCGTGCAGTGGTGAGAATGCGGCGAAGGACTAGGAGAAGCTAAAGCTGTGTCCACCTCCGGGGAAGCATTTAGAAAATATTGATACCAGAGAATCACAAAAAAAAGTGACCATTGCCATTAGTAGTGACTTGTAAATACTGTAAAAATTGATGAAAAAAGAGATATATATATTTCCCATACATGTCCATGCCCCATGATAATACCCTATGAAGTAAATACGATTGAAAAAAAAAGAAGGCTCGTGGTTCTCTTTCTCTCTCTTTAAAACCTGGCAAAATAAATCCCAGAAAAGACAGACAGGGAAGGGGCACCTCTTTTTGTAGTACACAAGTCCAGCAGACAGTAAGTAACATACCGAGAAGAAAAATAAATAACAATAACAAAATCTGTTTCCTTCCATGCAAATAAAAAACAGAGAGCCCAAAGTGACAACGCAGGAACAAGTATCGACAAGAATTAAAAACGCCGTTTCGAACACCGCGGAAGGAGGGGGGGCCCCGTATCGTAAAGGCCACATATATTTCGATATGAGAGAGTAAGAGTTTGTGCAACAGGGAGTATTGTAGCGCAACAGCAACCGAGCTGTGCTTTTTCGTATATGTACGAGTAAGAAAGTGTATGAGGTAAATATGGTGGTAGAGTTTGACTGTGAGAGTTGGTAGATGTGCGGGAATCAACAGTGTGAACAGAAAATGGTAAAAAATATACACGAGGGGGGTATGTTCGGTAGGGCGAGGTTTAGTGGTTGGTTGGTCACTGATTGGTACAGATGGGGTTAGACACGAGCAATGCTCATGTCAGCATCCACAAGCAACCACAATCGCTGAGTTCGGAGGATCCACGGCGGAAGATCTCCTCGCCTGTGAGCAAGTCACGTTTCGCTTCGCCTGGAGCCTCGTCGTCGTCCTTCTCTGCAATCGTGATCTGAATCTGGTTGCCGTCTTCGTCCAGGTATGGCAAGGCCTTGACGGATGTTCCAACCATCTCCAGGCTGTACTGAACGCACGTTGCTTGTCTTGAATTGGACATGCGACGCTCAATCATCTTCACGATGCGGGGATAAGGAGGTGGCGGTGGTGGCATATCGGAGAACAGAGTTGTAGATGGCGTGGGAACACCCTCCGCGGTGGTCGTTGTGGTCGACGTGGTTGCAAGAGTCGGCGTTGTAACCGACGTCGATGTGGATGCGCCTGCGACATGATAATTGTTGTGTAAAGCCTTGCTGGCCCCAGAGCCGGCTCCTGCTGCGGTTGATGCAGACGACACTGACGAGGAAGACGATGACGCTGATTCTGGCTGGCTCATTTTGTACACGCTACTGTTTTGACGCGGGTAGATAAATACCTCCAGAACGGTATCCGGCCAAGTGCACACCCAAGGCTTTTCGCCTGCTTTGGCGACGTCTTTGCGGTGGAACGAATTGAGTGTCAGCGCAGCAAGGTCGTCCCAGTCCGATCCACGGCGCCTCCGGCGGCTGTTGGAAGATGTGGCTGTCGAAGCTGCGGCGGCTCCGGTTGGTGTTGCTGTGAGACCTTCCTGTGGCACAACAACTGTCTTATTGTAGGGCATCATATAAAACCATGCCGGACCGCGGTTCAAGTCCAGAGTGTCGTTGACCAGCTGCATCGTTGATGACCCAAATGCAGGGCTCTGCTCGCCAAAGTAAACGATGCCGTTTTCGAAAGAGAGTGTCTCGTTGCAACCAACGGTAATATTGTATACCGGGTAGGCGTTCGATTTCGCCACGTTCGTGATACTCACGGTCGTGCCGGACATGTAATTGACATGGCAGCTCCAGGCCGCGCCTTGGTCGGTATCGTTGAAGCAGGTGCTTGGTGTCTGGTTTGGCTGAAGTGGGAGGCCGAAAAGGCCAGTTGGCAGGTCCGGTAAGTTGGATGGCGTGGCGATTGGAGTGGCATCGACGGTGACAGTCACTGCTGGCGATTCGTAGGACGGCCTGTGGCGATGTTAGCAGGGAGAAGGGGCAGAGACAGCGAATGTTGTAACGAGGGAGGATGGAGTAAACATACTTGGTGTAAGGCTTTGGTGGCTTTTTGTGCTTTGAAAGGAAAGTGCCAATGACGGCACCGAGAATAATTCCCATCAACGCCAGTGCTGTCACAAGCAGACAGATAGCCCAGTAAGGCACAATCCCACACAAACGCTTGCGCGCAACCCTCTGAAGTCTTGTGCGTCGAGTGTCCTTTTCGTTGACGTCATTCGCAGCCACATTGATATCATGCCGGCTGGCTTCAGATGTGAAGCTGCGTGAAGAATGGCGAGACTGGGGCGAGTCGAGGTCGTCAAACTCTGGGTTTCGTGAAGCTAGACCCAATCCTCCAGCACCAGCGATGGGTCGCAGAGTCGGAGCTGTGGTCGCAGCTGCAGCTGTTGGTACGGCGGCGGCTGCCAGCATAGACGTGCGTGCCGAAGGAGGTACAGCAACCGGAGCGGGAGGCTGTACATGTTCTATCTCGACGGGCACCTGTCCTGGTGGTGAGGCGGGAGACGGGCCCAGTGTTGCTGCTGGTGTTCCATTGGCGGCACTGGCAACAGGGCTGCCCAAGGGGTCTGGTCCCGGCGCACTGGCTCCGGCAGCTATCTTGCGGTTGTATGCCTCGTCTGGATACCGCGAGTAGGGTGGGAGCTGTTCGGTGTGGCCGTCAGGGCCGATCATGTCGGCAATCTCTTCACCTTCGGGTCCCAGCCGTCGCTGGTAGTTGTCGGACATGCCGGGAAAACCAACGGGGATGGTGTTCATGGGAATCGTGCCCTGGCCACCCGCCATTGTGTTCTGGGGATACAAGGTGTACGGGAACGTTGGGCCACGAGGGCCATTGTAGGACGATTCGGATTGTACCGCAGTAGATGCTGTGGCACTGCTTAATGAACGACCCAACCGGACGTTCTGGGGGTACAGTTGATAGGGGAACGAAGGGCCGGATGGTCCCTGGTATGGTTCCTCGCCATTAACCGCCGAGCCTGCGGAACCCGCGCCGCTGCTTGCCGTGTCACTCGGAGCATTTACCGTTGTGCCACTGCCTGCTGCTCTGCTGCTGCCCATACTGCCGCCAACCGTGCTGCTGCTGTTGCTTTGCGATCCGACTTGCGGCTTTGATATGCTGGATGGGCGGTTGGCCATGCCTACTGGTACTGGGACGCTGGATGGTTGTTGTGATTGTGAGGCGGCGCGTGTTTCTGGCGGCGTCACAGATATGGAGATGCGGTGTGAAGAAGAGGATACGCCGGAGGAGGAAGTGGAGGCGTCAGAGGAAACGGAGTCTGAGGCGAATCGAGAGTTAGCCGGTGGTGTTGAGAGAGGACCCTCGGGGGAGATGCTGCTGGAAATGGATGGTCGTGACGCGCGGGACGTGGAGCGTCTGCGAATGACGCTGGCAACACCGAGATTGCTGGCGGCTGTGTTGTCGTTGCTGTTTGGTGGGCGAAAGCCGTCGGCAACGGTCATCTCCGTGGCATTGAGAGCCGGGTCCTGGGTGGTCTCCATCTCGCCGCCGGTGCCGCCTCCTGCGGTCTGCACCGACGCAGTTCGCGAGACTCGCCGGGACACCCGCCGCTCGAAGTCGGAGGCCTTGCTGTCGGATCGGTCCATGGTTGCCGTGTGTCCGCGATCGTCGGACCCGATGGCCAAGAGCAGCGGATTGTTCGGCTTCCTCGATCGTCTGGTTGGTTTTCGTCCTGCCGCTTGTGTCGCTCAATTCGTCGGGCGTATGCAATCTTAATTCTCGGCGCCTAGGCGAGAGAGAGTCGTCGCTCAAAGTGTCCTGGGTCGACACAGAGTAAGGTAGGTTGGTAGTCGTCGTCAACGCAGCGAAATCTGGCGGGAAAATGCCAGTGGCCGGCAAGCGGTGTTGTCGCTGGGGTTTCGTATTCCACGGCTAGTTTTTTAAGCCTGTCGCCGGCTCTTCCTGTTTTTCCACCTTATCCCCTATTCTTGCTGGGTGCGGTCGGTCGGGCGTAGCAGGAGAGAAATCGTGCCAGGGTTTGCGCGTTGCGGTGCTGTCGTGGTCGCTGTCGTCGATTGTCGTGTGTAGCCTGTGGTCGTAGTTTGGGCAGGCAATGAGGGAGGATGAGCCGACGGGAGAAGACCACTCGCTTGGCTGGGGGGCAGGATTGGTGTTTGGAAAGGCAAGATGGAAAAAGAAACGAAGGGACAAGGGGAGAGATGGGAAAAGAGGAGAAGGTGTGGCGGTAGGAGGGCCTGCAGCCAATGTAGGGGCAGAAGGGGGGGTGAGCCAAACAGGCCGGCCGGTCGAGCCAGAACAGTTGCCGTCCTTGGCTAGCACCACACACTGGCCGCGCTAGAAGGGTCAATACTGTGGAAGACGCATGGCACGAGTATCTGACGGGGTCTGGAGGCCGTGGTTTTGAGGGTTTCCAAATTCGGGTTCTGGGTTTTGAGGGTTTGGCAAGGGGCAGCGTAGACTTCAGCGTGGATTCCGCGGGTGGCTACACTGCGCGAAATGACGGCGAGAAGGAGCGGAAAGACGAGCGAATACCGAGGGCGGGAGACTTGGGCACAGGCCTGGGCGATGGCCAGGGCAACAATCGGCGCCGAGAGCCAGAAGCACAAGCAGACCGACAGACATGGGGGCTTGTGCAGGAGTGTGGTGGGTTTCTCAGGTGGGTGTTCTATGGGCGTTCTGGTGGATGTTCAGGTGGGCTTGTGGGTTTGCTCAGGAACAAGCACCAGAAACTTGCTGGAAGGGGGTTTCGGACGGGCATTGGTGTGGGCGACCGGGCATCGTGATTGGCTGCTGGCCGCTGGTCTCTGTTGTTCCGTGGGTCTCTTGTCCCTGGCCTTTTCGACTTTCTCGGAGGGAGGCCAGGTCTGCTAGCCCGTTCGCAGGCCTGTTAGCAGCCGTCCTAGCATGTCAGATGCTTCTGGGGTACACGGCGTGGCGCCCGATCCACTATATAACTCAATGTACCTTCCAAGTATAGCGCCGATGGACCGTCAGCCTGTAGTATCGCCAGTGAGCCACAAGAATGGGTCAAAAGCACCAGAATTGAGGGTCGCAGGGATGGTCGCCCATAAAAAAGAACCCACAGCACTGCGTTTCATTGGCCCGGAGTTGTTCAGGGAATAGCCTACTGGAATGGGACTCGTGCTTGGACGCGAGCCGTGCTGAGAGGGGCTGGTGCTGGCGGGCAGTGCCTTCCCTCTCCATCGCCTGCGCAAGGCACGAAGTATCGTGCATATCTGCTTCAGCGACTGCGAATGGGAGTAATGAGTGATCCAGTATGCACTCTGCCATACCGCCTGATAGAAGCCGTTGGAGACGTCACGACGTTTCCAGAGCTCAAATGCTTTACTGCTCGTATTTATTTTTCTCTTCCTGCATTATTCTGTTGGCGGACAATAGGTGTACTTGTCTGAAATCGGCAGGTCCGGCTCGACACGAGTCTCTGTTAATCAGCGCCTGTTACTATGCACCTGGTGGGCTGCACACTCCCTTCCAGGAGAACCCCTCAGACAGGAGCGTCTGTTTCTGTTCTCTGTCTCGTGGGGACAAACACTGAATTCAAACGCCAAGAATTGAATCCAAGACGCAGGAAGCCATGACACTGTCTCGTCCCCTCGTCTTTGGGCTGTTGTTTGTCCTATCGACCTGTGGTTCCGCTCTTGTTGGCGCCATTTTGCTCCCTCTGCTCCATCAGCTCCAGTCTTTGTGAATCTGCGAGAGACTATTTTTACCACTTGTGCATTGCTTGTGTAGGGAGTAGCAGCAGTTCTCCCTACTTTGTAAGGGGGTGTGGCGTTGTGCCGTTGCTTGAACTACCGGACCCAACTGGCATACAATGTAATAAGAAAGTATCGAAACGAATATCATGCTCACCTGGGATTTGTCCATTTCCACACTTTCGTTTTAAGTATACTTCGTGGCCATTCTTAGCACTATGTAGTAGGCCATAAGCAGATCGTGGGCATGTGTCATGCATAGTTGGGTAGAATGTGGACTTTCTGAATCTCCCGACAGAACAAGGAGTCAGAGAAAGCAAACTGCGAGCGACAACAAAGATGGAGTGTCTATCTTTTCGCAGGACAGAAGCGCATACTACTATGAGGAGGTGGAGAGCCACTCCACTGCAATTTAGTTATATTCGGCAGAGCAGGGCAAAATGGTGATGCTTGTACCGTGCACTGCCTGCGAGTGTTAACGTTAACACTTTATTCTCCTTTATTTGAGCAACAACGGGCAGGGTGGCAACCCAAACATGGGTGGCGTTTTAACGGCTCATTTAGAGTTTTCCCTTCATTTACACTCTGGGGTAAAAGAGCAGTGTGAAGAAGAAGTCAGAGAGAGATGTGGTGAGAACATACTACGTAGTAACGATTACGGGACGAGGGACGAGGGTTGGAACCAAACAGGAAAGATGGCCGAAAGAAGAAATGATGGCAAGGCGGAAAGCGAGAAGGATATGCGTGGATCTCATAACACTGCGAGTGATCATCATGCTTCTGTTTTTACTTTGTACTCTGTATTTGCTTCTTCCTCTCTGCTCCAGGACGCAAACCCAATGGGCTGCTTTGGCCCACCGCCTTGGTCCATTTGGGTCTGGGCCTCACCCTGGACAAAAAATCGAGGTGCCGGGACGAAATGCGCGAAGGAAGCGAGCCAGAGCAAATTCAAGCAACAATTGCGGAATGGGCCACTCGCTAGAGAATCTTGGCTCTGCTTGGCCAGTCATGAATAGGAATGCCTGCAAGATACACCGTCCGGCCATCATCGACTATGAAGCCTTTGGGCTAGACCTGTGGGGGATACGAGGTCAGGTCAGATGCAGAATAGCATGCTCTACGCAAGTATTTTGCGACGTAAGATAGAGTGCAAGATACAACCCGAGATGTGAAGTGGTATGGAGAGTGGCTCAGTGTGTGACGAGTAAAGGGGCATGGAAGTATCTTGCAGGATGTATTGTATTGCATAGTATTATTTTGCCTTTCCTTAAAGGATGATACAAAGACACTGCTCACATTGGATCGTAAGACGCAGTGTAAATACTGACTGGCAGGCTAAATCCACAAGTCCTCGTAGAAGTGAAGGCCCTCCTGTCTTGTCTCACACTGGCAGGGAGGTGCTACGCTGTGTTTCTTTTCATACTTTGGCAGCGCATACTCGTACAAGACCAAAGCTCCGTAGCGGTTGCGGCCTACGCGTAAATGTAGCCATACCCTTGATCCTGCAGCCAACCAACCAGGTCATACAGGAAGACTTTAAAACCACCTCGCATGTAAGATACGGGTTGTTGCTGCATCTAATACCGTAGTTTGCCTCTTGCTGGCTGGCTATCAACCAGCACCAAGCTGCGAAGGCCCCAGGCGATCCACCTCCTAGATTGGCCAGCCAGAATCGTTTCCTGGGCCTTTGCAAGCGTCGATCCGCAAAGCTTCTTCGCCAGTGCCCAGGCCTGGCCTAGGGAAAACATTGTCTAAACTTGGAATCTTGGCATCGCGGTTTTCTTTGTCCTATTATCTTTAACTTTTCGCCTCTGGCTCTGTTTAATCTTGTTGGCGTCTTTTAGGGCTTGCCTGTTGGCTTTTGCTAGTTGTTACTTTGGACAAAGCGTTTGTCCCTTTCTGTTGGCAGTGTTTTGCGCAAGCTGAGCGGCAGTTGATAACAATTCCACATTGTCTGGGTTCTGCACTTGTCTCCATGCCATTTGCAATGTCGGCAGCTGTATCGGCTGCTTTTCGCCTCTTGCCAATTGAGGCATACCCCATAGTTCGCTCTCCCCATACAGATGGATTGCTGCTGCATCTTTGTCGCACCTTCTTATGTAAGATATATTGCAATTGTAGATAACAGGAAAGTGCGATGTGCACAGCCAATTGCACCTTCCCATTCGACCGCAGTTCTGCCTGGCCGCAGCAGAAATACGTCCCAAAATCTTCGCATTCCTTTCTTTCACCTTTTTATGTCACGTTTTCACATTTGTGCACTTTCGGTTTCGTCTCGCCTTATTTCTCTGCTTGGTCCCCTCACCATCGCGCATCTGCAGGTCCAGCCACGGCAGCCAACCATTTTGCTCACTGCCTCGTCACCCCTCACCCTCCATCTCGCACACGCACCCCCTGCTGTATCACTCAGCTGCCTCCAAAAGCCAATATTGCCCAGGTCACAGCACATTTGCACGACGGCTTCTTGCAGGCAAGCAATCCGTCCTTTGCGTATCCGAGCCACTTCCCACGATACGCCACGGCGCGCACTCTCCTGTCCATTGCATCAGCGGGGTATCTGCTCTTGCATGCCGTATGCGTGCTTAAGTACGACTGGACACGTCTTTGCAGCAAGGCATGGCATGGCGTTGATGTGGCTTGACCAAAGGCTACCGGAGCTGCTGCTGTGCTCCCCCCTCTGTGTGTTATCCGACCTTAGCTGCTTCCCGTTTCGTCTCTGGTGCGCGTGTGTGGTGTGGGTGGTTGTTTAATCCTCTTTGTGGTTTCTGCTTTACTTTTTCGCCTTTTCCAACACGCACTTTTCCTCCAATTCCCTCTGCTTCCACCTACTTCTTAACAAATGAAGTTGCGCATTCCGCTCCGCCAGTTTGCCCGACGAAAAACGAGGCTTCGCTGTTTGCCTAGGTGCACTTTCGGCGCGTGGTGTGGATGGTCGCTTGTTGGTGTTGGGGTTTTCAAAAGGGTGTAGAAAGGTTCCCGTTTGTCAAAACAGGGCTTTCTCCCAGAGCCTTGCGTCCACGCAACCCCTCTTTCCAACGTGTCGTATCCGGCCACCGGTGCATCTCATCTGTTCGTATGCGACAACGCGGCCGTGAATGTGCTCTTTTATTTTGCAAGGCATTGTGTTTTGCTGCGTCTTCCTGTTCGCATTGGACTGTTTGCAATTCGTTTGTTTCTTAGCTTCTACCTGCGTCTGGCGTCCTGCACGGCCACCAGGGAACTCCCACGCAAGCAATTGTGCATGAACCATTCTCTTTCGTCACTGCCGAGTGGACCATCGTGTCGAGCGAAAAAGGCCGACAAGGCCGGCATTCTGGTAGGTCCCAGTCGCCAAGCAGACCTCGTTCTGTTCTCTGGATTGGCAAGTCCAGGAAGTTCACGAGGCTTTGGGTCTGCCCTTCCCACTCAGCACCCTCGGTCTATGCACCGCTTGACACAAAAGGTTGTCGGCCGTGGTACACTGATCCGCGTCCTTTTGTCGTGGTTTCGCACATCCCCCTCACCGTCCGCCCCTATGAAGTGCGTGCACATTTCCTTCCTTTTCAAGCTGGCAAAAGTAGCAGAACACCTTTCTGCCCGTCTCTTTGTCCAAGTTGACTGCGGCATTGCCTCGCCGGCTGCCTGTTTGTATTGGCCATTATTCCCGATTCTGCATGTCTTGAATCTTGTTGGACGAGGCGGACCAACAGAAGTGCAGGATGACGGCGGGTGTCGTACCTATTCCTTATGTGTTTCGTGTGCTTGGCATTTCTACGCCCATCGACCACATTGCGGACTAGGCAGGCAACCTCCGCAAACTCTACGGTTGTCAGCCTGGTCTGCCCTTTCTTGTCCTTTCCGCCAACAGACCCCTGTCAGTTCCTATCGTTTTGTCACGGTTGTGCGCTCTTCCTTCCACAGTGAGATGCAGCTGTCTCCGTCGCGATGACAGCATAAATAAGTATATGAGAGAGCCTGCCCCCGCGTCTCTCCTCGCACACTCCACCCCCAATCTCTCGGAATATCTGCACCAACAAACTTCAAACTCGCACCGCTGGTCTACTGCACTGCGGTTGACTATCGTCCTCAGCATCGGAGCTTCAGCTTCGTCTTACTGGGGAGGTACCTGCCTACCCCTCACACTGCCTGTGGCTCAACTGTCTTGGTTTCAGACGAAACAGCTCCTGGTTCGTCTCAGCTGTGACTTTTGCCATTACCATTATCCTCCCTCATCATTTACCACTATTTTTTCTCCTTTATTGCTTCTGTCCTCTTTTCCCCGCTGCTTCACAGTTGTCGTCCTGTTATATTTTCTGTCACCAAGCTTCTGCGAAGTTGTTGTTGAGTTGTTAAGTTGCTGTCCCACTACTGCCTAGCAGCTTTCCTTTCGAACGCAACACTTCGTACCAGTTACCCTTTTGCTGCGTCCTCCCTTTTCTGAATTTTGTTAAAAACCTACCCAAAATCACAAAAAAAAATTACTTTCAAGGTCCACCATATCACACACACACACACAATATGTCTTCGTGTCGGTCATTCAGCAGCGGCAGCAGCGGCACCTCTTCTTCCGGATCCTACTCCCGCGATTCCGGCAGTATCTTTCTTGACGACACTGAAGTCCGCAGGCGCGACCACCGCGTACCCAAAGACAGCAAGTCATTCAACTTTATGCTCTATGCTGCCGGCGTCAACCCTAGCAGGGTTGATCACATCCGCTGCGAGGAGGTCACAACTAGGTCGCCTGGCCGAAATATCCGCGGCGGCGATGACAAGAAGGTCTACAAGGAACACCGCGGCGGCTATGACAAGAAGGTCTACAAGGAACACCGCGACACCAATTTCTTCTTTGTAGCCAAGAAAGGTCACGGTTACAGCCACGGCCGCTATGATGATGACGGCTCCAGCGGCTACAGCAACTATGACGATCTTTCCGACTACTCGCACAGGGGCCACAAGGGGAAAGGCGGGCACGGTGGCGGGCACGGCGGCAATACACCTCCGCCAAATCGGGGCAAACCCATGTGGTCCTCGGGCGGAGGAGCCACAGCCGGGGGCGGAATGCCTCGCGGCGGCGGCAACGGTGGGGCCGATTTCCGTCCCTTCCATCCAGGCCACAACCGCGGAGGCCGTTACACCGACTCGCCGTCGGAATATGGCGGCCCTCCCCCGAACATGATGATGAACGATGGTATGGAGGTGCCTATTGCCAATCCGTACCCGCAACACGCCGGCTACGCTCCGCAGGGATACACTGGCTACCCGGGAGCTGCCCAGGCTATGCCATCCATGCCCGGAGCCATGCCCAACGGTACTACGCATATGGGCGCTATGCCGGGTGGCGTCACAGGACGGCCGGGGATGGCGGGTGGTCACCCCGGTGCCGCGCCCGCAGTGGGTACTGGCGTACCGCGTGGTGTCCCGTCTGGGGGCGGCGTACCGCGTGGCGGCCCGTCTCCCGTCATTGTTGATTAGGAGATACAAGACGGCCCACCCAAGCGCCCTCTGCCTGCCCGCAACTTTGTTTTTCCAGTTCTGTCTTTCCTTTTGGCTTCTTCCTGTGTGTTTTCCTGGTGTTACTAGTTGATTCCCCCCATGCCATGCTATTTTGTTTGCGTCTTGTGTTGCATTTTTCTCTTTTCCTTATTGGTCTATTGATATCTGCACCCATCTTTGACAACTTGTTTTATTATATTTCCTTTACTATGGTTTAATGTTTGGGTCTGGAATTCGTTTCTTTTTTGGTGACTGCTTGCTTAACTTTTGACAGGTTCTGTCCCAACTTTCGCTTTTTGTTTGGCTTTGTTTCTCGGTTTGTTTCCGTCGTTGTTTCCTTCTGTGTTTGTTTTATTACCCCCTTTCACCATTTCTTTTTCGTTTACCTGGCGTTTTCTATTTGACTGTTTTTTGGCTTTTTACGGGCGCGTTCGTTTGTGTTTCCACTTTACCCATCGGTTTGCTTCTGTTGTCGCTTCTAACCTGTCAGTACTTGTTTACAGTGTTCTCCCTTTTTGGATTTCTTTTTGGATTTCCTTGTTCAATCTCTCTTTGGATTATCGGCGTCGGGTGTCTCTTTGTCGAGGTGCTTTTTTTGTCTACGTTTTACCACGACCTTGAGGGACAGAAAAGGCTGGGTCGTTTATAGTTCCCGGGCGGAACTAAAAGCCAAGCCAGACAAGCAAAGTGTTTGCTTTATGACTACATTACAGATGAGCTTTACGATATCACGTTTCCTTACATATTTTTGGAGAGCTCTGTACCCGTACCAGTCGGGGAAAATGTTTCCTACTTTGGTTTCTGTACTATTCGTTTTTGGATACTGAATCGATATCTCAAAAACCTCACCACTTTGGATTTGCTGCAACGTTTCGGTTGTGACGACCGGAAAGAAGGCTCATCGAGAGCTTGCTTTTATTCTTTATAAAAACCACTTGTGACTCTAGACGACACGGCCCGACTTGTCCTTGACTTTGGATCTTACTCTGGGTAGTTACATTGCAACTTACCTGCTCTGATCATCTGGTGTCAATGGCACTGCAGCTAAGGTTCACCTTTGGACCGAGAAGAATTTGTACAATGCGCCCATCACAGGTAAATAGCAGAGAGTTACAGAGAGACAGTTGCGGCGGACAGGTTATGCGGAACAAAGAGGCAACCCGACGCCTTGGACCTTGCGTCAGCCTTTGCGCACAACACTGTGTTCCATGGCCTGGCCTCGCTTTATTTTTTTTTAATGTTCGAGCGGTCCACCTAGGACTTTTGCACACCACACTTGCAACATGTAAGACCTAAAATATGCAGGAGAGCCCCAATATGGGTAGCCTGGCGGCTCATCCCCCCCCCTTCAAGCCGCAGCCGTCCAGCTTTACTTGGCTGGAAAAATGCTGAGCAGGAAAATAGTAAAAAAACTTGCCTGACGAATCATGGGTGGGCCTATCGCCGTCTTGGGTTGCAGCGGTTGCCTGAGGTTGCCTGGACATGTTGCCTTTTTCTTCTATTTTGCGGAATGCGGATTCCATTTGAGGAACACAAAGAGTGCACAGAGGAGACAGGCGTGAGAATACAGGACTGCGCAAGCATGCGCAAGCATGAGCAACGACAGCTGTGAGGAGGCACAGACAAGCTCAGGGGGGCATATTGAGTGGCACAATTAAGAAGGTAAACGGCCTTTACTATTTTCTGTCCGAGAGACGTATGAATAAAAGTCTCACGCTGGCACTTGCGGACTTTGCGTGCTGTTCACTCAACGCCATTGGCAAAAAAGTAAGAACAGGAAGAGTCGCCGCGATAAGCACCTTGTTTCATGGAATCAATTCTCCAGTGCAGAACCAGCATTGAACTGGTGACAAATGATTTCGCAAGTATTGTCAAAATCAGGACTAGCCAGGAGGGAATGTAAAAGTCTGCTTTTATTTTGTTTCATTATTTGCCCGTTATTACTCGATCGTGAGTCAGAACAGCTGGCGATCCATAATTGATTCGTAGGGAAAGAAGGATGGGGGCCTGCGGGGGCCTACTCGTAATATGCAGCACTGCCGTCTTATGATC
The DNA here is from genome assembly GCA_002778245.1 of Raffaelea albimanens. Lineage (NCBI taxonomy): Eukaryota > Fungi > Ascomycota > Sordariomycetes > Ophiostomatales > Ophiostomataceae > Raffaelea > Raffaelea albimanens. The sequence continues at coordinate 2,706,941 of PCDJ01000008.1, read as the reverse complement.
AGAGCGACCAGGACCCAATGCAGATGCGGTGCCGTCTTACAGACGATCAGAGGCCCCAATGACGGCCATCACAAGATCCTTCGCCCGAAAAGGCCTCCAGAGAGGTCAGTGACGTTGACTTGATGGCGGCAGTCTGCGTTTACAAGGCTAACGGTCTGTGCTGTCAAGTTCTTCCAGGGCAGGTTTAAACGAATTCAAATGATCCTGGACGCCAAGATGGCTACGCACGATTAGATCGTCGGCATGATGGAACCACCGCGCGCGAGATGACTGTTTCGGCGTGGCTCTCCTTTCCCGGAGCCGGTCTTAACGGCCTTTCCTTAAAAAGGGAGGAGGTGGTGGTGAGGCCCGCCAGGCAGCAAGCCGTCAACCAGTGGATCAGCCTCGTCGACCGATGGAGGCTGAAGGCTGGCCTCAATATTGGGCGCCGGTTTAGCCGGCAGCAACAGCGGGCCAATGATTTCCTGCCGGCCGGTCCCTCCTTTGTTTCTCCCTGCAGCCTTCGCCGCAACAAGCGAGTGCAGTGCCTCACGAGGCAGCCATAGTGGAGAAACACGGCCGCTGCTGCCCACGTTAGTCCACCAACGTTGACCACCCAAGGGACCCCACACTTGCCCGCGATAGAGCGACCACCCTGTTGGCAGCCCACTGCCAACCACCACAACAGCCCATGGCCGTTGTCTGCCTGATCTGTCCTGCATGCCATTAATCTGACATACAGTAGTCATGGCACCCACGCCTCGCCCTCTTCATGTGAGTTTGGAGGCTCATTCTGCAGCCTCTGATTGGATGTGCAACCTCCCCCCCCGTCAGTAACCGTCATCCCCCAAGATCGGCAGGGCTTGTTTGTGACCTCCCATGGATGAGAGATGGGAGGCAAAGTTTTTCCGGAACATGATTCTGTATGCGGGTGGGTGGCACAGGAGAGAGATGGGGCCACAGAGGACTGCAGACCAAGAGGCCTTTCTGTAGGGTCTGGCCTTGTCTGACCAGACCGTTGATTACGTCTCTCAACCTATGATCTGCGTGCTTTCGGGGAAAGCAGAAGGTTGCCTCTTCACCCTTTTTGGAAGTTTGTGTTGCTGCCTCTTTGGGGAAGTACGCCGGTACTTGCTTGATTTGACTCACCATCATCTATATATATCGACACTTCCCTTTACCCTTCTATGTCGTCTTGATCTTTGCTATATCACACTCACCTCCTTTGGACTCTCTTGGATATCCCCTTGGGCATACTCTCCCTACACACTCTACTTCCATAAACCAGAGACACACACCCGTAACCTACAGTGTCCTGTCGATTGTCCCCGTTCATAAATTTCAAACTGCACTTTGCGTTTTTCACGCCTTACATCCGCCATCATTTAACGCCTACACGGTCTTCACCCTCCCCAACCATGGCGGCCGACGCCTCCTGCCTCAGCGCAGGGGTGCCTCCGGCGGCAACAACAACCGGGGCATCATTTGCAGACCCATTGCAGGCTGGCGGTCCAGCTGCTGCCGCTGCCGGCGCTGCTAGTCCCGGCGCCGCAACAGCCATTCTCGAGTTCTTCTTCCCGGGTGTCTCCGTCTTCACCGGCGCCCTCCAGCGCTACCTCCACATCGACCTCAACATCTACCTGCCACTGTTTCTGGTCCTCGGCGGCATCACGTTTGCCTGGAACTACTTTTCCAACATCATCTACGCCCAGATCGAAAAGCACTTCATGTCCACGGTCGAGGTCCGCTACGACGACGAGGTCTACAACATGCTCATGAACTGGGTCACCTGCCAGCCGTTTGCCAAGAACGCCCGCAACTTTGTCGTCAACACGGCCGTCGGGTCGCGCTCGTACTCGGTCATGGACCAGATGTGGGAAGAGCGCCGCCGGCGGTGGCACTCGGACAGCGACAGCGAGGAGGAAGAGGAGGACGAGGACGAGCAAGACAATGGCGAGGCAAGCAAGACTGCCGGCAAGGTCACCCAGGCCGCCGACAGCAAAGAAGTCGCGGCCGCGCTGAAAAAGAAGCGCAAGCAGCGCAAGGCGCTGTCCTACACGCCCATGATGGGCAAGTACTACTTTTGGTACCACGGCCGGCTGCTGGTGTTCCGCCGTCTCAAGCAGTCCGACTCCTCCGACAGCGGCATCGGCCTGGCCGGCGAGAGCCGCGAGAACTGCACGCTCTCGTGCTTTGGGCGCAGCACCGCCATCCTGAAGGAGCTCCTGCTCGAGACCCGCCGCCTCTACATCCAGCGCGACATCCGCAAGACGGTCATCTACCGCGGCAGCTGCTCCAGCAACGGCGGCAACTTCAGCCGGTACAGCAGCGGGCCCAACTGGATGCGGTGCATGGCGCGCAACCCGCGCCCGCTGTCGACGGTGATTCTCAACGAGCAGGTCAAGCAGGAGCTCGTGGCCGACGTGGCCGACTACCTGGACCCGTCGACGGCGCGCTGGTACGCGAACCGCGGCATCCCCTACCGGCGCGGCTACCTGCTGTATGGGCCCCCGGGAACCGGCAAGTCGTCGCTCAGTGTCTCGTTGGCTGGCTATTTCCGAACCAACATTTACATTGTGAGCCTAAACGGCGAGGCCGCGACCGAGGAGAACCTGGCCGTGCTGTTCAACGACCTGCCGCGCAAGTGCATTGTCTTGCTAGAGGACATTGACACTGCCGGTCTGACGCACACTCGCGAGGACGAGGATGGCAAGAGCGGCAGCAGCAGCAGCAAGAAGAGCAAGAGCAAGAAGAACAAGAGGGGCCGCAGGGGGGGCGGCCAGAGGGGCCGCAAGGGACGCAACTCGAGCGACAGCGAGGACACTGATAGTGACGAGGCGAGCGACAGCGAGGCCGACAGCGACAGCGAGGACAATGACAGCTGCAGCGGCAGCGGCAGCGACAGCGACTCGAGTGACAGTGAGACGAGCGACAACGAGGACGAAAGCGAGAGGCGGAGCAGCCACCGGGACAGCGGGCGGAGCGGCAGTGGACGCAAGAGCAAGGGCAAGCTTTCACTGTCTGGCCTGCTCAACATTTTGGACGGCGTGGCCAGCCAGGAGGGCCGCATTCTGATCATGACGACGAACCACATTGAGAAGCTCGACAAGGCGCTGATCCGGCCCGGCCGGGTGGACATGATGGTCAAGTTTGACAAGGCCGACCGGGAGATGATGGCAGCCATGTTCCGGTCCATCTTTGCCGAGCTCGAGGGCGACGGGCAAAATGATTCAAAGAAGAAGAAGGTCAAGGAGGTGGAGGCCAAGGAACTGACAGAAAAGCCTTCACGATCCCCACCCCCCTCGGTCGCTCCTGTTCAGGGCCCGGACCTGGACAGCCTCGCCGTCCGGTTCGCCGCTGCCGTGCCTGAGCTCACCTTTAGCCCTGCCGAGCTCCAGGGATTCCTGCTGAAGCACAAGCGCGACCCCGAGGGTGCCGTCGCGGGGATTACCGAGTGGGTCGAGACGACGCAAGCCAGCAAGGTCAAGGCCGAGCAGCGCAAAGCCGAGAAAAAGGCCAAGGCGGAGGCCAAGGCGAAAGCCAAGGCGGAGGCCAAAGAGAAGGCCCGCAAGGAAAAGGAGGAGAAGCGTGCAAGGAAAAAGGCGCGTCGGGAGAAGGAGAAGGCCGCAAAAAAGGCAGCAAAAAAGGCAGCAAAAAAGGCAGCAAAAAAGTCCGAGGGCGGTGACAGCGTCGCCGTCAATGACGACGTCCATCAAGATTCCAAGACGCGGAAACAAAAATCAAAAAAGATTGACACCGACACCGACACCGACACCGACACCGACTACGACTACGACGACCGCAAGACCCGGAAACACAGGTCCAAAAGGTCGAAAACCATTGACACTGACACCGAGTCTGACACCTCCTCTGCCTCCGACTCTGACTCCCACCGCCGGAACAAACACCGCCGGAACCGCCGGAACCGCAAAGATGCAGCAGCGTGCCGCCGGAAGCAGCGCCGGAGCCGTCGCAAGGACTCCTCTTCCGAGTCTGATTCAGACTCTGGTTCCGACTCTGACTCGTCCTCTGCCTCGACAGTCTCCTCCTCGTCTGAGCAGGACAATGCCATCTTTGACGTGTCGGCGGCGCACACGATTGACAGTGCGTCCGAGACGGAGACGGCGGACAAGGAGACGGAAAAGGGCGACCAAGAAACAGAAAAAGGCGTTGTGGTGGTGCTGAAGCGGGACGACACGATTAAGGAGTCCACGATAAAAGAGAGTGTCGAGGTGGCGGGCCAAAAGGTTGCAGAGTAGAAGTCGACGACTTGGTTTGAGTTTTTTTTTTTTTTTTTGGGGGGGGGGCGTCTTGATGCTTTTGATTTTCTCATTTTCTGGTCTCTCTTGTCGGTTGCCTTTATGTTCATTTTTTCTCATCTTCATCTCCGTTTCTCCCCCTTTTATGTCTCTTATGATGTCTAGTTTGCATTTCCCTTTAAAGTTTCACTCGAATTTCCCATTCTTCCATCTATTTCCTTTTCATTTTTCAAGTCATTTTATTGTCTCCTTGTGCATGCCCTTTGGACTTCCCTTGCTGGGGTTTTCAGGGCCATTGTTTTGGGTGGAATCCAAAAAAGAATGCATGCTTCACAGCGTCGTTAAACTATGAATAAATTGTTTCAACAAAAGAAGAGAATGAATTAAATGGATTGACTTGAATGCTTGCGAGTGAATGAAGTCCCTGTGTAAGTCCAGCCCGTTATCTTATCTTATCGATAAGAAAAGTTTATCCCCCTCAACGTCATCGAACCTTGAACTTTTTTTTCTCCTTCTTCTCCTCATTCCTTGTCACCACCATGTCGAAACGTCAAAAAAGAGAAAGCTACTTGCTGGCGCAGCAGAGCCAGGAGGATGGCGCCGTGCCGGAGCTGCCGCAGAAAAAGTTTTACCGGCAGCGGGCGCACGCCAATCCGTTCAGCGACCACCAGCTGGTTTAGTGAGTCGCCCTGGGCCCGAGGAAGGAGGCGGGGTGCAGGGACATTGGAGGGCGACGACGAGGAGACATATAAAGACTGACCTTTTTTTACTTTTAGCCCCGCGAGCCCTGACCATATGGACTGGTCGTCGCTGTACCCCGACTTTTTCACCGACAGCACGTCCACCTCCCAGGTCGAGGTGGCCGATATTGGGTGCGGGTTCGGCGGGCTGCTGGTCGGACTGGCGCCGGTGATGCCCAACACATTGATACTAGGTGAGTGTTGGGGTGGAGGTGGAGGTGGATGGAAATGCGAGATGGGTTGGGGAGTTTGGTCTCGTCTGACTCGCACTCAGGCCTCGAAATCCGCGACCACGTCACCGAGTTTGTGCAGAACCGGATCCACGCGCTGCGTGCCCAGAACAGGGCGAAGCCGATGGAGGAGGCCGACACCCACATGGAAGGGACACAAGAGGCGCCGTCAACCGACGTGACTACGACGGCCGACGCGACATCTACATTGACGACCGCCGGCGCGACGACTGCGCCGCCTTTGGCGACGGAGTCGCCGTCGCCGTCGCCGTCGCCGTACTCCAACATTGCCTGCGTCCGCGCCAACACAATGAAGTTTCTGCCCAACTTTTTCCGCAAAGGCCAGCTCACAAAGATTTTCCTGTGCTTCCCCGACCCGCACTTCAAGGCGCGCAAGCACAAGGCGCGGATCGTGTCGCCGACGCTGAATGCCGAGTATGCGTATGTGTTGCGGCCCGGGGTGGGGCAGGTGTACACGATTACCGACGTGGAGGACCTGCACCTGTGGATGGTTGGGCACTTTGACGCGCACCCGTCCTTTGAGCGGGTGCTTGTGTCGGCCGAGACTCCCGCCGAGACTCCCGAGGAGAAGACGATGGACGGCAAGACTGCGGGCGAGGAAAAGAGCAAAGAAAAGACCAACGAGCGGAGCGAGGACCAAAAACAAAGCGAGCGGAGCGAGGAAAAGAAAAACAAGGACGAGTGCCCCGAGGACATTTGCATTGCGACGATGCGGACGGCGACGGAGGAGGGCAAAAAGGTGTCGAGGAACAAGGGCCCCAAGTACATTGCCGTGTTCCGACGGATTGCGGACCCAGCATGGCCGGGCGAGGGGGAGCAGTGATTCCCAGAGGACACACGGAGTTTACGGAAAGCACGTTCTCATGTACGATACCATTTCCATTATTCTCATATTCTCGTATACAAAAACCAATGTACAACCGATAATTCAAATGTACAATATGTACAGGTCGTCGGTTAGACCTAACTGAGGGTGAACGAATTGCTCTCGCCGGTAAAGGACGAGATGGACCCAATCAGCGGCTTGGAGTCGCCATAGTACTTGAGCCGGTACGTCCCTGCAGCCGCCGCCGACTCCGACTCCCAGCTCAGCGTCACGCTGCTGTACCCGAGCACCGTGTTTGTGCGCTCCCACGTGTACACCAGCGACCAGTCCTCGTCGTTGCGCACCTCGGTCCAGTTGCCCGTCGCGGCGTCCTGCTGCTCAACGGCTGCAAACGTGCCCTCCAGCCGCAGATTGTTGCGCGGGTTCGCCCCCACAAACGTCGCATTGACCACGTCGCCGGCCTTGTAGCTGGTCTTTGGCTGCGACGTGCACTGCCCAAACGACTTGCCGATCGGCGCGGCGTCAAACACGACGCCCGTGATGAAACTGAGCGACGACTTGCGGTTGTCCGGCGGCGTGGGACCGGCGTCGGGGGACCCTTTCGAGTCGGGGGCCAGGTAGCCCAGGTTGCTCACCGTCAGGTTGATGTACGCCGGCAGCTCCCACTGGCCGTACAGCGTGCTGGCGCCCTCGTACCGCTGGATGCCGTACTCTTCGGGCGTGGCGCAGTAGTGCGCATAGACGTTGGACGGGCCGCCCAGCACCACGACAGGCTCCGTGTCTTTCGAAAAGGTCGACTTGGCCTCGTCGTGCACGGCGTTGCGCCAGCGGCGGCCCGACATCGTGGTGGCCTCAGATGGCGATATGATCATGATCAGCTGGCCGATGCGCAGCGACTGCACATCCACAATGTTGGGCGTCCACGCATACGGCGTGTTCATCTCGCCGACATCCAGGAGGACCGGCTTGGGGTACTGGCAGGCTTTCTGTGCAGCGGTCGGTGTGCGCAACAGGCCCGACACGACCTTCCACAGCGGGTTCGCGTCGGGCGAGCCGGAGTCGGCCTGCGTGAAATCAAAGGCGCCGGGGCCGTCAGAAGTGCCGGCTGCAAACGAGTAGCCCAGAGCAGCTGGGCATGTCTGCACCTCGGTGCCGTTGGGCAGAGTAAAGTTGAAGAAGCTCATGTCCTGGTAGAAGTGGAAGGACTTGACGGTGGAGCCGACAACAGGTGTTGGCGAGTTGACCAGAGAGTCCTGAAAGGTTAGCATGACTGACAAAAAACATGCCGAGAAACGAACACTCACATAAATAGACTTTGCTCCGGCGAATTGACGCCGCCCAATCTCGTAGCAGCTCGACACACCCAGGTCCAGCTTCTGGAACTCGGGACCGCGGCCGTGGCAGTTTTGCGACTTGCCAGCACAGGTGCTGTTTTCGTACGTGCACATCTCGCCAGACCCGTCGTCGCAGTAGGCGCCCAGGACGTTCGGGGTGGTGTCGCCCACGTTGGCCTGGGAGAAGCCGGCGACAAATCCAGAGGCGGCGTCGGCGTCGTCGGCCATGGCCTGCTCAAACAGGTAGGCGGCCACGCCCTTGTTGTCGCCGGTGACGTGGGTGTTGTTCTCCAGCATGGACGTGCCGTGGACGGGGTACCACGAGAGCACGCCAATGTTCTTGAGGTCGGATGCGCGCTGCAGGCGCACCATGGTCATGGTCTTGTCGGTGGTGTCGCTGTACTTGTCGCGCTCCGAGGCCGGGTTGGCCATGTAGGCGTACAGGCTGCGCGAGAGGTTGCCATCGGTGATGTTGGTCGTTCCGACGTCGAGGTAACCCTGGCATGTTAGTGGCTGGCTCTGGAGAGTGGCTTGTCAAAAGAAAGGGGCAGAGTTAGTCAATGGCAAATACACACCTCGGTCAAACTCTCATGGGCTCGCTGGACAGACAGGACAGCCCCGTCCACAATGGCCTGGTAGCTCTGCTTGCTGAAGCCGAGACTGGTGACCTGCGGCAGCAGGTAGTTGAACCACGCGCCCGGACCGCTGTGCTGGTGCGTGCCCGTCACGGCCACATTGGTCGTTGTGTACACAGAGTAGTCCGAGCCGAGGGCGGCCAGGCCCTCGAGGATGCCAGAGCGCACAGCCGCATCGCCCGACTGCGTGTCCAGCACCAGATACACGATGCGGTCGGCCGGGTTGTTGACGTCGCCAAAGATGAACGCGCGAGAGTAGATGCGCTGGCGCAGGCCGGTTCCTGTCTGGGGCAGGCTGGCGTAGCCGGCAAAGTTGATTTCGACAACGGGGCCGGTGATGTCGGCCTTGCCGACTCCGATGAGGTACTTGTCTCCAGTGGGAGTGGAGCGGACCAGTGGGGCCGGCTCTTCAACGTCGGAGGAAGTGTCGACGTCTGCGGCCGAGCTGGCGTCTGGGGACGAATTGATGTCTGCCAGCTCAGACACTGGCGCAGGCGAGACTGCCGGGGGTGCGCCAGAGACGGCCGAGAGGACGCCCGGCACGGCTCCGGAGACGCATGCTGCGAGAAGGGCAAGCACAAAGAAGGACACTGTAGCAATGGCGACAAACAGGACTCGCCGTGAAGGCGGCCGGCGAGGAGCCAAGTCCACGTCCTCCAGGCCGACCTGCTCTTCCTTGTCGTCGTCGTCTTCAGCGGCAACTCGGCCGTATTGATGCTGGCGAGAAGACATCACTGCCTGTAAGAGCTTGGAAGTGTAAAAAGGGGCGTGTAAGAGGCGGCTCCAAAAATGATAAAGCGATCGTGGTGATGCCGAGCTTGATCAGCGCTTTCGCGTGCCCAGACTGGTAGAAAAACAATGCCTGTCGGTGTAGACACGGGCAGGGCTGAAAGCGAGGAAGGAGCCAAGGGGAGGCAGCTGTAATAAATAGGCAGCTTCGAAGCTCAGTAAAGCTGCTCTGGCTGGAGCTTGTCTGCGCGAGCTCGAGCTTCTTTGGTCAAGCTGATGTCACTTGAAGCAAACACTCAACACTGGTAGAGCCAGACCTCCTCGAGTTCCTGCCAAGGCGCATCACTTCCTCTTATATCTGGTCTGAACCATGCAAGGACGACAGCCAAACCGACCAGCTCGTTTCCCCTTCCCCCAATCAGTTCTGCTGTCCTCTCCTCTTTTCGCCCTCGCTCGCTTTGGCTGGCATGGATAAGCATGCTGCCTCCCGGCCCTAATGCAAGAGGTACATGGCCAGCCATTGTCGTAGTCGTACACTGGCTGGATAGCTGTCCTTGGCCCCCTCCAAGGAAGGAGGGAACCATCCATGGGCTGCTGGCACGGGGCACTCTGCCAGTTTGGTTCGCATGCTGCCTTTGGCAGCCCGTGGGTACGCATGCCGCCCTGGAACATGGGACTAACTCGGCGGATCGACGGTCGTCATTCGGATTGGTTCCCCCTCTCCAGGCTGCCAATCTCCCATCACATGGCGGGAGGTAAGAGGAAGGAGGAGGCGGGCATGCAGGGGCTTGGTACCTTGGGCGATAACCTGGTCGCTTCCCGTGCAGGGGGGCTTTTTATTCGTTTTCATTTGCCCAGGCGACAAATAGACCACAAAGCAGCACACGCATTGCCCGAGTCACCTGCTGCGCGTGGAACAAATCCTGACTGTTTCAAAAGTGTTAATTTTTATCAGTCGGGTTTAAAATTGTTCATCTGCCGGCGGATGTCTTTCTGTCTTTTCGTCTTTTCTTTCTCCCATTTCAGCTGCCAGCGCAGGACAGTGCCCACGAGCAAATGATCGACATGCCAGCTGCAGATGTGCGTAATGACATTGCATTGCGCAAAACTTGGTTGGTAGCGAAGAGGGGATGGACAAGGCAAAAAGCACTGGCCGGTTAGATGTGTCAAAGAGGGGGCGACTTCCTTCCTGGTCCTAGCCTGGACTTCATGGACAGGAAAGGAAGGAGCGTCAGAAGGAAGCGACAAAGAGACGACTTGTAAGAAACGCAACAGACATATGCAAGCCGACACGATAGTCTGCTCAAAGCACAATATTGACCATCAAGGCAAGACAGTCTACTCGGTATCAAACAGCCTATCTAACAGCCAGTGGAGCAGATCTGCATTTCTTGGTAACGGCCGCTTCCTCGCTTCCTTATCTCCTCCGTTTAAAGTTGCCTCGGCGACTTTGTCCACATCCACAAGTCATATATCTCGAGTCCTCTATACGTTGTGTTCCAGAGTGTATCCAGAGTGTCTAGATCCCCCAATACTCCTTCACTATCATCGATATTCCCAACCTTATCGCCAAACCGCGGCCTCCACTCCTAGTCATTCTTCCGCGAAAGATACCAGTGGGTGCACAGAACCCCGTCGAGCACGCCTGCGGCAAAGATGGCCAGTGTCCCAGCGACAGTCAGTCGGCGAGGGAACAGGGTGCGGGGTGTGGGCGACGGGGAGGGGGACATTCTCGGGCAAGTTGGAGACGGGACCGTCGAGTAGTCTCGGGTAGACTCGATATCGGGTCTGAGGCTGGTCAGAAGCGGCGACTTGAAGAGAGTCGACATGGATGTGTTGGTTTTGTTGACGGCTTTGGCTTGACTTGTTCATTTTTTATTCATCATTTAATCGTCCTCGTTCATGCCTATATATACATGCTTGCCGTCATGCTTCGGCGTAAGGCTACAAGAACATTCATTATACCCATTCCATAACGCCGTAAAACAACCCTTACATTGACCAGACCAACCAACACCATAACTACGGCCTCTTAATACTTGGCGGCTTAAACGGCATCCGCAGCTTGTCCATCGGCGCAATCGCACCGCCGCCAGTAATCGCCGACGCCGGCCGCTTGCGAACACCGCCCACCGTCGTCGACGCCTGCGCAAACGTCGTCGTGTGCCACGACGCAGCTTTTGCCAGGCCGGGCTTCTGTTGCTGGTTCTCTTTGCCAGCAGGCATCGGCCGGCCGGCTGGGTACCGCCGGCCTTGGGCCTGGGGGACGGGATGTACCCGGCCAGGAACGTGGCCCGGGGGGATGGCCCGCAGTGGCTCCTTGTCCTGCTTCGTCTCTCTCGTCGGCGAGCTCGAAAAGTGTGCATACTGAGTCGGGTCCTTCTTATCGTCGTCGTCGTCGTCGCCTGGCTTCCTGGCTGTAACATTCGGCAGCCGCGGTCTAGGCGCTGCCGCCGGGTTGACCATGTTCATCCGCGGCAGGCCCAGGCGGCGCGACTTGAGCTCCGGCGCAATGCCTCCAGGCGGTGCCGACGGCCGCTGGTGCATCATCCCAGGACGCTGCAGTGGAGGCGGCCTGTGCAAGACGCGAGTAGAGGATAAAATCTCGACGTCGCCGTCGTCGGTAGAAGAAGCCTTTTGCGCGACTGTTGCAGCCTGCGGCTGGTGTTGCTGCCGCTGCTGCTGCTGGCGTGGCTCAGGATTCGAGTGGCTGCGCACAAAGCTCTGCATAATCGTCTGCTGGCCACCCTTCAATGCAGCCGGTGCACGCCTGCCCTTGGCATCCGCCATCTTGGCTTCTTTGGCCGCGCTGTCCCGCGACTCGACGCGTGCTTCCTCGACAGACATTGCCGCGTGGTGGGCACCGGCCGTCATGAACCCCGGAAACGCTTGGGCGCTGTCCATAGTCGTCGAGTAGCCTCTCTGCCATGCACCTCCGCCATTGCTTCCGCCAGCAGCACTGCCGTGGCCAAAGTTGCGCAAGTCGCCCATATTGACCGAGCTGCCGTTCAGCGAGTAGTCTGGCGTCTGGAGGGCATACGGCTTGCGTCTCTTGGACGCGTGCATATGGCCATTGTTGCCGCCGCCCCGGTAGTGGTACTCGCCTTCTTCGTTATTGAATTCGTCATCCTTCCAGTTCGGGTCGATGGGGTACTTCTCGTCCTCCAGCATGATCCCCCGCGGCAGGTCCTTGTAGATCTCCTGGTCGCTCGGCACAGGCCGGCCGAGAATGTCGCCAATCTCCTCTAGCAGACTGCGGTTGTACGAGGGCCCCTTCTCGGCAAACGACGACGCCGGGACCGACTCCAGAAAGACAGACAGCTCCTGGTCAGAGTTTTTGTGTTCTTCCTCTCTCTGGGTAAACAGACCCCGCAAACTGTAGCTCAGGTTCAGCAAGCACTTGGCGCGCGTCATGGCCACATACAGCAGCCGCCGCTCTTCGTCGCTGTCCTCGGACCGGCTGTGCGGGATGGATCCGTTGTAGGCGGCCGGGATGAACACGACGGGCCACTCGAGGCCCTTGGCGGCGTGGATGGTCGAAATGGTCACCATGGGCGTCTCCTCTCCGTCCTGGTTGTTTTCGTTCTCCTCCTTCTTGTTGGCGTCGGCTTCCAGGCTGACGTTGGCCAGGAACTTGGCCAGGATGTTGCGCTCCTTGACCTGCTCGACCCCGTCCACCTCGGGCAGGTCGTCTTCCAAAGCTCTGGCCTTGGCGTCTCCCATAAATTCGTCGGCCAGTTTGACAAACTCTTCGACGTTGGCCCACCGCGTCCCCTCGTCGTCACCGGCAAACTTGTCCTTGATGTACGTGTGGAGCTGCAGACGATCGAGCAGGGTCTCGATAAGACCCACCAGCGTGAGGGCCTTTGGTGGTCCGTCCTCCTTGTCTTCGTCTTTGACTTCTTTTGCCTCGTCCTCGTCCTCATCCTCGGCTACCATCTTCTCCGCCCGGCCTTGCAAGCTCGTGATCAATCCGATAAATAGGTTGAGCTTCTTCTCGGCGCGGACCAAGTTGGCATTCAGCGTCCGCTCGCCTCTGCAGTGCTGCAAAAGCAGCGTCCAGAGACTGATCTTGCTCATCTCGGCCTCTTCGATCAGTGTCTTGATGTTCTTGTCGCCGATGCCGCGTCGCGGGACATTCAGGATCCGCGCCAGGGCGTCGTTATTGGTTGGCTGGTGTACAACACGCAGGTAGTCCAGCAGCACTTTGATTTCCGCTCGATCGAAAAACTTGTGTCCGCCTGCAAATCAGTTAGCCTTTTTGTTATGTCCTCGCTTCCTCGTTCTTCCCACGCTCCGTTCGTCGTTCCTTCGCTCGTCACTCACCAATCATTCGGTATGGAACACCGGCCGCCCCGAGGGCCTTCTCGATCGGCCGGGACAGCGCCGCCGATCGCACCAGAATCGCAAAGTCGCTGTGCTGCAGCATCCCGCCCGTCATCTGCAGCGCCCGCTTGATCTCGCCCTCAATCCACTCCGCCTCGACATTGCACGTCCGCAAGACCCGCAGCACCGGCAGCGTGCCCTTCTTATGGACAGGCAGCAGGATCTTTTGGTACCGCTTCTCGTCCTGCTGGATCACCTGCAGCGACGTGCCCAGGATGCGCCGCGACGACCGGTAGTTTTCCTCGAGCGAGATCTCGGCCGTGTCCGGGAAGTCGGCCAGGAACCGCGACAGGTTTGTATAGTCGGCCGACCGCCAGCCGTAGATGCTCTGGTCCGGGTCGCCGACCACGGTGATGCGGCGGCGCGCCTGGCCCAGCAGCTTCATCAGCTCAAACTGGATGCCGTTGGTGTCCTGGTACTCGTCGATGAGCACGGCCTGGACGTTGGCGACGCACGACGGGTGCTGCCGCAAGAGGTCGGCGCACTTGACCAGCAGGTCGTCGTAGTCGACCAGTTTCATATTGTCGAGGTGGCTCGTGTACTCGGCAAAGATTGCTTCCAGGTTCTTGTCGTACTCGCTCTTCTTTCTGGCAGAGTCGCCCTGCTTCTGGATCCGCTCCTTTTCAAACGTCGCCGGGTGCGTCGTCTTCTTTTTGCTGATCCACCCCCGCACGCCGCCGACGTCCATGTCGAGGTTCATGCGCTTGATGATGCGCGTCAGGATGGCGCGCACGTCGTTGTCGTCGACAATTGTAAACTTTTGGTCCAGGCCGATCCGACTGCCGTAGCTCGACAGGTACCGCCGGGCCACGCTGTGGAAGGTGCCGAGCACAATCTTCTTTTCGCGGCCGTCGCCGAGCACTTTGCCGATGCGCTCCTTCATCTCGCGCGCTGCCTTGACCGTGAACGTGGCCACAATGACGTCCCGCGGCTGATAGCCGAGCTCGTCAATGAGCCACACGACGCGCGACGTCAGCGTGTGTGTCTTGCCGCTCCCCGGCCCGGCCAGGATGGCGACCGTGTCGGCTCGCGAGGTGACTGCCCGTCGCTGGGCCTTGTTGAGCTTGGCCAGGATTTCGGCAAACGGGGCAACCTCTGTGGGAGTGTCGTTGTTTTTGTTGCTATTGTCCTGAGGAGATGGATAATCGCGGCCAAGTCGTCTCTTCTTGGCCGAGCCATGTTGGCTGCTCCGTGGCTCATATTGGCGTTGGTCGTTCTCGAGCCGGAGCTCCTTCTTGACCTTTGGCGACGCCTCCTTCTTGATTGACTTTGTGAACGGCTTTTCAAAACCGTCCAACTCCTCAGAGTCTGAGCAGAGGTCTATGACTACTCCTTTGCCCATTGTGCTGCAATCATGGCCTGTTGACTTTGCCATGGACGTACGTTTGACAATTCGCGTAGTGGAGCTCTAGCGTCGCGTCTCACCAAGTCGAAGAATAACACGACGGATCACGATGTCACGTGTGTGTTTTAAAGGTCACGTGTTACTCTTCTTTGATTTACCCAGCATCCAGCCCAAACAGGATGGGATCGCACACCCCTTGCGGAAGCAGGGGAGAATGTTTCATCTGACGGGTTCTCGCCTTTCTGGCAAGATGCACATGGCAAGCGGTCACAAGAAGCTTGGCATCTATTGGCCTCTCCTCCCCTTCATTCGAAAGCTTGTCATGCAGGTCGTCGGGTCGGGTCCAGGAAGCGCTCCGACTTTCTGCGTTCCAACTGGTTATCCTTTTCTTTCCATGAAAGCGTCTTACGAGTAGTTTCTCTATTTCCGTTCTGTTCTGACTTGCAAGTCTGGTCAGAAGGAGTCGAACGGTCCACTGTGAAAGCATAAAGCCTGATGGAGTCGAGTGCGTGACGAGTGCTCGAGCAAGCGCCCGGAAGAAGGTGATATTATGCCATTGTCGATCTAATGGACAGAGAAGATTGATATTGAAAAAACAAATGTTTCCATTTGGCTGTTTTTTTTCCTGGACAAGTAAGAAAAAGGGGGAGTGTGATGAAGCCCAAGATTCGCCGGACTTGGTGATGTCTTTTTTTGTTTTTCAGCAATAGACGAGTTCGGCATTTATGATATGTTGTCTTTCGAGGACGATCGCCATTTTGATCACAGCATGCGTTGTGCGCGCGAAAAGAAAGCATAAACGATCATATGCCGGCAGTGATATGGGGGCAGCGGCTGGCCTCCTGCATTTGACTGAGAAACGCCAGCGGTCACCAGAAAAAGCTATCACTGGGAGGCCCCTGCATTGGGAGCAGTACAGGGCAACGCTGCAGCGAACAGCGAAAAAAAAAAAAAACAATCACCTGCCGTTCTGTCTGTGCGGCGGGGCGTTTATGTGCGTGCGCTGTGAGTGCGTGCGTGTGCTTCCGACTGCCAGGCCGAATGCTGCTGTGATTGAAACGAAACAGAAGTGTCGTTTACTGGTAGAAGCGGCATTGATGGTGGGCTATAGCACCGTCGTTTAACTGTTCTCGTCACAATTTTTAGCGGCTGATGGTGACCTGAGATGACATTCCACTGGATGTGATGAGTTTTTGGTGAACAGTTCAAAAGTCAGAAAGTCGGCTGGTTGTAAACCTGAAAATCGTCACAATATCAAAATAGGAAAGCCACGCCACGTCTGCGCATGCAAGGGGCAATGGAACAGAAAGAAGACCCAAAAAGAACGACAATCTGGTCACTTTCAAACGGCTGCCACAAATCATTGGTGAAATCACTGGTGAAATCGCCCGTTGCGATCGGTATGAACAGTTGAGGCGTTGAATCAGAGGGGGGCAAAAAACAGTGGACAGAGATGCTGCCCCAGCGCCTATTTTTAGTGGAAAGACGGCCCATCTTTTGCAATTCACATTCACAATCTCGTTCTCATTCTTCACTGACTGTTGGCTTTTGTTTGGCAGACAATGGCGGGGAACTGAAATCGCAACAGCACAGAAAAGAGGTGGAGTGGATCCCAACCGCAGAGGCCCGAGCCAATGGCAGACCCTTTCCCGAAGGCGGGCGCTTAGAGCTCCCTGGCACAGCAGGGGTGCTGGCCAATCACGACGGCGGATTGGTGCTCTTGCAGCCGCTCTCGATGCACGGCCGGATGAGGAACAAATCCCATCACACCTGGCTGGCCCGAGAGTGGTTGATTGAATGCAGCCTGGCTGGGATTGGCCGTTGACTGGCCTTGCGCAGAGCACAACCGGCCCCCTCGCTTCTCCACGAGCAAGGAGGACACTCCCAAAAGCAGGACACTGGTTGGCCCCAGAGCACTGGTCCAAACCGCTCCCGAGTATCACCAGGCGCTGTGATTGTCGAACCGTACAGAGCACTCGTAATAATGCAACTTGTGTTTCCTGCTACTGTATCCTCTCATCCTATTCATCCTTGCCCGTTCCCCTTCCTGGTCATCCACTTTCTAGACCCATCCGACCCGTCATCTGGACCTCCTCTCCTCCTTCACCTTTCATTTCTCACCTTTCCTTTCCCACACTCTTCTCTCTCGCCTCTCGTCGGTTCCCACCCCCTTCCGTCCAACGCATCGTGCCGCATAATATGTCTCGAAACCTTGGTGCTTGGATGAGGAGATCGACATTGCAAGACTGAAAACACAAAAGGCAACAACACTTCCCCGGCCCGGGGTCTTATTTGTTTCTCTTTTGTTTTCTCTCTCTCACCCCCCCTTTGGTCCCATATCTATCTTTAACCTCTCTCCCCCTTCTTACACGCAGCGCCCCGTTCACAATCATGCGAACGAGTAGCAGCAGTATTTATTCTTCCTCGTCGGCCCTTCACTCCTTTGGTTCTTCTGGCCTTTGCTTCATCTTCTTTGGCGTTTCATCTTCAGTCTTGTTCTTTAGCAGCGGCGTTGACGCCGCGCAGGACACTCCCTCACAACAAAACAAACGCAACAGCAACCCGCTCGGAATTGCTTGGGGCCCGGCGCCATCACCCGAGGAAGGACCTCCCCTCTCGGCCCACGCCCTCCGCAACAAGGCCTACCTGCCCGCTCAGATCGGCGGCATCGTCGGCGCATACGCCCTCAGCCTTGTCATTGTCGCCTTTGTTCTCATCTCTCTTGCCAAGAGACGGCGCGAACGTCTAGAGGCCGGCGAAGAGTTCGAGTACTACATTGAAGACGAGGACGGCGAGCTCATCCTCGTCCCGCAGAGCTTCCAGCTGCAGGACAGCACCGTCCCCTACGCCCTCAAGAGCCCTACCATCTACCCTCCCAACGCTGCGGCCAACATCTCGTATCCCCTCAGCCCGACACTCGTCGGCAGCAACCCCAGCAGCACCCAGGGCTACGACCCAACTGCCCACTGCTACCCGCTCGAGACCCAGCTTCAACTCCAAGAGCAGGAGGCAGCAGCCAACGCCAACGCTCACCTCAACAGCAACAACCCTTACCTCAACGCCGCCTACCTTCCCCCCGGAGTCGATCCGTCTGTGGACCAGACCGTCGTCTCGGCCGATCACCAAATGGCGCAAGCACAGCTCGAAGAGATGTACAAGTACGTGATGGAGCAGGACGAGGCGAAACAGGCCGGCATTGTGCTGGCTGACCCGCCCACGCCGCTCAGCCCGGAGTCTGGCGGCAGCAGCCCCAGCAAGCTCCAGCAGCAGCAGAACAGCCTCCCTCTGTCCTCTGCCCCGACAGGAATGGCACCCGCTGCTGGTGCTGGCCCGTCGTCGCATATCCTGCAAAAGGGGGGTCTCTCGGCCAAGTCGTCGACCACGACACTGCTCCGCTCCAACAAGGAGAAGAGCAAGCCCATGAGCCTCAACTTGAGTCTTGGCGACCGCAGTGAGCGCAACGACTACAACGACCGCGGTGCCGACACGCCACGCACACAATCCCGCACTTCCTCCTTCTTCTCGGCGCTCAAGTCGCCCCGCAGGAAGAAGGCTATGCAGGGCATAAGCATCTCGTCGCCCATCATGACCCCCATGTCGGGCACTTTCCCGCGCGGTGGTCCGCCTAGCCAGTATGCTACCGCAGAGGGCGGCGAGGAGATGAACCCTATGCCTCCGCGCTACTATGCGCCAGCTGCTCCCCCGCCGCTTCCTGTTCTCGTGCCGCCCCAGTCACAGGCGAACTATGTCAACCCCAGCATCCGGCGGTCGGCAGGGGCGCCGATTACACCGCCAGACATGTCGCCCATGAGCACAAACAGCATCGACCAGCGTCTGGGTGCTAGCCTGGCCAGCCGGAGCAACTCCACCAAAGCTAACAACCACGAATTGGAAGAAGTGTCCGAAGCGGAAGAGGCGCACTACACAAGTGCCCGTGACAACCGGGAGGCCACAACAACAGAAGACGAGGGCTCGTCCGGCGAGGAATACTTGCACACAGCTGTCGAGGAGCAAGCCGGGCACCAGTCAGATGGTTCGAGTCGGACCAACCGCACTCAGCGGACCGAACGGTCTGAGCGCACTGGTCGGACAGCGCGGACGGAGCATTCCCAGCGGACAGAAATCTCTGCAGATTCACAACGGTCCGAGCAGCCTGAGACACCTCGTGGCCGGTCTCGCCCTACGCCGACCCATCTGCACATGCCATCAAACAGCCAGGCCAGCCGTGCTTCGACTGCCACGTCCATCGTGTCGAATGAGCCCCAGTCGGCCGTGACGCAGAATTCTCAGGCTCCACTGGTCGGTTTGCCAATGTCGCCCAAGCCGGGTGCACGGTTCTCTTCGGCGGTCCCGCCGTCTCCACGCACAACCGGCGGCTATACTTCGCCGACAGCCACTCACTTTGGCGGCTTGGCATCGCCCACTGCCACCGGCTTCGGCGTGTCCACTCCGCGGACTGCAACGTTCCAGAGACCCAATGCTCCCTCGGCCGTCCGCACTGGCGGCGCGCTGCCTCTGCGTGCGTATGAGCCGTCCGTCGCTTCGCCGTCGTTTGTGTCGCACCAGACCAAGCAGACGGTGTTTGAGCGGGCAGGTCCGCTGTCTCCCAGCGGCATGAACACACCGTGGACGGGTGCTCCGATGCCGTACACGCCGTACCAGCCCTTCTCCCCCGTTGTGCCGATGACTCCGAGCTTGGTGACCAAGGCAGACCGGAAGCGGATGCGGCGGTTGGAGCCAAAGACGCCGACAATGGAGATGGTGAAGAGCATGGACGAGACGTGGTAATGCTGTGTAAAGACGTCGAGGAGAAAACGAAACATTCATATACCTTTTTCATGTGATTTATTTTTCGTTTTGATTTATTTAGTTTTTTTTTGGTTTTTGTTTTTGTTACCTCTTCTTGTATCTGGAGTGCTTCCGGAGAGTCTCCTTAGTTTGTGTACTTTTCTCAATAGAAACCTTTCATCAATGAAGAAGTGTCAGAAGTGAGGTCGAGTGAAGACAAGCTGACACAGTCGAGACCACTTTTTTTAGGCAAGTGCCGTTCATCTTGGCAGTTCAAAAGTTGATCTTTTGACTTGTCAACTCGACATCCACTTAGTTCGCCGCCTTTGTGACCTGTAGAAATTCCGGATCTCTCTCGACCTTATCGAAATCCATCAAAAGCTGCCATTTGATCTGAGACGTGGTTGGCGATACTCTCTGGAACATGGAACAGTGTTGAAACTGCACGCAGAATTTGCCCAGGCCGAGGCTGCCGCCCTCACACTGTGTGCAGTAAGCTGGCACACCGCATTTACGAATGCCCAGCGCAATACGGTCTGCCAACACGGGCATTGTTCTTCTCCCATATGCCGCCTACCGTATTTCCGCAGACGAAGTGTAAGAACAATGGGGTAGCGTTTCGTCCTTGGGTTGCTTTCTTTCCGCGTCGTCTGCAAGCGACCGTACATGGCGTATTGCATGGCCGTCTGCGACGTAATGCATACTGCGCTGCTCGTGGGCTTTCCTGATGATCATCCAGCGCTCGTTTTCCGGATTGGCCCAGTCCCCATTCTGCTGGGCCTCGCTCGTTTCGTTTCCCGTCCCCTTCTGCCTTGCCGCTTCTGTCTTGGCCTCGAGTGGGACGGCGCGAAGGAACAAGTATTGGGAGGCAAACGGAGCGATGTGCCCTCGGAGATGGCCCAGCCAGGCAGATGTGAAAAGTGACAGCTTCTCCATGCTGGATGCCTCCCTCTCTGTGTGGCCCTTTGGCTGGCCCTCGCTGGTCCTTCGCTCGGGCGCCGCGTCGGCGGCGAGATAAGATTGGGAAGGAGACAGGGGAGAGCTGTCAAAGCAGGCCGACACATGGCCAGCGACCGGGGGCAAATTGATGTGTATGATACTACGGCCAGCAGTGGATGCACGATCCTACATCTTGGTGATTTGGGGCAGACGTTAGGTTTGTTTGGGGATGGCCGTTTTCGCCGCTGGGAATCTGTGGGAAAGGGCTGAAACCCACTGGTGCTAGGCTGTTACAGAAAAAGGAAAACAGGAAGGAACAGGGGATGGAAGAACCGCGGAAGAAGCAAAGAAGCAGGTGAAAGACGGCCCAAGAAGCAAACAAACACAAACAGACAAGCATGAAAACGCATCCTTGCCTACTTTAGACCTCCCCATGCTGACCGGCTTTTGCCTCTTTGCCATCCGCTCCCCACACATTCCTTCTGGTCGTGTTCCTGCCCTACGGAGTTGACGAGCATTCATACGATGCACGGCTTGCCCATTCGCCCCTTCCTGATTGGACTCATTTCGTGCCCTGCTCTTGTCCTTTGCTTTCGTTTCATTCTCGGCCCCGTTCGTTCCTTCCCTGCGACCGGTAAGCTGGCTCGTCGTTTGCGCCAGCCGCCACCGCTCGGGGAGCAGCTCCAGTTGGCAGACCCGCATAGGCAAGCCGGACTTTTTCTAGTGCCGCAGGAAAGGGTAACAAACCGTGGAAAATCCAGGAAATGACAAAAAGGGCGGAATGGTCGCAGCAGAAAAGGGGGGGAGGGAAAGCCTCCAAAAAGAATAAAGGCTGTGCGGCGCCTCCCTACAAGGTGTTTGGTGGCCGCGAAGTGAGGACGTTGAAGCTCGCCAATGCTCTTTCCCTGCCAGTATCGTCAACAGTGATCTACACCGTGCACGTGGCCGCCACACACGGACACGGGATCCACTGTTCCCTCGCACCTTGCTCGTCCCTCTACCCCAAACGGTACTAGCTGCACGTGAGACCGGTTGGTGCACAGCTGGTGCAAATGGTTCGGAGCATGGAACGATTCCTCGCAACTGTGGGCTGATCGCGCTATAACACTTGGTCTCCCCCAGCGCTGCCTCTTCCAATTCCCGCACATCGTCGATTGCTTCTCTCTCCTCGTACGACTTTTTCCGCCTGTCGACCTGTTTTTTTTTTGGGCTGTTGCTTTTGGCGAGAGTTCCCTTTTTCGCCTTCTCGCCCCGACTCCTCCTTACCACGGCCTCGCGCACGCCCCGACACGACCCTGTGCCTCCTCTCTGAGACCGCCCTACCTTTTTGGGCCCCTCTCTTCTTTGGCCGCTGTTCCTGAGGCTTTGTGCTGACTGAGGACAGCGCTGCAAGAGACAGGCCACACACACTGTTCAAGGAGAGACCACAACGGCCCGGCAGGCCATACGTGCTGCAGGCCACGGGCCAGTCACAGACCGCTTCACGGGGCAGTATTCGCGGGTTGCTGTGATCTACTCGATTTTTTAATTCGATTTTTAATTCGATTTAAATTCGGTTTCTGGAGCCACTGCCAGTTTTCGGGGATTTGGCAGGCCCGGGCTTTTGGGGGAAGGAGGTCTTTGCTGTTAAGGATTTTGCGCGGCCACCCGCAGATGTACTAGCAGCCAGCGTATCTTGCTTTGGCAGCTCTGGCGTGCTCCTTTGTTCCTGCCCTCTCACGGCGCTCCTGCCCGTTTGCTCGCTCCTGCCTGAGGCGGTCTGTCTGGCAGGCAGAAAAGCTGAGAACCCCAGAAAAAAAACACGAAAAAAGTCAGAAACAAGCCCACTGCGACAGGACCTCACACCACCCGAGCTTCCACACACGCCCCCCCTTCCGCCCCCTCTCCTGGCCCAGGGAGATTGGGACCCTACTGCTAGGGGGTGGTCAGGCCATTTTGGACGACGCAGTCGAACGGTTTTGGGGGGATAGTCCGCGCATTGCGGCACCACGGGCGTGCGCGCAGCAAAGCAGCAGCCAAGACAGCCAGGCTAGCCAGGCGGCCATCAAGCAGCAGCAGCAGCACGATACTGTAGGCGACATCTGGCCATGGCGGGTCAGCAGGATGGAGACCCTGTCTTTGCGGGTCTGAACGAGTCCCTGGATGTGTCTGCCGCGGGCAGCACCGCGGGCGAGGACGGATCGTCGTACGGAGCCATGCTGAGCCCAGGGCACCAGCGGCAGGGCGGCCAGCAGCAGCCGGCGAGCCAGATAATAGGCCAGCCGCCCAGTCAGGGCCAGAACCTGCCGTCGCAACAGCAGCAGCAGCCAAGTCAGCAGTCCCCAAACCAGCAGCAGCTCACTAGCGCCGATATCAAAGGCGACCAAAGCGACTCCAGCAGCCTCCACCCGGCCATAGCCGTCCACGGCCTGCAACACCACGACAGCGTCCACGACTCTCTCAGCAACATCAGCAACCTCGCCAACATCAACACCACCACCACGCCCAGCACCAACGCCGGCAGCGTCGACCCCTCCGTGCTCTCGCCCTCTTCCGCGCCACCTTCTGCCATTGGACCCTCGCCCTCGACCCCCTTCTTTGTCCAGACGCCACAGCTGCCCCAGACACCGCAGCAGCAGCAGCAGCAGCCACCGCAAAGTCAACAGCAGCAGCAGCAGCAGCAACAACAATCGCAGCAGCAGCAGCAACCCTCACAACAGCAGCCCGATCCCTCGTGGGGCCTCTTCTACCCCGGCGCCGTCCCCCCGACCGTCTCTTTCCCGAACACCGGCGGCACCGCAAACACCGACCCGAACAGCTTCTCCGGCTTCTACAACCCAGCACAGTTTCTCTTCTCTGGACAGCAACAATTTGCCGCAGGCCCGCAGTTCACCGGCATCCAACTCCCCGAACGACCACGCGTAGACCAGCAACAAGCAGACCAGTCCGAGTCGGCCCAGGGACAACAACCCCCAGAACAGTCCGACCAAGACAGCCACCTGCAGCAGCAACTGCAGCAGCAACACGCGCAGCTACAGCTACAGCAGGAGCTCCTTTACCGACTGCACCAGCAGAACCCCTTCTTGGGCGTTGAGGCCCAGTTCCGGCCGCACCTGCCGCCTGAACTGCTCAGTTCGCTGACCCCTGCCCAGCAGGAGGCTCTCAAGACCATTGCGATGCCCGCTCACCTCCAGTACCGCTCGCCCAAGAGCGAGGACAGCCCCACCTCTAGCAATGGTGGTGCTGCCTCTGGCGTGGCCGGCCTTGGCCTCGGCAGCAGCACCGGCGGCGGCCCTCCGTCTCCGGACGCGCTCGACCTTCTCGGCCACAACGACCGCAAGCGCAAGTCGTCCGCGGCCGACGAGGACGAAGACGACGAAGACGACGACGAAGATGGCCCGCAGCCGGTCAAGAAGACGGCACACAACATGATCGAGAAGCGCTACCGCACGAATCTCAACGACAAGATCGCGGCCCTGCGCGACAGCGTGCCAAGTCTGCGCATCATGTCCAAGAGCGCCCGCGGCGAGGACACGACCGAGGACCGCGAGGAGCTGCACGGCCTGACACCGGCCCACAAGCTCAACAAGGCCACCGTGCTCAGCAAGGCCACCGAGTACATACGCCATCTGGAAAAGCGCAACAACCGACTCCAGGACGAGAACGGCCAGATGCAGCAGCGCATTGCTGCCTTTGAGAAACTCTTTATGCACGGCGCCCTGACCGCCGGCAACCCCATGAGCCCCATGGCCCAGCCAAATCCGGCCGCCATGCAGTTTACTGCAGGCCAGCCCGATCCGACCGCTTTCATGGGCGCAGCTGCGTCTCCACTGTCTGGAGCCGCTGGAGCAAGCCGCGGGCCAGCTGACCCTGCGGGAATGATCCCCGTCCCCGAGGAAATGAAGCGCATTCTCCAGGCCCAGGCCGCTGCTGGACGCCCCTACCCTGTCCCAGCACAGCCTTTCCAAAACACGCCGGCTGTTGTGCGCCAGCAACAGATCCAGCAGCAGCAGCAGATCCAGCAGAACCGCTGGCAAGGCGCTCAGCCCTACCTGGGCAAGATGATGGTGGGCTCGCTGGCTGGACTCATGATCATCGAGGCCATCCGCGAAGACGAGATCACCAACGAGAAGACCGAGGGACGCGGTCTGTTTGCTCTCCCAATGACCCTTGCGCAACACGCGCTGCGGCCTCTTTTCTCGCCCGTCTCTATTGGCGGCTACACCTACTCCTCGGCCCAGGTGTTTTCCTTTGCCAAGCTGTTCCTAGTGATCGGCATCCTGGCCTGGGTCGTTATCCCCTGGGTCATCAACTCATTCCTGCGGCCAAAGCCGACAGGCAAGCAAAACCAGGCCTTGTCTGATTATGCCACTCTTCCTAGTCTCCAGGCCGTGCCTTCGCTGGCCTCCCCCATCAACTATCGCCGCCAGGCCTGGCTCACCGCCATTCAGAGTGTCTGGGTCCCCCGCCACAACTTTGTCCTTGAGGCGGCTGCTTTGGTCCTCAAGACTGCGAAGTTGAGCCTTCGCAACGCCGTTGGCGCCCGTGGCTACCAGATTCTTACTGGCCAGACCTCTGAACAGGAGGCTGGCCGCGTCAAGGCCTGGACTATTGCCCTCGATGCCCAGCTGGCCGGTGGCGACGTCGACATTAACGAGAGCCGTCTTGCCCTGACCCTGCTTGCATCCAACACCCTGCCCGACACTCCCCTCCGCCTTATGCTCAACGCTCTGCACATTCGCGTGCTCCTTCGCCAGCTCGGAAAGAACCCGGTTATCGATGCTTTTGGTGCGCATCTGGCCCGCAGCAAGTGGAACGCCGCCCGTGAGCAGCACAACATGGCCATGCAGTCGCTCTCTGAGCCGGAAGACGAGGACCGTCTGATGCTGCCTTCGCCTCATCTGGCTGCGCTACTGGCCGAAGATTGCGACCACGTCCTGTGCGACAGCGTTGTGCAGCGCGCTTACAACCTCGCCTTCAACAAGCCCACCACCGACGATGTGAGCCCCGAAGCTACCGATATAGACGGCATGAACGCTGTTGTCGATGACCTCGCTGTCCGTTCGCCTCTGGATGCCGTGGCTGCTTGGTTCTCAAACATTGTCCTCAACCGTGCTCTGACCGCTACCCTGGCCACCGATACGGCTGTTGCCACTTCTGCTGTCGCCACGGCTGATCCCGAGACTGACGAGGAAGAGGCCATTAGCCAGTACCTCTCCCTGTCTGCTCGTGTCGCCCCTATTGGCTCTGATGCTCAGGTCCGTGCCCTTGTTGCACGCGCCGTGCTGGTCGACGACAAGCGTGGCTCCAGCATTGCCGTGGCCCTTCGCGCCCTGCAGCCCAGCGTCAACCCCGACAAGCACCGCCAGTTCAGCACATCCGTTCCGCCTCTCATCGACTCGCCACTGACCTCGATCGTTCCCGACCCAGAAGCTGTTCTGGCTCTGCGTTGCGCCATGGCTATTGCTCACTTGCAGCGTTTTGGCACTTCGCCACAAGGTGTGCTAGCGTCTGTCGAAGCCCTGCTGCCTCCAGTGGCACCAACGACAGGCTCTGCCCAACCAGTTTCTCTCATGACATGTGCTGCGGCCTTCCGTCTAATGCTGGCGCTGCATGATAACCCAACGGCTGCCGAGACGTGCGCTCTCTCTCTTGAGCGCCTGGCAGGTTCTGTGCGCGTCTGGATTGGGGGAGCAGCGGGCGAGCGTGGCGGCCTGGATGCCGCTATTCGCCAAACCATGGTCCGCCGGTGTCTGGCTGTGACACGGAGTCTAGTTGGCATGGATCAGGCTGATCCCGGATACGCCAGCATGAGCGACGGCGAAGACGAATCTGACGCCGATGAGACCAACGACACCACCACAATGGAGAGCACGACCCTGGTCAACACCACAGCTGTAACTGTCCGGTATTGATTTTGCAGCGTGACTGCTCATTCGTTTCTCCTTTTGATTCCTCTAAACTCATCTTTTCCTTTATATACTTTATTACTCCTTTTTGATTTGTTGTTTTTTTAAACCATTTTCCTTTGTATTTCTGCTCTTTATTTTCATTATTTTGTTTGCAAACCAATCCACCCTCAGCCATTATTATTAAATATTTACGCTTGAGGCAACACCCCCCCGGCATTTCCGATATTCCGACACTTCCTCCTTTTCTATATCTTTCTCTCTTCCTCCCTCCTCTATAGGTTTTTGCTTCTTTTTTCCGCATCCAGACGCGTCCTCTCCATGAATTATTTCGGCTACTAGTTTTATATCTGGGACTCAGAGACACCCCCCCATGACCATCCGCATGGACATATTTGTTTCTTTTTAAGTGTTTTGTCCTTTGTGTGTTTTATTCTTGTTCTCTTTTCTCTTCTTTCCAAGTCTATGCGCATGGCGTTTATTGTTGAGTGTCTTCTGTGTCCTTTTCGGTATCAAACTACTCTTTTTTATTATTTTTATTATTTTTTACATGTGGAAAGGACGGCGATAAACTTCATGTATACACACAACAAATGCCTAACAACGATATTTCTGCGGCGCAAAGGGAACGTTTCTACATTCTACGCAGCGCGGCGTCACAGAAAAAAAAGTATGTTACGTTGTCTTCTTTATGACAAAAAGGATAGAGAGAAAGTCCCATTTATGGATGCGGATACTCTTTTTTTAAAACCCGGAGGGCGGGAAGAAACAAACTCACAAAAAAATCAACTCTTTTGTTTTTTTCCTAAACGAAAGGGAGAAAGAACTCGGAGCACCAAAGGGAGGAAGGGCGCAAAAACAACAAGACGACCGATTTTCGGGGTGGCCTCAAATACTAAAAAAAAAACATTTCACCAAAAAAAGAGAAGAGAAAGAGAGGGAAACATGAACGGGCTGGCAAAAACAGCGCCCCCAGGTTCAATTTGTTACTCTTTTTGTATGATTTTTTTTTATATGTCATCTACTTGTTTTTTTACGACGACCTCTCGCGATGTGTTTGCTTGTGTTTGATTCTGTTTGCTTGTGCCTGTTTGAAATCTTGTGCGCTTGCGACCTTTGTTAGAATAATCTGTGCTTGGGATGGTGTTGGATAAATATTTTGTAATGGTGTTTTTTAAGAGTGCGAGGATACCAGGGGCTTTTATGACATTGATGACTATATTCTTGGAATCAGGACAACGGACGGACGCTTTCAAGTCTTTGTCTTTTAATTATCGTTTCTCGCCAAACAAGCAAACAATACTTCACCTCAAATAAGAACATGTGCTCCGCACCACAGCTATTCATTCATACTCTTTAAAATGATTCGCATGTGTACATTTTATAAGACCCGGGATTGTATCTCATCGATTATGACAAAAAGTGTTCAAGACATAAAAATAGAAGCAAAATAAAAGTAAAATAGTCATGAAAAAACAACTGCAATAATACAAACAGTCAAATGATTTTTATTTTCATAAATGCATGTAAATAGTTACTTGTTTTTAGATCTTGCATCACGGCTATTCATTTTGTACTTACAATTTCCGCACACATTTCACTTGAATGGAATTTTACTTTGTGTATCTCATTTTTGCTGTATCTCTCAAAAAGAATCATAAAATCAAACAAGAAACAAACAGACAATCGTCCACCATAAAATAAAAACCAGCGCCTTGCTTTCGTACCTGTCCCATGCCAACTTTCTACCAGTCCCTCTCCGTCGTCTCTCTACCAGTCAAGCCCACCACCACCGTTCTCTCCTCCTGCCATCACCATCCCCCCAGTCGCTCGCATCCCAGACTGCCCGACCAGTGGCTGCACCCCGGGCCGCTTCGCCCGCTGCCCGACGAACCGCAGCTTGCGGTCCAGCGCGGCAAACGCGTCGCTGCCGGGGCCCGTCGCGGCGCCCGCGCGGAGCCGCCATCGGGAGGTGCCCAAGGCGGAGTCCAGCTCGGGGGTGGGCGGGAGGAGCACATGGATGGAAGAGACGCCTTCGCCGGCGGATCCACCAAGACCGTTCTGAAGGCTGCCGACTCCGCTCGCCCGCTCGCCGCCTTTTGCTTCGACCTGGGCCGGGGCCACCTTGACCTCAAACGTCGCCAGACTCAGCCCCGACCCCGCATCGCCCCGACACGCCCCCGTCACCAAGTCGAAATTCCGCTTGTGCAGCGGACACGACACCCACGGATGGTCGTCGCCGCCCTCCGGGTCGTCGCCCACCAGCCCGTCCGACAGCACAAACGCCCGCTTATGTGGGCACATTTGCTGCGTCGCATAGTACTTGCCGCGGACGCGGAAGAGCGCCAGCTGGGTGTCGCCGACCTTGATCGCGGCCGCGGCGACGACTGACGACGACGACGACGACGACGCTGTAGACGTGTCATTGTCGGCCAGGTGGTCAAAGTAGCTCGCGGCCAGCACGGGCTGCCACGAGAGGGAGGACCACTTGTTGTTGAGCGTCTGAAAGTTTCCTCTTTCAAGAGCCGTGGCTGTCTGGGTAATGTCTTTTTTCTTTTCCTCCTTCTCTTTCGTTGGCGTTGCCGTCGCCGTCGCCGTCGCCACCGGGGCCGGCGCTTCTGGCTTCACTGCTGGCCCGTATGCTGGCCGCGTCTGCTGGCGCTCAACCTCCCTCTCGGCATCGCCGTCCAGCGTCTCCTTGGTGTTGGCAAACTGCTGGAACCGGGCCCGCAGCGCCGGGTCCTGCACCGCCTCGGCCCACTCGTCAAAGTACGAGTCGACCAGGTGCTGCATCTGCGACTCTAGCTCTGCAGCCAGGCCGAGCTTGTCATTCACCACCACGTCGCGGAGGTATCCAATGCCGCCGGGAAGCGACTCAATCCACCGAGCCGTCCGCTGCAGCTTGTCGGCCGTGCGGATATAGAATGCCAGGAAACGGTCCAGGATCGGTACCACATCGGCCGGCGGCACATCGCGAGCCAGCAGCTCGGCATGGCGAGGCGTCGCGCCGCCGTTGCCGCCCACGAAAATGTTGAATCCCTTTTCCGTGGCAATCAAACCGAAGCTGGAAAAAAAGTTAGCTTTTTGTCCTTTTGTCCCCGCTTCGAATAGTGTCCTCTTTTCTTTTCTCCTCGCTTCGCTCGCATTCTACTAGACAAAGATATTGTCCCCATTCCTCTTCTTTTCTCCTCGCTTCGCTCGCATTCTACTAGACAAAGATGTTGTCCTCATTCCTCTTCTTTTGTCCTCGCTAGGGACGAGACATTCGAGCGAAGCGAGGACCAAAAAAACTTACTCTTTGCCTTGGGCTTCGGCACACTCGCGGACACACCCGCTGACGCCGCCCTTGATCTTGTGCGGACTCCGGATGCTCTTGTACCGCTCCTCCAGCCGCACCGCCATGCCCACCGAGTCGCCCACGCCGTACCGGCACCACGTCGTCCCCACGCAGCTCTTGACCGTCCGCAGCGCCTTTGCGTACGCGTGGCCGCTCTCCATGCCGGCGTCGACGAGCCGGCCCCAGATCGCCGGCAGGTCCTGCTTCTTGGCTCCAAACAGGTCGATCCGCTGCCCGCCCGTGATCTTGGTGTACAGCCCGTAGTCCGCGGCGACCTGGCCCAGCACCACGAGCCGCTGCGGCGTGATCTCGCCGGCCGACACGCGCGGGACGACGCTGAACGTGCCGTCGCGCTGCATGTTGCCCAGGAAGCGGTCGTTTGTGTCCTGCAGCGAGTGTGCGGCCGGGGCCATGACGTGGCGGTTCCAGAGGCTGGCGAGGATGCTGGCGACGGCGGGTTTGCACACTTCGCAGCCGACGCTTGTGCCGGGCGGCACGCCGGCGGCCTTCATGACGGCGGCCATGGTGGTGAGCCCCCGGACGGCGACAATGTTGTACAGGTCGGCGCGGCTGTGCTGGAAATGGGGGCACAAGTGGTTGGTGACCTCGTGGCCCGCGGCGGCCATGGCCTTGTTGAAGATACCCGTGATCAGGGGCATGCAGCCGCCGCAGCCGGTGCCGGCTTTTGTGCAGGACTTGACCTCGCCCAGACTCTTGCAGCCCTCGTCGCGGATAGCCGCCACGATGGCGCCTTTGGAGACGTTGTGGCACGAGCAGACTTGCGTGTCGTCGTCGAGATCAGCTCCGTCCTCATCGTCGCCGTCCTTTTTGGCGCCCAGGATGAGCTCGCTCGGCTCCTTGTCCAGCTCTTTTTGATTCTTGACCATGGGAACAAGCTTGACGTAGTCGCGCGTATCGCCAATCATCATGCCGCCCAGCAGATACTTGCCGTCGTCTGTAAAGATGTACTTTTTATAGACGTTCCGGAACGGGTCTTTGTACGTGAGAGCCTTGACGGGTGGTGTTGGAGACGAAGCCTTTTTAAGTTTTGCTTTGACCTTTGGTGGCAGTGTCGACGGTCCGTCGCGGTCGGCAAAGTAGTCTCCAAAGCTGGCGACCTCGACACCAAGCAACTTTAGACGGGTGCTCAGGTCCGGGCTGCGGAATGTCCGCGGCCGGTGAAGCTTGGCCTGGGTGAGGTTGAAGGCCAAGACGTCGGCCATTTCGACACCGGGGGCGATGAGTCCGTACGACTGGCTCTTCCAGCTGGCACACTCGCCAATGGCGTAGATGTCGGGCACGCTGGTCTGCAAGTCGTCCGCAACGACAATGCCCTTGCCGTTTTCCTCACACCGGATACCGGCCTCTCGTGCCAGGACGTCTCTTGGCTTTACGCCAATGGCAAAGCACAATGTAGCGCACTCCATGCTCTCGCCGTCTTCAAACTCAACGCCTGATATCTTGTTGTTCCCGTCTGTCTTGATGACACCAACTCGCTTGCTCAGCTTGACATCCACGCCGAGGGAGCGGACCGACTCAACCACCATACCGCCGGCCTCGGCGTCGAGCTGTCGGCTGAGGACCCATTTGTTGCGTTCAATCACGGCGACGCGGTCGAACCGGCCGAGGTCGAGGAGTGCTTTGGCAGCTTCCAGGCCGAGCAGGCCGCCTCCGACGACGGCACCGCACGTTTGAGATACTGATGTCTGGGACGAAGTCTGTGTCGCCCCTGATTCATTTGACAATGGCGTCTCCGTGCTGGTAGACTCTGTCTCATCGGGCTTTGGTGCCCTGGACGCCTCTTTAGGCTTCTCGTCATTCTCCCCTGCCTTCGTCTCCAACATCCCGCCCCCTCCCCACTCAATCATTCTTTCCAGGTCGTCAATGTTCCTGTACACAAACACACCCCGCGCATCGTGTCCGGGCGTGTACCGCGGCAGCACCGCGTCCGACCCCGTGGCGATCACGAGAATGTCGTACGACTCTGTCCGGCCGTCGTCGCAGGTGACCGTCTTGGTAGAGGGGGTGATGGCAGTCACCGTGCAGCTCGTGAAAAATTGCAACGAGCCGTCAGCAACAGCGTTGTCATACTGGGGGGGGGGAGGGAGGGGAGTGTTAGCAAAAAGTCCACAGGCCTTGGTCTTGCCACCGTCCTCAAATTGCCTCCGAGATCACCCTAAATCTCCCAGGGGCTACCCTAGGGGGAACTCACCCAACTTTTCGGATTCAAGTACAACTTCTCCGCCTGTCTGTGCCCAAAGTACGTCGTAAGACCGACCCGGTTGTATGCCAGATGAGGCTCTTCTCCAAAGACGACGACATTGTACTCTCTCGTTTGGGCATCGAGCTTCAATAGTTTTTCACTATTTGTTAGAAGAAGAAGTGAAAACCGGGGGAAGAAGTGACCTACATGAAACTGATACCGACCATGCCCAGGCCGACGACGACGACCTTTTTTGGAGCCATGGTGATATGTGACGATGCGATGCGATTGGGAAAATAGACCTTAAATTCCTTCTTTTCTGACAGTGCATCCGTTAGAAACGAAACAAGCAAAAATACCTTTGTCCTCTGGTCCTCTGGTCCTCTGGTCCTCTGGTCCTCTGGTCCTCTGGTCCTTTTGTGTTCCTTGTGCTTGAGTAACGGGAAATGTGCTTGAGTAACAGAATGCGCCCTGTCACTAAAGTCACAAGTAAAGGTAATAAATTAACTCGCAAAAAAAAAAAAAGACCTTGCCCCCAGGTCTTAAGTTGCAAAAGGAGACAACATGAAAGTACTGGAAACGGAGAAACGAAAAACGTAATAATGGAGAGACAGGGGGGGCCAAAAAAGAATCATAAGAGGAAGGCCTCGACCGTCCATTTTGTCAACTTTATTCTGGGGAGAGGAGGATTCAAAAAACAAACGGAGATCTGCATTTCCGGGGAAGAGTTGCAGCAGGGGACGAAAACATAAAGACGACATGTCTGGTCCTCGGATGTGGTAATAGGAAGGAAGGAGCCATGGAGATAGGCTAATGCTTTTCCGGATAGTTTTTATCCAGTCCGCTCATAGAAAACACCTCTCTGAATAGGGAAATCCCACCTGGAATATGCCTCGCAATGCTGGCACGGGGCCTCCCGCAACCCCCAGGGCCAACGGCGGTACGTGCAAAAAAAAGCATGGTAATATGCGTATGCACGCCTACCAACTCGCCGTTGAATGGTGGTCGTTCTGACGTTTTGATAAGAAGATAAGATTCCGTGACGATTACTAGCCCAGTTGAGAGCTGGTCAGCCAATAAGACGGGCCGGCACTGTGCCGCGGAGAAAGCCTCCCCTCAGTCCCCAGTTCCTTATCATCTAGCACCAAAATGCCAGAACCAAAACCACAAACAAATAGAAGTGACACCTTCTTTCGTCTTGTTTCCGGAGAAGCAACTCTTCAAAAAAGCGTCTCTCAAACTAGCCTGAACTCACCTTTACCTTGTCGGCAATTTCTCGTCATCTTGTTCGGGATCGGCCGCGAGGCAGTTGGCAGGGAGATCCGCTGTTCCTTGTAAACTGTAAAAGCACCGAAAATGTCACCTGTTTGGTGGCGGGTTTAAACCTTTGTCAAAAATCCAGTCATAAATGTATTCCAAAAAAAAAAAAGCAAAACCCAGCACGAAGCATACCAAAGACAAGTTAACCATACATACAAAAAGCAATGCATCGTGATATCCAATGCTAACATGGCGAGTGGTATCAAAGAAACACCAAGAAAACAACAAAACCAAAAAGAAGAAAAAATAACTCCTGATAAAGTTGCTAAAACGTAAAACCCAAAACCTGGCAAATAGTCATGTCATGATATGGCGTGCGCAATGCGTCAATGCAATGCAATATGATGCGTTTAGACCATGTCTACCACTCCAGTCCGTGGCCGCCAGCCTGGATGACCAGCACGCTGGCCTTGAGGTTGGAGTTGACAACACGTGCTCCCGCGACACCAACCGTCTTGTTGAGGTCGTAGCTCGAAGCTGAAGAGCCTTCTCCGGCATTCCTGCGCGAGTCTGCGCGGTCACCAAGACGGGCATGACGACGACCGACAATGACAATGTCACCGGCGTTCTTTGGTGCCTGGCCAACAACATTGCTTGCTTGAGACATAGCCTCGTCAAGCACGCTGGAAGTAGAGCCCTCCACGTTGTACTCGGTAAACATGACCCGGCTGGATAGGTCGTCTGGGAGAGAGGACTGAAGCATGGACAAAAGACCCAGATCATGTGCCGAAAGATCGTCCTCTACAGCGGCAGCCTTGTCTTTCACATCCGACTTTGGCTGACCCTCGCTGGCGACATTGGTGATCTCGGGTGCACCGCTGGCCTCTCCGCTGGGAGTAGCGAAGTGCACAATCGTGGCTGTAATGTCCTTGTTCTTGGCCAACTGGATGACGAAACGTAGGGCAACGCGGTCATCGACACCGCCAAAGAAGGGGAAGAAGATGCGGTGGCTCTTGTTGGCTGCGGGAAGAGTGGCAGGGTCGCGCTGGCTGCGGGTCGAGAAGGCTGAAACAGTACGTGCCAGTCCCGGGCGCTGCTTCTTTGGACCGCCGCTGCCAAAGCCATTGTCGATAAAGATGCCCGTGTTGCAGACGGCTCTCTCCAAAGCAGCTTTTACAAAGTCCAGGTGGGCATGGTCGCCAAAACGGTTGATTGGCGAAGAAGGCAGACCCGCAGACTGGTCTTCAGACATGACGCCATTCTCGCCCCACGGGATGAGAAGAAGGTCAGACGACGTCTCGGTGGCTTCCGAAATCAGGGTCTCGGTGTAAGCAGAAGAGGGGATAACAGCGACCTGGCCAGACACGGCGACATCGTGCAGTTGGGAGAAAGTTCGGAAAGTGTTGACAACCGGATCATGACGGGACAGCTCGTCGCTCTCAGTGACTTGCATGACTGAAGATGTACGCTCCGTGAGCTCGAGGAGGCGAATACCATGGACCTCAAGATGACGGCGATGGATCCGGGGTGGAACCTCAGTCTGGGTCTGCTGCAGCGCTGTGCCCTCATCGCCGCTTCCATTGGTGTTGCCAGCCGGTTCAGGAGTTGCATTGGCAGTTGCAGCATCGGCACCACCAAGGAGAGAGATGAAAGTAAACAGACCCGGAAGGCTGTCAAGGCGGAGGTAGACCAGAACTCGGCGCATCTGCGACTTGTTGATCTTGTCAAACGACTCGTGCTCGCTGGACGGGCCTGTGCCGGTCGAGTTTCCATCCCAGTCGATTTCACCACGGCGGTACTTGTCGCACTTTTGCTGGTACCACAACGGATACAAAAGTTTGGTCAAGGGGGTCGTGGAAACAGTGGTGACAAGGGCCATGACGACGAAGATGGTGAAAGTGCGTTGGGACAGGATCTTGGCTTGGTAACCAATGTTCTAGAATAGAGTCAGTAGTGTGTCCAAGAAACAGAGCAGGGAAGACGTTGAGGGACCTGGAAAAAACAAAAACAAAAGACAAAAACTTACCAAAACAATCAGCTCAACAAGACCCTTGCAACTCATCAGGACGCCGATGCTGAAGCTTTCACGCCAGAACATGCCGGTCAGACGTGCAGAAAGAGTGCCGCCAATGATCTTGCCCGAGAAGGCCACAGCGATAACACCAATGACATAGGCCCAGGTGATGCCGTTGTCGAGCAGTCCGAGATTGGTGCTGAGGCCAGAAAGGGCAAAGTACAAAGGCAGGAAGAGCGCAGACAAGAAATCCTCAATCTTCTCGGTCAGCTTGATGGTGAAACCGCCGTCATGTGGGCAGATCAAGCCGACGAGGAAGCCGCCGAAAATAGGATGGACACCAATACTACCAGTGAACCAGGCTGAGGTAAGAACCATCAAGAGGGTCAGCACGACCATGCCTTCGGTAGGCCCCTTTTGCAGACTGCCATTGCGGCGGAGCAACCAGATGAAGCAGGGCCGCACGCCAAAGACGAGAAACAGGGTCCACCCAACCGTACAGAGCAACGCCCAGAGCGCTGCCAGACCGTTGCTGTTGTTGACCAGAGCGACACACAGGGCCAGCAGGATCCAGCCGACAACGTCGTTGCCCACGCCGGCGGCCAGGACAGTTACACCAACAGTGTTACCCAGCAAGTTGAGCTCAGACAAGATACGGCACAGCACAGGGAAGGCGGTGATAGCCAGGGCGGTGCCAATGAAGAGGCCGTAGATGCCGAACTCGATCGGCTTGATACCAGCTTCGCTTCTAAACTCGTGGTAGAGGCCCCAGGCAATTGCGTAGCCCAGGCCAAAGGGCAGTGCCATACTGGCAATGGCGACGCTAATGGCGACCTTGTAGTTGCGCTTGAAGAGACGCAGGTCGACTTCGAGGCCGGTGAGGAAGAGGAAGAGAATCAGACCGAGATTGGCAATGTTGTTGAAAATGGGGATGCTCTGGTCGGGGAAGATGTTCTTCTTGAAGCCGGGAATGCGCATCATGACGGAGGGACCAAGCAGAATGCCACCAATGATCTCGGCAATGACACGAGGCTGGCCCAGGTACCGCAGGGGATAGTGCAGGAGACGACAGAAGACGATGACGATCGCGGCCTAATCAATTTGGTAAGATGCTTGCCCTTGGATCTGTTTTGCTTTTTGCGTGTTTCCTGTGGCCTACCTGGACAATGAACAGCATAATAGGGTTGGACGGATTGTAGGCAATTGGATTGGCGCCCTCGAGGATGCCGGCCTGCTCTGCGACCCTGGTCGACGCGGCCGTGGTCGACGACGCCGTCACGGTCGACACGAGCTTGGTGGTGACGGTGGCCGTGATGGTCGCCATGGCGGAAGGTGAGGCGATGGCCTCGGGGAGGAGAGGGAAAGAAGGGGCAAATGAAGCGTGCCTGTGCTGGGCCTTGTTAGGAGAGAATTGGCCTGTTGTCTGTCACGGCTTTGGTCCTTGACGATGCTTGTGGGAGGACCTCGGTAACAAACGTAGAAAACAGTAATGCAAAACAAGGCAAGGCTGGCAAGACGGAAGAAAACAGAGACAGACGAAACACCAGAAACGAAAAATGAGGAGACGTCTAAGAGAGGGAGACGTTGCGGATTGGAATAGAGATTGAAAAAGGAAGGAGCGACGGGCAAGGCACAGAAATATAAAAGGTTATAGCAAGGAAACGAATGACGAATGACCTGTATGCTATGGATGGCTGTTAGCTTGGCGTGGACTGGGGCCTTGGCTGGCCTGGTCTGTTCACTCTGTTGGTACCTGCCACCCCTGTTAGTGCCGTTGGAAACCGCGAGTGGCGCGGCCAGGATTGAGGGGCTTCCCCAAGATCCCCCCTGCTATTAGGCTTTTGATCCTTTGTCCAAGGCCTATTTGGATCTGCAGGACCATGTGCTGGGTGGCCCAAGGTAGTAGTAGGTTTTAGCGTCTTTGCATTCTTTACGAAGCGTTTCAATGGTGTCGTTTCTGGCAGGATTTTGCTGCCGGAGTCTGAATGGTAGCTTGCAAGTAGATTTTCTCTGGGCGGTGACAGTCTGCTTGGTCGTCTATCTGGCTGCTCGTATCTACGAGTCTTATCTGGCCCACATCTTGGCTAGGCACTCGACCAACGCCCTACGGACACGGGGAGTGGCTGCCCTTTGCATCATTCCTGGGGTCGGACCCCCCATACGAGTATTTTCTACACACACGCGAAAGAGCGCATGTGGCTTTGGGGTCACGAGTGTAAGATTGTTACTACTATATGTATGCTCTTGCCAAGGTTCTCCACCGACTGTGTTCTTGCGTCGTACCTGCTCATTACTGGCCACTTCCAGTCTCCAGGGATGTTCTCAATCCCGCTCGCCCTGCCGCAGAAACAAACGAGGAAACAAATAAAAACAAAAGTACGAAACGAAACAAAAGATACATAGGAACGAGCAAAGCACATACAAAGAAATACATCCTCGGCGAGGAATGAACGAATCAACACTGCCATGTAGGTGACGAACGCATGTAGAAACCGGAGACCAGGCTGATGCAGCAAGGCTACAAAAGAGAAAACGACTGGGGGCGGTAACACCTACCAGCATGCGGCTTGTACAGAAAAAAAAAGAGGAGCATCCTTGACAGCCCATCCCTTTCAGCGGGGAAACTTGTTACGAAGTCTACGCGAATTACCACTACGCCACAATGACCAACGTGCCTAATACTGACACGTATAACGTATATAAAGCTACGTGAGTCGGGAAAGCTGGGCCGCGTGTGTATTTGGTATCCAAAGATGTATTCCCTGGTGGGCGGGTGGTAAAGCGTTTTAACAACGGCTCCGTGTAAGTCCTCCTTGCCACGTCCGCTCTCGGCTGTTGACGACCGTTGTTAACCTCGACCAGGCTAGTCACCGACCCGAACAAGAACCCCCTTGTGGATGAGGAACGGCCGGCCCTTCTCGCAGAAGTTCGGTGCGTGCATTCATTTATTTGTTTCTCGAGGCCTTCCCGGTCTATTTTGGATGTAGTCACCAAAGCTAACGCATCGTATCACAGAGCCCAAGCAGGACCATCACGCGTTGACCTGTCCGATGTGAATGACAGGCTGCGGTGCGCACATTACTGGCCACTGCATTTGGTGTAGTATGCTTAACTGACTCTTTTGCGACAGTTCTCTACAATGCCAACCATCTCCGTCAATATCGGAGCCACAAGACGAGGCACAATCGGACGGCAACCCGAACAGCATGCCACGAATCGAACCTGTCTCTCGAAACAAAACGCGACACGATTTTCGGTGCGTATTTGTGCATGTTTTCTGTCACCGGCATAGTTGAACCCAGTCCAACTATCTACTGTCATTAGGGACTGTGACAGTCAAATCACAAGCGGCCAAAGCACTCCGTGTGTCGACCCAGATGACCCAGAAGTGATCAGACGACACCGTTTGTACCTTTGCGGCGTTGAAGCAGAGCGCCGCCGGTATTTGGAAGAGGAAGGCTGCCCGCCATGTTATCTGTTCGAGATGACCGCCAAAGTCGACGCAGAACGTCTGCCAGCCGTGGCATACTACCTCCACAACACGACGAATCCGATGCTCTTCCGCTTGCCATTCAAACAAGGGACTGGAAAGCTTTTCGCCAGGAGCAAGAAGACTTACGCGAGGGAATTCGAATTCGAGATGTCGACGACATGGTGATTTATTTTGCACGGCATGTGGAGGGTTGCAGAGCCAGGCTTAGAAGACACGGCCTATGTGCGTCTGCGGCCCCGCTACAGACCTGGCTAGATTTCTCGGCATTCATGATCGCTTGGAAAGAAAGACAAGCAAAACCAAGCATGAGCCAGACTTTTGGACCAACAAGTCTTGGAAAGTCTTTGTAGCCTACCACAAGAAACGTTTAGAGCACCATGCTGGACTGGTGGACTGGATTGAAGAGCGCCGTGTGGCATTGATGAAGGACACGAGCGAACAGAAGCAAGAGGCGTCCCAGCCAGAAGCCGGGGGGTCTTGGAAACCCACGATCAAGGGAGGCTAGTCAAGAGCCAAAAGCAGCAACCCATTTCTCAAAGGTGCTCGGGCAAAGTAAAGTCTGCTGCGCCAAGAACAAGAGAATCTGCAAATACGCAGAGTCGCAAGTATCAGCAACCCGAGCATGCATCGCCGGCTTCTGAGCAGACGGAGAATCCCAAACGTGCCGGGAATGGCACAGCCAAAGTGTAGAGAGGCTGGGTGCCAAAGGGGGGGTGTGCACCTTCTGACCCCATGTCTCGCCGGGCCCTGAGGGAGGGAGCTTTCCCCATGTTCAGTGGTTCTGTGCGGGTCCACACCGTTCGCCTTGCCCAATTGTCTTTGCATGCTGCATGTGACGTATTTTTTTGTGTCTTGCATGTCTCTTTATTGAGCCGCCCGCCTTGGCCAAAGGTCACACACCGCCGAAGAGGAAAGAATTGTAACGACAATAACGGCGGGGAGTTGACGTAGCAAGGACAGACCTGAACTTGATCGATACAAGGTGATATGATAACCTCTGTATGATCCGTTGCTGGTAACGCCCATGTCCGGGTCTCTTTCTCTGGGTCTTTCCTAGCTGACGAGAGCTGACGACAAACGTCTCCATACACGAAACCTTGTAGCCCTTGGCGACAAGACAGAGCCTTGGCGACAAGAACGCCACTCCGTAGGTGTATACATACGAGTATATGGGCTACACCATTGGATATCTGGTCGCTGTGAACTACTAATATCATGAGGCAAAATTGACAAGAAAGTGTGCAACCCCAAACATGTCGAGAAGAAGGCAAGGGTCACGCTCTTGATGTTTTTTCTACATGTGTGTCTCGGAATCTGCGGGCGATTTGTTCAATGCTGTAACTCGGAGACGTGTGCGTGTCCAAGTCTCTGGGTTCGTTTTGTGTAATGACCTCCGTTTCGACGATTTTTGTTCTGCTGCGCAACATCCTGCCAATGAGTGACACAACATGCCTGCATTGTGCATGCCGTTTCTACTCATGAATTCTTAACAGACACGTTGGGGCAGATTTTCTGGATAGGTAGATTATATATACAATACACACAAACGAGATAGAGCAAGATCTACTCTTCAGGAATAGTCGCTCATCCCACTCTTGTCAACTTTTTCCTTCTCTTTTTGTCCGTCCCGTCACATCCCTTTTTTTTATATCGTACATGATGCTCAAGCAGTTGGGGGATATAAAACAGCAGCAAATTCCGCAAGGAAACAGACAAACAACAAACAAACCTGCCGCAACCCTGACGGTTGGCCTGTTGGAAAAGACCCAGTCGTCCATCCCCAGTTCCAGAATCCAGTAGCTCACAAGTTCATCCATGGCGCGTTGCTTGTCCCTCTTCCCCTTTCCCCCCTTGTCAAATGCCTTCCTTCCTCTTCCACACTCCACTCCCTGATGTAGAACGCCAAAAGTCAAAACGCCACATGGGGGATTTGTACAAATACCGTTTGTCTAAACTCGAGAAAAAAAAACACACACGAAAGGGGTGAAACGAAAAACGATGAAATATGGAAACAAAAAAAGAAGAAGAAAAGAAAACTCCCTACAATTCCCTCCCAAGTACTCCTCCGTTTTTTTGTCGTCCTCCTCCTGTATAAAATCCTTCCATCCCCAAAGCTCGAGAGGGAATATGAATGCAGTTTAAAAGCCCTCCCGTATACAACAAATATGACAACCTTTTTTTGTAGTGAAAAACCGTCGTCTCGTTTCTTCATGCCAAGTCAGATATAGACATTATGATGATGAGAGAAAGAGATGCAGAGAGTGTGAAAAAAAAAATAGTGTGAAAAAAAGGACAAGTGATGAAAAATGAAAACCAGTAAACACGAGGAAAGCATCAGATCAGTATGGGAAGAAAATAAAAGCCAGCCCTCCAGACACCTCTGCAAAAGCAGTCCCTCCAGCCTTTCTAGACAAAAGCAAAGAGACACTAGAAGAGACACCTCCCAAGCAAGACAAACCAGAGAACTCCAGAAAACACACCCAGGGCTAGGCTTGGGTGTTAAACAATATGAAACAGGCAGAGGCTCTTTCCAGAAGTGCTAATCTTCTAGTGAAGAAAAAAAAGGGACGGCAAAAATAAAAGTGTAAAGCAAAAAGCAAAAACAAATC
Organism: Raffaelea albimanens; assembly: GCA_002778245.1. NCBI lineage: Eukaryota > Fungi > Ascomycota > Sordariomycetes > Ophiostomatales > Ophiostomataceae > Raffaelea > Raffaelea albimanens. The sequence goes on along the minus strand of PCDJ01000008.1, from coordinate 2,665,926 downwards.
AAACAAATATGCTTGCCAGGAACACCACTTGACACCATGACATGCTCAGATATGTCCCCAGTCCAGGCTAATGAAAGCCTGGCAAAACAGAGGACGAGTGTATCCCCCTCCGCTCATGCCAGACTCCCATTAAGCTGGACTGGGGGGATATAGTAGAGATACTGTTGGAAAAGAAACAAAAGGGTATATGTGTAAGAGGAACCAACGAATGCGTTTAGTCCCCTCGCTTTTTGGGTCTCGTTTTTGGTCTCGTTTTTTTATTGTAACCGTGTGCGATCCGAAAAAAAAGAAAAAAAAAACCCGGACTTCTGTCGTAAAATGGTGGTTCTCCTAGGGCAGGAGATCGATCGATATAAAATATGCTCTCCAGTAAAAAAGGCTGATGCATATACGGGCGTGGCTTTTGGAAGGATGCAGTGCTTGCTTGCTGCGCGGTATGGTGACATCGCTGACATCATGATAACCAGAAAAAAGACATTTTTCAGATGGATGGGTGGCCGGCACCGGGCTCAACGATGTTATCGGAAAGGTTGATTAACAACTGGGCAAGGCATCGCTTTGTGGCGGCGTCGTCACGGAGAACCGAGGAGAAAGTCGCATCTCGGAGAGGTTCCGGAAGGCACTGGCGGAGGGCTTCGCGAGCACGGGCATTGTCCGAGAGGCTAGGGCTCGTTAGGACGCAGAAATGATGGAATGCCAGCAGAAACCATGCCAAGGGGAAAAAAGCACAACGAAACTGTCCGTTACATACCGAAGGAAGCAGCGAACGACATGCTTGAGGAGGCGAGCCGTTTGCTGTTCGACCAGCTGGCCGACCATGTTGCTGAGGACAGTGCCGACAGCATAGAAGCGCTCATAGGTAGCGCAGATATAGTTGAGTCCGTTGTCGTCCAGTAGAATCTTCTGAACTATGAAGATAGCCACTGTCTTACTGAGCTCGGAGCCGGTCTCCATGATACGGAGGCACAGCGGAATAATCTCAGTCGTGAGGAGAAAATTGATAACCTCCGATGAGTCGTTCTTCACAAGAGCACCAATCACACCCAGAGAAGTGAGGCGCAGGTATTCGAACGGCCGAGATTTGGAGGTCGTGTTGAGGAAGGGATACAGGAACAACGGAATGTGAGCTGGACACGTTAGCAGAGCATTCATTTAGCAGCCACCAGTCAACAATAGCAACCCAAAATAGAAAATGCTCACCACTCAGAAACAGGGTCCGCGTCTCATTGTGTGAGGCGACACATTGCAGAAGAGCCAATGCATTGCACACCCTGTTCGATGCAGCGGCGGTCAGCTGCGACGGGTTCAACAGAGAGTACACCGATATGATCTCCTGGATGAGCGACGTCATAACACCTATTTTGTCAGCCGATGCCGCTCTATAGCATCATCTCTTCTTGGTCTTCCCACTAACCAAAAGAGTGCCAAAGAATCAGAGCCAACTCGGGCACCTGCTCCCGTTTTTTGCTAAGCTCAAGAAGGGCGGCTTCGCGCGTGCTCTCATTCAGCAAATCAGCAATGTAACCCATCGTGCGGCGGTTGTCTTCCGACACCGTATCGAGCGCGCCGTCGGGCCCGGCATGCACACCAGCGCCGCCGGCACCAGCACCGACACCAGCGCCACCCGTCATACCGCCCGCTCCACCATGCGGGCCGCCATTGCCAGCACCGTTGCCGCCGGCACCAGCGCCCATACGGGCATTGTACTGCTGTTGGGCTTGCTGGTGCTGCTGGTGCTGGTGCTGTTGTTGTTGCGCCTGATGCTGCTGCTGCTGGTGCTGGTGTTGCTGCTGCTGCTGAGCTTGGTGCTGGTGCTGCTGAACGGCCATAGCTGTAGCAGCGGCGGCAGCCTGCTGGTGATGATGCGGATGCATCCAGGCCGAATCCTGCGGTGTGTACTGCTGGTGATGGGTGTACATGTGGGTGTTGGGCATCATGATCGCGATAGGGTCTCGCAAGGCGAGAGAACTTGAACTTGGGGGTGCGCTTCGATTGATTAAAAAAGTCGAGGAAAGAGAAAATTCGAGATGAAGTCGGGAGCTTGAAACGTTCGGCAGCTATCGCGTGGAAATGGTATGCGACACGGTTGTGTGGAAATACGGATTCCGGATGGGAAAGCAAGCTAGGTGGACAAGGTCGCTTTGTTGGCCGTATTTCTGTGCGAATGGCCGCTCAGATTCGTCTCAGGAACAGCCGGGCTTTCGAGTCCCGGGCCGCTATCGCAAGAGGCACACCGCTATTGTTCTTCGTATGTGCTCGTCGTTCTACTGCTTGTCGTTCGTCCGTAGTCCGGATCCAGGGTCTCTCTGGTCTTTCGAGAGGAGGGAGGAGGATGAGCCCTGTCGGTATGCGGGAGGGAAGTTGGCACAATTGGAGTAGAACCGGTGGCTGGGCCGTTCGCGGTTGGGCAAGGGAGGAGGAGGAGGCACAAAAAAGAAGTAAAACACAGGGGGAAGAGGAAATAACCCAGCTGGAGTTGAGGGGGACGCAAAGTGGCAATGGACGGGCCGTCGCAAGGGAGCAACGCAAAAAAGAGGATGACAAAAGTCGTTTTGGTTGTGGCTGGCGTGTCAAGACGATTGGCCGCGACCCGGGGAAATGCGCGGGCGGCGTGGAAGAAAGGTAGGCAGTGTAACGAAGGTAGACGAGGGAAAAAAACAGAAGACGGAGAAAAAGGAAAATGGCAGGAGGAGACGCGGCTGCTACGGGTAGCAAGGGATCGGTTTGGCGGGATAAGGGTGGTGGGAGAGGGGGGGCGTTTTTGGCTTGTCCAAGAGGTCGTGAGCTTTTTGTTTCGGCTCAAGGAAGAGAAGCGATGGGGAGGGAAAGAGCGAACGAGGAAAAACAACGGGCCCGTGGTTGGACGACTTTGGTGGCTAAGGGTTCCGCAAAATGGCAGCCAGGCACACACCCACCTAGCACAGGGCATCAGTCCTTCGCTGGATTTAGCGGATGGGCGTCACGGTTGGGGCATGGCAGGGACTTATCCAGATAACAGTGCACAGGCCAACTGCAAGTATTTGTTGTAGGTCTGTACTGCGTAAAAATACCTTGAAAACGCACAGACCAATTTGTGGCTTGATGTAACCCAGATCTGCACTTGAAGCCGGCGCATTAGTTAGATCACGTGTAATGGTGTTTTCGCAAAGAGGACAGACACTTTATTACGTCCGGGGGCAAACCATCACAAGAAGACAAACACTTGCTCGCATCATGTCGTGAATATCGTCAATGCTAAACTATATGGCGCCTAAGATAAAACATGGCATAGCCTCGGGAAGGGCGGGAAGAAGAAAGCCTAAAATCGAAGTCGGAAGAGATACCAAAAAACAGACAAGAAAAGAGGCATACACGAAAGCTGATCGATGACGGCAAGATGAACGAAACTGGAAAACCGAACCGTAGCTAAAAGGCCCAAAAGCAGGTGCCGCCTGCCCTCAACCATGCTATGCCATTGCAAAATAAGAAACAAAGCCTGTAGCTCTTTACACGCCCAATTTCCATGCTGCGAGCCTCCTCTTTCGCCCATTGTAAAAACCTCGTGTCCTATATTAGAAAACAGTTGTATCTGTTGTAATTTTGAAAAAAAAAAGAATCCCCTGAGAGGCCATACCCATGTATGCCCATGCATTCCAAACCGAAAAAAAAAAAAACAGAAATAAGAAAAACAGAACAAAATCCGACCGAGGAGAAATTGGCCGGGAGGAAAGCCAAGAAAACCGAACTGAAAGAACAGTCTCTTTTCAGGAAGTACAAAAGGTGCATTGTCCAGCATGCAATGACGAATGCTCGAGGCTCAACCTCGATAGTCTAAGGCAATTTTTGTTTTGGACGGATAAGACCAAAGGGTCAAGCGGCAAAGCGAGCCTGGCTGTAGCTTACAACCGCAGCTCGCGAAGGATATGATCGGCCATGCTCTTGTATTGCCACGTGTTGCCGCTGAGCCGTTTGAATTGGATACCATGGAGGGAAATGACAGGCACTTTGACGATGAAGATTTCAAACTCCAAGCCCAGGTTGCCTCCCATATCGCTGCGAACGTGTGTTCTCGTTTCTCCAGCAGCCATCACGCGTCTTGACGACTCGGTATGGCCAAGACGCGGCTCACTGTCATCAGAGACGTCCGAGTTGGAGTAGTCCCCTGGGCGCCCGCCCGGTGTCTTGGGTGTGGCTGGGCCCCTTTCGAGGTTATCTCTCACGTCGTCGCGGTCCCTCTCACCTGACCGCAAACCGCCAAAGCTAAAGCGCCGTCTGTGACCGCCCATTTGTGGAGGTGGGCTGTTGGGAATGTCGGATGACTTGTTTAAGTCGATGCTGGGAGAATGGCGGCAGCTGAAGCCACCCTTGATTTCAATGTAGTCCACACCAAGCTGCTTCAGAACCCTCTTAATGTCAGCGCGAATTTCGCGCACAGGCTTGTTGGATGTGGTCGACACGCTGAAGAGGCCTTTGAGATAGACTGGCTTGTCTAGGTCAAAGTCGGCAAGACGCTCGTTAGACACGCCGCTTTGCTCGCCAAGCTCGGCGTCTGTCTCCTCCGGGACGTTTGCTTCCCTGCTGCGCTCCTCTTCCAGGCGGAGACGACGAGCCTGGATGCTCTCTCTCCTGGCATGGCCGAGTGGCTTAGTCCGAAGGGACACAGACCGGCCATGCATGCTGGAGGTCTGTTGTCCGTCCGAATGCAGCCTATCATTGACAGTAGAACGGTCTGAGCCGCTAGTGGCAGGCGGTTCTTTTGAGATCCTACCCATAGAACCACCTATTGGCCGCCGACGACTATACTCAGCGGAACTGACACTGGTCGACCGGCCAAGGCCCTTTTTGTAGCCCGAGCCAGACTCTGTTGCAGACAATGGTGGGCTCAAAAGATCGCTGTGTTGTGGCTGGCTGCTACCGGACCGCAGCCGAGGGACCGATACATCTTCTCGGTCGCGGCGACTGCGTCGAATGCTGAAGCTCTTGCGTGGGGGTGCGACGCCTTGCTGGCTTTGGTCGGTGGGAGAGTGGACATGAACAATGGGGGGGTATGATCGATCTTTCTCCAGTCGTTCAGGTTCCTTGTTGGGGCGTCGTCTGGTGCTGAGGCGACGCAAAATACCAACAGCTGTGCTTTCCCGTCGACCAGAATCATGGTGATCTTGGTCTGCTGGCGGGGTCAACAGGGTTGCGGCCCCGGCAGCAGCAGCTCCTCCTGCAGCAACAGCAGCGGCAGTCTTACCCTTGGATTCCGGAGCATCCTCTGCATCGTGAGTGCGGGACCGGGGACGGGTCCTGCCGCCCGTGGCCTTCTCGCCGGGCATCTCGTATGAATTTGCATTGGTGTGTGCCTCTTGGGGCGGAGCGATCTCTGGAACAGAGGCGATCTTCTCCTTGACTGGCGGAGAAAGACCTTGAAGTTCGAGGCGGTCCCGGTCCTGCTTCTCGCGGACGAGATAGTAGACAGAGATCAGGGGACTGAATGCATTCAGCGGGTCGGCACCAAGAGCTAACCCCTCCGTGCTAGGGGTGGTAAGCTGGTCTCGGCTGTTGGTTGAGTTGCGCCGCTTGTAGAAGTCGAGGTTGAAACCTCGCTTCCGTTCAGCATCCTTGGGCGGCTGCGGTATGTCCTTCTCCGCCTGCAGGAGGCGAATACTCCGCTGGTATTCCTCCGACTCAATAACACTCGTGAGCTGAGCTTTGATGGCTTCGGGTGGCCCAAAGTTGAAGCCTGTCATGGCGTTGATAACCTCCGGCTCGAGCGGGAGGCTGAGAGGTTCTCGACGAGGAAGGTAGTTTTCGGGAGGACCATTGTACCCTCTTATCATCCAAGGGTGGTTCAGAACTTCGTGCATTGTTGCGCGCCGACGAGGGTCGGTCACGAGCATCCGGGAGAGTAAGTGCTTGCATTCTAGCGGGCTGGTCAGAAAAGAGAATCAAATCCAGAGGGCGTCCAAAAGAAGGGGACCTTGGAAAGTGATGCAGGGGAAAATAAAAGAAACAAACATACCAGCTGAAAGCCAATTTGGATAGTCCACAAGACCTTTTTTGATCTTGGCGTGTAGCGCAGGAATGCTCTGGTCGTCAAAAGGCACCTTTCCGCATACGAGCACGTACAAGACAATGCCAAAGCTCCAGATATCGACTTCGGGGCCAGTGTAGGCCCGCGCCTGTAGAAGTTCCGGAGCAGCAAAGTACAGGCTGCCGCAGAATGTCTTCAGATGGCTGCTGGGAGCAAAAAGGTTGCTGAGCCCAAAGTCGATGATCTTAATATCGCCAGTCTTGCTGATGAGGATGTTTTCAATCTTGAGGTCTCGGTGGACGATGCTGTTTCGGTGGCAGTAGTCGAGGGCACTGGCGATCTGTCGGCTGAACTTGCGAGCAGGTTTCTCCTTCAGCTTGCCGTGGGAGATGATGTAGTCGAGCATCTGGCCACCGTTGACGTACTCGAAGAGCATATACCAGTGGTGGTTTGTGCGCACGACATCGCGAAGTCCGCAAATATAGGGGTGGTTAAGCAGGGTGACAATGGCTGCTTCTCGTGCGGTTCGAATCTCTTTGGACTGGTCGGCGCGCTCTTTTTCAGCTCGAGAAAGAGAGTTGTCGTCGGACGAGCCTCTGGGAATAATCTTGCAAGCAACCTGCACGCAACAGCATGGTTAGCAAAGAGTCGTTTCTTCGAATATCAGGTGCAATTATTTCCCGCCCGATTTCGCCTCTTCGCGAGGTGAGCTCTTACCTGTTCATTGCTGTCTTCTTTCGTGGCTAGCCGGACCTTGCCCATGCTTCCAGCACCGATTACTTTGCCAAGGATCCACTTGCCCGAGGACGTGGGGATAGTGGTGCGAGACTTCGGCTGTCGTGAGCTCGAACTCCTCGGCTCGGCGCTGCGCTCTTGGTGGTGGTGGCTGCCGCCGCCGCCGCCATTGTTGGTAGTTGCCGCCGCCGCTGTGGCCGTTGCAGCTGCTGTTGCGGTTGTCATCTCGGCGGCTGGCTGTTGTTGGGACGTGGAGCGAGATTGGCGAGACGAGGAGCGCTGGCTACTGTGGCGGTGCGGCCGAGACGAATCTTGTCCGTGCTGCCCGTGCTGAGAGGTTTCGCGACTGTTGCTCCGTCTGTGGTGGTGATTCGAAGAAGAATTTGCATCGTACGAGGTGCCGTTCCCGTTGCTGCTGGCGCTGTATTGGCCTGATGGGGACTGGTGGTGGTGGTGGTGGTGTGTCGAAGCCGCACGTGTTGGCAGGGCGCTGGTATTGGCCGAGGACGACGGGGGGCGAGAGCGAGTTGACTGGGAGCGCGAGACGGAGCCGTAGGACTTTCCACGAGACGGCGACGAGAGAGGAGCGTCGGCACCCTGTTGAACGGCCGTGGTCATCGCGCCGAGAGAAAGCCGCCGGGTGTGACAGCGGTGTGGAGTCGAAGAAGCTGCGCAGGAATGCGGGAAGGACCACGAGGGAGAAGGCGAAAGGGGGAATAAGAGGAGAATGGGGAGGAGATGGAGAGAAGGGCGGGCGCGGAGGGCGGCGAGGGCGCAGATGCAAGGGATGGCGATGCCAAAATGCGAGGTGGTGATGATTTGGGTTATGGAGAAAAAATAAGAGTCGATTGGGACAAGTCAGGCGGGTTGGACGAGGTCTGGCAGGTTTGGGGTCAGGCTAGAGCAGTAGCAGGAGCCACCCAACACCACTGTGGGTGGATAGCAGGTCTAGGCGACGGCGTCGGTGTCCTGGAGGGGGAGGAAGGTCTTGGACGCAGAGAGGGAAGGTACGAGTGGGCTGTTTCGATTATTTCGTTATTTCGAAATTTGTTGGCAGGTCGTTCCTGCCTGTCCTGATATTTTTAATTCCCTCGCAGGTGGTGGAAATAGGGGAAAGGGCGAGGAGGGCAGTCGCGAGTTACGCAGAAAGCGCAGCGAGCAGCAGAAACTGAGGAGGCGGGTAGAAGCGAAGTCAGAGAAAGCAAAGCTTTGGGGGAGCCTAATAGTGGGCCGCGAGCTAGTCAGCGACTTCCGAGACCCCTACTAGACCGCCTTTGTTCCAACAGAAGGAATTAAGCACAAATTGGGGAGGCGGGGCGGCTGAAGGTCGGCCAACGAAGACAGCGACAGACAGCTTGACCCGGCCGAGCAAGCACAGAGATTGCGAATTGCGCGGAAGGCATGCACAATGTAGTTCAGCGTGAAACGCAGTGCGGGACGACGATGTTGCTGAGACAACCTCGGCCGTCTGGAGACGACGATAGAGCGGGTGTTTGGCGCAGTAAACGGGCTTGAGGGATGGCTGGCCGTCCCTATCCCAGACACAACGGCAGCCGGACGGCAGGATGAGGCGATGAAACTGGCTGCGTGGGCAGAGACAGGCAGAAAGGCAGGCAGAAGAAGAAGACGCATATAGGAGGAGGACAAATGCCAGAGAGGCCCAGTCCAGGAGGGGGGAAATCAGAAGCCAGAAGCGCCAGGTTAGGGCAGAAAAAAGAAAAGACAGTGGACGCTGGCCGGTTATCGTGATGGAAATATGGAAACCCGTTGTTGCGAGATAGCCCCCAGCGCTCTCGAACAGAATGCAGTCGACTTGTTTCCCTGCTGCGTGCTGCATAGCCTGGCGAGCACCCCCAGGCTACAACAGCTTGGCGAGCCGCCGGTTGGGCACCAGTGACTGGCTGGCGATGTGGAGAGGTGGACAGCCAGCACGACGCCCGCAGGACTGGTTGGTGGACGAGATGGCAGGATGGTAGAACTGCGTGCGTGTCAGGCACACCGTGGCAGCGCTGCCCAGCCAAGCCGCTCTCCCTTCCAGGGCTTATAAGGAATTACTCTTTCGGGTCCGTCCTCGCTGGACACCCCGCCCTAGCACTCTGGACTGTGCGGAGGGTTGTGCGCGGCCGTCATGCAGCAGCAAGACATCGATGTGGTATGGGGTCGCCTAGTATGCCATTCTGCCTGCAGCAGGAAGGCTGCCGTTTGTTTGGCTGGCTGCCTGGCTGTGTTCCTGGCGGACCTCGGTGTCGCCGCGGCCACAGACACCCGACCTGCATCAGCCTGTCTGCTGCACATAATGGTTGCATATGAAGCCTGCGGCACCTGCTTCTGCGTGTGTCCGCGCCGGGGGGGAGCATGCTCATGCTCCTCCATGGCCCCAGCTTTTACAGTGCCCAGGAGCACTTTCTGGCATATTAATACGTTGCCAGCACCAACAGCCCGCCCTTTCAACATGGCACACTCCATCCATCTCCCTCTGACACGTTGCACAGTAAAATACAGAAGGCTCCTTCCTGAGTCGTGGAAGGATCACTCCGGAAGTGCCTGGTGTTTCGCCCAATACGTGGCGAACAAACCTTGGCCAGCCTACAGAAGAACGAGTGAGATCATCATAGCCCAGGGCCATTGTTCTTACAGGCCTCTGCATTCCTCCAGTGGCAAAGTGGGGTCGTTGGGCACTACAGCTTAACTGTCGTTTTCCTGACGCCGCCCTAGCAATCCAGCGATTATCTTATCAGCGCCATGCTTTCTATCGGCGAATTAAATTAATTGAGAACATCGTAGCGCAGAGGGAAAAGTTCAAGGGAACCAACGACACCACCACCGAGCTCGGTTCCCACCACATATCTGCCAGCAAAAGCCGTGATTGCCTTCATGTGGTCTCACGGGACACCCGCTGTCTGATGCCGGCCCTGCCTCAACAATGTCGAAACGATCGCGCGCCGTTTACGAGGCTGAGCTGCAGGCACAGCAATCGCCATTTGTCGCCTTCGGCACGCCACTACCGCCTGTCGACCCAGAAGTGCGCGACGACGGATCTTATGTGCCTGTCTGGAAGCAGGAGGTGAGGGACGAGAATGGACGTCGGCGTCTGCATGGTGCCTTCACTGGCGGTTGGAGTGCAGGGTAAGTGCTACTGTGGTCCCTTTCTTACCTTCCTCTCCCGCTGCACAATCTAACAAACCAGATACTATAACACTGTTGGCTCGAAAGAAGGATGGACACCCTCAACATTTGTGTCCTCGCGGACGAACCGCCGGAAAGACAATCCGAACGCCGCTCAACACCGCCCGGAGGACTACATGGACGACGAGGACCTGGCTGATGCCGAAGAAGCTCGCAAAATCCAAACTTCACACGCGTTTGCTGGACTTGGTCTGACCGAGAACGATGCCCCTAAACGGCCTTCCGATAATGGGCTGGCCGGACTGTTCAGAGTACAAGGGGAGACCATGGGTACCAAGCTGCTGAAAAGGATGGGCTGGAAGGAGGGCCAGGGCATTGGTCCCAAAGTGCGGCGAACTGCGCGTCTAGACGTGGGCTGCCCAGATGGTGGGAAGGCTGCAACAACATATATGTTTGCTCCAGATAATGTCGTCGTTGTGCAGTTGGCGAAAAAGACCAATCGCAAAGGTCTGGGTTTCGACGGAGAGGCGAGACTAGCTGCTTTTGGGCCGTCTGGACAAGACGCGAACGACAGCGACGACGAAGATTACCGTGAAGGCAATGGCCCAGGCATATTATTTGGCCGACCAAAATTGTTTGCCAACAAGCAGAAGGAAAGGAAAGCATCAGCTTCTCACAGTGGCGGGTTTGGTGTCGGAGTTCTTAACGACACCGGCTCCGACGAAGAAGACCCTTATGATATTGGGCCGCGAATATCCTTCACTCGAGTCATTGGAGGCGACAAGAAGAAGAAGAAATCAAAACCCAAACCAAACAGCGAACCCAGTGCCGGCACTGGAGACAGCGTTGCCGCAACCAAGCCCAAACTGGTATTTTCAAAAAAGGGAAGCCTTTTCGGGAGGAGTTCTTCCCGTGTGTCCCATGACGGCAGGCCACCTTTGGCCGGGTTTGTCCTTGGCCAGCAACCCGATGCGTTGACCTCTGAAGTCAATGCATCTGGAAAATACCCACCGCCCATCATCCCACAGGGCTGGGTATCTTCAAAGCAAGCGAAACATGCAGTGACACCTGCTAGTGGAGGAAGAGAAGAATTCGTTTCTACAGCTGACGCAGCAAAGGCGTCCAAGATGGACCCAAAGTTACGAGCTGCTGCACTTGGCGAAAGACAGTTGCCAGGCAAGTCAGTGTTCGACTTTCTCTCATCGTCAGCCCGCGAAAGAATCGCTGCTGCCACGGGACGCACCGACCTCCCTGAAGCACGGGGTGAAATTATTGCAGAATATGCCCTGACAGAGGGGGAAAAGCTCGAGCAGCTACTGAAAGAGGTACCGGGCCTGGATAAGCCCACAGCTGTGGCTGCAATTTCACGAGGAGCCCGCGGCAACGGGCCCTACCAAGACAATGAAGCAAAGCGCTCCCGATATCGAACATATCTAGAGTTTCAAGCCGGCATTGCCAAAGCGCTGCCATCCCGGCCGCCCAAATTTACCGACGAAGAGTGGTTGAGGGAGTTCCACGAATTTTTCAACTGCGCCAGGATTTTCAAGCCCATGTCAGGGCTGATGGCCACCCGATTCACCACGTCCACTGCTTCGCCATCGGCACAGTCCTCTAACGGTCTGGCCAATGGTTCCAGCAGCTTGGCAGATGGCAAACAGCCCAACCTCATCTCGCGACCACCGCCGAAACCGCAAGATCCTGCCGAAGAGGCTGCCAAAATGGGGATGTATGGGCCGCTGACACGAAAGGTGCAGGACTTTCACCCCACGCGGTTGCTGTGCAAGCGTATGGGAGTCAAGGCGCCTGCTTTTGTCCAACCCGATCACCCGGATGGTGATACAGGACGGACCGGTTCATCTGGCCGGGCTGCTTCCAGCGGACGGCCCAACTATGGCAGCGCACCCTTTGCAGACTACAACAGCAATAGCAACAGCACAGCAGGTTGGCCCGGCGGCCCAGCGGCTACAGCAATAGACACGGCAATGAGCGGCTCTAGGCCGGTGGGTGAAGCACCGGTAACACCAGAAACGCAAAAGCCAGGAGAGGAAGCGGCACACGCAGTAATCGCTAATGCCGTTGTCCAGGCGGACAGGAATGAGGCTCTGGAGGGACAGAGGGCCGGCGACGACGTGTTCCGCGCCGTTTTCGGGGACAGTGACGATGACGATGAGTGAATGAACTGGAAATGTAAGATACGAGCGAGTAAGATGGTCGGAAAATAGCTATAATTGGAATGCACCCTGCAAGGGCGTCTTTCAGGTGAAATCCCACTGTGACAGGCTAGGCCAGCCATACACCCAATTAACTGCTGGTCTTCTGGGCCAGCCATTGGCCCCCAGGCCAGAAGCCCGGCGCCTAATGGCCTCAAATCCGCAGGAGTGGGCGCTTGGAGACAGAGCCCGCACGGGCCACGGTTTCTGGGCCTCTGAGGATAGGAAATGGACGGGCCGCATCCTGGCCTGGACAAGCCCATCCACTTTCTTCAGAGCCAGAGACATAACGCTGTGTGGGTCTTCCTAGCGAGTAAGGTTGGCTGTGGGTTGCTCCTTCCCCTTTCCAAACCGCCATTCTCCCTCCCTGAAGAGAACCAAAACAACGCCCCCGAAAATAAATCACGAAACACAGAACGCTTCCTCCACACTCTCTGTCACACACACAATCGACTTCGAGCCAACACTCCCACCACACCCCCTTTCGTCTTCACGGTCTCTCGCTGACTGCGTGCTTTAAATTGCTCGACCGCCTGCCCCCCCCCCCCCCCCCCCCCCCCCCCCCCCCGACTTCCCGTTTCCCGCCTCTTTTTGCCGGTCAGACCGCACCAGTCGCTTTTAAGACTTCATTCAGCGGTTCCAGTCGCAATTGTCCGCCCCCGGAATTTGCCTTCCACCGTCCTCTTTGCCTCTTTCTCTCTACCGCCCTCTCACTCTCCCCCCAGATGAGCAGATGAGCGCGTGAAGCCGACTGTCCCTCCGCAACACCGGTTGCAAACCCCCTCGCGACGCTCCTCCACCGCCTGTTGCCAGCCGAGGCTGCCCAGCGCGTGATCCATCCACACGGCGAGCAGAATTCGCCAGCGTCCCCCCAAACCATCACCGTGTCCGACCCGCGGCGAGCCAGCAACATCACCGGGCCGTCGTTGTCCGTCGAGCTCTATAGCCACCGGGACGCCACCGACGCCAGCTCCACGGCCGCTACATCGCCGCCACTGCTGTCAGAGAAGCTGCTCTCCTGCGCGTTTGGCAACAAGTACGGCGACGATCGTCCGACCAGCAGCAGCAGCAGCGCCGCCGCCTACCAGGCTGCAGTTGCATCCTCTGCTGCGTCCAGGATCGTTTCGGACGGCAAAGGAATTGAGGAAGACGAGGAAGCAGAGGTCGAACAGCTAGAAAGTGCAGACGAAGACGGACAGGAGGAATCCTTCCAGAACCAAGGATCTTCCCGCTCATCACCACCAGACTATCTCGAACAAGTCGGCAAGCGACAGTCTCGGATCCTTCCACAGCCACCGACTCCCAGCGCATCGCAGCCGCCCTCATTCAGCTCGCTCTTTGAAGCCACTAACTCTAGTGAGCCTTCTCCATCAGCATCTTCTTCAGCCGCACCTTTCTCCCTACAGGAGGAAACCAAGCGCTCTCTGCCCCCAGACCCGAACCGTAAGGGCGAGTCTTCCAAGGCCGACGAAGCCGAACCACCACCCGCGTACGAGGAGGGCCCAAGTCCCCTCCAATCCTTCACATTCCTGATGGCGGCCGCCGGAGGAGCCTCCAGCATCATTACCCAGGTGCAACAAGGAGGCCCACCATACAACAACCTTGCCGGTGAGTTACGGCCACCCCCCGAAAATCATGTCGGCCTATGAACTAACAACCATCAGCTGATGTAGGCGTCGATGAGACCATTGCGATGGACCTTCGGTATGTTTGTTGCTTCTACAAGCGATGCACAGTGCACTGACATGGCTGAATGCTAACTCCATTGTTCAGGGGAACTCGCTTTGTGCTTTCCCGGGACGAACTGCTCACCCTCCCTGAATTCGTTCTCCTCTCCCTATTCCCCAATGGGCTCTTCCCCGAAGGCCACATGGGCGGCACATTTGGAGAGAACGATGCCATTCAAGTTGATGTAAGTGTCTGCCCGTTCTACTTCCAGAATACGAAAATTTACGAGGATGCCCGAGCTAACTTATCCTAGTACGACCCAGCATCTCTCCAATACATGCTGGATTTCTTCCGCAATGTGGCACAGTCCATACCTGCTGACACAGCAGCAGCAGCCGCCGAACCCACGCCGGACGGTGATGTAGGTCCAATCGACCCCATGGCTAAGGACGACTCGTCCAAGCGGGCCGGGATCATTGTGCTGCGCGAGGACTTGGACTTCTACGCCATCCCACCCAAGGCTGGCATGCAGCAGGCCGAGATGATCGAGATCAAGCGGGCTGCTGCGCGGGCCCTTCTGGACCAGAATGGCATCTTCTCTGGTCTAAAGCGAAGCGACGAGCCGGGCACTACTGAAGCCCATCTCATCGAGATGCTGACAGCTGGTGGTTTCAACCACGACGATGCCTGGGGCCACCGTGCTGGTGAGCCGAACAAGGCGGTCGTGTGCAGCCTGGCGCTGGCGCGGCTGCGGTCAGACATCCGGGGCAACGAGATGAGCAGCAATGCCGTGGGCATGGCACAGAAGCTTCTGTTATTCTGGCGCAAGCCGGCCCGGCGATGCTGGTGGGAGGGCGTTGAGCTGGACAACGTCGAGGGAGTAGACGGCAAGCTCAAGGTGTGGATCCGGCGGGTGTGGACTCTGGAGATGAGTGTGATCGGTCTTCGTTGAGCAGCAGCGGTAACCGAAAGACGGAGAGTGGAAGAAGGAAGGACTGCTCGTTAAATACCCCAACACAAACGCCTACACTATCGTTTTTTTTTTTTTTTTTGGTCTTTTGCCATTAACAATCCGTCAGACTGGTTACACAGATCGAAGACCAACTGGCATTCCCTTCGTTTCTTTTCACCATGATTTGCATTGTGTCTACACCTTTTTTGGCCTTTTTTTCGAATGTCTTGTTGAATACTTCCCTATGTCATTCGCGGTTTTATATTTATTTGCTTTTTTTGTTCTGGATATTATACATTCTTCAGATAGGCGGCGAGCACGGTACGACTATGTAACTGAATTTCATGGGTTTTGCTAAACAATACATATATCCTTAGTAGTGGCGGAGGGGATCCCATGTTCGATGTCCTTTGTCGATCTGTTCTAGAATGGACTTGATTACATGCGTTCTGAAGCTCGTTCTTTGTTATACGCCTCATAGCAGTAGCCTGTCACCTTCTTTGTCTTTGGTTCGATAGAATGTCGACGTAATCTATTTGCTTTTCTGAAGGCATTGCTTCGCAAACCAATATATTTTCTCTCGCCGATCGTTCTGTCATTTTGCAACCAAGGATGCAGACTTATTTCTGGGCGAACGATGCACACGTATTCGTCTTTGTACTACTGCTATGTGATTCCTTGGAACACGGTCTTTTCGTAATACTACACGCTTGCTATGTATCCCCCGGTTTCAGAAAAGACAGGTTTGGCACAGTCCTAGGCTTGGCAGAGATACTTGCAGCGAGAAAAACTTGGAGGTGTGCACCACTTTGATTGGCAAACCGTGAGAAAGAATGCCCGCCCAGCCGACGTCAATGCGGAGGGCTAATCAAGTGTAGTATTGCAATGCCATAGTAACACTTCCCCTCATGAACAAAAACGACACCTTGGCAAAGGATTGTTTGCGTACGAATCACCAAGTGTGGCAAGAGCGATCCGTCACAACTCTGGAAGGTGCAATGCAATTCGCACAGCCAGGCTTGGTCACTTTGGAAGGTGCGGGACACACAGCCGCTTGGTCGATCCGGGAAGGTGCACGCACTCTACAAGGCGTTACAGGTCCGTGGACGACAGGCCTCCGACAGCAAATGCCAAGACACTGGAAACGCGGCCACGAAACAAATAAACCGACCGTCCCGATTTCTCATCATTCTCGCCTTTTCAGTTTGGAGCCAATCCACAGTCCAACGTTAACTAGGCGTGATTAACGTTGACAAAGCAAAACAAAGTTCCTGAACCTCACCACGTTGACGTTAACAAAACGCCTGCCAGAGCCTCACCAAGCTAGACGTCTATTAACGTTGACGTCAACGGAGCAAAATTCAAGTGACCGGGGCCACCAGCGTTAGCTAGACGCTTACCGGGACTATTAACGCAACTACGGTCCTCACGAGGCTGTCGACGTCTTATTCTCTTATCGCAATGAGATCCACTGCCATCCTGGCCGTGTCGGCCCTCCTCAACCACAGCCTTGCCCAAACATCAACGTCAGCAGCTTCCGCCCAATGCAGCAATGTTCTCAAGCCATCCTACAGCACCCCCGTCGTTGGCGGGGGGTACACGGCGCAGCTGATGGCAACCGGGTTGAAGAAGCCGCGGTCCATTCTGGCCGATAACAACGGACATCTCATCGTCGTCGAATCCGGCACGGGTATCACAGTGCTCACTCTCGGTGACCAGGGCGGCACATGTCTGAACGTGACAAACACGTACTCTGCTCAGTTGCCAGAAGTAGGTCTAGGAAAAGCAGTTGGGTGAGACGTTGGACAAGACTAACAGCCCAGCTCAACCATGGGCTCGCCTTGTCCGCTGATGGCGGAAGACTGTTTGCTTCTTCGTCAGACAAGGTCTTTTCTTACCCATACGATCCCAACACTGGCGAGATCACAGCTACCGGGTCCGTTGAGCATGTGTCCAATATGGACAACTCGGACCACTCCACGCGGACGCTTCTTCTGTCCCGGTCCTCTCCCGCCAACACGACCATGTTGCTCGTGTCCCGGGGCAGTGCCGAAAACATGGACATGGAGACGACCGAGATCAGTTCAGGCCGTTCACAGATCAAGGCCTTTGACATTGGCAACTCTTTCGATAATGTAGAGCCCCAGGACTTCAGCACCAGCGGCACCCTTGTTGGTTGGGGTCTGCGCAACTCAGTAGGTATGGCAGAGCACCCGATAACTGGCGAGCTGTACAGCGTCGAGAACTCGGCCGACCAAATTCAGCGGAACGGTCAGGATATCCACGAAGACGACCCAGGCGAGGAGCTCAACTTCCATGGGCGCATCAATGCTACGGCTGGATCTGAAGATTCCCATCTCGGCGAGAACTATGGCTATCCTAGCTGCTTTGCCCTCTGGGGTACAGAAATTCCCGATGCAGGCAGCCTCGCCGTTGGCAGCCAGTTCGCTCTCGACCCCAATTCGACGTTGAATGACACCACTTGTGCCGAAAACTATACAGCACCGCGCCTAACTTTCCAGGCCCACACGGCACCACTGGATCTCGCTTTCACCTCTGACGGCAATGAGGCTTATGTGAGTTTTCACGGAAGCTGGAACCGTGACGATCCTGTCGGCTACAAGCTATCTGTTATCTCTTTTGCCAACGGAGGGCCCGTGGAAGCAGCCGACAGTAAGACGGCAACACGCGATATTCTGTCGAATGCCGACCTGTCTTCATGTCCAGACAACTGCTTCCGGCCTGTCGGTATTGCCATGGACAACCAAGGCCACATTTTTGTGAGCTCAGACTCGACGGGCGAGATATATGTCCTTCGAAAGGCAGAAATGACAGCCCTTGGTGGCGGTGGTAGCACCGCATCTGGCTCAGGCACACTGGTCACGCCCACATCCATGGCCCACCGCTCGGCTAGAAGTCTTTTGAGCAGAGGTCAGCTCTGGTTGGTGTATTTGGCACTGGCCCTCAGCTTTGTTGGCGGCATCATGGTTATTGCTGCCTAAACCAATACATGGGACGGCCATGACGGATGGTTTATTGCTGGGCAAATTTTATTTGTTTCTCGTTGATTTTGAGCGATACCTTTATGTTTTCTTTCTTATAATGTGATCAACGGTAAAAAAAAGTGCAACGAACATGCTGAGATCACGTTGCCTACTTATATCTTTTTGTAATGTTGTCGGTTATTATTTGTCTTCTATTCTGACATGTCTCGAATATGTTCAAAAGTGCGGTTTAATCAAAGACATCGTGGCATATGCCGCCGGACCAACCCGTGTCTGTCCAATGCTATCACAAATATATAATGATATGTGAGCGAGAAAAATGCATTGTGTTTATTTAACATGGTAAGAACAATCATAAAGTCTTTTTTGTGTGAATTCTTTTGTCGGTGTTTTTTTTTCGGGACAGGGCGAAGACGCATAGGAACCCGGAAACGCCTCGCAACACATCCCAGCAAAAAAAAAAACCTAAAAAAAACTAGAACAGTCCCCCCTAGCCAGCAGAAGAGACTTGCCACCTCTTGTCTCTTTGTTTGGTTTTATCTATCCGCCCCGTCGTATTACCCCCATCCCCTTCCATACGGACTTCACACTCCCCTTACTGGCCCATCGTCTTGACGCACTCCCACTCGCCCTTGAGGTTCTCCTTCCACATGGTAATCTTGTTGTTGTCGGTGCTCACGGCGAGCACGTTGCCGCTCAGACTCCAGTTGACTCGCCACACCACGGCGTCAAACTCGAGCACCTTGCACGACCATGCGGCTGGTGGCGCCGCTGGCGTTGTGGCGCCGCTGGCTGAAGTAGTCGTGTCGGCCGTCCAGATGCGCACCGTCTTGTCCTGGCTGGCGCTGGCAATGTAGCTCTTTTGCAGCACTGTCGGGCTCCATGCGACATCCCGCACCCAGTCCGTGTGCCCTTGCAGCGGCTCGCCCTCGGCCACGTAGCCGCCCGTCGTGGGGTCCCACGACCAGATCCGCAGCAGGTTGTCGCTGCCGCCCGTCACAAACCGCCGGTTGCCCGAAGCTGTCGGCGACGGGTTGCTCGAGATCAGGCTGCCCGCCGATGTCGCGGGCGCCCACGACACGCCGTTGACGCCGAGCCCGCCGTGCGCGGGGAACGTCGTGTGCTCAAAGCTGTTGTCCTTGAACTCGAGCACGCTGACGGCGCCGTCGGACGATGCGCAGGCCAGCAGGCAGCCGGCCTCGTGAGGGGACCATGCGACGAGGTTGACCGACGCCTTGTGCAGGGCAAAGTCAAAGAGGCGCTGCCAAGTGCCGGCCTGTTCGCGCCAGATGAACACCTTGCCGTCGTAGCTGGCGGACGCGAGGATGGCACCGTACTTGGGGTGCGCCCAGGAGACAGACCAGACAGCGGCCTCGTGGCCCTTGAGGGTCTCGACTAATCGTTGGGTTTCGCCCTCGATCTCAAAAATCTTAATCTTGCGGTCGGAGGAGCAGGTGGCCATGCGGCGGCCGTAGTAGTCGAAGGCGACGTCATGGATCATGCCGTCATGATTGACGTTGGAGATTGGTCTTGCCTGGGGGTAATGGGTCAGAGCCGTGGTCCCTCGTCGGTATTCTCAATGTGCACTCCTCTACCCTCCCTCGAAGCTTACCATCGTGAAGTTATGTGCAGGAGAAACAAAACAAAATGCCAGAAACACAAATCACACGCTCTTTCTCGTTATTCGTCTTTGTCTTTAATTGTCGTATTTACCGTCGTCTTCGTCGTGAGTAAGGGAAAAAAGGGAGAGGGAAGCAATCAAGGGCCAAGCTCTCTCCTATTGTGTTGTCGTTGTTTGCCCCCCAAAATGTAATGGAGCATACGTGACCTGAGGTCCAATGGCCAATTTGTCCACAATAGACGCAATAGCGGCCTCCCTGGCCTTTTTTTGCGCGCCGCGCTGCCTTGCCTACCAGGCCCGTTGCAACAGTAGGCAGCCAACCCAGCAAGGAAAGGACAAACACAAATTCCGGACCCCGCAATGGCGGGCAAAGAAGGTCCTTTTTGTGGAGTCCACAAAAGTGGCCCTCAGCCACACTTGACGTGCCACAGCTCGGCTGTCACAAGCTATTGAGGGGCAGGCAATTGGGGGAGGAGGGGAGACAGCCGGGGCGCCGGCCTTGGGGAAAAAATGTACCTGCCCAGTGGCAAGCTTTATAAGCCACGGTGCCCCACTGCAGGTTCCTTTTTTCTCTTTGGAGGGAAAGCCTCACGAAGACTCTCCAGCCGCTCACCAACCAACCAGCCCACCTACCCACCCCTCTCCTCCGACCTCGCCTGCTTTTGTTGACATACAGCCGTCATTTCACGTTTCACGAAGCCTTATTTTTTTATTTAATTTTTTTGTTTATGAGCAGGTATTCTCCAGCGTAATAATACACTATAGACCGCCTCTTTGGAAAAGAACCCCCTACTCCTGCCGTGCTGCTGCTGGCCCCCCCATTTATAGATTCTAGAACTGGAGCTACCTGGACCTCGGTTCTTTGTTCCCTCGCCCTTCTCTTCTCTTTTTCTGATTCTGACTATACACCCTCAACATCACCACCTTTTTTCCTCCATCCTCCCATCTTCATTCTTTTTTCGTCTCGTCTCCTTTCTTTCCGTGGTACTCGGCATCATCAACATTCATCTTTGAAAGATAGAATATATACTTTTCTTTCTTTTCGTGGAAAGACTCGTTTTGTTCTTCTTTCTCTCCCGTGTCGGGACGCGTCAAGAAAAAAAATAAGCCCAAAAAGTGAAGATTTGAGCAAACAAGAATCAAAACTATCCCAACCCTCACTCTACATTCCATCTACTTTGCTCTTGCATCAACCGGAACATCGTCGTTCATCATGTCGGATCCTATGTGTGGTCCGTCGACCGCTCTGAAGAGCTTTTCGAATCACGTCAACCGTGACCAGTCGCTTCACCGTGACCGCATCACGGCCGGCCCGAGCCAGAACAACGTAAGTTATCTTTGATTTTTATCATTCATTTCCATCATTCTTTCTTTTCCATCGTGTTTGTTTTTCTTTTTTATGTGCTCATTGCACGCGTGCCGTGCTTTTGGGCTGTTTGTTTTGATTTGTTTTGCTTTTTTTGCCCGCTGTTTCGTGAAGATTTTTATCCAACTGACCTCCGACTATAGAATTTTCGAAACATCCGCCAGGGTAACGACGCCGAGGCCAACCATCAAGCCTTTCTCAACGGTGTCCCTACCATGACCCAGGACACCGTGATGCCCGTGTCTGAATTCCAGGGACCGTCTGCTTTTCAGCAGATGGGACCACGTGGTCCGATGCACGCCCCCGGCGGTGCTCCTGGCATGCAGGCTGGCCTGGCCAACCCGGCAATGATGCAAGCTCCAGCTTCGTACGCCGCTAACAACGGTAACAGCTGGGCAGCCGAGTTTGCCGCTCTCCAGAGCAGCAGTGCTCCTGGAGCGCCCTCTGTCGCTTCCGTTGCTCGGAACCCGACCACTGCTATGCTCACCAACCAGAACCAGGGTTACGGATACAACAGCAACATGTCTTTCCGGCAGAGCCAGGCAATGCCTATATATAATACCCATCACACCTCTATGTATGCACCTCCGGTGCCTTTGTCTTCCTATAACACTCAAGCTACTCATGCGGCCACTACCGCTACCGCCACCACTGGAGTGGCCGGTCTGACTGAAGCTGAGCTCGATGCTCGTTTTGCCCAGATCGAGGCCGACGAGGACTTTGAGAAGGAGATGGGTGCCTGGATGTCAGAGCATGGTCCCACGACTGAAGAGCGTGAGCAGGCCGAAGCAGATGCAATCATGGAGAAAATTGCCGATGAAATGGACGCTACGCGTCTCGAGGAAGAACACCAGGACCAGCAACACCAGCCTGTTGAGAATCTGTATGCTGACAACGTCATTCCTGCCCCCGAAAATGAGCATCAGGAGGAGCCTGCCCAGGAAACAGGCAACAACAACCACAGCGACCTCGCCGCCACGGCCAGGCAGATTGCCAAAACCATGGCTATGCACAACAGCGAGCGCTTCCGCCAGTCGGCCTTTGCCGGCCTCATGCGCCGCATCCAGGACCGTGAGGTGACTGTCCAGGGCGACATTCTGCTGGACCACCAGACTGGCCAGCCGGTCGAGACTCCCGCCGACCCCGGGTCTGCCACTGACCCGGCCCGCTCAGAACAGCAGCAGCCGACGGCTTAGAATGCCGGTTCGGATGCAGCTTCGCATCAGACAACAAACAACGCCCTGGCCATGGATGAGCCTGTCAGGCTCATGACCGACATTAAACGGTCCAG
Organism: Raffaelea albimanens; assembly: GCA_002778245.1. Classification (NCBI taxonomy): domain Eukaryota; kingdom Fungi; phylum Ascomycota; class Sordariomycetes; order Ophiostomatales; family Ophiostomataceae; genus Raffaelea; species Raffaelea albimanens. Next base: position 2,643,954 of record PCDJ01000008.1, on the reverse strand, counting down.
CATGGATGAGCTCGCAGACGCGATCGCGCGCGAGAGTCGCAAGATCCTCGAGGCGGAGATTTTTGGCCTCCCCGACGAGTGTGAGGCTGGCACCTCGAACAGCAGCCGTCTGTTCGCTTACAAGAAGCCCTCCTACCGCGGCAAGTATGGCGGCAAGAGCCACAAGAACGAGTCTGCCGTTCCGGCCGTCACTGTGACCAGCGCCGACGGTGACACCAAGATGACCGAGGCAGTCGAGAGCGACGCCGACAGCGATGTCACCATTGGCCGTGAGGTCACCAAGGGCAAAGGCAAGGCTGTCGAGACCGATATGACTGAGACTGCCACTTCCATCGACTACAAGGGCAAGGGAAGGGCCGTCTCGTTTGCTGACGACGACGACACTTTGGCCTCTAGCGCCACCGAGAAGCCCTCTGGCGCTTCGGTCGCTGACGAGCAGGCCCCTGCTGGCGGGCTCCCTACCGGGAAAGGGCCCGTGATGTCCAAGCTTTGAGGAGCCACAGAAAGAAGAACATTGAAAATGATCATGGGACTATACACGCAGACCTGCCACAGTGTTGTCTGAAGAAAGAACTGCCACGGTTGAACCGACTTTGTCGAGGAAACAGGCGGGAGCGACAAGACATCCCTATTCAATGTTTTTTCATTTCATGGCCAAGAAGCCAGGCTTTGCCCCCAAAATTCCTATATCTGATCTGACCTGCCGAGTTGGTGTTTTTTTTGCTTTTGCTTTTGCTTTTGCTTTTTTTTTTTTCTTCCAAAGTTCGATTTTCTCCTGTTTTGGTAGTTGAGCAGAGGAAAAAAAAGGCTGCATCCGTGGCTGCCAAAACTCTTTTGAGAGACAATTTGGCACAGTTGTTCCTGGCCAGAGACATTGGGTCTTGTTCTCCTTGCAAATGTCTTGAAAACCAGACAGGAAGAGAAAGCGGTTTGCACACACCAATCTTGTTTGAACACACCCACACTCCTTTATAGTATTGTTTGTTATTGTTTGCATGTTGTTGTTGTTTTCCTTTTTGCGTTTTGACAAAGACACGATCTGCTTTTTGAGGCAACGGAAGAGTGTGTGGAAACATCCTGTGGAATACAGCGATATGAACAGGATGAGGAGGAAATGATCGGAAAGGAAATGATCGGAAAGGAAATGATCGGAAAGGAAATGATCGGAAAGGAAATGAGTGGACGAACGGAAAAATCTTCAAAAGGACAAAAAAAAAAGTATTTATTTGATATGGATTTGTTTGTTATATTTTCTAAATCATGTTTTCTTTATGTTTTTTCCTAGTTATAGTTTCTTCTTTTTTTTTTATCATCTTTTCACATTCTTTTTCTATTGTGGCAGTTTTTAAAAACGCCCATCGACATATAGTTTTAGTTTTTACGGCAGGCAGACAAGAATCAGTATAGTTTAAAATGTTGTTCGCGGTGAAGTGATGGTAAGAAATGGCGATCGGAGCAGATGTATACAAGGAGTTTGCTGTGACGCTTCTGGTGGATGGCTTGTCAAGGAGAGTGTACAATCGAACCAAATGTAAACAAGAGCACGTAGCTGCTACTCCTGATGGATGACGAGGTGGACACAGAAGAGCACTGTCGAAGCACTTATGAATAAGGAGCTATAATCTTCTGCGTCTTTCAGGTATGTGGTCTGTACATTAAGATATGGACTGTTGGTGGAAAGTAAATAAACAAAAAAAGGTCCTCCAAAGACGACCCCGAAGAAACAGGAAGAAGAGAAAGAGGACTAGATTGCCAGAGACCTCTGGGGCTGAGCTTGTTCTGGTCGTGCCGTCAGTCCTCCCCCTCCTGGTTGTAGAATTTTGAAACCCGAAGCAAGATGTAATGTGCCGGGAAAAGAAGCGAGAGTATGAATAGAGCAGAGTTGTCCGTCGAGGGTGTGTGTGCGCGTTGCACTTAGTCGTCCTCGTCACCGAAGGCGTAGTCAAAAGGAGGGCCGCCATAGGGAGGGACGAAGCCAGTCGGACGAGTCTTCTTGCTGTAGAAAGGAGAAGAATGTCAGCATGGGCAGCAGACTGAGAACAAGTCAAGTATGGTTTGTGCAGGATCATCTTTATAGGGAGGTTGAGCAGATTGGTTTGGGTTATCTGGATTAGTTCTTGTCGGGGGGGGGGGGGGGGGGGGGGGGGGGGGCTGTGTGAGGATTGGGGATCATATCATCGTGACAACATACCCCGGGCGGGCAGGAGCATCAGCCGTCTCGGTGACAGTCACGGTGACAGTGGCCTGCTTCGATGTCGGGGCCGGACGAGTGGCCTTGTGGGTGACAGTCACGGTGTGGGTGGGCGACTTGCCCTCTGCAGGAGGAAAATTGTATTAGCATTGGGACACTTGACTTGGAGCTTGTTTGGATTCCAAGGTGATAATAGCAAGACGCGTACTGTATGTCGTGGTCGGAGAGGACTCGTGCCCAGTCGACTTGGCAGGCTTGGTGGACTTGCCTGTTGTTGTGGTCAGTGGAATTTTCTTCTGCAGAGCGGCAAAAGTATTCAAAGAATAGAGTCACAGAAAACTCAGGGCATCTTGGGGCAAGAGCGTTTCACGTACCGGGAGCCGGTGTCGGCGTCGGGCGGCCCTTGCCCTTCAGAGTCGTGGCAGGCGGTGCTGTAGTGCAAGGTTAGCAAGGAAGGAACGATGGAGGCCAGGACAACAGGCAGAAAAAAAAAAGCACGGCTGGTATTTTTTTTTCCCCGAAGGAAAACAAAGCAACAGGTGGAAAGCCCCCCTCAACGGCAACACAACACAGCTGAACTCACTCTTTGTGGACCCTCCAGTGGCCCCAATGATTGTCGAGCGGATGATGGACGACGTCGACTTGCCGGCCTTGCCCTTGCCCTTGCCCTTGGCAGGAGGAGGCGTGTACTTTGGCCGAGGCGGCTCGTCCTCTTCATCCCAGTCATCATCACCATCGTCATCATCACCCCATCCCCACCACTGGCGTCTCTGGACAGCCCGGTGGCGGCGGCGGTTGGACAGCCGACGCTTCTCGGCCTCTTCGTCATCGCGGAGGTTGAGCTGCAGGTGAGTTAGCTATGATAATGGTCGGCCTTCTCTTGGAAGCTATGCATGGGGAGAATTGGAGGAGGCATCTTTCCTCAGCATCATGATGTTCCTATAAACATACCGGAGTCACTGGGTTGGCCACAGCAGGAATGGCCAGGACGGCAATAGCACCCTGTATTGAGTGTCGAGTTCAGCGTTAGCTAACAGACGATTATAGGACACGCTGTTGCCTGTCGATGTCTCGTGTTTGAAAACTTTTCATGGTAGGCCTTCTCTTTGATCATCGGTTTGCATGGAAAGCACTTACAGCAGCACGCCGGGCCACGTCGCCTGGCACCTGCAGGCCGGACACGGTCGAGGTGGCCAACAGGCCAGTCACGGCCAGCTGGGAGATAGAAGGCAGCTGCATTGTTGATCGGCTGTCGATCGGCGTGGGTACGACTTGAATGTGGGCTAGCTGCGAAGCTCTTGTTGACAGAGATGGGATCGAGTCAAAGACAAGCACAAGCACATACAGGCAAGCATGCACGACGTCTAGACGGTAGGCAGACAAGACAAGGACTTATATATAGCCGAGAAGAACTAACATGTCATACTGGCTACCAGGAAAGCAAGGAAACCCGAAGCATCCAAGATTTAGAAGCTCCCAGTCGTCTCGCAAGCAAAGAAACGAGCCTTTCTCTCTTCTCGACTATATCCATATTTCAGAGGCTTGGCTCAGCGAGTACACCCGATTCTATTGATCGATTTCTACCTACCTACTCCTGACGAGACGACGAGCGAGATGCAACAATTTGGATAAACAGACGGACCGCGTGGGTGGGCTGCATCACATCACATCTTTTCTGATCTCTCAACAACTGGCTCGCCATCAGCCTGCGTGTGCGAGACCAGGCATCATACAAGCCAGGGCGAATCGGATTGATTGCACAAAGTTTACGCAAGACATCAAAAACCACCTAACAAAAAACCAAACTGCACGACTATCCTGGTTTCCCTTTCTTTCCAGAGACACAACTTCCTGCGAAATGGTATGTTGGAGGGAAAGACCAATTATGTTGTGAGACGAATACCGAGTTCTTGGCATCGGCAAGCAAGGCGCAATTATCCGCACGGGAAGAGATGAACATTGATGGCTGATTCGTCTTTGTTCGTCACGATTGTGCAGGATATGGCGTTTGGGGGTTCATCACGTCTTTTCTTTGACAAGACGTATCCACAGGTCTGCCATGACGAAGAATCAGAAAGCCTGTTTGATTGAAATTACATTACATGCAGACCAGCTTGCGCGTCTTTGACCTCATTGTTGGCCATGTCGTGCTACAGTAGTTTGCCCACGGCAAAGCAAGGTGTGTTCGCTTTCACGATGGCTAATAACATCCCCGTCTCCAACCAATGAAAAAACAAGCTCTACAAAGAGCCGATGCGGCCCCGGTAAACGAGGTGCGGGAGGAAGAGATGCTTCTGGAACGCCCCTGGTTGTGCCGCTTGCCACTTCATCTTTTTCTCGTGCTGTCTTGAAAGCTTATATTTGTTTTAACCGCATCTGCACAGCTGCGCTTCCCCTCAACTTCACATCACCTGACTAATCACTTACTGAAAACGCAGGGGAAAATACCATTGACTGTACGTTTTGCTTTCGAAGTCTCAGTATAGTTGGAACATCAAACACTCAGCTACCAGGTCAAGACAACGAGATGTGCGCATTGCACAGCGGGCGGTTGACCGCATCAGCCCAAAGAAGATCAGTGCGAAGGTATACCGCTTCTAACAACATATTCAGAGAAACCTTCCTAATCAACAATGGCCTACAAATAGCGTAACCAGAGAAGTACACGCCAATAACCTGCATCTCTATGTTGTTGCCTTTTGTGGTTGACACCTGAAAGCAGGTTGGACAGGCTCTCAACAGAACAGGTGCGAACACCTGCCGTCGAACATCGTTCCATCGAACATCCTTCCTGCCATCCGGACTCAAACGTTTATCCATACCGACAAAATGCAACCCCCCTGCTTCTTCACTCCTCAATTGGAAACATCGATGTACCTTGAGACCTCCTCAGGATCACTGAAAAACGCGGTCCCACGTTTTTTGTTGGTTCCTGGCCGCCACGACATTCAACCGGCTTTGAGGCACTTTTCCCCCTCCCTTGTCTATATACCAACTCTCCTGGGTTGCAACAATCTACCCGGTTGATCTATTTTTATGGTCTGCATATAATATGTACGTGAACTCGCCTATATCTTCTCATTTCCATAAAATGCCTTGGCGTGTTCCTGAATGGTGTTCAGGATTTTGCTTGTTTTTGTGAAGGCCGGAGCTGTGACTCGTCTTTTTGTCTGTCTTCCTTTGGCTAACTCTTAATATCTCAAATATTACACTCGTTGCAGAAACACCCATGCTAGAACAGGAGATGAGCCGGTCCGGATCTCCTCGAATCGCACAAACCACGCACCCACAAGGCATACAACGAACATAACACATGGGAATCTTGGGGTTGAAAATGGTGGCCTCGGAGACACAGCCCAAATGGGTCGATATGGTGAAGTTCTCTTGGGAGTCTTCACATATCTATGCTATGTATGGCATGTGTGCGTTCGAATATCCGATGCTATCTGATGGCCTATCGCCATCGCTGCCCACAATGTTTTTTGGCTTTGTCTAGCAGACAAACATGTGGGGCTTGGTCACTAACAAGGTTATCGCGATGCGCCCCTATTCCGCAAGCAAAGACCTTTCCCCGCAGGCTTGTGAGAGATAGCTCCTGTGGAAGGAGCCGGGGCTTGTCCTGAAAAGGAATGTGCCTGTGGACGGGCACTGCAAGTCGTCTCATGCATGTGAAAAAAGAAGCTAGATCTTTGATCTAGAATTCCCATCTAGAAGTTATTTGTGGCTTCCCCCTTTTGTCTTGAAAAGATACTCCTGATACAGTTGACACGACGGAAAAGCAACCACAGGGATGAACGACAACGAATGAAAAAAGGACGAAAAAAGAGCCAATGGCATCCCCCCAAAATCGCAGAGGATCAAAACCGAACGACATCTCATGTTTATCGGATGCCCCGAAAACGCCGAACGAAAAAGAAGATGAAAAAAGGAAGAAAAATAGACAGAGGGGAAGATAAGACTCGAAGACCACGAGATAAAGCGAGCTATGTTTGTTCATATTTCGTGACCGGGCCAAGGAGCACCAAACAAAACCCGAAACCCGGCTCCTACGGCGCGAGGGAAAGAAAAATTCCGCGGAGTTCTGGGCGAAGATATCTCCTGCCAGCAGGAGAAAAAAAATACAGTGGAAAAACTACTGACGCCGAAAGACCCCTGCTATTCGAGGTCATTCTCCCTTGTGGTCTTGCTCATTTTGCTAAAATAACACCCTACCGCGAAATTGAGATCGCGTCTCCTTTTGCCATTGGAATGCCACCACCCCGCTCCCTCGATCACGCTATTTGCTTTTTCTTGTGTGTGCTAATTCAATCTCCAATCTTGCTTCCAGAAATAGAACACTCTTTTAAGATGAAGAAAAAAGACAGGCAGACAGCACAGACACGGGATGACCACCGGGAAAGGAGGCTCGGCATGTGGGAAAAAAACACCCCCCAGTGATAATCTTGTTAGCCTTAGAGCCTAAATAAGAGCCACATCCCAGGCAGGGGGGTATCTCGTAGTTTTTTTTTTTTTGTCGTCTTTTTTTTTTTTTGGTGAAATTTACCACCGAGTTGAAAGCAAAAATAAAGCCAAAGGGATTGAAAGGGAGAATATAGCTTTTGATTTACTTAATATGTCTACAAACAAAAGTAAGTACTAGTTACAAAAGATGTCCAAAAAACCCTCGAGTGAAATGATCCCTATCCTGAATGTCCCAAAAGAAAAAAAAAGTGAAACTCTATCCAAAGAAGAGGGTCTCCAATATATATCTAGTTGGGATACATATATGCTAAAAAATGTGTTTATGTGTATGGCGGTAATTGTTGTATGGTGGTATCGTGTGGTATATGTTGGTGTACGCAAATGTGTATATAAATATGTCTTGTTTTTTTCGCCTGTCGTAGTCTTTTTTGCCGGCCTGTTTGGTTTTGTTCAAGAGAGTGTGTGTGACGGTCAATAAATGGCAAGACACAGGAAACAAAAAATAAAAACATAAAAGGTTGCACAGAGTAAAAAAGAAAGTTTATCAAAATGGGGGGATATCACAAATAGTAATAAATAATACAACAAATTTGGGGGGGGGGGGGGGGGGACAGAAGATGATGCAATGGTAAAAATCAAATCCCAACACCGTTTTTTTTTTTTGACAGGAAGCAAAAAAAATGCGACAAATGGAACGAAAAAAATATATGGACAGATAGAAAGGTAAGAAAGACAGAAAGAAAACACAGGAAAATGAAAAAAAAAAATAAGCGTATGCAGACATTCATATGCAGACAAATTCAAATGCAGACATATGGTTTTGATTTTTTTTAAACCCAACAAAGGAGAACCAAAATAGGGATCCAGAAAGATGTTCCACACACTTTATACTTTCAGAAAAAAAAAGGGTATATCCATCGAGTGATGAGAGGGGGTCATGGCACTCCCAAATGGTGCCCATGCCCTCTTTTTAATGGCTACCGATTCTCTTAAACCAGTGGCCCAGCTTCTTCCACTTGGATGAGCTGCCTCGTTTACCGTCGGCGGACGATCCGTTCGGCTGCATGCTGCGGACTGCATCACGTCCATGCTTGACTTCGTTTGCGTTGACGCGAGCAGTAGCAGCCCGAGCAGCAGAAGATGCGGCGCTCGAGGGTCCATGATAGTTTGTCGACTTCGAGCGGCGGACATCGTCTGTCACGACCGGAGCAGAGGGCGATGATGGCATCGTGGACCGCGATGCCAGAGCAGCGCTTGTCGACAGATGTCGCCGCACTTTTGCAGACGCTACTGTGCTGGAAGGCGTCCCCGCCCATGGAGCAGTCTCCGGTGCGGGCACGCTTCCCGTAGGCGACGGCGACTTTCGTGTGTTTGTGCCAGCCCCTGCCCCAGCCATAGTGGTGAAATCACCACTGAAGCGAGACAGAGTCTTGCTCCTGCGCACACCACTGAAAGAGCGCCGACCTGTTTCGCTGGCCGTGTCCGAGAGATGCAGCTGTTTGTGTCTCTGGACAAATGCTGCTCCAGTGCTGGTCGGCTTTGTTGGCAAGGAAGGGGTGCGAGGCAAGTCCCCTTGGGTTGGCGAAGGGGGCGTCTGTCGCAACTTTGCGTCCGGGGACGGTGACTGGCTGCGATCAGTCAGGGGAGGGCTGCGGCGTCGGCGAAAGCTGCCCGAAGCCCTTCTTTGTGAACCCGAAGTCCCGTTGATTGGCGTTCCATGGTTGCTGACGCATCCGGCAGGGGTTTCACCGAGTCCAAAGCGGAGCAACACCCAGATGGCAGTGACCGAAATGAAGTCGCGCAGCGCGTCATCGACTTGAACTACCGTCCGTTCTCGAGTAAGCGGCGCATCGGTTGGTGGTGTAGAGTCGGTTCCTGACTCGTCTTCTTCGTCGATGGTGGACTGGGTGTGGGATGTCGACGGCGGGTACCGGCTACTCAGAGGCGTGACGGTGGTGTAGTGATCCAGAATGTTCAGAGTCGATTTCGTCAGAGTAGCCAGGACTGGGTGGCGGCGTGACTGTGGGTCAATAATACTAAAAGTGAACTTGGGTTCCTTCTCCGGCACTGCTCCATCGGGGCTGTTGGCACCAGCTGAAGACAGGGATGCCGACTTGGCATTACATCGCCGCACCCAGCGCACTGTGGAGGTGAATCCATGCTCATCCACATGGACGAAATCATATGAGCCCGTGGGCAAGCGCGATGCCTTCCACACGGTGCCGTCTTCGAGCACAATCTCGGTCTGCTTATCGTGGCGCGCAGGGCTCAGGACGGCCAGCAGTGACCGGTGGTCGAGATTGCTGTCGTCTTCCGTGTCGCTCTCGAAAAGATGGTGGTGGTGGTGGTGGTGGTTCGGGTGCGAGTCGTAGTCGTCGCTGCGCACCAGGATCGTGTCATGGAGGCCCAGCTCGCCGTTTACACCGAACAGACGGGGGAAGCGCTTGGAGAAGCGCGGCGCAACCACGTTTCCGGCAATGAGCGAGGACGGGTAGACATCGATGACGGGCATGGGCCGGCGGTTCGGCGAGACCTGCTGCAGCTGGACTATGAGGGTTGGGCGGATGCGAGTCAGGAGCTGCTTCTTGGTGCGCAGCTTGGGAGCTGGATGGGCAAAGAGATACGTGGTGCTCTTGCGTGGTGGGCGGCGCCGACGGGTGTTCTTCGAAGACACCACCGAGTTGGTGGCATGCTCGCTGAGGTAGCTGTCCTCGGAGCCCGAGTAGTCGGACTCAACATCGCTTGCCGGGATGATTGTCTTCGTCGGGTTGGATGGTGTGCGGAGCCGTGCCTGGGGGGTCGCGTCGACAACGGGCTCCTGGAAGCGGACCAGCGGCTCGGGCAAGTGTGCGTCGTCAAAGGAACCTTCAGATATGTGGCGGTGGTGAGTCTTGGGACGGAAGGCACTGGCCGACCTCGCCTGCAAGCCATTCGTGACGGACGCGGACCGGACGATGGGGTTTGCAGGAGAGGCGGCCGCCCGGGTGGTGGTCGTTGAGGTAGCCAGTGCGGCGGCGGCGGCAGCAGAGGCAGGAGGGCGAGGAGAAGAAGAGAAGAAGCAGGGGGACGCGGATGGAATTGTAGGAGGTGGTGTGGAAGTCAAGGCGGCCCTTAGTAGGGGGGACCGTCTGGGAGCAGGATGGTTGTTGGGGCCTGGGTGTTTGTTTGAATACTCGTGGCCGTGCAGGCTGGCACCTGAATGTAGGAACATGATAGACCAGAGACAGAGACCGGCTGACCGTGGAGGGACGGAGCCCGGTCAGTCCGGCCGGGGGGTGGCAGCCGTGGCAGGAGAGAAGGGAGAGGGGGGTGTATAAGGAGGCAGACGAGTTGATGCTCGTTCTGGCACAAAGCAAGTGGACCAAGCTAGCAGGACATGGCCAGGTGGTGGATCAGACACGGGGTGACGGTACAAAGGCTGTCTCGGGGCCGACTTTCTGATTGTGGCTGGCAGGCGGTTGGTTGCTGGTTGCTGGCGGGCTTCTTGCTGCTTCTGGCGGGCTGCTGCAGGCGAGCGGATCAGATGGAAACCGAAGAACGGTGAAGGAATGCACAGAGCGGTCAAGGCCAGGGGCCGGCGGGCAGGCTGGAATGTGAAGATGCTTTACACGGGCGCCAGAGACGTGTCGAGAAAAAATAATGTGACAATCAGCGAGGTCGACAATTCGATAGTATATAAGGCGGCCGCTCAGGAGAAGTCAGGAGCTGAGCCACGCTGTTAGTGGGACGATCTCAGATCGAGGCCTAGTAGGGCAGTGCTTATAGCAGAAAAAGCAAGAACGTAAAGTGAGGTAGGTTCAGGAGCTGGCAGGATCTGGTCTGCAGAGGCCGGGTGTAAGGGTAGAAAAACGAGAACGAGGAGACGCCGGCGAGTTAATATGCAACAAAAGAAAGAACATGAAAGAATTCGCAGGGAAGGACAGTCGGGGCACGTTTTGCTCCGAATTGCGAGCGCAGGAAGGAGGCGGACGCCAGCAAAGGAAGGGGTGACCAGCGGCAGGCAGGGAAAGCGCGGCCACTCGGGGTCGGGGAGTTGACCGCAGTGCGGCGACCGCTCTCACCTTTAATCGCCTAATTATTTTTGTTTCGCTTTTGCGCCGCCCAAAAAGCCGAAGTGTCCAGAACTAGAGCGTACAAGAATACGACACGAAGAGGAAAAACAGGAATAGACGAGAATAATAAATAAGGCAAACCGGCGAGGAAGCCAGGCAAGAAGCCCAGAAAACTCTGTAAAAATCACAGAAAACGACGACTCCAGTTAGCCAAGCATGCGACGCGTGAGAGGGAATGCGACGGACGGGCGCTTGCGAGCTGAGGACGGCTGGTGGCACATGAAAGTGGCCCAGCCAGGCGGGTCGTGCCAATAATAAGAGGGCCAGCAAGAAGAAATGCCACGGAACAAAGGGGTCCAGCCAGGGCGTCTGGCTGGCTGTCTTACATGTCAGCTACGCAGCAAACAAAGCGGCCGAAGCGGCGGACAAACAAGACAAAAGAGCCAGAAGAGCGGGCGAAAGCAGAAAAACGGGCGAATCGACAAATCGAAAATCGATGAAACAATCCTGACAAAGCGGGCAAGCAGAACGAGAAAAAGGCAGAAAACGCTAGCAAAACGCCGAGGCTGGCGCCACGGAAGTTGCTTAACACACTTCTCTGACCAGACGCTTCTGGCAAAGCACGACAAATCCCTCTGTGCAATATCTTACGTGTACGTAGCTCCCGTCTAAGGCTCCAGAGCCCCAGGAAATACCTGTCCAAAGTACCGCCTGATACCTCCGCGGCGATGGGACGGGGCCGGAGTCTGTTGTCGTTTGCGGCCCTAATGGCAATAGGTTCAGGACCGCGAAACGCTGCCAAACCCTCGGGTTGGTTGGAGATTGGCAGCAATGGACTGGGTGCTGAGTGTGAGCTGCTCTTGCCAGGGATGGACAGTGTTGCTGATGAGATGGACACTGACCACAAAGACAGAGAATAGACGAACAGCTGTATCTTCCGGGGAGAAAAGATACACATTTACACAGGATTGCACACGGAGCAAAGCCGCAGAACGGAGGCTGGCCAAAAGTCCGAGAGAATAGACATCGAGCAAGCCTAGATCAGACGATGGCGGCAGGCAACAACAGGCTACACGTTGATCACATTGTTTGACGTCGGTCTGGCCATCTCCGACAGCTGTCTGAGCCTGTCTTGAAAGCGCTTGCCATATACGTGACCCGTCGTATTTCTCTGGGGCTTCATTTCCCTGCCGGCTATTCCCAATGAGCTATCAATGTGCTATTGTTGTGCTATTCTTGAACTCTCGACGCTCATTCATTGCCCGGTCCCTGTTCTCTGAGCGAGCAGCCTCGCACTCGCAACCGCTGCAGCCATCTGCTGACGCGAGCACAGCGAGCGCGTTCCTACGCAGTACCTCGTTACTACCCCGTGCTATTGTGCGACAGGCATTGAGCTAGTACCCGCCCACCCAAGTTGCCAGCCAAGCTTTCCCAGGCTTCCCCAAGCTTTCCCCTGGGCATTTGTAAGATACTTACACATTGGCCCGACCTGCGCATACCGAGGGATACGTCCAACCCAATCACACACTCCCAGACGTCCGATCTGCCTCCTGCAATTCCCACTTGCTGACGCCCAGGCATGGGCGCTCAGAAGGATTGCAGCGCAATGGCTGCGGAAAGAGTAGCACTGTGGTATTTCGCTTCCAGCTGGGGCCGTCCAGCCTCAGCCGCCGCCAGGGTGATACATTTTGATACACCTTCGGATGCGCTGGAAAGCTGTGCGATGCGCATAGGGGGTGATGGTGTAGGGGACCCAGAACTTAAGATGACCACTCCAAACAAACCCATAGCCGGAACGGAATGGCCATGCGAAAACGAAGACGAGACACGGGAAAGAAAGGAAAAGAAAGACACCAAGAAAGCCCCAAAGAAAACCTTGCAGCCCCATAAGAAGAGGAGTCGCCTAGAGCCGCCAGAAAAAAAAAAAAAAAAAAAAAAAAAAAAAAAAAAAAAAAAAAAAAAAAAAAAAACCTCCGTGAAAAAACCCACATGGGCACCACCTACGTCTTGCCACCAACCGCCAGAGGGGGCCAGCCACAGGTACATAGTATGAGTACGGAGTAATAGGGCAAGAAAACTCCTGCCGGAACCTCCAGGCCACCGACGACCGAAGGCCGCGTATTTTTAGCCCACATAATTGTGCACGGGACTGGGCTTCCGGCTCTAGGTACACTGCACGACTTATATGCACAAAGACGACGAGTTTCGACGGTCTAAACAAAGAGAAATAGCATTACTGAGCAAGCGCCATCCAGATCTGGTCTCTGTTGCTTTGCCATTTGCATCTCGCAGTAGATGGATGCAAGGTTGGTTTGCAACAAATGCGAATACGCGCTCGCCTGGCTCCTTGGCCTGCGGCAGCGGGCATTTTATCTTACATAGTGTTATGTTTGGGTAGCGCACCCACCACCTCCCTGCAGTGTGCCTTACCCGTGAACTTCCTTTGCTAGCAAGTAGCAGGGTGTCGCAGTCGGCAGATGCCCAAGGGCCAGGTCCGTTGGGGTGGTGGTGTTGGGTAGCGTTGCCAAACGTGGATGGCACGCTCAATGCGGGAAGCTGGTGCGAGCCGGTTACGATAGCACCATTGCAGCTGCTTATTCGTACGAGCGAGTACGGGGGTCATGGTCTCGAGAGTACGAGTACGTGTACGAACGGCCAACGTAATATATTACTACGCGCCTAGTACGGTAGACAGTGCCTGCCGCCAGCCCCGAAAATACCCCCCAGTTAAAAAGCTCGGACTAACTACTGGCCCCACCACACACCAGCCAATAGCACGGCCCAATTCCGCCACCCAGAACATCGCATTCTCTTTTCAACGTCTTTTGGACGTGTGTGTGTGTGTGTGTGTGTGTGTCTGAGGCTGGAAGCACCCGGCATTGCACTCTATTTCCATATCAAACACCAGGGAACTGGCACCCCCAACCTGCCCCCCAATCCATCCTTCTCGCCCTCCCCCATTCTGTGCCCCCCGTTTTCACCAAAATGGCACCGGGTCAGCGGAGTAAAACGGGAGCCAGCAGACGGTCAGGAGGACCAGCAGCACCTGCACCATCACCACCGCAACCACAAACACAACCAGTTGCAGAGACAGCAGCACCTCCACCGGCACCGTCAGAAATAGCCGCGAAGACACTACCGAAAACACATGTGTTTCACAACCACCCACTTCCCTTGCTGATCGCCGCCTTTGGCGCCTGGAAACTTTATCTCTTGGCAATAGCCTTCCTCGCCGGAAGCGTCGGGCCAGCTTACGATACGTCGGGAGCCCTATTGGCAAATGCCGACTTGGCAAGTAGCAACAGGAGTACCAGCAACAACAGCAGCAACTTCGTCGACCACTCCTCGATATACCCCAGCAGCATCAACAGCAACGGCGATGACTCGGTAGTCACTCGACTTACTAGTTGGGATGCCATCTACTTTGTCCAGAATGCCCGACGGGGATACGTCTACGAGCAGGAGTGGGCCTTTGGCGCTGGCCTGCCACTACTTGTCTCCGGCCTCCATAACGGTAAGTAAGACCTGGGATAAGGTGACCCTATTGCGTCTGGCCAATAGTCACCCTTCTTTGATTTTCTCTGGTTTTCTTTGATATCTTTCTTTTACATACATCTTGACATCTGACACTACCCCACAGTCTTTGTTCGCGTCTTTGAAGTAGACTTATCGGAGGGCTTGCTAGCTGTGGCCGTTGCCCATGTATCACATCTGCTGTCGGTGTTGATCCTCTACCGGCTTGGTCGGCTGGTTTGGCCTTGTGACAATCACCGCAACGTTGGTAGTGGCAACGACGCCACAGATGATGGTGTCCCTTGTGACAAGGAAAATGGAGGTGACAGAAGAGACAGAGACATGGCATACAGCTGGATCGCCGCTTGCCTCCATATCTTGTCACCTGCTGGCCTTTTCTTGTCGGCCCCCAACCCGGAAAGTCCCTTTTCTTGCCTCTCTTTTGCCGGCTACCTTGCATATGCAACTGCCGTGAAGAGTGACAAGGGTCCAGAACCAGACAAGACCACATATGCCGGCGGTGAATCTCCGGTGAAAGGCAAAGCGGTCACCGACGCAGACAGCCAGCACAAAGACGACTCCAAAAGGACCTCAACAGAATCGTATGTCTCAGATGTTGGCTTCAGTGGCGATCTCTGGCGTCTGTTGGCCGGCATATTGTTTGGTTTGGCGACCACCTTTCGCAGCAATGGCATCTTGAATGGGGTCATTTTTGCCTATGAAGCGGTCCTGACTGTGCATCATATGCTTCAACAGCCCACTCTGCCGACACTTCGCCGACTAGTCGTTATCGGCCTGAGCGGTGTGTGTGTAGCAGCAGGCTCCATTGTTCCTCAGGCGGTGGCCTACCTGCGGTTCTGCCAGGAGCCATCCGGTGTGCCGGGCGAGGATATGAGGCCATGGTGCAAGCAGATGCTCCCCAGCATTTACACGTTTGTGCAGGAACATTACTGGTAAGTTTATCTTCTTTTATCTTGACAGCTTTTGCCCTCTTTTTGTTACATCAACTTCGCGTCCTTCTCTACTTTACCTTCAACTGCTAACATATACAGGAACGTTGGCCTGTTCAGATACTGGACTCTCTCAAACCTCCCGCTGTTTTTCCTCGCAGCGCCGATGCTGTTCGTCCTCATCCGCTCGAGTTTGGATACCTTGGCTGAGGTTAAAGGGAACCCCCTGGGTCTTGGAACGCAGGAAAAGACGGTGGCCCGGCCGGGAAGCTCTGCTTCTGTCCTGGGAGGTGCCGACCCGCGGCTGGTGCCGTTGATCCTGTGCCTGGCCTCTATCCAAGGCCTTCTAGCTGTTCTCGCCATTACCACGTACCACATCCAGATTATCACCCGGATATCGTCCGGCTACATTCTGTGGTACTGGTGGCTGGCACGCAGCCTTGCGGTCGGGCCGCGCGCCGCGTTGGCGGGTGGAATCGTTATTTTCATGGCCATGTACGCGTCCATACAGGGCGTTTTGTTTGCCTCGTTCCTACCGCCTGCGTAGGCATCCAGATAGTTAATCGTTGATTTTAATGATACCCACGTCATCAAGCTCCTAGCAGGTGTCTAATTCGCCAGAGCCTCGCGTCAAGTGCAAAGCCCGCCCCATCCTGCGGGATCGCGTTTTCACCACTAACGGCAGGTGCAACGCCCTAGAACGCTCCTTCCTAGTAAGCTCTCTCGACTGCTTGGCTGGCCCTGGATAATTTAAAAAATAGCGGGTCGCGCACGCGTTCACCGTTCGTTTTCCTTGGGACATCGAAAAATATCCACACCGAGGACTTCTTCCCCGGCTTCCACCTCCTTTTTATCTTTACGGGCATCCATTTAGCTGTAGCACTTGGACGCGCGGTCACCGAGAAAAAGCCAACCGACCTCGCCCAGCGGTCGCCGACGAACAGCCCGCTTGCTGACCCAGGATTGGGCCACTAAGCCCGCTTGGTTTTCCCCCGCAGACAGTCGGCAACCTGAGCCCAAAAATATCTCGATTGATCCCTTCGACGTCAGAATTGGAAACGCAGGCACTTTGCACGGGGTATCGAGGGTCGCAAGTCGCGTCTTGGCCTAGCCAGTCTAGTGACGCGCAAACAAAGCACATTAGGCCCAGAATCTGGGGAACCTAGCACGGCACTTCAAGCTGCAAGATCAAAGGTTGGGGGCCAAACAACGAAGCAACAGCATATCCCGTTGAACGCAACGCGGGAGGTCACCCCCCTGTCTCAATGTCGCTTGATCGCGCCCACCCGTCAAATCTTGACGGCACTGACGGCGACAAGCCCTCCTTCATCCCCCATTCTATGCCGGAGGAGATTGCACAGACCCAATTGGTAGCAACCGACAACGACATTGCAGCCCTCATTGCTGATATCAGCGGGACGACTGCTCAACCAGTGCAGCAAGGCCCGCAGCAAGGCCCGAAGCCCAAGCCGGAGCCAGACCAGGAGCCGGCGCCGGAGACTGTGCTGGAGGCGACACCTGTTTCGCAGAGGCATTCTTCTTTCTACTTCTCCATTCTGGGAGCCGCAACCAGGCAGGAGGCAGAACGAAACGCTCTCCAGGCAGCAACTAAAGAAAAAGAGACAGCCACTCCCGACAAGGGCGACGGTCTGTTTGTGGAGCAAATCCATACAAAAGAGCAGGCCCAACCAGCAGAAGCCACACCCAGCATACCCACTGTGCCTCCTGAACAGCCCGCCGCGGCCGGAGAAACAGCCGCGCAGCCCACGCAAGAGTCTCCCGACAAAGTCCAGGAACCTGTGGAATCTGTGCAGCTTGTGGAATCTGTGCATCTCGTGCATCCCGTCCAGCCAGCCAAGCCTGCGGAGGAGACTCATCAAGCCTTGTCGGTTGACACAGCTGTCCCTTCTCACGTTTCTGAGAACCCGACAGGCTCGGTCTCCAGCCCAAGCACAAGCTCCATTCCACAAGACATACACCCGGATAGAAAACAGCTTTTAGTAGCCGAGAAAAGGGCAGCAGCTGAGATGCGGGGAAAAGAGGATGCTATTGCGAGCCCTGCTCCGTGCCCAGCGCCTCTCGTCGAACCGGCCACGGTGGAACCTGATACCCGACTGGTGGAGGCCATGGTGACTGATTCGCCTGCACCTCTTCCTTATTTCGGGCGGCGGGAGAACCTCAGCCAACAGCAAGAAGCGCCGGCTGTGAACTTTGCAGACAAGGACGTGCAGGACTGGCTCGTGTTCACCCGCTTTTACGATGTACCTTATCGTACCCAGTTCTTGAAACGCCGGCGCCGGCTGGCGGACATTGAGCTGGAGCGACAAAGACTGCTTGACGAGGAAGAGGAGGACGCAGCCTTGTACGGGGCGCGCCGCCAAGTGAGCTCTGTATCAAGCAACACTATGGTGACACCGCTGCCTACCCCGACGCCTTCCTCACAGTCGCAGTTTATGGCCATGCCTCGCATGCAGACTCCTGTTCCGGGGCAGCTTGACAGGACTCCTACCATGGAGTATCCGACTAGTGCAGCATTTGCAGTACCGGCCAAGCGAGGCTTCGAAGACAGCACTATAAGTGCTGAAGCAGGTCAAGACCGACCGGCAAAGGTGGCAGTGAGAGGGGATGATAACATGAGGGACGCAGAACCTGCTGAGAATAGACAGAGGCCCAAGAATGGGTTTTCTGGGGCAGAGCACGAAGACAACCACGAAAAGTGGAAGCAGAACAAGCAGCAGCAGCAGCAGCAGCAGCAGAAGCCAGCAGGAAAGCAAACAACTCCTGCAAAGGCTCAAGCATCAACCGCAAACAAGCCCCAGAAACAGAATACAACTCCGAAGAACCCCACGCCCAAGAAGCAGAAACCTCCCACCTCGCCACCACGGCCTGTTCGGGACCGGTCTCCCCCAAGACAGCATCCTACTTCTGACAAGTCATCAGCCGAGTCTTTTGCTGTAAAGCCCTCTTCTGCTGTACCCGCACGGAAGACGTCTATGGACTTTGGACCAGACTCTACCAAGGAAAGGCTTCGGGATGATAACCAACGAAACCAGCCGCTGTACCGGCAGCGTTCCTTTTCACCGAGTACTGACCCCAACAGCAAGGGCCGCCTTGAAGACAGGGCTCGCTTTAAGCGTGAACCAGATGATCGGGAAAGAGGAGATTCGTTCAGCCGCTCAAATAGCTACCGCCCGTACGAAGGTGGTGCCGCTACAGGTTTGAACCGACGGCAATCAAATGGTCCCGCTGGTAACTCTCAGGGTAAGTTTGCATATTTATCCTGTCCTCTAGATCCTATGATGCCCCCCCCCCCCCCATAAACGTGTTACTAAACTTGTTTAACGCGACCTTGTGTCTTTAACATCATTATTAAAAACACAGATACCCGCTTCTTCATTCTGAAATCGTTCAACACGGATAACATCTGGAGGTCCATGGATGACGGCGTGTGGGCTACGCAGCCCAGCAACGGTCCAATTCTGTCAGATGCATTCAAGGAGTGCCGGGATGTGATTTTGTTCTTCTCGGCCAACAAGTCCCGAGCATTCCAGGGCTATGCACGCATGACGACCGCACCCTCGCCGTTCATTGCGCGGCCCTCGTGGATGAACAGTATCCATTGGGAGACGACGTCGCCCTTCCGACTGGAGTGGTTGAACATGACGACATCGTCTTTCCACTACTCGTACAACCTGATCAACACGCTCAACGAGGACCGGCCTGTGAGTATCGCCAAGGACGGTCAGGAGGTTGAGCCGGGCTGTGCGCGCGAGCTTATTAAAGTGATGGATAAGTCCCGAGACATTGAGCATGCGAGGCGCCGACACTAGAAGTCCCTCCCCGACCTCGGTGGGCATGCAACATGGGTGGAAGACTATCTCTTTGATAGTTGTCGCCAGGATGTATACAACAAGCACATCCTTTACTGGAAGCCATGACGAAAGATTGAAAAAGACAGAAAGAGGGATGATATTTACGGATTCACGGGGAAACATGTCAGCGGCGGATTCAATTTGACACTGCAAAGAAAAAAACGAAATGAAACGAGGAGAGAAAACAAATACGGAGAAAAAAAGCCAATGTTGTCACCATATGTCTTGCACAGCACTTGTCCCAAGGAGCGGGCAATCGGGAAACACCTGTACGCAGTCAAACAGTATGCGAACTGCGGCCATTTAAAGAAAGAAACGCAAAGAGGAAAACCCAGCTGAGCATTTTCCATGAAAAAAAAATGTCGCACTTTAATGTAATGCCCAGATGCCACAAAGAAATGTTGTAATTCCCAGTATTTGTTGCGAGAACAGTTGCCAACATTGATTCAAACATTTGAATGTTGATTAAAAGACCCTTCAATTGACTATGCAGAAGAACACATTTATGACTTTGATTGGAAATCTTTGGTCTTGCCATTATTTGATTATGCAAAATATGATTGCCTGCAATAAATTCTACCTCGTAGTAACCGTACTCTTGTGGCTGTGCCGCGAGGCGTTTCCCGCGATACGTCACTACCTGCCGGTGCTGCCGTGCTTCGGCATCCATGCTGCCGGCCCTGCCGATGTTTCCGGTGTTTCCGGAAAACACGGCACGTCTATCCCTCTCTTCTGGGGGTATTTGGGTATATATATATATGTGTGTGTGTGTGTGTATGTGTAAATGCTTTTTTTTTTGCGGGCTGCTCAGCCGGTGCTTCCTAAGCACCATTTCCCGGGCGTGCATGCGAGGGTGGATGAATCGGGAATGCTGGTGGGAATTTCCTAGAGACTAGCGGACTGGACTGCGTGCCGTCTCTCCCCAGCCGGCATCTCATTCATGTGGTGTCCTTTTGACATGTGCGAATAGTTGTGCTGTTGAAAGAAGCATCCTGTCCTCATGGGTCCTCTTCCTTCTTGGTGACGTGGCTGGTCTGTTTGAGATTCTCGGGCTCGTCATCGTCTCTGTTGATATCGTCTGGATCGGCATTGTCGTCCACCAGGACCGACTCGCTCTCTGTGACTACTGCAGTGGCCTCGTTGTCCGTCGCATCGGCTGCTGGCCTGTCGAGTCCCCGAGCAGGCGTGTTACTATCGCTGTCATTGTCGTCGTCGCTGCTGCTAATCACAATACCCGGGTTGGCCCCCGACGCGACGGCGGGCGGAAAGGGTCCCGCAGGGACGTCTTCCTCGTCGCTGCTGCTGCCAATGGCAAGGTGCCGGTTGTTTGCCTGGATGGCCCAGCCGCACCGCACCAGCCAGAAGCCGGCAAACAGCGGCGTCGTCAAGATGGCCAGGACGGCGGCGTACACCAGCTTGAAAATAACAGGCGCCCACGACGGCGGCTCGTACCACCAGTCGCCGCCCTCCTTTTTCGTCGCAACAGCCGTCATGATGCCAATCGACGGCGGCCACACGAGCATGAAACACGCCACGCCAATCATGAGCGCGCGGATCACCTGCGATATCAGGAAAACCATCCAGTGGCCCAGCGAGCCGGGCTCGTAGCGCTCCTCGCCGTGTTCGCGGTGGCAGTTGCAGTTGGCGTCGTGGGCGTGCGACAGGGGCCGCTCGAGGTCGGCGTCGTCTTCCCGCAGGGATGGGTGCCGGTCCAGCAGCAAAAACCACCGCAGGGGCCACCATGACGGCTCTGGGATGAAGCCAATGGGCTCGATATGTCCTGACCGGAGATCGCGGTTGACTAGGACGAGCTCGATCAGCCAGGTAATGACGCACTGGATGAAAATGGTGAGAGTGGCGTCGCCGCAGAGCGTGTTGGGGAACTGGAAGAGGCGGATCGGGTGTTTTTCATAGTCCTGTGTTTTGTACATGGCTGGGGAGGGTGGGTTAGCTTTGGTCCGACTACACGCCCTCGTGGGGGTCTCGCTTACCATATGCAATGGCAAAGTTGATGCCGCCAGACAACACACCGGCTCCGAGACCGTCGAGAATGAAAATATAAAAGAACTGGTACGGCGTCAAGTGGTCGCTGGGTTCGCGGATGGTGAGCTTGGGTATCTTTGGCTTCCGCTTGGCCTTGTGGATGTGCGCATGTTGGAGGTGGATATGGTGTCGGTGTTGCTGTGCAGCTGCGCGGGTAGCGGCCTCAGCAAGGAGGCCCTGGGGCGTGCTCGAAGAAGCATGGCCTCCGGGGCCTGGCCTGTTCTGAGTCGTCTGGTGTCCAAACTGCCCCTGGTGGACCTGGGGGGGCGACTGCGGGTTCGCGGTGTTCGGCAGTAGACTCGGCTGGACGAGTCCATAGTCGGCGGATGCTCGGGGTAGGTCCGTAGACTGGCGGGGCCTGTCGCCGGAGGGTCTTGCGGACGGGCCAGTCGAGCGGCCGAAAACCGCAGAGATGCGGGCTGCAGTGTCGAGGTCCGCGGATGGCCGAGCCGACGGGTTGGCCGAAGGCGGCAGCACAGCCGTGTGGAAGAAGGGGTTGCGGTGCCACTTCATGGTGCGTGTAAGTGGTGGGAAGGGCTTCTCGAGAGGAGGGATTGAACCTCCAGAAGTGCCGGTCTGGTCAAGGCATTGTTAGGGAAACAAAAAAAAGAGGGTGAGGTTTTAAAGTGAAGTGGGAAAATAAATAAAAATAAAAATAAAAATAAATACACCAAGCTAGTGGAAACTCGCCGCCGTTATGTACAAAGTTAGCCAAAAGGGAAAGTGCGGCGCTGAATAAGTCTTGCCTCCCCCCTGCGACTAGAAAAAAGTCAACATGGCCCAAGCTCCTGTCTCATTGGATGCCCTCCCCCTCTCTCTCTGCGACCCTGACAGGCAGCGCTGTGTCTCCGCCGGATATGCCGGCACTCGCCCGCTGTCCGAAAAGGACGCGGACTCTGCGGTGTTCACATGGGCTCTTTTAAGGATTTGCGAGAGCGAGCGAGCCGTTTTTGTTGGTCATGCGCGGTAAGCCATGTGTCAAAGAACGGCGCTGACATGGTGGCAGTTTTGTCATGGCCCATTTGCCAAACTGCGAAAAGAAGCGATCCTTCCGTTTCCCATTCCTTCTTATGTTCAGCTGCATTTTCTCCTTGTCGCTTCCTATTTTTCCTCTACACCGTACGGCATCTGCCTAGGCCAGATGGCGCTCGGTCCAGTCCGCTTTGCCCCTTTCTTAGCTCTACCGTTTTTATTGGGCGGCCATTGTCCCTGGAGACCCAGTGAAACATGCCCTTTGTGCAATTTTACAGGCGGGTCATAATGGACAGCCGGCAGATTTGGCTGGCCTCAAAGTTTCACTGCAGATCTGCCATCGGATGCTTCGTTGCGCACGGTGCTGGTAAACGGTAAACGATCCAAAATTGTGTTGTCATTTGACAAAAGAAAAGAAAGTAAAAGACAGGAGAATGAATGGATGCCTAAACGGAAGAAAAGCAAGACACGGAAACAGCGTTTGTGCTAGTTAAAAGAAGGATCGTCAAAGTCACAGCCCCATTTGCATGCATGAACCATAGCACAAGCAATAACGCGAAGCGACAAACTGTGGAGTATCAAACAGAGCTGAACGGGCACGGGAAAAGTGCACGAAAAGGGAACGTTGCGGAAAGACGGGAGGAAGTAAATGATATAAATAGCATGCCTGTGGCAAGACAGTCTCCAAAGTGCGAGGAATTGGCATTCACAAAGAGACATCGCTCGGGCGACGACGCAGACGGACAAGGCTGTTCTTGACCCGCAGGCTGAGCGACGAGGTCCGGCGTCTGAGTTGATGACTCGCTGGTCGAGATGAGCTATCAGAGCCTGGACTGAGACCCGACCTTGTCGTGGCCGAGCTGGTCTTGGTTGACGGCCGATAGCTGCTTGAAGTAGGACTAGCCGGTGCTCCTGCCGCCGTTGTTGGCAGCGTGCAGCATGGACAAGCCGGCATGCCCGTAGGCGGCCGGTGCCACATTTGTGTCGGGCTGGTGACCGCCTCTTCAAAGATGGGTACTGTGTCGTCGACGTCAAGAAGCGGCCGGTACCACATTGGCGACTTGGCCACAATGGGGTCAAGCGAGATAAGCCGTCCACCTGGCTGGGCCTGCCGGTTCCACATGGGCGGTGCGGCATCAACGGCCGGTTCAGGGAAGAGAAGAGCGCGAGACCACATTGTGATATATGAGGATGAGTGCGAGTATGTTCTCCGAGAAACTGGGAAACAAAATGAGGTTGGGAATAGGCTGAAGAGTTGGTATTAGAGATATTGCTTCCAAGAAGACAAGGACTCGAATGGAGAATCTAGGCAATATACAAAGGGCCATAGCATCGTCTATGTCATTCTTATATACACGAGGGAAGACACTCTCTCTTCGAGGAGCAACGACTCTCCCTCTCCGAATGCCGTCTGCCCTTCAACTCAAAAGGGCTTTGGTCACCAGAACTGCATGATTGAGGGGGAAAGAGGTCAGTGGGCAAGCAGGCATCTCATCAACACCAGCCATACAAATGCATTCAGATGGGTGATCAGATCCAAAGGCTTGCACAACTCGGGCATCATTCGCAAGGCCGTTCACTTTGCAACGACTGCCATTGGACGGCCTCATGTCTTACACTGAGAACAGCGAGGGAGGTTGCATTGGAAATGTTTCGGAATGCTCTCCGTGCAGCGCAGTGCAGTTCGCTGCCACCTCAGATCAGCGGCATCGTGCATCATGACAGGCAGAGTGTGCAGGACAGAGTGGCTGCCCCTACCTCGACGTAGCAGTGAGAGCGATCCGTGCAGTGCATTCCTCAGATGTGCGAGTACGCTGTCTTGACCACGAACCAACCAACCGGTGATAGTCTGTTTCGAGTGCCATCGCCATGGCCTTCTGTTTGTGTGTATGTGCGCAAGTCTGTGCAAGGCGCATCCGAGCGTGCGGGACATTCTGTGTGCATGTGTAAAAGCTTGCGCAAAGTCTGGGAACATCAAAGCGAGGCTGATGCGGGGAAGTGCTCAAACTGAATGCCAGTGTAAGACGGCATTGGAAAGAAAGGGGCGCACAGGAAAGAAGGGCAGTCCGGGCTCGTGGTTATTGTGCTCGCTGGGCCACAAGGCAAACGAACAAACAAGTTTGTACCAGCCAGCGCCGGAAGACGGACTGTTTCTCAGGGCCACAGCAGACTGTGCGACTCGTAAAATCATGTGTCAGTATCATGAACTACATGGCCACGAATCAGAAACACCTCGGCCAGCGTCCATCTTGGAAGGCCCTTGGAATGTGTACCACATAAAATGCGAGACCAGATGACGGCATGTATTGTCTTGTTCCTTGGTTCTCCTGTCTTATCTGCGGATATTGCCATCTCCAAGACGGGTACTCGTCGAGTTGGCTGCTGTTGGGCAGAGGCAGAGATTGGGACCGAAGGGATAAAGTGAAGCAGATAGCGATCATCACCAACAGACGATAGACAACTGAGCATAGCTCGATTAGGAGGCATCTGCAGGCCAACAGCAATAGAAGGGACATCCACCAACAGAAGAAACGGCCAACTATCAAGTCAGTAAATGATTCCATGCGTTGGATCAGCGAAACTCTCTCAATTAATGGGCTCCGTATTCAGTTGGCCAAGAGCGGCGCAATGGCGCTGACGAGACGAGGTTCGCGCTCCTACTAGTGCTGTTAACACCGAGCCAAGGCTACGTCCAAGGTCAGCCCAAGACCAATCCAAGACCAGTAATGCGTGCAGCCCAGCACTTCCAAGCTCGGCCGGGCTGGTTAGTTGTCCCGAAAATCCCTGTCCGCAGCCAATGTGGGCCAGGCTGGTGATTCGACATTAGTGTGAGGGGCGCCTCGCGGAAGGCGCGACCCACTGCTGCCTCTATCTTCCAGGCTTTTGATTTCTATTTGGGTCGTGTTTTGTTTCGGTTTTCTGGTGTTCAGGTTGGCGATTGCGTACCTCTTTCCTGTTTTGTCTCAACACCCGTCTGTTTGCATCGTTTGTGCAACCAACCCAAACTGCGAAGCCACCTGGGCAGCAGATTCTTGGTCCAATCTGTCCTTCAGGCTGCTCGCATCCTCCTCCAACGACCCCCGTCGCATCCTCCAGACACAGCCCCGGTTACGCATCGTTGTCCTCGTCACCACCGAGCCTGCTGGCTCCTGATTTCTTGGCTGTTTTTTGCTTCATTCTCTCATTTTCCTAAATTTACAGCATTTTTTCCCGCATTTTTACTCGACCGTCACATTATCGTGATCTTCAGAAATCGCTACGAAAAGACCACCCGACCTAGTTCGCCCACCCTTCGACCGTTGGAGACTACCACCACCGATCATGTCGATGAATGCTTGCTAGGAATATCCGACATCCCTCCTCTCTTTCTACGAGCCTTCCCTAGCGCTGGCTATTGACACGGTGCACCTGCCTCTCGCCTCGTCCGGACACTTCGTCCCTCGTTTGCCCAGCCCACGAGGCTCACCGGCGCAATGGCTTTCGTCTTCTTCCGCCAGGTCTCGACGCTCGTTGGCAAGAACATCCGCATTGTTCTGGTCCGCCACCCCTTTGCGGCCGTCGTCCGCACGCTCATCATCCCTATTATTCTCCTGGCCTTCTTCTCCTACGCCAAGTATCTCTTCGTCCCAGACGCCGTCTACGGCACTGGGTCCACGAGGCCTGTGCTGAGCTTCGCCGACGCCCTCGCTCAGGGTGCCACTACCGGCCGCAACAAGGTTGTTTTCTATAATGGCGGGTTTTCGGGCGGTGCCATCGATGCTGCGATCGACTCTCTTGTTCCGGTCGTCGAGAAGGCCGGCAGCACGGCCATTCGCCTGGACAATGCCACCCAGCTGAGCGACTTCTGCCGCAGCACTCTGCGAGGTGTGACCCCGTGCTACGGTGCAGCGCTCTTCGAGTCGTCCCCGGACGAAGGTGATGGGGGTATTTGGAAGTATGTTGTCCGCCTCGACGGCGCGCTTGGCGCTGGCAAAATTCATGTCGACAAGAGCAACAACGACGGCGAGGTCTACAGCCTACCATTTCAACATGCTCTCGACTCGGCTATTGTTGCCCAGACGGACGGCTCCACCAGTGCCGGTCGCGTGCTGGCCGATGCCGACGTGCACGAATATCCTTTCACCTCTCTTACACAAGAAGAGCGCGACGACCGCATCCGTGTGCGTTACCAGAGGTCCATTGTCAACTTTCTCGCCGTCGCTTACATCTCGGGCGTCATTGGAATCTGCTACCACTTGGCGGGCTTTGTGGCCACCGAGCGGGAGACTGGCATGTCAACTCTCATCGATGCCATGATGACCACGTCTGCCGCTGGCCGCCGATGGGGCGAGGCGCAAATTGTTCGCCTGTTGTCAAATCACCTGGCGTTCACCATAATGTATGCTCCGGGTTGGATCATTGGATCTGCCATCGTTGCTCGCAGTGTCTTCACCCACTCCAATGCTGCTATCGTGATCATCTACCACCTCCTGGCTGGAATTGCCCTCGCATCGATGGCCATCATGGGCGCTTCGTTTTTCCGTCGTTCCATGCTCAGTGGTGTCAGTGTGACAATCATCTACCTGGTTCTGGCCATCATCGCCCAGACTATCACCAACCCTTCGACGTCCGCTGTTGCCGTCCTCAGTCTGCTCTTCACACCGTGCAACTATGTCTACTTCATCACAAATGTGGCCCGCTTCGAACAGGAGCGGTTGCCTGACAATCTGATCCACATTGCACCCAACAGCCCCTGGAGAGTGTCCGGCATTGTGCTCTGGATCTTTTTGATCATCCATATATTTGCCTACCCGACCATTGGCATTTTCGTGGAGCGGTACTTGCATGGGACCACCACTACCGGCCGCACAATTGTCATGCGCGAGCCTGGTAGCCCTGCCGACAGCGTCCCTGCCCTTCAACTTGATCACTTTAGCAAGACATACACGCCAGGGCCATTGCGCCGCGCATTTGGCTGGATCCGCAAGCCACGGGCGCCGGTGCATGCCGTACGCGAATTGACACTGACTGCCGGCCGAGGCGAGATTCTCGTCCTGTTGGGTGCCAACGGCAGTGGCAAGAGTACCACACTCGACTCCATTGCTGGCACCAGCAAGCTGACCAGTGGTCGCATCACCATAGACGGCACCGGTGGTCTGGGCATCGCGCCGCAGAAGAACGTCATGTGGGATGAGCTCACTGTCGAAGAACACATTCACGTTTTCAACCGCCTCAAATCACCACTGAACTTGGCCTCCAAGGAGGAGCGCAGCCGGCTCATTGAGTCTGTCGACCTCGGGATCAAAGCCAAGGCACTATCCAAGACGCTCTCAGGTGGTCAGAAACGGAAGCTGCAGCTAGGCATGATGCTCACTGGTGGCAGCGCTGTGTGCTGTGTCGACGAGGTTTCGAGCGGTCTGGATCCGTTGAGTCGTCGTAAAATTTGGGACATTCTGCTGGCCGAACGCGGAACTCGAACGATTGTTATGACTACCCATTTCCTGGATGAGGCAGATCTCCTGTCAGACCACATTGCTGTCTTGTCCAAGGGCACTTTGCGTGCCGATGGTTCCTCTGTTGCTCTCAAGGATCGTCTCGGCGGCGGTTACCGCATTCATGTGCCCAAGACAAAACTATCAAAGCACGCAGCGGTGGCCGTGCACAGCGACCGAGACCTGCCAGACGTGGACGGCGTCGTCAAGAAGGACACGTTTGATATTGTCGACTATATTGCGCCTTCGTCGAGTCTGGCTGCGGATGTGATTCGTTCCTTGGAGGCAGCTGGGGTGTCCGACTACCGCTTTTCTGGGCCAACTCTGGAAGACGTGTTCTTGCAACTGGCAGAAGAAGTGCAGCACGACCAAGCCACGGACTCTGGATCAGACGACCACGACAGTGACGGTTCGCCAGACATGGAGAACGCAAGCGAAAATGGCAGCAAGCCGGATTCAAAACGCGCCCGGACAGAAGTAGTAGTACCAGCAGACGCCACCTTGACCTCAAATGGCACCACTTTGGCTGGCGAGGAAGGCGCCACGGGATTGAAGCTGCTATCTGGACGACGCCTTGGCTACTGGCAGCAGGCACGCGTTCTGTTCTTGAAGCGGCTTACAGTTTTTAAGGGCAACTGGATCCCGTCATTTGCCGCCTTCTTCATTCCAGTTATCGCCGCCGGCCTCGTGACTCTTTTCGTCAAGAACCAGAGTCCCGTTGGGTGTTCTCCAGAAGCCCAGTCTTCCCATGATCAGCCCAAGACCTTGGCTCAGTTCGGTGCCAGTCTGTACTTTGTTGCGGGCCCACGGTCAAAACTCACGGACGTGAATGGCTTGGTCGACTTGTTTCTTCCCATCTTCAGCCCAAACAGTTCCGGCTCCGGTGGTGATGGCAGTGGTGGCACCGATACAACTTTTGTCACTCAAATGCTCCAAAACTTTACTCTGGCCGATACGTTTGATGAGTTCAATCAACTTATCATTCAAGACCGCAAGAACATCATCCCGGCTGGATTTTGGCTCGGCGACAACAAGTCGCCACCAACAGTGGCCTATCATTCCGATTACTACGACCAGGCGTACGCGTTTTATGGCCAGAACTTCCTTGACGTGGTCATGTCCAATTTGTCGATCTCGGCTAGCTACGCGTCCTTTGTCATTCCTTGGTCTCCTGATATGGGTCAGTCACTGCAGATGCTGGTGTATGTGTGCCTTGCATGTGCGGCCTACCCAGGCTTCTTTTCTCTTTATCCCAACTTGGAGCGGAGACGCAATGTTCGAGGCTTGGAGTACTCCAACGGAGTGCGTGCCTTGCCCCTTTGGATGGCCTACGTGGGCTTTGACTTTGCTATTGTCCTGATTTCATCAGCACTGGTAACGATTCTCTTCGCCGCGCTGTCTAGTGTGTGGTACCACGTGGGATATCTCTTCATCATCTTTGCACTCTATGGTTTGGCTTCGGCACTCCTGGCATATGTTATCTCGTTGTTCTGCCGCAACCAGCTGGCAGCCTACGCATTTACGGCAGCCATCCAAGCCATCGCCTTTCTGGTGTACATGATTGCGTACCTGTGTACAATCACATACGCGCCTGTCAATCGAATCGACACGGATCTGCTGGTTGTGCACTTTGTTGTGTCGGCAATCGCCCCGATTGGATCAATTGTGCGGTCGCTCTTTATCACTCTGAACCTGTTCTCCGTGTCTTGCGACGGCAAGCAGATCAGCTCGAACCCGGGTGGCATCACGCTGTATGGTGGCCCGATTCTCTACTTGATCTTACAGGCAATTGCCTATTTTGGCATCCTTCTCTGGTTTGACAGCGGCAACGTCGGAGCATCACTGCATCAGCTGTCCAAGAAACTACGTCGTGGCAAGCGCAACCCAGCCAATGCACCCCCGTCGGTCACTACCGGCGACTTGTTTCCGCTGGACAGTGTGGACGAGGAGGGCGCCTTTGCTCTCCGCCAGCGGGAAGCATCGGCGGCTGCTGGAGATGCGGGCATTTCTGGCGGTCTTCGAGTTGATCATATCAGCAAGACATTTGGACACAACACTGCCGTGGACAATGTGAGCTTTGGCGTGGGCCATGACGAAGTATTTGCACTATTGGGACCGAACGGCGCAGGCAAGTCAACTATTATTTCGATGATCCGTGGCGATCTCAAGCCAGATGACGGCGACGTGCTCGTGGAGGATGCATCTGTGACGAAGCATCTGGCAGCGGCCCGTTCTGGACTGGGCGTGTGCCCGCAGTTCGATGCTGTGGACCAGATGACAGTGCGCGAGCACCTCCGGTTCTATGCACGCGTACGCGGCATCACCGACGTGGAGCACAACGTGCGCGCCGTTATCAAGGCAGTTGGCCTGACTGCGTTCCGCGACCGGCAAGCCCATGCTCTGTCCGGTGGCAACAAGCGCAAGCTGAGTCTTGGAATTGCTCTAATGGGCAACCCAGCAGTTGTCTTACTGGACGAGCCGTCATCTGGTCTGGATGCCGCGGCCAAGCGGATCATCTGGAAGACGCTGGCGGCAACGGCTACTGGCCGGTCAATCCTGTTGACGACGCATTCTATGGAGGAAGCGGACGCATTGGCTGGACGGGCTGGTATTCTGGCACGGCGCATGCTGGCCGCTGGCGATACCGATGACCTTCGCAAACGGTTCGGCAACCGGCTGTACGTGCACCTAGTGTGCCAGGGCGCACCGCACACGTCGGACGAGGACGTGCTGCGGGTGCGGCAGTGGGTGCAAGGCGAATTCCCCGGCGCCGAGATCGAAGACAAGACATACCACGGACAGATGCGTTTTGCCGTGCCAGTGTCGAATGGACAGCTGATGGACAAGTCGGAGGTATCAAAGAAGCTGGGCAAAGATGGTGCTGTGACTGTCGAAACTAAGGGTGTTGATGCCATTGCCAACCACGGATCCAGCACCACCCTGCATGGCTCAGCAACGAGTGCTGTAGGCCGGCTGGTGGTTCTGCTCGACGAGCAACGCGAGTCACTTGGAATTGACCATTTCAGCGTCAGTCCGACGACGCTCGACCAGGTGTTCCTGGAGATTGTCGGGCGACACAACGTGCAGGAAGAGGGTTACCAGCGGGAAGTGGCCGAGCGACTGAACAAGAAGCGCAAGCGGTTTATTTTCTGGTAAAGAGGCGGACCCTTTCTCCGAGACAGCCGCGCGTGTCGTGGCCGTCGATACCCACCACACTCCGCCATCCGAGACATTGGAGGAGACGGACTGGGGATGTCTGAGATGCATTCCTAGGATACCGTGAGATACCCAGCCGTGCCTAAATGGCCCTGCACATACCATTGCATCAAGGTGCACGCAACCTTTTGGTCTGCATCTTGTTTTGTTTACAAGGCATTTGGAGATGTTCTGGTTTTTTTTTGCTTTTTTGTTGGAGTTTTTGCTTTTCCTTTTGTTGAGGTTATAAGAGGACATTTACTTTGTATGAGGGATTGATCTATTTTTGGTTACACACAGTTTTACCATTTCTCTTTTTTTATTTCCTTTTTTATTCTTCCTTTTCCTGTACTATTGGCCTCTTCTATTTTGTAGACGCATCTGCATAGTAGACACTCATATTCACGCAATTTTGGCAGCGTTTGGCAATGTTTGGGGTGCCTACTTCCTGTTTGGCTACCGAGACGACCGCCTGCAGGATTCGGGATTCCTTATTGTGGTTTTCTGGCTTGTGCGACGCCGTTGATACAGAAATGGGCTGCGAGTTGCACAAGGGGATGCGATACCAAGAGAAAAAAAAGCAAATATTCTGGAAGTAAACAAACGTTAGGGGGGGCGTGCAGGATTTTTTTAGCGCATTTCGAAGGATTTAGGTGCACACCCACAGGGTCCTTTCACCGAATCCCCACCGTGTCACGCTAGAAGAGCTGGGAAGCTGGAGCTGGGAAGGATTTCGGTTCAGCTCCAATCCCCAGATAAGATAGGCAGAAACCCCTTACGGAGTAGTGTGCACCAGTGCCTGCACCAGTGCCTGCGCCGCGCCGTTTGCTAGCTTCGTTTCCCGGCCAGACGAGGCCACCATCTCGCGAGACAAAATTGAGTGAACAGTTTCTTTTTTGGCGAATGGTCGAGCTTGGAGGCCCAGACAGAGTGTCTCGATAATGGAACTTTCTCCGGTTTGTGGCTTGTCGGACAGGTTGTCGCTGGAGACGAGGAGGAGGGTCGGAGAGAGAGGGACCCATACAAAAAGAGTAATTCCACGCACACTTACACGGGACAATATCCCAGTAACCCCGTCAAACCCAAAAGCCAAAACATTGGACCTTTCACTGTCAACACTGATCTTTTCCCTGCTCACCTTTTCTTCTCCTCTCTGACATAAACTCTGGGTCCCGCCCGTCCTCACTTCTGATCCATCGTCTCCTTTTTTTTTTTCCAATACCCTTTCTCCCTGCATGCTCGAAAAGACCACATCCAGATCGTCGGTACTCGAAAGGACCAAATTAAAGAAGACCTCATTTTCACATCCTCTCTCGACTCGAGAACGTGATTGACTCGATATTGACCTGTCTGAAAGGCAGAGCTTAGCCAAGGGCACCAACAACACATTCACACACAATGGACAAC
This sequence comes from Raffaelea albimanens, assembly GCA_002778245.1. Taxonomy (NCBI): domain Eukaryota; kingdom Fungi; phylum Ascomycota; class Sordariomycetes; order Ophiostomatales; family Ophiostomataceae; genus Raffaelea; species Raffaelea albimanens. Next base: position 2,611,827 of record PCDJ01000008.1, on the reverse strand, counting down.
ATGCTCATCTTCCGGGCAGCAGCAGCTGCCTCTGCTGCCGCTGCCAAAGATTCTGCCGTTCCCGCCTCTTCTCCAGCAGACGCCGTCACATCAGCTGTCGAGTCGGCAGCTGCATCATCACCAGCAGCGGCCACGTCTGCCGCCGCCGCATCGTCTGCAGTCGTCTCCTCGGCAGCAGAGACGGCGTCGGTGGCGTCGTCAGCACCCGCCTCTGCTGGCACATCCGCAGCGTCTGCGTCTGCATCTGCCGCCACTACCCTCCTCACATCGACAATCTCGTCAATCTCGGGCTCGTCCTCCTCTTCTTCAACAGGGACGTCCACAGCATCCACCACATCCTCCTCTGCTACTCCCACCCCGACACCAAACAGCGGCGGCATCTCGACCGGCAACCAGGTCGGCCTCGCGTTTGGCGTGATTGTGCTCATGTTTATTTTTGGCGCGATCGGGCTGTGGGCGACGACCAAGAGCAAGGCGGCGCACAACAAGAAGAAGGGCCTGATGGCAGAGGGGGCGTCGGGGCCGTACATGAGTCTTGGTGATAAGGACCAGGCGTAGCCCACCAGATGTGTCGGCCTTTGAAGTGGCAGGTTGTGCAAAGATTGTCCAAAGCAGACTAATGCTGGACACGCTGGACAATGGCACTGCCTGACCAAACAAACTGCTGTCGAGACTCGACTGGACTCTACACTCGGAGAGTCTCTCCAATGGACTGCTCTTCCACCGACTCCTACCAAACAACTGATACCCATACTGTGTCATTTTTTCTTCTTTCTTGTACTTTTTTTTTTCTTGCGTTTTTGACGACAGTCACTCATCATTGTTCTTCTTTGGTCTTTTTGTTCTTTTTTTTTCTCTTCCTGTGCTGCACTGCAGCATGTGTGTTTTGACGATATATACTATTTATGTTGGGCTGTGGATTTTTTTTTGTCTTTGTTGGCTTTTGGGGAAACGACTGTTTATGATTTCTTGGAAGAGGATTGTCCCTTCCTTTTTTGGTGTTTAGCGTTCCGTTCTTGTCGTCTTGAGATTGCCATCTTGTGCTTTTATTGTCTTTTTCTATCCGCGAATATACATCATCTTGCCGGTGGCGCTTGTGCCACATTTAATGCATCCAGATTGTCCGCCAGAGAGTCGATTGTGTGTGCGGTGGGAGGTTGACTTTCGGCCTGCTCTTTGCTGGCATCGGCGTCCTTGCCCTCTCCGGTGTCCTTGGTATCCGTTTCAACCTTGGCCTCTTCTGTCTCGGCGTCCTTGTCCTTGTCTGTGTCTTTGCTGTCCTCGGCATCCTTGACATCTCCAATGTCTTTGCCATCCGTCTCCTTGACCTCGTCTTTCTCCTTCTTGTCGTAAGCCTCCTTGGTGTCGTCCTTTGACTCCTCCTTTTTGTCCGTCTCCTCCTCCTTTTCCTCCTCCTTCTCCTCCTCCTCCTCCCTCTCCTCTTCCTTCTCCCCCTTCTCCTCCTTCTGCCGCATCTCCCAGAACCCTTTGCCGTAGCTCACCAAGATCTCCTCCCCCTTGGGAATTCCCCCAACCCGGCCCATCCCCCGCACACCCAGCCTCTGCCTCGGCATCGGCAGCGCAAACACGGCCATCCCCCGCTCCCCCCGCCGCGGGTCCCACACTTCCCGGAACTCGGCATTCGGCCGCACCTTGTCCGTGCCCCGGTAGTCGTTGACAAACCGCGCCTCGTTGCCCGCCCGCGCCGCGTCAATCGCCACGTCGGCATCCTTGTCCAGCCACAGGTCATAGTCTGAGTCTTTGGACCCGGCGCTGTTGCCCCGGTGGTAGACTCCCAGGTACGGCAAGATGAAGCTGCCGGCCGGCAAGTGCTTTTTGGCAAACAGCCCCCGCTGGCCGTACGCCGGGTGCGCGTGGTCGTCAATGGTGCGGATCTCGACGCTCGGGGTGGGTCCGAACCGGAGGATGGACGGCACCTCTGACAGGGCGGTCGACGCGTAGCCGCCCTCTGGCTGGGTCTGGAGCTTTTTGCGCTGCCACGGGGCGATGCCGGCGTAGGCGGGCATGGCGAGGTAGATGACGTTTTGGGGCCAATTGGCGGGGCGGGCGCCGACGTTTGGCTGAGACGGGGGCTGTGTGGGTGTTGGCTGAGACGACGGCTCTGCCTGGAATGTCTCTTTGGACTGATCGCCTTCAGGACGAGTCTGTCCTTGACCTTGTTGGCCTCCTCGTCCTCCTCCTCGTCCTCCTCCTCCGCGACCTCTGCCGCGCTGCCCACCCCGGCCGCCACGGCCTCTTGTCCTTGTGCTGTCGTCTTTTGCCATTAGAGGTCTGGCAAAAGTATCCGATTGGAAAAAATTTGTCTTTTTTTTCTTGTTTTGGTTGGAAATAGTAGAATTCTCAGTCTGGTCCCCAAGGCTTTCAAGGTTATGAAAATTTCACAGTGTAAGGTCACGTGTGCGTTTGTAAGTTTCACAAAAGGCTTCACCTCGTGGAGACTCACTTGACAAGGAATTTAATGTTTAATCTCGGTTTATATTAACAAACTAGGAAGATTTGATGTTATACAAGTTTTGGTTTTTTTTTCAAAGAATTGTTATAATGTTATTGACTAAAAGTTCTAAAGTAAATGCTGGCATCCATCGCAATCGACCATCACGATGATAAACGTTGAAATGAATCAATTGCACAACAACTCTAGTTATACAATTAATTTTTACTCCAACACTTTTTTTTCTTACGCCCGCGGCAGGTATTTTTTTCACATTTATATATCCTACTCCACGGCAATTGACAAAAAAGCATGGCATTTGCCGCATGTAGTTTAGATTTAGAATGTTGGAGTCAAGCCGTTTCTTGAAGGAGGGGGAGGAGGTGAGTAGTAACCATTTCTTGTCGGTAATTCGGCTACTTGTATCCAGAACAATCCGACACGAAGCGATGAAGTGAGGGGGTGTATGCAAAGTCGTTTAAACTGAGGCTGCCGTGAATGTGAGTTGACTTTGACTTCACTTGCCCAATTGGTAATTCACAATCTGCCTCGCTGTATACAACTGTCGCCATGAAGCCTTCACAGGACGCCCCCAAGTCGTCCAACGTGTGCGACATCTCGCTCATCAACACCACGACCGACTTGTTGGTGCAGACCTCGGTGCTGGCCCAGCCCGAAATCAAGGGCCATGAGTTCCTCAACCTGCCCACGTTTGCCTTTCTCATAGTCAACCCCCGCCTGAACAAGCGCGTCCTGTTCGACATGGGCTCCAGGCGCGACTGGTGGAACTTGACACCTGCCGTGGTCGCCGCCGTCCAGGGCAAAGGCGTGCCCGGCATCCACATCACCAAGGACGTCGACACCGTCTTGGCAGAGGGCGGCGTCGACCCAAAGACTATCGACGCCGTCGTGTGGAGCCACTACCACTGGGACCACACCGGCAACATCCAGCGCTTTCCGCCGTCGACAGACGTTGTCGTCGCCGCTGGGTTCAAGGACTCGTTCCTCCCGGGCTACCCGACCAACCCCAAGGCGGCCTTTCACGAAGGCGACTTTGAGGGCAGGACTGTCCAGGAAGTCGCGTTTGACGACCTGAGAATTGGCCGTCTCCGAGCGTTCGACTACTTTGGCGACAGCAGCTTCTACATTCTCGACACTCCGGGCCACACGGCCGGCCACGTTTCCGGGCTGGTGCGCACAACGGCCGACACTTTTGTCTTTTTGGGCGGCGACATTAGCCATTTCCCGGGCATGTACCGGCCGAGCGAGCATGTCCCGCTGCCAGACACTGTGCCTCCGCAGACAAAGCTCGACGCCCGGTTCCCGTGTCCGTGCCCGTGCAGCCTGTTTACGGCCTGCCACCCGCGGAGGCACGAGCACAAGAGCCAGACGACGTCCTTTTACGAGCCGTCGCAGGCCGCCGCGTCGTGGTACGAGGACGCCGCCGAGGCCAAGCAAAGCATTGACGGCATGGCCGAGTTTGATGCCGACGAGAATGTGTTTATTGCCATTGCGCACGACCCGGCCCTGGAAGAAGTGTGCGACAAGTTTCCCGCGAGCACAATGAACGCGTGGAAAGACAAGCAGTGGAAGGCCAAGGCGCACTGGCACTTTTTGAACGAACTGCCGCAGGACGGCAAGCCGGGCCGGCCCAAGATCACAGACAGGCAGTGGAGGGACTGAGAAGTCCGAAAGGAGTAGGGTGTATTCATGTCGAGGCCGGCTGTGTAAAAAAGTAGAGTTGATGAACAGAATGACCATGAAGTGGGCGGTTGTTTGATCTTGCTGTTTTCCTTTCCGTATGTTCAAGCAGGAAACGTTGTCAAGAAGTAGACACAAAGCGCCGGGGTGATTGCAAATTCTTCCAAGAAAGAATAAACCAAGTGTGCCGCAAAGTATGCGGGTTTTCAAAGAAAGTATTTGCTATGCTGTAGTAAAATGATGGGAAATATGTTCCAAAAAAGACAAGTGCAAATATATACCAAATTTATCCAAAAAAAAAATGCACAACGAAAGCAGAATATGCACTATCAATCTCTAGCTCTACAGCTTCTCCTTGTTGCTATGCTTCTCCTTCATTTTCTGGGCACTGCGCAGCAGAGCATAGAGCGTCTGCATGCGCGGCAGCTCGACTTCATGGGCACGAGCAATGCGCACAGGGTTGCCCACAATGACCTCCAGCTCCAGGGGCCGGTCGGCTTCCCAGTCGAGCAGCATGCTCGGCCGTGCGCCCTTGTTGCGGTCTGTGCTGGCCAAGATCTTCTCGGGCGTTGCCAGCTCCTTGGGGAAGGGCCGGCCCAGAATCTGCGGCGCTGCGTCCCAGATCTCTTCCATCACGGCACGCAGGTGGGTGCGCAGCTCTGGGTCGGACGCCATGTCTGCATTGCCCCGACCACCCGACAGGACGGCCGACGGGTTGAAGGCTGCGTTGATGCACAGCTTGTGCCACCGGACGGTCTGCAAGCCAACCTCGTCGAGTGGCTCAATGTCACGGATGTCACCAAGCCTTGTCCACCAGTCGGTCAGCTGCGTCACACCCTCGTTGCCAAGCTTTGTCAGTTCGTCGGCGGACACCTTGTTCTTGTCCGATGTCTCCTCCTCTTTCGGGTTCGGAGTCTTTGACGACTCTGCCGAGTAGGTGTAGGGGCCAAGATGCAGGCGTGTCCAACGGTTCTGACGGATGACGCCTGGTCGGATCTGCTCAGCACTCACGACGGTGACACCGCTTATGATGGCCGTGTCGGGGAACCGCGCGCGGTATGGAGCCTCAACACCAACGCCATTCTGGATCAAGACAATCTTCGATTCGGGGCCCACGAGAGGTGCAATCGTGGCCGCGTCGTCGCCACGGTCCGGCAGCGCCTTTGTGGTCACCACGACGAAGTCCCAGCCACCCTTGGGGGGAGAAGGCAATCGTTCCTCGCCTTCACCCGCTTCCTCGGGCCCATGTTTCGCTGCGGCAGCAGCCACGGAGGGGAAGACAGCATAGGGCCGGAAAGTGTAGTCGCCGTATGAGTGTGTCTTCAGCTCGACGCCATTCTCCGCAAGGGCCCTGTAGTTGGAACGGCCGATTAAGGAAACATGGACATTGTTCTCAGGCTGCAGGAAGGTCAGCAAATGGCCGATTGCCTGGCGGATGGGTGTAGGGTGTGCTTACAAAGTGCAGTCTGGACGCGTAGAAGCATCCCACAGCGCCAGCGCCAACAAACACAACGTGGACAGGTCTGGAGAAGGAGTGTCAGTGTTTGTAAACCTTGCTTTTCAGGGGTCGATAGCCTGTCTGTCTGCCATCTGGCGTGTTGACGAGAAACAGCCCGCATATCCGACGATGCCATAGTCAGCGGCAGACAGGCTCGGTACATGCGGCCAGGTGGCAAAGCTTCAGGCTGATAACGAAAGGACCACCGTATGCCACCATCTCAAGAACGGTAGTCCGTGATGGTTGGAACGGGCCAGTCATGTAGACAGGCAGTTGGCAATACAACCACAATCATGAAGCGGCAGGCGGACGGGCAGGCCCATGGGAGCGATAAGAGGGGAGAGAGAGAGTACCAACCTTTCCGGGTCTGCTATAGCAGGGGTGTAGTGGTCCATGGCGGCAGCCGGCGATATGCCCTTTCAGCGGAGTTCAGCGCGTGTAGGCACAAAAGGAGAACACTCAGACGGGGCGATGTTGGCCCAATTGACAGACCGTGGGGCCGTCAGAGAGCAGTAGCACGCAAGACACTCAAGATCGAGCTTGCTGCAAATGCGGCCGTCACCGCTGCTGCGTTTGATCCGGGCACCGCCGTCAACTCTGGTCAACTCTGGGCGTCCTGAGAAGCCCGGAAGAGAGTCACAGAGCGTAGATAGAGACTCGACAGACACGGCACAGCGCAGAGGTCAAGCCGCCTGGGCAGGAGAAACACAGGGGGCACACGGGCGCTATCTCAGGGCAGTGGAACCGTCGCACAGCTGGTCGCAAAAAGGACCGGTTGGCTTACTTCGTGCAGGATCTCCCAGCTGTGGGATTCGGCCAGATCACGGGAAGCAACCAGGCGCAGCTGGTGGTGGGAAAGCTCGGGGCCGCCGAAATTGGCGATTCTGGCGATTCAGGCAGATGAGGACGCCGCAAAAGCAACGTCGTAGGAAAGCCACCGAAGGAAAATAATGGACAAACGATGCAGGATTCAACCAGGTGTGGTCTTCGGTGTGGCTGTGGACTCTGCAGACGCGGTGTGGTTGTGTGTTGGGTATGCTTGTTCGGTGGGACATTTCGTCAACAAGAGTCGAGATGTCACGATGTGGCGATTTTTGGCCCGAGGTATGGCTGGACTTTCCGCAATCCTCCTGCCAACCTGGAAATTTTTTCTTTCGTAATAGCGCCAGTTTTGCAGGGCTGCCCAACGCGGGGAGGGGGGCCAGTGCTGGGGCCAGCTCCAGTGTATTTGGCGATAGGGAGCTTCAGGCAGCTTCCTTCCCCTCACTAAAGCGTAAGGTGGTGGAGCGTGCAGGCAAGGCCGAGGGACGTGCTGACCAGCCAGCAGGAACAGCCTTGCTGCTGCCAGCTTCTACAGTTAATAACTACTAGACACCCAACGGCTCGTAACGAGAGAGTCTGTTATTCGTCACGTGATATTTCAATCACAGCACTGTATCTTGCTGTATTGGCCGCTGTAATCCTAATCATCACCTCCGGAAGGAGCGACCCGGGGCGATGGCCGTTTTTACTGCTCTTTCCAAGATTCTGAAGTCATTGTTTCTGCACCTGCAACCTAAAAAAGGAAAGACTGTTTAGAAGCCAGCAAAAGGACTTGCAGAATATTGCATAATGTGGAAAAAGCAAGATCGAGTGAAGCCCAGAGCGTCAGATTGGAAGTAATTTTTCACCTTGGCGATGTTCCCCAAAAGCCGCGTCGGTCTAACCCGCCTTACAGCCAGCAACGTAGCCGTTCGGCGAGGCCGTCACCCTCCATCACCACCAACGGCGACTAAGACTAATATGCTTTTCCGCAAAATTTTCATCGCAAATTTTCCTGTAAGTCCATCTTCTTGGGAAATCAGACCGTTGCTGCATGCTAGTCCGTCGATCTTAAACGTCCGCTGCGTCTCGCTATCAGTCCTCGCCAGGAAGGACGTCAATAGCGAGGTGCTTCTCTCACCTCAATTGGCAATAATATCCTGGTCACAGGAACAGCATGGCCAGAAGAATCTGCATTCCCACAGCCGTGCTTCTCCTTACAGGGCCAGCCTCTTTCTCCCTGCATCTGCGAGTGTCTTTCTTGCATCCCTGGCCGGGCCATGGCACTTCTTGGTGCTGCCAAAGGGCGAGCACGTATCACAACAGAACGAGGCCGGGCTAGCCCCGTTTCCACGTTTGTTAAGCCGCATGCAGACTTGCCCAAGGCCTGTTCCGGCCGAGACGGGACTGCTTCCGAGTCTCGTCTGGCAACGTTGAGTCGAGACAAGATAAGACTGGATGGACTGGCAAGCGTTTCGCTCTGCAGCAAACATGCATACAGGGTAGGTGTTCCTGCGAGCACGCTCGCGAACTATCTTGGTCCAGCGGCCATTCCGTCCTGGCAAAAAGCAACTTGAATATTGCGACCCCTTGTTTTGCCACCGCCCATATCCACTTGTCCATACTGGCTAGGGCTATGGATCAAGCCTCTTGTCCAGCCCCCCGTTCTCTGTCTCCTCATTGTGCGAACCACGTCTCCTGTTCTTGTCTCGTCTCATCCTGCCCGTCTTCTCCTTCTCCCCACCCCCGCCTCTATCTTGAGCTGCCTGGCCTTCTCCTCATCCCCCCTCCCCTTCCACTTCTTGTCCCCGCTCCTGCTGGCCACTGACGTCTGGCCAATCTCGCGAAATTAGAGCCGAGAGAAGGCGAGCCTTGAAGATAACAAGGCAGGTGGGGGGGCGAAGTACTATCTTACATGTACTCTGTAAGATGCACAGTCCGCTCTGCATGTTGGAGCTGGTACCAAAGATATGGCCTGGTATCTCGGGATGTTTGTCTGGCTCTCCGCTAGCTCGGCAGGCCCCAGCACTATCAGCATGGACCACAGCTTTTCTTCTTACATAACGATGGCGGTTGATATCATCATCCAGTCTCGTTATCACGACTGTCTCTGATAGTGCTTCGAAACCATCCCGGCAGGTTTCCCTGCCCCCACAGCTCCCGTGCCTGTCTGGCGGTTCCTTGCCGCTTCTTGCCGCCCATCACCACTGCCAACACGGCCTCCACCCTTTGTGTTCCATGGCGGGCGTCACCATTCATCTGCCCTTGCTCTCAGCAGCAACCTTGCCCCGTTCTTGTTACGTCAACGCACCGCCCCAGAGACAGGAGAACTTGTCCCATCCCCAAAGATATCCAAGATGTAGGGGCCATGTGTTCCTAATTGGGCTTTCTTCATTGGTCTTGCGCGCTTGCCAGCCACACTTGCAGTCAACGCCTTTGTGTTCCACTTGATACGCTCTTTACGTTTATTGCCACCTCCAACATCTCCTATCTTCGCGAATGACCCCCCCTCCTCTTTCTCCACACCTGCCTCCCATTTTTGGACCATGAGACCTGGAAAAGGAAAGGTGAAAAGGATAGACAAGGTATATTTTCAAAGTTATGCAGCAGCCAAGGCATCCGGTGCATGTCCAAATGGTATCGTTGAGCTGCCTTGACCACTGCAATGGCTTTGTCGCTTCTCCACAACGGCCTCGGCCTTATCTTCAACCTGCTTGGCTGCCACTAGCATGTCGTGTTGCAAACCAGTCGTTGCTTTTTCTTCTGGCTCGACCACTAGGGCTGGTGGCTGGCTGCCTTGGTCTTGGTCATTCCCACTCCCAGGGTCCTGCCTGATATCATAACTGGCATCAAGGCTTTGGACTGGCAGTGACGATGTCCTGCTGTGCCACCGTATTGCGTGGTCATGTCCACACCTATTCAGCCTGCTGGTTCCACATGAACCTGGTACAATATGCAAGTGTGCCCTCCCTGCCGTTCACCTTTGACACCAGCATGGCGGCAAGGTTCCACTCCTCGCTTGCATCATGGGCCACTTGCAGTGTGTTGCCGTGTCATCTGCGCCAACTGATCGTGGGGGGATTGATTGGAGACGGCAGAGTCTCGAAACGACGCGGTGCATGCTGCAGCGGCATGGTGCCATTCGTGATATGCCATTGAGTATGCCCAACGCAGATGCAATTTTGCTGGAAAAGGGGTGGGGAGAAAGAAAAAGAGGACGAGAGATACGGACGACGTTTGCTGAGATTTGAGAGATTGCGACACCCACACTGGCGGGTGCAAAACTATTGTGCATGAAGCTTCTTCATGTCACATCTCATTCACACGCAAGAGGCGCCGCATACGCAGCCTTCCCCGACTTGGGGATTCGGATATCTTTGATTGTTGGAGAACCATGTGTCTGGAAACCGCCGCAGCCCGCGCGGGTCGAGGGCCGCGAGTTGGCTGACAAACGGCTCTCCTTCCGCCGTGGCTTTCGATGACCTGCTCCAGCCTTGGCCCTGAGTGGTTGGCACTCAGATATGAGAGAAGGATAACATCGAAGCCAAGAGTTGGCACTGGCCACACTCATTGCGCCGAGGCTGTTTTGATAAGCCTTCGGTAACAGAAAACGCATCAAGCTCTGGTTCTGGCGACAGCGCATAGGCACGAGAGTGTGGGTGTGTTGGCGGTCACATCAGCATCGTGAGCCATCAGCTAGACCCGGGGCCAGCTGAAGCGGATATGGACATTGACATTACCGTGTGTCATGACAATGAGGCTTTGTCTGGACACACTCATGCTCCGCATACGGAGGACGTGTGCCGGCCGGGACTTTGTATTAGCTGAAGCTCTCCCAGTAAGCAAAACAAGCGTCTGGACAAAACAGCTTACTCTTACCAGACATTCCCGCAGGTGCCCCATGCCCCCCCCCCCCCATTCCTGCCCTTTATTATTTGCCGAAGCTCCGGCTCCCTCGCCCGGTCTGGGTCTGGGGATGCTGGAGCCACTTCGTATGCGAAAGACGGGAAATGGCCAAGCACGATCGTGCGGAATGGCGCAAGCTTCGAAATGCAAAAGCCACCAAGAAGGCAAGACACGGCACGCACGCCCCCCTTTGCTGGGAAACGTAACGGCATCTAATCTCAGTAGCACGCAGTCTCCAGCTGAAACGTGATTCGTCCGATTAACAATGTAAGTCCCCCAAACCAGCATGCCGGGAGGGCTGGACACACACGCACATTCACTCAAAGTACGATGTATCTTCCTTCGTCTGCTGCGATGCTGCGACCAGGCGAGGGAGCAATGGCACTATCATTTGTGTTTTTACAGTTGCAGAACTAAAAAAGAAACAAGTCTACTAAAGCGGCCTGCCCTTCCTTTGCTGATCAAGTCATCGATCGAGTCTAGCTAGGGATGGGGGAGCTGCAGCCGGTTTCAGAGCTCGCAAAGCGCAGGCCGGGGCAAAGTATGATAGTGGTGAGAGATGCATGTGGCCTTTTGCATTTGCATTGCAACCCACAGCTCTATCTGATATATGCAGGAGCTGACAGAAGCAGAGACAGGCCGTCGATAATGATCTGCACCCATCTGCACCCATCCCTTCCTTCGTCTGGCTTGCCTGGCTTGCCATGTAACATTGAAGCTGCATCTCGCAGAGAGCTCTCTTTCGTCTTGTGGCGCCCTCCCCCTCCCTCGCACCCTCCGTCTTGCCACCTCTGCAGCCCGTCCCCTCATTTTTGATGCACTTGTCGCTGCAATCGTGACAAGCAAAAAGAGAGAGAAGCTAGCTCTGCAGTAGCTCTAGCTTCTCTGTCGCGTCTCTCGATCCCGCACATATTGGCACAAATCTGGTCCATTTTGGGGGGGGGCAGTCTCCTTATCTCGTGGCTCCTCCTCATACATACGTAGCAGATACCCAGACACACACCCTCTCTAGCCAATCCAACTATCAAGATAGGCTGTTGACGAATCTTTATCTCTGCCCCAACGTCTCTATCTGGAGATATCCAAACATATTTGAAATGTTGGCATTTTGATCTAATCACATCTTGATCGTCATATTTCCCGTCTGCGATCACATCTCGTGACTTTTCGATGGCGATCCACTCTTTGAATAGACGAGACCACGGCTGTGGGAAGGAGAGGGGGGAGGTGACGACATGTTGGCTGGGAAGGAACCCAAATATCAAGAGACTGGTGATCCTTCAGGAACCCCTCATCGGTCCATCGTGCTCACCGATCCGATAGCTCCCCGGTCACCAACGCCCATGATTCCACCGGGCAAGACACCCGAACGTAACCACTCGAAGCCAACGTCCATGCATATGGAAAGGAATAGCCCCATAGCTCTGGTGTAGCTGAAGACGGCATAGAAAGGGTCACATTGGGAACTTTTTTTTTTCTTTGAAATCGACAACAAAAACAGTCCAGTTTTTAAACACGTTGTGCCATTCGGTTCCTTTCCCCTCCCCCTTCTGTCCTTCACCTCACAACCCCCCCGGTCGCATGTATTCCTTCGCTCCTACGCTGGGGCGCCAGAAAGAGCGACAGACAGACAACAGACAAAACGCCCCAGAAGTAGGCTCACATTCAGCATGCCGAAGTGGTCTGCCGAGTGATGAGTGCGGAAATATCGCCGGCATAGCAGAAACCCCATCTCTCCCACTTGTACACCTCCCTCGTCACTTCTAAGCATCTCTCCCACCACAGTTGTCGCCCGCATGAAATCGATCACAAACACACGGGGGGTGCAAACAGAGATCCTAAGGGGGGGATGCTTTGCACATCTCTGTAACAAAATGTTTCACAAAAGGAAAAAAAAAAGTAGTGAGCTACAACCACACCTTATCCCCAACTTCCAAGCCACAAAATGCAAAATGGACACTCAGAGGACATGCATACATTGTAGTGGGCAACCAACCGCATCTTGTTCTGGCTTGTCGGCCGTCGTCCCCCACCGGGCCGATAAATCTTGTGCGGCAGTGGCAGTGACAATAAAAAAAATGCCCGACGGGACAGACATATTTTGTCTCTCGACGCCACCACATTCCGAGGCTGGCAACCTCAACAGCCCCTTTTCGCCGACCTTGAAAGTGACGGTACTCGCAATGCCAAAAAGGCTACTTGTTAGATGTGCCAGTTATAATTGTACCGTGGTTCGCCTTTCTAGCAAGCAGGGATCACCAGAGAGGAACAAGGTCCTGGATAAGAAGGCAAGATGGGATGCGATCTTGGACGGTGGTTTAAACAAAAAAAAATGACATGGCATTATCAAACGACGGCAGTTTCGCCAAGTCAAAAGGTCCACGAGTGTAAAGGCGTGCTAGAGTACAAAGCAGATACGCCTGTAGATACGTCTGTCGACATGTCTGCAACGACACAACTTCCATGCATCCCACCTCGGGGCGGCAAGGCTTTTTCAGCTCGACGCGATTGTGCCATTCAGGTCTTATCGCGGGGGGGGAAAGGTTCTGGCTTCTGTAGGTAACAGTCTCTCGGGGCCAAAGGTTCTTGAGATTTCAAGATTCGCGATTGGATTCGCGATATCGTCATTTCCAATCTCATGCAGCGTATCGGGATATGTTGCGGAAACAATGCCCCGTTAAAAAATACACTGCGGCGGGAAAAGGCAAAATAGGGCGTGTTTGCATAGACGATCCTAGAGGAGCTACAGGAACGGTGGCCTTGTGGTCATCTTTTTTTCAGTCTTGTCTCTCCAAACGGCATCTCCGGCCCGTCGAGGAGAGTACAGAGTGTGTCTGGCGTGAATGAGTGTGCCATGCAAGTCCGTATTCTACTGGGGTCTGTCCCCCCCGGCCCTGGGGGTCTAGTGTGGTCGTTTCTTTTTGCTCGATCTCGATCGCAGCAGAGAGAGGAAACCATTTTTGGGGCTGGCTTCCCAAGCCTGGGTTTTGGCCAGCCCAGGAAGGTGTGTGTGTGGGGGACCCACTCTCCAGCCAGCCGACTGCGCGCCGCCGCAAGGAAGGAGCTCTAGTGGGGCAAGGCACCACCTACCTAGCAGTACCTGTGTGGTGGTCCACCCACGGGCTGCAGGCTTTTGCAAATCCACAAGAAGGATCTCTTCTTCAAGCTCTGCAAAGAGGACAGGCACGCCAGGACCAGAGCTGTTGCGTGACTTTTGCCCTTTTTTTTTTTTTTTTTTTTTTTTTTTTTTTGTGTGTGTCCATCTATAAGGACTGCTCGCGTTTAATGTAGCAGACGAGATACCCATACGAGGTGTCCCGACCAGGCTAGATGCCGCCCGGCGGTGATGACGGAATTGTCGCCTGGTGCCAAAGGCTGGGACGCTGGTTGGCCAGATAGGGCCAGGTTGGAGACGCAAGGCGCCGGCCGGGTTTCCTTGCTACATAGCGGTAGCATCATTGTTTTTGGTTTCTGCCGGATACGCGGGAGACAGAGGGGGGGGACGGCTACGATTTGAGATCCAAGTCCCTTGCTGGGCCAAAAACAAGGCCGGAATGGGTCAGCAGACTCAGCTACTATCGAGAGAAGGGGGCTACAGGTGGCGGCCAGGCGGCCAGGCTGTAAGCGACCGTACGGCACAGCAGGGAAAGAGACACAGGCACGGAAGGACTGGACAGGACGATGTCTCGGATGAGGTCAGGTGGAGGTTGAACTGAGTAGCCTGGTCTGGACGGCCAACGTCTACGGCCATTGCTCATCAACAGCGCATGTTGCCCGGCTTCGAACCACAACCGCGCCGTCCGCACGTGAAGCCGCCAGTTGCACACGTGAAGAACACGCCGGGTTTGCAGCAAAAAACGGGCGAAGGAATGGACGGATCGGGGCAACACTCCAGGACTGGATACGAGTTGCAATGCGTAAAGTATGGACACAGTAAGAGTCTCCAGCCGGACAGGTCGGCTCAAGTTTGGTCAATGTCAACTCACAATCTTTTGGCAGCTGCAAAGCACCATGAATGGGCAGTTTCGAGATCCCTGCCGATCACCATCTTGAATGCCTTTGTTGTCTGGAACGCGGGCGTCGTTAGCAAGTTGATTAGTGCTGGTGGTAGCTGTCAAGGCTAGTCGTCTTCTAGTCCGCCTTGTGTTGGCTGGCCCGCTGGCTGACTGATCTTTTGGCTCCTTCCATGTGGCCGACGTTTGTCCATTTCATCGTACGTGGTCCGCCTCCATCGAGCATACGGTCGACGATCTGGTCAAGGGGCGAGGAGGCTAACGTGTAAGCGAACCTTTGCAACAGTGGCCATGTAACTCTATGTAACGGGCATTTATTGCCAGTACGTATCTTGCTTTCCAGTAAGCTCTTACTGCCCAGTTACAGGACGTATTATCTTACTCTTGTGCCAAGTGCCACCGTACCCCGGCGGGCCAATGGGCTTCTCCAGTCAATGTGGAAGTACGGCGGACTACTGTTTTAGGAAGCTCTGCTGAAGACTGGTGCCCAGGCAAAGGTCAGTTGACCCCCCCTCTCTGTAAAAGGCAAATGCAACAAACCCAAAAATTTGGTCAGCATGTTGATTCCATACCCCCAGGGCGGCATGATCTTCCAGGCAGGCTCGACAACAGACAGGACGTGCAAATCTTGAATGTGGCAAAGAGAGAGAGAGGGGGGGGCAATAAAAATGGACAAAGTAATAGAAACCAAGTTTCGGCCTGGGACGTAAGCTACGTAGCATATTAAAAAAGAGGCGTCTAGAACGGCGTCTCCCAGCGTCACCTGCCCCGTCTTCTTCGGGGGGGCCAGGCCAATGCACATCAATCCCGAAACCTCCCCCCGTCTGCGGGCTTGTAATACTAAAGGCAGGCCATTACTATTGGCACAAGGCTGCAGCAAAAACTGGTCAAGCTTTTTGTTGGCTTTTGTTCACCGCAAGTGTAAAGCTCCCAAGTGTGCAGTCAGCTCGACCAGTCCAGTGCAGCCAGCCTGCAGATGCATTCTTCACATTCCTTTGCCCCATACTCTTGCCGTGTTTGCATGCACAGTGACGACCGAGAACCCTTCTCACCTCGGCAGTGACAGCAATCTGTTGTCTGGTTTGTACATACGCGTTGC
Source organism: Raffaelea albimanens (assembly GCA_002778245.1). NCBI lineage: Eukaryota > Fungi > Ascomycota > Sordariomycetes > Ophiostomatales > Ophiostomataceae > Raffaelea > Raffaelea albimanens. Next base: position 2,596,357 of record PCDJ01000008.1, on the reverse strand, counting down.
AAGGATTCTTTCCGTTGCTCCTATTTTCCGGCATCGGGTATATTTTGGTCATACCTCCTCTGCTTGGCCCCCTTTGGTCACTTCTTGGTCATAAGCCATTCCTTGTCATATGTCAATTGTCATATGGGCATTCCTCCCTTTCTCGGTCATGATGGACATTTTCCCGAGATCCTTTGGCCCTTTGGCCCATGCTTGCAGATACTACTCGTAGGAGGAAAACCTTATTTGGCTTCCTTTTTCCTAAATCCTCCTTACGCCCTAAGGCGGCAAAGCAAATTAATCAATAAATTAAAAAAATAAAAGCCTGCAATACGCCGTACACTTACGCCTTGCCCAAGCGGAAAACAACACACCCCCAAAAGGGCGTTGCTTGGCCTGAATGGTTTCAGCTCTCGGGCGGTGCCGGGCCGGGATGTGGAGAATGCAAAGCAGCAAAGACGGCTGTAGTGATATAGTATTGCTTTACTTCCAAAGCGAGAAGTAAGAGGCGTAGACTTGCCAGTTAAAAGACTCTGAAGGATACATGCAATAATAGTGTTCTCTCTACTGCGGGATCGGAATCGTAGACTACGTCATATATACAGCCGAACAAGGGGATGGAAAAATATAAAATCTATCAGATTTCCCAAAGCACTGAACCTTTTTTTTTGTGCCGGCGCTGAAAATCCGGGGCAGAATGCCGGGCAGGCCCGGGGAAAGGAAGGGAAGGATCACATAGTCTGTCGCATAAATCATGGTTCCAAAACAAAAGAAGCGGTCAGGTTCAAGTAGCCGTCTAGAGCAGGTGTTTTCCGTGTCTTTTTATTTTCCGTTTTCTGTTTCCCATTTTCCATCCCCCCCCAGTAATATGTCCCATTTCATCCGAGGGATTGGCTTGGAAGCTTGGAATGGAGGCTTGGGAGTTTCAATACAGACGGCCGTGCCAATAGCCGTTTCGAGTTTGTCGCTGGCTGTCGCGAGCCTCCATAACACCATGCTCGCGTGCACCTTCTAGAATCTGGGAAGGGTGTGTGTGTGTGTGGCCCTGCAAGTCACCCATGCCCATGCCCCTTCTCTTTTTCGTCGAGTCTTCTTTTTCTCGTCAGTTTCCTTCCGCGATGCAACCCACCCTTTTTTTCCCTTCTTGTATTCCAGACAGCCAGAGCAGTATCATGTCAGATAGAACGCTGCAGAAGAAAGAGAAAAAACCGGGGACATATCATCGGGAAAGGGTGGGTGTGAACGATGTTGTGGTGGACATGCGTGTGTCTGTGTGTCTCCTCCCATGCAACAAGTGCCTGCATGGAAAGGGGCAGCCCCAAGCAGGCAGGGCCGCCCCTCCACCCCCCCCAACGAAGCAATGAGACGTCATCGCTTTCTCGGATCAATGACGGCGTGGAGTGCCCAAACAATTGAACATTGGGCAGGACGGCCGAGGAGGGACCCAGGCAGGAACGAGCGGATATCACGGGACAGTTAAATGCACTATTGCGGTATGGTGGTCGGTAGCTCGCTGGGTCTGGTATGGGGGGGATCTACCAGTAAGATAGTCTCTATGCTAGACCGAATCCCGCTATTAATCACTTTTCGACTTTTCCACTGCACGCCGAGCCGATGCCGACTCACCGGCAGGGCATGGCGAAACGACATGGCTGATGACGGGTCATGAAATAAAAGCAAAGAAAGGAACATTGGCAACAACGACGGGGCGTAGCAACAAGTACCAAGAAGATATGAGGCACACGAAAAAAAGGGGTCCAACACACTCAATAGGCCCGTTTGGGAAGCTGTTTAAGGGAAAGACGTGGTCGGCCGATCTACAACGTACGCGCGATCTTATGCTTCCGCCAAAGGGCCGATGGCAAGCGGGAGGCAAACAAGAGAAGAATGGTTCTCTCGTAAAGGCAGACAGACAGACAGGTGGTGGAAGGTCCGGCCGGCATATTTCCCTTCCAGCCGGCACCCTGCAGCAATCTCGCACTGTCGGACTCGCACATATGCGCCCGTTTGGTTTGCAACAAGTTGATATTCCAAAGCAGACACGGGTGCACATGACGCGGATGAGCGCGGATGACACTCTCGCCTCTCTCAGTCATCGTCGCATATTGTACGAGGTTGGTTCAGAGACACGCCAGTGGGAATAACATCGGATCGGAATGAACAAGAGCCAAACGACCGACCGTGGCCCAATAGGCTGGGAGGTGACAGCACAGGATTCCTTTCAGCCTCGAGGCAGAGTCGGGTGGGTTGGCATGAATGGCGGCTGGAAGGACTGGCTTCGGAATATTGTGCCGTGTATTTTTTTATTTTTATTTTCTATTTTTTATTTTTATTTTTTATTTATTTTTTTTTGTTTCCTTTTTTTTTCGTTCTCTCTGTTAGTCGAAAGCAGCCTAGACCGAGTCTTCCTGCTGCTTTCGCTGCTTTCGCTTATTCGTTCTGCAGTGTCATAGCCTAACAGGCACACACACTTCCTGCCCAACTATGCACCCGCTGCTGTATTCGGCATGCCTGCAGGAAGGAAGTCTCTGTGTCAAACAGCTGGCCAATCCCCAGCGCTCCCGCCGCCCACGAACGGAGCTGCCACTAACACCTTTTTCTTTTCCTCCCCCCCCCCCCCCCCCAAAAAAAAAAAAAAATCCCACTAAAAAGTCTTGACAGGAGACGAGGTACCTCTGTGGCCGCGCAGCCGCAGCCGTGTGGACAAGTCTCTGTTCTCGAGACTCTCCCTCCCCCATCCCACATTTTGTTCATTCACTCAGCGTCCAACTAACACAACTGCGGATATTCGATTCCCACCATCCGCAAACAGGTCCGCACAATCCACAGTCCACTAACAGCCAAAAAAAAAAGAGCCCACACACACCCGCCTACAGAGGAGAAAAAAGGTACCTGTTTTGCTGGAGCTCGTCTACAAAAGTAGTTTAAAAATTATAAAAAAAAAAGATTTAGATAAATTCACGAGAGGGCGTCACCGATCCGTGTGGTCCGTCGGTCCCGTCGTCTAGCGTAGTGTACGTCAACTGCAGACCGCCTCCGTCGAGGTTTCTGCTAGAGTGTCAGTCTAGCTGGTGTCTACTGGATCGTGCCTTCCTTGCCCGGTATTGCAGGTGCACATTTCCGAGAGCATGCAATACGTGTTCCTGAAAGCCAAAGAGACCCAACAGCAAGAGCCACTTTTCTCTCCATCCTTTTGTGTTTGTACCACTCGCCGTTCCCAGCAGTAGTTACTAGTAGCGTTCCCGTACCTTTGTTGCTTTCGTATCTTGTGGTCCTTCCCTTGCTTTCATATTGTTCTCGGGAGGCACGGCTCTCAGGGGGGAGGGTCCTCTTTGTCGTTGCGACCATGGCCGGTCTCTTACACACGCGCAAAACGGCGTACTGCCGCGCATCCCGCGGCGACGAGGAAGGAAGTCTGTTTTCTACAGACTATCTGCACGTAGCTTACAGAACAAGCGCGGCGGCGAAAAAAAAAAAAAAAAAAAAAAAAAAAGACTGCATATAATCCGCATAACGTAAAAAAAATAAGATGTGTATGTCCTTAAAAAAGGGACTAAGAGAGAAACGGCCACGATGTCGTTACTCGCGTGTAGGGGCAACGTGACTGATTCGTACGTGATATCTGACCCGGGAAAAGCAACAGGTCCCCAGCCCCTGTGAACACAATTCGTGGCAATTCGTGTACGCGCTCACGTACGCAACATACATTCCCAAGAAGGGAAGTCTAATCCCATCTCTGCCAGGCCAGCCTTCTTTACTGGTTCCTTCTTTCCCCTTTTCGGCATCCCACCCACCCATTCATAGCTGTGATTCGGTCCTCTCTTTTGGGGGGGGATTGCACGGGGGCACCGGTTTTGACGTCTCTTATACACTCGTAGGCGTCAGCGTGGATGTGTGCGTGTGGATGTATGCCCTGTAGATCAAAAGACACGCTGTAGAATTGACAATTGAAAAAGAAACAACCAAGTCCAGTAGAGTTGAAAAAGAAAAAAAAAAACAAGTCCACAGATATCCTATTACAGAACCCCCCCCCCCCCCCCAAAAAAAAAAAAAAAAAAAAAAAAAAAAAAGCAATGTAGTGTTTACCCAAAACGGGGCGGTCTCATGCTACATTCATAGGCGGAGCTTGATGGAGGATCACTTACGTCTAGTATAGGCAAGTATACGCAAAGTTCGGTGTCGTGCATATTGCAGAGGATGCAAGTTTTGTGTGTGCAATCCAGAGGATGCAGTACTCTACGTATGCGAGATGTAGCATCTACAGATCACCGCTCCACGAAATAATTACCCCATTCCATTCCGCCCCCAGTCTCTTTCCTTCTCGTAAGAACCACCGGGCGAAAGGGCAATCGCGGCCCCCAAAGAAAGTTGGGGTACAGGAGGAGTATGTCTGGCTGGTCTGTGCCAAAAAAGAAACATAATAGAATCGTCACAGAACTTCAAAAAAAACAGGCCACGAGAATGCCCTGTGCGCGCTTCGCTTCGCCCTCCTCGGGTCTATCGTCGCTTCTTTTTCGTGTGGAAAGCATAGACCGTTCTTGTCAGTTGCCATCCTTGACAATCCGGTTGTGCTGTCTACTACGTTTGTCTCAAGCTCTAGAGCAAGGGTCTCTCACTTTTTCTTCTTTTTCTTTCCCCTCCACAAGACCCTTCGCCTGTCTCCATTCTGAACGGGTCTCCATTGCTCTAGTATTTTAGTCGGGGGGGTAGTTTTGGGGTTGATCACAGCCAAGGGAGACTTTTCCGGGGGACTTTCGGTTCTCTGTACGGAGTAATTGTAGGATGGATGACTGTATGCACATATATGCATGGAGTCTCGCTCGCTGTATTACCATGCTGTAACACTGCTGATATGAGGTGCAGGATTACTGGACACTGCCCAGGACCTGGCACTTACCGATCAAGAATGCCATTTCTTTGCACAAAGCCCATTGTTTCACTCTTTCGTTTTTTTTTTTTTACCGACTTGGCCGACTTGGCTGCTGCTAGCAAATAAAGTGGGCTTAGAAGGGGCACTGCAAAACACAGAATGACAACCGATATCACATACGCAAGTATGGGGTTTTGTCTTGGTAAAGACCACAGGATGACACCTGTGCCTTGTCTTGGGAGGCGGACAAACGCAATATATCAATTACCCGTGGAATGGCTCGCCACGCCCCCTCTTCTTCCTCTTCCCATCGGGTGTCTCGCCAAGTCAGCACAAATGGTTGTAAACGAGTGCCACAATATCTCTGTACACAACGCCGTTTCGAGATTTCGACAGACATACTAGGTATTTCAGGGTCCCACAGCCAGACAACCCGTCCAATGTCTTATGTTACCATGTGTGTTGTTGTTTGTGTCGTTGTGTCTTTGCCTGTTGCATTCTAGCCTTTCGCTTTCGTTTCTTCTTCTTCTCTTTTTGATGTTTCTTTCTCTGTTCGACATTGTCTTTGCCATCTCTTTTTCCTCTATAAAAATAAGACATGAAAAAGGCATAAAGCGTAAAAATAAAAAAGACTTAAAGACTTTTAACACAGAGTGAACCACCAACCGGCACATTCCATCCGTTCTTGTCAATCATTCCCCCGCTAGACCCCAGCATTCGGCCTCATTGCGGTTTCGTGCGGGTTGGCGCAGAACCGCACTGTATTATCAAACTGACGAATGGGCTGCTATTACTCCGGCCTCACAATGTAGTTTCTACACTCCAGGGCAGGGTATACTTTGCACAGGCCCGCGTGGCTGTCACTGGCTCGGGTATCACTATTGCAACTTTGACACGCCAGACTGCTGCCAGTGGAAAAATTTTCCCAAGCCACCGCAACCCTCCTCCGTGGAACCGGGGAAACAGTCGGCGAATGGCCCTCAAACAGGAGCAATGGTCAGTGGACCGGTCGGTGAAGATCCAACGAGGAGAAAGCCTGCGAGGAAAAGGAGAATACGAATAGGAAGAAGGCCAGCGGCCGGTCCGTTCATTAGTTGGCCAAGCGTCAGGGCCAGTCACTTCTCCGCTGTTTGCTTCCTTTGCTTCCTTTGCTTCGTCTTCTTGACTCCTCTGGCTGCTTCGTCTCGTTGTTTGACCAGACCGTTTTGTCCAACAGCAGTCCACCCCAGTCTTTCTTCGTGTTGGCTGAAAGCGGAAGGAGCACTTCTCAAATTGTAACTCGTAGTTCGTACTTGGCAGCCCTTTGGAACTTTCGACCTGCCAGGGTTTGTTAGTTTCGACGAATAATACAGAGATGCGCTACAGGTGGTAGACCAAACGGCTGGCAGAGTTGGGCAGCAGCCATGTTCATCTTAGCGTGAGGGAACGCCATCGACGGTGGAGGAAAAAGGTGGGAGGAGCTAAACAGCATCGGTTAGCGGAGAATACTCCGGCCTTCGTGGCCAGCCATGCGCCTCGTAGTGAGATACTCACATACAAGGACTTGACCGTGCCTGCTCGTAAGATACGATACGAGTACGGCGTAAAGAGCCACCATCGACTCCTTTGGCATGCAGCGTTCGAGAGCCATGGCCTGAGCAGGACAGGGTGTTCCAGATATCCTGCCCTGCCTCAATGCCATCGTCAGCAAAATGCTACAGTCGTGGACGTGTATCTCTTTTGCCCAAGCGGCAAGTGTGCCTGTTCGCGATGCGCCTTGCGCCTCACTCCCGTGTCTTGCTTCCGTGTTCTTCCTAATTGTTCTCTGTCCTTACTGCTTCAGGGAACGGCCCGCACCAGCACTGCGACTGTGTCTGTACTTGTCTGACTGCGGTCGCGCAGAACGGTTGCATTTTTGCGAGCCGGTCTTGCGCGCACGCCAACCGCGGAGATATGTCTGCAATTCTAGTGACATAAAAGTCGGTGTCTCCTTTGTCTTGGAAGGCTGCACGCTCCACGAGACAGCGACCGGGTGTACCGTTGACGGGCAGCAGGAGGAGAAGGCGAGCAAACCCCAGACTCCCAGGCTCTCACTTTTTTTGTTTTCGCTCGACAGGCGTCACCGACGTCATCCTTAGGACCTGCCTGCCGCCGCGGAAAAACTCCGACAGCGCAGTCGCTGTAAAAGGATATCAGATCGTGCTGTGAATGGTCTGTCGGCGTCAGCGATGGGTGGTTGTCAGAATAGCCGACCTGTTTCGAGGGTTTCCAGTGGCTGGCTGGCCACGGGCACAGAGACGGACGGCGCAGCCCTGGCTGGATAATCAGGGTGGGTGGACCGTCTGGAGGGGAGCAGGGGGGGGCACAGCGAGGGCTGGCCGGAGAAGGGGGGGCGCCTTTTCGCTAGTGAAACCTGGTTGATGGACTCACTGACAGCTGAGGTTTCTTCGTCTGCTGCCACACTGGGCCAGCCAGCCACCACGAGCACTACCACCAGAAGCAAAATATGGGCCAGGCGTCGGCCACCAGTGAGGGTCCGTCCGGGTTACCCATGACCAGCCCAGGCCGCTGTACTTTGTAGGGGTGTGTCTCGCGTCCCCGTCGTGCTCTGACGACACAGGCCGACACGTTCCCCTTTGGACGACCGACACTGCGACCCAAAGCCAAGGCCAAGCCGGTCTCTACCCGGCGAGTACGAGACGGGCGTGTGATCTTCGCTTTGCACAGGTCCTGCTTCTGTGCCATTCTGTGCCAGCGCTGTGGCAGTCCTGCTCCTGTGCAGTTTCCGTACAGTTCCTCTGCAGTCCCTGTGCCATCTTTGTGCCCGCCCTCTGTATCCTCATTGATACCAGTGTCTGTGCCATAGTCCGTGGGCACAGGACGGCTCTAGAATGCCACCTAGTGTGTCGTCCACTCGCTGCCTGGGCCCATTTTGCCTGGCACGGCGCCAGTTGCCAGCCGCGCGCTCGAAAGACGCCGTGCATTTGCCTCCACGCACATTCTGCAGCGCTGAGGGCCGCGGCTGGATGGGGGCATGGGGGGCTAAAACCGCGGGCCAGGCTGGAGGGGGACGAAAACCTTTCTTCCATGGAGGTCGACGGGCTGTTGGAAGTGCGGCTTGCATATCTCACATTTCTTGCATGCATGCGCATCTGGCTGCGAGGGCCGTCTGTTGGCCGGCTGGCTCTGGGGCGTTTTGGGTTGGTGCAGAGTGGTGTAGGGACGGCGCCTAGTCAGTATTGGAGGGTATTGGAGGACACTGCGACACCTTCGTCAAGGAACCCTTTAGACGAGACGGGCCCGCCTCCCACCAACCCACACACGCCATCGATTCACCCGCCCAGGCAGGAAAGAGCAGCCCCCGTCCCCGATTTTTTCTGGGGCCTCACGGTCAGTCGCTCTTTCCTTTTTCGTTTTCCTCTAATGGCACTTTACAGATTTCGCATGCCCACGCCGTGTGTGGCCTCCACGCTCCTTCCCTCCCTCCTAAATAATCGTTCCTTTCCTGTTCTGGAACTACACCCTGGCGCCCACACCCTGGACCTTGCTAATGACGGACCCGTCTTTTGGTCTTTTTTATTTTCCATTCCATTCCATTTTATTTTTATTCTGGCTGGCTTGCTTGCTTTTTCTGGCCGTTCCAGTCCGCCTGTCTATTTTCTCCAGAAGCCCATAGGGACCCGCTTTCTGCACCCTCGCCCAAGGCACGTAGTCCCTAGTCCGTCCTTCGGCCAAGCCATGGCTCTGTGGCCGGCTGCCCTTGCCAGCGAGGGCGGGCATCGTGTAGGGGTATTACTCTGTAAGATACATGCACCTGCCGCATGTACTCCAGTGACAGCCATCTTGGCTGCGGCCGCCACTGCGCTTGCATGTATCTTGCCGCGGCCTGCGCCTGCAGAGCCAAAGTCCTCTCCCGTCCACACACAAGGACACACTCATCACGCAGCACGCCTGCCCGCTTGCACGCCTGCACCCACACTCGCACTCGCGCCCCCAGTCTTTTGACATCCCACGCCGACGCCTGGCCATGAGGCAACAAAGAGAAAAAAAGGATTAAAAGAGCCCACGTCTCCTCCTACCTCGCCGTGGCCCTCCTCCTGCCCACCTGGCTAGCCTCTTCCTGGTTTCTCAACTTTGATCTGAATCCAACAATTCCAAACGGACTGTGTCGGGCTCTGGACTGGACTCTTACACCTCTGCTGGCTTCCCCGCTCAGCTGCCCCGTCACTTACACGGCGCCCTTCCATGCAATCGCCGTCTCGTGTGCTGCTTGCGCCCAGCTAAGCAGCCCAGTCGCCACCTCGTTCCTTGTACTCGTACCTTTTCAGTCGTCTTCCCAGTCGTTTCTCTAGTCGACTTCAGCCTCAAGAACAGCCTGCCAGCCGTAGTTAGCAGCCGTACGCATCGTGCACAGCCGCCCGCAGCTCTCAGACGACAGCCCTCAGGCACGGGGGACACACACTCGAAACCGCCCCAGCTTTAGAACCTAAGACAGAGATCCCCCGGGGTCCACCAGCGCCAGTTTCGCTCTTCTCGCTTTTTTTTTTGCTCGTCAGCAAGCTGTCAAAACTGCCGGTCTGTCTGCCAGCCAACCTGCCAGACTCCAAAGCGTCTCAGAAACAGAACGCAGAGCACAAAGGAGAACAAAAAGGGCAGCCCGTTGCCGCAGATCGTGTTTCGGCTGAACCGCTGAGCTAAGAACTTGTCTACTATCCCAGTCACTTGGAGGCAAACCGAGGCGAACCCTGACAACGATCCCTGGGGCAAAGGAAGCTGAACGGCGAATTCGTTCCTGGAACCTTTCCTGGAATCCTGCAGAACAACGCAGGGAAGCCATTCACCGAGCGACACTTGACGCAACAAGCACGGCAGAGCACTGCCTGTCAGCGACTGCTATTTCTCCAATTCCGGCTGCTGCTCGCTCTTTTCTCACCTTCTGCTTGTGTTTGTGCCCGGCCGACTTCCGAAGGCCGCCCATCCAATCCATCAAAACCGTCGACAGCCGCTGTCCTGGGAGCCACTTATTTCAGCTGTGCCTTCCTCAGTTGCTATTTGCGAACTCCGCTGCAGTCAGTGACTGTCCCTTTCTCGCACACGGCAGTCGGGATTGAAAGTGTCCCAGGAAACTTGGAAATTGCCATTTCTTGGGGCTCTTGCGCATTTCTGGGCCACCGTCTATTTCATTTTCCCTTCCTTCCTTGTGCGCTCGCATTTGCTACGCTTTGTCTTGTTTCGCGCTTTCCTCCTTGGTCGATCGAGATAGGCGGGCCTGCCAATGCGACGGATCGCCCATTGCTCCTTCCTCCACACCAGCTCCTACAGCTACTGCCAGCTTTCCGAGCTATACACATAGCGGCACCTCCGAGACTCGCTCCTGCTTAGCGTGTTTCCGTCTTGCGTCTTCCTTTTATCACCCGTCCGCCAACGTCTCCGTACTTTCAAGCCCTTGTTTTAGTCTGCTTTTTATTTATTCCTTCTATTTCCCTTTTTTTTTAGCCTGCTTTTAGGTCTCTTCTGCTTCTCTTTTCTCTCGCGCCCTCCCTCTCTCTTCGCTCTCTCGCTTTCTCTCACCCGCCCGCTATTTGCTGGCTTCCTCCAACGCCTCCGCTACTCCTACTCCTCCCTCCATACAACACACACACAACATCTGCCGTCACCATGCTCATCGACGGCGAGAAGTGGGCTTGCGAGGCCTGTGTCCGCGGGCACCGCGTTAGCAACTGCCAGCACTACGGTGAGTTTACACTAAGGTGCCCTTACTTCCCGTTTTGGTACCTGAACCTGTCGCCTGTTTCGCCCTGCACCTGCCGCAATTGGTTGTCCACTATGCAGCCTCATTACAGCGCATTTTTGTGTTCTCATCAGCACCTCACTGTTTTACGCCTCTGATGCACTCATCTTTGCTGACTCTCATCCAGACCGTCCATTACAGCACATCAACAAAAAGGGCCGCCCAGTGACACAATGCCAGCACTGCCGGTCTCAGCGCAAGAACCGCTCTGCACACATCAAGTGCGACTGCGGCGAGAAGACGACCAAGTGCGTGCACTTGGGTGCCCTCGAGGGCCACAGAGGTGAGCGAGTCGTCTTTTGGGCCAATTCCTCCAGTTTCCCATCCCTGGCCGCTGCATGAAAGACGAGACCCTCGGTTTCTAAACGAGTCGAACAGAGAGCTGCTGCTGCAACCATGGCGGCCGCTGCACCTGTTCCTTCAAGAAGGATCTGGACACAGTCCCCGAGACTGCTGGATCAGAAGGCGAGGATGTCGACGTCGAGAAGGCGTCCGCAAAGTCGCCAAGCACCAGTGCCACCACCTCGTCGGGCGGCAGCTGCTGCGGTTCCAAGAACCCAATACGTCGGCGCCGTGCCAACACGACACGCTCTGAAGGCACCCTGACATTCGACGAACACGGTCGCCACAAGCCGGTGTCACACAAGCATGCCAAAGCCGCGTCACAAAAGAGCAATCCCTACGGCTTCAACCGGATTAGCTCGGTCCGCAGCACCGGTGGCCTCTCTGGATTCCTGCAGGCAGCAAACAAGTCTGCCTGCAAGGTCGAAGAGGAACTCGATGAAGACGATCTCAGCAGCGGAAATGCTGCATCCGACAGTGGCGCAGAAGACGACGACGCCCATGCTTCTGGTGCTACTGCGACGACACCTGCCGTGGCTGTGCCGACTCCTACGGGGACATCGGTGCTCCCTGCCCAGCTGTCATCGTCACAACGCCGCACACGTTCCGAAACGGCCTCTCCCCAGCTCTTTGCTGGCAGCTTCCCGCAGCCGCATCAATTGACCGCCACGAGCTCACTGTCTCCCCTGAACATGAGCGCCATTAGTTTCTCCGCGTACAACTTCTCTACATTCAACAACACGCCCGAGCAAGCCGACCAACCGCTATTCAGTGCCGGCCTGAGTGCACCTTCCGTCGACTGGAGCCAATTCGGACTTGATTTTGACCGCGGTTTCGGCGGTGCCAGCGACATCGAGAAGTTCGGCAGCAACGACAACTTCGGCGGTTTCCCCAGCACATTCGGAAACGAGTTTAACGGTTCGGAGCAAGCTCCGACAATGACCACTGCAACATCTGGGGACGTGTCCGAAGCTGAGGATTTTATGGGTCCGGGACTCGACGACTTCGACTACGACTTTGACAACAACGGTACCGACGCCGCCAACAGCAGCGTGGCAGCCTTTTCTCGCACAAGCAGCACGTTCAACTTGCCCACAAGCTCGGTCAACATGCAAAGCAGCAACGACTACCAAGAAATGCGCTTCCTCAAAGCGAGCAACAAGTTCCTGCCCACTCCACAAACATCGGCTGCCGACGAGCTCACGGCTTTGGCCGCCACGACCAGCCTGCCTAGTGCAGGCATTCTCGACGACGACGAAAACACGCTGTGGATGCCGGACTACCACGGCCTGCCATCTATGACGGAGTCTCCAGAATCTGACGCCATTTCGTTCTGGGGCGCAAAATGATTTGCAGCCCTAGCAGTATATAGTTGCGGCTCTTGTTTATTTGATTTTGCTTCTTTTTATTCTTTCCCCGTCTTATACCTTGCTGCGGATGGGATCTTCTTTCTAGGGAGGCTTTTTTCATTTATATAAAGGCGTGAATGGATCTTCTTGTGATCTTGGGGGACCGGGGTCTTTTTTTTTTTTTGCTGTTTTGTTTGGTTTCACCCCTGGTTCCATTACAAGCCATGTGGACCGAAAGCTATGATGAATGATGACACGACAGCTGGAGTTGAGCACCGAAGGACAGAACGGGATCAACAGAAGCACAGAACGGATAGAAAACTGGGTGAACAAAAAAAAAAGGCTGGGCATCTATTGGCAAAGTGGGTTTCTTTTTTTTTCATTTTGTTGATTCTCTTTCTCTACGGTCTTCTGTCTCACTGGAGCTGCGGCGTCAAGTATTGAATACAATTTCTCTGAACGGGACTTGACTGTCTATGATGGGGGGATTTCATGTGTCTTTCTTGGCCGTGTTTTGTCTTTTGGCGAGTCTCGTTTCCCACTCGGATGCCCGTGCCTTTACCCCCCAGGTTGTGTTGCTGCCGTGTTCTTTGTCCTTCTGGTGAGAGGTACATTTTCTTTTTCTTTTTCTTCTTTTTGACGGCGATTTTACGTTACAAGCATTCCAAGTCACTGTACTTGCGTGGGAGTTTTCTTTTTATTACACGGGAATGCAGATTACGAGGTACATGAGAATCATGGATGACCGATCATCTGGAAAGGAGCAACAATTGGAATGGGGGATGCACACACATACAAACCGGTGGTTGACATTTTTTTTGTTCAAATGTTGTAACAGCAACAAAGCATGTGATATGGATGGCATTTTGGCATATTCTTTCAACACATGCATAGCGCCGGCGAATTAAAAAAAAATACAATATTTTTATTGGAATATCACCGAAATGTTGTAGAAGCGAGCTCTGGAATCTGATGATGTTCCTGGCCAAGTGGCGGCCTTTGTTCCTGGTGTGGTTCCGTTGGCGTGCGGTGTGGTGTAGTCGGTAATAGTGCGTCATTGAAAATCCCCCAAAGGCCAGGCCATGGTGTAGCATTGGACCGGGCCAATAGTACCCAGGGCGAAGTCTGGAACCCTTTGCAGAGCTCCACTGGCGCGTATCAGGGGCCATCGGTTACATGCTATGTCATAGGTGCCTACTGGGGATACTACTTCACGTTACGAAGTAGTATCCCCTTTTGTTCCAACACTACAGAGCACTGGTACTTGCGGCCGTGTCGTGCCTGACGTTGCAATGTTGCATGGCGACGACTTGTAAAAAAGGCCCCACGAGGAAAAGGGAAAGGGCCGCATATCCAGAGGTAGAGAAGGGAACCCATGCCGCAAAAGGGCCGTTCCCGGCGATTACAGCCTTGCATATAAAAGCGTGGCATACTATGTACACCAGCTAAATGTAGAAAGTATACCAAAAAACGGGATACGATAGTACGGGGTATTTCTTCACAATCCATGATACGTGGACATATGATTACAGGATCTTTGCACACACAGCCGGTTTCCTTGTTGGCGGACGCTATCCCGATCTGTCCGGGAGCATCGGGCAAGCGAGAGGGGAATTCCTTCCAAAAAAAAAAATAAAAAATAAAAAAAAAAAAAAGACATCAAAGGCGCATGCTCCGGTTCTAGGAGCCCCGGCCCTTGTTTTAGTTTACGGGACCGGCACTGGTAGGAGGGGGTTGCTAGACAAGAATGTCACCGCCAGAACCGTTTTGACGTTTATTTTGGTAATTGGGGCGGGCGCCCTTTCCGTACACGGTCCGCGCATCTTCTTTTTTAAACGCCGTCTTTTGGGGGCGAGGGCGAGGCGAGGACTGGTCGAAATGGTGCCGGCGTGTGAGAGGGTGAGAGGACGGCCTTTTGGCCCCGGTGCTCCCCTACGCCCCAGCCGTCTCTTGGTTTTTTTGCCCGCGAGAGCCGTGAGCTTGTGTGGGTTCAGAGACTTGTGGGCTCGGTGGGAGACTTGTGGATTTCTGTGGGCACTGGGACCTTGCCTCTGCGCCCCCCACAGCGTGCCCCGATTTTTGCTTTTGCCCCGATTTTGGCAGCCAGATGACCTGTTCTTTTTTTTTTTTTTCCAGAACCCCCCAAGACGATTTTGCAAGAGAAGATCACAGTGGACAAAATCGCCAACAAAAAAAAAAAAAAAAAAAAAAAAAAAAAAAAAAGACCGGCCCGAGATCCGCAGTTGAATATACGACTACTCTGTACAGTCGTCTGGCACAAAAGCCCGTTTAACAACTCCAGCGGAGGTCGCCGGAATAGTCGGGAAAGAGGGTGTTGTCTTTTTTTTTTTTTTACATGTCCGGTATTGTTCAGCCGTAGAGCCCAGTGTAGGACCACATTCCCCGAGGGAACGTTTCCTTTTCCCACGACGCGGTAAACAGGCGCGGGAACAGCATGGATTAAAAGAGAAGGCAAAAAAAAAATTGTTAGCTCGTGTCGGTGACCGGTCGATCGTCGATCTCTTTTTATTTCCTTTTTGTTGTAGTGTGTTATCTGATCCCGATTGCGTGCCGATTTCCGTGACTGGAGTCTCACCGGTTTGTGGCTCTCGAGTGGACCTCACATCCACTAATCGGATATCACAAAAACACTGGTCCGATGATGTGTCCGGTTGAGGAAGGAGCAGAAAAGACACCGAATCGCTGCAGAACAGTCAGCGCTCCTTCCGTTTCCTGCTGTCAATGTATTTGCCCATCAAGAAGGCTCTCAAAAATGTGTTGCCGGTCACGTTTGTAGCACCCCACGTATTGCTCCGCAGGAGCTTTTGGGATGATACACTTTTTGGTGGCATTGGGTTGCGGGAGGCTTCGTTTGGGTGACTCCGTTTGACTTTGTTTGGTGGCTTTCTTTCTTTCATCCCACTCTTCGGGCCACCGTCTGGGCTACCATGGGGTCGGTGTGTGGTCCAGACCACACGGGCGACTTTGGTGGCTGTTTCGTTTGCCCTGCATGTCTTGCCTGTTGGTCATGTTCTTTCTTGTGTTTGTCTCTCGTTTGGGTATCCCGGGCTGTCCGGGGGCTGCATGGAGTTTCAGATTCGGGGCACCGAGAGGCAACCTTTGGGGGTAATTCGGTTTGGGGGTCAATCGCGAGCGGGATGGTGCGGACGGGGTCTGCACGTGGGGGTATCCCGTTGGATTACGTTTTCGTTTTGATCGTGCCTGTCAGCCTTCCCTTTGGGACATGGGGGGGTTAGTCATAGTCTTAGATGGCCTTTGATAATGACGAGGCTGTTGGTGGTGGATGATCCATGCACGCATGATAACAGCGTCCGTACTCGTACATGCCCGCAGTTGGTGGCTTGGTCCCGTGGTATGGCGCAAGTCCGGATGTGCAGTGCATTCTAACAAAGTGACTCGGGTTGGTGCGTTGGTTTATGCGTATGCTTGGTGGGCTATAGTATTGTTGTTTGGTCCAGTGTCGATCACTCCGGGAGCACAAGGCTGGCCAGCCTGGTGTGGGTGGCAATATAGACACAACGCTTCGTTCAACAGCACTTATTCTCAGTCTTCGTCCCTTCTGGTCGTCTTGACCGTTTGAACAACTGCATGGTGGCTGCTTCTCTCGCCAGCCATGCCTCTTAGTTGATTTTCATCTCATGCTGTGAAACCTGAGGGGAAGGTCCGGGTATCGGACCGTCGAAACAAGATTTATGATTCGAAAGATATCCGGAGTGGCGCTGATAGTGGCTGGTGGGATCTGGTGGTTGTTTTGTGCAACATTGGCGTTGAGAAAAAGAAAGACCAGAAACACCCATGGCAGAAGAGGGGAAAGTGCCTGGTCTTATATGCAAGCAATAAGCACGAGACGTCCCACGCTCTAGTTGATTATGCTGAGGCTTTTTTGTCTCCCGCAATCTACATATGTCAGCCGATCTTGAGACATTTTTCAGAGCTCGAGTGAGCAATATATCGTCACCAGCTCCGCATCCAGCTAGGTACCCGTTGATCCATCCCTGGCTTTGGAGGTAAAGCTTATGTCGTTTAAAGCCTCATCTCCACATCCCTCCGCATTTCGGGCTGGATCTGATCAAGATCATCCAGTGCCACATGGCACCAGGGGGGCAAAAGGTTGATGGTGCATGGGCTATGACGGCAAGATCCCGGGAGGCGAGAGGCATTTTCCTGTCTCACGCCCTACAGGGCAAAACAACGGATGAATATCTGCGCCCCCCGGGAGCTAAGAACACTCAATGTAGCCCAGAGAAGCCATGTAACCTGCAAGTCGGGCAAGAAACCAAGAAACAAGAATCCAGTTATGGGATTGTAAATGGCTCATCCTGATCTTGGCCGATGCGGAACATGCCGAGGGAGGCTGCCTGTGATTTTCAACCAACATGGGGAACAATGGTCATTTGAACTGACTTTTTGGACAAATGTCTCGAGATACTCGGCGCACATTATTAATTGTTTGAAATCAATGCTTCGCTGCAGAGGATGGCCGGCTTCGGCACCGTTGCCGAGGCTGTTGGAGGTCGAAAATGGCGCATCACGGTCATACGGATGTCAAATAGCAGCCTTCAAGACGTGCCGGGCTCGTTACAATCAGTGGAATTTACGCATACAGAACTGCTAGTCCACTGAAATAAATACTGCTATGAGCGGACAGAAATTCTCGTTGGACGGCAATTTAATGTGCTGTTGAAGCATGTGGTGCGGCATTTACATCTTCACTCCACTTCACGCAGAGATCACCACACTGTCTAGTGAAAACAGGATCACCTACTTAAAGAGGCAAGTACTTTCATTTAACAGTAAAGTAATATTCTTTGTAGAAAGCGAAATAGAGGCGCCAAAGTGAATTGGCATGTGTGTTTATGGCCGCCGTCGACATGGAGAAGTTGAGATCTCCTGATGCTTTGGTTGCCACCTACCAGATGCACGATTAGCTGCCGTAGTTGGGCCTTATGACGTGTAAAGTTTCTCCATGCAGCATACCTTTGCCTTGTGCCTTTATCCAATTCTGAATCCCATCGTATCGTGCATATCGTGGTGGCGGTGTCTTCTCTCAGGAACGCGATATGCTTGGGAGCTGGGAATAAGTTGTGGCTCCCCATTGGCCAAGGCATTATGCGGGGACAGAGCAGGGTTCCCCAAGGCAAACCGAAGCACAATGACGCCATGGGCTGCTAATACAGCTGTCAGCACCAAAAACGCACAACAAAGTGCCAGACAGGGCTGTAAATGATGTCAATGAGATTGCATGGACAATTACGATGAGTCGTCTCCGTTTATGGTTCGTTTTAAAATTGTGCAAGCTTTCACATCTGCGGATATGCTGTGCTGAGTTCCATTGCCAGCTGGCAATTCAAGACAAACTCTATTCCTCTCAGACACTTACACCGCTTGTAGGAGCATGCTGTGCTCCGGCCAGAAACAAGCAAGCCCACCAAATGCAAGAGCAAGTCGGTGTGTAGGACAGGAGTATCTCGGCCAAAGCCGTAGTGACCCAGACATCTTACGAGAAGCTCGAGTTGTCTGGTGGCTGCATTGTGTGAAATGTTGGCTGTGGCACAGGAGGCGTGGAGACGCAGGTTGCTGTATGCAATCACGGTTCAATATTTGATACAGCCAGTCTCGTCAGAGCTTGGGGACAAGTTGAGCGACTCGCCCAAGCAGGCACTGCGTTTTGGACTCCCCGGTTGCGTGGCCCAGCCGCCTTGGCCATGGAAGCGAGGAATCGAGATCGTCAATAGAACCAGTGCTCTATCTGTGTAAGAGCAAGGGGCCTGGAGCAAACCAAGAATAGATCAAACGCGATAGCGACTTTCCAGTCGCTAATTTGTATCACTGACGAAAACTGTAGCCGATGGTCTGTGCACCAGACTCGAACGGCCTTAGCTCCCCCAAAAGCAACTCCAGCGGGGGCTAGGCCTGGTTAGCGCCCGTTGCACTTTGAGACGGCGCTAGCACAGAGCTGTCACATAGCCGTCAGATAGGAGAAGGAGGGGGGAATTCAGAAGGAGAAGAGGGAAAACGACAACCACTAGATCGCCAACGTCCACACCACGAGGAGTGAGGCAGTGCACCCGCGTATTTCATGACCAGCCGAAGTCTCCGTAAATGAGAGAAATGAAATGGCCGATGGCCGACGATCTCGGGCGCATGGGGTGATTGGTGCCGACGGGTGAGACTACGGAAAGGAAGGGAAAAAGAGAAAGGAATGAGGAAAAAAAAGGGGGGGGAGGCAAAGTAAAATACTTGCAGTTATCGCAGAGTTGCAAGAGAGGTATCTCAAATTGATGGAAGGTGCTACCCAGGCCGCAATTGCAGGGGAAGGCGCAAGGGGCCCTGACGGGCGCTCCTTCCTCGTCAAAGTTGGTTTTGCAACCTGCTTGTATTACCTGCGCTGCACGCTGTGGCAGAAGCAGGACCAGACAAGCAGGAGCAGGCAGCCCAGGACGAACCAGGAGCCTGCCCCTTGCTTATGTTCCCAGCTGCCGTGTATGCATGGTATGTGCACATCTCGTCCGCCCCAGGCCTGGGTCAATCTGGCCCCGTTCGGCACCCTGCATGAAATGACAATATACCACTTGGCCACCCAAGGCGTTTCTTGGCAAGCGCACCGACACAAAACACCACCACAAAGAGAAAGAGCGAGTGAGCTTCTCACTGAGAACGAGTAGCAGAGCACTGCTCGAGGGCAATTAGCTTTATCTTTGTTCCGGGCGGGCTTCTGGCCTACCAAGTATTTCGTATTTCTTTCTCGCTTTTCTTGCTCGATTTTCGCTCTCACACTTCCTTTTCCCCTTGCTTCTTCCACTTTTTCTCCGTTCCGCCTTCTGCCCCCTTTTTATCCTTGCGCTCCCCAGCATTTCCCACTTCCAGTGCCATCATAACTCGCTGCTCGTCTTCTCTTCTCGATCTCTCGTAAGTCGCTCCTCTACCCATTTCGACAAGCGATTTCCACAGCGATCCTCAAACGCCGTGTCGTGATAGGCGGTGCTTTTCGGTTCATTAGGCTCACGTGACAGCTCTCAGTAACAGATAAACCGCCAAAATGCCTGGTGTTCGTAAGTACTGCATGCATTTCTTTTTGCGAAAAGAAGACAGAATAAAGCAATGGCGTCATCTCGGAGCACGCACTGACACTTGCTGCCCGCAGCTCCCGACGCTTTCAAGAACTTGAAGAGCAAGCTCAAGCTCATCTTCAAGAAGAAGGACGAAGCGAAGCCCGCGGCTGCTGCTCCCGCCAAACCGGCCGAAGCAAAGCCCGCGGCTGCGGCGGTGGCTCCAGCGGCTGCGGCTGCGGCTCCGGCAGCAGCAGCAGCAGCAGCTCCTGCCGCTGAGGCTAAGCCGGCCGAGGCTAAGACGGACGCTCCCGCAGCGGCCCCCGTGGCTGCTCCAGGTAAGACTGTCTCTTAATTAACGATGGCGGAATTTAGCTAGGTAACTAACGTATTTCCTCTCCTGGAGCAGCCGAAACACCCGCTGCCGCCGCACCTGCCGCTGCCGCACCCGCCGAGGCAGCCAAACCCGCCGAGGCAGAGGCTCCCAAGGCCGCCGAGCCCGCCCCTGCTGCAGCTGCAGCTGCAGAACCCACAGCTGCTCCTGCTGCCGCTCCCGTTGAAGCCACGGAGGCTCCCAAGGCCGCCGAGCCCACTGCCCCAGAAGCTGCTGCCGAGACACCCGCTGAGCCGGCCAAGCCTGCCGAACCGACAAAGACCGAGGCTGCTGCTCCTGCTCCTGCTGCCACTTAATTGAACATGATACCTGGCGTCGGCGTGTGAGCATTGAAACGCATCTATGCGGACAACAAAAAACTTGGGCAATCTTCAAAGGAGACGCTGTTTGGTTTTTGGAACAGGTTTTTTGCAAATGTTCCTACTAATGATTGGAATGTAATGCTCATTTTGTGTGTTTTGCATATCTTTGATTGATTTTCATCTAGTGGAAACGGGGCGGAGTGCGGAGAGGACAACACGAAGCGGGATGCAACTGGCCATTGACACGGAAATTTTTCTATTCACGCGCCATTTCGTGTTGATCTCTCTCGTTATTTTTTCCTTTCATGATATCCCTTTTTTTATGCTGCTATTTTTACTTTTCGAAACGTTTATTGTTCAGTCCCAAGATACCCAAGACAATGAACAAGAATCTCGAGTTTGATATTGTGCCAGACATTCCATCATCGTAGAGCAAGAAAAAAAAAAGAATCCCTTATTTCGCCCACGGTGCTTTAGTCAACCCATCAGCTCCTCCAGGAGGCGGTGGTCTCGGGGGCATTGTAGTTGAAGGCGCACCCGGTCGGGCAGTTGGCACGTGTGCTCTCGGAGCAACATTCGGTGCCGAAGCAGGAACCCGAGAGTAAGGGATACCCGGACCCGTACCACCGGGCATGCGCGTAGCTTGGACCCACGGTGCAGCAGTTGGTGCCTGGCATGAAGGCCCAGAGGCAGCGGGAGGTGGAGGTGGGGCCCGGTAAGTCCCCGGAAACCCCGTCGGCCCCGCCATGGATGGCATCTTGGTAGCCGCTGCCGTAGCCGCAGCCGCCAGCGGCTGGTTTGCCATGTGGACACTCTGCATGGGCGCCGCGGCCTCAGGGTCTTCGTCGTACGAGAACATGGACCCAAAGGGGAAGTGCTGCACGACGGGGAACTTGGACAGCACCTCGGCATTGTACATTTTGATCATGCCCTTGTTGATCTTGCCCCAGCCTTCCTTGATGCCCGACACGTCGTACAGGATCGGGCTGTGCTCCCAAAAGGGACCCTTCTTGACGTCGTCAATGAAGCCAATGGCCGAAAAGTACAGGTTCAGCTCGCGCTGCACCTCGACCGTGTTCGGCTTGAGAATGTCCGCCGGCTTGGGCGCCCGCGGGGCCGACCCTTCCTGCGGGTTGGTGGTGTCGGGTCGGTCGCCATTGCCGACAATCAGCGGCCGCGACAGCTGAGCCGACCCGAAAATGTAGGGCAGGAACGAGTGGTCGTCCAGCCCCCAGACGCCGTGCGTGCCCGCCGGCTCCAGCGTGTACGTCAGGATCAGCTTGCGCACTACCCGCAGGTACGGCTCCAGCACGCCCAGCACGATGCTCCGCTCAACCGACTCATCGTTTCGGTCTGAGCCGGCACCGTCCTCGAAGACGCCCAGCTTCCATAGGCACCCCAGGAACGCCAGGAAACTAAGCTCGTGGCCCGTTCCGTAGTCTAGGCGCTGCATGCTCCCGAACCCGCCCAGGAAATACGCCTTGAGCTCGTCCAGCGCCGTCGCCTCGCCCTCCTCCTCATAGTCTTTTGTCTCCTCTTCGTTTGTCTCCTCGCTTTCTTTCCTGTCCTCGCTTCGCTCGCTTTCTTTCTTGTCCTCGCTTCGCTCGCTTTCTTTCTTGTCCTCGCTTCGCTCGCTTTTCTCCCCGCTTCGGTCCTCTCTCAACCCTCGGATATACTCCTCCAACAGCCCGTCCACCCGCTCCCCCAACAGCTTGTGCCACGTGCGGAAACTCACATTGCCAAACCGCCGCGGGCCTGGGTCCGGCGGCGCCTCGTCAATGTACCTTGCTATCCGGTCCAGAATCGCCCGCAGGCGCACCACCGACGGCGCGTCGGTCCGGCGCGTCTGCAGCGTAAAGACTGTAGTCGTCGACGCGGTCGGTAGGTGGGGGGGCTGCGCCGTCGTGCGCGGGCACATGGCATGGTTCAGCTGCAGGATAAAGAGGCCAATGTCGCGGTAGCCCTGCGAGACGAGGAACTGGGCGACGTCGGGCCCGTCGTGGATCCGCTTGACTGGGCGGATAAAGTGTGGTGCAGCAGTAGTGTGTTTGTGTTGTTGACTCTTGTCGTCTGTAGACATGCCTGTCCCCTCCTCCCTGTCTCCTCTGAACAGTCTCTGCTCGGGTGGCAGGAGCTGGAGCTTGGGCAGACTCGGAGCTTGCGCCGTCGCTTCTTGTTTGGCTGCGGATGCAGCAGTGGCGGGTGGTTCCATCATGACGACCAGCGTTCATGCAGGTGTTTTGTTTTATGCGACTTTTTTTTTTTGCCGTGTGTGTGGTTGTGTTTTTAAAAGGTCGGCACAACGTTGATGTAGAGTTTGCCCTTTTTTTGCTGCCCGTTAATGTTTCTGGTAGCTTTACTGGTCTCAACTCCGAGGCGCTTACGGTCGCTTAACGGTTCAACGCTCCTGTTTCCAATCGCTGCGCCCAAACGTACTTTACCGTTGCTCGGGCTCGCGAATTCATATTTAAATAATAATATAAAACAAGTTTGGGCGCGAAAAAGGACTCTGCTCGTAAAGTCGCAATAACTCGCTGCAAAAAAAAAAAAAAAAAAAAAAAAAATTCGCGGACAAGCTCGCCGTAATTTTTGCAAAAAGAAAAGGTCCTGCCCGGAATCGAACCGGGGCTCCTGGAATGGGGATCTTGAGAAATCAGAATCCAATGTCCTAACCGCTAGACTACAGGACCCGTTGTACTGTGGTGGGTTTTGCTCCATCACGTGTTAGAATGCTAACAAGGATAAACTATCTTAAATAGGGAGGTGTCTCCACCCCCTGGCAAGATATCTTGTCCAAGCCATCCATTACCTAAACGGCTCTGGAATCTACAAAACCACAATACGATCATGTCCAAGAATATTTAAAAGGTTCTTAGGGATGGGGGGAGTGGGGGGACGAAAAGAGTAAAAGCGAAAAGCAAGACCTACTTTTAGCTTCATAGGCCTGCAGCGGCTCATCTTCATGACAACCATCCCTCGGAAGAAACAAGGAACATGTTTTCTTCTTACTAGAGGTACAGGGCTGAAAATATGAATGTAAAGAGAAAAGAAAATCAATTATATTTGAGAAGAGCCTGTTTTTGTTTTGTTTTGTTTTTTTTTTAGTAAAAAGGAAAACGAAGAAAAAAAGGTACAAAAAGGAAACCCGAACAAATATATCAAGTATTTAAAAGATACAAAATATTTAAAGTATTCCAGGTTTGAAAACATATTGAACGTCTAGAAAAGGAAGGAAACTGCAAGTTAAATCTTGGTGATTCTAGTGTCAATAACTTGCTCGAGCTGTTGTCTCCCACGGTTGGCTGTATATACGAATGATCAAACTTTTGTGTAAATAACAGACTTCAGGGCCAAATATCGGCTATGGCTCGGCGTGTATTCAAAATTTTAAATATCCATCTATCCAAAGAGTATGACATAACCCTATTCTAACAACAATGCACCGCCTTCCTCGTCATCGTCGTCCATGACCATGTCGTATTCTTCAGTCACGTCACTTTGGACGTCCGCCATGGAATCGTCGCTAATGACACTGGCATTGTCGGGCTTGTCGCCGGGCTTGTTGTCGGGCTTGTCGTCGGGCTTGTCGTGTGTCTTGTCATTGTCGTTGGTGTCTTTTGGGCCAGCCTCCTCTGGAACAAAACCTCCTCCTTCGTCCTCCTCCCCAACGGCTGCTGCTGTTTCTGCCGCGCCTGCCTTGGGAGCCTTCTCGCTCGTTTCTGGTATGAAACCCCCCTCATCCCCAGGAACAAACCCGCCTCCTTGGTCAGGGACAAAACCTCCACCCTGATCATCGTCGACAGTTGCAGCAGCGACAGCTGTGTGAGTTGTCTCGGGTATAAATCCGCCGCCGTCGTCTTCAGGGACAAAGCCGCCTCCTCCGTCGTCTTCTGGTATGAAACCACCCCCCTCATCATCGTCAGGTACGAAACCTCCCCCGGCATCGTCATTGTGGGTTACGGCGGCATGGCTGGTCTCTGGTATGAACCCTCCGGATTCTGGCATGAAACCACCTCCCGACTCGGGTACAAATCCACCCCCAGATTCTGGTATAAACCCCCCAGCCTCGGGAATGAACCCGCCCCCAATATCTTCTTCGTCCTCATTGTCAGAATCTTCTTCATCTCCACTGTCGACATCCAGCCGCGTGGCTCGCTTCTTTGGCTTGGGCGGCGTCGCCGCAAGTCCTTTGCCTTTGGACCTCTTGGCCTTGGGCGACACGTTCTTGCTCAGAGGCTCCAGCTCTGGCTGGGCCGGCACGACTGAAGCCACGTACTCTTCCTCTTCCTCGCCGTCGCCGACCTCTTCGCCTCGGTCTTCGGCTGCCATCCAGATCCGGTGCCGGATCCGAAGGCCGCGCAGAAACGCCGTCCATACTTTCAGTGCAATACGCTGCCGCCGCTCGGCCTCGGCCTCGGCCTCTTGGTCCGCCAGGCCCACCAGGACCGCCCTCACGGCATCCTCATACTCGGCCGCCACCACGGCGCCCCGCAGCACCGCCGTTCCCTTGCGGCCCTCAAACTTGAACCCCGTCAGGGCCGGTGCGTAGTCGATGCCCAGCAGAAAGGCAGCGCGCGGTGCGCCCGCGTCCAGTATGTGCACCCCCCCCGCGGGCACCATGCTCGGCACGTACACGTCAATGTTGCCAAACTTGTTCTTGGGCACGCGGCCGCGGACGACGGGCGGCGCCTCGTAGAGGTCCGTCTGCTCGGGCGTGAACAGCGGCGTGCCGGCCATTTCAAACGTCGGGCCGTACCGGGCCGTCGCGCCGGCCGCAATGTCGTCGTCATTGTCTGCGTCGCCAAAAAGGTCATCGTCGTCCACAAGCCGTCCGCGGGCGCCCAGACCGCGGGCCTCGTCTGGGTCTTCAGTGTCATCGCCGCCCCTCCCCTTTGGTCGGGGCAGCCATTTGACGGGTATCTCGTTGGGCCGTACTACATGGCCCAGCCGGTACCAGCGGTCGGCGCTGTAGGCGATGCGCACTTCATTGCGGCGGTAGATGCGCTCCAGAGGAGCTTTGCTGCCGGCCGATACGGTGCCCACCGACGTGGCGTTGGGAACCAGCACCTCGTGCCGCCGCAAGTGGCGGGCGAGTGCATAGATGGGATGGTTCTGGAAATCGGCCACGTTGCGCGGCAGCGGCTCGCGCGACTCGATGGCGTTGAGCTCAGTGTTTTCAATCTGGTCAATATCCGAAAGGTACTGCGAGCGGTAGCGCCGCATCGCCCGCCGGAGCCAGCGGGTGTTGCTGTTTTTCAGTTTTTGGCGTGTGGTCTCGGCATCCGCGTCGATGGCGGCTGCGTCCTCGAGACCGTCAACACGCGCTTTGCGGGTCTTTGCATTGTAGGCTTTGGCATAGCGCCGAGTGACATCCTTCGCCGATCCGTCTTCGGCAAACGCAATGGCGTACGACAGCTGGTTGCTGCGGTCCGACGCCGGCGGTTCTAGCTTGCCCGGGCGCCACTGCGAGCTCGTCACCAGGGGGTCAACCGGCTGCCATTTCTGGTGGGCGACGTCGAGGACTTCGACCCAATAGATTGGAAAACGGGACTCGCCGCGGACAACGTGCGGTGTAGACGAAGCAGAGCTTGGCTGCTGGACCTGCCTGGCGGGAGAGGGAACGTTGTAGCCTGCTGCCTGAGGGTGACCGAGACGGCGTAAGGGTGAAGCCGCGATATCACTCAAAGAATCACTGTCGTCCCCATCATTTTTCTCTTGGTAGATTCTGGGCAAGGGTGCCTTGTCCTTCTTGACGGGCTTCTTCTTTGGCTTGGGCATTGTGGGCGCATTCGTCAAAAACGAGAGCGGCTGCAGAGAGCATACAAGCCGTGCTTCCACGCCGGCTGTCCGCAGCAAAGCACAAAACAGCTGTGCGCCGACATCCCGCGAGCCTTGCAAGGTCTTGGCCGCGTCGATAAAGTCTTCCTTGTCGAGCGTGGTTTCCATGTCGGCGGGCAGCTCATAGTCCTTGAGCTGGTCAAGAGACTCTGCCCACAGGGCCCTCTTTACGCCGCGCTCCGTAATGGCATACGACGTGCGGAACATGGTCGCGACCTGCTGCAGGCCGTTCTTGAGCGACTCGGTGCGGCCAAACTGCGACAGATTGGTGCCCGGGTTGAGATAAGTGACCATTCTGTCGGTGAGCAGCGGCCGCAGTGCATCCTGTACGGCGTCCAAGTTGCACCACTTGTTTCGGCGCTCCACGTGCGCCATCAGGCACAGGACATGCACCTTGTGTATGTCGATGCGGCGCAGTCGCTCGGCGCGGGTGAGTGGTTTTTTGCGCTCGGCTGCTGTCTTGCCGTGCCGTGTCGGGGCCAGCACGTTCTCCTGTGCTGTGAGGTTGAGCTCAAACGTATCGGTGTTCTCCGGCTGTTGTCGTTGTTCTTTCTGTTTGGATGGCGACGAGGTCGTGTCGTGGCCAGCCCCTTGTGCAGCTCTGGCAAGAGCGACCTCCTCAAATACGAGATCCTCGTCCTCTTCCTCCGAGTCGTCCTCATCTCCTTCCTCGTATTCATCATCGGAGCCTCTCTCAGCTGTCTGGATGACTGGCGCTGGAATTGCAATGTCCTCAAACTCCATATCCTCGTCTTCATCGTCCTCGTCATCCTCGTCGCCGGCGAGCGTCTGTGTGGATTGTTGGGATGTTTGGGTCGTCTGTTGGGTCTTTTGACTTGGGCCGCCCGTGTTCATCGGCCTATGCCGTTCTACGGCGCTCTTCTGACCCGGCCGCTTTAAGCGCTTCGGCGGAGGCTCGCCCGTATCGGATGTTCTCGTCCGCTGTCGGGACCCGCGCACTCCGGCTTCTGCCAGCATCTCTTGCAGCATGCCGGGCATGTTGCTCCCCGATGACGCCGCCGCCGCAGCACTGCCTCGATTTGGCTGCCTGGTAGACGACCGCTGCTGGCGCCGCTGCGAAGCGGCCGCCCTGAGGCTGACGCCATTCGGCTGCGTCGTGCGTCGATTGGACATTGTGCTGACGGCGCGATTGCTGCCTGTTTGTCGCGCAAACTGCTGATCGCAGATCGTGTGCTGTTTCCCTTTCTAAAATTCTTTTTCTCTCTTTTAGCAACCACTCTCAGTTTGAGAGAGGTGCGCGCAGCTTCCGATTGCTACATGTCGTCCATATGAAAAGCCCGGGTCGTTTTTTTGCGTGTCGAATGGTGGCTGCGTGACGCGAACACGGTCGCAGATGCTTGGTTGTGTGATGGAAGCTGCCAAAATACATCGGGCGCACTGCGACAGAAGCGAAACTCGCCCCTCCGCTATTTTATCCTGGGAGCGACTTTGCCGCGAAAGCACGTGACCACTTTACAGCAGGCAGTTATCATTAAAATAGTATTTTCTTGAATCCACAGAATAGAATGTAAAAATTCCTCCACCGGAGATGTGCATGCAAGCCAAAGTTGTGGAACAAAGGGGGAATATTCACAAGCAAAAACAGCCCAAGGTAATAAAAAATAGGTCGCGCTGGTTTCCGAAGGCTGGCCAAACGAGTGCACTGAGCGCCCTTCTCTTGACATACAAAAGTACACCACCAATCACAAATGTACATAGATGGTGGAAATTTGGGAAATGAAATTCAGATAGTTTCGAATTGAAAAAGAAATAGAGCAAGTCGAATAGAAGAATATGTGTGGCCTGCAGAATGGAATACGGAGGCTGGTGGTGCCAAGATGAAGTAGAAGAAAAAAAAGAGGATGGAGGAAGAAATTCAACGAAGATGACTCCGGGGTATATGGCTTTTCAAAGATTATTTGATTCGGATGACTGGAAACGATAGATCGACTAGGCAGGTTGCGTGACGTTGGCGATCGACTTTAGCATGCTGTGTGACTGTTAGTTTTCTGGCTTCCCATGGTGTACGACCTGCGCTGGGTTCAACCTACTCGGCGTTGCGGTCTCGCAGCTCATCGTCGAGCTCCTGCAGTCCGCGTGCGGTAACACGGGCTTTAGCTATCTGTAACGACGCGAGCTGTTAGCATTTTTGTACTGCAGACGAGAAGGGGAGGGCATGAAGCGGAGTCTCAGTGGTAGCTCATGCTGGGAGAGTGGGGGAATGGCTTCACTCGCACCGATGCTAGAGCTGCCGACGAATGGTCCGGCTCGCTGGGCTCACCTTCCGCCGTTGCGGGAGCCTTGGAATCGGCCGTTGTGGCATCACCGTCTTCCTCCGCTTGGTCGGCAAACCGGCTGGCTTGCAGTCCCTTGGGTGCCTGTGCTGCACTGGCCTGCAGAATATGGTTAGCAACCCGGTCAACAAATTCGTGGGTTACTGCCGTGAATTGCTTTATCGTACCTTTGCCTCGGCAATCTCGGCGTCCTTGACCTTGAGTTGTGCTGCCAGCTCCTCAAGCTTCTTCTCAGCGTCGGCAGCCTTCTTCTCGGCATTGGCAGTCTTTTGTTGTGCCTCTTCCACGAGCTGGGTCATGGAGTCGTGCATGTCGGAGTAGTCAACACGGGACGTCTTCTCCTTTGCCTCTGCATCGAGCTTGAATGACTCCAGTTCCTTTTGCAAGAGCTGGAGGTCCTCCTTGGTCTCGCGCAGTTGATCGGCTGTCGTCTTCTCGTTGGACTTGGCTGTGTAGAGCTCGTTTTCGTGGGTCTTCTTGAGCGATTCGATCTCGGTGCGCAGGGAATCCGCCTCGGTAGTGTCGGGCTTCTGGTTCTTGGTGGCATCCAGTGCAGCTTCAGCCTCGATCTTGTCCATCTTGGCTTGTGCCAGTTGTCCACCTAGAGCATCACGCTCTTCACTGGCCTTGTCCAAGTTGGTCTGGGCTTCCGCCAATGCTGTCTCGATCTCGGAAATGCGCTTCTCCAGGCCGGTCGAGTGCTCGATCGCCGAAGTGTATTTCGTGTTCAGCTCACCGATCTCCTTGGCGTGTGCCTCCTTGAGAACCTCCGAACCAGACGAGCCTTCCTTCTTAGCAGCCTCGACAGCTTCGGAGTGAACCTTGATCAGCTTCTCAACTTCGGCGTTGTGCTGGCTTGCAAGGTCGGCCTTCAGCTTTTCAAGGGCAGAGGAGTGCTTGGTCTCGGCAGCTGTAGCAGCCTCCTTCTTGGCAGACTCGATCGCTGCGGCATGTTCATCTTGGGCCTTCTTCAGAGCGGCGGCATGGGCGGCTTCCAGCTCAGCCTTTACTGTGTCGAGCTTGGTTGAGTGCTGGGTCTCGAGCTCCTTCTTCAGCTCATCCAGCTTCGAAGCCGAGGCGCCAGAGCTGGCCTCCTTGGCAGCGGCAAGCTCATCTGCGTGGTCAGCCTGGATCTTCTTGACGGCAGCGGCGTGCTCCTTCTTCAAGCCCTCAAGGGCTTCAGAATGCGTCGAGCGGAGAGCATCAAGGCTCTTGTCCTGAGAGGCAGTCGATTCGCTCTTGAGGGACTCGACCTCCTTGGCATGGTCTGCCTTTAGGGTGTCGATATCTTTGGCGTGGCCGGCCTTGAGAGCGTTAAGGACTGCGACGTGGGCCTCCTTGGAGGTGTCGGCAGCTTCCAGCTTGGACTTCTCCAGATCCTTGGCGTGGCTTGCGTGCAGCTCATCCAGGGTCTTCTTGTGCTCAGATGCGGCAGTCTCCAGTGCTGCGGCGTGCTTTGCCTCTGCCTCCTTCAGGGCCTTTGCGTGGCCGTCAAGAGCTTTGGAGTGGGTTTCGGTGAGCTCCTTGTGCTTGGTCTCAAGGTCCTTGAATTGTTGCTTAAAACCAGAGTCGTTGCGTAGGCCCTCGATCTCTGCCTCATACTTTTGCGAGGCCTCTTTCAGTGCCTTGCGGTGAGCTTCGGTGGCGCTCGCAAGCTCGGCCTTGATCTTGGTGATCTCGCCGTCCTTGGTAGCGCCGTCCTTCTTGGCAGACTCCAGGTCCTCTTGCATCTTGGTGACGGCGGATTCGAGCGAAGCGAGCTTTGCGTCCTTGGCTTCTAGCTCAGCCTTGGCCGCATCGGCAGCCTTTTGAGCAGCTTGGAGCTTTGCCTCCAGGTCAGATGCGGCACCGCCAGCCTCGGCCTTGGCATCCTCGACTGCCTTCTCAGCCTTCTCGAGCTTTGACTTGAGCTCGGTAAGTTCCGCCTCAAGTGTTGTAATCTTGGCGGCATTGGTCGATTGCAGCTCGGCCTCGGAAGAAGTGAGCTTTTCGAGCTTGGCTTGGAGCTCAGAAACGGTCGACTCGTGGCTGGTCTTCAAGTCGGCAATGGCCTTGTCGTGAACGGAAGAAGAAGCTTCGGTGTCCTTGAGCTTGGCCTCATGCTCAGACTGCAGGGTTTCGATTGTCTTCTGAAGGTCTGCCACTTGCGCGTCAACGGCTTCCTTGGCAGCGGCAACGTCGGCATATTCAGCCTTGTGCAGAGCTACATCAGCCTCTGCGGTCTGCAGCCCCTGCTGGTACTGGACCAGCTGGGCATTCAGCGAACCAACGGTCTCCTCATGCTGGGCGCGCAGGCCGTCGATTGCTTGGCCGTGGCTCTGCTCTTGCTCGACCTGCTGCTGCTGGAGCTGCTGGTTGAGCTCCTCGATCTTGGCCTGGGAAGCAGCGATTTGCTCCTTCAAGCTGGTAACTTCTTCTTCGCTGGTAGCAAGCTTGGCCTTGAGCTCCTCGGCGACCTTGGCAGCTTCAGCGGCGGCAGCAGCAGCAGCGCTCGAGCTTGCCGTGGACCCGCTGGCACTGTGCAGAGACGGGCGGGTGGCATGCCGGGCAGCCGTGCTCGATGTCGCGCCGCCAACTGTGGACAGTCTCTTCTTAGCGTCTGCCACCAAGCCAGAGGTAGATGTGCGGGCAGCGGTGGTTCTCGTAGCGGATGTGGCCGTGGACGAGCTGACAGGTGTCCGGTGAGTCGGTGTAGTGGTCGTACGGGAAGTTCCCGAAACAGACGACGCCAGCGTAGGCTTCCGTGCGGCGGACGCGGCCGTGGTACCGGTTGCCGAAGTAGCTGCCTTGCGCTCAGCCAGTCGGGCAGTGGCCGAGGCAGTGCTGCTGCCTAGTGTGGACGTTCTCCGGGCTGTCGAGCTGGCCAGAGAGGACGTAGTGGTGCGCTTCTTCTCATCTTCGGACGTGGACGGGTGGACTCGGTGGGCGGCAGAGGACGAAGTCGCCGCGGTCTTTCTGGCCAATGTCGAAGCAGTACCGGCCGTGGGACGCGTGGGAGGCTTGCTCAGGCTGCTGCTGCTGGCCGTGCTCGTCCGTGCAGTTCCAGTGGTACCCGTCCGCGAAGCAGTGCTGCTAGCCAGACCGGGGCGGCGGGCGGTGGAAGATGCCGTGGAGGCGCCCACAGTCGAGGTCCGTTTCGCGGCAGCGGCCCTGGTCGCACTCGTAGCGGTCTTGGAGGCGGCGGTCTTGGTCGCGGCGCGCGGCGAGGCAGCCTTCTCGGGCTCGGGAGTTGTCTCGACGTGTTCCTCGGCCGGGGCGGCTTCCACTGGAGCTTCCTCAGCGACAGGAGCAGCTTCGACGGCATGAGCTTCTTCGACAGGCGCGTCGGCGACGTACTCGGGAGCTACATGCACCTGCTCGTTCTGGACGGCAGTGTACGGGTCGACTTCGGCCATTTTGACGTTTCTGGAGACTGGCTCACAAAAATAAAAAGGGTGAAGAATAGCACACGAAGATCGAGAGCGATTGGGCCTGGCAACTGTTCCGAGCTGAGCACAGGCGTGTGTTAGCGAAACGGAAGGCCACGAGGAAGAAAGAGACCCGAGAGAGGCAAACACGGGGCGGAAAGCTTGGTTGCGTTCTCCTCCGAGCTCGTTCGTTTTCCAATCAGACGAGGCAAACTGCGTGGTTCTTTCCGGTGTCGTGTAATAGCTCCCCCCTGGCAATGCGTGTTTTGTGCAACCCGGACTCACCTCTTGTGCAAGCAGGCAATAATGCTCTGTCTGTAGCTTTCCCCTTTTTTTGCCCTGTTCGGTTCTGCTCTGCCGGTGGTGCGGGTCGAGAAAATAAAACGGTTGAGAAAACGGCCAAGCTCTGGTTTGCTGGCTGTCGCAGGTCGGCTCGCAAATTGGGATGGACGACTGTGAAATCACGGCCAAATGGACAAAGTGAAGAGAAGAGAGACCATAAAAGGGGACTCGAGAAATGAGGTGGAATGCGAAATAGGTGCCCAAGAAGGAACCCAAGGTCAAAAGCAGACAGGGCCAGCGACACGACTGGCGCCAGGAAAACGGGAGACTGACAGACCAGAAAGTGGCAGAAAGTGGCACAGAGTGGCCAGCAAAACGCAAGGGCAGCGTGGGATAACCAGTAAGAAAGGTGCCCGCAGTGACTTGGGCAGGCGAGGAATGCGACGTAGGGGAAGGAGCAAGGAGAGGTCTCGGTCGGAAGAGAAAGGATTGAAAAACGGAAGTGCTCGTGCTGGGCAGAACGTCTCGTCTCGTCGTCTTGTCGCTGTCGGGACGGAGAATCAAAATATTGAAGAATTGAAAATGGCAGAGACCCCCAAAAGCTGTGCCCCAAAAAGGAATGGCTTGCGTCCAGGAGACGACAGACAGGGGAGAGAGACTGCGAAACGGGGCAGGCGCGATGGTCGCTTCTGACTGGGTGGATTCTTACTGGCTATTTCGCCGTGTTTTACTGGGCGCTGGACGGGCTGGGACAGAAAATTAAAGTGGAAGGCGCGAAGGGAAGCCGTTTCCAGGGCGCGAGGGCCGGCCAGGCCAGGGACCCCCCCCCCCCCAGGCCCAAAGCCACCGGAGCACAGGCCCTGGTTCTTTGACCCAGGTACCCAGGGCCCAATCCACAATGTGGACGACGCTACCCTATTTCTGGCAAATTAAAAACAGAAAACCCGCTGGACATGGAAGGAGGGACGTGCTGAAGCAATTTCCTCGGACGCTAGCCGAACCCTGGGTCGATAGAAAGTCACCAAAAGGACACATGATTTGGAAAGAAAGATGTGATGTATTTGGGACTTTGGGACTTCAAGACTTGAAAATACGACAAAGCCCAGCCCCTTGTCTCTGGACCTGACCTGCTCTTCTGGAAATGGCAAATTAGGCGAAACGACGTAGATTCAAAACGGCCACCCAGCGGCCACCCAGCACCTTTTGCATACTTTGGTACACTATCTGCAGGGCTATCCGGACTGCCGATGTGTCAGGTTTCCTTGGGGCCCTTCTACTATATGCGGCCGCTCAGTCGTCATCGGTTGCATGCCGGCCTGCCCGGCTGTCAGCCCTTAACAGTGGCCTGCTATTGTCAATGCTTCTGCGGCATAAAGAACGTGGCATAAGAGCGTGGCATAGGAACGTGGGCGGCGGTTGGAGAGCTCGGCTGGTTGGGCTGTGATTCATGGTTGCCGTTCTGGTGTCTGTTGCGTCCAAACCAGTTTCTTGCACCGTTCCTTGTACAGCGTTGCATCGAAACACGACAGACCGACACGCTGGCAATGACATGGCAAACTTTGCCGTTTTTCCTGACTTGACAGCAAGTTGCCCACTACAAGGACCTCTTCACCAATGAACAAGCCGGAACCTGGATGGATCCGTGACGAGCAAGAATACGTTGCAATGGCTCCGTTTGAGGGACTCGAGTAAATAGTAAATCGCAAACACATGATCGACAGTCCATGCAACAGCGGCACCCAAAAAGAGCAGCCAGACAGGCAGGGCCTGTTGTCATTCGGACGAAGAATAGGTGACTTTTTGCGGCCCGTGCTTGGAAAAGCCATTAAATCGAAATGAGAAACAGAAACATATTAAACATGAGAAACATGGCAAACATAGGCCCCCAATCATATAGCAAAAATATGGTGAAGAGCAAGAGAAGCATCATAGAAAAGAATCAGGTTGGTATCGTGAAAAAGCGTAATGAAAAAGCCAACAACACAAACGCCTCCCAGCACCCCAGGATATCTAATGCCTTCCCATAAACCATGGAACCTTCCCACCTTGCCGCCGCAACCTCAACCGTAGAAAAGACATAAACTCGTTGTGAAATAGACAACCTCTCCAACGCCTCACTTTTGTGGAAGCTTGTACCCGGCTCGTGCCCAGTGCGGCACCGCCATTTGCTTCTGCAGCGCCAGCGTCCGCGCCGCCTGCTTCACCGCCTCGGCCCGCTTCACCACGTCAAAGATGCCCCGGCCCAGGTCCGCCGCCAGCTGCACCAGGTCCGGCTCGTCGTGTGTCCGCAGGTGGTGCATAATGTACGTGAGCTCGCGCTGGCTGTACGGCTTACTCGAACGCTTGGCCTTGTTGCTCGACTGGGAAGAGTTTTGAGAGGCCGGTTCTCCGGCGGCAGCTGGCCCCGAAGAGTTTTGAGAGGCCAGTCCTCCGGTCGCGGCTGGTCCCGAGGAGTTTTGAAGGGACGGGTCCCCAGTCGGTAGTGCACCCGACATCACCGGCTCACTCTCTTGGGAACGAGGCAGAGCTCGAGCCTGTACGTGGGACCGATACTCCGTCTGAGAATGCAACCACTCTGACTGGGACTCCGACTGCCCCTGTGGCTGGAACCGTTTCTGAGAATGCAGCCACTCCTGCGACTGAGACTGTCCCTCCTGGGGAGGAGTTGGCCTAAACAGCTGTGACCGCTGCGACGTCTGCGACTGGGGCACCTCCTCCACCACCTGCGACTCTTGCGGCGTCTGCTGCAGCCGCCGCGCTGGGGGACTGATTTCGCGAATCGAGCTCGGCGGGAACCGGCGAACAAATATATCGTCGTCATCGTCTTCCTCGTCGTCGACTTCCTCCAAAGCAACCGTAGCCGTAGTCGTAGTCTCTGCCACAGGGGCTGTCTCGGGTTGGGCCGACGGCAGCTCCTGAACCTCGTCCTGTGCCTCATCTACTCCGACCTGGGGTTGCTCCTGCCCTGGCCATAGCATCGGCAAGTCAAAGCTCCCTAGAGAAAAATCCTCGTGAATAGGAACCACAACTGGGCCCGGCGACTTGGCCGCTCCTTGGACTGGTTTCTCCAGAGTAGACGACGGCGGAGTCTGGCGTGTAGTGCGTGTCGCAGCCGGTGGCGCCCGCCGCGTTGGTGTTGACACCAGCGGTGACGATGCCAGAGGCGAAGACATCAATGGTGCATACGCCGGCGTAGGCTGTCCCAATGGCTGTGCTGGCGATTGCCGCGTCGGTGTGTCCTGCACTTCTACCACGACCTGTGCCTCCACCTCCTCCACCGCAGCCGGCGGTGCCTGTGCTTGGGCCTGTACCCGCTGCGATCTCGGTGTGGCCGCATGACGTGATGATGGCTCTACGCCCGCATTGAACTCGGCAATCATTCGCCTCTCTCTTTGGCGCTCCTCCTCCTCCTGCTTCTTCCGTTCGCGCTCCTCCTCTTCCAGAATCTGCCTCTCGAGCAGCTGCAGCTTCTTGAACCGGCGCCATCTAATTTGTGGACCTTGGATCTCCTGCTCAAGCTGAATCTTGGCTGTGCAGAGCTCGTCTTGCACGCGGTCGATCAGAGTTCTCAGGAGTTTGCGCGATGCCTTTTTCGTTGTCGGCAAGGCAGACGAGGCAGAAGAAAGCTGGCCGCTGCCACTGTGGCCAGAATTTCGGGCCAACGCCTCGGGAGCGACACTGTCTCCTCTCTCGTTCTGGGAAAAGTACAGGGGGTGCTCAGCACGGTACCCAAGCTCTTGGGCCAAAGACGCCTCTATGCGAGAAGCAAACGCGGCGATACGTGAAGCCATCTCCAGGTTGGCGCCCGTCATCCGGCAAATGGCCAGCGGCACAAAGAAAGTCAAGCCGGGCAGGTAGAGGCTGTCATCGTCGTCGCTTCCGCCAAGAAGGTAAACCGTTTCCAACAATTGGACCGCCTGTGGAATGACAAACCGGATCAGGTCTTCGCACAGGAGTGCACGGCCATTGACCTCTTCTGGCGTGGCATCCGGCTGCAATGGTGCAAGCTTCGTGTCGCAGATCAGCCCGACATTATCGAGGATCTGCCCATAAAGATTGTCGAATTCCTTTTCGTAGACGGAAATGTAGGCGAATTGTTCGATAGGCCGAAATTGTCTCTGTGCCGGGAAAATAGGCCGGGGGATCTTTAGGCATGCCTCGGCGAGATCGTGAAGCTGACACCAGAGCTTGTGCCCAACGTCTGTCGCTGGCAGCGGGCCGTACTGGGAATCCTGATGTAGCTTGAAGAAAAACACTTTCCATGTGTGTTTCCCAGTCCAGCCGATTGTCCCCATCAGTGCAATCATGGCCTCGACAGTCTCGCTCCGGATTGCAACCACTTTTCCATCGGCCTCTGGCATGGGTGGGACTTTTATCTTGTGAAGCTTTTCCTTGCTCTTGCCGTTCTCTTTGTCCGACTCCTTCCCCTTCCCTTTTCCTTGTCCCTTTGCTTTTCCATTTGCCTTTCCCTTTCCCTTTCCCTTTCCCTTTCCCTTTCCCTTTCCTTTGGTCGCCGTTTTCTTGCTTTCCTGTCTCGCCTTTGTGGCTGGGGCATTTTTTTGGTCAGAGATGCGGTCTTCTTTTTCGTCGTCGGCCGGCACTTCATAAGGGTCGTTCTCGACTGGCGCTCCGTCCTCATCTTCTTCGTGATCGTCACCGGCTTCGTCATTAGCGTCGTCGGCTTCGTCTGCTTCGTCGTTCTCGACTGGCGCTCCGTCCTCATCTTCTTCTTCGTGATCGTCACCGGCTTCGTCATTGGCGTCGTCGGCTTCGTCTACTTCCATGCGACCAGTTTCCCCTTCTGCATCCTCGTCATCACGTTCCTCTTCCACAGACTCCAGCTGCATTCCGGATGAGTTCATCTCGCCATCAACTTGTTCTTCCTGAGTCTCGGGTGGCTGCCCTTGCTGTCTCCGTGAATGCCGTGTGGCGTGTTCATCTGGTGTTGGTTCTCTAGTCCTGTGCCTCGTCGCTCTCGTAGGAGCCGGAGGAGCCGGCCTCTCGTTGATCTCAGCATGTTCGGCAAGAGCCTTGCGTTTCCTTGTTCGAGTATCCCGAGTAGGGGCGGCAGCGGCGTCAGGTGCATGGGCTGATTTGCTGGATGCCCTTTGCAGCGCAGAGTTGACCAGCGCAGCCA
Source organism: Raffaelea albimanens (assembly GCA_002778245.1). Classification (NCBI taxonomy): domain Eukaryota; kingdom Fungi; phylum Ascomycota; class Sordariomycetes; order Ophiostomatales; family Ophiostomataceae; genus Raffaelea; species Raffaelea albimanens. The sequence continues at coordinate 2,559,323 of PCDJ01000008.1, read as the reverse complement.
TGTCGTTCGAGTTCTTTGACGGTTTCTTTCGAGGCCGGGGCTGGCGACTGCTCACTGTCCCAGAAGATGACGGCTCCTGGTACTCAGAGGTCCCACCATGACTGCTTTGCGACTCGTCTTCCATGTCGTCTTCATCGTCGTCTTCATCGTCGTTGCCGTCACTGGCTGGAGTCGCATTGATCGCGGGTGCTACAGCCTGCTTCTGGTTCTGAGATCTGGCTGCTGCATTGTGCTCCCCATTAGAGTCAGGCTCCAGGATTGGCAGCGGGTCTGGGCTGCTTGTGACGACCCGTTTTGAGGCTGCCCGCCGACGCAATGTTGCGCGCTTCGAGTTCTGGTCGTGACCGTCGGAAGACTCTGAGGCGTTTCCAAGTTGTCTGTTCGCCGGGCGCGTCTCCGGAAACGCCCGGCCACGCAGGTTTCGCAGGCTGACCATGGCGCGGATTTGAGTACTGTTGCGACAGTTCCGCGACAGTTGTTTTGCTGAGCCCCATGCGCTGATGAAATCGCAAATTAGAGATGCTTGCTTTCTGTTCGCGACGATCCAGTAGTGTGGCGTGGGCGTGTTGGGCATTTTGGTGCTAACCCCGCATTTGTTTATTCGCTGATGGTGGTTGCTACAGCAGCGAGGCCCAGGCGTTACGCCAAAAGAGGCATCTACTTTGCATTGTTCGCTCCTTCCTTACAATGCTAACATGTGAACGGCGCTCTGTGTGAAATTGCAATTGAGAGCTCGCAATTGATGTCCCGAAATCCTATTTTTACGTTGCAATTCATATCTCGTGTGCCACTGATCCCAACCCTGCAACAATACTAAAACGCCCGAAATGAGAAATAAAAAAGGGTATCCCATATCCCGCGCAAATCAATCAAAACACTTTCACCATTTTAGAAATTCATGCCAATACTGTTGTGTTGGTGGCCGAGATTGAATTTGAGAAAAGAAAAATCGCATCTCTGTAAAAGTTGTGCGAAGAAGAAAACGCGACGCCGAGAATCTCCCCCAAAGCCACAAGAACTGTGTTGCGCAGCATAGACGGAGGGAGGCCATAGGACCCCAGGATCAGAGAAGCGAAAGGAAATACCAAAAATGGCCACAACCCTGAAACTCCACGATACTGAAGCAAAGAGCCTTGGATATCGAATGCGGATGTGGCTGTTTCCTGCAGCGTGCCTAGCAGATCGTTGGTGAGGTTGTTTGCCTGGGCCAGCTGGAATGTATGGGCTGCATAGTTTGTCGAAAGTTTGTCAGTGATGTTGTAAAGTTTCTCGATGCCCTGTATGAACAATTAGCTTGATAGCCTTGCCGTTTATTCTTTTGAAAGAGTAGACTGACTTTCTCCAGCAAGTTTTGACGATCGGCAAGATCTGTTGTTTGGCGATGAGCGAGTTCCTTGATCGTTAGCTTTACTGCACCGATGTGGATGTCAACAGGGAATGCATCTTACGAGATCATTTCGAACAGCTGTTGAAGAAGAAATGACAGCGACCATTGCGGAAGTAAAGATGTCAATTTCCTCATTCACTCTTTGCGCAGTGCGTTCAATCGATTGTTCGTGGGCAAGTGCGACTTCTGAATTGGCCTCGAGAGCAGTCTTGGCCATGGAGGCAAGCATTTTTTGCAAACTTTCGGCTGCGAAGAGCCCTTCTGCGACAGATCCCATTGCGCTGCGGAGACCACCATCGACGTTGGTTTCAATATATTGGTCAATATCTCCCAGTTTCTTGTGTAGCCTGTCCATTTTTGGGAGGATGCTGTTCATTCTCTCGCTCACTTGATCGGCCGCGGCATTCCAAACACTTGTACGCTTCTGAAGATCGGCTTCAACGTCGTTGGCTAGTTTGGCCATTACTCTTGTGAGATGCTGGAATACCAGTATGTTTTGAGCTGGCAGACAGTTAGTGTTGTGTCATTTCATTTCAATAATTTCGAGAGAAGAAGAAGAAAGACAGAGTTTACTCTTTTCGTGATCTGCACGAGCGGCTTCGCAAAACCGAACAGCCTTGTGGCTGTAACTGACCCAAGTATTCCAAGCAGAAGCAGAATCGGCAAGTCCTGTGAGGCAAGATTTGATCTGAGTTGCAGATACGTGAAGGTGTGCCTTGTCATTGAGCGGCAGTTGGCTCAGGGTTGGTTCACGAAACGGCTCACATTCTGATGGAATGTAAAAGCTGCCCTTTTCGAGGTCGCATATGGCGAGGCTTGCCGCGTACGAGTCCACAAAGTCTCTGGCTACCCGTTCACTGCTGGCCATGACTGCCACCTCGTCCTTTCCATCGAGCAGTTGGCAGTTGTTGACTAACAGACGAGCTGCGACGCGGTGACAAAGCGGTTCTGACTCAAGTTCTTGAAGCTCATCTAGGGCGATTTTGTAGACCAGTGACCGTGGCAAGCCCGTCTGGAGCAGATCTGACGGACTTAGGCTCGCCAATGGCTGTTGGTCATGGCTCTTGTAGTCTGGATCTGAGTTAGAAGTGAATGACCAACCATTTGTGGTTTTTTTCTCTTAAAAATACCTTGTGACGAATGCCTCTCTAGAGGCCAGTGGAAACAAGTAACGGGGGGTAATAAAGAAGCCACCCACAGGCTCGAAAGCATCAACCGAGTCAGGGCCATGGTCGAGTCGAGGTCGTGATGCGCTGGTATGATCACGCGTTGGATGACACACAAATTGTCACACTCCAAATGCGAAGAAATGTCTCATGATATAGTAAGTAGAAAAATCAGTGCGAAAAAAATGACACTGCAAGATGTGGATTTGACGATGGCGGAAGAGTTAGGTCAGAACATCAGGATCTCGAGAGAGGTTTCGGTAGAGTTCAAGGCGTAAGTGTGAGTGTGCAGAGGTTTTTGAAGTGGCTAAGAAATACCCTCCAGAAAATAAAAGTAATTATGTGTCCTGAAATTTTTTCGACCTTGACAAAAATGCCAGTTGACTGTCGAGGAAGGCGCGATGTTAATGTCCAAATGAGGAAGGCTTGATAGCCGCATGAAAAAAGTGGAATGATCGCGGTGTCACGTGCGCCGTTTTCCGTACCCGAAAATGTTAGTGCCGTTGCACATCCAAAATTTTCGAGCTTCAACAGCTCCCGGTGGATTGAACGTTCAACGCACCGCTCCACCGTTTCCGCCCACAACCTTCCTTCGTTCCGACCCGGCACGGCCAAAAACGTTTACAATGTTTGGTCCCAGCAGAGGACGGGCTCTGGCTCGAGCCGTCGAGTCGTCCATGGCCACGCCCATAATACCACAACCACGACTGGCAATTCCTGCACTTCACCAGTGCTGCGCCCACCAGCAAGCGCGGCCCTTCTCGGCGACCTCGGCACAGAACTCCAAGATCGGCCGGACACCAATTACCGTTCCGCCAGGTGTCGAGCTCACAATTGGCGAGCTGGAAGTCAAGGACGACCCGACCACATACCTGAAGATTGCACGCAGGAGGGTGGAGGTGGCAGGGCCACTCGGTCAGTATAGACACGGGAGATGCTAGGAAAAAAGACCTCAATTGGGGGCTAACGGATTTTATTTTTGGTTTCTAGGCAAACTCGAGATGACGATACCCGACTTTCTAAACCTTGATCACGACAAGGCTGAGCGGAGACTCACACTGAGCATTCAGGACTACAACAAGAAGGAGCAAAAGGCGATGTGGGGTGAGTTTTTCTGAGTGTATGGGGGAGGGAACTCCAATTGGCAATTGCTAACTTGTACCTGGAAGGGACGACGTGGGCATACATTAACCGGGACATTATCGGTGTATCGGAAGGCCACACGGCGGTTCTGCGGTTAGTCGGTATCGGTTACAGGGCGAGCATGGAGGACCGGCCGGAGCGGGAGGAATACCCAGGGCAAAAGTTTGTGGTACTGAAGCTGGGTTTCAACCACACTGTCGACATGGGCGTGCCCAAGGGCATGAAGGCCAGCACACCACAGCCGACACGCATTCTGCTCGAGGGCATCGACCGGCAGGAGGTCATGCAGTTTGCAGCGAACATCCGCCAATGGCGGCGGCCCGAGCCGTACAAGGGCAAGGGTATCTTTGTCAACGACGAGACGATCAAGCTGAAGCAGAAGAAGGTCAAATAGGCGGTTTATCTTTTCTGGGTTGGTGTATTGTGGCAGCGTATTTTCGCAGTTGTCTGGCATAAAAAAAGCAGGCAGCCTGCTTTGTATATTTTGTAGTTTGTACACTATACATTCCCATTTCTCATGTTTATCTTTTTTAAATTCGTGTCCAAGTGCAATTTTCATTCGCCAAATTTCGTGTGTGATATTTCGTGTTTTTTATGTTCCTTTTCATGCCTGCCCTATTTTTATGCTTCCTATTTTCTTCGTCCTCATGATCCTCGTGCTTTGTCTATATCCTTGGGAGTCACGCGGCAACCTTGAGCACTTCCTGCACAGCCTTCAGCACACGAGGGTGAATCGAGGCCGGTGCTGCAACAACGCCCTTGTTCTCGGCCAGAGTGCGACCGCGGGTGAAGTCCAGTCTGCGGCCCAGAGTGTCGGTGACTTGGCCACCTGCCTCACGGACAATCAGATCGCCAGCTGCGTGGTCCCAAATCTTCTCCTGGTAGGTAGCAGACACCGGCAGACGCAGGTAGATGTCGCCGGCGCCACGGGCAATAGAGCCGTACTTGGCCTGAGAGTCCATGCGGACGCTGGGCTTGGTGATGCCTAGCTTCTGTGCAATCTGTGCAGAGTCGCTCTGGTTGGAGTGACCAGCCTCGACACTCTCGCAGAAGGAGGCGCCCGACAGGTCGTCGGCGTTGGGCAGAGTCTTCATAGAGATTGACCGAGCTGGCTGAAGAGCGCCACCAGTCAATGGCCGGCTGAATGCACCGCCTCCCTTGACGGCCGAGAAGAGAACGCCGTGGCTGCTGCCCTCATCTGTCTGGTTGGTGCCAATGTCGGCAGTGAGTGGCGCAGAGTCGTCCACGGGCAGGTTGGGGCAGCCCAGCACGCCAACCTTGACATCGCCATCCACCAAGAGACCAACGCAGACGGCATACTGGCCGCCACGCAGGAAGCCCTTGGTGCCGTCAATGGGGTCGATTGTCCAGATGCGGCCAGAGGCGCCGCCCTTGCTCTTGCCCTCGTCAATCAGATCCAGCATGGCGTCCTCGTTGGGGATGGGTCCACCCAGAACAGTCTCGGCAGCATCGTCGCTGAGCTTGGCCCGCTGGACAAAGCCCCAGATGGTGTCCTTGAGGGCGGCGTCCTTGCGCAGAGTGTCGGCCTCTTCCTCGGCCACAATCTCATCTGTGGGGAAGCTGGCGCGCAGGGCGCCAATGATGAGCGCCTGGGCGCCAAAGTCGCCCACGGTCACAGGCGACTTGTCATCCTTGGAGACGGTGCCCTTGGCCTTCTCGTGAAACACCTTTTTGGTCAGGATGGCAGCTCTCTGGACAGCCAGCTGGGCGACCTCGAGCTCCTTTGCGTACGATGGGGTCGACATGGTGGGGGCTGTGGTTGTGGTGAAGGTCCTGATGCTTCCGGAAGAAATAACGAGTTGGCGGAAGCTGTGTCGTGGGAGAACCTTTGCGACGAAGAGAGCCAGCGCCAGGGCGAGCAGAGCAAATATGACAAGTGGACGTCGTAAGCTTCTCTTTGGCTGCTGTGGGGCTGCGCTTGGCGGGCTGGCAGAAGAAGAGGAGGAGGAGGGGACTGGCGACTTTATCGTCGGTGGGTTGATGGGGAAGTGCCTTGTGTGACCGTCAGACTCGGACATCCAGAAGCAATCGCAGTTTTAACCCCCAATTGAAGTGCTTTCCGTGGCTTTCGGTTGTCCGATGCGCATCTCAGCGTCACTACCCCTCGAGGTGTCCAGGTTTGCGCCTATGACGCAGGGCACACGTGACCACGATGCCGGTTTAAGCTAGCCGTTGTTGACGGTCCGTGCGAGGTAGCAACAGCAACGCATTTGTCCTCTCCTTTGCCGCCCGCTCGCGCTCTCAATGCTCTAGACCCAGCCCGGACGCCATCACACTGCCTCGATGCGACATGCCCCCTTTCTGCACACTCCACTTGTTGTGACTGCGCCCGCCCTATTTTTCGGCGGACCGCCCACGTCTGACAGCCTCGTCTTTGTCCATCCACCGGCCCAGCAGAGCTAGTCCTGAGCCGGCAGTAAACACGAGAAAACAGGAGACAATCAAACGCAACGGGAAGGTCGAAAACCAGCTTGACGGCAACACCTCCTCTGCAACCAGCAAGGAACCTGGCAGAAAGCCGCCCACACGCGGCAGCGGGCTATTGCTCTGGACGACCCCCAACAAGCTCCTCGACCTTGGCGCCACCACCGTCTGAAAAAATGAATGCGACGAAGCGGAAATTTAATGCCCTCCTGAATGGGATCGGCACACGATCCACCACCTCCGTTTCAGCAGAAGACGGCAGCGGCAGCAGCTATAATAATAAGACGAATGCCTCGCGCACTTCTCTCCTGTCAGAAGAGCTGACCCGGCCGAGGAGCAACAACAGCTTCGCGCCTAGTGTGATTGAGGACGGCTCCAGCACCCACAACAATCCAAGCACAACAGCCGACATGTTTACAAAACCAGCCCTGTCGTCCGCGACTGCGACGACAACAATACCCTCGACAGCTCCCAAGACGGCCGCGGCCGAACTCGAGTTCCTGGCCAAGAGACGCAAGATTGGACTCGGCAACTCGCCCTCGACCAGCAGCCTGCGAACCGCGAATGTCAACAATGCCGGCCTCACGACGTCGGCAAGTACGCTGCGGAAATGGACAGATACAAAGAGCGGGAGCACAACACAACAACTCTCCTCCCAGACTGCCACACAAACACCACAGCCTGCGCCGCGGTACTGCCCCGGCGACCGCGAGCAGCTCCTGCGCCGGCTCGCAACGTTCCAGGAACTCACCGACTGGACGCCCAAGCCGGACCGCATCAACGAGATCGAGTGGGCCAAGCGCGGGTGGGTGTGCCAGGGCAAGGAGCGCGTGCGATGCACTCTGTGCAGCAAGGAGATTGTCGTGCGACTAAAGGGGGACAAGGCTCTGCCCGACGCCGCCGATAACAACAACAACAACAACAGCAACAACACCACGACCGAGGCCGCCTTGGTCGCAAAGTATGCCGAACTGATTGTGACGGCGCACCAGGACGACTGCCCGTGGGAGAAGATGGGGTGCGACGACACGCTGCTGCGGCTGGTGCTGGCGAACCCGCGGTACGCCCTGGAAGGGCTGCGGGAGAGGTACGACGAGCTGTGTGCGCGCAAAGACTTTTTGCCGTACGAGTTTAATCTGAGGCTGCCCGAGGGGCTGGACATTGACGCAGTGCTGAAATGTCTCCCAGGAGATTTTTTCGGCAAGTCTGGCCAGGCAGCCTCCTCCCCCCCCAACCGGGTCGCCTTGGCTCTGGCCGTGATGGGATGGCAGGGCTTGACGAACAGCCGCATCGGCGCGGTCCCCAACTCGGCGTCGTGCCACGCGTGCCTCCGGCGCCTGGGCCTGTGGATGTTTAAGAGCAAGCAGGTCGACCTGGAGACGAACACGGTGATTGAGCCGGCGCCGATGGACTGTCTGGACGCGGTGCGGGAGCACCGGTTCTTTTGTCCGTGGAAGAACGGAGCCGTGCAGAGGAACGGGAGCGGCGGGGGCAAGAAGGGTGCGGAAGAAAATCTTGCAGGGTGGGCAGTGCTGGTCCAGGTGTTGAAGAATGACGACTATCTGAGGAACCGCATGACGACGGGGACGCCGCGGAAGGCGGCGCCTGTGACAGCGCCGGCCACGCCGGGCCGTCCTGCCACGCCCGACGGACGGCCAGTAACGGCAGCCGACACTGACGCCGGCAGTGTGTTTGGCGACGGAGGCGACGACGACGTCGAGGACGAGGCGACGCGTTTAGCCAAGGACAAGGAGCGGTGGGCGCGCCTGCGGCGGGTCAAGAGCTTGTTTGACACGAAAGGGTCGCGGCGGCTGAAAAAGGGCAGCGAGAGCCGGCCGGGAACGGCCAAGTCGACGAAATCGACGAAATCGATAAAGTCGATACTGGGGACGCAGAGCCGGCCACAGAGCAAGGGGCCCTGAACCGAATTTTTGTATACTAGATTTGCATTGAAGCGGTTTTAATATAATTTATTGGGTGCACAACAAGTTCACAGTATCTTGATTCTTTGATTCTTTGATTCATTTTTGATAGGATCTCAAGCCTATGCTAAATGCAACGTAAAACATGACGGGGTATAAAAAATATTCTTTGTATGTCCCTTGGCCTCCTCCATCTTTTGTTCCTCTCGATCCTTGTTTCATATCCTTTGTGTGAATACACAATTTCGCAATATTCCTCGACATTTCACCACCATTCCTTCACTCCCCCTTGGCTGTCACAACGGCTGGGGCGCGGAACCCAACCAAGGGGATCCGGCTCCGCAGCGCCAGCGACGACAGCACCACCGAGATCGAACTCAGGGCCATGGCCAGCGACGCCCACACCGGGTCCAGGCGCACATGCGTCGTCCCGTGGTGCGTCTTGATCGGGTACAGCACGCCCGCCGCAATCGGCACGGCGACGCAGTTGTAGATCAGCGCCCACCCGAAATTGAACGCGATACGCCGGAACACGGCGCGGCTCAGCGCCAGCAGCGTCACCACGGCCTGCAGGTTGGACTGCACCAGCACAAAGTCGGCACTGGAAATGGCCACGTCGGAGCCGGAGCCGACGGCAATGCCGACGTCCGCCTGCGTCAGGGCGGGCGAGTCGTTGATGCCGTCGCCGACCATGGCCACCATGCGGCGCGATGAAGAGGACGAGTCGCCGCCCATGGACGCCTGGATGGACTGGATCTTGGCCGCCTTCTCGGTGGGCAGGACCTCAGCAATAAACTGGTCGGCAGGGATGCCGAGCTGGCGGGCAACGGCGGCGGCCGTGACGGCATTGTCGCCGCTGAGCATGTACACCGAGACGCCGCGTGCCTGGAGAGCCGCCAAGATAGGGGCAGCCTCGGGGCGGACGGGGTCGGCAATGGACATGGCGGCGCCGAGGGTCCAAGCAGATTCGTCACCATCAATGTCAGTCCGGCGAATACCAGCCAGGGCCACAGACTTGGCATCGGCCTTCCACTGCTCAAGGGAAGCCTTAACAGACTCGGGAATAGCGACAGAGAAATCAGCCATGAGAGCCTCGTTGCCGACAATAATGTCAAATGCCGTTGTCTCTTGCTCAGTCTCCTTATTCTCCGAGCACTGATAGACGACGGCACGCATGCCACGACCAGCAATCTCTTGCAGGCTGTCAACGTGGCCAGCGGGTGTGGCATTCTCTTCCGATTCTGCAGTGCAGAGCGACACAATGGCCTTGGCAATGGGGTGGCTGCTGTTCTCTTCGACGGCCTTGAGGGCAGCGAGGACGTGCTTCTTGTTGCTGTCGTCGGGGAACACCGAGTCGTTGACAGTCGGTTCACCACCTTGGGTCAATGTACCCGTCTTGTCAAAGACAATGCAGCTGATCCGACTGGCCTTCTCAAAAGCTTCACCACCACCCTTGGCCAGAATGCCGTGCTTTGCGGCCATGCCTCCCGCCACAAAAATCGCAGTCGGGGCCGCCAGGCCAAGACCACACGGACAGGCAACAACAAACACGGAAATGGCAAACTGCAGCGAAAATGCCACCCATCCGCCGGAGCTGACGTCCAAGAAATGGCCCGGGATGGTTCCGGTGACACCCAGCAACAGCCAGGTGAGCCACGTCGTAATGGCCACCAGGGTCACGACGGGCACAAAGTATGTAGTCAGGAGGTCGGCAATCTGTTCCATGGGGGCGCGCTTAGTCTGGCCCTCACGCACGACGGCGACGATCTTGTCGAGCATGGACGTGCCCGAGGCCCCGGTGACACGCACCAGCACAGGCGCATCCTTGTTGACTGTGCCCGAGAACACGCTGTCCCCGACAACCTTGGGCACAAGACGCGACTCGCCCGTCAGGCTGGACTCGTCAAAGCTGGACTGGCCCTGGACGATGACACCGTCAGCCGGCGGGGAGGCACCGTGCAGAACACGGACGACGTCGCCAAAATCGAGCATGTCAGCCTGGACCTCGATGCCAGCGACTGTCGGTGGTGGGGCGGCAGCAGCAGAGCTGGACTCTTCTGCCGCGGTCTCGTCCTTCTTCTCAACATCAACACTGGTAGTGGTGATGCCTTCGACAAGGATGGCCGTAGTGGGCCGCAGCCGGCCCAGCATCTCGACGGCGTCTCCGGTGCGCGACTTGCTGTAGCTCTCGATAAGACGACCAACAAGCAAGAAGAACGTCAGGAACACGACAGAGTCAAAGTAAAAGTTGGCATTGTTGATCTCGGTCGACTGGTAGGCGGCGGCGGCGATCATCTGGCTGACGCTGCTGATGTAGGCAATGGTGGTGCCGAGACTCATGAGGGTGTTCATGCTGCCGAAGCGGTAGAAGCGCTGCAGGATAGGCGTGCGGCTACCGCGACGCCACAGAGCGCGGATCTCCTTGACGGCACGCACATGGAAGACGTCGGCCGCAAAGAAATACACTGGGGTGGCCATGATGAAGAGGGCGATCTGGGCACGGCTGATGCCAGACGTCCAGGGCTCCATGATGTACATGCGGCCCATGTTGGAGGCCGGCAGCAGCGACATGTAGACGATGCCAATGATGAAGGTGGGAATGCAGATGATGCCTGTGAAGATGACCCGGTACAGGATGGTGCGCTGGTGCTTGCGCTGGATCATGCGAGACCGCTCCTCCAGAGTGGGAGGATGGTAGATGTCAGCCGAGAAGACGCTGTCACTGGCCTCAATGGCAGCCAGGATGTGGCGAATGGTGAAGTTGGGTGCGTCCGGCTCATAGGTGAGTTGAAGGATGGGCCGCTGGGGTGTCGGCTTGCTGATGACCTCGAGGGATGAGCGGCGGAAGCCAGCCAAGCTGCTGACCACTCGGTCCGGGCAGTGCTCGCAGTAGAGGCCCTCGATGCGAATGTTCACGGTGCGCGTAGGGCGCTCCTCTTCAGCGGGGGACTGACCGTCGGCCTGGCCCTGAGACTGCTGCTCCTTCTTCTTGCGCTCAAGATCGACACGGGTCACACTGTCAATGGTGGCATCGTATCCAAGGTCCTCGATGGCTTCGACGATGTCGTCGGCCTTGTCCTTGTCGTCGAACTCAACAGCAGCACTGTTGGAGATGAGGTTGACTGAAACCTTGGAGATCCAGTCCCGTTTTTTGAGCTCGTCTGAGATGGCATTGACGCAGACTGCACAGGTCATGCCGCCAACAGCCAGGTTGGCCTTCCAGACAGGCCGGTTGCCCGGTGCATCTTCGTCCTCGATAGTGACGAACGAGTGTCCGTTGGCTGGCATTCCGTCCCCCTTTTCTTTGTTGGCTTGGGTCTTGCTGGTGAGGTTGCTGGCGACGATAGTCGTGCTGCTGTTGGTGATGTCTCCCAGGTTGGCGGGCCTGGTCGGTCGTGATGGCTTGGCGAACGTGTTCTCGATGTGTTCCTCGTCGAGATCTTCTGCTTTGCCGGCCGCCTTCTCAGATCCCTTGGCGGCAGTCCGGCTCTTCTGAAGCCGACACTGCTCGCAGTTATCGAGATGGGCTTGGGCGATCCGTTCCAGGGTGACTGGTGATCTGCGTTCTGGTCTGGAGCTCGGCCAGAGGGAGAAGGACCCCAGGCCCCAGTAGGAGCCCGTGTTGGAGGTGGCGGTAGCAGACGAAGTCATGGCTGCTGCTGGCTTGGTGGCGTCGTGATGATCGTCATCTACGTCGGCAGGGATTGACTCCTCTGGCATGCCGGTGGGGTGAGCAGCGGCAGAAGCAGCGGCAGTGGCCTCAGATGTATGTAAGCCCCCAGCAGCTCCTGCTGGGCCAGGTGAGGTATGACCAGCGCCACCAAGACCGGCAGAGACAAACGCATCGCACACACCCGCGGCAGAACTCGGGCCACCAATGTCAGTCGGGGCGTGCTGGTCGTGCATGTCGAGCAGGGGATCACGGCCAGAACTGGTGACACCGCAGATGTCGAAACCAGCGTCCGTCAAAGCTGCAGCCATGTCGCCAACAGAAGCCTCCGAATCGTGTTCCACGGTGACCACAGATGTGACAATGTTGGGCGACACCCATCGGATGTGGTCTGAGCTGACCTCGTCAAGGGTCTCGCGGATAGTGGACACGCAGGAGGGACAGTGCAGATTTCCCAGGAGGAACGACGTGGTCACGGCTGGCTGCTGCTGGCTGTTGTGACCTGGGGGGCCTTCATGACTTTGCTGCTGCCCCTGGCTGCTCTGGGCCCGGAATGGCCGAACCATCCTGCTTAAGGAAGGTGCCATGGCGGCGCTGATGACGAAGTGACGGGGTAAATGAGGATCAGTCGGGGGCTCTGATTCGAGAGGCTCGAGATTGTCTGAAGGGGGCTGCTGTCTCGGGACGGGTATAGCGGCGGCGGAGAGGTCGTTGTCTGTGGTCCTTTCTTGCTTCTGGTTGATTGCCCAGGGTCTGGTGAGCCACTCAAACGGCAAGCCGACGCGGGTGGCCGTCTGGGAAAGACAGCCAAGGACGTGGATCAGGGGGAGTGAGTGCAAGCGAGGGATGTGTTCTTCCTGCAACCCTTGCCGAAGGCTCAGATCGTCGCTCGTCAAGACCTGCAAAATCTGTGGCTTGGGTGGAGACTGGGTGACGCTCTGTGAGATCACAGTATTTGTTTATATTAAGTCCGGCCACAAAGGGAAATGCGGACGGGCGGCAGTCGATTTGGGTTGATATCAGGCTGAAGTTGACGAGAGGTCAAGGGGATGCAGACGCCTGTGAGGATGGCGTTTATATATTGCGTGAGTGCAAATGAAAGGCCAGGCAGAGCCAAACGAGGATAAGCACTGAGGGAAAAGTGCGGAAGGGAGGAGAAGTGGAAAGAAGGGGCTGCCGGAGAGAAAAGACTGCAAAATGATGGGCAAAAAAGGGGGGAGAAACGAGGGGGGTGAACCTCATGGAACGCCTGAGAAGGCTGCAAAGGCCGCCGAGTCACCAAAGTCGGCCTGCAGCTTGCCAAGTATGCCAGCAAGCCAGATGACACGTTTGTGCAGAGATTTCCCGTCGAAAACGGGCAAATCCAGCACCAGAGGCGGCCGTGGTGGTGGTCGGCGGGCCCGTTTGCGAGATTTGTGCCGGATTGTGAGCCTATGAAAATTCCGCGCCGACGTCAGCCACGAGCCAACCCTCGGGGGCGCCCTTGGCAGCCACCGGCGCCCGACCCATCAGCCTGCCATTATGACTACAGCAAAAGACGAGGAAGACGCTATTCTCCGCACAAGTCGCGCAAGGTTGGTCATCAGGCCCCGTCAGGGCCCCGTCTGGGCGCATGCCGCGGGCCGCATCGCCCACGACGGGCTCTGGTTTCTGCCCCTAATCGGGATCTGCATTAATAGGCAGCCCAGGGAGAGTGATGAGCAGGTACGCATAATGGCGGTTGCACTGTGCACGCGTTCCTGCGGTGGCGCGGGCGAGGCAGAAAAGACGAGATGACAAAACAGCAGTTGTGGAAGCACAACACATGACATGACTGCACGGCATATGCGGTGCTGAAACAGGAAAGAGCACCAAACACTTGTTCCTGCCTGCACAACCCCGCGTCGAACCTCGCACAGGGCGCCCGGGAGAGCAAGGTAGTTCTATTACAGTGGCAAGCATGGACGAGGATGCGGGATCTCCACGGGAATCCCACGAGCTTCTGACATCTGCCCGAGGCTGCAGCGGAATAATAGCCTTGTGGGCAGCGGCCGCCCCCGGCTGAAGAGAACAAGCTTGTTTTGCGCTGGCCGGCGCAGAGGCCGCGTGGGTTTCCTCGCCAGGCACAGTCTGGTGCGGCCTCACACTGCGTCCAGAATGCAGTTGTTTGCACTGCAAATCGTGGCACGTTGCAGGGCCCCAAGTTTGGTTAGACAACAGAGAAAAACTTGCATTGTCTTTGTCTTTCTTGGATTGTTGCCCTGCGTCGTCGCCCTTAGACAGGAGGCAGGTACCTTGTACCTTGTGCACGTGACACTTTTCGCTCGTCGTTCTCCACTCGCCGGCATTGGCTCACGCCATTTTCGGAGTTCGTCGAAGCTGCTTCGAGCTTGCTTCAACGACAACCCAAAATGCAGTCAGTACGGTCGGTGTCGAGGCGTCAATTGACCCAATTGGCACGGGGAGCTGCAACTGCGGCCGCCGGGGCCCCTTTGCCGGTCCGGGCCTTCTCTGTGCTCAACCGGCCGGCGCCCAACTACGAAGGCCATGTGCCACTGACACCAGTCGAGAAGGTCGCGCTGACGTTCGGATCAGCCTTTGGCGCCTTTCTGAACCCACGGCGTGCGGGTGTGTACATGGCGAACCCATCCTGACTGAGTGCCTCTGTGCTAACCGTCAGACCTAATTGCCACACTGGGCGAGGTGTCGGCCGGCCCCGTGGCCCAGCGCCTGCGCGACACCATGCTTGCCGACGAGACGGGCCGCCAAATCCTGCGCGATCGCCCGCGCATCACCTCGAAGAGCATGCCGCTGGATGATCTGCTGGCCATGCCGGAGGGCACAGTCGGCCGTGTGTACGGCAACTTCTGCCACCGCTACCACATGTCGCCGGACGTGCGCGACGACGTGCGCTACATTGACAACCCCGAGTGCGCCTATGTCATCCAGCGCTACCGCGAGTGCCACGACTTTTACCACGCCCTGCTCGGTCTCCCGCCGCAGTTTGTCGAGGGTGAGATTGCGCTCAAGGCTTTCGAGTTTGTCAACACCGGCCTGCCCATGGCCGCGCTGAGCCTGGTGGCCGTCGCCCGGCTCAAGCCTGCCGAGCGCGAGCGGTTTTTTAAGATCTTCTTGCCGTGGGCCCTGCGCAGTGCCCGGCGCGCCAAGCCGGTGATTAACGTTTACTGGGAGAAGGAGCTGCTCACCAACGCCGACGAGCTAATTGCCCGCCTGGGCCTGGAGAAGCCGCCAAATCTGCACAGTCTGCGCCGCAAGAAGAAGACAGCCAAAGCCGGCAAGGCCGAAAACCCCGAGAAGGCTGCACCTGCCGCTGGGGCTGCACCGGCGACGGCGACGGCAAATTGAGAGGTTGCCTTTTTGTCCAATGCCCTCTTCATCAAATTCACCTGTATATATTGTACGATAAGTCACAAAAAGATGGTTCCGAGAAGAAAAAGAAAAGGGAAAGAGGTCAATATTTGCTTCGTTAACAGTGCACGTGACCATGCCTCGTCTCCGAATGCCGAACCGCTTGCGGAGAGAAGAAGCACCTGGAGCTAAACCCAAAGTGGTGCTAGTGCGATTGCGTGATCGCAACTTTGCCTTTGCAATTTTGCTTCGTCGCCCGTGTTAGACGACTTTGCGCCGCTGGCGGCCATTGGGAATGCACCAGCCCAGGCGATTTGCGGGCCAATGCCGGGGTATGGGCTTTGTCGTAGCTCCTGTCGCAATTTTCTAGCTTTTCTTACTTTTTTTCTGGTCATCATTGGTTCTTCTTTTCTTTCCTCCTTCTCCCCCATCCGTCTCTGCTCCAGGCTGGCTTAGACGTGTAAGACGCCTTGTGACGACTTCTGCTCCTGCTGTGTCCTTCGACCTCTGCCATTTGTTCTTTTCTGTGATTTTTTCCTGTTTTTTTTTTTTTTTTCATTTTCTATTCTTCCTCCCAGAGTCGATCGATCACAATGCAGTTGAAGCACGAAGAAGCCACGGGCAGCCCTGCCCCGGCCACCCCCCAGCAGGCCGCTGTCCCCGACCTCAAGGCCGTCTCGTCGTCGACTCCCCTGGCCTCTATTTCCGGCCCGACGTACGCCAATGCCCAGCTGCTCGTCCAGCAGGTCGCCTACAAGCTGTCCGACAAGATCTTCTCCTACTCGCCCGAGACGTTCAACCTGGACGTCGCCGCGCGCACCTGGGAGAGCCAGAAGACGGCCAATGTCCACGGCTACCCGACGACCGTGGTCCCTCTGCAGACTCGTGCCGGTGCCGGTGCCTTTGCCCTCGGCTACCTCTTCTCCAAGGACTTTGACCTCGCCAAGCGCAATGTCCCCCAGACTCTCCTGGCTCCCACGGCCAGCCTCCGGCCCCTGCGCGACTCCCTCGACCAGCTCGCGCTCCTCTACAACGTCGCCAGCCCCTTTGTCGGCCACATCGCCGCTCTCGACTATGCTGCCCAGGACGGTCTTGTCTCCGACTACGGCGCTGCTCTCCAGGCTGCCGACGAGCTTGGCCTCGGCCTCGTTGCTTCGACTACCGCTGCCGAGGCCCAGCACATGGCTCTGTTTGCCACTCTTGTTGCTGCCCGCAAGATCCTGCCGACTCTGCACGTCTACGACGGCGTGCGCACTGCGCGCGAGACCGTCAAGGTCACCGATGCTCTGAGCGAGACCCAGGTGGCCGAGGCTTTTGCCAACCTGGCCAGCCCCAAGGCTGTGTCGGCTGTCAGCTCCCGCCTCGACGACGCCGGCAAGGTCCTGGAGCTTCTCCAGGCCTTCAACCGCGAGCTGGGCACCGCCTACCAGCCGTTCGAGTACCACGGCCACGCCGAGGCCGAGTCGGTCATTGTGGCCTTTGGCAGCGTCGAGGCCCAGCTGGCTGGCCAGACCGTGTCCCGCCTGGCCGCCCGCGGCCACAAGATTGGCGCCGTGCACGTCCGCATCTACCGTCCTCTGATCGAGGAGGCTCTCCTGGCTGTGCTGCCCGAGACCGTGCGCCGCATTGCCGTGCTGGGCCAGGTCGCCAACGAGGTCGCCGTCAACGAGGCATCTGTCCAGTCGGCGCTGTTTGCCGATGTCCTGGCTGCGGTCTCCTTTGCCGCCAGCAAGTGGACGCAGACCCCGACTGTGGTCGACGTCAAGTACGCCGCTTCGCTCCCGCTGGCCCCCGGCTTCTTTGCCGCCGTGGCGCAGAAGCTGCTCACCGGCAAGGCCCCCGAATCCACCGAGAGCCTGTCGCTGGTCTCTGAGCAGGTGAAGCAGTACACCTTCTGGGACGTGGACAATGCCGAGTCCGTCGAGGCTCCCTCGGCCATTGCCAGCGTCCTGGCTGCCCAGCAGCCGGCCGGCCATGTGTCGACCCACGACATCCACGACAGCCTGATCCAGGGCGGCATTGTGCGCACCGACATCCGCAGCGCACCCAACGTTGCCAACTCTTCTCCGGCACCGTACGCCGTCGAGGATGCTGACGTCACTGTTGTCGGCGAGGAGAAGCTGCTCAAGGAGATCGACATTGTGGCCAGCACCAAGCCGGGCTCGGCCCTGCTCCTGCGCCTGCCGGGCCTCAAGCAGCCCGTCCAGGAGGACGTCGAGAAGCGTGTCCCTGCCGATGTGCGCAAGACCATTCAGGCCCAGCACCTCGAGCTGTTTGTGCTCGACACCACTGCCGCTGCTGTTGCCGACAAGAACATTCCCGAAAAGGTTCTGCTGGAGCAGGCCTTCTTCAAGGTGGCCGACTCGGCGCTGACGGCCGAGCAGCTCGAGCAGCTGTCGGTCTCTGTTGGCGCAGACGCCCAGGCCGCCCACGACGCCGCCGAGGCCGTCAGCTCGGACTCGGCCGTTTTCGCGGGCATTCTCCCCATCCCCGAGTCGTGGGCCGAGCTGCCGGCCGACTTCTCTGCCCGCAAGACCCCGCTGGCGGCTGCCACGCGCACGCCGACGAGCTTTGCCGCGTTCGACAAGGAGGAGGGCACTGCCGAGCCGACCGTCGAGGTGGGCGACTGGCAGGCCGCCGCCAGGGCGCTGACGTTCAAGGAGGCGTACAACACGCGCTCCAACCTGCGGCCGGAGCTGTCGGTCAAGACGGCGACCGTGACCGTGACCGAGAACCGCCGCCTGACGCCGCCGACGTACGAGCGCAACATTTTCCACATTGAGTTTGACCTCGGCGACTCGGGCGTCACGTACCAGATCGGCGAGGCCCTCGGCGTGCACGCCGACAACGACGCCGCCCAGATCAACGAGTTTATCGCGTCGTACGGGCTGGATGCCGACGCCCTCGTGCAGGTGCCGTCGCGCGAGGACGCCGCGGTGCTGGAGACGCGCACAGTGTACCAGTCGCTGCTGCAAAACGTGGACATTCTGGGCAAGCCGCCGAAGCGCTTCTACGAGTCGCTGGCCGAGTTTGCGACGGACGACAAGCAAAAAGCCAAGCTGGAGGCGCTGGGCGGCGGCGCGGGCGCGGACGAGTTCAAGCAGCGGTCGGACGTGGACACGCTGACGTACGTGGACGTGCTGGAGGAGTTTACGTCGGCGCGCCCGACGATTGGCGATCTGGTGCGCATCGTGTCGCCGATGAAGCGGCGCGAGTACAGTATCGCGTCGGCGCAGGCGGTGACGCCGACGGCGGTGTCGCTGATGATTGTGGTGGTGGACTGGGTGGACCCGCGCGGCCGGAAGCGGTACGGCCAGGCGTCGCGGTACCTGTCGCAGCTGCCCGTTGGCTCGCAAGTGACCGTGTCGGTGAAGCCGTCGGTGATGAAGCTGCCGACGGCGTCCAAGACGCCGCTGATCATGGCGGGACTGGGCACGGGTCTGGCGCCGTTCCGGGCGTTTGTGCAGTACCGGGCGATGCAGAAGGCGCGGGGCGAGGAGGTTGGAGCGATCCTGCTGTTCATGGGCAGCCGGCACCAGCGCGAGGAGTACCTGTACGGCGAGGAGTGGGAGGCGTATGTGGACGCGGGCGTGATCACGCTGCTGGGCGCGGCCTTTTCGCGCGACCAGCCGCAAAAGATTTACATCCAGGACCGGATGCGGCAGAGCATGCAGCAGCTGGTGCAGTCGTACATCAAGGACGAGGGCTCGTTCTACCTGTGCGGTCCGACGTGGCCCGTTCCCGACGTGACGGACGTGCTGATGGAGGCCATTTCGACCGAGGCCAAGGCTGCCGGCCGCAAGGTCGACCCGGTCAAGGAGATCGACCGTCTCAAGGAGGAGGGCCGCTACGTCCTGGAGGTGTACTAGGGGGTGGGCATCTTGGTTTGAATAGGCTGGTTCTGGTAGCATAGATAAAATTGTATATTGAAATTGCACATTGTTGGATTCTTACTTGTTCTGCCTGGGGTATTGCATCTGTCTTTGCCACTATGGCGAGCATCACCATCAGCACGGCTGGCCGGGGTTCGGGGTCAAGCTCGTTGCAGCCGAACAGAGCCTCGTCTTTGCTGGCGACGTGTACGGGTTTCCGCACTTGTCTCAAATGCGGAGGTTAAGCCCGAGAAGATTTAACCCCGTCCAACAGGATTACATCTCTGAATGGAGGTGTGAGATTCGAGGTCCGGTGAGACTGGCCGGTAAGCACCAGCGCCTGGCCACAGGAATTATCGCAAGCACACCATGCAGAAATAATCATGGAATATAAAAAGAAGGCCATGTTCTGGAAGAGAAAACCAGGAAACGAATGAAACAGAATGGCACCTTCATTGTCCGTCCATTTACTATTGCTCCCGGTTATCACGACTTCTTGAACAGCCACAATGTCGACCACCAAAGATATCGCCATTATTGGAGCCGGCCTCTCGGGCTTGGCACTGGCTCTGGGCCTCAGCCAACAGGGCATTCCGTGCACCCTCTACGAGTCCCGCTCGGCACCGCTCAATATTGGCGGCGCCGTCATGATGTCCCCCAACGGCCTTCGCGTGCTTGATGCCCTCGGCATCTACCAGACTGTCAAGCCCCTCGGGTACAGCTTCACGCACCTCGAGTTCCGCAACATTGAGGGCGACATTACAGAGACGTACGAGTTTGGCGGTGCCGACAAGTACGGCTACGACGGTCTTCGCATCTACCGCCACGTGCTCATTGACGCGCTCGTGGCCGCACTGAAAAAGACGACCGACGTCAATATGCAGTACGGCCGCAAGTTTTCCCACATTGTCAGCGAAGACACTGCTGGAGTCGAGTTTGCCTTTACAGACGGCTCTACCGAGAATGCTTCTCTGCTTGTTGGCGCCGACGGCATCCACTCGACCGTCCGCCGGTACCTGTACCCGGACCTCGAGACAAAGTTCCTCCACATGGCCGGCATCACGGCCGCCGTGCCGACTGCCCAGCTCCAGCTGCCACCAGACTACCACCTCCCAGTCACCATCACCTCGCCCCAGCACGGCGCATTTGTTATTGCTCCCCAGGAAGCAGACGGATCGGAAGTGCTTATCGGGAAGCAGCGCCGCATTCTGGACGACGAGCGGGACAGCTGGGAGCGCACACAGGCCGACACGGAGGAAGCCGTCAAGTTTCTGCAGGAGAGAGCCGCTGTCTATCCCGAGATTGTGCAGCATGCCGTCTCGAAAATCGACCCGCGGCGCACCAACGTGTGGCCGTTTCATGTGGTGCCCAAGCTGAGCAGGTGGGCTTCGGACGCTCGACGTGTCGTCTTGGTCGGAGACGCCGCGCATGCCATTCCGCCGTCGGCCGGACAGGGAATCAACCTGGCATTCGAGGACGTCTGCACTCTGGGTCTTTTGCTGGGCGGTGGGGAGAACAGCGTCGCCGACACCAGTGCGGCCAGCCTCTCGCAGTGGCAAGAGTATCGCCAGGAGCGTGTGGACAGGGTGTTTGCGCTGAACCGCCAGATCGACATGCGCCGGATGCCGTCGGGCGATTCAGTGTTTAAAGATGCCAGGCAGGAACCGTTTGACCTGTCGTGGCTTTACGAGGCCGATTTCAAAAAACAGTACGTCAATTGGTAGCTGACCAACAAAAAAGGGATGAAATCTAGGCATGATGGTGTGGCGGTGGTGCGCTTTATTGGCCTCTTTGTTTATTTGTGTCACCCAGCCGTTCTTTAGGAAGGAGCATCGCAAACAAGGAAGGAGCAGCCGGCATTGCCAACTGCAAAGCAAACGGACTTGCGATATTTTTGTAGGATATAAAGAGCTGCCTTGAGGCTGCTTTGTCTGGATCCAAAATGCATTCGCTCTTTATCCCTTTCGACAAGACAAAACGAAACCAACCCCCGACTCCTTGTGCTCTTTCACCACCTGCATCGAACCGAACAGGTCGCACAGATCATCTCCTTCATCTCGGTCTCGGCAGCACGCAGGTCGAGTCTCACTTCGACAATCTGGCGAACTGCTGAAAGATCAGTCTGGTCGCAGTGTATGCTCGGATCCCGGTCAATTGTGTGACGCCGCAGGCGAATAAATGGACTCGACGCCGTTGTCTTTCAAATTTCTGACCAGAGAATCAAACAGACCGTCTGGCTGGCTTCGAAATCATGGACGCAGAATCAACGCCGCTACGTGGTGCCATGCCATCGCCCGCTTCAAAGACTGGCGACTTTGTCGGCCTTGGATGGCCAACGAGAACAGCGCCGGCGCCTCTAAAGACGCTGGACGAGCTGGTGAGTCTCTCGATCGGTGTTTGGTAACTCTGTTCTTGGTCTTCCAGGCCACCTAACAACTTCCAGTTCATCTTTAAAAATATCTTCAAGATGCAAACAGTGGTCGGCATCGGCGCCGTGCTACAGATCGGCCTGTCGTCTCTCGTTCCGCAACCGTGGTGCTTCGTCCCAGCGCTGTCTCTTGCCCTGAGCTCGATCGTCACAACAGTAGTCCAGAGCCTCTTTTACAAAAACAACAACTCGTTCATCCAAGACATCGTCCCGGGTCGGTCTACGTCGCAGCTCCCATTCAAAGAGACCGGCCGATACGGCAACAGCCCGGCAGCGCACTCTCTAGTTGTCTTCCATTTCGGCGTCCGCTTCAACCATCCACTGGGCCTCTTTTCGCCAGGCGCCGTCGAGATCACCAGTCGATTTCGCAAGATGATACAGGAGCTCAACGAGGACCGTGAGAAGAGCAATGCCGAGGGGAGGGAGAGCAGCTACGGGCTGATGGGAACGAGCTTCTTCCTAGGCAGCGAGCGGGCATCAAACGACACGATGCTGCATGTCATGTATTTCCAGGACGTCAAAGGCCTTCGACGGTTTGCCGACGACCGCACCCATCGCGACGCATTGGACTGGCTGCGCAAGTCTGGCCACAGCCACATTGCGGCATTCCACGAGACCTTTTGCGTGCCCGCTGGGGCCTACGAGACGGTGTACGTCAACACTGCACCGATCCTTCTCGGAAAGACGGCTGTTCGCTGCAAGAGCTGGCAGGAGTGTGACGGCAAGGACGAGGCACAGTGGATGAGCCCTCTGGTCGATGCCAATGCGCCGCGTCTGCGAAGCATGGCAGCTCGGCTCAGCCAAAAAGACAAATACTAGTTGGCAAGCCGTCAAGCTGGCGGACATGTTTCGACGAATCTTGGTCATATACTTGTCAATGTATCAAAGCACCTGGGAAAAGACTGGCATTCGGGGTTGTGTTTGAGATGGAGATGCATAAGAAGGACTCAGGAGAAAAGGAAGCATACACTGGATATCTGTATCAATTGCAGGGGAGATGTCACGCTTTTAATGAAACGCACAATTCCTCATTCGAGCCAGATTTCAATGTTTTGGATATTTTGTTGTGCAGAGCCAGTTGTCTCTACGCTTGTTATCGTGACTGGCAGAATCCTTCAGCAGGGCTATGTGTCAGGCAGCACTGTGCGGTGCATCTTGTGCATTGCATAATTGTCATTGTTGAAACCAACAAACCCGAATGATGCACCATTGTACCATGACTCGAAAGATCCAGCCAATGCATTTGTTGGTTTTGGAGCGGTACACCAAAAAGTGAATGTGACGAACTGCTGGGAAGGCAAAAAAAAAAAAAAAAAAAATACCTGAAAGATATCTTTTTATTTGTAAAGCAAAAAGGATCAATTACCTTGGACAATTGGCAACGTCCTTGCCAGATTCCCAAACACGGTTCCTCCCTTCTTGCACATGGCCTTGTGAAAAATAGAATCCTTTCATAAAAAAAAAAAAAAAAAAAAACCCAAAGCATGTGTCGTTTCACTATCCACACACACACACCTATGAGAAAGGGAGACAAGACAACAAAAAGAAAGGTATCCGTGCACAAACCCGGAATCCTACGCATGAAATCTGTGTGCAGGGAGAGAGAGTCTTGTCTCTTGTCAATCTGCACAGCCCTACAAACCTGGGGTGATGTGCACAGAGGTCGGAAGAGATCAAGCGATCAGAGACAAAGTGTAAAAATACAAAGTAATCAAATTCAAGAGGAGAAAAGAGGAAAAGAAGTTTGACCTTTAAAAAAGATATGGCATGACAGAAAGAAAAGTGTTCGCATTCACTCTTGAAGAATCTCCTCCAGCAAAACCTCATCAACACTCCCTCTTGTCTGTCCTTGCCTGTCAGCCTGGCGATCATTCTGTGCTGTGCCACCCGCATCGCGAGAAGGTAAAAAAAAGAGACTAGGTTCATTCCGTCACAATACGGGCTGCGAGTCATGATTGGCTGATGTGGTGCGCTCTTTTCTGGCCGGGTCTCCAAGACGGGACTGGCCCCGGGAGACGGTTTGCTTGTTACAGAATCGACGAGGTAGCAGTTTCCAGGTGCATGGCGAACAAGCAAGAGCCACCCCCAACACGACCTTTAGCTCGGCTGTTGGTCACAAGAAATGTCACCCACAGACTACCAGTCTTCCGGATCAAGCCTTTATATGTACTTTTGCACGGCCCTCTCTGATGGATGTGCGCGTGTTATCATGACAGGCAGACGAGCAGACAGTTTTTCAAATTCCCAACAAACAAAGTGGCATTGTTGCATGTTGACCTGTCGGATATCCTGCCCGGCTTCTCATGGTAGTTGTCATGGTAGTTTCTTATTTGTCTGTCTGCCTGCATGCCACCTACTTGAAAAATGCAAGACACAAAAAAGAGAGATCATGCCTCCTCGGCCGTTACCCTCGGGGTTCCAAGCGACTGGGGTGACCTAAAGGAGGGGGGGGGGCAACCTTGATGATAAGAGACTTGACCATATTGCCTTTAAGAACTACGGGTAGGACGACTCGGACGCGTGCTGCTCTGGTCCCGAGCAATCCTTTTTGTCAGACTGCTGCTCGTCTCTGTCTTTGTCCGTCTCTTGTCTCTGTTTATAACGTGCCCGTCTCCTTAATACCCTTGAAAGTAATTTTATCAACTACGCCTCTTCTATTGTTGGTCTGTGTTGGGGACCATCCTGCGTCGTTTATAATTTGTTCACGTCCTAGCCATGAGACTCCTCTTGGTGGCGTCGCTCGTCACGGCGGCCACAGCCCGGTCTGTGGCCCGAGACGACGATGGCTTCTTTGCAAGAACTCTGTCGACCATCCACCTGAGAGCCGACTCGCCGGCATCTGGCCTGCAGGTCACGGCCAATGCCTCCTGCGGAGGCGGTTTTACCTGTCTCGGGTCGACCTTTGGCGACTGCTGCTCGTCTCACAACTTTTGCGGCTCTTCGACAGACTACTGCGGCGAAGGCTGTATCCCAGAGTTTGGGGCGTGCGGCACGTCTCCATCGGCATCGCCATCATCTTCATCGTCTGCCTCGACCTCGACATCAACGTCATCACCAGCAGCAGCTACCACCCCAGACAATGAAAAGTCAAGGCAGCCAATGAGCGCCGGCGCCGGCGCTGGTATTGCCCTAGGCGTGGCCGTCGTGGCAGTAGCCCTAGGCGTTGCCATCTGGACATGGTCTCGCCGGTACAAGCGCAAGAGAGAAGAAGCAGGAGCACCGGGAGGAACAGTGGGAGGCATGATGGGCGATGGAGGAGAAGGTGGCGGAGGAGGGGGAGGTGAATTCTTTGACACCAAGGGAGGAATGAACTATGACTTTGGCCAGATGCAGCCACCTCTGATGCCGCCGCCGCCTCTGGCCCAGACGCCCCAGCAGCAGATCCCTCCTCTGATGCCGCCGCCGCCTCTGGCTCAGACGCCCCAGCAGCAGCAGCACACGCCTCCTCCTATGCAGAGCCAAGTGCCGGCATATCAGAGCACACCGCTGATGCAGCTTCCGATGCAGCCCCCCATGCCGGCTCTCCGGATGCCAACTCCCCTAATGTCTCAAGACCGGCCAAACCTGGCGCTCATGACAAAACAAATGACCATGTCGGCCAACGAGTCTGGCTTCCAGTCGGCACAGACGCTGCCCAGTGGGACGACAATGGCCAGTGCCAGCCCAGGGGGCAGTCGCATGGCGCAATCGCCGCCGACGACGACCATTCCTGGTGGCTCTTTGGGGTTGCCACCTGCACAAGGGCCGCCAAAGGCAGTGTACGAAGTCGAGGGAGACAGGAATGGTTTTGGGTATGGGTCGCCAGCAGAGCTAGACAGCAGCGAAAAGGAAAAGCAAGGGTTTATTTGATTTGAATTTTTGTTGTATTTTTTGTATTTTGTTTTGTATTTTGTTTTGTATTTTCTCTTTTCTTTATTCCTCTACATCTATGCTCCGTAAAATATGATACCAATACATTCCTTTGAACAACACTCGACTCTTTTGAGAGACCACCCTGCAGCCACAAACACTTGCTTAAAATATATACTTTAAAACCATAGGGCTGTGCCCAATTTTATCCATTCCCGTCTCCACAAAACTAGAGGACCGAACCTCGCCCTTTACCACAACTTGAACACTACAAGGGAGAAAGTTTAAGCATATCACGCGCGCAGTCCTGCTCCCTTCCCCAGACTCTAGGGAGACCCAACCCTCAAGGGGCCACCAATATTCACAGCATACAGTTTAATCTACGTTGTCAGAAACGGTCCACGTTGAATATTCACCTATTAAATTAAATAATTAAATAGTAACTAAAAAGAACAAAAACGGCCAAACGGAAACGTTCATCAACCTCGTACATTGCGATCCATCAAAGCATTCCATACTGCCAATTTTCACTGCGAGATGGATACGTCTCCGCCAGAATGATTTTGTAGAATGGCAATAGAACTTCCTCCTTCGTGACACTACTGCCTACCTCCAAGAAAACGACAACCCGCCCCTCAAGGAAAGACAGCCTCCCTTTTCCACAGTGAATGACTGTCCATTATGTGTCAGCAACCCGCGATGTAAGTGATAGAAAAGAGGAAGGGGATGAATGGAAAGATATAAAATGCCTCCATGGAGCCGACATGTCCAGCTTGGAGTCCATCTTTATCTTTCCCATCTTTCTTCCTCTTCTCTTCCTTTTCAATCACATTACCTCTTTTTTTTTCTATTTTATTTTATCATTTCACCACCACCAAAATGAAGTTCAGCACCATCTTCCTTGTCGGCGCTTCGGCTGTCCGTGTCATGGCTCTGCCTGCCCAGGCCGCTCCTGCCAGTGCCAACGTTGAGGCCGTCGAGGCTGCTCAGAACGTCGAGGCTGCTCAGAACGTCGAGGCTGCTCAGAATGTCGAGGCTGCTCAGAACGTCGAGGCTGCCCAGAATGTTGAGGCCGCCCAAAACGTCGAGGCTGCCGACGCTGTCGAGGCTGCCGAGTCTGTTGCTGCCATCGAGGCCATCTCTGCCGCCGCCGCCGCCGAGGCTGCCGAGACCGTCGAGGCCGGCCGCCACCACCACTACGATGCCGGCATCGTCCTGGACCTGCCCCTCCACATCATGACCAACGTCTCCCACATCCTCGACCACATGGCCAACCGCGTCTTTGCCATCTCCGCCACCATCAGTAAGTAGAGGTGTCGTCATCAACCTTACAGGTCCAAAGTACTAACCCACCCCCAGACCACACCATGGCCCACACTCCCATCCACCTGAACGAGCACCAGGCCGCCGAGGTTGCCCATAACATTGCGCCCACCCTCAAGAAGATGCACAAGGTCATCAACGTCGCCAAGAAGGCCGTCAAGACCCTGGGCCTCAAGGTCAAGGCCGTCCACGACGTCGTCGAGGCCCACCACGAGGGCCACAAGGAGGCCAAGGCCGCCGAGCCCCAGCCAGAGGTTGTCGAGGAGGAGCCCAAGAAGGACTCCAAGAAGCACAAGCACAAGCACCATCATCTGTCCCATTTCCTGGGTCTCCATCACCATCATCATCACCACCACCATCATCCCCATTTCCCTACCCACGAGGGCCACTGCGACGGCATCTGCATCCTCGGCAAGGCCACGGCCATTGTCCACGAGATCTCGGGCTGCTCCAACAATGTGATCCACACGCTGGGCCTGGGCGCCGTGGGCGAGG
Organism: Raffaelea albimanens; assembly: GCA_002778245.1. Taxonomy (NCBI): domain Eukaryota; kingdom Fungi; phylum Ascomycota; class Sordariomycetes; order Ophiostomatales; family Ophiostomataceae; genus Raffaelea; species Raffaelea albimanens. Next base: position 2,532,275 of record PCDJ01000008.1, on the reverse strand, counting down.
TCGTGCACCCGATGCTGGCGTCGGCCGAGGACTTTGTGCACTGCCTGGACGGCCGCGTGACCGAGGCTGTGGAGATCCAGCAGGAGGTGCAGGAGTCTGAAGAAGACGAGGGCCGGCACCACCACCGCAAGCACCGGAGCTTCCGCAAGATGATCAAGAAGAAGTTCCAGCACCTGATTGGCAGCATCATCAAGAAGGCGCTGGGCCGGTTCTTCAAGTCGTACTTTGGCTCCAAGACGGACCCGGCGCAGCTGGACGAGAGCGACAGCCCGGCGCCGCCGACCGAGACTGTCGTTGTCGAGGTTCCCTACGAGCAGAGCTCGTAAGGGGGGGGGGGGGGAGGCGACAGCCTCGGGGAGGAGGGGGGGTGTTTGAGTCCCGCAGCTCGCAGCGACTCGACAGCAGCCATGGCCCAGCACTCAAAGTGATGGGCCTGTCTGGGAATTTTGGAATGTGAATTCCATTGAAAAAAAAAAAAGATATATCCCTTTTCAGGGGCCATCTTTTTTTTGTGCTCCCTCCTCCCCCTTTTTTTCGGAACAATTTGTTCCCTAGTGTCCTTTTGTGTCATTTTGTGTTCTTTTATGTTGTACAACAAGCCTCTTAGATTCTTATACCGTTTTAGAGATAGACTTAGATATCTTTGCCAGACTTCTGCTTCTTGGGAGAAAGAGTACTTTTACGGCAGTACATTCTCCCAGGTAGCAGCCAATGCCAACTTAGTCTGTGCACCTTTGTTTCCTCGCCGATGCTGTGATGTTACTTTTCCCTGATTGACCAGGTTGCAAGGCTGTGAATGATAAAAAACTGGCAGACCAGAGTAATGTACGAGACGGCAAGGCTCTCAGTGGACTCGAGCTGAGGTGCGGCTCATTAATAGACGAGAGTCCAGCCAATAGAACAACAGGAACCGCCACGCTAACAAAACAAGGTTGTTTTTTGAAAATGTGACTGGCCGTTATTCCGGAACTCCCCTGGAGATGCCTGGCTGGGCCTCAGCTTCTGCTGTCTCCTCTTTGCCCAGCCAAATATGCCTCGCTGGTGGCGTTCTCGCCCAAAAGACGCTGATCCTCGTGGTTTTCCCAGTTTCAAGCCTCACTGCTCTTAACGTTGACTGCCTGGTTTGGTTCTTGATATGAAGAATTGTCTTTTTCATCTTGACCTATTTTTATCCTGTCTACCCGCACACTGGGCCGAACACTGTCCCCTTTCGTACTGTAGTACCCCAGTCTCCTCGCTTTCGTTGCCTTTTCCCCAATATTACGAGGTCTCCACACATATATGGATAAAGTTAAAAGATTTACTGTAGATCAAGGAGGCTGAACAGTTTTGGTGCCGTGTACGGTGCTGGCCAAGATGAAGCCAAGACTGTGCTAGTCCTTGTTCGTCTGTATAATGGCGACGACCTGGTGGCATCCACTGTTAGGACTGGCGAACGCGCACTCGCGTAGGCACCGAGAAGATGGGCAAAAAAACAGCCTCGCCGTTCTCCACGGCTGACCGTATCTGTCCAATGGCCGTGTTTTTGTGACATGTATGAGTTTTCTGGTTGCGGCGAGCTGGCTGCCCATAAAGATCTGGGGAGTCCCAGAGCCGCAGATTAGACTTGTCCTTACTTGGTCTTTACGTTCTCATTCTGTCTGTCATTCTGTCTGTCATTCTGCCGTCTGCCGTCTGTCGTCGCTCTTCATCATGGCCAAGATTGAAACCACCGCCTATGCCGCGCCCATCGGCGACTCCTCCACCCCCGGCGCGGCCCCCGTCTTCCGCATGCCCATCGCCGTCATGGTCGCCCGCGGGTTCCAGATCTTCGTCGCCTTCCTCGTCATCATCCTCTGCGGCCTCCTCATGCACGGCCTCGTCCTCGCCCAGTACACCTTTTCTCTCGTCTGCGTACGTTTCTTTTCCTCGCTCCATTCGTTTTCTTTTTTCTTTCCTCGCTCCACTCGTTTTCTTTTTTCTTTCCTCGCTTCGCTCGTTTTCTTTTTCCTTTCCTCGCTTCGCTCGTTTTCTTTTCCCTCGCCTTCTTTTTTCTTCCTCGCTTCGCTCGCTCTCTTCTTTCCTCGCTCTCCCCCCCCTCGCTAACCTTTTAGGGCTTCTTCACTCTCGGCATCGCACTCTACGCTATCCTCTCTGAAAAAGTCAGGTCCTGCCGCAAGGGCTACAACTACTGGGCCGTCTTCTCCCTCGACCTCCTCATGATCATCTTTTGGCTCGCCTCGCTCGGCGCCGTCGCCGCCCTCCGCGCCACCTTTACCGTCCCTACCGACGTCGACTGCTACGACAATGGCGACACGTTCAACTCCGGGTACTGTCTGCGCAAGCGGTATGCCGTGTCCACGGCCCTGGGCCGTGCCAAGATGAGTGCCATCGCAGGCTTGTCCGCGTTGGAAATGTAAGTTTGCGTAGCAGGCAACCTCACCCCAAGAGGCAGTAAAATATGCAGTCTTCTGGCATTGTTCATGCTAACCCTCGTAGGCTCCTTTTCGTCGCCTCGTTTGCCGTCCTCGCGCACAAGGTCCGGCTCCACCACCAGGGCCGGAGCCGCGGTGGCGACGGCGGCGCGTTCGAATCGGGCATCCAGGCGCAGCCGATGCTGAACCTGGGTGCACCAGTCCCGTACTCGGGACAGGTCACGGGCACGACCCAGGCCGCTCCGTACAGCGCCCCGGCAATGTACCAGCCAACCCCATACGAGAGCGCCCGTGGAGGACCCAAGCCCGAGCCGTACGTGTCGGCATACCCGCAGCAGCAGACGCAGATGCCTGTGTCGTACCCCCAGCAGACGCCGACGCCTGTCCAGAGCCCGTCCTCCTACGGCGGCTACACGGAGCCGTACTACCCGCAGACGACTCAGCAACCGCAGCAGCAGCAGCAGCAGCAGCAGCAATACTACCACCAATAGTATTTGATTCTGGATTTTTATTTTGCAACTTTTTTTTACAGCTTGTGCCCTTTAATTTATTGGTTCTTGTTATGCGTGTCTGGTCTTGCATTCTGGTGGTTGGCTTGTTATTAAAGGGAATAATATCCATTTGTATTCAAAGAGGAGCAATAAACATTTGTTGTATTTGACCACTATGCTCCTTAATTGTCGGGCACGGCTGCCGCTGGTCTGCTGGTATCGTGCAGATCCACAAACGTAGTCTTGCGCTACTCGTGGCTCACTTGTTATATCAAGCCAAATATTACCAATATTGACAAGTTCTAGTAGTACCAACACCGTCTACCCACCAAACCTTGACCGGACTAATCTTTCTTCCAGTCGTCTACCTCCCCCCGTTGATCCATCTGTCCGAGTCGTAGCGCACGTCGTCGCCGACAAACAGCTTCCCCTGCCTGTGGGCGCGGTTCTTTTCGCGGCGGACGCGCGTGACGTCCTTTTCGAGGGACCAGGTGAGGTACCAGCAGAGGATGCACCCAAAGAAGCCGCCGGCGAGGCAGGCGGTGCAGACCGAGTAGGGCACGCGGTAGCCGTCGGCCTTGTACTTGTTGAGGAAGATCTGTGGTCCGATGACGCCGCCGAGCTGGCCGATGCCGCTCTGGAGGCCGTAGGCGAGGGCGGTCCCGGTGGTTCCTTTGAGGCTCGAGGAGCGCCCTGGGGGGTTAGCGAACGGAGCGAGCGAAGCGAGCGGAGTGAGAGAGAGAAAATGGTACTATGCGAGAAATCGAGCGTAGCGAGGAAGGAAAAAAGAAAATCGAGCGAAGCGAGGAAAGAAAGGAAAAAAGAAAATCGAGCGAAGCGAGGAAAGAAAAAAAAAAGAGCGGAGCAAGGAAAGAAAAAGACGAGTGACTTACAAGACCAAAAGGGAATGGCAAACATGCTAGAAGTCATTGTACCGAGGACGTTTGCAGTGTAGATGGCGCCGCGGGCGCGGGTAGCGATGAAAATGGCAAAGACGCCGACCTCGACGGTGACGACTGTATTGTTAGCAAGACAGAATGAAGAGAGGAAAAGAAAAGAGTGAAAAAAGACAACGAGCGAAGCGAGGAAATTAAAAAAAATCGAGCGAAGCGAGGAAAGAGAAAAGAATCGAGCGGAACGAGGAAAGAGAAAGACGTACCTGTAAGTGCAACGACTGGTCGCGGGACCCATGCTCGTTTGAGGACGAAAAAGGCCCCAATCATGCCGAGAATGGAGGCGGCGGCAGTAGGCTGTGGGTGTCAGGCTGTAGACATTTGTGGCTAGGAAGAGGGGGGCAACTCACAATCAGGAGAAGAATGTTCCGCGGCGGTTTGACGAAGCCGAGATTGGTGATAATCGTTGGCTGGGAAAGTTAGCAAGAGTCCAGGAAGGGTGAGAAGCAGTATAGTGTCCAGGATACTACATACCAGAAACCACGTGAGACCAAAGTTGCCAGTATTCATCAAGACCTGTGTCAGCATAAAGGCCCAGAGCCGTGGATCCTTGAGCGTGTTCTTGGACTCTTGCGCGGAAAAGTCGGGGTCGGCCGTCATGGGCGCATTGGCCGCGAGGCGCTGCTCGATAAAGTCTTGCTCGCGGGGGGTGAGCCACTTTCCCGTCCGCTTCGACCGGGGGTATTCGGGGAACAGGGCGTAGACGATGCCGGAGAAGGCAACCGTGCAGACTCCTTGGATGAGAAACACCCTGACAAGTTAACAAAATGGACGGGAGAGAAACCCAAGGGGGGGGGGGGTACCATTGCCATGAACTCAACCCTTTATGGCCGTCCAAAAAGGCAATCCCATACACCAGCAGCGACCCGATAATGTTTGCCAGCGTGAAAATGCCAAACAGCCACATAATCGGCTTGCCCATCTCGTCGGTGCGGTACCAGCTGGCAAACTGCGTCATGAGCGACGGGAACAGCCCAGCCTCGGCCATGCCGAGGAAGAAGCGGGCGGCCAGCAGGCCGGCGCCGCTGGTGCAGGCCGCGTGGCACGCCAGGATCGCGCCCCAGATGAGCATGATGCGGGTTTGGAAGTTGCGCGGGCCCATGCGTTTGAGCAACAGGTTGCTCGGCAGTTCAAAGATGATGTAGGAGATCTGGTAGGTAAGAAAAGGTCCCATCGACATCCCGACGTGACGGGGATCTCGTCATAACACCCCTTGACGTCTTTGGCGTCGACAATCGACGCCGCCTCGACGTCACTCTCGCACTCACATAATACAACGACTGAACCCAGTTGTACTCATCCGAGGTCATCCCCAACTGCACCAATATATTCGTCGGCTCCCCCGGCGACAACACCTTGACCGACGACGCATTGTTCACGTCAATCTGCTTGACCATGTAAATCACCCCCGCCAGCACCAGCAGCCGGTAGTCGATCTTGCGCATAATCCGGCGCTCCTCGTCCGGCGAGAACGTCGCCAGAAAGGCGGCCCGGTCAAAGTCGGGCGACTTTGGGTCGAGGCTGGACTCGGTCACGGCAGTCGTGGGGGCCTCCTTGGTGGCCGAGGCCGAATCGGATATCGTGTCGGTTGCCATTGCGAGTAAAAAGAGTACAGGCATAAAGTGCAAGCCTTTGACTTTTTTCACGGACCCTCACATATATTTATAAACCCCTTTTCACCAATCACAACAACGACTGCGACGAATGCACCTCTATGCATGCCATTGTTTTCCCTGTCCTTGCCCAATCTCGCTGACAGCCTGAACCCCTGCGTTGTCGGCAGCAACAACGACACCCATACAGACACCCGCACCAACCGCAAATCTGGATTCCCAGTATCAGCAATCGTAGGCGTAGATGGCGCAATCAGTCCTCTCTTGCACCTTGGCCACAAGGACGGGTAGGCTAGTCTTGGGGGGTCGGACCCCACTCCCGCTCAACTGCCCGATTCGATCTCTTCTCTTACACGGCCCCCAAAGGTACCGCGCAACCCGTTGCTTCTTTTCCTACTTGTGCCTTTGTCTGACCCAGTCGTCCGGTAACCCTGTCAAGGTAGCCGGAAAGAGGACTTGCAGAGGCCCCCCCCCCAAAAAAAAACGTGCTCTGGACGGCACTGGCCGACTTCGGTAGGGACTGCTTTCCGGCCGTACATAATGCAACCGGCACGCACCTTGCGTGATGCAGAATGACTGATAGCCGCTGCGTCCTCTTTGTTTTAAACGCGCTTGCTTTGAAAACAACAGCCAACTCGTCGGCCCATCCCTGATCAACTCTCTCTCTCTCTCTCTCGAAAGCAACACCCCCAACCATCTCCACGCCCAACAATGGTTCTAACAGTTGCCGTCATTGGCGGCGGCGTCGGCGGTCTCGCGGCCGCCATTGCGCTCCGCCGGCACCCGGGCGTCAGTGTCCAGGTGTACGAGCAGGCCAGCGAGCTCAAGGAGCTGGGTGCCCTCGTGGGGCTGTCGCCAAATGGACTGAGGACGTTGGAGAAGCTCGGCGTCGAGGAGGTTCTCACTGATGAAATCGGCTGGCGCAGCCCGAATGGCGTCCCAATGTGTTTCAAGTGAGTAGAGGGCTCTTAGGTCTCGGCTCCAGATTGCACTGACTCGTCTCTAGACATTACAAGACCAACCAGGTCTTGAGCCGCGACCTCAACCACAACGTCCCCGACCGACGACACCATTTCGCCCGCATGCACCGCGCCAGCCTGCAGAAAGCGCTCCTCGCACACCTCCCGGCAGAGATTCTCCATCTCGGAAAGAGAGCGGCTGGCGTCGACGTGGACGAGACCGGCGCGACCGTGTCGTTTGAAGACGGCACAAGTGTCCGGGCCGACCTGGTTGTCGGCGCCGACGGCATTAAATCGGTACGACCCGGGAAACAAATAAACCCTTGGAGTTTGGAAGTCTTGGGCTAACAGTGACAGAAAATCCGTGCCGCCTTCGTCCCAAATCACGAACTCTCGTGGTCCGGTGACGCCATCTTCCGCACGACATTTCCATACTCGCTTGTGGCAGACATCCCCGGCATCCCCCAAGACTCAACCCACTACGTAAGATTGCGACTTGCCTTTGGGTCGATTTGACTGGACCAGGTCGCCGAAAAATAAGCTCATGTCTAACCGGAACAGCAAAGCCCCAAGGCCTGGTTCTTTGGCACCAGGATCGGTACGTGTGCTCCTTGGCGATCTTGGGGAAGAGCGGATGATCTGCGGGGTTCCAAAGATCTTGTGGTACCAATGCATGCGGCCGGCTGCAGAGCTGAAGATATCGTATCACGACATGTGCGCTGACTTTTGATGCGGTGCACAGGCTCTGACGGCTTCGGGGTGACCTGCAGCTACCGCATCGACGAGTACGACCCCAATGCCAAATTCAAGGATATCGTGTGGAACGCGCAGGCAGAGGTGGACGACATCCGGCAAGCATTCAAGGTGGGTTGCCGTGCCAGGTTGAAATGCACGAGCACCATGCACGCAGCCGCGACAGGAGACACCCATCACGCATGCAGCCTTGCTGACTCGCCACAGGAGTTCTACCATCCCATCCCGAGCATCATCGAGCGCATCCCCGACGGAACTCTCCGCCGATACGCCAATGTCGCCGGCGCCGCCCTCGACCACTGGTCGTTCAAGGACCGGGTCGTCCTGATTGGCGATGCCGCCCACACGCACGGCGGCGCATATGCTGCTGGCGTGTCTCTGGCAGTTGACGATGCATACACGCTGTACCTTGCCCTTGCAGCCGTCTTTGCCGAAGCCTTGCCGCTTGAGGAACCCGTTGCCGTCGCCAGGATTGCGCGCGTGCTCGACCTGTACGAGTCGACGCGTCGGCCACATGCTGCCAAAGTGCTCGAGCGAGTGCACGGCGACCGGGCCAAGACGGCGGCCAGGTACAGGAAGATCCACGAAACTGGGGTGCCTGAATCGGACGAGGAGTTTCTCAATCGCTTCGTCGGGAGAGTCGACCCTGTCTGGCTGAATGAGCACAACGCAGACGCAGCATTCCGCAAGGTCCTCCTGGAGAAGACAACAGCACAGGGTCAAACAACGCCGGATGTAAACGGCGGCATAGTGGCTCGGTTGTAAAGAGGCCGGTTGTTATGAAAACATGCCTACGCGTGTGGCTGCACGTGCCGGTAATCTCGTCACGGATATTCCGGCTACAGATTCCACGGGCTCGGGCACTCTTCAACGCCCGCTGTTTTCATCCGCTGACTGCATGATTGGCCAGGACTATATGGAATCCCGGGCGCGATGAAGCTCGTATTCTGAGTCTGTAATATGCCGCTTTGCTTTTTGCATCATGTCGGTAGCTTTTTGGCAGCGATCTTTCCGATGTGTTTCATTACTTCACAGGTAGTGCGACACGAGGGGAATGAGGAAGGAGGACGGCAGGCTGTCAATACTGCATGCAGTCAACAAAAACAATTCATCCATTTGGCATGGCGGGAGACTTCTTTGTTTTTGGCGATGGCTGGTCGCCGGGGCAGTGCATGCATGGCGATAGACTATCGAGAATCTTGAAAAATCTTGCCAAAAATCCTGGTTTCCCACGAGGGCCACTTTGGTGGTTTGCGAGTGTTCTTGTGCGCAGAGCAGAAGACCAGACTTACGTGTGCGCTTGCGTCGCCATTGGCTTAGGATCCATAGATCTGTGCAATTGGTGGAGGATTTATGCGGGAGGCTGGCTAGGCTCGTAGTCACGGCACTGTCCATACTGTACGGCAGTTGCTGGCATGGGAGGTTGGACATTGCCTGAGCAGGTTCCCAGCAAGCACTCCCCTGGTTGGTCGAGCAGTGACGTTGTAAACTCTTTTGTCTCTTTGTTTCTTTGTCGCCAGGTTGTGGTTATTCTTGGATCAACCAGCTGAGCGGTGGCAAATCCAGCATCGCCGGGCTGGTAACTGCAGCGACTGGCTGGCAACGTTCCAGACCATACCAGCCCCTCGGATGGGCGTGTTGCCCCCCTGATGCTGGCATTAGCGGGCTCTAATGCAGCGTGATGCAAACTGACCGAGATGCAGAGGCCGAGGAGGGTGCAGAACCAACAGGGGGTTGCCCTGGTGAATGAGGCTGCTGAGCAGTCTGGCGGGATGCAAAGCCGCGCGCGAACAATGCGTAGTACGGGTGCTCGCAGATGCTAATCAGATGGTGGTGTTGAGGAGTCCGTAGGAACAGGTGGTTGGGCGGAGGCAAAGCAAGGACAAAGCCAAAGCTAAAGCCGCGCACATGCCAGCACTGTATCCCGTTGCTGGCTTGCTCCCTGTTTATCAGTTAGCGCGTCTGCTATCGCATACGATCCCGCACGAACCACTCAATGCTGCAAAAGGACAAAAAACCGCCCGGTGGACCTTCGGCCCCTGTGTTTTGCAGCGTCCATTCACAAACAAGGACAAATCCAGGCGAGCAGCGATCTGCACAAAGACGGGTGCCCCACTTGTGCCGGCTCTCCACTTGATCGAAGGTTTTGTTCCTAGCTTCACACTGGCCGCGCGTGTAGAAGGCGAGACAAAACCGCGCTGGAATGTAGGGAGAGAATACGCGGAGGTCTCGTCTCACACAACTGCGTGGCCGTGATGGCGTGAAGACCAGAAGCAGTCGGGCGGAGAATTTCGCGCTCCTTTAATTACGCTGTGGAATGGCAGGCGAAGCATAAAAGTTAAGAGTCGATAAGGTGCGAGGGCGTCGTGCAAGTGGGATCTCGGGCGGAGCGCAATGCGAGTGTAATGTTGGAGTAGGCGAGCGTAGGCGAACATCGTGAACAAGCCGTTTGGCTGGCCCATGGCGGCCGGGCTCCATCGACGCTCGGGCCACAGACGGCGTTTGGTTCCCTGTTTGGCCGCTTCTGCAAACCCTGATGCCTGTCTACATGGATGGACAAGTCGGTGAGGTCAGCCAGGTCTCAGCCAGTTTGTCCCCTGTGGCGTTGCTCTCCTCAGTTGGGCCCGGCCAGCAGAGGAAGCCCATCCGCCGGCCGAAGGACAATTGATCGATGGCCTGCTGAGCCAGCGAAGCCATCGGAAGACCAGAAGACGGCCCAGGACCAAAGGAAGACCCAAGACCAGATAACCAGTCACAGACTCGCATAAACGTGTGCTCGGCTCGTATCCTGACGAGAGACATCCATGAGGCAGCCTGTCCAAGGGAGCCTCTCATTGGCAACCAGAGATGCAGGCAAGGGGAGTCTGGAGAACTCGCAGCTTCCAAGTTTTGCATGGCAGTCCTCGGCCGCAGAGCGGCGAATAGTCCGCGCTGGGTCGTCGCCCGTCCCCTTTGGGGTTTCTTTTTCGAGTTCTTTTTTTTTTTTTTTTGAGTTCCTTTGGGTCCTTTTTCGTTTTTTTTTTTTTTTTTTTCGTGTTCTCGCTCCTCTCGTCAGACCAGGCAGTAAGACATTCTCACCCTCCCGGTGTTCGATCTTGCGTTGCTAGTTTTTTTCGTGCCCCTTTTTTGACTCCTCTAATGTCTCCTTTTTTCGTTGCTTTTTGCTGAAAGTATAGAGGAGGCTAACGATATTAAGCAAACGTCGTCAAGAGATGGTGGGCAGCAAAAGGAGGGGCTTACACTTGTTCTGCGCTTTCCCGCCTGGGAGTCTAACTTGGCTCGGTGGGTAGTTTCCCTCATGGGTGTCTCGGCTGTCTTGGTGTACGGGTGGACTGCTGGGCAGCCATCGGGGCCTGGATTGGTCGGTGCCTCTTCTCAGCTTGGCCTCTCTGGGTCCCTTCTGGGTCCCTTCTGGGTCGCTCTGCCTTGAATCGTGCCTGCCCTCCCCAGGATCGGCTGCAGCGATCGCCCCACTGGACTGCCAGCATTCCACGCAACTGGTTGGAGGTCGTTGCGCTGCGTGGGCTGCTGGAGGGGTATCTTGCTCATCGAGCTCGTACTCTGACACATCCTGCGGAAGAAGGAGCGACCGACGAGGTTGGCTCTGCCGGCGCCGTCGCCGTAGGCAACTCGACGATGATTACGGAAGGCGCGAGCGACACTTGCGCGGCTTCTGGCTACTATTACTGCTACTATGTAGATATTCGGCAAGTGCCCTTTGTACGTGTAAGCTCTGCTCGTGCAGTAACGACACCATGCTCGCCGTTTTGCTGTCGGCCACCAGTTGGACACTACCCGCCGTCCGCATAGTCGAAAGGAAAGCTCCGGTCTTGGCGAGCGCACTTGTACCTGATTGTCCGCGCTTTCGACGCTAGCAAATGGACTGTCGAATCCTGAAACCCTTGATTGATAGGGACGTCCAGAAGGTCGACAAAAGAAAGCATGCCAGAGGGCGCGCGCGAAAGCGAAAAAGGCAGCCAGTCCAGTCAGGACAGTCGGTCTACGACCAGAGCCATTGCCCTTCGGGGAAGGAGCGCTCCGCGAGGTGCCTGCAAAGGGCGAAGGGCGGTCGATAGTCTGATGGGTTTTCTCCCTCAAAGCCGCCGGCGAACTGCAGGCCAGCACGCTAGCCTGTGAATTCTCCAAGGGCGGCGCCCGGCGACGCGCTCTAGACAGCGGCTACTGGCCTGCACGAGACAGGAGGCCAGAACGAAGTCCAAAAAGGGCCAGAAAGGGAGCCAAAAAGGACAGGCGGTTGTCAAGCGGCGACAAGCGGCGCTCAAGCATTGGTCTCTGCAGCGTCCGATAGAACGGTTTTAATCGCTCCCACGCGCTGGAATGGCGACAGGTGCCTCCCCGGCCTTGCATCTTTCTACTCCGGGAAAGGTTCAGGGGCTGCTGCCCCTTTGCCAAGGGATCTGCTCATCAAGAATCATGAACAAAAAAAACGCAGCAGGCAGTACAGCAAGAAACAGCAGCAGACATCGTCGACCCAGAGGCCCAGAGCACAGACGCCGCCCCCGCAGCAAATCACCCTGGTTGGACAGATAAATGGCACCCTACCCTGGGCGTGCTAGGTCAGGGGTTGCGGCGCGGACGGGCCAGCCTGCGATAAGATGTAGCTTCTGACGAGGTGGCGTGGGTGTTGCGGCCTGTCAAATGTAGAAGGCTGGCGATCCCTATGAACAGGGGCAGGGAGGTGATTCCAGGTTTCCAGATATTCCAGATACTCCAGCAAGCATGTCACTCACATCCCACCTGTTCTACCCAAAAAGCATGACTGGACAGTTCTGTTTTGTCTCGTTCTGTTACTCATTCCCCAAAAAGGAAGCAACACGAAATGAAAGGCACAGCGGCCTCACTGGGTCTCTCCAGCGTTGTTTACTCGTATTGGCAAAGTACCATACTTTGTCAGTGTTTTACGTGTGCAAGCGGAAGGTACGGACGAGTACGTCTGGCCTGCTGCTGCACACACAGTCTTTCCACCTAAGACCACCAGTGGCGGCCTGCGTACCCCGCCGGTCGTCACTGCCGCCGCTGGTCGTGCCTGCCTCACATGCCTCTGCTCGGCCATGCTCCATCGTCCCACCCAGCAACGCTTCCTGATACGCCAGCGGCCAGGCCGGTCGACCTGCTCCTGCGGCGGCCAGAGGCCGACTAAGGCCAGGAAGGAGTACGGGAGTACTTGCTAGTCTCCCAGTCTTAGTTTCCATCCCCTGACCTAGTGGAGCCCTCACACTGGCGCCCACCATGCACGTACCAGCCTCTCCACTTCCAAGTCTCCCCGCCTACGTTGTGCATTCTGGACCGCCGGGAAGGCACCACGCAGGACTTACACCGGAGCTGCATGTACTTCGTATCTCACGCAGGGAAGGGAGGCAGGACGAAGAACAAAATAAAGATGGGCATCAACACCGGTCCTCGTTCGTGTATATGAACCCATCGCTCCTCCCTCTTCCGATCGCCATCTTGCTTCCCCCCTTCTCCTTTCTTCTCCATCCCTCTTCATCTGCTTTGTCCCTCGCTTGTACAAAACCACACCGTCTTTCCCAAGAACTTGCCCTGCTGGATCGTTTCCTTCTTTTCTTCACTCTATTTTGATACCAGCTCTTTTTGGCACATTGCATTTCCATACAGGTTCTTGGTTAAGCAGTCCTTTCACTCCGATAATATCACATCCTCTTACACCCATCATCACCACCCACAAGCAGTCACAATGAAGACTTCAGTCACTATCCTGTCTCTCCTGGGCGGCGCCCTCGCTCAGGGCGTCACCGAGTCTATTGCTCCCAAGGGCTCCTACCCCGATGGCTGCAGCAAGGACTACGACGGCTCCTTCGAGGTCACTATTGCTGTCGTCAAGAACGCCAAGCGGGACTTGCTCCTGCACGAGAAGGTCAGTACGCCAACGGCATGTGTTTTCCTTGAATCACACAAAGAGACATGCAGCCAACAGCCTCCGATTGTTTCCTGATATACTGACATCCCTTACAGCGCGGCAGCTGCAACACCGAGGGCATCCTGGTCATGAGCCTGGCCGACGGCACCCTGACCGACTCCAAGAAGCGCACTGGTTACATCGCCTCCAACAACCAGTTCCAGTTCGATGGCCCGGCCCAGGCTGGCGCCATCTACACCTCTGGCTTCTCTGTCTGTAGCAACAACTCGCTTGCCCTGGGCCCCACCACCACCTTCTACCAGTGCAAGTCGGGCGACTTCTGGAACCTGTACGATACCAACGATGCTGAGCAGTGCGAGCCCGTCCAGATCATTGCCCTCCCCTGCGGCGACAGCTCGTCTCCCGCTGTCTCCCAGACCAACGACGGCCAGGTTGTTGCCACTGAGGTCATCACCACGACTGTTGTTCAGACTATTGGCGACGGCCAGGTCCAGGCTGTGACCACCACCATCCCTGTCCCTATCTGCCAGATTGGTGATGGCCAGGTCCAGGGCCACAGCACCCCGTGCGCCTCCATCTCTATTGGCGTGACCACCCCCGCTGCTGCTTCTCCTTCTGGTGTCGTCCCCGTCAGCCAGTACTCCGATGGCCAGATCCAGGTCACCCAGCCCGCTACTACCGCTCCGGCTGCCCCGTCTGCTCCTGCTGCCACCACTCCTGCTGCTAGCGGCGGTGGCGGCGGCTGCTCTGGCGGCTCTGGCTCTGGCTGCGAGGGAACCACTCCTGCTGCTTCTTCCCCGGCCGCTGGTACCACTCCTGCTGGCTCTGCCCCTGCTGGCTCTGCCCCTGCTGGCTCTGCCCCGGCTGGCTCTGCCCCGGCTGGCTCTGCTCCTGCTGGCTCTGCTCCTGCTGCCGGCACTACTCCTGCTGCCGGCGGCGGCTCTGGCTCGGGCTGCTCTGGCGGCTCTGGCTCTGGCTGTGAGGCTTCTACCCCTGCTGGCTCTGCTCCTGCTGCCGGCACTACTCCTGCTGCCGGCGGCGGCTCTGGCTCGGGCTGCTCTGGCGGTTCTGGCTCTGGCTGTGAGGGTTCTACCCCTGCTGGCTCTGCTCCTGCTGCTGGCACCACCCCCGCTGGCGGCTGCGGCTCTGGTTCGGGCTCTGGCTCTGGTTGCCACACTACTGCTGCTGTCACCTACTCCAACAGCACCACCTTCGCCTCGAGCACTTCCCCCGCAGCTTCGACTCCCGCCGCTACCAGCGAGTCTACTGCCCCTGCTGCCCCCTCCAGCTCGTCCCCTGCCACTAGCGGCGCTGTCCGCTACGTTGCCTCGTTCGCAACCCTTTTCATTGCTCTGGCCGGTGCTGCCATTGCCCTGTAAAGGAGTCCTTTTGGGGGCAACCATTAATCACACAAAAAAGCTGTCCAGGACACGATAATATGACTCACTTGAGTCGATAATAACGTGTTGAGACAAGAAAAAACATGGGTGAAAAGATTTGTTAAATGCAGGGCATTCCAATGGGGGATTCATAAACGGTCAGGGTTTTCTTTTTTCTTTCTCTTCTTTTTTTTCTGTATTTTTCATCTTGGTTTGAACGGAACGGGTTATCGGATTGGGTTAAACAGTCATTGTCAATAAGACACTGCACGGGGATTGGACCTCGTGTTAGAAATGTATGAAAATAATCAAAACAAGCATAAAAATTATAAATGTTCTCGAAAGCCATGCGAAAGTGTGAGATGAAGGGGTGGTTGTAAGAGGCTTCTCTCGTAGTACTATTGGTCACGTGAAACATTTGTGATTGGCTGGTGAAAAGTTCTTGGCTTTTGGGATTTTGGAGCTTTGGGTACTTTCAATGTGGTTGTTGTTGTCTCGCTTCCGAACAGAACAGAAACGAAACAAAACAAGCCGCAAACATGTCCGACTACTGGAAGTCCACGCCAAAGTACTGGTGCAAGCACTGCTCCACATACGTGGCCGACACGAAACTCGCGCGCGCCAACCATGAAGCGACCGGCAAGCACCAGGGCGCCGTCCGACGGGCCCTGCGCGACCTCCACCGCGACCACGAGAAACAGGAGCGCGAGCAGGAGCAGGCCCGGCGGGAGGTGGCCCGGCTGAACGGGCTGGTGGGTGGGGGGATCAGTGGTGGTGAACACGCAAACGGCGAGAAACCGAGAGCCGGCGGCGGTTTCACTCGACCACCACGACCTGCCCCGACGCCGACACCCCCCTCTTCTACATCGCAGCTCGAACAGCTGGCCGACCTCGGCGTCAGCATTCCCGATGAGCTCCGAGGCGACCTGGCCATGGCGGGCGACTGGTCCGTGACGGCGACGCGGGTGATTGAGGACAAGGAGGAGGAGGGTGACAAGGACAACAAAGACTCTGTGGCGGTCGGCGTCCGGAAACGGAGATGGGACCCCGAGAGCGAGCGCGACGAAGAGGGCCGGGGGGTAATGCAGGAACAGCAGCACCACAAAGACCTCGACCAGGCGGTGCAGGGCCTGTTCAAGAAGCCGCGGCAATGGGGCCGCGACTCGAGGGTGCTGCCGTCCGGGGACAGCGACCTGGACAGTCTGCTGAGCAGCACACTGGTGAAGAAGGAGAAGAAGGAAAAGGCAGAAGAGGAGGTCAAGACCGAGGATACGGCCGACGACAAGACCAAGAAAGAGCCAGACGTGGATGGGCCAGAAGAAAAGGGGACAAGCCAAATGGATACACTGGTCAAAGAGGAGGAGCCGGAGACATTGTCCAAAACTGCGACGATACCACCACTGCCAGAGGAAGATGCCCCGGCAGAACCAGAGCCTGCACCACCAGTCGGCCTGTTCAAGAAACGCAAGACAAAGAATGTGCGGCACAAGTAGAGAGGAAGCATTTACACACACATTAAAAGATAATTAGCATTTGATACCCCCCCAAAAGAACATGGATCATTACAGCGGCATTTGGTTATTTCATGTCACCACCGCCTCATTCGTTCTTCTTGTCTTGGCCCCTCCACTCCTCCTTGATAAAGTCGGCACACCGCTCTGCCACCATCAGGGTCGGCGCCATGGTGTGCGCGCTCGGGATCTGCGGGAACACGCTCGCGTCGGCAACCCGGAGGTGGGCGATGCCGTGCACCCGCAGCCGGGAATCGACGACGCCCGTTGCCGGGTCCGGAGACATTCGACAAGTGCACCCGAAATGGAGGCTGGACTGGAGGGTTCGCTCAGCATAGCTAATAATGTCGTCGTCGGACGGACGTTGGCCGGACGTGTCGATGTCGATTGGGGGCAGACGTCTGCTGTGTTTGGACACTACATCTTCAAGGTCGTCCTTGCTCATGCCCGGACCGACCGTCAAAGACGCACCCGGGTACCCGCTTGCAAACTCGTGGGCCAGTCTCATGGTGAACCGCGCGGCATTGCACAGCAGCGCCTTGTCCCGCGGGTCGGCCAGCATCGGGTAGTCAATCCGGGGATGCACCCGCGCGTCCGTGGGCGAACGCAGCGACACCCTGCCGCTAAAGTGCGTCTGGACCAGAGTCGTAAAGAGGGTCAGCTGGCTGGGTGCGTTCAGGTTCTTTCCCACCACGTTGACGGGGAGCATCATGATTTCCACATTGGGAACGTTCTGCGGGAGAGAGGCGTCGAGGGCGTCACTGGAAAAGTCGACAACCTCGTCTGTCTTTTCTCCTTGCCCAATCTTTACAAACATTGACGCGGCCGTCGTGTACGAAAAGAAGCCGGCCCCAAACACCAGATACAGCACGACACTGTACAAGGCAAACAAGACGTTGCTCAGACAGTGGTAGGTGTCCTTCTTTGGCAGGTCGATCATGATGGGCATGGCGTAGTGGTCGGCCAGGTTGGCGCCGACGTGCGGGAGGTCCAGGACGCAGTCGTTTTTCAGAGGGAACGACTCTCGAGGGCCGACGCCGCTGAGCAGCAACAGCTGAGGCGACCGGAAAGCGCCGCCGCAGACAATGACTTCTCTACGGGCAGTCACTAGCGTGATTTTACCGCCAGACGGTGTCACGGCGTCCTCAATGTACACGCCGGTTGCTCGACGTGCTTTGCGGTCGATCTGCAGCTTCGTGGCGACAACACCCGTGCAGACGGTCAAGTGTTTTTGCCTCTCGCGGACTACCTGGGCACCCAGGTAGGCCCCGTCGACAGCCACTCTCTGTCCCCTGCTGTCGATGCCCTGGTCGAGCTTAAAGTAGCCCTGGGCCGGCGCGTTGGGGTTGTTGCAGTCGTCCCCCACCGGCACGCCCACCCGCGCACAAACTTTTGCCATGCTTAAATGTTAGAATGGGTCGGAATGGTGTCGCCCAGAAACAGGACTTACTATTCCAGACATGGAAGAATGTATCCGAGCTGCTTGGTTTCGTATGGGCCTGCGATGTTAGCAGAGACAAGGTAATAATAACCAGTCCTGGCACGCTTGTCCGGCTCACCATCATGTCCCCGGTACGCCGCATCCGGGTGGCCGACTACGTTTTCAAACTTTTTAAAGTACGGCTCGACGCGGTCCCAACTCCAGTCCGGCAGGCCGTGCTCCGTGGCCCATCCGTTGTAGCCTCCCGGCACGCCCCGCGTCACCAGCATGCCGTTCATGCGCGTTGTGCCGCCGAGACCCTCGGCGTTGGGAAGATGCACGCGCTGGTCTCGAATAGATGCCACCGCCTCAGAAAACCGGTCCAGCACCCTGGAAGGCACCAGAGGCGAGCTGTAGTCTGTGGTCAGCAGCGGGATGCGCGACAGATACGAGTCGATCCGCCGGCCGCGCTCGAGGAGAAGCACCGACACGGCCGGGTCCTCGGACAGTCGGGTGGCCAGTACGCATCCGGCGGTGCCTCCTAGAAGGGCTGTTAACAAAACATGTTTGAGTAGAGCAGTACCGTTTCCGCCTGGGGACACACCTCCTACAATGACGTAGTCGTAGGTCTTGCCCTCGACATCGCCAATGGAGCGTTGCGGGTACGACTCGGAAAAGGGCCACATTGCCAAGGCTAAAAGGACCTTGCTAGATATTCAATGTAGTATACTATTTCCTGAGCCAAATGGGCGATGCTGCCCTGGATAGTCGAGGAGGTTGAAGGTTCACGATGAGGGCGTATGATTCTCCGCGATAGACATCCAGCTTGCGGGGTCCACTAACAAGGCGTCGTTTTGCGCATTTTCACATTTTCCCACTGTGGCTTTCCCACACCGTCGCATTTATGCCATACTAACTCCTCTTTGTTCAGATATTTTCAAACCTCGTTTGAGAATCTCGAAATATACGAGTTTCTGGTTCAACCTTGTTTTTTCCAGTGTCGTCGCGCAGTGTGGTGAGCACGTGACACTCTTGATCGATTTAAACGCGTTCGTTGCCAATGGATCCTCAAAACCTGCAACCATGCATTGCAGCCCAACAACCAACCCATCGCTAGGCAGCAACGGCCCATCCCGGCGACCATCTCTTGCGTGCGCTGGCATATGCGCTGGCACCCATACACAATGACAGGCATATAACTGCAGCAGCCAAAATGGCAAGACAGAAGAGAGTCTGGACAAAATCACCACCGCGCCGGATCCTTCGCAGCTCTGCCGTGACTCCCGGTGAACCGCGTAAGCGCCATGCAATGCACTAGGAGGTGATGCGTGCTTGCTTATACTGATCTCAGACGATCCCACAGGAAAACAGCAGACCGGCGGGCAAGGCGTCCACGGTGTCACTGCCGGTACAAGCTCCAGCAGGAAGCGGCGACGAGAGGACACAGAGGAAGGAGGCGGTAAACACGAACTGCCCAGAGGACGAAAAACTTCTACACGAGAGGGAGAGCGCCCAAAGAAGAAGACGCGAACACTCGATCCTCAGAAGCGGACACCGCCTGCGCCAACCAACCGCAAGCCTCGACACCGGCAGGCGCCTCTGACGCGACGGAACTTGAAACTGTTTGACAAGATGGGGAGGAAGGCAACCCGAACCGAGACTGATCGAGACGACTCGCAAACGAGCAAGTCAGGCAGCCATTCGAGCGGCGCCAAGTCCAGCAAGACAGGCAAAACGGCTTCGACCACTGCGTCTGGATTTGCCAAACAGGCCCATAAGAATGGAATCCTGCCGCCCCGGCTGTCAAGGGCGCCCGAGAACATTGACGAGATCCGACAGCGGTTCGACGCGCCGCGGGCAACCGCTTCACCCACGCAATCCATGTACGAATATTACGTCAATACCGTCGAGACGGCACCCAACGAGGCGACAATGCTGGCTTGCGGGGCGGATGTTCTGCTGAAAAAGTACTACAGCGACAGCGGCTACAAGCAAGTCTACAACCAAGCGTTTTCGGGCATCCCCAAGGATGCCGGCTTCAATAGCGGACTGTCGGCACCGCGGCCCGGCTTTGTCGAGGGCTTGCTAGAAGAACAGTACGGGCCGTTCCCCGTCGACGAGTGCCTCCCTGGCGGAGAGCTGTTCAAAGACAGCGAGGTCTCCCTGGCTCTGCCGCACATTGCGGGCGAGTGGAAAGGCCCTGGCAAGGACATGACGCTTGCTAGAGTGCAGAGCTCGTACGACGGTGCAGCTCTTGTATATGCGCGGCAGCAGGCATTGGAATACTTGGGTGGCAGCACGTCGTGCTACGGCCCCGGCCATGATGCCGAGGTGGCCACGTTTACAACCGACGGCAGCCAGCTCAACATGTACGCCCACCACGCCACCGCCAGCAACACGAATAAGAACAGAAAAGTCCAGTACCACCAACACCTCGTCAAGTCTGTCAACCTGGTCGAGTCCTACCAGTCGTTCAAGGACGGCCGGCGCGGGCTGCGCAACGAGCAGGACCACGCACGCGAGCAGTCCTATGCTCTGCGGGACCGACTGCAGAAGCGCTGGGAGCAGCACGAGCAGCGCTGCGAGGAAGTGCGCGCAGAGAATGCCAGACAGGCAGAGGCAGGTTTCGACAATCTAAAAGATGATGCCGAAGAACGGCAAGAGTCCCTGGAAGATGAGAAAGACGGCCTGGATGACGGTCTAGAGACTTGGGAGAAAGTGGATTTGGATGAGGAACCGCCACAAAAGAAAGATACGGCACAAACCCGCCGGTCCTCGCGCCTTTCAGGAAAGCGCAAGAAGTGAGCGGCAGACGAAACTCCAGGGAGGTGAAGAGAGCTTTATGTCTAATGTAATGAATGATACCCAAGGGATTTGTCTTTAAAAAGTAGAACAACGTTGCGTTGGCCACTGACAGCGAATTAAGTAAGCACTATGAAAACAAGCTTTTCTCAAGCATTTTCGACAGTTTGCAAACATTGAGTGAAACAAACATCGAGAGACAACAACAACAACAATGGGAGACACGCCGCGGTTGAAAACTTGCGATACCTGCTTCCGGGCAAAAATACGCTGCATTCGCACGCAAGAGTCGGGATCCTGCGACCGCTGCTGGAGACTGGACAAGGAATGCTATTTCGCACTGCCGAGACGGCGGAATTTACAGCGGCGTGTTGCGGCAGGGGCAGCTACACTCTCTGTTCAGAGCAACCCAAGCTCACGATCCAGCTCTCGGAGTCCTGGCGGAATCGTAGCTTCGGGAGGAGATGCCCATACTACAGCTTCCCGTGTTGATCACAGTGCCGGACTGGCAGGGGTAGTCTCGGAAGCCAATGCCAAGGCCATTCTAGACATCTACCGCAACCGAATGACGCCGCACTTCCCTTTTGCCATTATCCCACTGCATGAGACGGTCGAGACACTGCGGTCAGAGCGGCCGTTGTTATTCCTCGCCGTGCTGGCTGTGGGCAGCTATGCCGATGGATCTCTGCAGCAGAAGCTGTGCCGCATGTTTGGCGACATGGTGGCCACACGGCTGGTACGAGGCCAGCTGGCCTCGCTCGATGTTCTACAAGGGCTGATTGTGTATCTCGCATGGTAAGTCGAGCTTTCCCAGCGCGGACAAGAATCACACTACTAAAGCTTTAGGGCACACTATCAACCACCACCAAGGACATACTCGCAGTACCTGCACATGGCCACCAGCATCGTCTCTGATCTGCGGCTGGACCGTCCCAAGAACCCCAATCTATGGAACGTGGACAAACTGGCCCCCGAGAAGCATCGTCAAAATGGATGGAGCCTGGAGGCCCAGCGAACATTGATAGGAACCTACTATCTTGCATCGAGGTGAGTAGACAGAGGTGCTCTTTCTAGGACCGCACGTGCAGACACTGACCCGAGCAGCTCGTCAATCATTTTACAAAAGATGCGCCACTTCCCATGCAGCCCATTCATCCTGGAGACAAGCCTCCAGGTCGGCGCTGCCGCCGAATATCCCACGGATGTCTACCTGCCGCACATTGTGCGTCTCCAAAAGCTCTACGAAGACCTGGGCGACACGCTGGAGCAGTCGTCGAATGGATCACTAGACAATGCCAATGCTCGTCTGGTACAGCAGACCGACCTCGCACAGTCGTCGCTAGACAATGCCAATGCTCGCCTGGCACAGCTGCAAAACGACCTGGCCGCGTTCAAGTCGTCCCTGTCGTTTGCGCTGAGCGAGTGCTCCACCATTGCCCTCCAGCTCTTCTCGCAGGAACTCATTGTCAGACAGGTGCTGCTGCCCGGGTTCCCCTTTGGGTTCGACCGGTTCCAGCGCCGCATCCCCGACAGCCAGCAGCTTCTGGGCTGCCTGGCGGAATCCATGTCTGCCTCCAAGTCGCTGCTCGGGTTCCTCCTAAACATGACCCCCGGCGAGGAGTTTGTGATTCCCAACCTGGCCTGGATCATGCTGAGCTGCGGACTGTCGCTGGCCGTGCGGCTAGACATTCTTGCCCGCGGCCCGCGCTTGGCCCCGCTGACAAAACACCTCTTGCTTATTCTCGACACACAGCACATGCTCCGCCAAATCACCCTTCGTCTGGAGGCAGCCTCGTCGGCCGCGTCGGCCGCGTCAGCCGCGACATCTCCCGCCAGCAGCGCCTCATCCATCCCGGCCAGTTCCCACCAGGAAGACACTTTCAAGCAGTTCCTCCGCCGGGTACAAGCTATTGACGGATGGTATCAAAAACAGTTGAATTCTCTAGTAGACACGTCGACAGATGGAATGACAGGGTCAACAGTGGTTGATGCCCATCATGGAGGAGGCAGTGGCAGTGCACGAGGAGATCTGCAGGCCGGACAGCTATCTGACATGGCGAGCCTTGTTGTGCCGGGCCCGGATCCTGGAGACTTTTCGAGTTTTGAGGACTTTTCTGTGCTGGACTTGCCCTTGATGGGAGAGAGTGTCGTCGGCATGGATGGGGTCAATCCCTTTTTGTTATTTTCCGACCTTGGTCCGTACGGGCAAGGAAATTAGACGGAAACGAAATACGATGCGGAGAAGAATAAGCATCTTGAAATTACAGGGCAGTGATTGCTATGCTTCCGTGGTGAGGTGGTAGACCTGCTACGGACACGGACACGGACACGGACACGGACTTTAAACAGACTTCCACGAAAAAGAGTGGGCCTCGTCGACCGTAACAGCCTCATCCGATGGTCGACTTACAAGGCTCTGGAGACGGACAGCTTCTTATATAAATCGAGCTGACCTGGAGTATGTTTTGTCGAAATGAGAAATTCATCGGACTAACTCTTTATCGCATTCATCGCACCGTTCGCCTGTGCTTGATTTTTTGTTTCTACTTTTCTTTTCTTCTCCAAAACATTGAACATGATTTCTTCAAACCTGCTTGCCAGTCTCTTCCTCGTGGCACCAGTTGTGGTCGTCACAGCTCAAGATGACTCCTACATGCCGTGCCCTCTTCTGAGGTTCTACTACCCGGCTCCAACCATCAACGCATCCTCGGAGCTGATCCAGGGCATGGCGGCAAAGTTCACCGGCATGTTTGACGACCTGGTCGCTACCGGGTTCAGCGTCGACTTTGGCAGCATCACGCCCAACACTACTTCCTTCTCAGTGGTGCTCTTCTCCGGGGCGGCCGATGCCGAGCAGGATCCCGTCTTTTTCGAGTACCACCACAAGGCCGACCAAGTGACCCAGCAGGGCGAGCTCTCCCTGGACACGGTCTTCCCGCTGGGCTCGCTGACGCAGCTGTTTACCGTCTACACGTGGCTCATCCGCGTGGGAGACGGCGCCTGGGAAACGCCCATTACCGAGATTCTGCCCGAGCTCAAAAAGACTGGTGCCGGCTCTTCTCTGGCCGTCAACTGGGACGAGGTGACGATTGGTGCCCTGGCTGGCCAAATGTCTGGCATTGCCCGCAGCTGTGAGTGGGACAGGCAGATTGGACAAGAAGCATGTGTAAAGTACTAACGGCTCTAGCATTTGCCTGCACGGTGGGCGAAGCCTGCAATTATGAGGGTACGGTTAATGTTTGCAGCAGTTTTCCTTCCTGGTACTGACACCCGCAGAATTCGTCTCTGCGTTTGCCGGGTCTATTCCTTATTCCCTTCCCGACACCACCCCGATTGTGTCGGATGCTGCGTTCCAGATTCTCGCGTTTGCTCTCGAGCGCAGGGCCGGCCGCCAGCCCGGACACGACTTTGCCTCGATTGTAGACGAGAGTTTTGTGCGGCCTCTGGGGCTCAGCAGGACCAGCATGCTCAGCCCGGCAGACGAGCCGGCTGTTTTTGCACAGGACATCCAGTCCAGCATGACTGGCGAGCAGGGGTATGTGCTGACTTTTTTTTTATTTTTTTTTTTCAACTTTTCAGTCCACCTACTAATCGACAGCTCCCTCGGCCTCTTGTCGACCCCCCGCGACCTCGCCCGCGCCGGCCACGCCATGCTCGCCTCGACCCTCGTCCGGCCCGCCCTCACCCGCCGCTGGCTCCAGCCCGTGGCCGACACGTCCAACCTCCGCAACGGCGTCGGCCGCCCCTGGGAAATCTACCACGCCGGACAGCACGCCAACTCGTCGATCCTCGACGTGTTTACAAAGTCGGGCGCCGTCGGCGCGTACAGCAGCTACTTTGGCCTGTCGCCGGACCTGAGCGCGGGGTTTGCCATCCTGGCGCACGACACGACCGGGACGGCTCCGGATCTGAACGTGTATGCGGATTATGTGTCCCTGGCGGTGGCCTATCTGCAGGGGCTGGGCGAGGACAGGGTGCTTGGGAATTTTACTGGGGGTGCCACTGGCGTCTCTAGCTCTGCCCTAGAGCCCGCCTCCCCCGGCGTCTCCATAACCTCGCTCATCATCGACGGCACCGACATCCGCCAAGCCACCGCCGCCGCCGCGGGCATCGCCCTCGCCGACCTGGACCTCCGCATGTACCCGAGCAACGCCGTCGACGACGCCCAGCAGGTGTTTGTGGTTGTGTTCCAGGACAGGGCGGCGGCGGCGGACCAGGGCACGCCGACGTGCATCACGTGGCAGGCGGTGGGATCTCTGGGGGCCGGGTTTGTGGACCGGCTGGTGGTGACGTTTGGGGCGGACGGCGGCGCCGCGGCCGTGGCCGTGCCGGGCAGCAATGTGACAATGGTCCGAGAGTGAGTGTTGTTACGTAGTTACGCTGTCGTTACGCTGCTTGTTTGGTGTCTGTCTCTTCATGCCCGCTTAGCACCTTGATGTATTTACAATGAATCCCCAAACTCTGCCCTGTCCTTGGTAACGGCACTCTTGTCGCGTAGAATCGCTCTGAAGCCCGTCTGCGTGAGGAAGAAACTGACAGTGTTAGCCAGCGACCGCCTACATGGGGGCATCAGCCTTACTAGCAGCGCATGTCCAGCTCGTCGACGGGTGTCGCCAGTTCCAGGTCGAAGCTCATCAGCAGCGTGGGGATGAGCTGGGGGTGGTTGTTAGCATTGCGAGTCTTGCGAGATATCAGGTCGCCTTGCCTTTGTCATTTCTATCCAGCTCAGGTCTGTGACTGTTAGTATTGCTGGCAAATAACTTAATTTCCGTGGACAAACACACTCTTTCCAATGCATGTCCGAGAGCCACTCCCAAACGGGAACCAGAAGCGACCTGGAAGGACGTCAGATGAGCGTATCAGTGTGCCAGTCGTTGGCTGCATACTTGGATTGCCCTTGTCGTCGCCCAGCCATCTCTCTGGCCGGAATTCGGCTGCGTCGTCGCCGAAAATAGACGGTGACCGCCCGAGCACGTACGGAGACGTTCCAATGATGGTCTTGAGAGTCAGCAGGTGGTTGGCTCAACGCAAATATTGACACCTCGCTCAAGCATGGACGAGATCACGGACACGTCGCCGGACACGCAGATGCAGAGCCAGCACATCCCCGGCCTGCCCGGCCACCCGTGGATGTCGGTCAAGGGCCATCGTGCCTGTCTAGAATGCAGAAGGTGGGCGCACTGTTAGTTTTGTTGATCCACGCATTGTTCAGGCTTCTAACCATGGCGCAGAAAGAAGACAAAGTGTAAGACTCTTGCCAGTTCTCGCTGCCGACGTGACGCTGACCAGCAGGCGACATGTGCCAGCCGATTTGCGGGCTGTGCCTGAGGACCGGCGGATCCTGCACGTTTCCCACAAAGAGGAAGACGCCAGAGTATCGCAGGATCATCAAGGATGGAAAGAGACAGGTTGACCAGGGCCGGCTAGGTAGGATGAGTGTGTGTGTTCAGAACCTCGGGCGGGTTGCTAATTCCTGCCCTTAGAAAGGCTCATGGACTTGCTCGAATCGAAACTGGACGGGCCTGTCTGCGAGACCCGACGGGCCGACTCGATCTACAACCAGGCCAGCTCCGACGAGCCCGTCTCCTCCGACTCGGTCTACAACCAGGCCAGCTCCGACGAGCCCGTCTCTGCCGACTCGCGGCAGGACAGCCTCGGGCTCCTGCAGACGCCCCAGAGCACCGTCGACAACAAGTCCCCGGCGGACTCGCAGAGCGCGTCGTCGTCCTGTGCCCTGGGCAGCATCCCCGACCAGGTCGCCGCCGAGCTGGTTTCCATCTACTTTGAAAAGATCCAGGCCTGGCTGCCGCTGCTGCACCGGCCTCGGTTTTACAAAAAGCACATGACAAAGACAACCAGCCCGTTCCAGACGCTGTCCACCGAAGAGTCGCTCCTGGTCAACAGCATGTTTACCCTCGCGGCGCGGCACTCGACGCACCCGTACTTTGACGGCATTCCCGCGCCCGAGCGGGGCGAGCCGTTTGCAAAGAGGGCGACGCGCTGCTACGAGCAGCTGCGGGACGAGGTCGAAGAGCCGGCGCTGCCGTACCTGCAGGGCTGCATCCTGCTGGCGTTCCACATGTACGCCTCGGGGCCGTGCCACCGTGCCTGGATCCTGACGGGGGTGTGTGTGCGCATGGCGTATGACCTGGAGTTGTGTTCGATGGACGGGGCGGACGGGGCGGACGGGACGGTGGACGGGACGACGGACGGGACAAAACCAAGAGACTGGACCCGCCAAGAAGAGAGACGGCGTGCGTTCTGGGCGACGTGGGAGCTCGACACGTTCGGGTCGACCATCTCGCGGCACTGCTGCGGCCGCGGCCGCCCGACGCCTGGAAGTCGCTGCAGGGCTGCCCCAACCAGGACGAGCGCGCGTGGTTCCTCGTGGCCAACTACCTCATAGCGCAGGCGTTTAACAGCCTGTCCGCCCAGGCGCAGCACGAGCTCGAGGACGCCATTGCGTGCTTCGCGCTGTGCATCTCGCAAAAGTTCAGCCTGCTTGCGGCCGACAGCTTTGGCAAGTGCAGCTGGGTCATTGGGATGCACCTGATGATGGTGAATGCGCGGGCCGGGCTGGCCAGCGGGGGCAGGCCCGGCCACGAGTCGGGGACTGCCCAGATGGCCGCGCTCGGCCGGGAGCGGTCGCGCATCATGTACCACTGGCACGCCGAGCACGTCTCGCTCAGCCACCCGTTCCTGGCCTGCAGCCTGCTGCCCGTGTGGATCCCGACGGCGCCGACGAGCGAGGGGGCCGAGGGGGCCTACTGCCACGAGGACCTGCCGGCCATGGTGGTGTCGCAGTACGGGACGCTGTGGAAGCTGGGGTCCTTGCTTCTGGGTATGTGTCTCCAGTCGTTGTCCCCCCCTTTTCTCTAAAACTAACTCTCCAGACTTGGGCAACGTGCTGGCACGCCGCGACTGGCTCCGGGAGGACGACATGCCGCTCGCCAGGCGGTTCTCCGTCTACTTCCCCCGGCCGCTGTCCTGTGCAAAGCCCGTCACGCCTCGCAGAGAAGGGGCCGACTTTGTCGACACCGAGGCCGCCTTGGGGGCTGCCACGGCGTCGGAGCTGGACATGCAGTACTCTGTCGGGCTGGGGAGTTTTGAGAGCGTCGACGCGGGGCTCGAGCTGGGCTGGGTGGACGAGGACGATTGGAACCAGAGACTGCAGACGGACTATCTGAGCGACAATAGTGTAAACTTTAACTATCTGCAATTGTAGACGAGGAAACCGGACCTATTGTGCTCTCAACTGCAACCACTACCCACTGTGATACTCTCAACATCTCCCCACACTACAATCCATCTACAACCGTGGAGAGCTCGCCTTGAGCGGCGGGTCGGCATACTTTTTGTACGCGTCGAGACACTCCGGGTTGGCCACGTTGGAGCTCGACGCGACGGGCGTCTTGCACACAATGGCCTTGACCACGGTCTCAATCTTCTTGCCGTTGAGCGTGTAGGGCAAGTCGTCCACCAGCAGCGAGTATGCCGGGACGTGGCGCGGGCTCAGCTCGTCGCGGATGGCCGCCTCGATGTCGCGCTTGAGCGGCTCAAAGTCGGCCCTGCCGTCGAGCTTGAGGAACAGCAGGACCTGCTCGTCCGCGTCGCCGGGGCGGCGCTGGCCAACGGCGAGGCAGTCGACGACGCTGGGGAACCTGTCGACGATGCCATAGATTTCGGCGCTCCCGAAACGGATGCCTGGGGGTTAGAGACGGGAAAGGATAATATGGGAAAGAGGATAATATGGGAAAGAGAATAAAAGAAGTGGGAAGAGGATAAAAACCTACCCCCCGGGTTAAGAACACCGTCGCTGCGGCCGAGAATCACATACCCCCCCGTCGCTGGGTTCCTGCGGATAAAGTCGCCGTGGCACCAGACGCCCGGAACTCGGCCAGAGATGTGCTGTGCTGTTAGTGATGAACTTTTGTAGTCAGAGAAGGAGGACTCACCACATCTTGTCCTCCCAGGCCGTGCCCGTAATCACCACCACCTGCTTCAGCTCCGGGACCGTCTTCTTGAGCGTCGCCACCGCCGTCTTGAGCTTCTCCAGCATCACCCGCCGCCGGCCCGCGTACAGCACCTCCGTCTCCACAAACAGCAGCCGCGGCCGGATCTGCGTGTACCGGTTCACTATCCCCTCGGCCCCCATGTCCGGCGCCGTCGTCGAGAAAACGGCGCCCACGCTGCCCGCCGCCCAGCAGCAGCACCACCGCCTCCACCGAGTTGGTAACCACCGCTGCCACCCGGTCGCCCGCCCGCAGCGCGCTCGCATACACCTCCGCCTGCCGCCGCAGCTGCAGCCACGTCAGGTGCCGCCAGTGCGTGCCGGCCTCGCGGCACGCCGACACGGCCAGCAGACTAGACACTCTGGGAGGCTCTGGAGACCGCACCTTTGGCACTGTCAGCGTCTGCCCCGTGGCAGTGAAGCCAGACTCGTGGCTTCCATTCAGCCTCTCAACCTCGTGGCCGTTTTTGTAGTCGAGGCTCAAGAGCTCCCCGTGGCAGACGACGCCGCCGTCTTCGAAGCGCACAAGCTTGTGGAAACCCATTTTGAAAAGTCGAAGCGAACTGGCCGTCTGTGAAGCAGAAAAGAAATGCTCATGCAAATAGATTTTGTGAAATGATTTGACTTGACGTATTGCTTGTGTAGCTTCCTCTATTATGGTAACCGTAGAACGTTTCCCTAGGCGGAATAGGGGCACCACGGTCAAAGTCGGCATTGAGAGTGCCGCGAGGGGAATCTGTATTGTTTCCCCATTCCCGACTAAATACAGTTGTTATGACTACAACATGGACCAAATGATTGCATTTAAATGTCCTGTCACTGTCAATTAAAAGACAAGGTTTTAGAGATCAAATATCTCCAAATATATTTAAAACAGGACCCCCCGAAAAAGATGAAAAAGTTGAAAAACAAATTGGTCCAGTGCAAGCAAAGGCACTCTTTTCCGTCTTTCTATCTTTACATGCACACCGTCCCCTTTAATGCACGCCACTGTCTGCAAACCACCATGCCCTTTACATGACGTTGCACACCACCGGCTGCTTGTACTTGCGCTTGACTGCCGGCGCCTTGACCTTGTACTTGAACGTCTTGCCAGCGGTGCTTGTTTCGACGTCAGCGGCGCGCGTCTCGACGCCAGGCCCAACGTCGGGGGTAGACTCGTCTTTGGTGAGTTCAGCGTCCTTGCCCTTGATCCCGGTGCCGGTAAGGTCGTACCCGGCGCGGCCGCGGACTTCGACGTTGGTCTGCAAGTGTTAGTGCCAGCAGAGACGAGTCAAAAGAAAAGAAAAAAAAAAGAAAAAAAAAAAAAAAACATACATCGCTCGAGTCGAGAGGAGCGGCTGCAGCGGCCGAGGCCAGGATGGCAGCAGCAATCATAGAGTTGACCTTCATATTGGCAAGTGAAAAAGACAAAAGTGTTTTGTGCTTGTGTTTGTTTGCGTTGTTTGCGTTTGTGTTTGTTTGGCTTGTTGAGTTGAGAATTAAACTCCAAAGGTGTCTCGACGTTCTTTTATACTTTTCTCATGCGCAACTGTCTTCTATACTCCCCCCTGTATCGTCAAACATCTCCCTCTAGAGACCATCACATGAACGTTTCAAAGATTAATAGATTCCCTGGTTTCCACCAGGGACTTGAGCTTGTTAGTCGACGCAAGGGCACACCTGTCTTTATTCTCTCATACCCAGATTCCTTGATTTGCACAACAGCAAGGGATTCACAATGCCCGTCAGGTACATATATGAAAGCTTCCCTATTTATCGTCTATCCCTTTATTATCCAGGGTCACGATATGAAAATAAATAAAGGCGCGGCAAATAGACAATGCAGAGCTTTCTGCACATGATCGGTCATACAAGGGAAAGGCAAATAAAGGGAGACAAATATATTGGCAGGCAGTTGACAGGTCGTAAAGGGATGCAGGTACAGAATTTTATACAAAGCAAGCATTTTCGTTTGGATTGTTGGTTTCAGTTTAGTGCATTTTCTTCGTATTGTTTCTTTGTTTCCCAAAAGACCCAGACTTTGCAAAGAACGTCTCGAAACTCTTTATCGACCATCCCTCCACGTGTTGGAAGACCAAAATCCACCAAGCCAACTCAGTTTCAGATGCTCCAACAGCCTGGTCAATGCATTGTGGTTCTGGAACAAATTATCTGCATGTTAGTTTGTTGGATTGAACATCCAGCGGCGAACTCCATGGACGCTGCTCTATGCTTTCCTTTATTCTAGAAAGAAGAGCCCCGAAGGACTGCCCACAATCTGTTTGCGACAGACGTACTTGCCGCTGCCCTTCTAAAGTGAATCATAAATCCCCTTTCAACGCTGTTACTGCACTGCCCTTTAGTGGCCAACACCAGCTTCCCTCAAGGCTGCCCATAATTCTTGCCCTCCACCACATCTCGTCTTGCCAAATATCAACACTTGCATCTGATCCAAGTCTTTGCAGCGGGGACCAGCCGTCCCCCACTCTGTCCTGATATCTTCTTTTCCTGCAACAAACTTGGATACAGGTCCAGAAATGCCTTCTTGGCAGTTGTCTCAGACGGGGGGGGCTGCACAAGAGGTATACTGGGGACAGACGCCTGTTGAACCGGTTAACTTGGTCGGCCGTCCAGCAAGACACTATAAAAGGCGCCCTGTCGATTGACATGGTTGTCGGCCAGGTCATGTTTGGCGTCTTTGGCGATGTCTTTGGACGGCACAAAGTGTACGGCCGGGACTGATGCTGACAATGCTCGGCACGCTGCTGGTCATCACGGCTCCTCCGCACATGGACAACCACGGGATCGTGGCCTGCTATAGGAGTTGGTATCGGTGGAGGGACGTTTAGTCTGATTGTAACTTGCGACATCTTTTTTTAACTTTTATGACTATCCGTCCTGACCATCTGGGTGCCCGAGATCAAGGGACTGAGCCTGGCCGAGATCGAGGAGGACGCCATGTACGGCAGGAAGGGAATAATTCCGGGAAGATACATTGCACCAAGTGACCCGACCAGCTCTACAGAGGAGACCCCTGAAGTGAAGGCGTAAATTACCCGAATTGGAATAAATGTTCGTATATAGAAAGTATTGCCATCCATGCGGCTCTAAATCGGCCAATACAATCCATCCGGAACTCTAAATCATGGTCCAATCATACTTTTCAATTGAACAAAATCCTACTGATCTGTTCAAGTAAGTAATGATCCAATAGTATGTCAAAACTATGTCAAGTTGTCGACTACAAGGCGCGACATGTCGAGGGACCGGCTGCAAAAAAACTCGGCAAGAAGTCCGACTTTACAAGTGGAGACTAACAAGCGGCTTTGTGCGCTCTCGGCCAATGAGACGGCAGGATTGGAAAGTTGACGGCACATCCTGCTCTGACTTCCCTGCTCATTCTTTTCCTTTTCCTTTATTCTTTTCAGTCTGTTTCGTGCATGTCGACACCCTCGACCAATAGGAGCTGCCTGTCACCTGGTCATCGATTAAACTTTTACCGGCATTAGTCGGTCTCGCAGTAGGACACTCCCGCAAACATCGTCATCGATAGACCTCCTTGCAGTGACGAGGCTTTGACCGAGTTCACAGCCATGACCGGCTCTGACGAACCGGCATCGCCGGTCTTGGCACTGCGGCAGGCGTTTGGAGACCGCAAGCCGCCCGACATCAGCCGCAAGATAACGGCTTGCGTGGCATGCCGCAAGCAAAAGGTGGGCTATCTGAAGCGGCGAGACGAGATCATGGCTGACAAGCAGCTTAGATAAAATGCCACATGAAGGATGCCCAGCCGCCCTGTGCACGGTGCAAGAAGAGAGGGCTGTCTTGCACAGTCAACCGGAGCCTGCAGATGCTGCTGGAGAATGACACTCTGTGGGTAACGCAACATCCAAGAACAGGCCATTGCCGAGAGCTGACAACAGCAGCTGGAAGTACTCCATGGAGAAGAAAATGCGGAAACTAGAATCAATCGTGTCCCGACTCGCTACCGACAGTTTGCCACCCGACGAGCTCCAGCTGTTTCAGGAACAAGGCGACGATGACTCAACACCGTCCAGTCACAGCATGCTGGACCGGCCAGCATCGTCGAGCAATCCCGAAAACCAACCAGGCGGCACCAGCCACTGGGAGATTGTAATGGACCTCGACTCTGGCCCAGGCGCCATTCCGGGCTTCTACATCTCGGACACCCCGTCCGACAACAAGGAACAGCACGCCGACTTTATATCGAGGGGAGTCATCAGCCTGGCCAGCGCCCAGCTTCACTTTGACAAGTACAAGGACCGCCTTGACCACTTCCCGTACCGCATCCTCGGCGACCACGACCTGGTGTCGCTCGAGTCTGTCAGGGCCGCCTCGCCCCTCCTGGCTGCCGCCGTGTGTGCCGTCGGCGCCCTGCACGCGGCCTCGCCCGAGTTTGACGCCATCTACAAGGAGTTTGTCGGCCTGTTTGCCGCCCACTCCGTCTCCAAGACGTGCTCTGTCGACGACGTCCGCGCCCTCTGCATCGGCGCGTTCTGGCTCGGCGACCTCTCGTGGGCGCTGGTCGGCACGGCCGTCCGCATGGCCACCGAGCTGCAGCTGCACAAGAGCTTCTGGCGCGCGGCCGAGCGGCACCACTATGCCAGGACGCGCCTGTGGCTGCTGGTGTATGCCTGCGACCACCACTTCTCCGTCGTCTACGGGCGCCCGCCGCTGACCCGCGAGTGCGCCGCCATCCGCAGCGCGCGCGACTTCTTGCAGTGCCCGCACGCGACCGAGGACGACTCGCGGCTGGTGAGCCAGGTGCTGCGGTGGAGCATCTGCTCCAACATCTTTGACACGCTCGGCGTCGACGTGGACCGGCCGCTGGCGGACGGCCAGGTGCCGCACCTGCGGCGGTTCAGCGCAATGCTGGACAGCATCCGGGCCGAGTGGGCGGACAGGTTTGTCCCCAACGCGCACGTGGGCAACTACCCGAAAAAGGGCGTGACACTGCAGTACCACTTTGCAAAGCTGTACCTGTGCTCGCATGTTTTCAGGGGGGGCGGAGGGGGGGGAGGCCTGCCAAAGAGACCGCCACACATCCAGGCCGAGCTGGACACGGCGGCCAACGCTGGCGTCCAGGCGGCCCTGTCCATCCTGAGGGCCGTCGTGGCAGACCGCGAGATCCAGTCGTACCTGGACGGCCTGCCGATTTACTTTGACACCATGATTGCCTTTGCCGCCGTGTTTCTGCTCAAAGTGTCGGCCAAGTTCTCGGCTGCGGTGCAGGCCGACGTGCCCGAGATCCGGCGGCTGATGGGCACGCTCGTCACCACTCTGCGCACAATCACCCGGGCGATGCACCCGCGGCACCTGCTGGTGAGCATTGCAAAAGGAATCGAGGGGCTGCTGCAGCATTCCGGGCTGGCCGAAGAGGCAGCAGCAGCAGCGCCGACGATTGTGGTGGCGCCCGGGACTCTGTTGGAAGACGCCCGGGCTGCGGATGCAGAGCTAGGAGACGAGCTTGGCTGGGGGGCAGGCGCAGCAGGGACGAGTGAGTTTCTGGATCCGTACTTTATGGGCGAGTATGACTTTTTGATGAGCCAGGACACGAACTTTGACCTTTCTTTTCCGTCAGATTCACAGTCATTGTAGAGGCCCAGTGGGATGGATATTTTGATTTAATTGCTTCATGTCCTTTTACTCAGTACTACCCGTAGTTTAGAGCTAGATCGAAAATATTAAAGTTCCCAGAATTTCCAGAAAAATCCCCAAGGTCGTGAACCAAAATCCTCCTGAGCTTGTCCTTGGCCGTGATGGCGGCGACGCGCACCCCCCGAGCGGCCATCTGGGCGAGGATGGTGCTCCCCCGCAGCAGCGAGTCGTCGAGGACCATGTGTTCCAGGCCGATCCTGCTGTCGAGACTCGATGCACTTGGCCATGGTCGGCAGGAAGCCGGCCTGGAGGCCGTGCTCGAGGTAGGCCGGGTCGAAGCCGTCGATGCAGGCGACGACGGTCGGCCTGGTCGGGAGCTGGTAGGAGACGCCTGGAGTCAAGGTGTGTTAGTGAGAGGAATACCTCTTGCTGCAAAAGCCGAGAACTTACCAGGCTTCTTTGCATTTCCGCTGGAAGGCTTTCCCTCGTTAGAGAGATGCTCTACAGTGGCAGGCTCGGTCGTGGACGGCATAGTTTATGATTATGCTGTTTTTTTTTGTTGGATAAAAGTTGCAGAGCAGGATCAAGACCGAGGATGGAGAGAATAAAAGTCATCTTGAAGTGACTTGTGCCAGCCTTGCTGGCTTTAATAGACCGTAAAGAATACATCTTTGAGACCAGAAATGTGATGCAAATTGCAAACAACAAAGCTATCCTGTAGATGTCCACGCGTGGTGGTACCGCTTGGAGACGGCGGCAGGAAAAGCGACCGGCACGAAGTCCGACTGTTTCAAGCCGCACGATCATGTGCATCCCATAAGACAGTTCAATAAACACGTTTTCTGTAGTGACAATGTCACTGCCATGTCCTGTCCAGGATGCTCAACACGTGGGTGCCTGGATCGCTGCCGCCGAGAGCTCTCTACGGCCTTCTGGTTGATGTGGGTCCGACGATTATTCTGACGATCGCCGCCTGTCTGGCCTCACTGGACATGATCACACAAAGTAAGACACAAAGTTCAGCCACTCGGCAATTCGTTTGACGGCTCGCCAATCCGTGCATTTCCCAAGCCTTGGCTGTGTTTAAGCTTTGTGTTGTGGCTTGGCCAAGGCTGAATCCATCGGATGGGCTGCATCCAAGGAAGATATCACGATGTTGGGATGCATCTTGAAGCTTCTTTCCGTTCACAGTAAGATCATCGTCTCTTGTCGAGATGACCGTCGCAGCGAGCGTTTATGGTTATCCAGTTGTCGTCTAGCCCTCCCAAGTTCTTATCGCTGACCCTGATCGGATGCCGCCGAGGTCCCTTTGATAAGCTTGAATCAAAGCGCCGCTAAACCCAGCGGTTCATCCCAGGCACAAAAACAAGAAGAGTCCAAAAAAGCTTGTCGGAAGGATACGTCCAGGCGCAATAGTCCCGCGATGGCCCTCTCCACCAATTGACCGCAACTCGTTTGCAACTCGTTGTCTTGGCTTATCCCGTCTGACTCTGCCTGCCGCCGGTACTTTCGCCTTCTCCAACAACATCCCGTGTCTGTCGCCAACCTGCCAGCTTTTCTGTCACTCCCCGCCACTCGCATCCCTCCACCCGCCCGCGGTATCGGTTCCCCTCGTCCGCCATGACTCCGCGTCACCCTCGCCAGCAACAATGAGCAGCACCAAGGACACAACGACGGCGACGGCTGTGTCTGGGGACGGCCAAGACCATCGACAAGGGGAAGCAATGGCAGAAGAACAGGCCGTGGTCGCGGCCGGCCAGGAAGGCAATGGCGGCTCGTCGCAAACAACGCCCTCGTCCAACATTGTGATGCGCGCGTTCAAGAAGCTCGACTACGTGCCCACATGCTGTCGATGGGACCCCGAGGCGCCACCGCAGTTCAACTGGCCACTGTGCATCTTGTTTTCCTTGGTATGTTGAGCCTCTGCCCAAGAACACCGCCGTGCTCGACTGACTCGCCAGGCGTCTACGTTTACCGTCAGCAACCTGTACTACAACCACCCAATTCTTAATGTAAGACGACAATGCCTGCCAGTCCCAATGCCGCCTCCGTCTGACAGTCCAGATCTTTGCGGAAGAGTTTGGCGTCTCGTTCGAGACGGCCAGCCAGGTCCCGACCCTCATGCAGGCCGGCTACGCCATCGGCCTCTTCCTGCTGTGCCCGCTCGGCGACGTCATGCGCCGCCGGCCATTGATCATTGCCCTCGTCTTTGTCACGGCCAACATTGTAAGTCTTTCTCCGCTCAATCTTTCTTTCCTCGCTCGTTCTTGTTTCCTCGCTTCGCTCGTTCTCGCTCGTTCTTGTTTCCTCTCTTCACTCGTTCTCGCTCAATCTTTCTTTCCTCGATTCGCTCGTTCTCGCTCAATCTTTCTTTCCTCGCTTCGCTCGCTCACAACTCAGTGGCTCGGCTTGTGCATCACCAAATCGTTTACCGCCTTCCGCGCCCTCTCCTTCCTCGCCGCCCTCACCACCGTCACGCCCCAGCTCATGCTCCCCCTCGTCGCCGAACTGGCCCCCGCCAACCGCAAGGCCATGATGATCTCCATCGTCTTTGGCGGCCTCTTCATGGGCATGCTCGTCGCCCGCATCCTCTCGGGCGTCGTCACCCAGTTCACCAGCTGGCGCAACATTTACTTTATCGCCTTCGGCCTGCAGTACCTCCTCGTCGCTTTCTTGTTTCTCTTCTTCCCAGACTACCCGTCCATGAACCCGGACGGGTCCATATCCTACCTCGAGGTCCTCTGGTCCCTCGTCCGCATCCCCATGCGCCAGCCCCTGCTCGTCCAGACCAGCCTGATCTGCTTCTTGGCGTCCGCCGTCTTTGTCAGCTACTGGACCACCCTCACCTTCCAGCTGGCCACCCATTTCGGACTCGGCACCTGGGCCATCGGCCTGTTTGCCCTCATCGGCATGCCGCCGTTTGTCATCAACCCGCACGTCGCGCACTACATGCTCAAGCACGCGCTGCCGGTGTGGGCGTGCGTTGCGGCGCTGCTCCTGGGGCTGGCCGGCACGCTCGTGGGCACGCTTGTGGGCACGTTTTCGCTGGCCGGGCCGATCGTCATGGGCCTGTGCACGGACATGGGCCTGATCCTGAGCCAGACGGCGTGCCGGACGCAGCTGGTGGCGGTGGAGCCCAAGGCGCGCAACCGGGTCAACACGGTGTTCATGGTGGTCAACTTTTGCGGCATGCTGATGGGCACGGCGGTGGGCAACCGGCTGTACGCCATGGGCGGGTGGCACTACAGCGGGTTTGCCGACATTGGCTTCTGGGTGCTGGCGATTGTGCTGTGCGTGGTGCGCGGGCCGCACGAGACGGGGTGGCTGGGCTGGCGCGGCGGATGGAGGGCCGAGTCGTCGGAAAAGGAGAGCAGTGACAGTGACGGTGTAGGGGGAGGCGGTGTTGGTGGTGGCGTGATTTCTTCAAACGAAAACAAGGGGCAGTCTTCTACAGATGTAGAAAAGGGTCTGGAACAAGAGGGACATGAAAGAGCAAGTGGATAAAGAAGGTAATATATCCGTTACATATAAGCATTCAACGGGGCAAACGGTTGGATAGAATTGCATTAAATGGAAAAAGATTAAGAATAAGACAAGCAAAAAGGAAATATCAAGACAACGAGAAAAGGAAAGACCAAGAAAGAGAAAAAAAGGACCCAAGACCGTATACCTCAACCAGAACTCGGGGACACAACACCACGAACACGCATGAGCCAACACTCGAGAGGGGGATATTGCTCCTGGACGACACCCTCTCTGGTCACCTTCTGGTCACCCTCTGGTCACGAACATGGATGCTGCTTCTGGGCTTCTGTGCCACACCCTATCCACAACCTCGTGATCCCCGTCGACGCCTCTGTCTGCTTGCGCGTCTGGCACCGCCACCCGGCCGAGGCCGTCTTGTTCTCGCAAAACGTCACGCAGCAGTCGGTGCCGCTCTGCATCCACACGTAGCTGTTGGCCACAAAGGGCAGGTCGATGAAGCCCTTTTCCTTTTGCACCACCGGCGTGGCATCGCCCATGTAGTTGCCCTCTGAGAAGCCCTGGAAGGCAAAGCCGCCCAGAGTGACGGTCTGATTGTTGAGGAAAGTCGGAGTGGCCGTGGCCGTGGGTGTGGAAGGAGAAGCGGAGGCGGAGGCGGACGTGGGGGTTGGGGTTGGGGTGTTTGTCGACGCTTGTTCATCATTTCTTCCCCTCGCCATGCCTCCGCCAACCCCCCCGCCAATGGCCGCCGCGACGACAACAATGGCCGCGACGACCATCCCAACAAACAGCCTGTACCTCACGCCACACACTTTTCTGTCCCTTCTTGCCTGCTGCTTCTCCGGGTCACCATCACGACCACCACCGCCATCACTGCCGCCCGCCCATAACTCTTTTCGGTCTCCACCGTACCCGCCTCCACTCGCCTGCGGAATAAGTCCCTCGTCGTGCGTCGCAGTGGTAGCGACAGTGGTAGCCGGCGATGTCAGGTCGCCGTTTTTGTGGTGGTGCTGGTGCTGTGGAGATGGGCCATCATCGACCGAGTATTTCGGGCTCCATTCCCCAAACTGGTCGCGGTTGTGCTGCTTCTGGCCCTTCCCGACAGCCTCGGGGTACGATGACGGGACGACTTCTGGGAGATCCATCTTGAAGGGTTGTTGACGATGGAGAACTGTGCCTCGAGGATGGATGAGGAATGCCCAAAGAAAAGACACTGCCCGAGGATGGATCGAGGAATGCCAAAAGAAAAGACACTGCTCGAGATGGATGCTCAAGGAATGCCCGATTTCATATCACGACGCTGTCGCTTCAGCCCGTTCTACGTGTACAGTGGCCAGGGGCGCAGCACTTTGTGGCGCCCTCCCGGTCCTGGTTACAGACTGTTGTAATTGACAGTACAAAGCAATATGGGTGTCTCTGGGCGAGACGCGTGGGTTTTCCCTTGTATTTTTTTTTGGTCGCTGTTTCCAATGTCCCTGTCTACCTGTTCGCTCTTTCCTATTTGGGCTGTTTCCTCTTCTCGCATTCCTCGGTTTTGTCAGGGATAGCCAATACATTTGCGAGCACAGCGACGGCAGCCAGGACTGACACAGGAAGGATTCATCCTTTGCCTGCAGACAAAGGATCCGGGCAGTCTCTTGGTATGTCGCACTCGTTTAAAACCAATCGGTCGTCCGAGCCAGTTGACTGGCCAGGACTGCCAGGACCAAGGAGGAACACCTTCCAGGGGTGCTGCCTCTTGGCGCTGTCTGCGTCTTGCCGGGGGGGGGGGGGGGGGGGGGGGCTTGCAATTGTCTGATGGAATTAGTTGATGGGAGTCGGCTCAACAGTCTTTCCATGTTTCCGCCCAAAGGATGAGTGCGAGACCATCGTCTGCTCTGTGTGCGACAGACATGTGCTGCCCTCATCCCTCAAGCCACATTCTACAAGTCTCTCAATCTGGCAAAGCCGTTGTTGGCCTACAAGTTGGGGGCCATTGGCGGGAGCAACCGAGGCTGAAAACCGGATTCCTCCTGCCTCCCCGCAAAAAGGTCCTGTCGCCATGGGCCATGGTCTGTCCAGACTCTCTCCTGCCAGGCTGCATATCAATCTCTTGTCCTGGCGATGATCGATTGTCAAGTGCACAGCCGTGACAATCATTCCGCACACGCTGCCATCAGCTTTACCAGGGAAAAAAAAACATGTTGCAAAGCACAGACAATGCAAGTCTCCATCCGTGGTTTCCGTGTTCCAAGCGGTACATGCCGTGGGCAGCCAAGGGATGATTCTATCCACTGATTGATTGCAAGCCGTGGTGCCCCCATCCGGGTCTCCATCTACTCCATCGAGAGACTCCATGCCGTGGGGATATTCCCAATGCCCAGCCTTTTCTGATCAGATAAAAGTGCTGGGCGCTCAACAAGAAAATAAAATGGCCCCTTCTTGTTTCTTTGACGGGGGTGTTGCCGAAGTCGGGGGCCATTGTCGGGGCCCATTGTCAACAGAAAATGTCGTTCGAGTTTTTTTTTTTTTTTTCGTCTTGCAGAGTGCAAATTTTTGCAAAAATCTTCCGTCATTGTGTCATGCAGATCATCATTTTCGTGGCCCATTGTGGTCCATCGTGGTCCATCGTGGTCGCCAATGGCTGCCAATGGGCTCCAAATGATGGCCCCCTCGTGGTTCGCTTTGCCATCCATCGTTGCATCATAGGTGCCGAGTTATAGATCTTGGCAAAGAAGAGTTTTTTTCTTCTACGAGATGCATACCCGTTTTTATTCTTGTCCTCCTTCCTAACCCTTGTTATTGCCTCGTCCTAGTCTGGAGCTGCGACCTTGTTTCTGTCTTGTTAGCCTCGCGTCTTTGATTCCAAAGTGACAGTACCGCTTTCCCGTCTCCATCTCCTTCCAGTAGGTGACCTGCGTCCTTCCTGATCCAAGTGGCGTCTGCCCCAAAGCCTCCAACCCCCCCCCCCCCCCGCCGGCCGACCTGCTCTTCTTGGTCTCTGGTTTGGCACAGTGTCCTGGCTCCCCTGCCTTACGACTGCCGGATCTGCAAGACCGTCTCCCAAGCGAGCCGCATCCCCGATGCGCCAAGCTTAATGTGTTGTTGGCTAGGGGGTGGGTGTCGGCGGGCTTTCCTGGGTTGGCCATGGGTAGCCCGTGGTTAGAGCGCGGGTTGCCTGGATTTAGATGCCGCAGTCTGACGCAAATGGCGCTCTAGAAGAGGAAGCTGGGTGACACCATTGTGCCATGCGCGGGCCGTTCGCGTTTATTCATGGTTGCTAATGTTTATTCGTGTCGGACATGACTGCCGGATTGACGTAACGAGCGTGGAGGCCAGTGGATGTCAGTGGACGGCGGAGACATGCGTCTGGGAAAAGTCTGACAGCCTGGGTTCCAAGTAGATGGACATTCCCATGTGATGGGACAGCTTGCGGGGGCCAGGGACTGCCGATCCCTGGACAGAGTCTTCTCGCCACTTAGTGGCACCCGTAGCACAGCACGAAAGGGACCGACGATCGTGTCTTTGTCAAGTTCCAAGCTCCCAGCCCACATGGCTCGTCGGCGTCGATGTTTCAGCGGCACGCCGGACCCCAACGGCGCCGCCAGCGGAGTCTAGGGCCAACCAACGCGGCCCTCGCCAGCGCCAACCAAGCAATTCCACAGGAGCACTCACCGGCTTCTGCATCGTTTATGGCGCCCCCCCCCCCATGCCCGTGCTGCTCGTCTCCTCGTGTTTTGGACTTTTTCATTGCTGCTCCCCGGTCCGAATGGCGCCCCGTTGATCAACAGCGCCCACCTGCCTAAAAAAATCTGCATCTTATCTGATCCAGAGATAACGCCGACATCGCCAGGGTTGGGCGGAACGCTGGCTCCACCGGGCAGGGAAAGTACCGGAAGCGAGCACGGCAGAAAACGTGGGCCGCCGCTTGCCGTGGCTATGCCCCTCGTCACAGCGAGCTGCAGGCATTGCGTTTCTGCGGGCGATGTCGTTTTGCTGCAGCAGGGCTTGCACCATCTGGATTTCGTATTGCAGAGTAGCAAATGAGCCGTCGAGACGCCCCAAACGGCCCCAAAGCCCAAAACGCCCTCCCAGCTCCCAGCTTCCTCTGCCCGCTAGCCCCAACCCTCGCCCAGCCCTGACTCCCAGCATCCCAGAAACAACCCAGTCCAACCACGTCACCTGCCCACGCGCGCGCACAACTCCCTGTAGTCCACTTTGCAAGTGGGCTGGGTGGGCACAACGACCGCCAACCAGGCAAAGATGCGCAGAGCTAAAGCCTCCTCTGCTGGCTTGTACCGGTACATCCATCCCACCACCCCTTCCCTGGCTGCCCCCCATTTCGTCCACTACCGGCCGCCCTGAGCTGTCCCATGGCGTGTTTTTTTCTTGTCTCTTGCCTTGCCCGGCATCTCTGCGCGTCTTGGATCTTGCCCAAGTGACGGGTGCATTGGGGGCGGCCCTCTTCTTCCCTGTCGTCGTCTCTACCGGCCATCCTCGGCCAAGACCAGCCAGCGTACGATGTTGGGCCATGTAGGTCAGCCAGAGTAGCAACAATCGTCGGTCCCCCGAGAAGGGAAGGCACAAGCAGCCTTAATGCTGGCAACATTGCTTAATTCACACTGTTGCTCCGTACCCACCCAGTTGGCCGCCCGCCACGCCCCCCCTTGCTCACTCCGGCTCTTCCTCTTGTTTCTGTTACGAGCTTCGATCTTATGCACACCTTCTGCCTCGCTCACATCCCACTCGATACATCTACACCCCCCTATACGGCAAACATGCCTGCCAATCTCTCTCGTACTTTTGTCCGTTTGGCTCTAGTTGCAGGAACGGATGACGCGAGGTCTTGGCTGCAAAGTCTTGGCTGCGGAAAGGCCCAGCAAGTAGCAATAAAGTTTCGTGGTATTATTGAAAAGGGAAAGTCCGTGTAAGAGACCAAGAGGCCAGAGGAACGGAATAAATAAAATAAAAAAGAGTGGGAGAGGCATTGGAACCAAAAAGGTAGTAAAAGAGAGCAGATCGCCAGTCAATCTTTTCAGGTTTAAACTTTCTGTTCCAAACTTTCATCTGCGGAACAAACTACTGCCCCAAGCTCGCTACTGCTGCAATATCTGGTGATATTAAGCCGTCCTCGCCCCGAGAAGCATCACGACTTTTGTTTTCTTTTTGCAAGACATCCCAAGAGACCTATCTCTACTTTTTTTAGAGACATCGCTGTAAGCCACTCCCTCTGCAGACGCCACACATCATCCAATCCCCAGAGCCCACAGCCAGCTAGAGCACATTCGTGTTCCAGCTAAAACGGCAGCCACAGCCGAATCGAGTGTGGGTGCCCAAACTGGAAGCCAAACCAAACCACACACTACACAAGCTGCACACACTCGGGAAGAAGCTAACCTCTCAGAAAGCCAAAAACAGCCACACACACGCACCCGTTTACAGGCCAGCGTGGGGTGTCACCATCGGCCCATTCCTTTGCCTAGCACCAGATACTGCAGTGAAACTCCGAGACTTGCTCGGGGATATCAGCTTTTGCTGGCCATTGCTGTTTGTCTACAGAGACATTATCGCTGCCTGATCGCAGGATATATATCTGTGGACAGCTTCTGGAGAGCAAACAAAGCAAAAATCCACACGCAAAATCGCCAAAAAGAAAAACCAACACACCTTGACGTCATGGCTACCAACGGACACACAAACGGCTACACCAATGGCCACACCAATGGCTCGAATGGCTACACAAACGGCCATGCTACCAATGGCCACACCAATGGCGCCAGCAAGCCTAACGGCGCTCCGTCATCTACCTACGTCCCGTCGCGTCTGCCGGCAGCCGACCCGG
Source organism: Raffaelea albimanens (assembly GCA_002778245.1). Classification (NCBI taxonomy): domain Eukaryota; kingdom Fungi; phylum Ascomycota; class Sordariomycetes; order Ophiostomatales; family Ophiostomataceae; genus Raffaelea; species Raffaelea albimanens. Next base: position 2,489,165 of record PCDJ01000008.1, on the reverse strand, counting down.
ACGCCGTCCAGGACCTGATCTGTGTCGGCTTCGGCCCGGCCAGCTTGGCTGTGGCCATTGCCCTGCACGACGCCCTGGAGGCCAACCCGTCCATGACGCCCCCCAAGGTGCTGTTCCTCGAGAAGCAGGAGCACTTTGCCTGGCACGCCGGCATGCTGCTGCCGGGAGCCAAGATGCAGATTTCTTTTGTCAAGGATCTGGCCACTCTGCGGGACCCCCGCTCCGAGTTTACCTTCATCAACTACCTGCACCGCAACAACCGCCTGGTCGAGTTCACCAACCTGAGCACGTTCCTGCCGGCGCGCGTCGAGTACGAGGACTACCTGCGCTGGTGCGCCAACCACTTTAGCGAGTCGGTGGTGTACAACAGCGAGGTGTCGAGCGTGAGCCCCGTCGAGGGGCAGTCGACTGGTGATGGCCTGTCCACATTCCAAGTCGTCGCCCAGTCGCCGTCGGGCCAAAAGGTCTACAAGGGCCGCAACGTGCTCATGGCCGTGGGCGGCAAGCCCAGCATCCCGGCCTGCCTGCCGGCCAGCAGCCCGCGGGTGATCCACTCGTCGCAGTTCGCCCAGATGGTGCCCAAGATCCTGAGCGACAAGAGCGCGCCGGTCCGCGTCGCCGTCATCGGCGCCGGCCAGAGCGCCGCCGAGATCTTTAACAACATCCAGGTGCTGTACCCCAACTCCAAGACGTCGCTGGTCATGCGGTCCGAGTTTTTGAAGCCAAGCGACGATTCGCCATTGTACGTATTTATTTGCCCTGTTTAGCAGTTGATCTAGGTCCTCCTTCTTTGCTAACGTCCAGTGTCAACTCAATCTTCAACCCTGAATACATTGACGAGGTGTTCCCTCGGCCGGCCAAGTCGAGACAGCACCTGCTGGCCGACGCCCGCGCCACCAACTACGGCGTCGTCCGCCTGGAGCTCATCGAGGCCCTGTACGAGCGCCTCTACCACCAGCGCCGTCTCCTGGGCACAGACGAGACCAAGTGGCCGCACCGCATCCGCGGCAACCGCCGCATCGTGCGCGTCGACCCGGGCGAGGGCAAGAGCCTGCGCATGTTTATCGAGGAGGACAGCGATTCTGCGTCTTCAGAGTCGCCCGAGGAGCTCGAGGTCGACCTGATCATTGCCGCCACCGGCTACAAGAGAAACGCACATGTCACCATGATGGAGGGCCTGTGGCCTCTGCTGCCGCCAAAGACGCCCTCCGCGTCTGCCGACGAGGTCACGACGGGCGTCTGGGAGGTGCCCAGCGCCGACCCCAAGGTGCTGTCCGTGTCGCGCGACTACCGCGTGCAGTTTGCGCCAGGGAGCATTGCCGCCGGCTCGGGCGTCTGGCTGCAAGGATGCTGCGAAGGTTCCCACGGGGTAAGACATCTGTTTCCCTCTCTAGACTCTATTCCTGTTTCTCTCTCTACACTCTATTCCTGTTCCCTATTCCTCCTACATTTTCCCACTCTGTCACACCTGCTAACAACCCAGTTGAGCGATACTCTGCTGTCTGTGCTGGCCACACGCTCTGGAGAGATTGTGGAGTCCATCTTTGGCGGATCGCAGTAGACAAAAGTACGAAAAGATTGGTCCCTAAAGGCAGTGGGCTCGCCCTTTGGGCCCGAGGTGTTGGAAAAAAAAAGATTTGTTCTGGTATTAGGTTTTGTCTTGTCGTTCTCTGTTCTTGCCGTTTTTCTGTTTTGCTACACCTTGCCCTCCTGCCCTAAATTGTACTGGCAACATTGTCCCATCTGCCTTGTCCCCGTGTGATACACAAAATTTCTGTTACGATAATTGAATAAAAGAGCTGTTTGGTTACCTCTTGTGTGTCCTGACAGTGTCTGGTATCTCCCTCTTCCATGTCCCTTCTCCCGCTCATACCGAATCAGGAAGTTCAATGTACAAGCTTAGGCCCAAGCGATACAGCAGCGGCCAGTGCAGGAGGGCATGCACACATGCACAACACAGGCCTGCGCGCACATGAACACATGCACAGACAATGCCCATTCTCGTGTGCGCACACACACGGACATCCTTTCGGGTCGGCACATAGGAGAGAGAGAGGGGGGGTGAGTGGGTGGGCAGGAGAGGCAAGGGAGGACCGGCAACCGCCTCTCGCCTGTATGTTCGCTTTCTTTTTCGTCAGTTCTCCCTCGTGTCGAACTTGGGGGTTATGTGCCATCAGCAGAATTGCCTGTCATGGTATTGGCTCGGCTAGGGGGGAGGGGAGGCGTGTGGGATGTGTGTGGACATTCCAAGGAATGCTCTCGTGCGCATGGAGAAGTTGAAAGTCTGGCCGAGGTGAGCGTGGCAGAAGCGACATCACGTCGAGTGAGATGTGGATTAGGCTCGTGTGATATGGTGAGACACGCATGTGCAGTTTACAATCCAGCCACTGAGAGAGCCTAGAATGTAATCGACTGGAGAGCCTGTCTGCCAGGAGCCACTTGGATCAGTAGAATGTAATCCTGAATGCATTCAACATCATTCGCTGCTCAGTAGTGTGCAGCGTGCCTCTCGCGGTAACCGTGGTGGAACAAGGAACCAGAATGCAAGGAGAACGGTTGTAAAGGAGGGCTGGGATGTGAGGGCGGAAAAAAAGAACAATACAGAAAAGCAGCCACTTGGAGCTAAGGTACGGCATTCTCACCGGCAGATGTGGGGATAATACATTGTTCTGGGCTGTGGCTTTGGTTGCAGGTATTATTTAGCATTGGCCTGTGGCTCAGTCCAATGGGAAGCTGGATAACCGCTGGCGAGATGCTTCAACTGCGGAAGAGTCCAGCCAAGGGGTTGATGTAGATATTTCCTGATAATCAGGAATGGCTGTGAGCTAAAACAGACAGCAAGCGGGCAGACAGCTTACAGCACCGCATCAACAGACGACTGTAAATGGCCGGCTCTCTCCTGGCATTCTCCTAGTCTTTCCAGTCTCGTCCTCCTTGACTCTGTAACTGTGCCCCCCAAACTCGCCCGGATATGAACCTTTCTTTTTGATAAACCATACGTAAAACCTAAAACCAGCTCACCGACAGGCACCATTGCCCAGCTGCCTGTAATAAAGCTGCCCACATTATCTACACTTTGCCTGTAACTAGTTCCAACAACCCACAGCCCAGGGCGGCAGGCGATTGATTATCTCTCCTCGTCTCGCCGATGCCTGGCAGCGACGCAGCACACTTGGTGCACCCTCATCTCCACCCACGCACATCACTTGGCATTAAAGGTGCAGCGTTAGGCCAGAAAGTGGGAGACTAGAAGAGCAGAAGAGCAAAAAAAAACCACAGCTTCCCATCACTAAGTTCACTCCCCCCACCCGCTGGGCACACCACTGAAAAAGGGCCCAAGCAGAACTACCAAAGTACTGACCTCTGAAGAACGCTTGTTTTCATTCAGAGCGTCATTGTGCCCCGCGTGTGCCCGCAGAAGTGCGTGTTCTGCTTGCGCATTCCTTTGGACTGGACCGTCTGAGACTGGGTCTGGGAGCATGGCCCGATTTATTGGCCTGAGCATGCCCTGGGCCTTTGATCTTCAGCAACGCAACGCAAAAGGGTAGCAGAGCCTACTCTCCCCCACAACCCCTCGGCTACACATCTTCTCCCACATCTGGCCCTTAGTGCGGGATGCAGTGTGGCAAACGCTTACATGCCCAACAACCCTCCTGCAACCCCACGCGAAGAGCGGAACTGCCTCTCGTTTTGGGGCTGTTGCAGTCTCCGCTCCGAGTGCTGGGGGGCCGGCAAGGAAAAGTGTGCGTGCGCCGGTGTCCGAACGTGTGTGTGCTGACCTGTAGATCGTCCTCGTAATGCGTGCAGACACTGCCTGAATACGTGCACTCCAGGTGAAAAAATACCGAGCACGAAAACCACCACTCTAGAAAGCCGAACCCATCGCCTTCCTGGGCGAATCACGCCCAGCCCGTGGAAATTTGCACAGCAGCAGCTCGGGTTTAACTTCGGGGGAAAGAACAGGAAGCTGCAGGCAACGCACCTGCCCAATACCGCGACCTGTCTGGATGGTGTGCCTTCCTCATTAAGCCGCCGACTTTTATTTTTGGTCGTCTGTCGATACGGAGTGCTTGGTATGCCAGGACGCACCTTCCTCGTCTGACGGAGAGGCCTCGGAGTTACTGCGCACGCTTGGGGAGGGTCTTCAGTTCAAAGGTGGACAATGTCATCCCGTAGAAGGCAAGAGGGAAAAAAAAGAAGAAAAACGGCTTCACAACCTTGAGAGGAACAGCTGCCCCTGCAACCCACCCACGAGGACCCTTTTGGGGACAGCAACCCATACAAGGCACAGCTCTCTCCAAAGCTTCACAAAGCTCGCGGTCCCACAGTTGCTTGTGCTGCTCTGGTGACAGCTCTTACGACGCCGCCACAGGGTCACCCTTGCGTTCTTTTTTTTTTTTTTTTTTTTTTTTTTTTTTGCTGTCTTTATACAGCCTGGCTTGTCTGCAGCTCTCCCACGCATGGCATGCAAGGCTCCCCAATCACGTCGACCGGTTCCGTCTTTAATATCGTTTCCCCCCGGTGTCTGGGACAGCGCCAGGCCAAACAGCGATCACGACATAGAAACCGAAACAGCTGCCAAACTTGCTGCTTGGAGGGGGGCTGTTTTTTAGAGTTTTGATACACAACTCTGGTATTACCATTGCCACGTACACCTCTGCAGCCTTCATACGCCATAACCACCACAATGGCCACAGAAAAGGCAGCATCTGCCCTCTCTATTCTCAACCCGAATCCGGAGAAGCTTCCGGGGCCAAGCTTGCTGCACCTACTCGTCTTTGGCGACGACACATCTCCAGCACGTGACGACGGACAGCAGCCTGCTCATCCTCCGGCCCTCGACTACCGGGCTCCTAACGGCCAGCGGACGGTCTTGTCGTACGCACAGCTGCACCATGTTGCCCGTTCTCTGGCCGCCGAAATAGCTCGGAAGCTGCAGCAAAAAACCGAGACTGATGCAGGTACCCAGAGCTCTCAGCTAACTCCGGAGACGGCCGACGCGCATGGATCCTCCCAGCTGGTGATCCCGGTCTTGATCCCACAGGCACCGGAACTCTATGTGTCGCTTCTGGCCATCTTGAAGCTTGGCGGTGCCTTTTGTCCCATCCAACTGGACGCACCGAAAGACCGCATCTCGTTCATCCTGGACGATGTCTCGGCCCAGGTGGTTCTCACGACTCGTGAGATGGCCCCCAAGCTCCCATCAGACGGGGCAGTCGTCTTTGTGGACGAACTGCGCCTGTTTGAGCCAGAGAACCTCAAGGGCGACTGTCTGACGGCATCGTCCTCGTTTTCTCCTTACAAAACACCAACCACCGACGACCTCGCATACGTCATGTACACCTCCGGCTCGACTGGCACCCCGAAAGGAGTTGGTGTACCGCACATCGCCGCCACTCAGAGTCTCCTCGCACACGACCGACATGTGCCTCGGTTTCATCGCTTCCTCAACTTTGCCGCCCCTACTTTCGACGTCTCTGTTTTTGAAGTATTCTTCCCGCTATTTCGCGGCGCCACGCTCGTCAGTGTCAGCCGTGCAGAGCTGCTCAATGACCTCCCTGCAGTCATCCACAGCATGAATGTCGATGCCTGCGAACTCACGCCGACTGTGGCCGGCAGCCTGCTACGAACGCGCGCAAATGCGCCTTGCCTACGGTTGCTGCTGACCATTGGCGAGATGTTGACGGAGCCGGTGGTGCAAGAATTTGGAGATGCACCCGGACGGCCAAGCATTCTTTGGGGCATGTACGGTCCTACCGAAGCAGCCATTCACTGGTAAGTTCTGTACATGTGCTGCCTCTATTTTGGTTTATCTTCTGACAGACAGCACTCTGCAACCTGCCATGGGAGGTTCTTGTTCAGTAAAGAACATTGGTTTCCCTCTGGACACAGTCTCAGCCTACATTTTGGAAATCCCCGACGAGGACCAAAAAGACACACCATCAGACCCAAGAGTTGTTCCAGTGGGAAAAGTCGGCGAGCTGGCTGTCGGGGGCTACCAACTTGCCACTGGGTACATCAACAGACCCGAGCAGACTGCTGCAGCCTTCATCGACACGCCGCAGTTTGGCCGTCTTTATCGCACCGGTGACAAGGCGCGCATCACGCAAGATGGCCTGCTGGAATGCTCTGGCCGTCTTTCGGGCGGCCAAGTCAAACTCCGCGGCCAGCGAATCGAGCTCGGCGAGGTGGAACAGGCAGCCCTGCGCACCAGCGGCTGTCTTGGCTGTGTGGCAGCAGTGATCAATGGCATATTGGTCGCATTTTGCGACATTGGGACAGAGAAAATCGACGGGATGGAAGACAAGATCCTTGGCTCGTGTCGCTCATGGCTGCCAAGGTTTATGGTCCCGGGCGACATTGTCTTGATGGCCGAGTTCCCGCGGCTGGCCTCTGGGAAGGTGGACCGGAAACGCATCAGCAGCGAGCACGAGTCTCTACACAAGGCATCGGAGAACAGGACGGCGGCGAGCTTCAAGGACGACCTGGACGAGATTCTACACGGAATTGCCAGTCAAGTTCTCGGAAACGACCTCGACAGTGCATCTCCCCTGGCAGCAGCAGGATTGGACTCGTTAAAATCGATCCAGTTTGCAGCTTTGGCCCGTTCGGCAGGAATACAACATGCCAACGCAGTGGATGTTTTGGAATCGAAGACGCTGTCCGCACTGCATGCGCGGTTGCAGCAAAATTCTCAACAGGAAGGGACCGAAACTAACGGTGTGCACGGCCAGGAATTGGACACAACAGAAGTGCTATCTTCGGCTTCTGTCCCGAAGATCGATCTTGTGGAGGACGACATCGAGCTGGCCTCAGAATGCACTCCCATCCAGACATCCATGCTGGTCGAAACATTGGGGAACTCGCAGGCATACTGCAATTGGGTTGAACTGGAATTCTCCAACCAGTATGACGCAGAGAAAATCACCGCGGCCTTCCGTCTTCTCGTAGAAATGAACGAAGCTTTGCGCACCGGGTTTGTACAATACGACGGCAGATTCGTGCAAGTCATTTGGCGCAATGTGCGACCGAAGCAGATTCGCAACGCGGAGTCCTTTTCACGAGAGTTCCATTTCTCTTCCGAAGACGACTTTCTCTTTCCTTTCCGAGTCGACGTCCAATCAAATATCTCCGAAACGGGCACCCGAGCTCTCATCCGCGTCCATCATGCCGTATACGATGGGTGGTCCATGGACTTGATCCGCAAAGACCTGGTGTCCATCCTGGAACACGGCGATGCACGATCAAGGCCGGCTTACAGGAATGTTTCCCGCTACCTCCGTTCCTTGCCATCTGAGCAGACGGATGCCGCGAGACAGTTCTGGGCACAGTCTCTTAATGGTTACCAGCCGCCTGCCCTGCCAGAGCTGCAGACAAAATCCAACGCCATGCCTCGTGTCCTAAGTCAGTCTCGCATACTTGAAGGACTAGAGTCCTCCACCCTAGAGACATTTTCGCGTCAGCTTGGATGTGGCACGCAGACTATTTTTCAGGCAGCTCTGGCTTGGATCTGGACCGCTCTGGTTGCATCTTCAGACGTTGCTATTGGAACAGTCACATCAGGCCGGACTCTCCCGCTGGACGGGATCGAGTCCATTATTGGCCCTTGCCTCCAGACTGTACCATTCCGCGTGGATCTTGCACGGGTGCAGACGATCCGCGACCTTCTGAGCAGCCTCCAGACCACGAACAGAGCCTTATTACCACACGCATTCCTGCCGTTGTCTGAAATCAAGAAGACTACCGGAATTCGGCCTGGTCAGCCATTATTCGACGTTTTGTTCGTGTACCAGGAGTCTCTCTACAGCGGAAAAGGCCCCCAAGACTCTGTCTCTGAAGTTGCGCATCAAGACTACCTCGAAACCAAACTTCTCTGGGAGGTTGAACCGGGCAGCGGCAGATTCCGAGTCCGGACTACTTTCCATGCAGACGTATTTCCCGAAGACCAGATTGCATCATTGCTAGACCAGTTCCAGTCTATCATCTCACACATTGTCAACAACGTTGACGATAGCCTCGCGTCTATCCAATCATGTTTTCCGTCCCGAGTTTTGTCCTGCCACAACTTGAACTACCGGCCGCTTGAAGGAGTGCCGGATCTTGCGCAGCTTGTACAGGATGCCGCCCACAAAAATCCAACACGCCCTGCTGTCGAGTTTGCCACCTCCTTCGACAATGACGCAGTGACTTCAGAAACAGTTTCCTTTCAAGATCTGAATCGGATCGCCAATCGGATAGCACGACACCTCCAAACACGCGGAGCTTGCATCGACGATTCTGTTGCCATTGTCATGGAGAAATCCGTCCTTCTCTATGCTGGAATCCTGGGCATTCTGAAAGCCGGCTGCACCTACGTTCCGCTTCTGCCCAGTATGCCTGCTGCTCGGACGAGTCAAATATTCGAGCAAGCTGGAGTTCAGCTCTGCTTGACGGACACGGCTACTTCCAGGAACCTACTCTCGAAACTCCCAGTCACCGCGATCGACTTGCAAACCACCGACCTCGGTGATCAATCTGACTCGAATCTGGACGATATTCCTGTGAATCCAGATAGACCAGCCTACATCATTTTCACATCTGGGAGCACCGGTATTCCTAAAGGCGTGTGCGTGACGCAACTCAACATTTGCAGCAACCTAGATGTCTTGTCACGCCTTTACCCTTACAGTGAAGCCTCTCGCCTTCTTCAGTCGTGTTCTCAAGCTTTTGATGTTTCCGTCTTTGAGATCTTCTTCACATGGAAGTGCGGCATGTGTCTCTGCTCTGGCACCAACGACATTCTCTTTGACGACCTGGAACGGGCCATCCGGTTGCTCCGTGTCACCCATCTCAGCATGACACCCACGGTTGCTGCTCTGGTAGATCCACAAAACACTCCGTCCGTCGAGTTTCTGGTCACGTCCGGTGAAGCCATGACCGAGAGAGTTGCAACCATGTGGACAAGGCAATTATTTCAAGGTATGCGATTTCCAATTATCGTGGCACCCATCGTTCTTTCTGACAATATCAGGCTATGGCCCGTCCGAGACGACAAATATTTGCACCGTCAGGAAAATGGCCGCTGGAGATGCCATCCGTCATCTCGGCTTTGGTTTTGAGAATACTTCCTCTCTGGTCCTGCGCCTTGACAGTTTGGATGTGGTTCCCCTGGGAGCCATTGGCGAATTGTGCTTTGGCGGTGACCAGGTGGCTGCGGGCTACCTGAACATGCCAGAGTTGACCAGCCAAAAGTTCATCACTCATCCAGTGTATGGGCGCATCTACCGCAGTGGCGATATTGGCCGGATGCTCCCTGATGGCTCTCTCATGATCACTGGCCGTCTTGATGAGCAGATCAAATTGCGTGGTCAACGGATTGAGCTGAACGAGATCAACTCCATGCTTCGTGAGTCTGGGCTCTTGTCGGAGTTTGTGACTCTCCTTGTCCGCCTTGCAAGTTCCGACTCGAGCTCCAAGCAGTTGGCATCGTTTGTCGTTCCATCAGAGCTGCCCGTGTCTTCGTCGACGGCCGCATCCTTTCATCTCCTCAATGCACAGACAACGCCATACATAAACGTTGTCAAGCAATTGTTCGACATTCTCAAGTCAAGATTGCCGGCTTACATGGTACCAACGTACTTGATCCCTGTCTCTGCTCTTCCCTTCACCGCAGCCGGCAAAGTGAACAGAAACCATCTCCACGATCTTTTCAAGACCCTCACGCCGGAACAGCTCGCAGCTGCAAGCGATTACGCACACGGCCGCGGTGAAGGGGCTGGTGACAACTCGGACTGGACCGAGCTGGAAAGGGAAGTGGCCAAGATTGTTGGCCATGCTCTGGGCTCTGAGGAGCAGCTGGTGGGACGATGGACACCACTCACCAGTCTGGGACTGGACTCGATCTCCGCCATCCGCGTCTCCAAGCTATTCCAACAAAAGCTGCACCACCGTTTGGCCATTTCCGAGATTCTCAAAAACACATCCGTTGCGCAGTTGGCCCGACTTCTCGATGCAGCTGGAAAAGGCGGCAATGGTTCAATCCTGGCTCGCTACAATCTTGATGTGTTTTCTTCCGATTTCCTGGCCGAACTGCAAAAAGAGCTGGATGGCAGATCGCTTCCGCTCGAGAAAGTTCTACCGTGTACACCCCTCCAAGAAGCCATGCTGGTGTCGCCAACTCGAGGAAAGTCTTATCTGAACAGCATGCTCTTCGAGATCCATTCAGATGTCGACAAGCTTCGGTCGGCCTGGCTGCAAGTCTGCAAGCGCCAAGCTATTCTGCGCACCTGCTTCATCACAACCGACAATGCTCAACACCCAATCGCCCAGGTTGTTTTGCAGCAGACAAACCCGCCATGGCTGGAGCTCAGCGATGTAGGAAACACATCTTCAGTAGACTCTCTGGTTGCAGAGCATATCAAATCTCTGGCAGAGCCTGTCGATTCATTTGTTCCGCCAGTTTCGTTTGCCACCATCAATGGACAGTATCTCTCGTTTGTCTGTCATCACGCAGTCTATGATGGCGAAGCCATGGGTCGCCTACTTTCCGAAGTGGAACAGATTTTCCATGATGGAAATGTGGCATCAGAAAAGCCTGCCCAGTTCAGCCATTTCCTAGAGTTGGCACTTTCTCTCCCCGACTCGACCGAGAGTTTCTGGTCGTCACATCTCGCAGAGTTCCGCCCGACTCTCCTACGTCAAGCCAGCCCCAGTTCTACAGATGGAGAAAAGACAAGCCACGTTGTTTCCAGAACTCTGGATCTTCCACTATCCAAACTCCAGAATGGGTCAAAGGAACTCGGTTTCTCGCTTCTAAGCACCCTTCAGAGTGTTTGGGCCAATGCCTTGCAGCTTATCACTGGCACGGATGACATCTGTTTTGGCAATGTTTACAACGGTCGCTCGCTTCCTCTGGATGGGATCGACGAGCTTGTGGCGCCGTGCTTCAACACATTACCAGTTCGCGCCAAGCTGTCCGACATGCGATCCAGCAAGGAACTGATGTCGTACTTTCAAACTCTGAACCCGACCATGATGCGCTACCAATTTACTCCTCTTCGTCATATCCAGCGACAACATCTCGGAGGAACTCGCCTGTTTGACAGTCTTCTCCTTCTGCAAAAGCCATCGCAACCTTTGAACGCCGCCATCTGGACTCTCGAACGCGATGATGGCGAGATGGATGTAGGTAGTCTATTTTTACCAGACGTTTGAATTTCGCTCGTTTTGCTAACAATCGCCAGTTCCCTCTTGTCTGCGAAATTTCTCCAGACGCTGCCAACGATAAAATAAATTTACAATTGCATTATGACAGGTATGATCACCTGTTCGTTCTTTGATTTGACTACCATACACAACTGACATGATGTCCAGCACCTACTTGTCAAATGACGCAGCTGTCTTCATTTCGGACTTGGTCGAGAGCTTGGCAGCCAATATTGTCGTCTTTTCTGCTTCGCACATTCCATCGCAGAAAGACATTTCACCAGAACTGCAAAAACGGCTATCCAATCTGGAGCTTCATTTTGTCTCTCCTGTGGCTAGACCAGACGACAAGCCAAATGGAACCGCAGCTCTTACGGTCCCGGAAATATGGAGTACAACCGAGGCAATTGTCCGGTCTGTCCTTTCGCATCTCTCGGGTGTTTCGGAGGACAATATTGCACGGGACACCACCATCTACCGTCTGGGCCTCGACAGTGTCAGAGCTGTCCAGGTTGCTTCGCTGCTGCGCAAGCAAGGATTGCAAGTCTCTGCTGTGGATGTCATGGAGTATCCTACCTGCAGAGGTCTGGCACATTTCTTGTCAAAAGGGGCAACCATTGGCTCGGCATTGTCCTCAACGTCTTCATCTTTGAAGCTCCAGTCGTCCTCCTCTGGCTACACTTCAGTTTCGCCCTCTCCGCCAGCAAGCCCCACGAGCTATGATTTTGTCAGCTTCAGAGATATTTCGAAGCCTTCCATGGACAAAATCGGGCTGTCTGACAGCGCAATTGAAGCCGTTTTGCCCTGCACTCCCCTCCAAGCCGGCCTGCTCGTCGAGTTCGCCCGATCCAAGGGCCAGCACTACTTCAATTTCGTCACCTTCCGGGTGGCCGCCAATGGTGATCGGTCACAAAATCTTGATGCCGAGGTTCTGGTCAAGGCATGGCAAAATGTCGTCGACTCGATCCCCATGCTCCGCACTGGATTTGTGCCCCTGGATGACGACGCCGCAGACTCTGAGTCTCCGTTTGCTATGATTCAGTACACAGCTGCAGAGGTCACGAAAGATCCAACACGTATTCTCTTCGTGCCAGAAAGCCATCGGTCGATGTTCAACTTGGACATGTGGCAGTCGGACGCCACCCAGTACGTGGTCAACCATCTCGAGAAGCCGCCATGGCAAGTCGCGGTGGTAGAGGAGGCAACCATCAGCAAAGAAATCTCGTGCCACCTCGCTATCCACCATGCCCTCTACGATGCTGCCAGTTTACAAATGATTATGGATGCTGTGTCCCGGAGTATCCTGGGCGAAGAGGCAATTGTTAAAGAGAAGCCATCACCCATCGAGGATGTGATTTCGGACATCCTGCACCAGGTGGCGGTATCCACGTCTTCTGCTTCTGGGCTTTCCGGGTCTTGGAACAAGTTGGCATCCAAAGCAGTCACCAACAAGTTCCCGGTGATGACCCCCTTGAAAGTGCTACAGCCAACATTCCGGGTGGCTTCTCGGGAATCATCACATTCTTTTGCGTCACTAGCAGGTGCGGTCAGAAAGTCTGGCTTCACCATCCACGCCATTCTCGCCGCAGCATGGACACGCATTCTGGCCTCCTATCTGGGTGATGCATCCGTTGTGTTCGGGTCTGTTCTGTCAGGACGGAATTCGCCAGCCACGTCCAAAGCAGTATTCCCCTGCCTGACAACATTGCCTGTCGTTTCCGAGAACAATCCGTCCAACCGCGCTCTGGTTGAGCAGATGATGGATTTGAACCTGCTGCTACACAAGTCACAGCATGTTCCTGTCAGCCATATCCAGAGATGGCTCGGTCAGGCTGAAGGTCGACTTTTCGACACACTTCTCGTCTACCAGAAAAGAGACGCAGACGAGGTCGGGGAAGTCACCAATAGCTCTCATTCTTGGACAATCACTGGTGAGAAGGCCATTGTCGACTACCCGGTGTCCATTGAAGTCATTCCTGGATCTGGTGACAATTTGACCTACCAAATCACCTTTGACGACGGCGTCCTCCCAGAGAAGCAGGCATCCGTTCTCCTCGACCAGTTTGACGCCATTGTCGGCAATCTCGCGTTCAACCCAGACGGCCATGAAGACGACCTCGTGCCCGTGGCTCCAGAGCTTCTCAGTGCACTGCCACCGGCATACCCGGAGCTTTCTTCAGACGTCACCTTGCTGCACCAGTTTGTCGAGCGCCAGGCCGAGAGAATCCCACACAAAACTGCCTTGCAGTTTGTCACCGCATTCGACCAGTCGGGCAACCCAGTCAGCCGCGAGTGGACGTACACCGATCTCAGCCAGAGGGGAAATGCAGTGTGCCAGCTGGTATCTCGCTACGCCGAGCCCGGATCGATTGTCGGCATTTGTTTTGACAAGTGCCCCGAAGCTTTCTTTGGCATTCTCGGGATATTGAAATCTGGCTGTTCGTTTGTGGCGCTTGACCCTGGCGCACCTCCCGCACGCAAAGAGTTTATTCTTTTGGACTCCAAGGCCACTCTTGTCGTGACCGATGCCGGGCGAGCGGAGACGCCAGTTGGACCTGACGGTTTGTTCGAAAACGAGATTGGCGTGTCCGTCATTGGTATCAAGGAAGAAGAGCTGGCTGCCATGGACACTTCCAAGAATGACACTATCACAACTAGTCGACGAGCTACTCTCCCCAGCGACAATTGCTACTGCCTCTACACGTCTGGAACGACCGGGACACCAAAAGGCTGCATCCTCACCCACGAAAATGCCGTCCAGGGCATGCGGGCATTCCAGGAGCTGTTCCGCGACCACTGGGATGAAAACTCGAGATGGCTCCAGTTCGCATCGTTCCATTTCGATGTGTCTGTTCTCGAACAGTACTGGACATGGTCTATGGGGCTGGTGCTTGTCGGGGCCCCTCGCGACCTGATTCTTGAAGATCTGGCCGGCACCATCTCGCGCCTCGAGATCACGCACATTGATCTGACGCCCAGTCTTGGCCGACTACTGGATCCCAAGGACGTCCCCAGTCTCTGCCGCGGCGTGTTCATCACTGGTGGTGAACCGCTCAAGGCCGAGATGCTTGGCCCATGGGGTCCAACAGGCGCTGTGCACAATTTCTACGGTCCGACCGAAGCGACAATTGGCGTGACATCGTATCCCCAGGTGCCGCAAAACGGCAGTGCATCCAACATTGGCCGCCAGTTCCCGAATGTCGGCACGTTTGTCTTCCGGCCCGGCACCCAGACACCTGTTCTGCGCGGTGCCGTCGGCGAGCTGTGCGTGTCAGGCAAGCTCGTCGGTAAAGGCTATCTCAATCGCGACGACCTCACCAATGAACGTTTCCCGACTATCATAGACAAGTCCTGCCACGAGAAACACGGCGACCGAATCTACCGCACTGGCGATCTCGTCCGCCTGCTCCACGACGGCTGCTTCGACTTCTTGGGCCGAGCCGACGACCAGGTCAAGCTGCGCGGCCAGAGACTAGAGATTGGGGAGATCAACCATGCGATCCTCCTGGGGGCTGCCTCGACCATTGGCGACGTGGCCACGCTGGTCGTCCGCGATGTGGCCAACAGCAAAGACTTTTTGGTGTCGTTCATTGTGGCATTGTCTGATGTGCGAGGCTCTTCGTCGGCTGCCAATGGTCGCAATGCAGTCGCCGATCTACGTGCCATTTCCAGCGACCATGCAGCCGAGCTGGCTCGACAAGCTCAGGCGGCGTGTCGCGAGCGTCTGCCTGCCTACATGGTTCCCACATATGTTGTCCAGCTGCCGTTTATCCCTCTTTCTGCAAACAACAAGGCCGAGGCAAAAGAACTGAAGCGACTCTTCAATTCGCTCACGCCAGAAGAGCGCATGAAGACAACTGGTGCCAGCGGAGCCAGCCACGGTGGTGCATCGCTTTCTGGCGGACAGACAGGGCAGACATTGGTCAATGTTTTGAAGCGTCTCGGCTTTCTCGACAAGAACAGCAATCTTTTACCCAGCACGAGTTTGTTTGAGCTGGGCGTGGATTCGGTTTCGGTCCTGCGTGTCGCTCGAGCACTGAAGCGCAAAGGCTTGCCTGCCACCCCGTCTCTTCTTCTCTCCCATCCTGTTGTTGGCGACCTCGTGGCATCTCTAGACTCACAAAATACAAGCACGGCTGTCAGCTCCTCTGTCCTAGAGGCTCGCCTCCTTGTGGATGCTTGCCAGCACAGGAACCGGAGCCACGTCTGCCATGCCCTGGGAGTGGACTCAAGCGAGATCGAGTACATTGCCCCCTGCTCGGCCCTTCAGCAGGGAATGATTTCCCGATCTCGGTCTGGACCGGAGCACCGCGCGACATATTTCAACAACTTCACGTTTCAACTTGAACCGGGTACTTCTGTCAACCAACTAAAGGCGGCCTGGGCCAAGGTGGTGGAGCGCAATTCGATTCTTCGGACACGTTTTGTTGCCACCACAGACGGTTTCCTTCAAGTCGCGCTGAAGCCGTCAGCCAGTCCTCTTCCATGGACAGAGGCCAATGCCGATAGCCTGGCCGGTGTGACAGAACCCGCATACTTGGCCTGGGTGGACGCCAACCAAGACGACGTGATCGGCACTCCTTTCCAGATTTTGTCTGTTTCGTCCAGTGGAAGATACTTTGTTGTCTTGCATATTTTCCACGGTCTGTACGATGCGACGAGCTTGGATCTGCTGATTGACCAGGTTGTTCGAGAGTATTCTTCGGACATGACAGCCACCGCTGCCAATGATCAGGCCGAAGCACCCACATTCTTGGACGCACTGGTCCACGGGCCTCTCAGGAACTATGCCGGCTGTCGTCTATTCTGGGAGGAGCATCTCAAGGGACACGGCTTCCAACCATTCCCGTGTCTTTATTCCGGTCAACCAAATGACACGTCGCCATCATCCACAGCAAAAAGACCGATTTCTTTCCCGGCCATGGACGGACTGCGGGCATCCTTGGGTGTCACGCACGCCGCTCTGGTCCAAGCGCTGTGGGTTTCTGTCTTGCAGTCAATCTTCAATGATGGCGTGGCATCTCTTGGTCTGATTCTCTCTGGTCGCACCATGGACGATTTGGACAATGCCGGGTCTGTTGTCGGTCCACTGTTCAACACTCTGCCGTTTTATGCACCTCGCCATGCGGGAGAGACATGGGCATCTCTGGCCAGAAAGTGTCACGACTTTATGACTGCCACACTTCCTTTCCAGCAGGTGCCACTTCGCGACATCCAGAAGTGGTGCTCTCCTGGCCAGCCACTGTTTGATGTTTTGTTTTCCTTCCAACTTGTCGATGGCACCGCATCCGCAGGGAACAGCTTGTGGATCGAAAACGATGCAGACTCTCATGCAGACTACTCATTTTCTCTTGAGGTCA
Source organism: Raffaelea albimanens (assembly GCA_002778245.1). Lineage (NCBI taxonomy): Eukaryota > Fungi > Ascomycota > Sordariomycetes > Ophiostomatales > Ophiostomataceae > Raffaelea > Raffaelea albimanens. The sequence continues at coordinate 2,472,621 of PCDJ01000008.1, read as the reverse complement.
ACTGTGATGGAGATTCTCTCTCACTTTTCCTGGTGGCCAAAAGAGAAGTTGCCAATGAGGCCGCCCTCGACCGGGTTCTCGACAGTTTTGAATCGGCCATTCAGGCAATCAGCAAGGATGCTCAAGGACTGGTGTTCCCCGACTTGAAGCAGAACGGCACACCAATTCCAAAAGCAACAGCGAATGGCCAAGTTGGAAACGTTCCCAAACCGATGCCAGTCCAGTCAAGCTTTATCTGGAAAGGTGATGCCGCAACTCTGAGGCGAGAAATTTCTCTTCTCGGCAATGTTCCAGAAGAAGATGTTGACGAGAATACAACACTCCTCGAGCTTGGACTCGACAGCGTGGATACCATCAAACTCTCTGCACGTCTTCGAGTTGCTGGGGTTTTCCTTAAGAACAGTCAACTTGTCCGTGGTCAGACCATTTCAACTTTGATGTCAATTCTTGGAGATTGGCGTTCAGAAGAAACAAGCACAGCCAAGGACTCTGATACGAATGACAACGCTTCTGTGGCTGCAACCTCTGCCCTGCTGAGAGAATACCTCTCGACAACTAGGCAGGACTTGTCCGCTTTTGAAGATATTCTTCCTCCGACGCCGCTTCAAGAAGCGATGGTTGCCGACATGATCCAGTCGGACTTTGCTCGCTACTTCAACCACGACATTTTCTTGCTGGCTGAAGATGTGGATATTGCTGCGTTCAAGAATGCATGGCTCGCGGTTGTCAGCAAGAACCCGATTCTTCGCACTGGATTCTTGGCTGTTGACAGCCCTGATTTCGACTTTGCCTACTGTCAAGCGGTGCAGCGCGAAGATGTAGTCGAAAAGGGTCTCATCTCCCAGCACGAAGTCGCCACAAGGGAAGAACTGTCCAGTCTTGTTGCTCATGCCACGTCAAAGGCTCGCGAGTCCAATGGGGAATCAAATCTGCTGCATCTGGCTTTTGCCCATCTGGCAGCAGACGACCGATGGTACCTTGTCCTCTCAATCTCCCACGCTCTCTACGACGGATGGTCTCTTGATCTGGTTCACCAGAGTGTGGAGGCAGCTTACAGCAAGAATGCGGGCAATGGTGCCACCTCTCCAGCAGAGAGCCTCCAACAGTCTACATCCAGATCCGAATTCATCGGCCAACTCGACGCCATCCTTCAATCATCTGGGCCAGAGGCAGGTGAATTTTGGCGCAGCTTCCTGGCCAATGCCCGGCCAACATATGTCCCTCGGGTTGGAGAGGAAGCCAAAGACAAGTCGGTGGCACGGATGGAGGTCTCGTCATCTATCACTTCTTCAGAGCTGGTTCAGTTCTGCAAGAGCCAGGCCACCAGTGTGCAAGTCGTTGGCCAGGCATGCTGGGCCGCCGTGCTGGCTGGTCTGACTGGGTCGCTGGACGTTCTCTTTGGTGTCGTCTTGTCTGGCCGCGATGACGAGTCTGATGTCTTGTTTCCGACAATGAACACGGTTCCTGTGCGTGTCATTCTTCATGGAACTGTGCCAGAGCTGCTTCAGTACATGCAGGCCAATATGGGCATCATTGGCGAGTACCAACACTACCCACTACGCAAGTCGCAAAAGGCCGTGGACAGAACGACAGCAAGCGGCGAAAACAGCGGCATCTTCAACACTCTGTTCATCCTGCAGAAGCGCGTGGGACACAGCCAGCAACAAGATGTCAAACCAGTGATGCAGTCCATTGAAGGGGTCTCAGACGTCGAGTATCCGATCTGTGTAGAGTTGGAGGTGGTGGACGGTACGCTTGTCTGGCGGACGGCCTGCGACAGCGCGTATGTCTCTGGTGACAATGTTGCGAAACTTTTGGATCAACTGGACACGGCGCTTCGATTCCTTGTCAGATCGTCGAGCAACAGTGGAGTCCTTGCCTTTAAAGAAGAGGGTGTGTCTGTATGTGGACTTGCATCATTCTCGCCGCGACAGCAAGAGAAGACACCGACAGACAAAGACCGAACAGCACCAGCCAGCACCACCGCCAAGCCCTGGACGGAAACGGAAGAGGCCATCCGTTCTGTTCTCTCTGCCGTTTCCGGAGTGCCCAAGGACTCGATCCAAAAGACTGGCCAGACAGTGTACCATTTGGGCATAGACTCCATCAGCGCCATCAAGGTCTCGTCCATCCTGAAGAAGACAATGGGGATTTCACTGGGTGTGCGCGCAATGCTGTCGGCTGGTTCCATCGAGGAGATGGCAGCAGTTGCATCGACACCGGTCGTTGATGCTGCCAACATGGCCCAAGACAATATCGACTCTATCCAGACTGCTCTTGCCTCTGTTGATGCCGACAAACTCATTCAAAACGCAGGCCTGTCTCCATCGCAAGTCGAGAGTGTTTTGCCTGCCACGGCCATGCAAGTCCACATGGTCAGCGTCTGGCAAAACTCTTCCGGGGCTGTTTTCTTCCCCGAGTTCCGCTATCGGCTTCAAGGCGTAACGGGCGGACGGCAGACGGTGTTTTCCGCATGGAAGGCACTTGTTGCAGAATTTTCGGTTCTTCGGGCTGTTTTCCTGTCCACGGAATCCGCGTCTGTCCCTCTTCTGCAGGTTGTCTTGCAACCAACAGCATCAGCAGCAGAGGACGATGAGTCCTGGCCGTCGCTTGGAGGCGCAACGACTTCTTTCGCCATTTTGTCTGTCAAGTCAGAACATGACGGGTCATTTGGCGTGGCTCTCCGCATTCACCATGCACTGTACGATGCAGTCAGTCTGCAAGTGATATTGGACCGATTCCGGGAGCTGTGTGGCGGGCGTGGCATCTCCACCGACGCCACTCAAGCACCCCCCGTCTCTGACGCCTGGACGCAAGCATCGGCACGACAAGTATCCAAGACGGCAAAAGAAGAGCACCGAAAGTTCTGGACCAAATACTTGTCGGGAGCGACTGTCAAAGAGGAGCATGCATGCACCACTGACGCAGGCCGTGTTTCATTGTACAAGCCTGGCGTGCTGTCCAATGTCAGCACGTTGCGGACAGCCGCCACGAAGCACGGCCTGGGTCTGCAGTCTCTTTTGTTTGCGTCGTATGCAAAGACTCTTGCCAGAGACGACGGCGATGTGGTCTTTGGAGTCTACCTGGCAAACAGACAAGACGACAGGCAAGGCAACAATGGTCCGAGTGCATACCCGACGCTGTGTCTGGTTCCGCTGCTTGTCCGTTCGCCGGCACGGCACAGCCTCCTGGACATTGCATCGCGGATCCAAAAAGACATCCACCTGATCTCGTCGGCAGACGCAGTGTCAATGGCCGCTCCTGCCACGGCTGGCCTGTGGGACATTCAAGAGTGGACCGGCATTGCGGTTTCGTCGTTTGTCAATTTCCTGCTTCCCGATGCGACGTCTCCGGCCGCTTCTTCTGGGGTGGTTCTCAAAGCTGTGGAGCACGAGCCGACTCAAGTATCGCCAGAGGCGTACACGGGAGTGCACGGAAACACTGTGAGGGGAGCATACAAAGTAGGTCAACTTTTCTCCATGGGTTCGTCCATGACGCTCATGCTAACCAGCAAACAGGATGCTGTCGATGTCGAATTGGCCGTCAGAGCAGACCATCTAGACATTGGTGTCTTTGGGCCGTCTGCAAGGCTGGGCAATAATGGAGCAGATGCTCTTATTGGAGATATTTTGGCCGTTTTGGAAACGGTCAGCTAGGAAAAAGTGAATTTGGGTAAATCAGTTTTTGTTGTTTTTTATTTTTAATGGTTTTGAATGGGCTTTTGTCATGTTTTTTATTGATTGGTATTTACATCTTGTCATTTATTTTTCTGGTCCTACAAATACTTGTCTACATTTACATTTTTCCTTTTGGTATCCTGAATTTTCGCCTCTTGTCATCTCTCCTCAGTCCCGCATCTGCCGTACGTTCAAGTTGATGCGTTTGTTCTTCATCCAGCCGCGCCAGGCGTCGTACGGCCCGGTGCCGGCCTGGTCGGCCGCTTCGTCGTCAGTCTTGTCGGCCGGCCAGTCGGCAATGTAGTCTGGACATGTGCCCTTTATGACTTTGGGCACGCCGTGCCACGCAAACCGCTCGTGGCCGCTCATGTAGATGGCGTCGCCAGAGCGCAGCCGGAGGAGGACGTATGGCTTGGCCGGCGACTCCCGGGTATCTGCCTCTGCTGCAGGGTCCTGGCCGTCTGTCTCTGCGGGCTCGCTCGCAAACTCTTCCGTCGGCGCCGCCATAAACAGCGCATCGCACCCAATGCTCAGGCTGATCAGCCCCTTGTCCGTCTCTTCCGACACGTCGCGGTGCATCATCATTGTGTCCCCCGGCGTGTAGAAATTGACAATCGCTGCCTGGGCCCGTGTCTCGGGGAACAGTCCCTCGAGCAGGTTCACGAGGTCCCGCGGGAACGGCGGTATCCGACTAGCCGGGTCTTGCTCCTCTTCCTGGCCCTCGGGGTAGACCCGGTTGGTCCAGTCGTACTGGCCGCCGAGGGTGACCCAGTGCAGGCGGCGCTCGAGCACTTGCCGGACAGACAGCGGTTTATGGACGCTCGGGTCTTTGGGCACAAACAGAACAGGGTCCGGCGCTGCATCCTTCTTGCCAGACTTTGTGCTCGCGCTGTGAATGTCGTCCGGGGGGTAGGAAAAGAAGGAGGCGCCTTCCGGCGGATATGGCAGGTCGTAGTGGAGGTGCATGTTGGTCTGGTGCCTGGGGCAGCTGAGGTCGCGGTGGACCATGCGGTCGAGGAGGCGTCTCTGGACTGGAGGGGGTATCAGGTTGGGTATTATGAGGAGGCCTAGAACGTGTAAGTGGCCGCTCTGGATGTAAAAGTTTGTGACGGCGCGTCACACACCTGGCAAGAGAGGATGAAAGAATATGGGCACGTCAGACGGCGGCGCTACCACCTCCAGCGGCGCTTCTGTGCTCTCCCCATCGGCCAGGAACTCCCGCAGCACCCGCGCTACATTTTCCTTGTCGAGGCTGCCGGACTGCTGGAAAGGCGCCGGCGCCGACGGGTCGATCTCGTCAATGTCGTTGCTCTTTTCAATGTCTTGTGGGTCGGCCTTGGAGTAGCCCTTCCATTGTGTCCGCAGGTAGTCTGACGGCTGTTCGTGCGCGTCGAGCGTTGTAATATCGGCTGTCATGGTGACGTACTGTTATTCATTTTAGTAGTTGCTGGTTGTTCGTCAAGCTCTTCAGCCTTGCTCAAGTTGCCCCGCCATTCGGAGGGGTGAGATAAGATAACGATAGCCAATGATAAGAGGGGCCGGAAACCGCGTTGCTACGCGTGCAACGCGTCCCGCCCGCCTTCTCTCCCTGCAAAGCCGGGAACGCCAGCGGTGAACCCCGCCCTGTATTATTATGGCTGGACCCAGTAAACAATCCCCAAAAAAATAACGACGGTAAATAAATAAATAAATATTGGCCACCGCCGAAAATTACTGCCCTGGTGTCAACCTCTCTCACCACTTTTGCCTCTTGACGACCGACGACAGCGACCCTTTGGCCTTTTCGACAACATCACGGCCTCCGACCGACCGACCGACAGACCAACTGACCGACAGCTCGACTAACCGACCGACAGCTCGACTAACCAACCGAATCCCCCGCGATCTCTGCAGCTTCCTCCGTTTCGGCTTTTTTTTTGACGTTTCGGCTTTTTTCCCTTGCTTGAAACGATTCACCCCGCGACGAATACTACAATCACTTCTGCGAGATTCTCCCCTCGCTTTCCACGGCATTCCCTTCCCCCCGTCTCGATCCTGGCCATGGCCCGTTGCCTCTAGACACAACCTCGCTCTACCAGACCGTCCTGTGTTGGACCGAAATAACAACAAATTCCAACTGTCGCTCCTTAATTTGCCACTTTTCTTTTCGTTATCCGAAACCAGCCCTCTTCAGCTGGTTCCTTTTCGTTATCCGAAACCACTCTCTCTTCAGTTCCCGTCCGACAATCTTCACCGTTTTCCTCCCCCGTCCGCTCCTTTTCGCTCCCCGGTCGACTTGATCCCTGTCGCCACATTCCAGTCCGAACACTGATCGACACGAAACCCTGGACGCGATTGGGACTTGAACAAGGCCAGCTACCGACCAGCTAAAGCTTCCGTCGAAACCCCGACTCTGTTCACCCTGCAACTTTCAATTGTGTGATTGCAGCCATGGATAACTATCAGAAGCTCGAAAAGATTGGCGAAGGTAAGAAGGGAAAAAATGACGGCAAGCCATGCCAAAAAGAAAACGACTAACAGACAGGCACGTACGGTGTCGTGTACAAGGCTCGCGACCTGACGGCCGGCGGCCGCATTGTGGCCCTCAAGAAGATCCGGCTCGAGGCCGAGGACGAGGGCGTCCCGTCGACGGCCATTCGCGAGATCAGCCTGCTCAAGGAGATGCGCGACCCCAACATTGTGCGCCTCTTCAACATTGTCCACGCCGAGGGCCACAAGCTGTACCTGGTCTTTGAGTTTCTCGACCTCGACCTCAAAAAGTACATGGAGGCCCTGCCCGTCGCCGACGGCGGCCGCGGCAAGGCCCTGCCCGCCGGCACCGGCCAGCGCCTGCACCACCTCGGCCTCGGCGAGGACATGATCAAGAAGTTTATGAGCCAGCTGTGCGCCGGCGTCCGCTACTGCCACAGCCACCGCGTGCTGCACCGCGACCTGAAGCCGCAGAACCTGCTCATTGACAAGGACGGCAACCTCAAGCTGGCCGACTTTGGCCTGGCGCGCGCGTTTGGCGTGCCGCTGCGCACGTACACGCACGAGGTGGTGACGCTGTGGTACCGGGCGCCTGAGATTCTGCTGGGCGGCCACCAGTACTCGACCGGAGTCGACATGTGGTCGGTGGGCTGCATCTTTGCCGAGATGGCCACGCGGAAACCGCTGTTCCCTGGTGATTCGGAGATTGACGAGATTTTCAAGATTTTCCGGTAAGTCCCCTGGACGGCAGCCTTGGCCAACCTAGGCGCAGCCTTGGCCAAACCTTGGACGACATTTGCCCAAACCTAGTCAGACTTGCCATTTAGACGACTTGTATACTGACTGTATAGCCTCCTCGGAACACCTACTGAAGATGTCTGGCCCGGCGTCACCACATACCCCGACTTCAAGCCGTCGTTCCCCCGGTGGGAGCAGGACACGAGCACGCCGCTGTGCATGAGTCTGGACCCCATGGGCCAGGAGCTGCTGGAGCTGATGCTGGTGTACGACCCGGCGAGCCGGATCTCGGCCAAGCAGGCATGCAACCATCCATACTTTGACGACCTGGCCAGCAAGTCGCAGAGCCGGCTCACCTACAGCAACGGCTACCACTAGCAAGGGGTAGCATGTTAGGGGGGCAGGGAGTCAAGCATAAACACTCGACAGCAACTGAAGCCAGGCATGGGCAGATCAACAACTGAAGCCAGGCATGGGCAGCTCAATCAACAACTGCCAGGCATGGCAGCTCCCAGGCATGGCAGCTCAATCAACAACTGAAAGCCAGCAGCTCGATCAGCACACAGCACAAAGCCAAGCATGAGCACTCGATCAGCACACAAGCTGCAAAAGGCATATCGGAAACTGATGGGAAACCATGGCATGCTATGATTCCGTCAGCTTCCTTGCGAGACATTCGGCATTACTTTTTCAAACAATGGTCTTGGGGGGGGTGACGGGGATTGGGAAGGAAGCATTGTAATTTCACGTACTATTTTTTTCTCTTTTTTTATATCTTCTTTTACTCTCTTTTTTTACCATTCTTTTGTTTCTTTTTTTTTTTCTTATTTGTCCATTGTCTCTTTTTTCTCTTGTCTTTTTTTTTTTTTTTCTGCGTCTATCCGTTCTGTCATTTTTTGAGTGTTCCTGTCACAAAGAGTTTTTTTTTTATTCTGTCTTTTTAGTCTTTGGCATTCATTTTTTTTTTTGTCTGTTTGTCTCGTGTTTTGTTACTACTATGGGGGGGAAAATGGGCGTTTTCTTGGAAGGCAGAATCCCGGATACAATTGATGAGTTTTTGACATGGAAAAGTGCAAGTGAGCAGGCTGGAGTGAACGGGTGTGAGACGATCAAAGTGATGCAGTTGAGGCGTACGACCAAGAACATTTGAGCGAGGTAACCAAAGTTTCAGGAGAGCTCACTGCCCATCTGGGTGACCAAGTGAATCCAACATTTGAGCGAGGTAACCAAAGTTTCAGTGTCTCGTCTTGCCGAGATACACCCAGTGTCTACACCCCCGTGTCATGGCTACACAAGACCCGTCCGGATAGTGTCGGTCTCACTCTTGACGGCATTTCGTATCCGAGCAAAGACGTTGTACAGGAAAGAAACAAAAAGTCAGTCACAAACACGCACCTTTTTTTTTGCGCGCACGAGGTTGGGCTGCACCCAGGACTTGTTTGTCCCTTGGACTGTGTTTTATCTCTGTACAACCGCAAGCAGTGGCAGTGCTGAAGAGAGTGTGAGAGCCAGAGTGTTTGTGAAGCAGCGGAAGTGATTGTCGCTTGTCAGTTGTCACTTGCCACCGAGAGTCTAGACTTTTGGTGACTGCTTTGTCGGTGCCTTGCGTTGCCGAAATGACGGGACAGTTCCGTGAGTATTGGATCTAAAGTCTTGCAAATACATTGCCGAGCATGAAAGTGCAAACACTGCCGAGGAGAAAGAAACAAGAAAAGAAACAAGAAAAGGGACAGGAAAGGTTTTCTTAAAAAATAATAAAGAATACATGCAAACACAAAACAGGCAGAAGCAACACAAGATAAAGGAAATACTGGCAGTCACGACGCTCCGTGTTTATGTGTAAAACTGCGACTGTGCTTTGCCGAGCGGATAGGGCCATTGTCAACTGGTTTAAAAACAGTTTTTTATTTACATTTGACAAAACCAAACGATCTTGCCCCTTGGTCATGGCTCTTTTACAGTTGAGCGCATTAATATACGTCTAGCTCTCAAAGATAAGAGTCGTTTTGCATAGTATCATTGCACTTTGAGATTCAGCTTCTCCGAATACTTCTTGCAAGGGATTTACGATTAAAAACTAAGACATTTGCAAAGATATCACAAACAAAGTCGTCATCACATGGAGAGACATTCCCCAAGACCTTTGAAAGAGGGGTTTCTTCAGTGTGTTTGTCCGTGCCAGCCGGTTACTTGTGAATATTTTCTTTTCTGTGCGTAGTGTCTGTGAATAGTCCATGTGATATTTGCTTTTTCCTAGTCAGTTCGGGTTTTGGTCAATGTAGTTTCTTTTTTATCTCGATTCTCGGCCAGGCAGCCCTCGATGTGGTCACTTGGTTTATTTTAGTGTGGTCTCGGTCTCTTCCGTTTTCTTGTATCCCCTCTTTTGTTTTTTGTTTTTTGTTTTTGTTTTTTGTTTTCTGTCTGCTCTTTCTTTTCTTTCTCCTTTCTTTATTTTCGTCCTTCTCTTCGCCCCTCCCTGATCCTGCGTCAGGGCAAGCGTCTTGCATCCGGCGGGCACATCGGTTTGTGCACTTTGGCGATGATGCCTTTCCTGATGGGGGCGATCCGGCAGGGAAAAAGCAAGCAAGGGGAGGAGGAGAGGGATCGCAAGGTCGTGTCGAAAAGGATCGCAAGCGAGGGATAACAGTACCTGTAGACTTCAAGGTGGCATTGCGTTAATCCAGAGGAATCCTTTCAAAAATATTGCCTCGTTAATTTGTTCTGTCCCTTTCATCGTCACCCAGCCCATGTGCCCAACGATAAAAACCAGGAACAGAAAAAAAAGAAAGCAAGACAGACACACACAAAATAGGCGTTCCGAGACAGCGGATGAGGAATCCAATATTTGTGTAGACATCCGTAGTAGTGAGAAGAGAAAGAGTCGATTAAAAAGGCCGGGAAGTGAGCATCCGAAGGGATACTTCCTGGAGGCGACATTGACTTCACTGAGTATTGCAAGGCATTCCTCTCTTCTGACAGCTGCGATGCACACCAGACCCCATATTCAATCTCGCGTTGCCACCCCTTCCGCCCCTTCACTCCCCGCCACCATTCCACTCTACTCTCCACACACTTTAGGTCCTCTGAACGGTCCGAAGAGGCTTGCGACAGGTGTCGGCCCTACAGGAGGGCGTAAAGCAAGACAGTTAAATTAGTTGGAAATGAAGGGTCCATGGGGGGCGTCTCTGTCAGTTCAGGGCCTGTCTGAGATGAGCTCAAACAGCCACATTGAAAAGAGGTTTCCAAGCCCGTTTGCATTCCAGCGGACGGTCGACGTCCACTATGGCCCCTGTTGATTTTACCATGCATCTACTTTTGGCCTCCACGGGGCCATCTTGTGATATGGGATGCTCAAATACATGTGCATATGTGGACATTGGGCACATTCTGTGACTCTGTGGCCAAGCCATACTCTCCCAGTCTCGGCATCGTAAGCAAAGAGTGCATCCCATCGGATGACGGATGCATCCTACATCTGGAGCTCTCAGCTTGACCGGATGCTGCCCCAGCTCCAGCATGGCCCCCGAATTGTCGTGCAACAACACCATAGCACCACACGATGGGGGCAGGACCATCCAGGCCCATTGGGGCCCATTGAGGCGGCCCACGACGCGTTCTGTTTTCAGATGTTTTTCGTCTTGATTCCGTTATTTCTTTGTAATTCTTTCTTTGTTCTCTTCACCTTCCCGAGGCTTTGCCCGTTGTGTATCCGCCCTTGGTCACTGTTTATTTTCTTCTTTGTGTGCTGTTTTTGGCATCCGTCTCCCGCCCCGGCCACACCCCCCCCCAGTGGTAACAGGCCTCTTGGGCCTCTTCTTGGGCCTCCCGTCTCAAACACCACGCAATCATACTTTTGCCCAAGCACAAACCACAGGGCGACAGCACACCCGGCAGACATTACAGGGCATGTTGCGTGCCATGATTTATTTGAGGATGGCATGTCACTTTTGGGTCGACAGGTCTGAATCTGGGTCTGCTTGTCGTATGCATACATTCACACACATCCACCACCTCACAGGTTTGGGGGCCGTGGATCAACAGCTCCCAGCGTGTTGATGGCTGCAGGGTAGCAGTGGACGACACGCAGCTCGCTTTGCTAAAAAAAGACAGGTGGGTGTCAATCAGTCTCTCCACAGGCTGAACCACTGAACCACCCCCCTGCTGGGCGGCAGCAGCCGCCGCACTTTTTTGCCCACAGCGGCACAAGAAACAGCGTACCGCTGGGAGCTCTGGGCGCTGTGGGTGCGCTGGATCCTTCCTGACCCGTATTTCTGTTTTTACCCCGGATGCTCACCATCCCGCGCGGCTACAGCCCCAGCGCCAAAACGTCCAAGGACGTGTGCACGAATCAATGATGGAATTGGTTGTTGATTGTTGACCATCCAACTTCCAATGACGCATCAATCGAGAAACCTGCCGATGCAGCTTTGCACAGTAGCCTTGTCCGATGCATCTCCCTCTAATGACACTCCCCCAGCTCCAAACGGTTCTATTTCTGGAGATGAGAGGACTCTGGTTCGGGAATGACGATCTTGGGACCACACGATAGTGAGTTGTGTTTTGCCTAGCGCTTTCGAGTTTCTTTTTTTGGTTCCAGGTCATTTGGACCAGATGAACTCTGTCGTTGGTTTTTCGGATGCTTTTTTTTTTCCTCAGCAAGTACTTTCTTTGAAGGATCCTGTCCGACCCTGTAGAGCTGATAATACCCAGCGATGATGATACCCCACAGCCGGTCGTCCCTTCCGTCTGCACGCACTGAGCCACCCGGCACACGGGCTAACCGCTGCCACCCAAAAAATTATGCGCTGCACACAGATTTGAAAAAAGTAGCTGCAGCGAATAGCGTGGCGGCCTCTTCTTGTATGCTGGAGTTGCTGGTAACGCTGCAGCTTCCTACCGGCCTGCCCGACCGGCGCCCAAGCCGTGCCGAGGTTTTTTTCTTGGGTGTCTCTCTTTGTTTCTTGGATACATCCGTCGTGATACATCCGACAAGCATCTCCTCGGATGCGGATATTCAATGCGGATATCCAGATCTGTCGCTGCGACTCCCGCAAACAAACAGTCGAAACGCACCGGGCACTCGCTGATTAAGCATTGATGACTATGGCCACCAACAGGACAAACGACAGCACTGATAGCGCTTTGCTTACGCGCTTCTCTTGGCTAGCTCAGTGTGGATCATCCTCACGAGCGTAGTAAACTTTTCCAACTGTGACCCAACTGCAATCATATCTGTCATCTCCCGCCCGGCGATCCGGGAAAATCACTCCAAGGAAGCCCTTGCACGAGGCATTCATGCTCTCAATGACAGACGGGCGCATAAACAGGATCGCCAATTATGTGCATCACAAACCAAGAGCTCTCCAAAAAGGGTCTCAGCTAAGCCTCCCCCAAAATGCAAATCGGCCATTTCGCCTGGGATCTCCCAAGCTTGGCAGACTGTTGCAAGATACACAAAAAATCCCCCAACGGTGCAGGGAGACAAATCTAGGGAGATCAAGACAACCAACAAGATAGCAAACGGATGCCGCCCCGGCGCGCCTCAGATGCACGGCGCAATTCCGCCTTGATAGGTAGGGACATGTTTGTCAGCCTTGGCCATTTTGTCACCTTTGCATGCCCAACTCTCATACTGCCGTTCCGGATGTCAGCCGTGCTGTCTGCCGGGCCCGCCTTTTGTGGCTATTGTTTTGTCGCTGCCGGGCCCGCAGCCTGACGCCGGCATAGATTGTGCGGGCAATGCAAAAACTACAGGACTGCAGAGTATCGTCATTCAACGTCATTGCCGGTTGGCACCACAAGGCACTGCCGCATCTGCAAGAGGGCTTTTGGGATGTCCCGCCTGACTTGGACCTTTGGTCGCCAATGACGAAATATGTCACGATGCCATCGCCTGTTCCGTGTGTGTGTGTGGTGAAAGTGGGTGTCCTGTACCAGCTGCCATTCCGTGGCTGAGCGCTGCAGTAGACCAATGCAGGCTGCGGGCACTGGACAGGACAGAGTACACGTAAAACCTAATGCAGCGGGCAACCAGGGCCAGTGGAGTAAAACTCTAATGCAGGTGTAGTGCAGGGCCACCACCAAGCAGGGCCTGGCCGAGAGCCACTGCCGGCCAGTTGGCAAAGCCTAAACTGCGATAAGCTGCAGGCAAGCTCCGCACGACTGCACCAGCCTGGCTGCTCGAAAAGTCCTCTCGGCCAATCAAATGTCCAGGGTCGATCCCAGTCGGCTGCCTGCCATGCACGCCCAGCCAACCAGAGTCAAGCAAGCCAACAATGCCCCCAGCCTGCAACTGGCAGGCTTCGACTTTTCATTGGCTGGCCCACTCCAACCAGGAGGCCCCTCTCTAAAGGTGCCTACTGTTTCGACCAATCACATTTTTTTGAACCAATCCTCACAAACAAGGAGTTGTTTCAAAACGAACAAGAGGCCAAACGGAAGTGCCTCACAAGTTTTGTCCTGTACGGTGTATGCACACTCCTCTGGAAAGAGCAAGTTTTGGGGAGGGCATTTTTGTTTCATAAGTCCGCAAGCCGTTTCAACTGGTCCTGTATGGACCAGGTTGGAGTTGATCCCGGCTGTTATGAGTTTTGACGTTGTGACTGACTACTACTACTTCTTGGGTTGTGACTGACTACTTGAGTTTTGACTGACTTCTTGGGTTTGACTCGCAGTCACTTCTTCTTGACTTCAACCCGACTGGTGAACTGACTGGTTCTGACTTTGCCCTCGGACCGTCAGTGCCTGTTGGTGGCTGCATTTCCAGTGTGCCTGCATTCGCCATCGAGACGGTGAAAAAGACTCAAAGCTTTGGGCATGTAGGAGTGCATCCGAGGTTACATGTTCTACTGAGTAGAGTCTAGACAGGGATTTCGTGAGCTTGCTTTCTGCCCCCTTTCTAAAAGTCCGTTGCATCACTTGTTTAGGTAGGGTAGGCACCGCTCAAGGGGTAGCAGGAAAAAGTAGACTAGGGAAGTGATTTTTGGCCAGTGAGAATGCAGTCGGTAGACGGGGTGAGCCAGTAAGAATTCTCAAAAATTCGCGTCAGGCTGTGGGCTGTTAAAAAAAAAAAAACTCTATTTTGGCGTGTTTTTTTTTACTGCGTTTTTTGGTGCATTTTTCGTGACTTTTTTTTCGCGTTTGGTTCTATTCGGTGTTCTCCCTCGCCTAGGGAGCAGTCGTAGTGTCCAAGTGGCTCCCCCGGAAGCAAGGACTACTGGTAGTGCGGAAATCCGACGATCTGGGGCAGACCCCCTGGTTCTACGGACTTCTTTTCTAGGCGTTTGCTCTAGAAATTCTCTCTAGTTTATGTCCTCAACTAGCAGTAGTCTAGCAAAAAAGAAACAAACCCTGTAGCAGCCCCAGTCCTGCATCGGTAAGGGGAGAGGGGCACGCACACGCACACACGTTTACGAGGTGTATGCACGCTCTCTGGCTCTCTTAAGAGGCGTAGAGGCGTTTTAGAGGCTGTAGCATGCAGGCACAGACGCATACACGGAGCACGGACACGGGGGCCTTGCAGATAGGGGAAAGCGACACTTAAAGGGTTGGATATCAGTCTACCACACGGAACAAGCCACATGCAGCGCACATACGAGTGAGTGTAATACACACACACACACACACTATAGGCTTACACTCTTTCCTTCTCGGCAAGGAAGGTGAGAAAATCGAAACTCGCAATGTCGTGAGTTGTGGAGGTCAGATGGCACCTCGATGCTTGTGCAGACACAAAAAAGAGGCAAAGCCACCACAGGAGAGACAGCCTCCACGAACCAAACAGAAGCCGTATTCCTCGGCTGTCAGCAGCTTCCCAAACCATGTGGATTTCTGGGGACTTGTTTGGCTCTTTGGCTTGATAGGCTTTTTGGCGTGGTCGGCTTTTCTTTGGCTTGATGTGGGCTTTTACCCCTGGATTAGGATCGCCAACGCCTTTTTTTTCGTGGCTTCGGAGGGGTTCATGTGTTTTCGTGCCTTGGTTTTGCGGAGAGGGGTTTACAACAACTGATTTATGATATTCAATTTTCTCTTTTCTCGGCAAAGATGTCATCTGTCGTCCCTGGATGGATGGATGGCGCGCGCCATGCGTGTGGGTTTCTTGCACTATCTTTTGCACTATCCAACGCGTTTTTGCAGATCTTGACGATACACGATTAATAGTCTGAATAGTCGACTCTTCTTTGGTAGCATCAGAACAAGGGGTTAAAGTGCTTGCTTGCATCAACGGCTAGCTCGTGCGTGTTCCTGGACCCGACTCCCTATTTTTTGCCCTCGTTAGTGGCATCATCCGCGTCTTCGTCTATTCGCCCTTGGTGTCAAGAGCCCGCGTTTTTGGTCGCCCTTGGTGTCTAGAGCCCGCGTTTTTGGCTGGCGCGATTGACTTGTCTCGCCCTTGCTTTTCACTATCTCGCCAATATTCCCACCAGGGATGAAACACCCAGGCCAGGAGTTTTGACCACCAACCCCAAAATGGCGCGGAGCCTATGGGAGATCGACAGTCAACGGGGAATTTCTGGGAAAATAGCCCAAAAGACAAATTCTTTGTTTCCTTGTTTCCTGCCTGCTATTCCTCTATTTTCCACGCCTGCTCGCATATACTAGTGGTAGCGAGTTTCGCAATGGCCTATCCCGCGTTCTGCAAAGTACCCGGGACGTAAGATACATACGCAGGCCACTGCCCATAGTACGCGTTTGCTCTCCCTATGACGACACACGCCCTGCCCCCATTTCCGTGATGCAAGGAACCAAAGCTAGGCAGGGGGCAGAAAGCACCCTCGGTGCCCTCTTTCCGAATACGTCTTTTTGCTGCCTGTCGTCCGATGTTCTGCGTAGTCCTTTTTGGTGAGAAGCAGTTTTTTGTTTGCTCGTTTGGTTGCTTCTTCTTCTCGGGTTTCTCTCGTATATTTGCGTCTTTTTTGCTGGTCCTTTTGTGTGCTTTCTTTTGCAGCCTCGCGCAGGGTTTTTCTTAGGACTTGGGCCTTTTTGGTCTCTGAGCTTCTTTTGCTTGATGCTTTCTTTTGCCTTCCTGACATGCATGAAGAAAGTACAAATCGTCCCACCCCGTGCCTGCATCGCACCTATGCACACTTGACCTGCCGGGCTACCCAGAAAGTAAGGAGACCCTCTAGGAGACACCGGCATGCTATGCAGACTTTTGCAAGTACGTACAGAGTAGCAGTCTTCAATTAAAAGGCTCGTGGCATTGCCGTTCGGAGCCTAGCCCCACCGTCCAATGTTCGCTAGAAAGTCACCCAGATAGTCGCAGTGCTGCTGCTTTTTTTACTACTAACGTCCGCTAACAGGGTGTGGTGGATGCCTCAGAAAAGGGATTTTTTAGGCTTTGCATTCGTGGGGAACTTTAGCGTGGTGGCCTCTGCCCTTGGTGACTGCCCCTCCCTCTGGTGCCTTGCCTGCCCCTCTGGTCTGATGCTGCCTGGTGCCAACCCGCTGGTGCCTCCGTGCCCACTCTGCCTGCGCCCGTTTCCACGCTCTGCCTGCGTCGCGCTTATGCCCCCTCTCTTCCCCCCTCCCTGGCCCCTCTCTTTTCCCCTTTCTTGTGCCGTAGATCGCATCAACGGCGTGCCTGGCCTTGATCTGCTTTTCCTTGAACCTGCTTTACTGCTGCGTATGTGCATCGTCCTTGGAAGAACCGAGCCCCGATGCAACGCGTTCTGGCCCCGTTCGTGATAGTCAGGGGTGATTTTCCTCTTTAGTCTTTTTTGATGTATCTCAATCTACAAAGTCAGTACCGTACACCCCTCCACAGACGACTCACAGACTGGCTCCGGCTTTCCTGTATGATTGTCGTTTGGCTTTTATCGGCCGCCCTTTTCTTTCGCCACTGATGCATGGAACACCTGACAAGCCAGCCCAAAGTGGCCCCTTTCGTGATGTCCCTTTGGCACCACAATTCTGCAAATCCACAAATCTCCACGATGGCTTTATCTTGGGGCATTTGTGATGCACTTTCGGCACTGTCACAAACAGAGTACGGAGGCGGGCTCCATAGGAAACCTCGTATCTCACAGTACAAACAGACGTTCATATGCATCTTGCGATGCACCCTCCTGGCCTAACAATGACATTGCATGTGAACAACACATTTTTTCTCGGCGTGCTCGTCGCCGACGTGCAATACGGAGAGTGCTGTGTCTTCCAAGACTTTTCCAAGAGCCACCAGAGTGAAAAAATGTGTTTCCAACAGCCCCAACAATGGGAACCGTTCCAACAATGATTCAAACTACAAAAAAGTCTGGTTCCAAAGGACCTTGTCTCCGTGTTTGTTTATGGAAAATGGAGCTTCTTTGTGCTTTGCGGCAGATTGTTTTGTTTCACGGAGCGCCAGGCAATGTGCAAAAATAGAGTGCATACAAAGTACTAGAACCAGAATGCAGATACCAGTGGTTAAGGTACCCATGCAGCAAAGTAGTATTGTAAGATACTTCAAACGCCTACGAGGACACACCAAACGTCAACCCTGTGAGATATTTCAAACAACGCTCTGTAGTATACCCTACTGTCTACATTCCGTAACTTCAGACCATTTGCCTCTGGTTTCAACTTGCTCCCCCCGCGGCCTGTTTGCGTTTCCTGGTTTGGCCTCGTTGCCTGTCCTTCCGGTCCCCTTCATATCCGTCTTTCCACGCCCAACGGCCTTTTCTTCAGAGCCCGCTCGAGCATCTTCCATGCCTTGCACATCTTCCGTTCCCCAACAGTGGCGTGTGTGTACAGTCTCTTTACCCAGAAGCCAATGGAACAATTGGGCCTCCGTAATACGAGGTGGAGTCGGGAGGCCGGTCTGTTAAGGTTTGGAGCCAATATGCAAGGTTGATTGGCCACCAGCAGCCCATAGTTCATGGCGCGGGCAAGCCAAGGCAGGGGCTAGGAGATTCAGAACGAACGAACGAGAGGGCAAAAGAAAGCAACAGAGCGGACTGAAGAACGAAAAGAAAGAAACAAGGCGGTGTAGGAGTGCTAACAGACGGCCCCAACGAAACAGTCGTCTCCGTCTTCTAGGCATGCGACCGCACGAAACACATGTGCACAAAGGAGTCATCACGAGGCAGCAGACTTTGTTTCGTTGAACATGGGGCTTCTGCTGTCTGGTCTTGCTCGCAATCGGGCTTTGCACTGTAAGATGCTGAGACAATGCGGCCGCTGGACACGTAACATGACAGCATTGTTGCTGCCCACTGGCTTTTGCATATGGTCTTTATTTCCTTTTGTCTCCTGCATGCCTTTTTGTTTACCTTATAATACATAGTACGTTCTCATGTGAAGTACATTGTATCTTTTGATGTACGGAGTACTTTGCCTCAGCTCAGACAGAGAGCTCCCGCTTCCAAAAATTGCCACAGAAAGTACCTTTGTCTGCAAGATCCATACACAAGATACATCCATCCTTGCCAGCTCATTATCCACATCGCAATCGGGACGTCATCTTCAGATGGAACAAGGGGTTTGCTTCTCTCTGACACATTACTGCCCGTTCGTTCGTCAGTCGCCTGTTTCATGTGGCCAGCGACGAACCTTGCCCTCCGACGTGGTGAGCCAATGGAACTGCAGCAACTGGGGCTGTTCTGGAGGAGAAAAGATGGGACAGGGCTCCGGCAGGCTCCAGCGGGCTCCAACAAGGGGTCGATAGCCACTCAACAGTAACTTCGCTCCTACCCTGTGCACGCTTCCTTGCAGATGGGTCCAACAGGGAGGTGGAAAGCCAAGAAGCCAGTCAGAGCCCGCCCAGAGCCAGTCAGAGCGACTCACAACCTCTCGGAGCCACTCAAATGGGCGCAACGCCGGCGGTTTGCTCCCAGCGATGCGCTCGCAAAAAGCATACGGGCGGCACCAACGCATACGGCTGGCTCTGGGCGGCCGACGTGCCTTTCCACATGTCCGCAGCCCGTACTCTGGGTGGTGATACCTTGTTTCTTTTGGAGTTTTGCACGACAGCAGGGATTAGATGGTTGAAAATAGAACAGACTTGTTTTGAAAGCAGAGCCCGTCCAGCCAGTTGCTGGATATTCCTGGCCTGTTTGCACCGCTAGCTGCAGCGCGCGGCTTGCTCAGCCGTGCTCCTTTGAATTTCGATGATGCTTTGAGAGTGGTCTCGACTGTCGACGGGCAATCCTCTTGCTCTTCCTCCCTGCAGAGACCATCGCGGCCTGCGATATTAAAATCGACCGTCGGTCCCATCTTTTCTCGACTCACTTGTCCATCCCTCAGCCCAGTCCACAGTCTTTCCTCGATCCGTCACTTCTCTCTTTCAGTCTAATTGTCTTCTCCCTGTCTGCGACAGGTCCAGCCCGCCTCCGGCCCAGCCCACGACAACAATCTCTATTGTCCCCGTCTCTCCCTTCGTCTCCGCTTAGTGCTCTGCTGGTCACTGCACTTCTCGTTAATTGCTTTGTCCGCCCTTTCTTGTTAGTGTCCCTAGGCTCCTGCCATAGCCTGTCGGGCCCTCGTCTGGACCCGACTGGCCGGCCGGCTTACAAGAGAGCTGCCCCAAACTGACCAACCGCTCCAGGCAACAGATACCGACCACCCACCACGCCCAACCGCCCTTCCTGGCGCCCCGTCCAATCGTTTCTCGGCCTTTCCACTGTCGATCAGCCTTCTGCAGGCATTTCCCACTCCGCCTCCAGCAACCACATTCCTTGCGCAGGCTCCCTAGGTAGGCGCCCTGTTCGCGCCGCCATTTGGCGTGACGCCCTCGAGCGTGTTGCATCTTAACCTGGCAGATAATTCAGAAGGCTCACATCGTGCACAGTTTAACCACTTGGTCTATTGTTTCTTTGCCCTTCCTATTCACGATCTGCTGGCAGACCGTCACAAGCCCGCCCCACTGCGCCTTCCTATTTGCTCCGGCTGCCACTTGCGCCTACCTAATTATTGCCTTGTATTATTGTCCTCGCCTGCCTGCGCTACCTGCACTACCTGAGCTACCTGGAGCCCTTCCCCAAAACGGCAACCCACCAGCCATTGTTACTCAGCCTAGCCATTGTCACCACTCACTATTGTTGTTTGGCGTCCGCACCTTCCTCGCATTATTCAGGCCCTGCGCTGGTGACTCGATAATTTCTGCTTTCGGAAATTTTAGACATCGTCGGCTTCATTTTGGTCTTGACAGCGTCTTGGGAATTCTCGTCGCCCACGCAGACTCTTCTTCTTTCCAACCACTTTTCTCGACATCGACAGCCATTTTCTGTCGTCCACTGTCACCCACTGTCACCCGCCTCACCCGCAGCCAACAGCTATCCTCTCGCCCGCCATCCACAACGGCTGCATTCCTCCGTGTGTGTTTCTTAATTCTGCATTCCAGCACTCGTCTCCTCGCTCGCCAACTCGCGCAGCGACTTGCTCCGTTTGGTGTCTTGGATTAGCACCCTCGCGTGGTCTCGCCCGCCAGAAAAAATTCTCGTTCTCCGGCATTCCTCGGTCAGGCGCTCGAAATCTCGACCTCTCGATCGACCAAGCAAAGCACCAGACCGCCAAAGTCTGTTAGCCGTCTCTTAGTAGGGACAGCCAATCGCAGCGCCCGCCCCGGACTTGCCCGCTCCAGCGCCTCGCCTCCTCCCCTCGCCACACCCCCTGGCCTCCCTGCCCTCCCAGCTGGGCCACACCCCTACGCAACCACACGCCCCCTCCCTTGCACCGCACGCCCCCTCCACCCCCTTCCCTCGACTCCGTCTCCCTGACCCCCCTGACCCCTCGAGCGCGCACGTCAACCACTCGCTGGTACGCCGCCTGCTCAGCCTCGTGCTTCAGTGGTCTGCCAGTTGACCTGGCCAGTTGACCTGCCCCAGTGCCCTACTGCCCCCTCTCGTCCTGTGTCTGCACGTCTCCTTTCTTCCACCCCTCCTGAATCCATCCAGCCCGTTAGTGAGCCGTGGCCCACATGAATTAACCTCGCCGCTCCCAAGCACGCTAACCCGATACGCATCCACCCAACTGCCACTGCCAGCAACGCGGCTCCCCCCCCTTCTACAAATATATTACTGTTCCTTGGCCACCCTCATTCCTCGTTGGGGAGACCTTCTTCATTCTCTCCTTCTTTGTCTTACCAACCTTCTTGTTGGGCACGGCTTCTTTTCTCGTTGCCTCTTTGAGTCTTTTTGCTTCTTCCATTCTTTCATTCAGTTGTTCAGACATACATATCTACCCAACCCAGGGATCCTGCCCAGGGAATAATACAAGAAGCACGACCTCGACATCGACTGTCAGACTCAGACTTTCTTCGACAAAGACATCCAGCACTCAGCAACTACCGACTCTGGATCACCCAAGACTTTCACATCTCGACACCCAACCCTCTCCCACTTACACCACACACCACACATCACCATGGACTCGACATCACCACAATTGAGCATGGACCAGCTCAACGCTGCTGCCCTCGAGCAGTTCGTCTTCACCCCCGTCAGCCGCCAGATGATCAAGTACCTGGCCAACGCCGCCTACAACGTCATCCAGTGCGACCCCAACATGATGCCGCCCACGGCCTCCGAAGTCCAGCGCAAGTCCCTGCCCACACCACCCGGCTCGCCATCACACTCGTCGCCGGCCCCGCGCGCCGTCCGCCGGGAGGACGGCGGCCTGCCGACGCTCGAGGAGTTCATCAGCCAGCTGGTTGTCTCCTCCAACGTCCAGGTCCCGACCCTCATGAGCACCCTGGTGTACCTGCACCGGCTCAAGTCCCGCCTGCAGCCCATGGCCAAGGGCCTGCGCTGCACCACCCACCGCATCTTCCTGGCGTCGCTGATCCTGGCCGCCAAGTACCTCAACGACAGCTCGCCCAAGAACAAGCACTGGGCCAACTACACCGTCATCTCCAACGACGTCTACAACTTCGGCTTCAGCCGCACCGAGGTCAACCTCATGGAGAAGCAGCTGCTCTTCCTGCTCGACTGGGACCTGCGCATCAGCGAGGAGGACCTCTACCGCGAACTCGACGTCTTCCTGGCACCCCTGCGCCAGGACGTCGCCGCCCGCTACACCCGCCGCCAGGAACGCCGCCGCCGCCAGCAGATGGCCCAGCAGCAGCAGCAGAAGGAGGAGGAAGAGCGCCAGCGCCGCCTGCTCGAGCAGCAGCAGCAGCAGCTGGAGCTGGAGCAGCAGGAGCTCATCCGGATGCAGCAGCAGCAGAAGAAGCAGGACGAGGAGGCCGCTGCTTGGGTCACTGCCAGCACGACTGGTGGCTACCTGACACCGCCACGCTCGCGCGGCAGCTCTCGCTCCCGGTACAACACCTCTGCCACCATGGGCACTCCGGACGACGTCGCCATGATGATGGCCATGCCCGGGCTGACCTACAGCGCCAGCACCAGCTCTGCCAACAGCTACGCTTCCTCGCTCAGCTCATCCCGCTCTCACTCGCGCGCCACGACACCACTCTCCGTCGACCTGGACAACCACCAGCCCGCCTACGTCTACAACGCGGAGGACGAGCACCCCGCCATCACCCACTACCTGGGCACCCCGGGCAGCATTGCTGGCTCGAAGCGCCATCCCGGCGGCCATTCCAAGGACGGCAAGTCATTGCTGCCCTATGAGATCAGCGCCGATGAGCTCAACGACATGCAGGACGGTGGCAACCGCGTCAAGCGTGTGCGCGGCATGCTGGGCCGCGTCTTTGGCGGCAACATGCTGGCCCGCTAGATCGACTGCGGATGAAACTTGATGACGACGAACTCGATCTCCGATCAGCGCCCGTTATTTCCTTTTTTCCTCCTCATTTTTTCTACTTTTGTCATTTGATTATTTTTGTGCAAGAAGCGTGGCGTTTGGCGGTCTACTTTATTTCCCTGTTTTTTTTTTATCTGGCGTCGTCACCAAACGGGACCTACGATCAGCATTGCATTTACATGGAAGGGTGTTTTTGTTTTATTTTTCATGCTTTTATGCCCTGTTTTAGCTTGGAGGTATGGACCAACATATACGAGGCCCTTCAGGGGAGTGGCCTCAACAACGAAAGAAGATTTTCCCAAAAGAAGAGACGATATCCAACCACCCAGCATGGTATTACCCACGATAAAGATAAAACATCTACAATGGGGGGAAGGGAGGGGTGAAGGTTGCAAAGGTTCCTGACGACGGCTAGTTTTTTTGCATAAGATATGGCAGGCCATGGAATTTGCATGGCTGGCTTGCGGAGGACCTGTTTCTTTTGTCTACCCACCCTCTCTTTTCCATACCATTCATTACATAGTAAAAAAAGACTGTAATATTCACACAAGAGTTCTCCAAACGTGCCGCCACGAATCGATTCAAGACTACGCATTAACATTGTATAAACCTGCCACACATATACGAGCCATTTAAATTGACAAAATGATGGGCAACACCACACGCAGTAATAAGAGGCGACCTCTTATAGCATACTGTGCAAATTAACAGTGAACCATGGTATTAATGTTTATGGGCGCAAAAAAAAAAGAGGCTGTATATTTTTTTTCCTCACGCTGGTCTTAACACGCCCGTTAAGATCGCCGCCCCTCTCAGAGCCAGACTCTCAAAGGTCAGAAACCGACGCAAAAAAAAAAAAAAAAAAAAAAAAAAAAAAAAAAATTAAAAAATTAAAAAAATCAAAAAAAATCAAAGAGGCTGTGTAATGCCATGCGTGTACATTTTTTGGTAGTGACAGTTTTCTTTTTTGCATGACCTGCATTGAAGAGTTTTAAAGAGATTTTCTCTGATTACAGAGTGCAGTGTGATATTTTGGATGCACACTCATCCGAGGGGTGCATCTACAAACAGGCGGTAAAGACAAAGAGATGGCCAGAACGGTTGCCAACAGACAAAGGGTGAAGAAAGAGCCCGCCAAAACTGACCAAAAGGGCTGTCCGGGGTAGCGTCCGGGCCACGTCTGGACAAAGGGATGGAAGCAACCCGTCACAGGACAAAGACCAACCAAAGGCAGACGGACAGAGCAACCCGTCACAGGACAAAGACCAACACAAAGGCAGACGGACAGTCATAACACAAAAGCGGACAAAAAAAGACCGACGTACTCAGCCTATAAATGCTTGTTGTTCTCTACGTGCCTGCCGTTTGGCTGATCTGGCCGGATGGCCTTTGTGTTGGCCATTCTATATTTTCTCGCCCGCCTTCTTTGTGACCACCCAAATAAAACCTTTTTTTTTTTTTTACTGATCAATATGAAATGTAAGGAAGGACATTTTTTGTTGTCAGCAAACCGCACCTCTTTGTTCTGCTTCGACAAGTCCCTGGAACGGCCCCCATAAAGACTGCAATCATCTTTTCCTTTGCGGCCCCGAAAGGAGGAGGGGTGTGACCGTAACGGGAAGGCAAGAGGAAGAGTAGGGAAGCGGCAAGAACAGGGAGGTGAGGCGGCAAGGTAGGACAGTAGAACGGCAGGACTGTAGGAAGGTAGGAAGCTGCAACGGGACGGCAAGGTGGGGGAACAGAGGAAACCCGACAGACGGAAGCAAAGGCATCATATGCAGCAGTGCGCAAACAGAAAAATGCCACGATGCACTTGACGGCCAAACAATCGTACCTCCATAATAGGTCTTCAATTGCTGCTAGCCGTCTGCCAGCCGCTGTCTCAATCAGAGCTTCCGATTGCTGCTGAGCTACAATTGCACTGCCTGTTTTTCTTGTCTGCTTTCGGTCGCTTCATTAACAACCAACCCAACATCCCTTGCCTGTGGCCTGGCCCCCAGGTCCTAGAGGAAGAGCTTCTTTGACAAACTCACTCACAAAACTGCCCCCAACTCCGGTTGCAATCAGGATGTTTTATTTTGTAAGCTATTCCCTGTACGCAGGACGTAGGACGCCCTGCCGCCCCCAATGGCAGCTTCCTCCAGGATCGAGGGGGGAGGTTCTAGACACGGATGGACAGAGCTGTGCCGCAGGCGATAGGCAGGATACCGCGGTTGGAGACTGCCCACCGGTTGCGGTCCATGCCCTGTATTCAGTCCCAGCGCCTGCAGCTACAGTGTGCATCCGCCTGGGCAACTACGAACATTGAATTCTTTTTTTTTTTTCTTTTTTTTTTTGGCCAATCTCAGACAATACATGCGCCGTTGCTGCCCGAAATTCTAGTGTCACAGCATGCCCGCAATTATCATACTCGTCGCAAATGTCACAATTCACGGTGCACATTCGCACTCCATGGTCCCAACAGCCTTTAAAAACGAGGCTTAGCCTGACGTCAGTGTGTGGAATCTGCTTGTTGGTGACCCCCGCCTCGCCACAGCCGCAGTGAAGTGGACAGAACGGTGATCCGACGTCGACAGATGAGATACAGATGAGATGGAATGTACTCGGTAGTACTCCGTACATCTGCCTCGCAAACACTTCCCCGGCCTTTGCGGAGGACACGCAACTTGTGGCTGGGCCATGCTGACGGTACCCGTACCAGCGGAGGAGACAGCCGCTTCAGGTTTAGCGGCGCCGCCTGGGAGGCGAAACTGACGTTGGTCCTGTCCACGTGATGCCTGTAGGCTGTCGCCCTGTGGCCCGGCGCCCAAGTATCATGAGAGGTCACGTAATACGAGTGAGGCTGGGTAGAAGGCATTAAGAGTGGTTTTTTAGTTGCTTCTGGTTGGTCGTATTTTTGGGCAGCTTGCCTTTTTCGCCACGGTTCATCCTGTGTTTTGTCCGCACTCCGCACTCAGTCCTGGTAAGCTCGTAAACCTAGGGGTGTGTGTGTTTACTGTAGGCAGCAGGCAAACATTACGAGAAAAAAGGTACCAGGGCAGTTTGACAGATTGCAATGTTGGCACCCGGTAAAACGGCTCGACGGAAGCCTCGGCTTATGACGGACAGCTCTCTTCTGAGTCAGCCAATGTATCCTGATCACGAGACATTCAATCATAATTGCATAGATGTACACGGAACTTTCGGTGCTCCCAAACCCAGCAGTCTTCTGGCCTATGGCTGTCCTGCTTCCGTATAAGTGTGCCCGGCAGCCAATAAGAGGGGCTGTAGTAGCCAACCACAAAAGCCCGGAGCTGGCAACCAAGCAATAGCAGAACAAAATGTATCAAAAGTATGACACAGATTTCATGGCATTGGAAACCCCCATAGACAGCCTTGAACTCTTTATTTACGTTTCGTGAGGCCCAGAGCTAAGCTTTTCAGTAACTATTTTAAACAGGTGACTCTCGCCGGCAAATCTTATCTCCTAGCCTGGCGATGTGTGGAGACGGCTTGTCTGGGGCCTCGGCTATGGGGTATTAGCCACCTGGCTGGCCAGCCAAGCACCAATGAACACAGACTCATTTTTTGCGCTTTTAATGGA
The DNA here is from genome assembly GCA_002778245.1 of Raffaelea albimanens. Taxonomy (NCBI): domain Eukaryota; kingdom Fungi; phylum Ascomycota; class Sordariomycetes; order Ophiostomatales; family Ophiostomataceae; genus Raffaelea; species Raffaelea albimanens. Next base: position 2,446,473 of record PCDJ01000008.1, on the reverse strand, counting down.
CCCAGGCGTTTGGGCAGAGGCACTCTCGCCCCCGAGACGGGATTGTCGACGTCACAGAGACGGTCTGGGAAAGGACTGTGGATCCTTTTTTGTTGGGGTTTATTGGAGAGGACACGCGCAGACGGCAGTTCGCGGTGGCTCGGTCTTCGGCATCATGGCCAGCCAAAAGCCGACAATCCCAAGAGGCGGAGAAGGGGCAGGCGAGAGACCCACAGCAAAAGGTTATCCTGGGCCAACAAAAAAAAGAGTGCAAAAAAATGCGGGGGTTGACAAAACAAATAGTGAACTGATGGGCCAAAAAAGCGTGTATGGCGCGTGTGTCCTGGGCTGGGCCAAAAGGGCAGGCATTATTCCACTGTAATAAACAGTTTGCTCCGTCCTTACAACAATCCACAAAACCCACTCTGCCTTGCCAGTCTACAGCCCGAGAATGCCATAGCTCGCTGGCAGCAGGGCCATGTGGCACAGCGGAAAAGCAAAAATGAGTTCCGACCGTCGGAGAATTAGCATTGCATGCGAGCCCTGCCGGCAAGGCAAGCGCAAGGTGAGCAGAGGAGGGTGCCGTCGTTTTCTGCGAGTCCCGTGAAGGGCGTAAAAAAGAGAGCCTTCCCGTGCCGGCTTCCGTGCGGGGTACCGCAGCTTCCACGCGACACAGCCAGGGCGGGAGGAACAAGACAACACAACACACGCTGCGGCCCAGCAACCTGCTGCGATTGCTGACTTTCCATTGCCTGCAGTGCGATGGCGCCCGCCCAGTCTGCAACCTGTGTCGGCGGCGGTCCAAGGACTGCGTCTACCTGACGCGCGTGCCAGCCGCATCTCGAGGGTAAGCTTGCGACGGACAGACGGAGGAGCAGCCCAGCATGTCTGCCAGCCACACTAACCAGCCCAGGAAAGACGTCGAGCACCTGCAGTCTGAGATCAGCCGCCTGCGGTCGCTCGTCGAAACCCTGGCCGAGTCCGCCTCCTCGAAGAACCCGGTCGTCCAGTCCATCCAGGCCGGGACTCACCCGGGTATCCAGCCCGGCATCCAGTCCGGTATACAAGCCGGCAAACAGTCCGGACAGGCCGCCCAGTCCGCGCTGCCGTCCCAGTCCGCACTGCCCGGCCTGCCGCCCATACCCATACCGACAGCAACCAAGCCGGCCCAGTCCAGCTCCGGCGACAGCGCGCCGGCCTCGGAGCCCGTCGAGAACCATGGCCTCAACTGGCTGTCCGATGCCGCCCAGGAGATCAGCCAGCTGACCCAGCGGCGCCTCAACCCGGGCGGCCTCGGGTCTGCCAGCATCTACCTCCTCGAGCCCAGCGCCGCCCACGAGCCCGCGCCGCCGGCCGGCTGGGACGACATTCCGTCATGGCCGTCGCGAATGCACGATTCCAGCTTCCGCCTGGCCGCCTTCCAGGTCTTCATCCAGCACGTCAACCGCGTCGAGTGCCTCATCGACAACGAGTACCTGCAGCAGATGACCCCCTCCCTCGACCAGCCCTACCACATGCTCCTGCTGGTCCTGGCCATCATTGCCGCGTCCACGGCGGTCACCCACGACTACGAGATCGGCGACGGCCTGGTGCAGTGCGCCGAGCGCATGGTGATGCGCGCCTGCGTCTCCCAAGAGGCCACCCTCGTCGTCATCCGCGCTCTGACCTGCCTCGTCTGGCGCGAGCTCACCGTCGGCGGCAACCCCACGCGCACATGGATGTTCAACTGCATGGCCTCGGCCCTACTGCAGCAGCTGGGCGTCTTCAACTGGTCCAGCGAGACCATTGAGCAAGAAAAGCAGAGCCGGTACTTCCGCGAGAAGCTGACGGCCTTCTGGTCCTTCTCGGCCGTCGACCGCATATGCGCCGCCCTGCTGGGCCGCATGTCGTCTATCCCCTGGCGCCACAATATCTGCATACCGCGATATGCCACCGTCGTCAACGTGAACACCATCCCTCCAAAAATGCCAGCCAGCGTCGAGTCATTGTTTTTTGACCACTTGTGGGAGCTGTGGCGTCTACACTGCTACTACATGAACTTTTCCTACTCGCCACGCTTCGATCTCATGCAAGAGACAGAGCGCCAGACCATGCGCCGCGACTGCCGCAAAGCCATGGCCGACCTGCGGGCCACGATCGACCCCCGTCTGCGCCTGAAACCATTAAATAGCAACGAGAACGGCGGCAACACCGCCGCCGCAGCTGCCGGAGGACAATCGACGCCCACCGAGCCAAATCCATACGTCTACTTTCTCGAAATGGCCTTTGAGACATCTCCCATCACCCTCAACATGCCGTACCTCAGCCGGAGCAACAATGAGCAGTTCCAGTCCCTGCAGGAAATGGTCCAGGGCGCTTCTACTCATGTCGACCTGCTCCTCCGCTACCGTCGTCTGTATAGCTTTACCGACACCCCGCCCGTAATCAGCTACTTTACCGTCCGCGCCGCCACGATCCACCTGCTGCTCGCCACCTCGACCGACATGGCCGTCCAGCGCCGCTCGGCGCAGCGCCTCAAGATTTGCCTCGAAAGTCTCGAGGAGACGCAGCAGATGTGGGAGCGCCAGGCCGGACGAGCCATCCGGTACGTCCAGGGTCTCGCTGGCCGCTGGGGCGTGGCCAAGTCTCTGCCCGCCAAGTTTAGGATAACACCAAACGCCAACTCGACGACAAACGAAAACGCAAACGCAAGCGCAGACCCTGCCGTTCTCGCCGCCAATGCCAACACCACCAATACTTCTGCCACCAACAACAACAACAACAACAACAACAACGCCGCGGCTGCGGCTGCAGCGGCGGCTGCCGCGACGAATCCCCACCCAGATACCGGACTCGACCCTGCAAACGACCCGGGATCAGGCGAACACTTTGACCCTGCATTGTGGTACGACTTGCCGGCGACGGACCTGGACATCTCCGGTCTGGAGATTGAAGCCATCCAATGGGCCATATCCCAAGACACTGCTTATCAGTTGATGCATTGGGGGCCAGCATGACCGGTCAAGCGACCTGAACACTGGCCGGACAGCGTCTGTTGGTTGAATTTGTTGGATATTTTTCTGGGTAATGATCTTCTGGTCTCTTTTTTTTTTTTTTTTTTTTTTTTTTTTTTGCTTTGGTTGGAATCCCAGGGTTCATTGTTGATTTTTTTCTTTTAGTTTTGTAAATATCCCGAGCTCTGGTATCTCTGGTCTGTGTTAACTCTATTTGGGAGGTACTCTGAAAAAGTTTCTACATGTTGAATGAATTTGTATGAAACAAACCTGACAACCAGTCCTGATATGAAAATTGTTTGTGAGCTCTCATGTCATTCATAAAAGTTTTGACAGATTTCAGCATGGTCTCTGTCAGAAAGCTTCATCTTGGAAACGATTCACTGGGGTTGTGTCACATCCACACCCTTATCAGCCCTGTCTGTCTTATCCGGGTTACTAGTTTTCCGGCTTCGCCCAGGCGAAGCGGTCCCCTTTGGCTTCCATTTTTGTATATTTATATTGTGGTAGTATTAGCAGATTAATATGCGGCAAGGCTTAAAGGAAAAGAAATGAGGGCTTAGGGCTTATTTGCATTCGTTCATGCATCGTAGAGTTGCACGCCGCGGAGTCACATGTCGCCTGTCGCAGTACCCCACCATGATGTGGTCGTTGTGGAATCAGACTCACTTCAAGTCGAATTTGATAGATCTTGGAACCCGAAGCTGACGGAAGAGATGACCAACAGGCTTCTCCTGGCTCAGCCGAAAAGGCGCCAAACGGCTCGGCCGCCGTCTACAACAAGAGTGGCCCGCCTCTTGGTCGCCGACTAGTGAGTTTGTTTACCTGCGCATCGGGCCCTTTGGTGACCGCCCCTGACTGACAATCCTCGCGCGTTTGTGCCTTGCCGCCAGAAAGAGGTCGGCTGTGGATCCATCGGCTCCGTCGAGCTTTCGCCGTGCGGCACACGCGTGATCAAGACCGCGCGACCAGGTTCCAGCGACTATGTCCACAAGCTCAACATGCGCTCCCTGCTGCGGGAGTGCGAGGCCTATATGCACATTCCACCGCACCGGTGTCTCCTCAAGTTCTACGGCTTCGCAGCGGACGCGGACTCTGCGTCTCTGACTTTGGAATACGTCAAGAACGGGAACCTGCGCGACTACATCGCCAACCACCCACACCCGAGCCTGCTACAGCGCATGCTCTGGTGCGTGCAGGCCACTGAAGGAGTGGCCATCTTGCATCGCAGCAAGGTCATCCACAGCGACGTGCGCCCGGATAATTTCCTTGTGGCGGACGACCTGACGTTGCGCACCATTGACTTTAGCGGCAGCGCGGTCGACGGATGCCGGTCTCTGGTGGCTGAAGCTAGCCGCTACTTCCTTCCGCGCGACGACTGGACAACGACCCCCAACACCGATCGGTTTGCCCTTGGTAGCTGTTTCTACTACATTATGACAGGCAAGGAGCCGTTCCACGAGCTGGATCGCGAAACGGCCACTGCCGAGTTTGCCAAAAAGGTGTACCCGGACGTGAGTGACGTGCTGATCGGCGACGTCATCTTGAAGTGCTGGCAGTGCACATATACCAAGATGACTGATGTGTACAAGGATCTCTGTGCATACAGCGACCAGTTCCGTGAGCCGGCATAGTTTGTCTAGTCGTTTTGTTGTATTCAATGTAACAAGAGCACACATCGACTGTAACGGAAACAGATTCTAATACTGTTATGTTATCACAGCCTCTTCTACTCTTCCCCCCCTCTCCCTTTTTCCACCTCTTGGGTTAAACACAAGTCACAGAGCGGAACCGGCTTCCGCACGGCGTCGATAAGATACAACGAGACCTGCCGAGCCGACATTTTTGGAGACTGTTGTGTAAAAAATGGGCGTCGGCAGATTGTTGGAGTTTCCGCAATCCGTTTGGGGTCAGCATCACAAGATAACCACCATCGCGTCTCTCAAGGGCAACTCCGCACCCTCGAGCTGATCTTCTCCGCACTGATTATCAATGGCGGGAAATAGAAGAGCTCTGATTCGCGGCGGGGCCGGAGTTAGAGGTTCGCATTCGTGACGATAACGTCGAAAAGAGGCAGTCCTACCCGAGGGACATCCCAACGGGGCCATGATATTGACATTGTGACGGTGGTCTGGTCGATGGCTATAGAAAGCTCTCTGCCGTATATAATAGGTCCAAGATGGAACGTCATCTAGGCCTCTATCCCCATAGTCATCTGTCTGTCTGTTTTGGTTCTTGTCTTCATCACTTGTATCTTGACTTGTACACTTACAATCCTACGCACTTACACACCACTCACATACTCTCTTATACACAGACACACACACCCCACACACCGCCACCATGCCCATCTACCTCAGCATGCAGCGCGTCCGCTTCTCCAGCCCCGACGGCTACGAAAAGTTCAAGGTCTTGTTTGCAGACACGCGCCGCCACCTCATGCAGCTCCCCGGCTTTCTCCACCTCACCTGGTGGGAGCACCCAGACGACCGCTCCTGGTACAACGAGTGCTCCTTCTGGACCTCCCGCGGCGCCCTCTACGACTGGCACAAGGACACCTACCACAAGTACTGCAAGGCCTGGGCCGTCAACGGCGCCATCATGGAAGACATTATCACCAACTTTGAGCTCGTCGGGACCCGCCTGCTGCGCGTCTGCCCCGTCTGCAACAAGACCGAGGACAAGAAGTACGACCTCGCCCAGGAACAGGCCGTGCTGCACCAGCAGTGCCCCGAGTGCGGGTTCCACTTCCCCGTGCTGGAGGAGACGCCGTCGAGCTTTGCCGTGTTCAAGGACGTTATAATGCCGGGGGCAGAGGGAGGTGCGAACGGCAAGGACGAGAAGGAAGGAGCCGGCAAGGAAAAGGAAGTGGCATGTCCAGTGAAGAAATGAAATGAAAAAAAAATTATGAAATATATTTGATAGTCAAATAACAAAATGTATCTTGCGAATTAAAAGTCCTGAAACACATTGACCACAAAACCTGTAGCTCAAGTTTACAATTTTCACATTAGTATAATGTGTTTTTTCTGATGCTTATACTGTTTGTGACTCGCACCCAGTTAACCATTCAACTTGCATCTTATTCTCCCACCATCTGTCATCAAGCTCTCCGAGATGCCGACTTTGATACGAACATGCCGTTGCACAAGCAAAGGAAGTGGAGGTATGGCGGACATGTCGCAAGAAAGCCGAAGAGAAGTGGAATATGGGGAGCATAGTATCATTGTATCAACAAAGAATAGTATCAACAAGGAGCATCGGAGAATGGCTGGCCCAAGGAAGCAACATCATTTGCAAGTGTAAGTATTCCAGGACATGCTTACACAACGAGGATCGTGCAAGTCGATGCCATGGCCAGAGGAGGCCAATAAGACACACAAGGTGGAGCAGAAAGGTTTATCAGGACGTGGCATTGCATTAACGCGTTTATCGCGCCTTGAAGCTAAACCTGATTTGCATCTTCTACTTGTCCTCCCCTATCTGGCATGCTTCTCGTGTCATCGTTTCTCTTTTTTTCCACAACCCCACGGCGTGTTACACACTTCTTTCGTGATTAGCAATGAGGATGCAGCCTTGGACCTTGGGAGAACCTTGGAACATCCTTGGGATGGCGGATCCGCAAAGAGAGGCCATGTTGGCAAACACTATCAGAAGCCTCTTGAGATCTACCCCAACAAGATGTGCCAACTTGGCGATGATTGTACCCTGGCAACTTCATACCAAGCCTCAGCCCACGGGAGGTGCTTCCGCCTCCTCCGCCTTGAACCACATGACCTGCTCCTCTTCTTGGGTTTTGGAGATCGCCTTCTCCGCCTCTCCTCGTGCCGATTGTGCGGGATAGGCTTTCCGCACGGGGATGGCTGTCCCATCGCGACACCGAGAGGCCAGGCACACGATAAGTGAGGAGAAAGCGGAGAAATGAGAGGAGCGGAGAAGCGCGAAGGCATAGGGGGCCACGGCGAGATACACACACAGAGAGACAAGGCAATGACAACGGCAAGCTGAGGCAGAGTCGACACATGCCTTTTTCGCTCTGCACGGCGTCTTATCAGCCCCCCAAGTGCCGTACGAGGCAGGGGAAATCATTACAAACCACACAGAGAGGGGATGAGGGCTGTACGGATGCTCGCGAACCACAGAGGCAGAGTCAATCGTGAGATGATGAATATAAAAACCCTCGTCATGGACCTTTTTTGTGATTCCGAGGAGATGTTGTGATCCAGGCCTCTACACTTCTGTCTACAGCTCTTCCAACAATACGCAATACCCACTTCCCCAGTCCCACCCAAAGCTTATATCCTTTTATATACACACTTTTCTCACGTGCCTTGCAACACAAAATGGCCCAGCCAACCACCCACGTTGTCCATGGCGGCAGCCCTGTGGCGCCCGCGTCGGAGTGGGCGCCCTTTGAATGGGTCGAGCCCAAGGCCGGCAAGCAGGTCTTTGGCGAGGTCACCGTCGCCCGCAAGTTTGGCGTCTCGGGCAACCTGTCGGCCGGCTTCTGGCGCACCGCCGGCACGCACCTGGCCAGCGTGTACTCATCGCCCCTCGGCGACGAGACCGCCTGCGTCATTGACGGCTCCGCCACGCTGACCGTCGTGTCGACCGGCAAGAAGCACCGCATCGGGCCCGGCGACATTGTCAGCTCGCCCAAGAACCTCGAGGTCCTCTGGGAGATTGACGCCCCGTTCTTCAAGAAGTGGTGGTGCATCTACGACGCCAAGGCGCCGGCGACGACGGCGACCGTGGACGACATTTTGGTCAACAACACCAGCGACAACCCCGCCCAGTGGGACGCCTACCACTTCACCGAGCCCAAGGAGGGACCCCAGGTCGCCGGCGAGCTCTACTTTATCCGCCAGGGCGGCGCCAACCCGGCGGCCACGATGCTCAGCGGCGTCTGGCGCTCGGGCAAGAACATCCCCGGCTCGCACGTCGACGCGGCCACGGGCACGCTGACGACGCCGTACACGGGCGTGCTGGGCGACGAGACGATTTTCCTGCTCGAGGGCGAGGTGGAGATTACCGAGACGGCGTCGGGCAAGAAGCACTCGTTTAGGCAGGGCGACGCCATCGGGCTGACGTCGGGGATGCACATTACGTGGGTGTCCAAGGGGCCGCTCTGCAAGAAGCTGTGGGTGATTACCCGCGATGGGTGAAGCTTTATTCTATCCTTATAGCCATACTGATCTGAATTGTATATCCCATCTCCGTCCTAATGGCCGTCCGACCCTATGAATGGATTGTTAAACAAAAGAGTCCCCAGCAGATCCTGCCAGAAGAAAGAATCGACTGTAGAAATACCCCTTGGGCAGCGAGCCGCTCTCTGTCTCGTAGCCGATGACATTGTCAGACTGGTTTCCTTGTTCGAGAGACGAGTCGATGACCGGTGTAGGCGGCCGGTCGTGATGCTCGACCTCTTGGGAGACTTTCTCTGTCATGGTGTAGATGTTTGAAGGTAATGTTGAAATAATGCTATAATGATATGACCTCGAAAGACTGCTCCAGGATAATGGGAAAACATTCAAGTGGCATTTTGTACATTCTATTTACGAGTGAAACCACGACTGGTAATGGAAAAACAGAGCCATGCGGCGTTCCAAAGGGGCAAGGGGATGTCCAAAAGTGTCCAAGCCCAGTCAGGTACCTAGACCATGACCAAGAATAAAATGAGCCCAACGAATTGAATACGGCAGGATAGACATTGCGATTTGCAAAGTACACAAGTACTCCCCTGAGGATCCTGGTGAAATCCGATATTCCGACGAGCCGTTCCCGGCAGTGAAAATCCGGGGTAATGCGGGGAGACGACCAGACCACGACAGACTCAATATGAAGACTGCATTTCTTGGACTAGTAGAAAGCTGAACAAATCCCACTAGACTTAGGATAGCATTTGCTCTTGGCCTTGTACCATATCATAAGACAAGAAGGGAAACGGTTGCCGTTTAAAGGGCTGCGTCTCTCCATGGGAGAGCGTAGCCAGCTTGGTCGCCCAGCAAAATAAAAGGTTAGTCAATAGATAATATTAACTCTCCAAAAACTTTCAGATGACTTACCCAAGAATATGGTACTTTACTTTCTCAGGGCTGTGTTGTCCAGTGGCTTGCCTCTTTCTTTCTCCCAGCCACACCTTGGGAGACCACTCCAAGCAGGCCTTCCACACGGCCGGTCTAGACCACTCTAGCTTGCGAGGATGTGCCAATGGTTTCTTCCGAATGCCCCTGGCGTCCGTCGCCGGTTGTTTCAATGGGTTGATGCAGATCGACGTCATTCGTGGCCGGTGGGTGGTGGCCATCCATTACGCGCCGACTTACAAAGCCGCCCGCGATTCTTCGCCAATCAACCCACGCCTGGCCGAAAGCTATGCCACGGCCAACGTTTGGCAAGGCAAGCATATTTTTTTTTTACTCGTTGTTCTCCACGGAAACAATGCTTTTGGGTTTTTGGACGACAAAAGACGAGACAATGGGAAGGGGCGGAGGCCAGTGTTGTTCATTGTCGGGCGTTCCTTCCTTGTTCAACCTGTCCGCCCTTGCTTCGGCAGCCATTTAATGACGGCCTGTCCCCATATTTGACGACATTGACGCCTCGAATGCAACATTGAAGTACAGGCAGCGCACCAGATAACAATCATTGAATAATAATAAAAAATGTTTACTTTTATCTTTACGACAACACTCCTCCTGGCGGCCGGCCAGGCTCTGGCCGAGTCCGAGCCAGCAGCAACCTCGACGGTGACTGCCGCCACTTCGACAGCCTCGACAGCCACCATCACCAGACAGGCTCCCCTGCCCAGCACCGCACCCCAGTTTGTCAACGACGACCTCTTCCAGTCGGCCATCCTCAACAGCACAAACTTTTTCCGCCGCCAGCACGATGCGCCCGACGCAGTCTGGAACTCGACCATTGCCGACTACGCCGAGCACTACCTCCACGTCGTCGACACCGACTGCACGTTTGCCCACTCGGGCGGCCCCTACGGCGAGAACCTCGCCATTGGCTGCTCCGACGTCACCGGCTGCGTCGACCTGTGGGGGAACGAGCGCCGCGAATACAACTTTGCCGACCCGGGGTTCACCGAGGAGACGGGGCACTTTAGCCAGCTGGTCTGGAAGAACAGCACAGCGGTGGGCTGCGGGCGCCGGCTGTGCACGCCCGGCAACGGCACCAAGAGCACGGGCTGGTTTTTGGCGTGCGAGTACTGGCCGCCGGGAAACTATAAGGGGGAATTTCGCAACCAGGTGAGCCGGCAGGTCAAGGGCGACAGGGACGATCCGGCTATGGACGTGGGCAGCCGGCCGTCCGGGGGCCTGATAACGGCGTCTCTGGTAGTTCTGGCGATAGTGATGAGTGCATTCCTGGGGGATGTCGTGTCTGTCGTTAGGGATACATAGCCAGGAAAAGCCTGGCACGAGGTTGTCCTTTGTATCCTACTACCAGCACATGGCATCTCACTTCTGCAACTCCACATTGGAGATGCTACTTCGTATCGTGGGCTGCGGCCCGTCCTAAAGTAGCTTGGAATGATCCCCTTGGAATAGCTTGTCTTGCATTGTTATTAGCATCCGAGAATATCACATTGATTTGAAGGAAACCTGCCACAGTGGCATGTTTGCAGTGGTCTACACAAGGCATCAACCAAGTGAATCATTCTGACACAATGCAGTCCCAGTAGAATACTGAAGCAATGCCCAAGCAATGCCTAAAGTGATACGCAAGTAAGTGAATGTCCAGAGTATCTTGCCACAATGTCAGTAAAAATACCTTACTCCAGACAAAACTGCCCCCATCATCCACATAACTCCCACCCCTTGCATGAACACGCCTTGCCATGCCACGTCTCCTGGTGTCATCCTGATAGCGGTTTGCAATATTCTAATATTCTGCCCCAATATCCTATCTAATCTGGACAAGGCACCTGGGTGACGGTTGACGGGTGACGGGCGAGCTTCCCCGGTGGCTTGGGCTTTTGCAGCGGTGTGGCTCCCCTGGAAAAGGGTCCACCTCCTCCCGCTGAGGAGATTAGCGACCAATCACAGGTGGCTTTTTCTTGAGTTCACGTGTGAATGGGATTCAGCAAGAATGGGATACGAAGTGCCTCGTTCAGTCTGACGGTACTGGTCTGTCTCTCACACTTCTCGTGTTACTGTGACTTGCAAAGTAATATCATGAAAACTGCCAGGCCTGCATAACACATCACTAAACCTCATGGCATTCCACGGAATTCTAGGAATAGCATGCTCAACGTGCTCAGCACTAGTCGGCAAGCGTTATGCGCCCCACTTTTGACCTTGTTGCTCTTTCAGCGTTAGTTGGGTTGGTTGGGTCCCTCCTTGCCCATATTTTGGGTGGTTTTAGTGGGTGCCGCCCCGTGGTCAACCAGCCAAGCTGCCCGCTTTGCCATTCGCTGTGCAACTTTCCCAGCTCCCAGCTCCCAGCTCCCTGGCTCGGCTGGGGTGGCCCATTCTCGTCCATCCCACTTGACCTCTGCATCCTACATTTCTTATTCTCTAGCATCTCCTTAATCCTGTACGCATGGGCGGCGCTGCAGCACGGGTGATTTCGGACATTTTGGGCTCTGTCTCGTCTGATGCTTTGCTGTGTGCTGTTAATGTGTCTTACGAGTAATGCCTGTGTTTTTGCTAGCAGAGCGCGTTTGCTGGCAATCACCCCTTTGAATACGGAGTGGTACTCTGCAAGATACTGTGTAGCTCTTTGTTGTCTGTGCCGACCAGCAGGTAACAATCACTCGTCATCGCAGTCTGCCTGAACCTGGCCTGCGCATACTCCGTACATGTGCACTTCTGCATCTCCTTTGTGCCTGCTGTTTATGCTCCAAAGTCCTGCCCAGCTTGTTATTCCACAGGTATTTCGGGGACAGAGTAGCTCCGCTAGCGCCTTCCTAGACTGTGTGCCTGCCTCCGAAAAGCCTTCTAACGTGCCTTCCCAGCTTTGCTGTCTCCACCCGGCGGACCTAGGCAGGAGTAATACACCACACCTCAGCACCACCAGGCAGCTCGGCTCTTACGTTGGCACACATCACGACGCAACTCCCAACGAGCACGAGGCTCGTCTTCATCTTGCCTCCGCCGCAACCACCACCACCACCACCAACATTGCTACCCGACCATTACGCAGCGCGCGTGGAAGCCTGTCTGTGTTGCGCATTGCAGAACTGACGCGGACGGTCTGCTGACGGACCAATCGTGCGTCTCCAAGCCGCAGCTTGCTTTTTTTTTTTGTCGCTGCCATTTTTTTGCCTTGCTTTTTGGGCCCTTTTGCCGGCACCTGGTGTTATCTCGTGCCCCCATTTCTGACCTATCCCGTTGGCCGTCCGTGCTCAGACTGGCTGGTTCCCTTTGCCGTCTCCGAAGGCATCGAAGCTCTGTACGTCACCCGGCCATACAAGACGCCCTCCGCCAAAGGGTGTTCCCTGCTCCTGCTGCCTCTGCATCGGATCGCTCCTTCTGTCTCTGGCCACTCTTGGGCCGTCCTTCCCATCGTGACCCGACTCGATCGCTCGTCCACTGCCCCATCCCTGTGCTGACTGCGTCTGTCCGCCGCCCTCCCAGACTCTGCTGCCACGACCGCCCACGATCTCCCACGATCTCCCACGACCTCATACGACACCTCCCCCGCCTCCTCCGCCGAAGCCCCAGCTTCAGCTCCTGCTCTTCCCGCGGAGTCGACATGCCGACGTGCAGCTTCGAGCCTCCCCCAGCCAGACTCGCCCGCTGCTACGCGCATCCCGCCTAGGCCAAGCTCGCCCACGCTCCCCCCTCTTCCTGCTCCTCGCTCCTCGCGGTGCCATCCGCCGTGACACACGACACTCCTGTCGTTCCGCAGACGCATCTCTGTGGTTCGCATAGCATTCCTTCCGCGCCGCCCATCTAAACTCGAGCCCGTCGTTCATCGTATGATTTCGGCTTTGGCTCTGGCTTCCATTTCGATCCCGACGCGTCGTCCTTCTTCCTTTAAAACGGCAGACTGACTGTTTTGCACGCAGTCATCTGTTCTATTCCCCGACACCTCCATCGCTTGCATAGTTCCCTCCTCCTCCTCCTCCCGCCGTCCGCCCGCCATGGACGAAAACCTCGAGTCGCACATACCCGTACCCGGGTCGCTCTCGGCTGCGGCGGCTTCTTCCAACGACTTCCTGGCCAGCAGCCTCTCGGTCGACGCCATCTCGCGTGCCACATCACCGGGCGTGCCCAGCACGCTGCGCCCCGACGAAGACGACAAGAAGCGCTACCGCCCGCGCACGTTCAGCTACTTCAGCCAGCTGCCCTACCCTGTCGAAGACGAGGCCGAGCGCGACGCCACCCTCGAGGCCATCCTCAAGAACCTCTATATCGCCGTCAAGGCTGAAGACTTCTCGCCCGGCGCTCTGCACTGGACCCGAGAGCTGCAGGGATGGCTCAACCTCAAGTTCACCATGACGCGCCAGCAGCGCGCCCGCCTGGCCCAGCTCTACTACCACCTGGCTCTTGCCCCGGGCCTGGACGCCGCCGCCTCCGACCGCTTCGGCCGCATGCTCATCACACTGACCAAGAAGAGACACTACCTTAAGCCGGTCGATGATCTGGTCCTGGACTGGCGTCCGCTGTGGAAGCAGCTCAAGAGCATGGCCCTGCCGAGCGAGATCACCGTGCACCAATCTGTCCAGGCCCGCATCTACAAGCAGATCCTGCGCCTCTGCCTGCATGTCCAGTCATACCTGGACCCCAGCGAGCGCCGCGACATGCTCGAGGAGATCCTGCCCTACTTCAGCATGCCCGACATATCCAACGCCTTTGTCGTCATCGGCTTGCTCACCGTCTTGGTGCCGACCACCCCCGCGCCGCCGACGGCCATCCAGTCCCAACCCTCCGACTTTTTACCTACTTACTTCCACCTGTGGTCGCTCATGAACCGCTCAAAGGCCGTCGATGTCTCATTTACCGACATTTTGTCCCGCATGGCGCGCGACTACCTTACTTGCCAGCACGTCCCCTTCACCGAGCACGGTATCTTCACCGAGGAGCAGTCGAACCTCATGTTCACCGCGCTGCTGCGACTGACAGAGATCCCCGTGGGCCAGGCCAACTCGCCCTACGCCGCAACGCTCGACTACTCCTCGGGTCTGGCCGTCTTCCTCGACAAGGACCGAAAGAAGTACCCAATCCCGTACATGGCAGCCCGCTGGATTGCCCACTCCCTGTCGCCGTTGTGCCTAGTAGCTGAGCGCAACGGCAAGGACACCGCCCACTCGTCGCCTGCCACAAACATCCTGACAGGCCTCGAGGGCTTCATCGAGTCCATCGACACCTTCTTCCACCCGTCAAACCAGGGCGCATGGACAAACTTTTTGGCCCAGTTCACCCACCACCTTGCAGACATTTTTGTGAGCCGCTGGAACCGTGAGCAGAGCGGCGAGCTGGACACGCCGCATGAGCGCCGCATAACACCCGAGCTCAAGCACCGTTTCGTCCTTGCTCTTCGCGATGTCACGTTCATGGGCCTGTTCGCCAAGAGCCAGAAGGTAGCCGGCTACTACTACATCACTCTGCAGTGCCTGGCATACCTGGAGCCGAGTCTCATCCTCCCCGGTGCTCTGCAGCGCTTCTACCCCAGTTTGCAAGGCCTGGTCGAGGTCCACCGCACGACTGCCAGTCTGTGCGGTCTGCAGATGCTGGCCAACATTATGGCCCGCGAGAAGGGTTTCCGCTGCCACATCACTGCTCTGCTGGCCCTGGCCCTGCCGGGCATAGACGCAAACGATCTGGGCAAGACCCAGCACACTCTGAGCTTCATCCAGAGTGTCGCATACAGTATCCCATTTGTGTCATTAAAGAGCGACGATGGCGAGGCTCTTGATACTTCTCTGGCTATTCAATGGGTCCAGGGTGAGATGGAGCGTTTCGAGCGGGACGGGCAGAACATCCAAATCGACTATGATGCCGAGCTCACCGACGAGCAAGAAGCCGGCATCGTTCGCTCCTCCACCGCAGGGTTTGGCGAGTTTATTCTTGCACTCCTCGGCAAAGTATTCACCCTCGTCGAGAACCTGCCAGACTCGTCACACGTGCGCTCAGGTTCGCCGGAGGACAACGTCATCAACTCGTTGCCGGCTGCTCTGACCCCCCTGTTTGCCGCACTCTCCCCCGAGCTATTCGACGTTGCTTTGGAGAAGCTGGCCACGTTTGTCGGGTCGCATGTTGTCCATCAAGCCCGTGACGCAATGGCATGGATCTGCAACGCGCTCTGCAAGGTCAACCCTGAAAAGACGTTAAAGGTCTTTATCCCCATGCTTATCGTCAACATCCGCAACGAGATCGATTACAATGGTGCTGCGTCGGACCGCAGCAGCGGCGCTGATGTTCTTCCTCGGGACAGAGCCCTTGTCTGGCACGTCAGCATCCTCAGTATGTGTGTGGTTCATGTCGGCGGTGAGGTACTCAAGTACAAGGACGATCTTTTGAGCATTGCTCAGTACATGCAGGAGAAGTGCCGTGGCCTGCCCACCATTCACGTTTCAAACTTTGTGCACCATTTGCTGCTCAACCTGACCCATACCTACCCTATCGACAATGCCATGTTCGAGCCGGAAGTCATCAAGGAAGGTATCACCATTGAGCACTGGGGCCGCCCCACAGCCCCCTCTGACCTGACCATCAAGTGGTACCGGCCCTCGCAGCCCGAGATTCAGTTTGCCGCCGAACTTTTTGAGTCGCAAGTCACGGCTGCCACGCGCAAAATGGATGCTCTCATGAGCGAGTCGCCTCCCGTGAGCCGCAAGGGCAAGAACAAGGAGTGGGGCGACGAGTTGTCTCGCGCACTGTCGCAGATTCGGCTTGTTATCTCGGGTGTGTCTGCACTCTTTGACCCCGGCCGTGCATCCACATTGAGCGGTGCTACCGACAAGGACAAGAGAAAATCCAATGGCACCAACGGCTACCAGACCGAGATGGAGATTGACTCAAACCCCGATACTCCTCCAATCAACGGAGCCGTTGTAGGCGTCGATGAAGACACCGTTATGGACGAGGATACCGACCCCCTGGCAGAGGTTGCTGATGATGACGAGCTGCGCCGCCAGTTCTCCTACCCGGCCGGCTATCTCCTCGATCCCAAGAGTGTCCTGTTTGAAAGAATCCACGAGCTCCGTGAAGACATTGGCCGCCTACTGTCACGGACGCATGGTTTCCTCAGTAAGCAGCAAGAGGACGATGTTACTTGCTTCACCGCCCTGTATGCGACGTACCGCACGTGGATCACAGATGTCGGCTTTGAGCGCTCGGCACACCCTCTGGAGCGTCTCCTCCGCCTCTACAGGTCAGACACAGCGTCGTTCAAGATCAACGGCCTGCGCAAGGCCTATCCCAGAGCTCTTTTGGTCAAGCGTGCAGACGCCTACCAGCTCCAGCGGGTCAAGTACAATGCCACGTACCGCCTGAAGAGCGACTTGGACAAGCAGCTTCTGCTGGACCTTGCCGAGTCGTGCACGTCCTTGTATGCCGATGTTCGGCGTATCGCCCAGAGTTCCCAAGACTCATCTCTTAAAGTGTTGATTGGTGGCCGGCCATTAGTGATCCCTGTTGTCCTGGAGAAGCTTCGCAGTGCCCTGGAGACCGTCGACCACGACCGCATCAAGGGAGCCATGTACACGTTGCTCTTCACTTCGCTTGTAAAGACACTCATGAAAGACTGGCGCTTTGCGCCTACGCTGATGCGCCTGTACATTGAGACAGCCGGTGTCGACAAGACCTCCATCCAAAGCCTGAGCACCAGCGCAGTCTTCCCCCTTCTTGACTTTGGCAAGCCGTTTGAGCGCATGATTATTGTCGACGACAACAAGATTGATCTGATTGCACCACAGGAAAAGCAGGAGCTGAACGACTGTGCGATCAAGATCAAGAAGCGCCATGCATTCATTGTTGGCCGACGCGCCAAGGTGGAGGAGAAGAAGGCCGAACTGGGCATTGAGCTGATAGAGAAAGCCAAGACTGCTCACTGGAAGGTGGCCACGCGCTGCGCCGTTTTTGCCAACAGCCTCTGCCTCCGTTTCGAGAGTCTTGCGCCGCCAGCATTCATCGACCTGGCGGCCAGGGGCACCATCGACCAGCACCCGAGCCTCCGGTCTAGTTTCCAGAGTGCCTTTGCTAATCTGTTCATGTTCATTGAAATGCGGGCGGTCTACAAGCACGACTACAGGATTTGCCTGTTGGAACAGGAACTGAGCGAGAACAAGCTGGACATTGAAGTACCGGAAGGCGGCGGCGATGCCGAATATACGCACAGACACCTTGACGCCTTCAAGCAGTTCCCGGACGCAGACGGCAACCCTCCCTCTGATACGATCGACTACTACGTCGACTCAGACTACCCGGGTTGGCTAGTGTGGGGCAAGTCGTTTGTGGCATACAACTCCCGCCCAAAGGTGTTTAAAGGCTACGACGAGCTGGAGACGGCTGCTCGGAAACAGATTGGCGGCATCATCACCAAGGATTGGTGCAAGCAGCTGTTTGACTTCTTGAAGCAGGAGCCGCGAGATACGCACGCCGATCGCTTCAAGGTATCGAATGTGTCACTGCTCACGCACGTCTTTGAGCTTGTGCACAGCGGCATCGCTGCTGTCACATTTGACGAGATCAAGGAACTCGTGGTGGATGTCTACGGCGATGGCTCCGACAGGCACCAGCACCGCGCCACATCGGAGATTCTGGCAGCTCTCCTGTCGCGTGGCATCGAGGAGCCCCGAGAATACCGCGATCGTGCCTGGGGCTTTGCCTCACCCATGCTCCTCGGCATCATTGATGACAAGTTGACGCCTGAAAACCTGCAGTACTGGATGACCTGCGTCCACATGATCACCGGCCTTAGAGACCCCCGGCGATCTCGTGAATTGGTGCTCGGCCTCGGGTCGTTCCGCCTCGACATGACGTCCAACGCTGCGTTCAAGGAATCGTCCAAGGTGTCGCTGCTCGAGTTCTTGATCAGTGACGCCGGATGGCACTTCCGAGACGAGAAGCCCATCCTTCAAGACATGCTGGGGCACATTGACCATCCGTACAAGGCGGTGCGCGAGTCGATTGGCCGCATCTTGGCCACAATCTACCGCACGCGGTACCACGAATCGTTCCCCACCATTACCGCTTTGCTGGAGGACAACAAGGCAGTGTCGTCCATCGGCATCCAGCCGTACAAGCCTTCGCGCGAGTTTGCAGCAACAATCACCGATATCTTTAGGAGATTGGAGGTATGGCGACACGACCGTGTCCCTGGCCAGCAGGAACAAAGCAGCTACACGTCAGGATCCAAGACTGTGCTGATTTGGCTGGACTGGATGCTATCGTCACACGAGTGCACTCAGCTTGTGCAGTTCTTCCCAGAGCCGATTATCGATCAGCTGCTGCACATGATGGATGTCAAGGAAGACCCTGAACTGATGCGCCTGGCTTATCATGTTTACCGCCATCTTCCCAACATTCCGCTGCGCGAAGGAGAGGATGACGCGTTTATCCGCAAGCTGATTGATGTGGGTCGGTCGGCAACCAGCTGGCACCAGCGGCTGCGTGCGCTGGTCAATATGCAGGTCATCTACTTCCGGCGCCTGTTCCTGGCATGGCCTTCCCAGCGCGAGATGCTGTTCGACGCTGTCGGCGACATGCTGGCTGACTCGCAGCTGGAGGTGCGTGACTGTGCGGCTGTCACGCTGGCGGGCATGATCCGGTGCTCGCCGGCGCGGATCCGGAACCCCATAATCCAGACGCTCAAGCAGCGCTTCGAGGACCAGCTCCAGAAGAACCCGATGCCCAAGAGAAAGCGTCCCCATGTGTCTGGTGGTGCCAGTAGCAGCGGTGGAACCGACACTCCCGTGGATATGCAGCGCCAGGTGATCCGGCGGCATGCGGCGGTGCTTGGCCTCGGGGCGCTTATTGAGGCATTCCCATACGCTACCCCACCGCCACCATGGATGCCAGAGGTACTTGCGCACCTGGCAACGCGCACGGCGAATGACCCAGGCGTTGTTGGCAATGCGACAAAGACGATTCTGGCCGAGTTCAAGAAAACGCGACAGGACAGCTGGACTGTGGATCAAAAGGTAAGAAAGAAACTATGACAAGTGACAGCTCAAAAATCAGCGGCATGCTAACAACAAGTCCAGTATTTCACACCCGAACAATTGGAAGACCTCGAGGGTGTTCTTTGGAAGAGCTATTTCGCGTAAACGCCCCCCACCGAAGCAACCGATAGATACTATGATACGAGACATTGGACACAGCATTCCCTTTTTGGGTCCTATTGAAAACAAATGTGTATCCTTTGGATTATTTCCCCTTGTGTTTGTTCGATAAAACGACCTGGCCAAAATAGACAAGCACGTGTACGAAGCATAGACTAGCATCAAGAATCATACTACAAGCAGCTGTGAACGGGTTTCGGTGGTGATCGACGAGGTGGTGAGTGTATCGTGTGTCCCTGTTTGTGTAAATTGTTCTGTCGAGGCTATGACGACATGGGACTGGAGTAACAGTAATAAATATTAATGCATGCATGCTTTAGCTTCCGGGGCTGTTCTGTATGCATTTCTTCCTTGGCCAGAATCCCATCTGTTTTCTTATCCGCCGATGCTGATCTATCGCAAAACAAAGTCCGAAACGTAGGAAGGGAATCCCATCAGTGGCAGGGGAAAAACGCCGAAGATCCCAAAGTTGACAGGACTGGGGGACGGAAATACGTCATTTTACATCCAGCGATCCCATTTGCGTGGGGCTTTCTTTTTCTGTAAAGTTTCTTATGAATTCTAGCGCCCTTTCCTCCCTGGCAGAAGCGTTATTAGCGCCCCTTTACGGGGCGGCCCCATGTTCCAGTTGCCCCTGATAGGCGCCGCCTGGCCTTCTGGATGGACAAGCACACCCCTCGTTCGCAGCACTCGTGGCCTGTGCCCACAACCTGGAGATGAACGTTCTACAAATCTAGGGAAACGTCACCAGAAAAAAAGTATTGCTACTATGTACTCCAGAAACCCAGTAATTATGTCCACTGTAGTGTCACTGCTTTAACTTCTGCAGGAATGATCTTGCGCACAGCACCTTCCCAGTGCCACCACCCGTCTGGAGATGACAGCGCACAACTGATTTTTTTTTTGGTTAAAACAAAAAGCGCACAAGCAGGTGGCGGGTGCAGAGTGAGATATGTGTCACGGGGGGTTATTAGCCATACGAGACACGCATCTTGGGATGGGGCAAGGCATACAAAGTAGGAAAGAGCGAGACGCGCATCTTACTCAAGGCAGCAGCAGGTGCAATATCCTGCGAGACATGATCCAGTCACAGGAGTGGTAGTTGGTCGCGCCTGCCGTATGCGAGAAAGCTAGAAATCACCCTTTCTATTTTCTGTACAGCTTGTCCGTAAGGATTTCTCTCTCCATTGGATTCCATCCTCGAACAGCCACCCGCCGGATCATGCATAGAGGCGCTGAGATGTCACTCTAGACAAGGCAGGAGGGCTCCTAGTGGAACCTATTTTCGGCACGCATCATCGTCTGCAGGCGAGCCACACCCGCTGAGTGGGCTGTCGTTTGCAGACTGCTATTGGACTGAGGGTCACCGAGCCGTCCACCAGGCCATCCGCCCAGCTTCCACCCTCGGTGCCGTCCACTCCCAATGGTCACCCCAGCACCCTCCACCCCTCCTGCCCCTCGTTCTATTCCTGTTCTGAGTGGTTCTGTCGTCATCGAATCTGTCTTGCCTGCTTCCTTTTTCTTCGCCTTGTCAGAACCCCGTGATAGCCATACATCACACTTCACAGAGTCACGATATTTCATTTGCCACTGTCTATTTCCTAGATCTGTTTTTTTTGGGGGAGGTTTTGCATCGTTCTTGTTACTCCTCCATCCTTGCAAATAATCTTGTTACTCTTGTCGGAACTTGTTAACTTTTGACTTATGCCACTTTTGGAGGCCTGGAACTTGTTCCTCTAAACAATCTCACTTCACAGCTGTCGCCACCTTGCCAATCCTCACTCGTCAACGAATACAACAAATACAACCATGTCTCGCGACCCGTACCGGTCGTCGACTGGCGATCTAGGCCGCCGCGAATACGACCGGGTCGACCGGGCCGTCTACGACCGCGAGCGCCGCCGCCCCGACGACGAGGACGTCGAGGAACGCAGATCCCGTTTCGAGGACGATGAGGTCGCATACACCACCCGTCGCCGTGTACCTGGGCCGCCGCGCGAGCCGTCGCCCGACGACTTCATCCCCCCGCGCCATCCCCGCGAACCTTCCATTGGCCGTCCTTCTGGTGGCGGAGGGGGCGCCACGTTCGCCGACGACCGGTTCGTCCGGGAGACCCGCTACGTGCCGTCGGGGCGTAATGACCGCGACGACCGCGATGACCGCAAAACAGAATTTCGGTCCGAGTACCGCAAAGAGCGCGACGATCGGGATGGTCGAGACGACCGCAAGACCGAGTACAGAGCAGAGTACCGTAAAGAACGCGACGACCGCGATGACCGCGACGATAGCAGGAGCGAGTACCGATCTGAATTCCGCAAAGAGCGGGACGATCGAGATGGTCGAGACGACCGCAAGACCGAATACAGAGCGGAGTACCGTAAAGAACGTGACGACCGCGATGACTACGACGATCGCAAGACCGAGTACAGGTCCGAGTACCGTCACGAAGAGCGTGACGACCGCGACAGTTATGTGTCCTTGCCTGGACCACCCCGCCGCCGGCCCTTCCCCCCGCCAGCACCCGAGCTAGAACGAGAAACAAAGACTGAAAGAGTCAAGGTCAAGGTCCGCGACGAAGAGGACGACCGCATCCCATCTCGGCCGTTCCGCATGCCGGGCGGGCCAAAAGTCGTCGACAAAGCCGATGAGGTCTATCAGAGAGAAATCGCACGTTACGAAGACGTCCGTCGCGACCCTCCAGAGATCCGCCACGAAGAATACATCCGTCGGGAGGCATCACTGCCAGCTCGCTACCGCCGCCCTGTCCGGGAGGAGGACGATGACGTCGAAGTTGACGTTGCAGACAAGCTGGGCAAAGTGCGCATTGATGCCCGCCGTCGCGCCTACAGCAATGCTCGCGATGACGAGATCGACGTCGACATTGTCAAGAACGACGATGCCGACTACCACCGGCGCTCGTACCATGCACCAATGCCACCTCCATCGCCAGGCCACCTCCAACCCGCCGAGCGTGTTCGCGAGACCGAAGTTATCCGCACCACCCGGTCGCGCAGTGCTCACGGCCGCGACCACAGCTATGAGCGCAGCAGCGGCCCAACCCGCCGCTCCAAAACCTACGAAGAATCGCTCGTCGACGAAGAGTCTCTTGTGTCTGCCAACACGGCGCGCAGCCGCAGCCACCGGGGCAGCAGCATCACACGGTCTGTCAGCAGCGAATCCAGCACCAGCAGCGGCGGTGCCACGCTCAAGAGCGGCCCGAGGCCCGGCTACCCTAAGAAGGGCAAGACCCGTATCCCCGGCCGGCTTGTGTCGGAGCGGGCACTCATCGACCTGGGGTATCCGTTTATCCGAGAGGGCAATACAGTTGTTGTGCAACTGGCGCTGGGCAAGAACAACATTGACGACGTGCTGAAGCTCAGCAAAGACTACAAGAAGAGTAAGTAGGAAGCTACCCCGGTTTGTGATACAGTTAGCTAACAACCGCAGGTGAGGAAGAAATGGTGGAGACCAAGAAGAAGCGCATCAGCGTCACCAAGGAGGTCGACGTGCCCGCCCGACGTGAGCGTGTCGAGAGAGAGGTGCGCGAGGTGGATGGCCCCAGCAGACGTGAACGGATAGAGAAGGAAGTCGTGCGGGACCGCGATGACTACATCGAGGAGCAGCACCGCCGCGAGGAGTACTACATGACCCCACCAGTGCAGCAGTATGTCCCACCACCTGTTCCGACGTATGCCCCCGCACCCTTGCCACCACCGCCTGTGCCTGTCCAGGTACAGGTGTCAACAACATCGGCCCCGCCACCACCGCCGGCCGCAGACGTCTCCGCCAAGGTGTACGTGCGCGACGTTGCTCCCGAGCCCGGCTATGTATCTGTGAGAGAGCGCGACGTTGGCCCCGACTCCTACGTGTCCGTCCGGGAGCGTGATGTTGGACCTGAATCCAGCTATGTGTCTGTCCGAGAACATGATGTCGGCACGACGACGTCGACGGCACTGACCACCACACGTGCCCGTTCCCATTCTCGGCCGGTCATTGTCGATGCGCCGGGCCCGCTTGAGCTCTCCAACGACATCCCTGTCGGACCAGCAGCCATGGTGGCAGCCGAGTCCTCGCCGCACTACCATCACCATCATTACGACGACGACGATTATGACTATGATTATGACTATGTCAAGAGAGTGGAGCGGTCGACATCACGCCCGGCACGGTCTCGGTCGCGGCACTCCCATAGACATTCGCGGTCGTTCTCGCGCGGCGATGGCGCCCTGTATGCCCACCTTCGTGACCGCAGCCGGAGCTATAGCCCGCATCATCACCACCGCAGCCACAGCCGGCACGAGGTGGACTACTACAGCTCGGGCCCGTCAGAGGACCGGGCTATGGTCCGTGCAGAGCGGCTAAGCACAGGCGAGCTGGTGGTGTACGAGGATGAAGTCGAGCGGATCGAAGAACCCCACCGCGGGGTGCGCATCGAAAAGGACCGTAAAGGTAATATGGCGCTCAGCGTGCCCAAGTATCGCTGAACAGGTGCGATGCTGTTCCTCCCCCCCCTCTTCAATCCCCTTCTACCCGAGTCAACGCCGACAAGGTTACGTGTCTGTTTCCCAACGTTTCTGACATTGTCTCCCAGGCCCACCCCCGCGCCTTGTGCGGGCCATGTTGAAGACGGTGACTTAGACCGGGGAGGTCGGTGAGAAGGGCATGAAGGAAGAACGAAAGTATCGTGCATGTAATTTTGGGATGTTTTTGGGTTTTTGCCGATCTTTTTTCTTATCTGTGCCGTTGGCTTATGCTTCGAGAATGCCGAATGGGGAAATGGGAACGAAACCGCAAACGAAACCGCAACTTTGTTGGATCTCCTGGGATATCATTGGACGGGGAGATTTTGTTTTGGGATGCTTTATGTGAATTATGCTTTAGGGACTCGTTGGGATTCTTTCACATGTTTTATGTTCTGGGCACTGCTATGTATCTTTGGAGTCTGATTGGCTCCCTTGCTTCGGCCTCATGATTTAGGATGACGACATGTTGCTTTTTTGGTCCTTTTTTCGTTGTGCCGCCGTGCAGTGTGCAGATGAGCTTTTCTTGGGAGAGGAGGAGGCTCTTATTCGGGAATTTTGGGATGTCCTTGAGATCAACCGATGTTGGTTTGCCTTGCTCTCTTTGGCTGATTTTTTGGTCATGCCGTCTTGACCCTCATCTTGGGGGGGGGGGGGGGGGGGCACACGCGGAAGACTGCATCTCACAACACAGCCTCCCACCCAGACACACGTGAAAGAGCTGAATTGGGCGATCCTCTCGTACGAATTCCCCCGCATCGAAAGCTGTCAAAGGGCCATCGTCACAAGCCAACAACTATGCTTTTCTCGGCATAGCTTAATTCTCGCACTCTCTCATTCTCGCTCGCTTCTCACTCATGCAGCGTTGCGGGTTTTCAAACACTGACGTCCCCCACAAGTACCGATATTGGACCCTCCCCCAGGTTTTCCCCCAGATGGATGTGGACTTAATGCTGTTGCCTTGCTGGATCTAGTGTGTCCCAAAAAGACATTAATTCAGGCTTGGTTCTCTCCAATATCTGGACGGTCGACGTGGGATGTAGTCCATCCAGTACCTTCTTTGCTCTCTACTGTCAAGGTTAGTCTTCAAACCACCCACACTACACCAAAATAAACACCATCTTGTCATCAACATCGTCGAACTTTGTCAGTGGCGTTGCTTGGAGCCCGGGCTAAGGGGTGAAGCGTTCCGTCGTTGCGGCTGGCCGGCTAAAGGCACCCATTCAGCACAACTTACACGACGTTCCACTCTCGTTTTATTGGTATTAATATATTGGCTAGATCTCGTCTGGACTCCTATTTTCTCAATATGGCCGGCCTACCGCAAGCACGACCGGACAGCCTGAATGCAGGAGGCGAAGAAGGAGGAGGAAGAGTGTTGGTGATGGTACCCAGGGCTAGCAGCGGTGTCAATATTGCCAATGATCTCTTGGGTCCCCGCGGCAAGGCTGCTGCCGATGCTGCCGTGGCTGCCGTGGCCTCGACGTCGTCACCCGTGCTCTACACTATGGGCGCCATTGCCCTGGCGGCCACGACGTGCACCGGCTACTACCTCTACCGCAAGGCCACCGAACAGAGACGCAAAACGGCCCACAAAGCATACATTGGCCACAACCAGCAGGCGCGTTCTCGTCGTCGCAGCAGCACCGCTTCGTCGAACAGGGTCAACCCGGACGACCCTCTGTTTTTCACGCATTTCCCGTATCTGATGCCCCTGCAGCGCCTCCCGGGCCTGACGTTTATACCCTTTGTGCCTGCGCTCAACAAACTGACCGAGTTCCTGGTCCGCGCCAACGAGACCTCGCCTGTTTTGTTTTACATTGTCATTTTGATCTACACGATTGCGTTTATTGGATTTACCGTCATCACGAGCCTCATCATGATGCAGCAGCTGGGGTCCCGGGCGGCAGTGGCCAGTATTGCTGCCACGGCCGGTACGAACCCGTTTGGTCTGCCAGTGCCGCTTGCGCCACTCGACAATGGCTGCAAGACGACGGCCCAATGGCCAGGCTGGGCCAATGTGAAATACGCATTTGTTTTGTAAGTTCTCCAAGAGTATCGTAATGGCCGAGAAAGTCTCCTAACACACCCAGCGGAGACAGTTACTCGCAGACGGGATTCAACTATGCCGCAGAACCGGCCCCGTCGCCAGGCAACCCGCTGGGCAACCCGCCGTACCCAGGCTTCACGTCGGCGAACGGCCCGTGCTGGGTGGACTATCTGACGGTCGAGTACAATGCGTCGATCCTGCAGACGTACAACCTGGCCTATGGCGGTGCCACGGTCGACGCCGATCTGGTAGAGCCGTACGCGCCGACTGTGCTGTCTATCAAGGACCAGGTCCGGACTGAGTTTGTCCCCGGATACAGCCACCTTCTTGGTGGCAACACGGACACCACAAGTCCCCCCACGCCCGACTGGCACGGAAACGATTCCCTGTTTGCGGTCTGGGTCGGCGTCAATGACGTTGGCAACAGTTACAGCCGGGGCGCGGACGTGACGGCGACGCTCAACCGGCAAATTACCGACGAGCTGTGCACGCTGGTTGGCACGCTGTACGATGCCGGCGGACGCAATTTTGCCTTTTTGAACGTGCCGCCGGTGGACAGGAGCCCGCTGGCAGCGTCTCACGGGACCGACTCCCAAACGCTGGAAGCCGCCGACATTGCCGATTTCAATGAGCGTCTGGGAGAGATGGCATCTGCCCTCAAGGAAAAGCACAGCGAAGTCAACGTGTGGCTGTTTGACACACACACGCCGTTTGGACAGGTCCTGGACAAGCCGTCTTCGTTTGCGCAGACGGCGCATCTCAAGAACACAACCGAATATTGTGCAGGCTATCAAAAGTGAGCCTTTGCCTGTGAAACCCGCCATCTTTGTATCCCTTTCTTAACTCTCTCTAGTGGAACACCCGAACCGACTACTCTCATCCCGTCGTGCAACATTCCCGTGAATGAATATTTCTGGCTCAACAGTCTGCATCCGACATACCCGGTGCACGCCGTGATTGCGGACCAGCTATCAAAGACATTGTCTGCCGGGCCGAACGTGTGCAAGGACAAGAAGGAGAACAGCTGAAGTGGGAAGGGATACGCTTCGCAATGTCCCACAAACATTGGCACAATGAACAAATTGTCTTACTGGTTTGTCTCCTAAGCAGGACAATGAAGAATTTTAACGACACTCGTTGTCTTTATTTGAAAAATTTTACAGCTTCAGAAGCACTTTTTTCTTCCCTATCTGATTTATCTCTTTTTTTTGTTCGTCCTTTCAGCATTAGCTTTTAGCTTTGCCGACTGGCGCTTCCTTCTCTAGATTTTGCGTCCAAAATCTAGATTGAATCCCAAACAACAATA
Source organism: Raffaelea albimanens (assembly GCA_002778245.1). Classification (NCBI taxonomy): domain Eukaryota; kingdom Fungi; phylum Ascomycota; class Sordariomycetes; order Ophiostomatales; family Ophiostomataceae; genus Raffaelea; species Raffaelea albimanens. Next base: position 2,419,391 of record PCDJ01000008.1, on the reverse strand, counting down.
TATCAAAGCAGACATTCCCCAAGTCACACCTGTCTACATATTCTCATTTTCCACAGTCTTCTCCCACGTACGGCCATAGATACTGGAAAGCACGGGATCCCGTCCGCTCTCCCCTAGTTAAACCAGTAATCGGCGGATTAGTAGTTGGGTCGGTGACGACCAGCGAATACCCGCTGCTGTACGTTATTTTTTTTTTGTCTGATGACGTTTTTTTTTATCTTTTTGAATAAACTTTTTTTTAAAATATATATATATATTTAAATAAAATAAAACAAGTAAAATAAAATACATAAATCTTAGAATCTCACATTCCCATCGTGGCTTCCACGTTCCCCACTATCAGCCGCTAGCGCCACGCCATGCGCCAAAAGCTCCCCCAAGCTACCCCGAGGCCTAAGCTTAAATGACCCTAATGGTCTATTCTTCAACGTTACAGCGTAATTAGACGCTCCAGGCTAGGCCGTTTTCAATTTCCCGTTTCCCTCTTTGCGCTCTGCCCCCCCTTTCGCGCCAGAAGGATCGCGACATTTTGATCCTTTTCTTCTCGGAAACTCTCTTTTTCGTAATTCCTGCCCGCTGCATCCGCATCGGTGACAATGTCGCTCGTTTCCAAGTACGCATTTCAGAGTCTCTGTTGACAGTCTCGCCGCCCATTGACTCGACCGCACCGAACTCGACGGCTCTGATCGGCTCGTCGCGACACTCGATATTCCGCGACCACTCGACCGCCGCAATGATCCCTCTGCTCCTCGTCTCCCTGCTCTCGCCCTCCGCTGCCACCACCGTCTGGGCAACCCCCCACGACAGCTACTCGTCGTCCATTGGCGTGCTCGGGTGCAAGGTCGACACGAACCGGATCGCGTACTGGCCGGCGGCCGTGGACTGCGACAATATCTGCGTGTCGCTGTCGCACGAGGGCCGGTCGGTGTATCTGTTGAGGGTGGACCAGTCGGGCGGCGCGCACGACGTGTCGTACGACGCGTGGAACTATCTGATGACGGGCAAGTCGGCGACGGAGCAGCCGACGGCGGGCGGCGCCGTGGCGATGGAGGCGGAGGACGTGCCGGCAGAGAGGTGCGCCTCTCTCCTCGGGTCCTCGGGGTCCTCGGGGTCCTCGGAGAGGGCCGTCGACGGAGTCGTGGACCACGCCAGGTCCACGGGCCGCCTCCCCCTCTCCGCCTCCAACAGCATGAACTACCTCGGCTCGTGCCTGCAGCAAAACTCCAGCTGGGTCGCAAACAACTACGTGCTCTACAACATCCTCGACTCCATCTGCACGCTGGGCTACGACGAGACGTGCGCGCTGGACGGCTGGCCGGCGCAGAACCAGGCGGCCTGCAAGCACCCGCTCGGCACGCCGACCGCCCTCACGACCGACCCCGTGTACAACATCTGCTACCCGAGCGGGGAGCGCGTGCTGGCGTCGTCGGGCGCGACGGCGCCCTCGGGGACGGGGACGCCGTCAAAGAACGGAGCGCCACGGGGGAGGCCACAATGGGGGGTTGCCGTGGGCATTGCCGGGCTGCTACTGTTTTGATGTTTTGGTTTTACGACTTATTGATGTTGGTATTTTTTTTGTTTGTTCTTGATATCCTCTATCCTTCTTGTACATACTTTCCACGCTGTATATAAGACGGAATAATCCGTAATGTTTAAATGGGCGCACTTGTCGACGTCTGCTGTGGCATGTGGCACTGCCTTTGGCACAAGTTATGCAGGTCTTTTAAGACACGCCGAAAGCACTCTGCATGAGAAAGTGCGTTTTGCATGGTCGTGATTTAGAACTGACGGAGAAGGCCAGTTTTCCATTTAGCCAGGAAAAGAAGAAAACAATGGTAAAACATATTCTCTGTGCCGAGTTCAGTATGGGCTAGGACGGTTATTTGGCCGGTATCATATTCCCAAAAATAGATTCAAGGTTCCAAGTCTGTGTTTGATGCTATTCTTTGATTAAATAGAGAGAAACAGGACATCCAGAGTCTCACTTGGCCCCTATCTTGAATAGTCATCTCGAAAACGTCTCCTCCCCCTCACGCAACCGGCAGTCCCCCCGGAAGCTCCGACAGCCAGCTGTCAATGTCCTCGCCCACCTGCACCTTTTGCGTGCACTTGTTCGCCTCCTGGATCGTCTGCACCTTGAGCGTGTTGCAGTTGATCCGGTTCGCAAACAAGTCACTGTTGCAGTTGGCGTCCAGGGCCCGCTGCAGCGCGTCGCCCTTCCACCCAAACACATAGTCCGCGTGGTGCCCAAAGCCCGTCTTGTCCCCAAACGACCACACAAACGGCTGCTCCCCGCTCTCCGGCCACTCGGCCTTGTTGTTAAACGGCCGCGTGTCCCAGTACGTCTCGTAAAACACCTGCGGCACCGACACCGGGTGCGTCGCCGGGCAGCCGCCGCCGCCCTGGGGGTACGCAGTGTGGCTCTGGTGATCAGGGCTGTCCAGGTCCTTGCCGTTCCAGCACGTCGGGAACCGCACGCTCGCCATGATGCCCGCCGGACACGCGCCCTTGGGGAAGCCCGTCGTGGCGCCGGACCGCGTCATGGACGACTGCAGGCACGTGTACGTGAGCATGGGGTACTTGCGGATCTGCGCGGCGGTGCGGAAGGAGGGGTCGCCGACGGTCATGCGGAAGCCGGGCTTGAACGCGGTGGCCTTGGCGGAGCCGGTGGTGAGGTAGTAGACGGTCTGGCCGCCGGTGGCCTGGGAGTAGCCGAGCTCGTTGCCAAACGTGCTGACGCGCCGGAACGTGCCGTTGCGGGCGCGGAAGAAGAGGACGGCGGTCCAGTAGTTGGAGAGGTCCTCGACGGGGGTGCAGGACGTGCAGGTGGCGGTGGAGGGCAGGTCGTGGACGGACGGGTCCATGGTGGTGTTGAAGGCGTTGCCGCCGACGACCTGGTGGACGTGGGGCGAAGGAGCCATTCCGGGGTTGACGAGGCTGCAGGAGGAGTGTCAGTGTTGACAAGAAAAGAGAGAAGCCAACTCTAGGATTTTTACTTACGGATCCAATCGCTCAACGACGAGCTGGGAGCAGGAGAACCGGAGGGTCGTGGCGGCACTGGCGACGCCAGCCAGGCCGGCAACGACAAGTGATGGCCAGTACATTGTCGACAAGTTGTTGTCGCTTGTTGGGCTAATGAGAGTTTCGTAGGAGGTCCTTGTTCACGAGAATGTCGAGCCTCGCGTGGTGCGTTTTTGAAAAGGGACCTTTACGAGATCAAGAATGGGAGAAGGCCACTCTTGATATTGTAATGGACAACCGCAAGGTTTTAATCTTGGCAAGCCCTCCTCATCTGGTCTCCTTGATATAATGCCTTGTCTCTGTTTTTGCCCCGTACCCATGCCATTGTAGATATTGGACTGTGGAAAGTCTATACAAGATGTATATGGACGGAAGGCTGAAGCAGCCAATGGGCATCGCCGTGGGCAAATGCCGATTGTTTGTCGGGTATATTCGATATATTAGGCTGTGGAGGTGGTGGTCACAGTCGCCATTGTCATGTGTTCGGTCAGGTTTGCTGAATTTTCCATGTTCTTCTTTCCGCAGTTTGTTGTGGTAGTCAGCATCGGTTGACACGTTTTCATCGATCTGGTTTATCTCGGCGCATCTTCAAGATGATATCATACTCTCGAAACGGAAGGACTTGGCAGTGCACGTCTGTTGAATCTAGCGTGTGGCTATCTAAATCAAAAGGAAAGGAAAGAAAATGGACCAAACAGAGGCTCTATGGATTGCCCCCCTCTGGAGACAAATCTCTCAAATTCCCGTACTTGTCGCATGCCCCAAACTCCCACCAGCTTGCGTGAACCAGCCAGAACACATGAATGACAATAAACCAGATCACCACTGGGACCGGCGGAAAGCCTCGCCACCGCCCGCCCTCGTAGTTGTAGTCTGTGTTTGCAAACGCAAACGGGGCCCCCGAAAAGAACCCGGCCTCCTTCCGGCTGTGCCGGCCAATCTCCGCCATGAGCTTGTCCAGGTCGGCAAACATGTCGGGGCCGTAGGCCTTGAGCTGGAGAAGCGCATGGACCTCGTCTCGGAGGTTGTTTGCCAACTTTTCTCCAAAAGAATCAATAATCGATGCCACCAATGTCCCGTCAAAGTCCTGCCGCCGGCCGTGGGCACAGTCCCGCACGTAGGCGCCAAAGGCATCGAGGCCCTGTCGGAACGCCGCGTGCTGGGCCACCCTGGACTCTGCCAGGCCAGACCTGCCAGTCCGCTGTTCGACAATGGGGAAAAACACAGTCTCTTCGGTGGCATGGTGCGCGCTCAGCAGACGGTGCCATTCGCTGGCGAAACTGCAAAACGGCCTGACGTCGGCGCCCTTGATGCGCGGCGCCTGGAGGTAGATGGCGTTCAGGGCTCGGATAAAGAGGTTGTGGGCGCAGAGCATGGTGCAGGATGCCTCGTCAATGACATTGTACTGGGCGGTCAGACTACAAACAGGACGGAACATGTGCGAAAGGTCCCTTACCTGCAACTTTCCGTCCTTGTACGTCCGTGGATCTGGAATCAGTTCAAACGGGTGGTCGGCGTAGACAGGAGCCATGATTCAAAAGATGCTTGGGTAAAGATCCGAGGGAGGGCAGCCATGAGATTTGCCTTTTTTATAAAGGAACGAGGATCTGCCAAAGTAAGCTGCTTTCTTCCTTGTTTCTCCCATTCCTAGCCAACACGAGCCATACGAAGTCGAAAGTCGTAACCATTTTTGGGCTGGTCCTGTCAGCATCTGCCAAAACCAGTCGTATGTATCGTATTATCGACTGGAAATTTCAAGTCACCAACTGCTTGTAGAGGGATAAACGTGTCAAAAATTGGTATCGACGCCAAGTATGTTTCCGTCGAAAAAGGCATGTCTGTCATATGCCAAAGTTCATTTTCCCCATTGCCATCACCGGTTTCCAATGGGACCCCCTCTTGGCGCTCACCGTTGACAAACAAGTTGACGTCGGCTTCTGGTATCGGCATATTTCCCCTGTAAACAAAACATTGGCATTGGCAATATCGCAAGGGAAAGATAACACCGAGTACGACGTCGATCAGGCACCACAAAAAACACTTCGGCTTCTGAGGTCGGCATATTTTGCCATCTGGTAGCGCTTGGCGATTCATCCAATACTCGAAAACAGGGCAAATACGCATAGAAACAAAGCACGGCATTCTGGAGCGAAAACGAGGCATTCCATTCTGCCGATCAAACCGGGACGATGCATCACCATCGATCATGTCCAAGGCGAGAAAAGGCATCAATCAAAATGGAAGAAGTCCGCTGAACGAAATTGCAAAATGGCGTTCGATCCCAGTCCCATGGATTCGGGCTGCCTTTGACGAGGCTTAACTAGCAGAAGTAGGCAACGCCATCCCGACCTTTTCGGACCAGTCACGGACGAACGACCAAGCCTCGAATTCCCAAGCCCTTTTATCACATCACAACCATGTGGACACATATTTTAGCAGTTGCTGCAGCCGCAGCAAGTGCTTCGGCACAGACTGCCCTGCTGCCAACTGTGCCGATCTGCAGGCCCCGACTGTCCAGGGGACGCAGGTCGTGTCCGTCCAGGCTGCGCAGACGGACAACATCACCATGAAGTCCGCCACGGACGGCTCAACAATGCAGTTGTCCTACTGCGACGTCAACGTGACCCTGACATACGGAAACGCCGGCGACAAAGTCCGCGTCGAGGTGTGGCTGCCACTCGCCGGCCAGTGGAACGGACGCTTCCAAGGAACGGGTGGCGGCGGCTTCATTGCCGGCACCTTTGGGGAAACACTGGCTCCGGCTGTGATGCTGGGATATGCCGCAGCCTCGACAGACACCGGTCTGGGTCCAACGGCCAGCGTCAGCGGTTCCAATACCGATTTCACGCCGCAGCTCATCACCAACTTTGCCAGCCTGTCGATCCACGAGATGGCTGTTGTTGGCAAGGACATTGCTGAGCAGTTTTATGGCACCCCGGCTCGCAAATCATACTTCAACGGCTGCTCGACCGGGGGACGACAAGGCATGATGGAAGCCCAGCGTTTCCCGCAGGACTTCAACGGCATCCTGGCCGCTGCACCGGCCATCAACTGGGACCGCTTCATATCATCCAAGATGTGGTCGTACACGGTCATGGAGGAGGCCAACGAGTTCCTGCCAGTCTGTGTGCTGAATGCCTTTTCGCGTGGTGCTATTGCCGCCTGCGACGGACAGGATGGTGCCGTGGACGGCATCATCACCCACCCTGGCACCTGTCAGTTTGACCCAATGTCGCTCGCCGGTCGTAGTATCGCTTGCAACAGCAGTTCCACGACTATCACCGCGGCCTAAGCAAACATTTACACCGAAATTACGGCCGGTCCCAGTACGGCAAACGGCACACAGTTGTGGTACGGTATGCTCCCGGGCGCATCGCTGACCTCTCTGGCCACGACCTCGCCCTTCTCCATTGCATCCAGTTATGTCGCCGAGTTTCTGCTGGGCCAAAGCAACGACAGCAGCCGAGTCTCGGCCGAGAGCGTCAACGCGGCCGTGGCATCGCAGCAGGCGTTTGCGTCCACGTTTGCAAGGTCGCAGCAAATGTACAACTCTGTCATCGGCACCGACAACCCGGACCTGTCGGCCTTTAACCAGGCAGGCGGCAAGCTGCTCAGCTGGCACGGCCTCGCGGACCAGCTCATCTTCCCCAACGGAACGTTTGACTACGCCCAGCGAGTCATCGACCTGATGGGCCAGTCGGCCGCCGACTCCTTTTACCGCGTCTTTGCCGCGCCCGGGGGTGATGCACTGTGCCGGCGGCGTGGGTGCAGCGCCGTCTGATCCTCTCGGTGCACTGGTGGCCTGGGTCGAGAACGGCACCGCCCCGGACACGCTGCCGGCGATGCGGCAGGCCAGTGTCGCGGCCGGAGAGGGTCTGCCTGACGAAGCCATGCTCGGCCTGGAGAACATGGGCTCGAGCAGCACGCTGACAAACACCACGCTCACCCGCAACCTCTGCCGGTACCCGCAGGTGCTGTCGTACAAGGGCTCGGGCGACAGCAACCTGGCCTCCAGCTGGACATGCGTGTCTGGCCCAGCCCAAAAGGCCATGCCCAAGACGGCCCTGGCGCAGACTTCCGGAAACTCCACGGCGGTCGTGACCAGTGCTGCCGGCCGGTTTGGAGGCGTCTCGGCGTTTGTTTCTGGTCTGTTTGGTCTTTTGCTGTTGTAGACGGCGGATGAAGACGTGCGGACAGCCCTTTCACGGCGATCATCTATCTGTACATAGTAACGGGTTGAACGGGACGAAATCTATTGTGTGACAAAAATCGAGTTTTCACTGTCTTGATAATTTATTTGGGAATTTTGTCTGATTGTATGGATCGCTCCTTCCACTGCTCCAAAAACGCGGAAAGAACGAACGAGACCTGCGGGGTTCTCTCGGCTTGCGTCGGCGATCTCAGTCCAGGTGTCCAGACATCCCCTTCTTTTTGTTCACAGCATCAACAAGATCGCCACAGCCAATTCAATTCAATAAAATGGACTCTTGGGTCGACATCGAGCCGAATAGCGACTTTTCGCTGGCAAACCTGCCGTTTGGAATTATTACCAGGCAGACCAACACCGTCCCCCATGCGGCTGTGGCTGTCGGGTCGCAGGTGCTGGACCTCCAGGTCTTGTCCGAGCAGCCAGAATTTGGGGATATCTTTCCTAGTTTGAAAAGAAAGGATCTAAGCGTCTTTTCCCAGCCGACGCTCAATGCCTTTGCCGCTCTGGGCCGAGCTGTACACCGAGACGTGCGGGCAACTCTGCAGGGGCTCCTGCGGGCCGGCGAGGCCACGACGCACCCGGCCTTTCTGAGGGACAATGCCAAACTGCGGGAAGCCGCTCTGCTGCCGCAGCGGGCCGTCAAGATGCACCTCCCCATGGCCATTGGCGACTACACTGACTTTTACGTCGGCGTCCACCACGCGCGGACCGTGGGGACGCTCTTCCGGGGCGCCGACGCGGCGCTGCAGCCCAACTATGGCAACCTGCCGGTGGCATACCACGGACGGGCATCGAGCGTGGTCGTCTCGGGCACGGGCGTGAAGCGGCCATGGGGCCAGATCCTGGTCGACACAGACAGCGGCAAGCCGAAGCCGACCACGGCGCCGTCGCGGCGCCTCGACTTTGAGCTGGAGATGGGCTGCTTCATCTCGCTGCCCAACGACCTGGGCACGTCGGTGACTGTCGACGAGGCGGAAGAGCACATCTTTGGCTACGTGTTGCTGAATGACTGGAGCGCCCGCGACATCCAGAGCTGGGAGTACGTCCCGCTGGGCCCGTTCAACTCCAAGAACTTTGCGTCGACGGTCAGTCCGTGGGTCGTCTTGGCGGATGCGCTGGAGCCGTTCCGGGCTGCTACCGTGCCGCCGTCTGAGCCGCTGCAGCCATACCTCAAGGGTTCCAAAGACGCAACAGTCTTTGACATGAACCTGACTGTTGACATTACCAGTGAGCCAAGTCTTTGTAAATCGTATGTCAAGCACTCAACGCTAACTGCTCCAGCCCCCGAAGGAGACACGACAACAATCACCCGTGTGAGTTCGCGCAACCTGCAGTTCTCATTCCCGCAGATGATTGCACACCACACTCTGGGCGGCTGTGGACTGCGTACAGGCGACCTGTTTGGATCGGGCACGATCAGCGGCCCAGAGGGCAAGGGTGCAGACAGCGGGTGTCTGCTGGAGGCGAGCCGGGCAGGCCAGCGGCAAGTTATGCTGTACGGGATGGACACGCGGATCTTTCTCAAGGACGGAGACGCTATTACTCTAAAAGGGTCGGCTTCTCTGGGCGCAGATGCTGGCAATGCCCGGGTAGGATTTGGCGAGTGCACTGGAAGGGTGTACAGTGCCGATGCGAAGAAGTTTTGATCATGTGTAATATAAATGGGTGAATAAAAAAAGAAAAAAGTCACGTTGAGAATGTCACTTTGAAAGGTTTGTGCACTCAACTGGTGTTTTTTTTAGAGGTATGTGATGCAAGCGTTATGCAGTGTGTGTCTATGGAAATAGGAAAATGAAAGGAAAAGCCAGTACAATAATTAAAGAAAAGCAAAGAAAAAGAAAAAGAAAATCAAAAATCAAAAATCAAAACAAAAAAACTATCAATGTAAATGCAAGTCCCTTCTCTCTTGTCCATGACTGACCCTTTTTTGTAATACCGTTGATGTGAATCTTGTCCGAATTCTTTTAGGTCCAATGCAGTGTCCCATGTCGCCATGCCATGTATCTCTCAATGTCCAAAAATGCTATGCCAAAGAAGGAAAGTGATCATTGGTCTAATTGAAAACCAATGCGATGAAAGTGGACAAATAAGAAAGTCACTGGTGACTTTTTCAATGCCGCTTCAGGTTCAATGTCGCTTCAGGTTCAATGTCGCTTCAGGCACATCCCTTAGAAACCGCCGTTGGGGTTGGGGTTCGGGATCACAGCGCCGCCCTGCACCACCGGCGGCACCACCGACACGCCAGTCAGCGCGGCATTGGCCTTGTACGCCGCCAGCGTGTTGGCCGAGTCAAAGTTCTGGTTGATGACGCCGGCCATGCCGTTCTGGCAGTGGTTGTTGGCGGTCTGGGCGCAGTAGTACCAGATGGGGCTGCTGTCCTCGACGACGATCTGGAACACGTCGGGGTTCTGGTTCTCGGCGGTGGGGAAGAAGCCCGAGAAGAAGCTGTCGGAAGGCAGGGGCTTGCAGGGATCGCCAAACGACGACTGGGCGACCGAGTGGTTCTTGGGGAGGTAGTGGAACTCGACGACGTCGCCGACCTCGGCGACGACGTTTTCGGGGTCGAACAGGAGGGCGCCGCCGCGGCCGGCGACCACCGAGTGGGTGATGCCGGTGAGGTGGGTAGTGCGGGAGGCGACGACGGGCCCGGTGCTGGTGGTGGGCAGGGCTGCGGCGAGGCCGGCAGCGGCAGCAATGAGAACGGCAGTCTTGGTGAACATTCTGAAGGAGATTGAAAGTGGAAATGGAAAGAAGATGAAGAGAGAAAGATTAAAGATGAGGTGTTTGAAAATGTGTTGGCTGTTGTGTTGATTGTTTTGATGATTGAGAAGTTGTGGTGATGTTGTGATGATGAAAAAAAGATGCCAATTCACGGACAAACACGCCGACTTATATACACAATCGAGACCACGCGAGGCTCACCAAAACCAAATCGAGGCCTCTCTCTCACACCTCTGCTGTCAGACTTTACGCCTCCTTCTTCTCGGGCTTGGCTTCCCGGCCACTTGGTGATAATTTTGGACGCGGCAACCAGAGTATCCGCGGTGTTAGTCCCCTTGGTGTGGGTGTAAGCTTAATGGCGTACCCGGGTCTTGTAGGGTCTTCTGGTGTGGCCTTCTCTGAGCCACGCTGACGGCTCAGCCTTCCGGCAAATCGACTTTCCTTGGGACCAAGCCTGGGGGACGACACAACCTTATTTTTTAGCGCATCTTTAGTGGCTCGTCACGAATTGCCCTCCGCTAAAAATTACATTTTCCTTCTACCGGAAGGTCGCCTGTCAGATGAAGCTAGTCCTGATGTGGTTTAGGCCGACCGTTTTGGCATCTATTTCTGTCAAAAATCCCCGCTGCGACCCCAGCGAGGCAGTGCCAGCATAATCCCCTTCAGTTAAGGTTGGAAACGTTGATCAAAACTTCCTCTTTCGGGACCAATACATTTTTAGGATTGTTTCTTGTTTCAAAACATTATTTTCGTCTCTTGTGTGCGTTTCTTGTAACAAGCGCTAACATGTTTGGTCTGATGAATTTGGCCGTTTGGGCCGGCCTCTCTCAGGCCTCTGGCCTCACTCTGTACATAATCCTGCCAGGTTGGATATGCGCCTGCTATTTCTTCGACATTCTGTAAGCCTCCTGGTGACCATCATCTCCGCCTGCAATTTCCTTTCTCACATATAAGCTTTGCGGCTATATTCCCTTCTGTATCGGTCTCTCCTGTAATTCGATTCGCCAGTCTCAGAAAATGGCCGCTGATCATAGCAAGGAGCTGTCCCAGAGCTTTCCGAAATTTAAAGGAGTCTGGGGACGCAACTTCCAACGTCAGCAACAAGGACAGCCCTGCGGGTGTCAACTGCCGAGTAAAATCTTGGGTTTTACGTTGGGAGGAGTCCGAACCCTCGGCAGTGCGACAAAGCTAGCATCATTTAGGACTGGTCTATCTGACAGACGGCATGCTAGCAGACCCCGGCTATTCATACTCGTCTTACAGCACCTTAACGCTCCGGCTAGGCCTCCCAAAATGAGCGTGCATCTGACAGATTCCCCGGCTATTCCTACCCATCTGACAAAAGGACGAGGCACCGTCTACTCAAGGTGCATAGGTCAGACCCCGGAGGCCCAATTTCAAAATAGACGTGAGATTGTGTTGGCCGGGCGTCTGGGCCGGGCGCAGTCTTGGATGCTGGAATAAGGTTCTATTATCAGTGTCGATTACCGAGTGTGCAAATATGCCCGCTTTTGTAAAGACCAACACCTAAAAAGGCGCATGCATGTATTATAGGGCTGCCAGACTCCAATATCACCAAGGCTTAGATTGGTCGCTTGATTGGTGTGGCGGGGTATCTGCGGCCTCTTGTGGCGTCCACAGCCCAAAACTGGCCGGGCGTGAGAGGTTGAAGCCTTGGGATCTTGGCGATTCAAAAGAGCCAGACTTTGCTTGACACATCTTGGCCGCAGACTCTCGCTTACAGACACCCACAGACATACCCACCTGCAGACTCCCCTATATGCATCCTTCTCGGCATCTGCCTTTCCGTTGCTCCTTCCCTGTTAACAACACATGCGCGCATGACAGAAAGGGGGAATGCGTATTTCGCCAACACACACGTCGACAGCCAAGGCATAATCTCTTGTCGACAAGAATAGCCGACTTTTTGGCCCCCATGCTTGCTTGGTCATGGCCACTAATGGTTAGAGTTGCCCGGACAGAGATGCTATGGTCATGGCATGGAGGCATCCCAAAAATACTGTACATAGTACCGTGGATGACTTTTGGAGTCAAGGTGAGACTCGCAGTCCGGCCAGAAGCTTCATGCCGAGTCAGCCCGAGGGTTGTCTCCACGGACTGCTGTTATCCGTAATATGTCGCTCTTTGACTGTGGACGTTGTCTTTTGTAAAGCTCCCACTGCATATTTTCAACTCTCACAAGCTAGTGCTGCATGTATGGATAAGGTGAAGAGAATAGAACAGGAAAAAAAACTAAAAAAAAGAGAGTCCCACGACACCATAACGCTCTACCCTTCCCTTGCCAAATCATTTTTGAAAAAGACGCCGGGTATTTATCGCCTGTAACTTTGTTTTGTGCTTCTCTTTGTCTCCAAGACCAACGCCGGGAAATAACATAGTAAAAGAAGAAGAGAACCCAAGAGAAACAACACAACACCCCTCCCCCTCCCCTCCTTTACAACTTTTGGAACACACGCTTGAAAATTTCGCGGCTCTTTTGCAGGTTCACAACCCGCAGCCGCTCGTTGTCTAGATGCGCCGCATCACTCGCCTGCCCGCACGGGAGGTGTGCTGCCGGCGCGCCAAACTGCTTCTCCAAGAACCGGATCGCTGGGATCGAGCCGCCTTCGCGGATGTACAGCGGCCGTTTGGCCTTGTACGCAGGACTGCCACTGTTTGAGTCCTCACTGTCGCTCGGTTTCTTGGTTGTGGCCTCGCTGCTGCCCGCTTTACCATTCTTGGCCTCGCCGTTCTTTGCCTCGCTGGCACTCGCTTCACCATTCTTGCCATTCCCTTCTCCGTCCATACCCCACGCGTCCACGATCGCCTCCTCGAGCGTCCGGAATATATAGTTGTCCGGGTCGCCCAGCCACGGCTCCGCTTTGTTGTCAATCAGAATCGTCAAGCGGTTCGTCGACTCCAGCTTGGCAAACTCGTCTCGCAAAAACGCTTCCAGAGACGCAATAACCTCGTCTAGCTCTTGTCCGGGCACCAGGCGCAGACTGATATTGGCACACGCGTGGCTGCTCACAAGACTGCCGTCGGGGCCAGACACCTTGTACCGGTGGATCGTCAGGTTGGGCTCGCGCCAGCGTGACATCAGGCTGTCTTTCAGAAGCGCGGCAGGCCCGTTCTCGGTGCTGCGCTGGACAAGCATCGCCGTAATGGCGTCGAACCGGGCCTCCTCGTCGGGCTTGAGCGGGAGCACGCCGTCGTAGAAACGCGGCAGCATGATGCGGTTGCGCGGTCCCTTGAGCTTGGACAAGATCATAGTCAGGTCGCTCAGGGGCTCGGCAATCATGTACGACCCGTCGACACCCGAGTGCAAGTCCGGGTGGCGCGAGTCGACGCAGACGGTGGCGTGCAAGACGCCGCGTAGGCCATATGTAAGACAAGGCGTCTCGTCGTCGAGCCAATAGCTGTTGGCGAGCAAGATGTAGTCGATGTGGCCGATGAGGTCGCGGTGCTCGCGGACGGTCTCCTGGAACCCGCGCGACCCAGACTCTTCCTCGCCTTCGATCAAAAAGATCACATCCGACTCCAGCTTCTTCTCCTGCAGCAGATCGGCGACAGCGTACAGGGCAGCCATGATAGGGCCCTTGTTGTCGCTGATGCCGCGGCCGTAGAGATAGCCGTTCATGCCCTTGACCGTGAAAGGGTCTGTGGCCCACTTGTTCTTTTTGGCGTCTGCAGGCACCACGTCGTAGTGGCCGTAAAAGAGGATGCGCTTGCGTCTCGTCTCTTCGTCGTCTTTGTCGCCCTCTTTCTGTCGCTGCTTGCCGGCAAACTTGGCATAGACGACCGGGTTGTGCAGCTTGTCGTGGGTCAGAAGCATCTGCACCTCGCCGCCCAGACGCTTGAACAGGGTGCAGAGATACGTTGCTCCCTTGTGGCAGTCTTCCGCATACTCGGGCCGCGACGAGATGGTCTTGTAGGACACGAACTCGCGCAGGTTTTTGTACATGACATCCTCGGACGCTTCGGCCTCTTCGGTGTCGGTAGCACACTTGTCCAGCACACGCCAGACGCTGACAATCTCGTCGTTGGCACCAGTAATGTACAAGCGCGAGTTTTTGTAGGGGGCTGCTGCAGAGGCCAGGATCTTGCCGTCGTGGCCTTTCCACCGTGCGATGCACTGGTACTTCTGGCTGACGGTCTCGGGTGCGGAGACGGCTCCGTCATAGTGAACTGTGCTGTGTTTCTGTGTTTGTTAGAAATCAGAACTACATGTGCCAAAGGACTAGATCCCAAACTTACTGCGCAGTACCCGTCGGCCGAGGCACTCCACAGGATGCCCCATTTCATCTGCAGAGTCATAATGTCGCTGTCGTGCGCCTTGACAACCCGCAAGCGCTGGCGGGTGTCCAAGTCCCACAGCTCGATCAGACCGTCGATCTTGCCGCTGTAGAGGAAAGAGCCGTCAATAGCCAGCGACAGCACAGACACAGCGTCGTCGTTGCCGAGCGTCATCACGTCGCTGATGGTGCCACCGCCGGAGTCATCACCGTCGCTATTGCTGCTGTCTCCATCGCTCGTGTCTGCTGCGTCTGGCCCAATCTTCCACAGCTTGACCGTGCCGTCGCCGCCGCCGGAGATCAGGACCTCCTCGTCAGCACCCAGGTTATGCGCGGGTCCCTTGGCCATCAGCATGCAATAAACGTATCCGTAATGAGCAAATTGGCGGATGGCGTTGTGGTGGACTTCGAGGACCGTCTCGGCCTTGGGGATGAGGGCCCAGCGCTCGTCGTTTGGTCGCGGCGTGCTGGTGCCGCCGACGGCCTTGGAGTCGAAGAAGCGGTGATGGCGTTTGTCGGGGTGGGCGGCGGAATCGGGAGGCACACGGCGCTTGGGGTCGCTGAGGTCGACCCACTGGATGGTGGTGTTCTGGGCACCGACAAAGACGGTGTGGAACTGCGGCGAGTAGGCGACGCTGAAGATGTCGCCGACGTCGTAGGTGCTGTAGATCTCGTAGAGGCGGCGGAAGGTCTTGGGACACCAGATGCTGATGGTGGCGTCACCCGCGGAGGAGATGAGGAGCTGGGGGTTCGCAGATGGCGCTTCAGAAGCCGTCTGCTGCGCCGAGAGGAACAGACACAAGACGCTGCGCTTGTGGGCTTGGATGCGGTGGGCCAGCTGGAAGCTGTCGAGCGCCCAGATCAGGATCTCACCGTCGTGGGTGCCGGCAAAGATGTAGTCATCGCTGACGGCAAGGGCCAGCACGGAGCTGTCGTGCTTGAGGTCGTGCAGCCGCTCGGGAGCCGGACCCTGGGTGGTGCTGCCCTCGCCGTCGGCCGTGGCCATCGAGGCTGGCCAGGCGGTGGCCGGCAGCTCGGCGGTGGGCATGTCGTCTGCGGGCTCTGTCGCCAGTTAGAACGCGAGGATCTCAAGAAAGGCTCTGGCAGATGCAAGGCCGGGGGCGCAGACAGGACAAGGGCCAATTCGTCGATGTAACTGGTCGTGTGGTTTGGGCGAGTGTGTGGTGACAAAAGGAGGGAGGACCAGAAAAAATGGAGCCTCCGAAAATGACGCCAGCAGCTTTGCTGATCTCGCCATCCAACAGGCCTGCCACCCAGTTGCTAGCCAGCCCTGTCAGTGGCTACCCCCCAGCCCGCCGCTACAGCGCCTCTAGCGGCCGCCGAGCCCCGAATTTCCCCGCAAAAGCAACTGTTGCATTGGCGGCGATTCAATTTTTGGGTCCGAATTGGCTGGGACTGGCTCGTCTGCTCCGGGCTGGCCACCACACCCTGCTGGGAAAGGCCTGCAACGTGGCAACTGACAGGACCTGCACAGATCGGTCTCATTTTGATGCAGTAGGAGATACGCAATTGCAGATGGCACACACTCGTATACGGCGGACAGGCTCCGACGAGGCCGGAGGTGACCGACAGCACAGGCAAATGGCGGTCAAAGGGCAAAGGGAAGAGAGAGAGGATTGAGTCATTGGTAGTGAGTAAGACGCAAGAAGAGACTTGAGACTCACCTTCGCTGGCATTGGGTTGTGTCAGATCCAGAACGCCCTCGTCCTTGGACCGCTGCCGGCAGCTCGGACAGCCTCCATCGCGGCCACGGCTGCTTCTACTGTCGCCGTCGCCATCTTGTGGGCCAGCCTTGTCCTTCAGCTCGGCCACGGCCATTGCCTGGCCTAGATTGATCCGTCGGCCGCCGTTGAGCCTCCACACAAACCTGGAGGTGGTTGGCGTGGGGGACGACGACTCGGGCGTGGGGGGATCGTGCTGTGACGGCGGCTGTTGTTGTGCTTGGCTTTGCAGTTGTTTGAATTCTCGTGATCTTTTGTCGGCTTCGTCTCCTCTCTCTTGTGCTGCTTTTTGGACGTCTGTCGACTCGTTTTCCGGGCATTCTGGCACATTTGTACTCTCCACGCCGGCGAGATTGACCGCCAGTTGCTGATGACGCAAGCCAACCCGTGATGGCATCATTCCAGGTTAAAAGGGGAGCCTGGGAAGGAGCATAGTAAGAGAAGCAAGGAGCAGCGGAGAGGGCGGACGGGACAGCAGGAACGGTCTGCATTTATCTGCATTTACACGGATTCTGTAGACACATTCACAAGGTCGGGCCTTCACCGCTTGGCGTCTCCGAACCGGAGTGATAACCAAAAAAACGAGTTCGTGACTTATCAGAGAGAGATAGAAACAGGCAAAATTAAAACAAAAGAAAGCCTACCCCTGGACGGCGATCAACAGCAGCAGCTTTAATAGCAGCTAGATCCAGGTCACACAGATCCAATCGTCTGACAGAAACGCAGCTAGCCCGCGGATCCACCGTGGCCGTCCTCCCCGTATTGTTTTAGGAGTTGCTGCCGGCCGCCAACGATGTGGGTTCGCAGTCATGGGTTGGGCTTTTGCAGCATTATGCCCAAACGACAGGGAAGCCATTATCTCACAGGCAGTGTCATACCGTCAGAACGGGCAGCCGCAGTGCCACACAGAACCGGTGAGACGACGGTTCTTGGCAGCGAATTCGCTTCAAGGGAAAGAAAGTAGAGTTTAACACAGAAAAACTCTGCACCGCGGGTGAGAGGGGGCAGCTGAAAATACAGCATTCTCGTTCGTTATGTTTACCGGCCAATTGTCCAATGGGGCGCTGACAAGGCCGAAAGAAGCAAATCAGAAGATTGCCTGGTTAGACAGCTAATCCTGAATTTACAGCACAAGCCCGCCCAGCAAAAGTGTACTGGCACAGCACTAGGCGATACCGGCGTTCACTCCAGCCAGTCATTTCGAGCTTATCTAATCATGGTCCGTGCACAAGAATTTTCCACTGAAGCGTCGAAAAATTTATCGATCTAGAAGAGCCCGGAATCCAACGACAACGACGACGAACCCCATCACATCCCACCTTCCCACCCCTCTCCCTCCAACGGCGACGACGACAACGGCACACGATATCACACAGCTCTTTACCAGCTAGTGCGTGTGTGTCAGTTTCGGCTACTGTTTTTTTATATCTCGGGCTTATTTTGCGTTTTGTTACAACATTAATTCACAAAAGCGCTCGCACCTTTGACCGAAAACAACCACGCACCTCTTTCTTTCTCTCTCTCTTCGCAGCTGTCCTCTTCTTTCTTTCCACCTTCATCATGTCTTCCGCAGCTATGGACCACGGCCGGGACCCGTGTCCCTATGTCATCCTGAACGATTTCGGCGGTGCTTTCTGCATGGGCGTATGTTGAACCCTGTCCTGTCCTGGACGACACCAAGACATGAAGAGTCACGAGCCCAACTCTTCCAATGCTAACATGTTTGCTTGCCGCAGGCTATCGGCGGCACCATCTGGCACGGCATCAAGGGCTTCCGCAATTCTCCCTACGGCGAACGGCGCATCGGCGCTCTGACCGCAATCAAGATGCGGGCGCCCGTGCTCGGCGGCAACTTTGGTGTGTGGGGTGGCCTGTTCTCGACGTTTGACTGCGCCGTCAAGGGCATCCGCAAGAAGGAGGACCCGTACAACGCCATCATTGCCGGTTTCTTTACGGGTGGCTCTCTGGCCATTCGCGGCGGCTACAAGGCAGCCCGCAACGGCGCCATCGGCTGTGCTGTGCTGCTGGCAGTCATTGAGGGTGTCGGTATTGCCTTCCAAAAGATGATGGCTGGTAACACCAGACTGGATGTATGTGATGGAACCCCGGTGGTGGAATAGGCTGCGTTTATTGTCTATACTCTATACTGTTCTTTTTTTGCTAACCTCCCAGCTCCCTCCTCCGCCACCACCACAACCGGAAAAGATCGCAGCGTAAACTTTGGGCTGAGATGACACCCAAACGAACGCTTCGAAACGACCAATCAGACGACCGTTGGAGCGAGACCGATAGTCCCGAATGATTGTCCCAGACCACTGTTCCAGACCGAGTTCCTGTCTACACCGACCCAGACCTGTCCAGCAAAGCAAGTCCGGTTACGTCCAGTCCACGATCCAGTCCACGATCCAGTCCCACGGCTCCCCCCCCCTGCAGGAATCCTCGGCCCTAAAACAGTCTCTGGCGACAATCCACACTCCCACTTACAAAACACACAAAAAGCATCACCACTCTACTCTTTTTTTTATTTTTGCGCCTCTCTTTTTCATTTAGAACCCAAAACGTCATGCTTGCATTTTCTCTTGTTTCAAAACAATTGTTTTGGGGGGGAGGGAGGAGCATATACACCCTTTTTGCCCCTATTTGCAGTTTTGGGGGGGAGGTTTATTTTTTTTGTTCCTGCATCCGGAGAATCGGACCCGGGCCGGCGTTTTACGGTGTATTTACAATTTTTATTTCACAATTGTTGTATTTAGAGATGTGGTAGTGACGAGAAAAGAGGACGAGGAAGGACGAGGAGCGGACATGTACGATGAGGAAGAAGCACAAGTCGAGTTGTCTCTCGTCGGCCGTTTTCTCTCTCTCTACGAGTTGAGAAGCGGATGGGCGACAATCCTCTCAAGATGTCCACCATATGAATGAACGTCTGGATACCAAAAACGTGCATGAGCTTGTAAATTGTTTATAAAGGTGTAATTCCAACGTGAAATCGTTATTCTTAAAAGTGGTCTCGTTAATATTCATTTCGTGGACACGTTCGACGCCGTGTCAATCGGCGTCGTGATGTTTTTATTGCCCCATCATTTGAGCTTGTTCAGCAGCGGGCCAGTCGGCTCGGAATAGGGCTTTGCGTCGAATCCCCAGACGACGGGAGCTCCAGTCGGTTTCTTGTTGCCGACAAGAACGTCCCGGGACAGCTGGACGACTTTGGACCCGCGGTCTAGCACTTCTTGCTGGTATGCGTCCAGGATGTTGCCGAGGTTCGGGTCGTCCATGTCGATGGTGTCGAGGAGCTCGCTCAAGAGGAGAGCGTCCTTGATGGCAACGACGCCGCCTTCGCCGCGGACTAGAAGGAGTGAGTGAGTGGATGGAGAGGGGGGGAGAAAGGGAAATAACAGGTGAAAG